>JACSVZ010000001.1:83492986-84809236 GCA_014706295.1 Lycocorax pyrrhopterus obiensis
TGTAATGTTACTTAAAAAACCACCAGTGGTGAATCCTGTGGCATAAAGCCAAGTGATGTGGCACATGCTGTTCAGAGCTTGCCTTGTAAATTCCAGGTGCCTTGGAGAGAGCTACCCAGAGTAGTCCCAAAACCAAAGCCAGGGAGAGAGCTAATTGCTAAGCAACATGAATAGTGGGGGAGTTGAGTCCTCAGCTTAGTCCCTGGTCCTTGTTGATGTAACAGAGTGAAATATACCAACGTGTCTGCATAAAAATGTAGGCTGACAAAAATATGAGCCTCATTATACTAGGACAGCAATGATGCCCCCAGCTCCACACCTTGTGTCACAGAAAGGAGCGATGTGGCGGCATCTCACTGCATTGAGACTCTGTTCCAGTTGCTCACGTATCCATTTGCAGCTGGGTTACAAAATGCAGCTTCCAGCACAAGACTCTGGCCAGACTCATTCTTTAACAAGGTACCTTAACTGATGGACAGCACTGCAATCCTTTAGTTTACCCATGCAGATGATAACTGATTATATCACGGAGTCAGATGGCTTGGGTAGCAGTTGCTGAATAAAGAAAAGTAGTCCCTGCCTTTCCAGGTTGTAGTGCATCTCACAGTTTGGAACATTCTCTGCTGCTATCTTCAGCATTTGCTAAGTCTGATATCTACAAATAAATTACATATCTCATCCCATGAGAGTAACTGGAGGTGTGAAGATTTTTTCTCTTGCCTTCACGCTGAGCAGTTATCAGTGTTAGGAAGTGGCCTAACCGGGAATCCAAGGCAGAGCATTTAACTAATTAGAACAAAACCAGGCAGAAAAAAATAAACTGAGGAAAAACCAGGGGACTTGACATTTCAGGAAGCTTTGCCTTCCAAATGCATTGGGATCTGGGAAATCTTCTCTCTAAATATTTTTAAATATCAGAACAATCTGGAAACATTTTAGCTTGGAAGAAATGTTATGCTTTGCCCTCTCCATTCCCTCATGTTGCTTTCCAACTTGTGTGCTTTTTTTTTGCTATTTGTTTTCTCCCTTGGGACAAGGGATCCAACTTTTCCCTGCTACTCATGCCGTTCTCAGTGCCTGCGCTTCAGTTCTGGAAGTAACGTCTCCTTCTGATAAGAACTGCTCTTTCCACCAGTAAGGTTTTCTTGCACTCGCTTATTTTCCTGCTTTTCCCATTCTTCCACTCTCATTGTTATTATCCCTCTGTTTGTTCTCCAGCCATCTGTGCAATTGTCTCATCATAAAGTTTATGAAATCCAGACCAAAAAATATTCTGCTGCTAAAAAAGCTAGGAATTAAATCAATTCTTCTCCTCAGGTCAGTGGTGACAATGTGTACATGCAGATATCTACTTCCTTCAGTGAACTGCATAGGAACTCCAGTCTCCATTTCTTCTCAAAATCCAGGACAAATGGTAGGTACAGTATATAATTAGTTTCTTTAGAAATAAACCACAATCTTGTAACATACATCACTAATACACAAAATGGCTGTATTGAATGGGAATGAATGGCCATTAATTGAGTGGATTTACTTTCTTCCAAGAAAAGAAGGGCCCTTTAAGAACTACTTTTCACCCTTGTGCCTGAAACTACTTACGCTTTTTACTTAACCCATTTTGCATTATTTGAAGAGAGATTCTCTTCTGGCTTGCAACCATGAATGCTACTTGTTCATTTCTTAGCAGGGGATAAGCTCAAAATACCCTTATGTTTGCGGATATTTCAAGGTAAAGGAATTATCTGGAAGTTTTCCCATTTTCCAGATGTAGTAATGTCCAAACTAAATATGGGATGGACTGTGGGATAATACCCTGTGAACACTTTAATACACACAATAATATCCTCATGTTTATACAAATATGGGGTTTTTTCCAGATATAAATGTTGCAGTCTTTCTTACAGAGGTACCAAGGATTATATTAAGAAAACAAAATCATAACATTCACCACACTGACTCTGTGGGCCAAACCAAGAGATGACGTACTGAGCCATATTCATGCTACTGGCATCAGTTGAATTGTACTTCAACTGTATTTAGCCTATGGTGTTGCTGTTCCTGGAGACAGTGATTTCTTCTTTCTAAATCAGGTGATAGAATCGGTCATTAAAGGCTAAATTAAGCCACTGCTTTCACTACAGAAGGAATGAGAGGCAGTGTATGTGGACACACCATCCCAAGAGCAGCCCAAAACAGCAGCTGTGACCCTGCTGCTTCTTCTCTGCTCTCCTGCTTTCCAGGAAAGTGCTTTCTGTAGATCTGGAAGGAATGCAAAAATCAGTCTTGCATCATCTGGGTACCTCGGCGTACTCCTGTGCTTGAAACTCCCTTGCCCGGTTCCCTACCTTTGTTTGACTGAAACCACTACAACACACCTTTACACCACCCAAAGAGAGCAAAATCTTTTCTGATGCTATCAAAAGGTATGGCTGCCCGTGCTCTACAGTCACAGTGCTGTGTCTGGAGTTCATGTCCTTCCTCTGCCATCCTCTTGTCTTGATGCTTATCAAATTGAGCAGTCAGGAAATACCTGTCCCACATAGCTTCGATGTCCTTCATTTCTGCCTGCCAGGTGGGGGCAGCAGCCTTCAAACATGCAGGTGATAATCACCTTTCCAAGACCATGGGTGGGAAGGTTGGGAGCAGCTGGGATTCCACTCTGCTGCACACAGGGAGCTCAGGGGCAGCATCAGATGGGTCTCCACTCCTAAAGAGGTCCAAGACAGTGGAGCTCTGCACCTCCATTGTCTATGACACCTGATAGCTAAATCACTCTCTGGCACTTTTTTGGGGCCTTTTGTATGATACCTGAGATCAATATGCTATAGAGAGGTCTGGCCCTAAGTAGGATAGATTCCAGCCAGTCACTGTCATTTGCCCATAAGAGCAGCGGTGAGTGGTGGGGTTCTTCAGCAGCGTCAATGCCAAGGATCTTTCAGTAAATAGGAGAGAAAAAGGAGACAGGAATGAATGATGACATCCTCAAGTAAAAACTTTTGTTTGC
The DNA here is from genome assembly GCA_014706295.1 of Lycocorax pyrrhopterus obiensis. NCBI lineage: Eukaryota > Metazoa > Chordata > Aves > Passeriformes > Paradisaeidae > Lycocorax > Lycocorax pyrrhopterus. The sequence continues at coordinate 83,495,991 of JACSVZ010000001.1, forward strand.
CACTCCCAACTTTTTTGAGGTCATTACTGAGACATTATTTATTCTTCAAACACAAGCATTTTTCAGTCACGATCTTAAGAAAATACACAGAAGGTGCCATTTTTTTTCTGGTTTGAAGTTTCTAGTGTGCTTAAAAGTTCTGTAATAAAACTGTCCGTCCATCATGTTGGGATGCTGAGGCCACAGAGAGAAATGTAATTGTTCTAAAGCAACTGAGCACCCAACAGCTCCTTTGAAAATTAATGATAGTTTTGAGAAACTCAGCACTTTTGAAAAGGCTTTCAATTTAAGCCTGATTTTCTTTTTTTCCAGAAGAATAATGAACAATAAATTTCAGCTATGTAGTTTTCAAATGCTCATGTTGAAATAGCCTCAGGACTCTGATCACTCGTGCTGCCAGCACTTGGATGTCACAGCAGTGGAATTCAACAGCCTAAGTAGCAGCTGCTGAACTACTTCAATTTTCAGGTTTGTATTTTCAAACAGGCAGTGTTTTTAGGTTGTCCTGGGTTAATAAACTACATTGTCCTTCAGCAGGACTGTGGATGTCCAAAGCAGGGAGCAGGGTGAATGACTCAGAGGAGGTTCTTTGAGGCAAGCTGCTCCCTTTGCCTTTATTTTCCCACTTTGCTGCCAGTTGTCTTGAAAATGCTTTTAATTGCAAATTAAAGAAACAACACACCCATGATTACTACTAGCTTTTGAAATACTGTGTTTAGGTGGGCAGATGTAGCCTTAGACATCCATATTTGGACGTCCTCTCCAAAATTGAGGCAGTGTGAAAAACAGTTGTGGATTTGATGGAACTGCAACATCAGACTCTGCTGTTGGTTCCTCTCTGCTGGACCAAGCTTTGTGAATGTATATGAACAAGAATCGAGGAAATAAGATGAAGCAAACAAGTTTAAACACTCAAAAGAACAATTTTTAAACACAGAAGCATTCAGAGAACAAAACCTTCTTTTCAGTACCTCTGGCTCATTCCTAGAAGCCATTTCTAACATTTCTGCTAAATAAGTTGAGAAAGTCACTAAAGCATAGCAACATCGCAGTGTCCCTAGGAAAAAAAAAGCACCAAAGAGCCTTGAGAAAACTCTGAATAATGCAGAAAGCAAGAACAAATGTTTTATATATGCGGTACTGTTAAAACTCTCAAGCAGCATAAATACAATAAACAATAGCAAAGAATAGGATATTTGTTTGTTTCCCCACACTTGAGATGACCTAACCTACCTCAAGCATGGTTCTACTTTGGGACTTGTGAGTTATTTGATCAGTCCAAACTTGTGAAAATAAACACTATTATTCTACTGTTTTACATTCTTTTGTTCTCTGTAAATAGACTGAGAACTAGCAAAGTAAATGATAATAAAATACAAATCAAAATAAGAACTGCCAATAAAGCAGAAACAACACAAGCGGAAAAAAATGTAATAAACACAGAAATAATGAAGTTAAATACTCATCACTGAGCACAGCTCTGTGTGCTCCAGATGACTTTGTCACTGTTTTATGGTTGAGTTCTGATCTCATTTACAGACATCTCCTGCAGAGACTTCCCTCATGCTAAGGCATACCTGGCATGGCCAAGAGAAAAACTTAACATCTTGGGGTCAGTATTTTCAGAGAACCCTATGGAGTTAGGTCTACAAATTTCATTGGATTTCAGTGCAGGTTGAACACCTAACTTTGTGTCTCTGAAAAAAATCCCCTTGTAAAGTAATAGGCCATTTCTTTGGCCCTACCTGTATTGTCTTCCAGACACTATTTTCCAGTGTTTTTTCTAGGTGTAAGTAAATGCTGTGGGACTATATTAGTATCTGGGGACCCAGCTAGAAGAGATGAACTTGATTGTAAGGTCTTTATTAAGAATAGGTTTGCTCTCTGGGCCCTAGGCCCAAAACTCCATCCATGCCTCTGGGTGGCAGTGACATCTTGAAGGCATGTCTTGCAGATCAGTTAATGTCCAGATTTGTGCACATCATGTGTTAAGAATTACTATTGTTATTAACATCAATGATAGGGCTTTCACGACTCCCTGGGAGGAGTAATTTTGCAGCCTGACATATGTCACTGTTGGAAGGCTTCTCTTGATATTTTTATAGTGCTTCTTAGCACTGGAAGACTCTGAAGACAGAAAGCAGAAAGCTCACTGTGTTGGCTAGAGCTCAGTATACATGGGCCTATGCCTGTGCATAGAGATGAGGCAACTGGTCAGACATGGTATCATTTTACATTCCCCTCCCACACCAGAAAAGCACCTTCCTTCTTTATCCTATTTATAGAAAATAAAAGAATTTCCTTGGTTCTTTTTTTGGACAAGAAATGCAATGTTTTATACAGATCTCTTCGGTCAAAAGCCCAGGGGGGAATCAATACAGCCCTGGCTGGGAGAGCATGCTGCCTCTAAAAACAATGCAGTAAGGGTGGTTAATGACCTGATGTCCACAGATGTCCAAATTCTGTCTCCATGCCAAAAAAAAGGATTAACCCAAGTGATACAGTTCAAGTAAGTTCCCTCATAGCAGAACTTAAGCAAACTTCACATGGGAAATCATAATGTATGCAAGAAATTATACCTCCTCCTGGCACTCCCACACACACTGAACTGCATCCATCTCTGCTTAGGGAGAAAGATGAAAAAATAGCACAGAAAAGCATATTTTCAGAGGATAAAGTGAAATTTTAAGTTAACTAAATATCCCAGGTTGAAAGAGTATGCAGCTTTTACCAATGTATGAAGGAGTTATAATTACTGATGGTCCAAAAAAAGAGATATACAAGTTTACACACTTACCTAAAGTTCATTGTCTCAAAACAAATGTTGCTTAACATCCAGCATCTCAGTTTGGTTTAGCTGAAGAAAGTAAATCCATCTCTCACCAATACAGCTTTCCAGAAGGATTTTTGAAATCCTCTTTTCCCTTGTGTATACTTAACAAATTATCTCTGGAAATGCTGGCTGTTTACTTACAGAAATCATTTTCTTGGGACCCAGTTCATCCTTTCATAATTCAAAGGCTGGAGGGGCATGGAATTACGTTTTATGTGCAAGTCTTACAATAAAGATGTTAAAATGATCCTCTAGTCAGGCTGAAGAATATTTATCCTACAGTCATGCACTGTTGCCCAAGGGTTTTTGTGTAAGTTCTTCCTTGATCCTCACTCTCCTATTTAACTTGAGCCTCTGTTAGTTCCTCTTACCTTTACCCAGCTGCCTGAAGCAGCTAAGGAATGAGATACACATCCTGAGCTCCTTTGACAGTCAAGGCAGAGTGAAGCATCTCCAGTGCAGCCACCTTAGATCTGAGCTGGACTCAATTACCTTCTCTATCTGCCTTGCCCACACGGTATTCAATGGAGGCTAACCTAGCACCCGCAAAGCCTATCAAAAAACTACATCCCTACATCAGATACATAGGAAGGAGAGGCAGGCTTTGGGGCAGCACAGACAGGGTCACTGGCCTTTGCAGGGGTTGCCTTCCACTGCAGTCATCTTGGCATGGTGGCAAAGAGAGCCTTTGAGAGCCTTTCCTGCAGAATTACAACATGGAGGGGTCACTATACCTCAGCCTCGGGAACCAGCTGCACTGGAAGGGCAGATATGGTGGCTTTTGTCTAAATTTGGAGCCCGATTCTTCACTGCTTTTCCCCATATGATGAGAGCAAAAGGGGTTGTTTATGTGTCGATCTTCTTTCTTTCTTCATATATTTGAAGTGATTTTATGTCATAAACTGAATAAACTGTCATAAACCTTGCCTCTCAATACAACACCATGCCCAGTTGTGGCCTGAAATTTTCATATTTGGGAAATAATTTTCTCCAGTTTTACTTGACAAATATTTAGGTTAGATGGCAGCTTTCTTACATTTTTTTTAATGCACATTTTTAGGGGTTTTCTTTTTATATTTTTCATAATTCCCCAAGGATGTGTGTATAGTGTCAACAGTACTGAATGACATGAACTTTTACTGTAAGGAACTGAAATATCATGGTAATCTATTTTTCATGGTAATTTGGCCCATGGAAGTCTCTCCCAGGAATAAAAATGCCTGAGAAAAACGGAATTCACATAAACTCTCATTATTTTCTAAGTTCATGTATGAGTCTATGGGGAAATAGATGAATTGTCAGCCTCCAAATATAAATTACACTGCCCAAGAATGAAGGATCAGTACATACTCAAATTCCAGATCCAGTAATAATAAAAATAAAATTCAGTATTCGTTCCATTGATAACAAAACCTCAGTACAGTGCAAAAATACCACCGTGATCAGCACAATATAAAAGAAGAAGGGTGCGGTTCCCTCACAGCTGAAGCCAAACTAAGCTGATCTGTTTCCTTTCATGGTCACACCACCCCTCCTTGTCATCACAGCACTATTTATTTTATTTTGTTAGTTTTCTAACAATTAGTACCTGGGCCTACCCTGCCCTGCCAGGGAGTCAGAGGAAGAGCACACATGTACAAAGTGTAAGGTGGGTTGCACTCCACATAATCACCTGTATGCATGCAAGGAACATAAGGCAAATGTAGAATGGCAGCAAAGCCTTCTGCACAAGACAGAATGGCATTATTTATGCACAGACTAATTTGAAAGTCCTTTGGTTTGTGTAACAGTAATCCATATGATTAATTTGCCATCTTGGATAGAAATTAGGAAACCTGTTTGCCAAAGACTTGCCGAACCAGTCCTTCTCACTGGCTGGTATGACATTTATGTGTTTGTCTTCCTGTGAACGTAGCACTACTTTAAGTGTATAGGAATAGGTAAAGAAAAAGAAAAGCTATGAATGTCGTATACAAATGGTTAATGGAAGAGCAGCTCTGTCAGTGTGAGAAAGGGGAATAAACTATCCTGGAAGAGAAAGTAGAACAAAACAGATATCTTTTGCAATTACATCCACACTGGGTGTATAAATATATTAGCAAAAACTCATCTCCTTAAATGAAATAATTATACAGCTCTCAAACTGAATGCATACTGTAATCATTTAAAGAGAAAACAACCATAAATAAATTAATTTTTTTTTAAAGTTAGAGAAAAAGAAAAGAATCGCAGTGGAGACAAGAATTTGGAAATAATCAGCACTCAGTAACTGTGTTTTAAATGGCCCACAAAGCGAAGAATAGTGCCACTGTAAACTGGGCAGTCCAGCTAGAACTGGAAGACTTAAGTATTGCTGCTTATTTAAAGTTCTCTGTGACTCTATAAGGACCTGGAGGCAGTGGTGTGTATCACTTAAAGCCACGTTACTGGTGCGTGACGCGGCTCCCGAGAGTAACGCCAACAGCCCGTATCCGCACCGGGACAGGTTTCACTCCTGTGTCCAGCTTCTCCTTTGTGTATTCACAGGCACCACAAAAGCAATGTGAATGCAGCAAACTTCACCTCTTGGCAGATGTCGAATTTCTTTCCCAGGAGAATGACCCCACCGCCTGCCTAACACAATACAAAGAAGGGTTTTTTCCAGCCGTGCCCTGCAAGTCAATACTCGCTGTTATGTAACTAAACACAGCATATCAGCTCACATAGCCTTTTTAATGGGGAAAAATAGTACTTTTTAAGATTTGTGGCCAGATTCATCACACGCCTGACAGCTCTGTGCTGCTCCAATGACACAGAACAGCTTTCAGCCTGCAATAACTGATTGATTAAACCAGCTTGTCATGGTATCACTGGAGCAGTGCAAACCAGCTGAAGCATAACAGTAAACCTACCTTCTCAGCTTTGATTTTGAGGGATTTATATCTCAGCCTGATATAATTTCCGAAGATAAAACATTTAATGGATTAATTAATTAATGTGCATGCTTAAAAGCTTGATATTTACTTATTTGGTAATAAGTTAATTCATTTAAATGTTTGAAATCTTAGTGTTTACTTATTGGGTAATACATTTGAGGAGAAAGCACTATAGGATGATTTTCAAAAAATCTGTCCCCCTGTGTCCATAAGCATGTTTGTGTGATGTTGGTGACAACTGGATGTGAGGACCAGGACTGACTGCAACCCGGGTGAGTTAGGAACAGTAAGATATCTCAGCGTCTCATGTAAGGCAGAAAGAGTCCCTCTTAAATCAAGCCCACTGAAATTTTCTTCACAGAACGTGCAAAACGACACCAAAAGCCAAGTACAATGTTGCATATGGACAGCAAACACACAGGAAATAACCTCTGATGCTGCCATAGAATTAAAGCAAAACAGGATGCAGAAAGGTTTAGTGGGAAAGATGACTCTGCAAAAAGGAAACTAAGCCTTATTTATAAAGCAAGACTCATGACCTCTCAGGGAGAGAGAGCCCAGCCTGTCATTTTCTACCGTGGCTAAACCACTCCTCATGAGCAATCAGTCTATTATTTCCAAAATTTTCAGGCTAATTTGCTATTGCGAAATGAAACTTCTTCAAACGAGACAAAAAGTGCATTCCTCCTTCAGGATTGCACTCTGCACATGCCAAATCTGAAGTTACAAACCCAAGCTGTTTTGGATTTATCTGAGCATTAAAAAAAAAAAGGGGGGGGACCTCAGAACAATTTTCTGAGAAGAAAACTGTTCATCAGTTTCCAGAAAAAAACCAATCACTTGGGCTAAAGTCAGTCCAAGCCAAAATGTGAGTTTCTGAGCATTATAGAAGTAATGATGAGCAGCAGTTTAAACTGAAAGTCATTCTGAGAGACAAAAACATTAATTCCAGAGTTCATGCTGAGTTTTGCCTCCACCATGGCTCTGATTTTCAAAAGTCTACTAATTTTCCCAAAGGGAAGAGATGTTCTTGAAACTGGTCATGCTGTATCTCTGCAGCAGAGCTTTCCTGAGAGGTCTGTCAAAATTAGGCAAAGGGAAGAGGGCAGGGCTTTTTGGATGGGATTTGTGTTTTAGGACACCATTCTATAAATGTAGATACACTAGGAAAAACTCATTGTGCAAATGTTTTTGTCTCACTAGATCCTGAGAGTGACTTTGCCTCACAGCTTCTTGCCTGTTCTACTAAGCTGGTTGGAGAGATCTATCAATCCAAATTATATGAGGAAAGAGGCTTTTGGAAAACTGATTAATTTTTTTTTTTTAAATTGAAGTTATTCTTAAAGTTAGAAAGAGAAGTACCTGTGTGAAAAAAAAATACTAACACATAGATGAAGTGAACTAAGTGGCCTTTATATGGGCACCTTCCGTCTCATGAAATTTATGGACAGCTTTGCTCCCTGTGCCCCATGGAATATTGTGTGTGATACCTCTGTGCCACCAGGATTTCTAACCCCACCCATCATCTGAAAAATCCTCTTGTATTGTTGAATGTTTTGATGTTATCTAAATGCAAAGGATTTCTCAAAATTATGCATATTAAGTAGCACTGAAACTTCCTGTTTACAATGCTATAAAACCAAATTCTGAGGTCTCTGTGCAAACCAAATATTGACTTTTAAGGGTCATGGAGCAACTATTGACCCAAATTGGCATGCAAGGAATTACACATCTGAATCTAGATACGGGATCTGTGTCACAGCTTAGCTGCACTGAAGCACCGTCAAGAAATTGCAGTCATAACTGCATGAAAACAGAGATTCACAGCCTGTCAGGAGACTTGTGCTCTAGACTCACCGCTGATATTGTCTGGGTCTCCCTTTGCACAGAGAGCTGGCTCACATGGAGACACAAAAGGTAGAAACCTAAAGAGAGTATCCTGAGAGGATCAGGAGCCAAATCCCATTGGGTCAGGCCCAGAAGGATTCTGCAGTGTGCTATGGCAGGTAAATTTGCACATAATATACACTTTATTTTAAAGTCTGGAACAAGTCCTGCCCCACTGAGATCAGTGTTGATTGATTCAACTTCATGGAATACGAGTGCCACAATGTGCATTACCTTGGGCCCTGGTGTTACCTGTATTATATCTGCTCTCTACAATTACCTGAAGCCAGGTCGGGGGCAGTGAACAATAGAACAAGAGGAAATGGCCTCAAGTTGCACCAGGGGAGGTTTAGATTAGATATCAGAAAATATTGCTTTACTGAAGAGGTGATCAAGTGCTGGAACAGGCTGCTCAAGGAAGTGATGGAATCACCATTCCTGGAAGTGTTCAAAAAACATGTAAATGTGGCACTTAGGGACACGGTTTAGTGGTGGGCTTGGCAGTGCTGGGTTAGTGCTTGCGCTTGATGATCTTTTCCAACTTTAATGTTTCTATGACTCTATGAATACTTTTTATATAAAACCCCTGATATTTGTGTGTGTAAATATATTTGCATATCTGTATCTATACCTGTGCATAAATACATATGCAGCTCACTGCACTGGGTTTGTTTCTGCGATTGCGTAGAGCCACGTTCACTGGAAGTGTCAGGACAATACCGCTTTTTTTCTGATTGTTACTGGACAATTGAAATGATGATGATAATGGATAAATACAGCAGGATAAATGCAAACTGGGGAATATATGTATTTCCTGCTTTAAAAGGGTCAGCCTCACGAAGTACAGAAGTAAGGCAGAAGACTTAGGTTAAGCTTGTGAATGGTAATTAGAAAACCATTTAAAATATATTGCTAGATGCTTGCAAAGACATCAATGAATAAAGAAGGTGATTGATTTAGGTCTTGATTTTGGAAAAGAAGGTCCTGATTAAAAAATTCAACTGGAATTCAGATGGATTTTTTTAAATTCTTTAATAAAATTTAAAACTTATAAACTTAATTAAGTTTAATAAAAGCATAAATGTCAAAGAGTAGGAAGGAGACATTGATTTGAATGAATATAAATCCAAAAGGAATCACAAGAATGTGATAAAATATACAAAACAAAAAAAAATTAATGGACAGATGGTCAAAGACAATATTGTTTTATGTAAATTGAGACTAAAAGAAAATCATTAATGGTAGAAGTCTGTTACTTGATGGAAGCTGTGGAATTGTCAGTAGACGAAACAGGTAACAGCAAGATTCAACAGTCATTTTTGTTGTAGATTGAAAAATGCATATGAGATGAGTTGTATAATAGAGATAACTAATAGTAATTAAGTCATTCTTAAAATTTCAGTGTCCCAAAACTGCTCTAGAATTTATACATTTTAAAACCCCTATCTGTTTAGATTTTTTTGTATCCAAGATCTTTAAAAGAACTTTCTGACAAGCAATATCAATATTCTCTGTCATCAATTCCCAGGAGACTGGCTGGGAGGCAGAGACTGTTCTCACCCAGCACTAGACACCTCTTTGAGAGTTTTCATCTCTGGGCTGGTCATCCTACATTCCTTTTACAGTCAAGTGAGAGATAGAGGCATTTCTAGAATGAAATTCATCTGACCAAAAGCTGACATCTATGTTTGGTTAAAATAATCACATCCTAATGTGGTATCCACAGGTTTTTTTTTAGAAAACCAAGCCCAAGCTTGGAAAGCCCAAGCTTTCTCAGATCTGCCTGCAAGGCATCGGTCCTGGCTCTCCTTGCGATGCAGTGGGAGAGATCATGTCCTTGGGAGTCTAAGCAAGGTCATCTTGTAGGACTGAGATTTTGACACAAGTATCACTCCAATGAAAGAGCTGAGCCATGTTCTACCACTGCAGTTCAGGCAAATGTTGATGCATTGAAAATGTTCAGAGAAGAGTTATGAACCTTCTTAGATACCCTGCAAGGCAATGGAATAAATAATGGTAAGCATTATTTATTTTTGTAGTGTAAAAATATGCCCATGGCTTTAATAAATATGAAAAAAAAGGCATGCAAATGTAAGGGGGAAATAAATAATAGGTAGGATCTTGTATTAATGTAATTCCTATTATGTAAGCTGCCTTCTGCAAGTGTCTGTCTATCCTGACTTTAGCTGACTCTAAAGGGACCAAGGGTGCTTGGACTACTAATTCAGACACATCTATTTATACTGTAAAGGATGGTTTGGGCTGAAAGTGGTATTTAAACAGCAGGGTAAAATTTTGCTCCTTTAAAAATCAAAAATATGAATAAAGAATTGGGAAAGGTGCCTTACAATAAGAAGCTAAGGAAGCTGAATCTATTTTGCTTACTAAAAAAGGCCAAAAGGTAACTTAATCACAGACTGACATTACCTACAGGGATAATCCCAATAATGGCTTCTCAACCTGTCCGGCAAAGATAGAACAAAAGTCAGTGGCTGGAAGCTGAAGATAACTCAGACTAGAAATTAAATGTAATCATTGGCGGCAACAATAAATAATAATTATAAGGGTGGATGCTGATCCTTTAAGTAAAGAACCCTCAAAATCAAATTTATTAAAAAAATATGCTGCAAATCAGGCAATCAATAATTGAGGAAGGAATATAACTTTTGCTGTGCCAGATTCAGGCCAGTGTCTTACACTGCCCAGTAATTTAAGAATCTATAAATCCACTATCCAGGAGGTTTCCTATTCTGATCTGTTTAAAGAAAATGTTATCGACATGTTTATCATGGTGACATTGAATCACTGTTAATATATGCATAAGGCTCAAAGCAGGTTAATTACCATTTTTTCCAACTCCAACCTCTCGTATGGTTTGCCACAGCCTCTCACAGCACTCTTGTTTTGAAAACTAATTCCCATTATCTAAAAGACTTTCCAAAGCAAACAGAACAATGTAGCACTTTCTAATATTTATTTTGTATTCTCAAAGAAGAGGCAATACTGGTACGAGGCTTTTTTTGGAGGGGGAGAGCTCTTCTACAAAGGTACTTGTGTCCACTGCAGTTTTACTTAGTCTGAGGACCAGGTCCATGGGCCAAGGGCTTTGCTTTGTAACTTCTGAATATGCAGTAGGTGGTTTATTTCATGGGAATTAAGTAAAGGCCTTGTTCTGGTAGCAGCAAACTCTGCTTCAGTGCCTAACTGCAGCAGGAGAGGGCAGATGAAAAGGGGCTTCATATACTAAGACAAAGATGCATAGATTTTAAGGTCACTATGATTCTCCCTCTAGCCTTCTTTCATACATAACTTGGAAAAAAAAAGAAACTCCAACCAAAACCTTCTCCCATGGAAGCCTGCCTCCTATTTTGAGGTGTTTGACTGCATGGTGAGCACGCCTCACCCATTCTCTGTGCTTGTGTCCTGTCGATGGTAAACTCGGCGGTGCTGGCAACATGTGCAGCACACAGTGTGTGTTCACAGCATTATCACCCACCCAGATTAGCAGCTGAGCACTGCTGGGTGCAGACAGCAATGCCTGCAGGTAAATATGGGCCTTACAAGATATGGCTGAGTTGCTGACTCCATTGCAGGCTCCTTGCCTGACCTTGGGACTGGAGCACTGTCTGCCTCTGTGTTTAAAAAGTTTAGATAATATTACTTGTCTGCTTCACAAGGATTTTGTGAGGTCAGAGACACTGTTTATTCAAGCTAGACATAAAGTGTTACAGCAATGAGAGCTATGTAAATACCAACGCTCAGGGAACCTCAATTAAAGCACGACCCATCTTGCTAGAGGAAAGCACACTTAATGCCCATCAGTCCCTGCAATGTCCCGGGACAGCTCACACACAGTTCCCCCCTCTCAGAGGTAAAGAAACCCCACCGGCAATGGAGCCTCAGAGGGGAAACCCGCAGTGAGGGAGCACAGAGCACTTCATAGCACGGGTTTTGCTGTGATTTACAGTCTCGTGCTTGGTAAGGAGCAATAGCCGAGGGGTGGATGATCCCGTTAGTCCCAGTCTTGGTTGACCAATGGAGCTGGGGAATGATGGGGAGCAGTGAAGGCCCTGAGGTGTGTTCGGAGGCATAGCTGCCTGTGACAGACACCCTCAGGAGCACACGCACGTGCTACATGCTCTATGCACACAGAAAGAGGTCGCTTAACCAGGGCTTTACAAATATTTCCAAAGCGCTTTACAAACAATTCATTAATAGATGACATATTTTTTGCTAAAGGCACAACCAGCTCAACCAGATTTTATTACAGGTGTAAATAATACCAAGAGAATTTAAGTGTGAGACTCATTTCTCTGCTCTTAATCCCTCCTCCTGCTGACATGTTAAAGGTCTGCTTAATCATCCAGCCCTTTCCTCCCAAATTCACAAATGCTTCATCCACACTTACTTTTTTACAGGGATTTAGACGAATGCCAGGAGGTACCTAGCAGTGCCCTACAGGTTTCACGGCCCCAATGAAAAAACAAACAACTCTACAGCCCAGATGTGACCCAGCAGTGCCGTTTAACCGATTGAGAAGACAAAGCGGCAGCTTAGAAAGCCACCCCGGATATTTTTAACCCGACTGTGGAAGAGCTGAGCACTTTTGGGCTGAAGAAAGGCCAGACGTGAAGGGAGGATTGGGGCACGATGAGCCCAAACACATCTGCACGGGGCTCAGCCTACCCTGTCCCTGTGGAGCCGAACTTGGGGAGCCCCTGGGACCAACACCCATGGTGGGAACACTGGGGATAGTGACGATGTCTCCGAGGGGCGCAGGCCACACGGGACAGAAGGGGGGACCTGTTGTGGGGAGAGGAGACACGGGCAGGAGTCCCCGGGGTTTCTGAGGGATGAAGGACGGGGGATGCAGGTAGCGGGTCACCAAAGAGAAGGGGCTCCTGCGAGGAGCGGTGCAATGCAGCCGGTGGAAACGCGCTCCTCGGGGTTGGGGGCGAGGGTCGGGGCTCCCCAGGGAGTGGAGGAGGAGGGGAACTGCTCGGTGCCAGGCTGAGGGCGCAGGTAGCACCCCGTGCCGTGCCGTGCCCTGCCCAGGGCGGAGGCGCGGCGGGGCGCTGAGCGGGGCGGGCTCCCGCGGCGGGGGCGGTGGCGCCGGGAGGCCGGGCCGGGAGGCGCGTCCCTCCCCTGGGCCGTTTCTCGGCGAGGCTGTTTAATAGCGGAGCCGCCCCCGGCCCGCCCCGTTGGAGCCGGCCCGTGCGGCACGGCGCGGCCGGGGCCGGGGCCGGGGCCGCTGCGGGCCATGGCGGGGGGCGGCGGGGGGGCGGCCGGCCGCGCCCGGCTGCTGGCCGTGCTGCTGGCGGGGCTGCTCGGCGGGGCGCGGGGCTTCGGCGACGAGGAGGAGCGGCGCTGCGACGCCATCCGCATCGCCATGTGCCAGAACCTGGGCTACAATGTCACCAAGATGCCCAACCTGGTGGGGCACGAGCTGCAGGCGGACGCGGAGCTGCAGCTCACCACCTTCACCCCGCTCATCCAGTACGGGTGCTCCAGCCAGCTCCAGGTGCGTCGGGGCTCCGGGGGGACCTGGGTGCGGGACGAGGTGGGGACGACGCACAACGGGGCCGTGCGGTCCCCGGGCCGGCTGCTGTCCCCCAGCACCCCCATCCTCATCCCCATCCCCTCGACTCAGTACTAAACCAACCCGAAAGTCCCGCCGCCTCGCAGTGCCGCTCCTGGCTGGCTGGGGAGAGAGCGCGGCTCACGTTGGGCGGAGGTTCGGGGAGCCGGCGGTGTCCCGGCGGTGTCCCGGCGGTGTCCCGGCTGCCCGCGGCGAGGAGCGCCCGCCGCAGCGCGGTACCCTCCGCCCGCCCGCCCGCTCGCGGAGGCTGCGGCGACTCCCGGAGCTTTCTGTCCCGGCCGCTGCCCTCCGTCCCGGCCGTGCCCCAGGTGCCGCGCCCGATTCCATGCGGAACGAGCGGAGCTGGCCGCGGGGAGCTGGGGTAGCTCGGGACCCCGCCGGGAGCTTCACCGCGAAAGTTTCTTTCCCAGGCGAGTGGCCGGATCCCTGTCCTCCCCACGGGCATGGATTTCCTCAAACAAAACCCAGCTTGTTTCTCGGGGCAGAGTTCCCGAGTCAGCACGCAATTCCTCTCACGGTGTCGCGTCGCCGAATTACGATTATCCAAAAGACGAGAAAACTACAGTATTTTATTACTGTTGTAAATGCATACGTGACCTTATTGTAAAAGAAATACATTTTTGTAGGAGGATCGTGAACCAAAGTATTTCAATAAATTCTTTTTTTTCCCCTATTTGTTCCTTAGCTGAAATATCCAGGCAATGCTCAGAACAGATATATGTATTTGTTTAAACCACTTTAATTTGGTTTTCTGCTTTCTTAAATTGTACCCTTGAGGTTTAAATCTGGCTAAATCCCACTTGCTACATTGGAACTGATGGGCTAAATTTATATGGAGCTAATCTAGGGAGTAAAATGTTCAGGCTTTGGCTTCGGACCACATTTGAACTGAAAGAAGACAACGTTGTTATTTTTTTTTCTCTTTTGTTTTTATTGTTCTTGGTTTATTTGTTTTATGCTGCTTCCTGGTTTTTTTAAGGCAAAGGACCAAATATTACTGCTAAAAAGGCAAAAAAAGAAAACTTGTTATATTTCAGCCTGTTTCATTTTCCCCTGACACACTTGTGATTTCTGTTTCTCTCTTCCAGTTCTTCCTGTGTTCTGTTTATGTCCCGATGTGCACAGAGAAGATTAACATCCCCATAGGTCCCTGTGGAGGCATGTGCCTCTCTGTCAAAAGAAGATGTGAACCTGTTTTGAAAGAATTTGGGTTTGCTTGGCCAGACAGCCTAAACTGCAGCAAATTCCCACCCCAGAATGATCACAACCACATGTGCATGGAGGGCCCAGGAGACGAAGAGGTTCCCCTTCACAGCAAGACCTCCTTGCAGCCTGGAGAAGAGTGCCACGGCATGGGATCTAACTCGGATCAGTACATTTGGGTGAAGAGAAGCTTGAGCTGTGTCCTGAAGTGTGGCTACGATGCTGGTCTGTACAGCAGGTCAGCTAAGGAATTCACAGATATCTGGATGGCCATATGGGCCAGTCTTTGCTTCATCTCAACTGCCTTCACGGTCCTGACCTTCCTGATTGATTCATCCAGATTTTCCTACCCGGAGCGGCCAATCATATTTTTGAGCATGTGCTACAATATTTATAGCATTGCTTATATTGTGAGGCTAACTGTGGGCCGGGAAAGGATATCCTGTGATTTTGAAGAGGCAGCAGAACCTGTTCTTATCCAAGAAGGTCTTAAGAACACAGGATGTGCGATAATTTTCTTGCTGATGTACTTTTTCGGGATGGCTAGCTCCATCTGGTGGGTTATTCTGACACTGACGTGGTTTCTGGCTGCAGGACTCAAGTGGGGCCACGAAGCTATCGAAATGCACAGCTCCTATTTCCACATTGCAGCCTGGGCCATCCCGGCCGTGAAGACCATTGTCATTTTGATTATGAGACTCGTAGATGCAGATGAGCTCACCGGCCTCTGCTATGTTGGGAACCAGAACCTGGATGCGCTGACGGGCTTTGTTGTGGCTCCGCTTTTTACCTACCTGGTCATTGGGACTTTATTCATTGCAGCAGGACTCGTGGCCTTATTTAAAATCAGGTCTAATCTCCAGAAAGATGGAACTAAAACTGACAAACTGGAAAGACTGATGGTCAAAATCGGGGTCTTTTCAGTGCTGTACACTGTCCCAGCAACATGTGTCATTGCCTGTTATTTCTACGAAATCTCCAACTGGGCCATTTTCCGCTACTCAGCCGATGATTCCAATATGGCAGTGGAGATGCTCAAAATTTTCATGTCCCTTTTGGTGGGTATTACGTCAGGTATGTGGATCTGGTCAGCCAAAACTCTGCACACGTGGCAGAAGTGCTCCAACAGGCTGGTGAACTCAGGGAAAGTGAAACGGGAGAAGAGAGCAGACGGTTGGGTGAAACCCGGGAAAGGGAATGAGACTGTGGTATGAGAGAAGGACAACATCCCTGTGGTCTGACTGCTCTCCTTTGAAGGACTGATTATGTGAAGGCATTGCTGTGTAAATGTTGGGAGTAGAGTGGGGAGACGGTCACATAACCTATCTCTGGGGATGGGGGAAAAAAATAAGCCTTAAAGAATAAACAACAAAAAGAGCGTGCTGCAGATACAATAGCCATAAACCATGCTGCCCGAAATAGGAGAGCCCTGGGAGGCTTTAAAAGCTGTGAAGTACCCAAACATATTATCTTCCTTTTTTTTAAAGCAAGATGCATTTACTAAAGTCTTGAAGTCTTTAGAAACTGAGGTGCTGTAGCCCATAGCTGTGAGATGGTGTTTTGCATTCATCATCTTATAGCTGATGGAGGAAAGGCAATCTGGGGCCAAATTCTGGGCTTAATTAGGGTCCAGTTACCAAGTTACAAGAAGATGGAGCACCCAGGACCTCAATTAGGTGTCTTCTTTCTGAGTTCAGCATTGAGAAGGAAGGGCTTGATGAGGTTCCGTCTTTATGCCCTGGGGAATTCTGGTTTTCCCATGCACTGTACAATTCAGTCAGGGATCACATGCTGAAACAAATAGCAAATGGACTTTGCAGGTCTTACCCATGATGAGTAGGATTTGGTGAGGTATTAATGAGGATGACTTTTAAGTCATCTAATGGCCTATTAATAATTTCAACTCATTCTTTTTACCATTTGTTACCTGGTCTGAGTGGAGAGTTGATTCTGCCTTGTGGGAATTTGAACCTCCCTGTGTTTCTTCCCACCTGAATTATTCTGTGGTTCTAGCAATATTTCTAAATTTCAAGAACTTTACTCAAGGCCATCCTCAAAAACAGAGAAATCAGCTCAAAGTGGGAAACTGTGTATGTTCTTCTGCATCTATTATCATTATCCATCTGCCTCCATTCCTGCCCCTTCAGGTGCTCCTGCTATTTCTAGCAGACCACTTTATTCTGCTGCATTTATAAGCTTTAAAAAAAGTCTTAACAATATAGTGTTCCTTCCTTCAGGAAAGAGAAAAATTAGTTGAAGGTACCTTCAAACAATGCTGTATTTCTCCAAGCAAACTTACTTGTCTCTCTCTGGAGACTCATTGCATGAAGCAATTAAGTCTTAATGTATTTCATTCAGTGTGATGGTATCTTCCTTGTAGACGCCAGTCTGGGGAGAAGCAAAATGTTAAGTTCCTTGGCAACCTCGTGTTCGCACAGATCAGTTGTATAATTGTGTGTGTCAATTGCAATTAAAAGAACATTCTCAGCCCATGACATTGCAGTACAGCTGACTGCCTCACAACGATGCTTCAATTGCTCACTGACAGCTATGGAGACTTTTTTTAGTGTATATTTACACACAGAATGTGAGCAGGCATTCAGTCGTCAGGAGCAACAAAGACCTTTCCAGTTTTTGTAAAGGGATCCAAGAGATCCAACTTCTTGGTGAATAATGCTGTTTCAAAGCAACCACTGAGTTTTCCTATCCTTTTATTTGAGGAGGCATGGCTTGTGCTCATGGGGAGCTGAACATAGTGTCAGGGACTTGTTTGGCTAGTAAGAACGGTGATGCAAATACAAATATCCCACTTAAGAGAACACTGTTCTGATGCTCTGTCCCTTTGAAAGACCTTTGGTTTTATCTGTGTGCCCCAAGCTTTTGCATCCTTTGTTTGTGTGGAACCTGATCAGCTGCAGAGCATCCCCCCGGTGCCCCACTTCCCATGATCTTCCAGGGCAGCTGAGAACAGATGCTGTTTTATTAAAGTACTTGCTTTTCACACAGGTGCCCATGTGCTTCCCAAACCACAGTTCACTCCAGCTCTGGAAGTGAGCACTAATCTGTCCCAGAAGCATGTATTGTCTCAATGTCAGTGTCGAAACATGTGCTAAAGAACTTTTTTTTTCTTTTTAAAAACAAAAAACCAGACCCCAAACAAACCCTAATGACAGTCTTTGCGGTTGGGCTCCCTCTCCAGCAGAACAAGTGAGAACTTGACACATTCTGCTCAAGGCACACAAGCACTGTCTTGGCCAACATCACATTCCAGCTGGGCCTTTTCACCCTCTCCATAAAGTCTCTCACTGTTAGTGTTGTGTTTGGATCTGGTTATTCCTTTGTGAACAAGGAGTTTTTCAAGTGTGAGATCTTCAAATGGCTGAGCTTCTCCATCATGCAGTCTTTCTGCTGGCGCAGTGGGGAATGTAAAGTCAGCAGCTGTATGTTGGCTTTCAAGGAGCAAGGGTGCAGTATGACCCTTTTCTTATAGCCTAGTATTTGGCTGTGCCAAGGTGTCACGTTCACTCAAGGTGTCCTTCATTCTGAAACGCTTTGGATACTCTCCTGGCCAATAAGACCCATGTTTGAGCAGACTGATTCAATAAATGGCATTTTTAACCTTGTTATGTACACAGAAGCGAATGTTAAATAATGCCTTGTTATCAAATCCTTGCATCTCTGCCTGTGACCCTGTGAACTGTTGACAGAGGGATGCCCCTGGTGATGTGAGACACAGTGAGCTGGATGAGGATGGCACTGTGTAGCCCTAGGAGGGACGTGGGGGGATATTCCATTAAAGCATGTGAGGGATTCAAATGCTGTGGGAAAGAGGTGGGCTGGGGGGAGACACCAGCTGCTGTTCCTGAAGAAACGTCTTTCTCCAGCAGTTGGGGGAGCACTGTACTGACCCAAAGTGAAACCAGTTGTTGCATCAATTAAACCATTCCATCAATGTGTTCACCCACATGCGCTTACCTGGCTGCACTTTGGGGCTGTATGGGTGGGAAGTCACAGCAGACAGCCTGAAAACTGGCTCTTGCAAAGAGCGCGTATTAGCAACCCTTATGTTCTCTCATTTCAACATTGTTATGAGCTTAAAGCCAAAACCGGTGTGACTAATCCTGTCTCGGAAGTGCAGTTGCTGTGGTTATACAACCAGAAACTTTACAGGCGTTTCCTTCAGTTGTGCAGTCCCTGCTCCCATCTCCCCCCTCAGCCTGTGCTCTTGGCACTGCAGGTTGCAGAAGTGTCTGCCAGAGAGGTACAAGCTTAGCTCTTACATGAAACAGACAAGTTAGCTCCTTTTTCTGAATTTTAAGGAAATAGACACTGATTATTTTGGGGTGTACAGAAAATATATCTACTTCAATGTATGTACTGTAAATTTCTAATTTATCACTGTAAAAAAACCAAAACAACTTTGCTATTTAATTTTTATATCAAAATAAAACTTTAACCTCTGTGGATAACTAAAGAATTCCTGGCAGCCTTCACATTTTTGGTGAGTTTGTTTCTTAAATAGGCTTCAGCATTGTTGGAACTGCCTTTTTCCCCCTGAAGGAAGGACTGAAATGTTTGTGCTGTGGCGAAAGGATGTTTTGAATGGGTTAATCCTGCATGGTTTGAAGCTTATAATTGCGAACAAGACCTTCTCGGGCAGCAGTAAAAGTACGTTCATGTTTCTGCACATGGGGTGGACAGAAACCCTTTCAAAGACAGCACGCGGGTCCTGGGTGCTGGCTGGGGTTGCCGCTGGAGCTTTGGTGTTATGGGAGCGTGTCCTCAAATCCCAGTGGGAAGGCAATGTGGAAACACAGCCCACTGCTGCTCTGGTCATGCTGTGATGTGGCTCCTGAGAAGAGCAGCACCTCCTATAAGGCTCTTTCTATTTCAGGTGTTCTGGAATACGTACATCCAAAGCATGAGCGTTCAGATGTGGAGCATATGGAGGTGGGCAGCATCACCACCAGCCTGTTCAGTATATTGGGAACTATTAGTGGCTTTTGGAAGGGGAAAATCCTAATCTTAGTAACCTGCTTGAAATGAGTTCATTCCTATGGGTGATTTCAGTCATTTCAGCCCTTCACAGGAGAGATTCAATTGGATGTCTACAGTTTCTAGCAATGGTTTTCTAAAAACTGAAACTTATTAATGCTGTACTTTTCATTGTCATTTCTCTTCACAGTTGGGATGTATGGGGACAGCAAGGAGTTGCTTTTTGTGTGCATCCCTCACCAGTTTCTCTTGACACTGATAGAACAGTATGCAATATTAATCATCTAAACCCATTTAATTGTCTCCGTCATGAAACATTCTGTGTGTGGGATTACTTAATTAGCGGAATGTTATTCTAATAAGAACCTAAATCAGACTAGAGTGGATGATAGTGAGGGTGTGCTATAAAGAAGAGTAGCAACTATCACCTGTGTATCTGTAGCTAATCAAGTTTTGAAGAGCAGCATCTAAAACTGGTAATTATGAGTGATTTGCTCATGCCTTTGGCAGCTCATCATTGTAATGTTCTCAGGCAGGTGATTAATGAGATCTCTCAAACTTATCCTAATGAGTCTTTAATAAAGCTACTGTTAACTGTAACAAACGTAAAAGAGCTGGGAGAGGCAGCAGGATCTCCCTCTTGTTCACACCGCCTGAAAACCTCAGGTGTGGCATTCAAGATGGTGTTGGCTGCTCCAGGCCTTTCTTATGGGTGCTCACCTTCACACACATCCCTCACATCAGGTGTCTCAGCATCACCTGTGAAGTGACAGTGGATTGCTGGAGTGGCTCTGAATGGTGAGCAAGCTCCCCAAGCCATGGGGATGACAAATCAACTCAGGTTTGCCTGTTGAGGGAAGTATATATCTGTACACAATGCTCACAAAAAGTTAGCCTTTATGAGGAATTTTTGTGATTGTTTTGATATTTAGGCTTGGGTTTTTTTACTTGATTGGTTTTGTCTTGGTTTTTTTTGTTCTTGTTGTTTTTTTTTTAAAGCTATCTTTAAAGAAAGCAAATGTTAGGGAGTTTGTAGAGAAGGAGGCCAGAGTTTTGCTGTCAGCAATCAGGAGCAGCCTAAGCTCCAGTAATGTAAAAATATGGTATCACCAAGTCCCTGGCTTCAGTGGTGTTTTCCTCAGCCACTCATTCCTATAATGGTGCCACACTTCAGCTCCTCCTTCACTTTGCCAGTACAACTACTTGTGGTACGGTGTAGGCATCATCCTGCGGAGCTGCTTCCCAAGCCCTCTTGCACCATCATCCCCATCAGGCCAGAGCTGTGCCTACCTGGAACGTTGTAGGAATGGGTGAGAGCAAAGTGACAACTGCCTGACTGCTTCCAGCTTCCCCAGCTTCAACTACAACAGCAAAGCCTTCAGTAGGGCTGTTGGTAACTCCCTAATCCTTTGTCTGGGATGACTGAGTCCAGATGTGAACTGCTCACCTGTGGGTGAACACCCCATTGCACAGCCCCACAGCAGCTGTGTTGCTGATGCTCCATAGTGCCCTTTTCAGCATGCTTGGACTAATTGGCTCATAATACAGGCCAGAAGTCTGCAGCCTCTCTCTCAAGCTAGGATGGCTTGACCAGACTGCCAGATACTGATGTGGCTTGTGTACAGAGCAAAGCGTGTCTGCGTGCTTGCAAAGCCAGCACTGGCTGCAACAGAAGTGAGGCAGAGCATGGTCCTGGCTGGAGCAGGGTCATGCCATCCTGCTGCACCTCTCCAAGAGGAATGGGTGAGAGGATGGGTGCAGGTCAGGCAGCTCTCAGCTGACGCTGAGCTAGTGCAATAGATCCCATATCACTAACTATTTCCTGCAGCTGGGAAATGATTTCTGACCAGAGGTCCTGCACATCCTGGCAGACTCCAGCTGTTGTAACAGCTTTGTGTTGTTAGCAACCAGATGTTTTGTTTTATGCTCTGGGAACAGCCTACCAAACAGTCACCACGGGGCTAGAAGAGCACAAAGCTGGCTTAGAGGGGAGCAGCAGCAAATGAGGACTCATTTGCTACACTAAGGTATCACTGAGAAACTGTTGTTTTCTTTTCCTGGTGTTTTGGGGGAGCAGGGACCTCCTGTGTGCCAAATGTTAGGTACAACACCAGAGAAAACAGGTTAAATGCCAAAGACAAATATTATTGCACCAGAAAGTTTACTGTAATTTGTAACTTTGATTTTGTTGTTGTGTTTCCTTCCAGAAGGGAAAGTGCTTATTAATTAGATCCACTTGGAGGGCTCAGAAAAGGGATACTTTACTTACATATTGTCCATTTTTAAATCGATAGCTTAAAACCTTAAAAATAACCAAAACAAAACAAAACCCCCAAACAATTACCCATGGCTTGTCAATACACTGGCAATATAAATATCTTCATCTTATATTTCCATCAGCGTTTAGCTAGTTTCCTGTCTGGTTCTTTCATTTCCTGAGCTTACTCTGAGGAAGGGAAAAACATCCATCCTGCAAAATAGATGCAAATCATTCAGCAGACTGCTTCTGCTTCTACAATGTTAAGTTTTAAAACATTACTATGCAGAGAAACAGCCTGACAGTAAATGTTTTAATGGATGAAGTGTTTTCTTCAGAAGCAGCTCAGAGGCACTCTCGCTCAAGTACTCGGTAAGGGATGATAAGTGGAGTGCCATGGAAAAGCAGAAATTTGGTTTTTCAAGGATTTTTCTTGCATTCGAAGGTCTTCTGCCTTGCAGCAAGGAATGGCTGACATCTAGTGGCAGCTGCACCCTGGCCCCAGCTGCTTGAAGCCTTTCCCAAACCTGCCCTCCACTTGTGTCAAAAAGTGAGGCAGGTACCTCAGCTACTGATGGTGAAGGCTTTGTCCAGCAGCACATTCTACCAGCTCTGGGCTATACTTTATGGTTTGTACTAAGTGCATCAGCTAAGAAAATCACAAGCTCACCCACTGTTTAATAAATTGAAAGATGTTAGGTTAGATATTAGGAAGAAATCATTTACTGTGAGGATGATGAGGCACTGGCACAGGTTTCCCAGAGAAGCTGTGGATGCCCCATCCCTGAAAGTGTTCAAGGCCAGGCTGGATGGGTCTTGGAGCAACCTGGCCTAGTGAAAGGTGTCCCTGCCCATGGCAGGGGGAGTAGAACTAGATGTTTTTTTGAGGTCCCTTCCAACTCAAACCATTCAATGATTCTGTGATTTTATTAATCTCTCCTTGTTCAGCCCTGGGCTCAAGGCTGGCATGGTTACAGTAGGGTTGATAACAGTGCTCATGGAGAAAAAAAACAGACCTGGTAAAGCAGCATGGCTAAAGGGCCAATGGGGCATCTGTCCCCTGCTGCGGTGAGGAAAGCTGCTCTTGGCAGAAACCAGCAGCGCATATAGTCCAAAAAGTTTATTTGAAAGACTTAACACAATCTCTTCTTTGGCTTCACACTAGTAATGTTTATAAGAAAAAGACCTGGGGGACCACAGCAGAAAAGAAAGCCTCCAGCCTGGGCTGACAGCCTTTCTTCTTTCTGCTGCCATTTGGCAGTGTGGGAAGGGCTGTCAGCCCCAGGAAGAAAGCATAAAGCATTTGCAGTCACGTGCAAGAGACCCACAACACAACTGTACGTCTTGAAAGGAGGGGTGCAGGAGAAGCCTGGAGATGGAGAAGAGGCTTTTCAGAGCAGGAAGGAATATATATATATATATATATATATATATATATATATAAAAATACATATATATAGCACTGAAAAAATCAGCTGAAGAGGCCCCAGCGTATGAAAGTTATGACAAAAAATAATACCATTCCACTCACAAAACAATCATGTTGCTACAGCTGTGGCCTGAGCAGAGCCAAAAGAAATGAGGAGCCGTCCATACCTCCCCAGAGAACGCTTTTATAACCAAAGCAGGGAAAGGGCAGACCTTATTCTGAGACATCAGTAATTCACCCTGTCAGTGTCAGCCAAGCCGGCCCTCAGTTTGTCATGGGATGAGCTGGGTGTCACTTTTTCGAGCTATCAAGGTCTCTCCCTCTGGAGAGCAGAGTCTGCTTCTGCCAGAGCCCTGCCACCTTCGGGATGCACCAGGACACTGCACAGGGCCTCGTCCCTTCTTTTCCCTCTTTTCGGAATATCGGGTGCTTTTCCTTATTTTGGCTGTGAAAAGTCAAGTGTAAGAGACACAGCCATCAGCCCAGTCCTCCTCTTTTGGGTGTCCTTTCCAGTAGCTGCTCTCTGCAGCCCCATGACTCCCTCCTGCAACCTGGGCTCCCATCAGGAGTTTGCAGTCCCTTTCCAAATCTGCTACTGAGCTGCTGTCTCATGTCCCAGAGGGACTGACCCAGCCATGGTGGACTAAGAGAGAGAGTAGGATTCAGCACCTGCCATGGCTATTGGGACATGAGTGATAAGACGAGGAAATGGCCTTAAATTGCACCAGTGGTGGTTTAGATTGGATACTAGGAAAAATTTCTTCATTTCCAAGCCCTGGAAGAAGCTTCCCAGGAAGAAGCTTCTGTACAACTTCCCAGTGGAGTCACCAATCCCTGGAGGTGTTTAAATGATGCGTAGAAGAACCTAACTAACCTCCAGGGGACAGAAGAAAGACTAAGAAGTCTGAAAATCTGTTGGTCCAAAGGGGCACACAGAGCCTGAGAAGAATCTCCATGTGAATAGATTCACAGCAAAAATGAAACCTGGCACTTTGCATCCCATTCCCTAGTGCACCTGTTGGCTCACCGCCTCACACTTAAGGAAGGAATTAGTGTTCCACAAGAGGAGGTGAAGAATTGGCCTTGTTAAAAAAAGAGTACTGCGAAGTGTTTTCTCTGTCTAGCTTCTCTAGTTCCTCTATGAATCTGCACACAAATTTGACTAAGAGTGTTTTTTAACTGAAGCAGACATGCACAGCAACAGCCCATAGAAACTCCTGTCTCAGGGGTTGGAAGGCAAACTGGACCTGAACCCTGCAGGGCAGAGGTGGGAGGAAGACAGCAGAGAGGAGAAAGAAGAACAGCATAGAAGGAGAGCCCCAAGGTGCCCCAGAGTGTGGGCAGATGTCTGTCCCAGGCGAGCTGTGGCTGCTCAGCGCTGCCACAGTGCTGCCAGCACAGGGACAGCATGCGACATCCCCAGGGTGCAGGGTGTTTAAACTGATCTGGGAACCACTGCACAAAGCAGATGGGGCAGTGCCCAGGTCCTGGCAGAGCTGAAGGGTCAGCAGCTGCCAGCAGAGCAAAAAACTGAGAGCAAAAGTCTTTCAATGAATGCAGCCATTTGCCAAGTGCATGTCTGTGCACAGCTGATCAGAGAATCATGAAATCATTTGGGTTGGAAGAGACCCTTAAGATCATCAAGTCCAACCATAAGTCTAACACCCTTTATCCATTTTTTATAGCTTAATGTTCTAGTATGTTCTCACATTAACAAGAACACTTTAAGTTGGCATTTGAACAGAGCAAAATTAACATTGCATCTGATACTGATGTAGAGGTATTGCCAGTTTCAATCCTCTATCTCGTGTTCTTTGATAGATTTAAACCACCTAAAATCTGTTGAGAGTGAGGGAAAGTGGTTTTGGCTGTGACTAGAATGTATAAATTAAATTCTCTGAGAGCTACCTTGGTTCTGGGTGCTCTACCTGCAATTCAGTAGGACTCTGTGAATCCAGATTTCTATAGTTATCACTTATGATGGAAAAGGAAGACTCCATTTCAGTGTATGCTTCGTAAAGAAACCAGATTAAAGAAAAGGAGGAGAGGGAGGGGAGGGGAGGGAGGGGAGGGGAGGGGAGGGGGGAGGGGAGGGGAGGGGAAAAGAAAAGAAAGAAAAGAAAAGGAAAAGAAAAGAAAAGAAAAGAAAAGAAAAGAAAAGAAAAGAAAAGAAAAGAAAAGAAAAAGAAAAGAAAAGAAAAGAAAAGAAAGAAAAGAAAAGAAAAAGAAAAGAAAAGAAAAGAAAAGAAAAGAAAAGAAAGAAAAAAGAAAAGAAAAGGAAAAAGAAAAGAAAAGAAAAAGAAAAGAAAAGAAAGAGAAAAGAAAAGAAAAGAAAGAAAAGAAAAAGAAAAGAAAAGAAAAGAAAAGAAAGAAGAAAAGAAAAGAAAAGAAAAGAAAAGAAAAGAAAAGAAAAGAAAAGAAAAGAAAAGAGAAAAGAAAAGAAAGAAAAGAAAAGCAAAGAAAGCAAACTCTCAGGAACAACAATTAATGGTGAAAATATTGGAAGGGGCATTTCCATAGCACAAGTATGTGGCAACACAACACAAATCCTATTTCTTCTCGAAATGGGAACAAATGAAGACAGAAATACTCATTTCTGTCATTTCACAAAAAACCCCAACTGGGTTGGTTTTGGTTTTTTTTAAATTATTCTATATAATGTGAATATGTCTTTAGCTGGATCAACTATCTCGCCACCTTTGCTGAACAACTTCAGTGCGTCAGCAGGAAAAATGGATTTCCATTCGATTTGTCTTCAAAATCTTCTGATTTTGACTTTTGATTCAAAGTATTTCAACCTAAGTTTTGTGGCAATAAATACAATTTGATTAATTACTCCCAAAATATTGACTCAGAAATGAAGTGTTTGCTCAGTGATCAGTCTCAGAGCACTCTGAAATCATGGAGAGGGGGGCTGGGGGGAACATGTTTACTCACTTGATGGATGCCAGACTGGCAAGCAGGAGGAAGGCCTCAATAAATCATCTCTGACATTAACCTTGCAGAAACAAATTCCCAAGAGTATTCATGTTAGTTCTGCTGCCGGTGCTTGTGCAAACACTGCTGGACAGAATTCACGCCGTTATCTTTCTGTGACGAGTTTTTCAAACAAAAGTTCCTCATTGGCATTTCAGGCAAAGCCAATGGAACAGGCAGGGATGAAGGAAAATGCACTTTGTTTATTCAAGCAACAGTTAGTGTGTCATTTGAAAAATGCATGAAACATTTATAACAGATTTTAGAGTTGATAAAAAAATAAAAGAAAGCATGCACTGGACTACGCAATGAAACATCACTTTTATTTGTGTAAACAAGCAGAATGTTCCAGATATCCAGCATCTGGCATCTGTACTGTTTGTATGTGTTATTTTTTGTGTTGATTTTATTTATGCCATGAAATTTTCTCTTTGTTTGTCTTTTTTTTGCATAGTGATTATGAGGTTAAGATGGTACAGGGCAGACCTCATTGGTCTATCATGAGAAATAGTTGGAAATGGTAACCTCTTTTTCTGAGGACAGACACAGTAAGTTGGTAAGTAGCAAGTGCAGGGCATATATATATAATATATATGTGTATATGTATATTTATTTGTGGTTTTAATTTAAAGTTCTCCTAATGAATACCTTGTGCAGAATTTCCATATCCTCTTCAAAGACAGCAAACCTCTAACTGCAAAAGCTGTAGTGGAACTTCATTCTGCAGGGATAGGGACCTGCTTGCTTTTGTGCCAGCAGGAACTGTGGCTGAGCAACACTGCCTGAGGTCTGCCAGCACACGGGGATGTCACATCAGCACCACAAAAAACTGGCTGAGACCTGATAGCCTACCGATGTCCCACCAGTGCCAGAGCAGGACTTTTTACTGCTGTCTGTTTCTAAACAGAAAGTGTTTTCCAACAGTGAGGCCTGAAAACTAATTTTTAGATCCTGAAGACCAGCAGAGTGCTTTCCAGACTTTGGATGTTCTAGAGATCCACCATGGAGCTCAGCCATTTTCCATTCTCCATTTTTTCTGTTGAGAAAAAGCAAAAAGAAGTTGTGCTTCTCTCACTAAATTAAGTAGGAGGCTTTGAGCCCCTTTTGAGGGGCAGGACTTTTGCCCTGTTCACTGCTCATAAGCAGTGGGAAGGCTGTGGGTTGGAGTCTCCCAGAATGTGATGTGAGTGGGCTGCTCAGGCCCACACGGCGATGGGGAGATGTCCAGGGCACTGAGGATATTCCTGCTGCGGTAGCACTGCTCTCTCCCCAAGCTCCTGCATGGTCCTGCCAGGCACAGCCCACACATGAGTCCATCACCCAGGCTTTCTGCCTGCTGGGCCACCTACCCATGGGTGGAGAAGGGTATCCCAAAGCAGCAAAAGCCCTCCAGCCTGGGTTGTCCAGCTGCCGTACCCTACACAATTAATAACACCAGCCTGCCCAGTCTGAGATGGATCTTTCCACCAGACATGTCTCAGAGCCAGGGAAAGCTTTATTTCTCTGTAACCCCTGATATCACTCCTGTGGAGTAAGAGGCAAAAAACATCTCTGACCTTAGCAGGGCCCTCGGTGAACTGCTGCTCTCATTAATAATAAACCACCACACTTTCCTGACTGCTCCCGTAGCTTCTGCCACATGTTAAGCCCCCCAGCAAGGACTTGGTTCTCAGGGGTGCTTTTTCCACAAAGCCAGATTAAAATTCTGCCTTTGACAAATTAGCAGGAAAACTTCCCTGGTGTTTTTTTAACAGGTGGTTCTTCCCACATCACCAGACTCAAAGTCCCTTGGAAATATGTTATTTTTACTTGACAGAAAGGTGAAAAAACTGACTGAAATGTGAGAAACCAGCATGTGGGCTCGACAGACCTCACTGCCCACTAACCTGCCATCGCTCATTCATCGAGGCAGTTGCAGTGGGAAAGGGAGTGATTATTTTTCCCCTTCTGGGAACACCAGTCTGGAGAAAACAACCCCTGTGAGTCTGTGCTCACCGTTCAGCAGCAGAGCCAGGGCAGCCCCGTGTCATCAACCACTGCTGGACTCTCTCCAGTATGTCCTTGCATTGGGAAAAAGTCCAGCAAAAGGCCACAAAGATGATAAAAAAAACTGGAGCAGCTCTTCTGTAGGGAAAGACTGAGTGAGCTGGGGCTGTTCAGCCTGGAGATGAGAAGGCTCAGGGGGAATCTCATCAATGTGGATGAATACCTGAAGGGAAGGTGCAAAGAGGATGGATGGACCCAGGTTCTTTCCAGTGATGCCCAGTGCCGGAACCAGAGGCCATGGGCATAAACTGAAACACTGGAAGTGTTACTTGAATATCAGGAAACAACTCTTTTTTTTTCTGTTTTTTTTCTCCAAACAAAACCAGTGACCAAACACTGGAAGAGGTTGCCCATAGGTGCTGTGGACTGTTCATACTTGGAGATAGTCAAAATCCAGTGGAACATGGTCCTGGGTAACTGGTTCTAGATGGCCCTGCTTGGGCGGGGGGGTTGGATGAGATGACATCTGGAGATCCCTTCCAGCCTCAACCATTCTGTGAGTCTATAGCAGCTGCCAAAGACAAGTCTGCAGCTCTGACAGTAAGACAAATCTTCCATTTCCACCCTGAAAACAGAATTTCCCAGTGATGAACACAGGGCTTTCTCCCTATTCCCAGGTCCATCTTCCTTCCACCCTGCTGACACCAAATCAGAGTGCATGAGCTGCAAATTCAAGAGGAGCTTGTCATTCCTGAGCAGCCCCTTTCCTTTGGTGGACACAGACTGGTTCAATCCCATGTGTAACCTTCACAACGCCTGCAAGGGCAAGTATAGCAAAACAAGTCTGCTGTCAGCAGCAGCCTGAATCATGTATTAAAAATCTGTGGGGATCTGAAAACTGAAAATAGGATCAAACCTTGTGTTCCAGTTAGCATCCATCACAATCCTTTTGCCTTTACGTTAACCCAAGCATGAGGAGTAATGAACCTATTCTGCTGTCAGTTTAGCTATGCATAAGCAGTGTTGTTCTACAGGCAGGAGCACAGCAACCTTATCCCGTCCCCTCTACAGAGGGAACCAAGAGGGGCATTTCTCCAAGTCCTAGGGTGCTCAGACTTATTAAATGCTGTAAACTTTCTGTTTGATGGATTGTGTAGAAAGCTTTTCTGTTGAAACAAATGAAGAAGTTGCCCCTCAGGAGTGAAAGGACAGCCTTATCCCAAGGCGCAGGCCTGAACACTTGGAAGGAGGAAAGAATTTGTCCAATAAAGCAAGAATGCCTGGAATTTCACCTGGTTTCAGGGTATGCAAGTGGAGTCTGCAAGCAGAGATCGACTGCTCAGAGATGCCATCCTCTGCCTCTCTGTTTTCTGTATTCTTGGCATTCAGCTCCAGACACCCTTTGCTAAGAAGTAAAAATATTTAGGTGTCAGTTCTGACATGGAAAGGACACTTCTAAGTCTTAAAAATTATCACAAAACTTATCAAGAGAAATTTTTATTCCTCCTGAAATGACTAAAAGAAAATGGTATTTGAAGAACAGGCATCTCTGACATCTCTTGATTCAGGGTAGTTTGGGACTATTTTCTCCTGGTTTAACTCTAAGGCCTGAGCATTTTGTAGATTTGTGCTGCTAACTCCCCACCCAAGGCACACAGGAGCTCACTTGGCTACTGGTCAGTCAGAGGCAAAAGGGTGTTTGGCTCTAAAACCTGGGTCCACTCCACTGACAGCTGGGACCAACTGGTGGGGGAGCTGACACGTATCCCTCTACCTGTTCTGTGCCAGCAGCACAAATGCACCCCCTGCCTTGGCTCTGGGCAGATAAGGAGCCTTTGATAAGCAGTCTGGCATGTCAGCTGCACATGGTGCACTTCAGCAAGCTGCCATGCTCACAACCAACTCGTTTTATTTGCATTTTGCTCTCAGTGGTGTGAACTGTGCCTCAGCTACTTCTTCATTTGGTGGCATTTTCCCGATGTCCCTATGAAAGTTTGTTCCCAAGCTGTTCTTACTCCCTTCTGCTCTCATGCTTTTAAACTACATTACTTTATGCAGTTTCTGGGTCTTTTGGGAGAAGGTTCTGAGGCACCTCCTTAGCAGGGCCATCCTACGCAGAGACACAAAAGGAGATGCTTTAAAAGTTATTCAAGACTGTGACAATCTGTGACCTGAAGACTTCCATAGACCGTCCCAGCTGGGGCTTCCAAAGGTGTCACTCTCTTCTCTTCTTTGCTACTGAGGATCTACCAGGCTTGCTCATCTCCTGCCAAGACATGGCTGTCAACTTTTGTACTGGTTCAAAATTTGCCACACCCAACTCTCTTCCTATGCCTCCTCAGGCCTTGTAAATCTTTCACAACATTAACTCTACTGTATATTTGCAAAGATTTGTGACCTTCACCTGTAGTCAATCATTCCCCATGGTCTTTTCCTCCTGCAGCACCTTCGTCACACTGCCATTGGCTGTAAATGATTTACCCAGCACTTGCAGAGCACTGAGTATCCCTCGAGGCATGCACAGCTCACTTGCAGTTCCGCTCTGGTTTAGACATTCCAAATTTTCTGGTATCTCATGCAGATCTCCTTGCCCTTGGCTGCATCAGCATTCACTTCTCACTTTCAGTACAGCAGGCTGCATTGGAAGGGTTCTGGACATAAACTTTGAATTTACATTTTACACTTTACATGGAAGTGCAAAGTGGGCAGTAGGTTGTGTGGGTGGAACACTGTAGATCATTGGCATGTGGTTTTGGGTGTGTGCCCTATTTAGAATCATAGAATCTTAGAATCATTCAAGTTAGAAAAGACCTTTAAGATCATCAGGCCCAACCATTAGACCAGCACTGCCAGGTCATTAAACCATGTCTCTAAGCACCACATTTACACGTTTAAAATATGGTGACTCCACCACTTCCCTGGGCAGCCTGTTTCTGTGCTTGAAATTCTTGCAGTGAAGATATTTTCCCTCATATCCAGTCTAAAACTCTCCTAGAAGAACCTGAGATCATTTCCTCTTGTCCTATCACTTGTTACCTGGGAGAAGGGACTTAGCCTCACCTCGCGGCAACCTCCTTTCAGGTGGATGTGGAGAGTGATAAGGTCTCCCCTCACACTCCTTTCTCCAGACTAAACACCCCCAGCTCCCTCAGCCACTCCTCATCAGACTTGTGCTCCAGACCCTTCCCCAGCTCTGTTGCCCTTCTCTGGACATGCTCCAGCCCCTCAATGTCCTTCTTGCAGAGAGGGGCCCAGAACTGAACACAGGAGTTGAGGTGTGGCCTCACCAGTGCCCAGTACAGGGGGACAATCTGGTCCTGCTGGTCACACTGTTGCTGATACAGGCCAGGATGCCATTGGCCTCCTTGGGCCCCTGGGCACACCCTGGCTCGTGTTCATCTGCTGTCAACCAGCACTCTGGGTCCTTTTCTGGTGGTCAGCCTTCCAGCCATTCTTCCCCAAGCTGGTAGTGCTGCCTGCTGTTGTTGTGACCCAAACAGATCTGTGGTAAGAAACACAACCAGACCTAGAGACAACGTCCAGTCTCTGTCCATGGCTCATGTGCAGCTCTTCATCCAGCTGTCAAACTAAAGAGGAGAGATTTAGATTAGATATTAGGAAGAAGTTCTTTATTCTGAGTGTAGTGAGGCACTGGCACAGGTTGCCCGGAGAAGCTGTGGATGCCCCATCCCTGGAAGTGTTCAAGGCCAGACTGGATGGGGCTCTGAGCAACCTGGTCTGGTGGAAACTGTCCCTGCCTGTGGAAGGGGAAGTGGAACTAGACGATCTTTAAGAACCCTCTCAGCCCAAAGCATTCTATGATTCTATGATTCTGTGATCACTGGAGATGATCACAGCATTTGACCTAAAACAGAGGTTTAGAATCCGCTCTGGATGCCTGCAAACTAGAAGTTTAATGTTTCGCTCCCCAGCACTGCTGTGTCTAGGTCCCTTAGTTTTTTCTGTTCATCATGTAAACTAGTTTCAAGGTGTGCAGAAGGGTTTCTGTGTGGTTGCCACACGCCCGCTGCAGGGGGGGCTGGCTCACAGAGACTGCTGGAGTGTGGATCAGGAGGATGACACAGGGAAGCAGGATTCCCCAAAACGTTGGCAGGGAGTCTGAGCAGAGCAAAACTTCCTTAAATATGTGGAGAGCCTTTGAAAATGTGTTTTGGTGCTCCCACTGGTGCTCTCAGAGAAAGCTGATGCCCTTTCTTTGTACTTCGTGGCATCTGAAAACCCGTGAGCTGGTCTCCAAGGGCCAGCCGTGGGAGCAGCTCACGGCTGCCCGGGATCTCGCGTGTCACCACTAGGTGTCATGGCTGTCCCACAGAAGCCACCCTGTCCCACAGCCCTGGAAGCAGCCAGGGAAACCGCAGAGTACTGATAAAAACCCTGGGGAGGAGGCAGAGCCCGAGCCTGGCTGTACCCTTCCTCCACGGAGGAGTCCAAAGGTGGGAGAATTTAGGGTGTCACCAGAGCCGTGGGCTGGCTCAGCACAGCACAATGAGGGGAGGGAACTGGAGGTGAAGGACTGACTTTTCAGATTGACTTGAAAAAGCGTATTCACAAGGCAAACCATCTCATAAATAGGGTCTACATTCCCCAGATGTCCCAGTGCACAGTCTGTGCACATGCTCCAGGAAAATGAGTATTTCTTTCACATGACTAATGGGTGTTGTAGCAGGTGCTTCTGGTCAAGTTTCACACATGTCCCACAATGGTGTTATTAAGCCTTAAACTCTTTCCCTTCTTGTGGTGTATTTCCAAAGATGGGCTTCCGCAGTTCGTGTTTAAGCACCGTGGGCTGGTTTGGGCTGCAATAGTTTATTCTGTAGTAGCTGGTATGGGGCTGTGGTTTGGATCTGTGCTGGAAACAGTGTTGAAAATACAGGCATATTTTAACTACTGCTCAGCAGATTTACATGGAGTCAAGGCCTTTTCTACTCCTCACCCCACCCCACCAGCAAGAGGACTGGGAGTGCACAAGGAGCTGAGAGGGAACACAGCCGAGACAGCTGACCCTGACTGACCAAAGGGATAACCCAGACCATAGCACATCATGTTTGGCAGATAAAGCTGGGGGAGAACAAGAGAGTGGGGGGCATTCAGAGTTACGATACTTTTCTTCCCAAGTCATGTGTGATAGAGCCTTGCTGTCCTGGGAATGGCTGAACACCTGCCTGCCCATGGAAAGTGGTGAATGAATTCTTGTTTTGCTTTTTCTTTGCCTATTAAACGCTCTTTATCTCAACCCATGAGTTTTCTTACTTTTACTCTTCCAGTTCTCTTCCCCATCCCACCAGGGGAGGATAAGCAAGCAACTGTGTAGGACTGAGCTGCCAGCTGGAGTTAAACCACAGTACTCTGCTTCTCCACAAAAGGAAAAGTGACAAATGCTTTACATACTGTAATTTCCACCCAGATCAAAAGAGCAGCATTTCAGAGAAATGATTCCTGAAAGCATTGCTATATGAGGTTTATATCATCAAGTGTTCAGCCAGGTCATGCTGGAGATTTCATACAGTTAGGCTGTGTCCGTGAGAAAGGAGGCAGCTCATTTACTCCATTCCTGAAGCTTTCTCTTCCTTGCTACCAAGCGGCCTGCAGGTCTCCTGCTCTCTTTTAGCACCATCCACATGCCCACATTCAGCCAGCCCCTCTGTTTACTTTTCTACTGCTGGAGCTGGGATTACCCTCACTGGGAGGCTATGTGGATCAGCTGCTTCCCATTGTGATCTGCTTCACTAGTAAAGCTTTTTTTGGGGGTCTGTTTTCAAGATGACATGTGGGAAATGCACACCACCTCCAGTAATGTAAATTAATAGCAACTGAGCTGTATGAGAGATTCCCTGTGAGCTGCTCTGCAAAAACAATCCTGCAGCACATGTCAGGAGTCATTAACACATCAGCTGCACCACAACCAACACTCTGAAAAAGATTTAGGAGGGACTAATCCCTCCAGCAGCAGAGCTCTGTTGGCTTTTGGCAGAGTTACATCATGGGTGAATTTAGCCTCCATTGTCCAACATCAGACAGACTTGGCACCATAGGAATCACGATGACAATAGCAGATGAGCTTGACACGCCTGAGTATCACTTGTTCCCATCCTCCTGTCAGTTCAGAGGGAGTTCCTGAGCCCACTCAGTTATCAGACCATGTTCAGAAAACTGAAGTCAGCATAGGGAGCACACAGTGGGCTGCATCCTGGCATAAGCCTTCAGGCAGCCTAGCAGATTTTCTGTTTTCTAATTACATACATTATTTCTGATGACAACTTCATGAAATGAAAAATCATTTTTATTTTCACTCAAGAGTCACTAAATGGGCTCACTGCTATGGTTCACTGTGATCTGGCACACAAGGACAGGAACTGTGGTACAAAAGAAGAGAGCAGGCTGTCGTTTCACTATGCAAGCACAGGGTGCATTCGGCTTCAATAATTTGTGTTTGCCATTTATGGCATTTTGCCAAGAGTTTTGGTGGACTGCAAGAGGAGGTTTGCTGCCTTTATCACAGAATGGAACACCAAATTGGGTGTTATTCACAGTCCTGGTAAGGGGTGACCACCAGCCAGTCATTTAATATCACTGCACCTCTGAGCATCGCTCCTCCTTTCCACCACCTTTTTATCTGACAGGCTGTCTTTTTCTGCTTGTAAAGAAGCTGGTGTGGTCTCAGCTGGGGCCACCAAGTGTGTCAGCGGTCTGACAGAGAGCATAGCAAGCTCCTCTGGTTTGGAAGCACTGGTGGGTGTTTGTCTCATGTAGGACCCAGGATTCCAGGGCACTATCTTTGTGTGAAAACAAGAGAGTTTGCAAATCTGTTTGGATGACTTCACACGGGAAATGCACAGAAGTCAGCATTAAAGGGGTAGGAGACAAGAACAGAACTTGCTGTACTCCACTCAGGGAACAAATGGTCAGGAGCCTGCAATTAAACTTGCAGCAGGAAGCCTTCTGGGGTAGTGTTGCTTTCTGTATCAAGTACTTGACAGTTAAAATTGAAGTCTGTTGAACTTTGCTACATGAATATACATGTGTTTCTTTTCACTTATGAGTCATACTGTCCATTTTACTTATTTATGTCAGACGAAGCTTTAGGAAATGATCTAAAAAGCAGAAGTGTGGCCACTGATGATGCTAAACATACCTGTCTACAAGAAAACTCAACGAAATATTCAGGAAGAAATGCATTTTACATGCAGACTGTGTTTATGAATTCTATGACAATGTAGCTTAACCAGCACAACCTTACATGTTTAGAAATTAATTATGCCATTCAAAGGCAGCTGGTCCTCACATTAAGCAAACACAATGAAAAACACAATATACAAATGCTCAGGCTCTCCTCAGGGACTCCAGTGTGGGCAGCCAGCCCCTCTGAGTTTTTATCATTGCTGGTCTCAAGTCCCTGTGCTATTTGCAGTCTGCAAAATCCTATCTGTGAGTAAAACACAGAACTCAAACAAGTCAGTAGTTACCCAGTTATGATCAGGGTAATGATCTGAGGACTGGAAAAAGCTGCTGGCATGGACTTTTTTTGCATGTCTGCTATCAAATCCCAAAACCTCTCAAAATTTTTGATAAACTTCTTCTCAACTTCAGCATGGGATTTCTGGTCAAAACTGACTGACTTTTGACGCAGTACAACAGATTGACCATACCATGTATCTGGGACATGAAGAGCATCTTGTAAACTTCAACTTCCCAAAGTCAGACTTTTATTTAGCACCTTTTTTTTTAAGAGAGTTTAAATTTAGGTCATTCCATCCAGTCTGAGGAAAGCGTCCCAGTCCCAAAGTTATTGATTATTTTGATGATCTCGCTCTCATTTTTCATTACAAACTCCAGATGTTAGTTTTATCTCTGATGGGAGATTATTAACTAAAAAAACATTTTAATTCATCAGAATTTAGAGGATGAGAATATAGTTGAGATGTTGACTCTTAAATTTTTTACTACCAAGTTCAAATGTTGCAATATTTGCTGCAAAATATATTTCCTGAAAATAAATCCTGCAAAATACAAGCTTCCATATCTCCATAGCTCCCAGTCACATTCCGAGCCAACCAGAATAATGTTTCATGCCCAGAGGATGCCCAAGGATCTGCCAAACCTCAAAATATTTCATCAGCTAAGAGATTTCAGTTTCTGTAGACAGAAAAACCATACCATTGGAATTACACAGATAGCACTATTGCCTTTGAGAACAAAATCTGCAAAGATAACTCTAAAGGACCAGCCCAACCATCATAGATAGATTATTGTAAACCCCAAAGTCATCTAGGAGTCCTGAAACATACATTTCCAGTTCATGGCACCGTTACACTACGTGGTGAATTCAGCAGAAGCGACTGGCATACCATTTCCCTCAATCCTACTTATAGCTCTCAATTTTGCAACAAACGTCTCTGTAAAATGCAACTAGCTCCCATCCATGTGCCATAAAAGCAAACATACCAGAACCCCAAAATTCCAGACACTAATTGTCACAACCAACACCCACAACCTCAAAAGCAGAAAAATTAAATGCAGCCTAAATTAATAATGCCCACAATGTATGAAAAGCAAAATTGCCTTCAACATGAGGTCTAAGAGCATCTTTCAAAGCTGAAACTGTGTCACATTTGTCTAGAACCTCTTGATATGAGGGTGTAAACTTCTGGAGAGTCTGCTTCACAGCCTGACATAATGTGGATTGGCCTGATTCCTTGTGAGAATGAGAGTTAGAATTAATATTTGAACATTGTGAGAGAATAGCAGCTGGGCAGATCATGCTCAAGATGCATTGCTAGGACTGCTGGGATGGGACAAGCCTTGCCAAGGGAATAGACCTCAAGGATACAGATGAACGTCCTTCTTGTAAGCTTTGCACATGAGAAGACCTATTTAATGAGATATCTGAGGTCAGAGCAGAAGGATAGAGTCGGGTGAGAATGAAGGCAGGCAACAGCAGAGGTTTTGCACCACACCACAACACTTACGGGTAATCTTTTTATTATCCAATAAGGATAATTATCTGTTACAAGGATTATCCAAAAGGACTGAGTTGCTCTGTGGCAACCACTACCATAGAGAAGACTGCAGAAAAACCTCCTTTCCTGGCAGTTCAGGCTGCAGTGCTAGACAACTGGTGTCATGGAAATGTAAAATAGGAGCCTTGGACAGGGTTTGTGTCTTCCTTCCATTATGACTGTGTTTTTTATTCATTTAGCCATCTTGCCTGCGTATCTGTGGGACTTTACACAATGTCCCTGAGAAAGTTGCACGATAGACACAAGGACCAACCCAGATCAAGATGCATTGTCCTCAGAGCAAACCCCTCTAGTGCCAGCCTTTATAATGTCATTGTGCTCAAGAAACACAAGCAGCACTTGGTAGGGTAAACAGTTTTTCTGTCTTTCCACCTTTAGAAGAAACCAACACTGCTACAAGAAAGCTGTTAACACGGAAGAACATGGGACAAAATTTAATCTCTGACGTAATTTCAGGAGAATTTCACTAGAGATTTATCTGTTTTATATTTATTAAATTTTATATTTATCTGTTTTACTTTTTCTGGAAAAAAAAAAGTTCAGCGAGAACATTTGTATCCAGAGATGACCTTCTTTGCCAAAACAGCCCTAGGTTTAGGGCAATCCCTGCAACTTCAACAGTGTTAAGAAGCAGACTTATGTTTATAAATACAAATGTATACACATAAATACATATTTTACCCATGTGTTTTTCAAATAAAGAAGAAAGGCTTCCCACATGCACAGTAGAAGACCCAGGGAATTCAAGGCTTTCAATGGCAGCTGCTTTTATCTATCCCTGTCATACCTTTGAAGGTGTTGGTTTCATCCTGAGATTGGTGGAACTGTGAACACTTTTATAAGTTGGAAAAAACTTTCTTCTACTGAATTTTAAATACAGCTCATGATCCATATCATTTATATGGGAAGGAGCTGGAGGTTCAAATTCTGACTCTCACGGAGGATCCATGCAGATATGGGGCAGATTTGTGGGCAGATTTGGGGCCAGCTGTAAGCACAATTCACCCAGCAATTGCCCCATCTGCTGCCCACGTGCCGTGTACATCACCCATCAGATAGGCTGGACCATTCCTGAGCTGTTCTACATGTAAATTTGGTATAGCCTTCAAAAGCACCCAGCAGCCTATGAAATGCCACATTGATGCATCATCTCAGGTAAGTTTTTCAAAATCTGCACCTGTCACCTGTTAAACTGGGACAGAAGAGCCTGTTTTCTCCAATTTGGATGTCTGCAGACTAGAGGATTTTTGAGATAGAGTTCGCCTCAAGCCGTGGGATATATTTAAGGCTGGCCAGGAAATGTTTTTCCTGCTCTCTGTGAAAATACTCATGGTTCACAAATGTTTCCAATCTCTCACTCAGGCAAAACAAACACCTTTGGAAGCAGACGAAAACCTTGACTGGCACAACAACTTCAAGGAACTGTTAGAGCAGATGGCACAAACCTGAGATGAGAAATTCTTCATGGGAAGATGATTTCTGCTCTTGGAGAGTTCACTATTGGGTGTGTTAGTTACCAATGTTTCCTGCTCCTCCTGCTCCACCTAACAAAGAAACCTCACATTGTAGCACTCTGAGCTTTCACCATTCATATGCCACTTCCCTTCAAACCTTGGAGAAAATTCATTTAATAGGAAGACTCAGGGCGTTTGCTCTACTGCGTTTCAGGGGCAGCCAGCAGGAGAGAGATGCAGAAACCACAAGCATAAGAAGCTTCACAGTGCAGGTCTCCCCCTCCTGTTTTTCTCAGAAATACTTTAGCATAGGATGTTGCTTGCTTCTCTTGCCTGAGAGAAAAACCCACATAAGAAAAATCAATAAAGAAACAAGCTTCTAGCAGGGCTAACCCCAAGCTAGTCAACAGAAGAGAGACTGCTGGCTCTAGCAGTCTAGTGTGTTGGATATTTCTGATTAAATTTCATCTGTACTGTGCTGTAGCACCTATACTATTCCCAGTTTCTGTGTAGTAATGATGGGGCCTTGGCAGAAACAGTACTAGGGGAACAGTGGTGGGCACATCAAAGGAGCATGATAAACTTAATTTTATTTAATATATTTCTCCAGCAGGATTTTTTCGCCCCTCCAGAGCCTGTAAATCACCTGAAATGAAAAATCAGACTTTCCTGATGTTTCAGGAACTCGGACTGTAATCCGATTTTCAAGTTTTTTATCAAAATTTGATTACTCAAGAGTGACTGAATAATATTGTTTTCACTTGGTCCTTCTCCCCATCTGTAGGAAGAGCACTCATGATCCATAGAGGTATAAAATAA
The DNA here is from genome assembly GCA_014706295.1 of Lycocorax pyrrhopterus obiensis. Taxonomy (NCBI): domain Eukaryota; kingdom Metazoa; phylum Chordata; class Aves; order Passeriformes; family Paradisaeidae; genus Lycocorax; species Lycocorax pyrrhopterus. Next base: position 83,535,382 of record JACSVZ010000001.1, read on the forward strand.
TCTTTCTCTTTTTTTTTCTGGAAGAGAAAAGGTTTTCTGCAGCCCAAGTTATCCATCTGTATTTTATTAGAGCAAAGAGATAAAACCAAGATTTCCGTCCAAAATCAACAACCTTGAAAAATACAGTCCTGTTCACCAGCTTAGTCATCCTGCATATTGCCCATTTGATTGGGTTTTGAGGAAAACAAAGAACTAAAAAGAATAGTGTGTGTGTGTTGCATTAGGATTTCTACCAAAGTCTGTATGGGAAGCCAGAGAAAAAATGACTCACACACTGGGAAGAATTCCACCTGTTCCCATCCAAATTATGTTTCCCTGTCAGGCTGGAAGCAGCTGATGCACTGGTTCCCATGGGAGTATTTTCATCCTGAACAAAATACACGTTTAAAGCCACTTCCTGAGTTTGTCCTATTTATTGTTTGCATTGTGTGCTGCCCTGTGACCAGCACAGAGCCTGGTACTGCATGAGCCCTTCTGCACCCCCCAGACTTCAGCGCTGCTCCCAGTTTTTAAGGAAATTAAAGGTAACTAATGTAAGAAAGGCATTACTATCTCCAGGACTGGGAAAGCCATTGAAAAGGTCCCCTGTGAAAAGGGGTTTAGTGAGAAGTAGGAACAACAGGAAATGGATTTGCTTGAAGAGATACGCTAAAGACCTTGGAATTCCAAACAAAACCATGTCATATAAAGAAAGGCTCACAAGATGTCTACAGTAATGGTCTAAAATTCGCTACCTAGAGATACTTCATGAATTTTTCTTCCAGTAATTGAAAATTGATTATTAAAAAGCTAGTTGATTATGCATAGAAGAATACATCAGTAATTAAAAATCACATCACTACTGCATCCCAGTTCCCACCACAGTTATCTCTTCCTATGCTACATGGCCACAAAAAGAAATGGAGGCAAGGACTGGCCATAAGCAGGCAGATCTTATAGACACTTTTTCAAGCTGTTCCTCCAGATGCCTCAGAATCACAATTCTGTGGCTGTGAATTGGCCTTGAACACGGGGAGCTGATGAAGTTGCTCCATTGCATTCCTCTGTTGGTGTCTGAGTGATGGTGAGGAATGGTAGCAGCAACATTTTCCTGCATCACGCTTGATGGCAACTGAGGGAATTAGGCATGAAGCTGGAATTTGTGGACATGTCTGCACAGACTCACACAGACAGATGTGAGCATGCCTTGCTATGCTCTGAACTAGCCAAGTATCGATAAGATGGATATGAATTTATTGTGCCAGATCTGTATCCATCTCTATGGATTTCTGTGATTATCTTCTGAGGCCTAGTTTGGATATTACCACCAATTTGCCTGCATGATCAGTGCTTCAGACTTACTACAACTCCTTCATTTGCTGTTGGTGAAAGGAAGGCATTTCACTGGTTCAGTCCTAACAACTGGAATATTGCAGAATGTTCCTACACAGCTGTTTTTCAAATAAAATTAATTGTCTTTAAAAGTGGATCCAATAAGCCTTTAGCTTAAAGTCATGAATCTCTCTGTTCATAGCATAGATTTGAGCCAGATGTTTTACATTTTTCATTCCTGAGTCATGAGCTGAGTGTCTGACTATTGACCCACGTTTTGGAGTGAATACGTCAAGAAATCCTTTGCGATAACTGTAGTTTCCTGTCAGATGGAAAAATGCTGGAAACTCTTTCTCATGAACTTCTGTCCCTCGCTGGCTCTATTTCCTGTCCAAGACCTTTCTAAGTGGGTTGGCATAGTGACAAGCTTTATCTAACATGCAATCTCTGATTAGGGAAAAAGGGAATGTCAGTGGCCGTTTAGACAAACTATAAGGAAACTTCTTTCCTAGCTCGCTTTTTTAGGCATGTGGTGAAAGAATCTAATTGTGATTTGTGTATCATTCAGGCTAGTGTCCTCAGAGCAGTTATTGGCTAAGATTTCATTTGTCCTTGGCAATATTTGCATCTCCGATGTACTTGAGCAGATAAGGTTTTGTAGTGGTAAATAAGAAAAAACAGTATTATTCTCTATAAACACAAACACTGACTGCACATGCAACTCTCTTGTCCTCTCTTAAGATGTACTTGGGAGCTGTTCACATCATGTGTCTGTCCCCTCCCATTCACTATACAGCAAGTTACTCTCATAAATTCACACAGATGAATATCATTGCTATACAGACTGTGAACTCATGTAACGACAAGGCCATTTAAATCCCTTAGCATGCTTGGTCTAGCTCTGATCTAAGGTCCAGCTTGCAAAAAAGACCAAACAGTTTTGCAGATATAAAGACAAGAAATGACAGTCAGCATGGAAAGATCAGTATAAATATTAGGAAAAAATTCTTTACTCTGAAGGTGATGAGGCACTGGCACAGGTTTCCCAGAGAAGCTGTGGATGCCCCGTCCCTGGAAGGGTTCAAGTCCAGGTTGGATGGGGCTCTGAGCAAACTGGTCCGGTGGAAGGCGTCTCTGCCCATGGCAGTGGGGTTAGAACTAGATGATCTTTAAGGTCCCTGCCAACCCAGGCTATTCTATGCTTCTATGATGTTCAGGGAGAAAGAACTCTTCAAGGATCTGAGCTTGACCGATCTTTTGCTAGTGTAGAGCCAAATATCAGAACTTTCATCCGCTAATTTCTCTTGTCCCCAAAGAGATAATGGTGAGTAGGAAGGTGAAGAGGAAGAATGGAAGAAAAGTTGAAAATCTCCAATAGCTCTTCCCAGGTGTTCAGGACATAACACAATCATATCTTTTCTAAAATTCATCACATAGCATTTTTCAACAAAGCAAAAATAATCACAGAATCATAGAATAGTTTGGGTTGGCAAGAACCTGTAAAGGCCATCTAGTCCAACCCCCTCGCCAAGGGCAGGGATATCTTCAACTAGATCAGGTTACTCAGAGCCTTGTCCAACCTGACCTTGAATGTTTCCAGGGATGGAGCATCCACCACCAATCTAGACACCAGCCTCTATTTTTTTTTTCTGTACATCTAGACTCAACCTACTCTCTTTTAGCTTAAAACTTCCTCCTTGTCCTCTCGCATCAGGACTGCAAAACATCTGTCCTAAAACATCCGTCCCCATCTTTCCTATACACTCTCTGGAAGTACTGGAAGGCCATAATAAAGTCTCCCTGGAGCCTTCTCCAGGCAGTAACGCGTTTTTCAGTGCAAGGGGTATATCTGCACGGAGAGGCTCTGCATCAGCATCCCAGCTGTGGCTGTCATTGCAGGGCTGGCAACAGGAGACATCTAGTGGTGTTCAGCTGTAAATAGAAGAATAAACAGCAGCCTGTGCATCATTCTCCTGGCTCCAGAGTAAGGCTGCCTTGTTCAAGTGCTGCAGGAGCAGCTGTGTGCTTTCAGGAAGCATTTGTACTCCTGCTCTCTGCAACTCCACAACACATATCTGCATCGCACAGAAGTGAGGTATCTGTGCACAGGCTAGAGGTGACAGCTATAATTCATATACTTTGGTATGTGTGGAGGAGGAAATCTACAACAAACTTGTCTTCTAATGAAGCTGTGAACTAAGCTGATCAAAAATATCACTTGTAGTTTTTTCTTACAAAATTACAATGCTGAGGTGTATCATAAAAACCTGAACTAAAACTAAATAGCTGCTAAAAACACATAAAATTATATTACCCCTTGGGATGAGACACTGCTGCGAAACTTCAGTGGCACACTCCTAGCAACACCACACTCACTTGTCTGTGTACAGAGAACGCTTCATGATGCCTTTGCCATATAGCTGGAGAAGGATGGCTCATTTTATTTGTTTACTTATTTATTAAAAAATTGCTACAAAAATGGAAATGAGGAGGGCCACTGAAAAGGCTGCATTTTTTTTTAGCTGCATAAAGCATACCTTTGGGATGGATTTTCAGCACAGTGCCCCTTTGGCCCTGATCCAGAAAAGCACAGGGGTCTGAGGATGAAGTTAACCAGGTACTTACGTGCTTTGCTGAACTAGGGCCAGAATGCTGAGTACTTTGCGCAGCCAAATCTCCAGCACAAAAATAACACCAAAAGGTCACCAGAAGTTCCAGCTGTGTTCTGAGAATTTATTTCTATACTCCTGGAAAATAAATTCGAGTGCTGATCAGAAACCAATCAATAGGTTGAAATCAAATGTATGTAGCAGACTCTTTGATGAAGTTAATGTTGTGAGCATATAGTCAATTTTGCACAGAATATCTAGCCTGTAAGTAGAATTTTTTAAATTATCCTGTTCCAGAAACAAAAACAATTTGACAATTGATTGCCCAAATTGTGAAAACTCATATAAAAACATTTTTCTTGAAGTCACTGCTTTTCCTTTTGTTTGTTATTTTTGAAAAAAGAAAGAAAAAACCCCCATCTGATTCAAGTTGCATGTTCCAGTGCTGCCTCTTGGATATTAAAAGCAACACTTCGTTTGGCCTGAAATATTCATTTACAATACTAAGAGAATGCCATATCCAAATAAAAGAAAGTGCCAAACATCAGGATATCCTAACTCGAAAATTTATGTTATGTGAGTGATGTTCTACCAGACCATCTCTCTCTTTTTTCATCTGATGCCCAGTGTCTCTTGCCCTCCCATCATGAATCACTGTCATGAATAGTCTGGCTCTGTCTTCCTGACAACCTCCTCATAGATAGACCCCAAAAACTACTCTTCTCTGGGCTGATCAAGCCTGTTTTCATCTGCCTACACACACACAACATGTGCTCCATGCCCCTTAAAATTTTGGTGGCCTTCCAGCTAACTTGCCCAAGTTCATCACTCTTTTACTGAGGGCCCAGAAACTGGTCACATCACAATGTTCCATGTGTGGTCTAACAAATGATTGGTGGAAAGGAATAGCAGCCATTTCTCTCCAGTATCTAGCTACACTCCTGTTAGTACAGTGCAATATCTTGCTAGTTGTCATTGCTGCCAGGGCATACCACCAGCTTACATCAGGGTTGTTGCCTACCAAGGCCTCCTAGGACCTTTCCAGCAGAGCTGTTCCCCAGTCAGTCATGTCCAGCCTGCACCACTTCAATGAGTTCTTCCTTCCGTGGGGCAGGACTTTGCAGCTATCTTTGTTCAATTTCATAGGGTTCCTGTTGACCCATTCCTCCAGCCTGTACAGCACTTTCCAAATGACAGCTCTGTTCCCAAGCACGCCAACTGCCCTTCCCCTGATTCTCCCGTGGTTCATTGTACCTGCGAAGTTGATAAGGTACATTCTGTCTTCTCTTCCAGGTCATTGATAGAGATTTTGAAAAGGATACATCCCAGGTTAAAGATCTGGCTGTCTCCAGTTTTAACCAGCTTCCAGGAAGAGTACAAATTAACCCTTCCCTAAGACTCTTTGAACCTGACAGCCCAGCTGATTATTCAGCCTCACACAGTAATCCACCAAGTCAGACTTTAAGAACCCAGCTTGAAAAGAAGGATGCTGTGACTGTGTCATAAGGCTTGATGAAGTCAAGGTAGACAACAACACCATTCTTTCTGCATCCTCAGACCCAGCTGCATCATCTTAGAAGTTAAAAATGGTCTAACACCAGGCAAATCCAAAAAATAGGTGTGACCTTTCTCTACTGTCTTACTCCAACATTGAGTCACTTAGATGAACCAAGTACTGTTGGAACATGCTGAGTTCATGTTTTCCCTGCTATGAACTTGGTACACAAGCAAACAGCTGACACATTGTCAGTTTTTATAGTGAGTGAGGAAATTTATTTCACTTAGAAGACCACTCTGGAGACTCTGAAGCATGGCTGCAGAATCTCCAAATGATCATTTCTATCTCTGTATCTCATCAGAGATGCTTTTTAGTGGACTTAATATACCGTGATTAGACACATTAATTCCATAATTAGCTTTGTTTTCAAGTTCTTGAAATAAAAACTGTGCCCTCATTAACAGAAAGGTAGGCTGAGTGAACAAGCCACACTCCGAGTTGAAAATTTTGAAACAGAATCATAGAATGGCTTGGGTTTAAGAGACCTTAAAGATCATCTAGTTCCAACACCCCTGTCACGGGCAGGGACACCTTAATCTAGACCAGGCAGATTAAAACCCCATCCAACCTGGCCTTGGAAACCTCCAGGGATGGGGCATCCACAACTTCTCTGGCCAACATGTTCCAGTGTCTTACTGGAAAATGGAAAAAAAAATAGAAAAATAGAAAGCTTAGGAATGAAGGAGGGGAAGGGAAATAAAAGGGAAACACTAGGAAAGTTGTTCTCATTCTTGCTTGTGAATAGTCAGCAGCTCGGCGGCCGGGCAGAGCATCCCTCGGGCAGAGCCCAGCGAAGCCCGGCGGGCGGTGGTTCAGCACCATGGCCAGCGCCCGCCGCGTTCCAGGTGGGGCTGGAGGGATGCTGAGCTGCGGGAATCCCCCTCGGCAATGGGGGAAACATCCCCTCGGCAACAGGGGAAACATCCCCTCGGCAACAGGGGAAACATCTCCTCGGCCTCTTCCGCAAAGTCCACACAGCCCGGCTCTTTAGGAACAGAAGGGAGAGACTAAGGCGTGTCTGTGGGCCTGGGCTGCACTTTCCTTGCTGGGGTGGAGGTGTTAGCTTTTGAGCATTTGCACACGGGCCAGCTGCAAAGAGAGCTGTTTGTAATTCTCTGTCCCCGGTGATTTCTTGGCTTGGATTGAAAATGCCTGGAAAACTCTTTGGAAATGTCAGGTTACTTTTCTATGACATTTTAGTCTTCTTTTTTTTTTCCACTTTCACTGACAGGGGGTTATAACTGCTTGCAGTGGTTTCTCTGGAAGAAAAAGGAGTCCATGAGAAAAGCAGCGGTGGACTTTTGTGGATGTGATCAGAAATAGATGTTAGGAACTCGTGACATCCCAGTGCATTACATGCTATTAAATGTGAGAAGATGAAAGGGGAAAAGAAAGGTCTTGGGCAAGGCAACATGGGGGGACATAAGGAGCCCTGAAGGTTTGCTTTATTAAATTCAAATGTGTTGAGTCCTTTCGAGTTGTTTTCCATTTGATGGTGGCTATCAGGTCCCAAGTCCAGTTGCCCACTGGCTTCTTCCCTCCCTACAAGTGATGGTTTCTTTCATGTAATTTTCAAGGAATTAAGCTCCTTGTTTTTACATGGCTACTGCTTGGAAAGCTGGTAAACTCTGCCCTGTTGCCTGCTCTTAGAGCTTGGGTGTCCTTCTGTCTTTCTGAAAGGACTTCATTCCTGAACCCCTTCACAGACTTCCTTGTGGAGACATATCTTGCTCTTGCAAAGACGTACCTGTCCATCAGCTTTTGGCGACCCCCAGGAATGAATGCAGTGCACTCTCATCACTCCTGTGTCATTACAGCCTGTCTCACCTTTCCTGACACCTTGTCTTTGCAGGGAGCACTCACTTTCCTCTATCAGCACAGCTGCTCTCCATCTCCAGAGCTCTAAGAGACCTCACAGCCCCGGGGAGCCTGGGGCAGGGGGAGCAGAGGGATGTGACTGTCCTTACCTCACCACACGAACCAGGGACTGCAGGAAACAGGTGGAACAAACATCCCTCCCCCGTCCTTGGGAGCTGGATGGCAGCGAGGACCTGCTGCTGCCCTCCCCCCAGCATTAAGCTGGAGATGACAGCCCACCCATCACCCTCTGCCTAGGGGCAGGAGCGGGGACATCCCCGACATCCTCCCGTAGCAGCAGCAGCGCCAACATCCCCCCGGCTGGGAGGCACGGCGAGGGGGATAAGACTCCCACACCAGAGCCTTGGGGACGTGGGAACACACGGGTCTCCCCCGGCCGCCGCAGCTCCCTCGGCCCCGCGGGTCCCGGCCGCGCTCCCGCCGCTGCCCCCTTTGCTGCTGCTGCTGCTGCTGGCGCTGCCCGGCCCCGCGGCGGAGGGTGAGTGCGCGGGACCGCACGGACCGCATCCCACCGGGAACGGGGCCGGGAGGGGAGGGACGGCGCCGTGGGGCCTCTCCCGCCCCGGGAGGGAGGAGTCGTGCAGGTGCGATTAGAGAAGGCTAAAACAGAGGAATGTACAGAATAATCAATGGATGTGTTAGGATCTTTCTTTCTTTCTTTCTTTCTTTCTTTCTTTCTTTCTTTCTTTCTTTCTTTCTTTCTTTCTTTCTTTCTTTCTTTCTTTCTCTTTCTTTCTTTCTTTCTTTCTTTCTTTCTTTCTTTCTTTCTTTCTTTTTCTTTCTTTCTTTCTTTCTTTCTTTCTTTCTTCCTTCCTTCCTTCCTTCCTTCCTTCCTTCCTTCCTTCCTTCCTTCCTTCCTTCCTTTCTTCCTTCCTTCCTTCCTTCCTTTCCTTTCTTTCCTTTCTTTTCTTTCTTTTCTTTCTTTCTTTTTCTTTCTTTTCTTTCTTTCCTTCTTTCTTTCTCTTCCTTCCTTCCTTCCTTCCTTCCTTCCTTCCTTCCTTCCTTCCTTCCTTCCTTCCTTCCTTCCTTCCTTCCTTCTTTTCTTCTCTTTTCTTTTCCTTTTTTTTTAATAATTGAAGCCTTTTCTGCTGGAGTAGCCTGGAAGGGGAACTTGGGTGGGAGAAAATCAGTTTTAATTTGGACATTTTGTTTGGAAATGATCGTGTGTTCTTTGGCAAAGGCTCAATGCCTCGCATTGGTTCTCCGTTTTCACTGGTTGGGCTCTGCCATACATTAACCAGGCATTTACACCCTGCAATTATGTATGAGCGTAAGAGCAGGTGCCTCCAGCTGGCCCCTGCTGCCCTCCCTCCCTCCCTGCTCATTCCCGACAGTCAGTATGGGAAACTGCCAGGGATAAGGTGATGAGGACATACACAGCATGAGGTGAACCTGCCCTGGCTCCCAAACCAACCCTGGCCTCCTAAGCCAGCAGCCAGGACGTAAACCCAGCAGATGTGCTAAAAGCTCTGTGAAATTCATTTAGTAAACCTGGTGGAAGAGAAGATCAGTTTAGACCCTTACTGTTCCCTCTGATGCCTATTCTAAGAAAGTAGAATTTTGTGAGTTTTGTATCAAAGGGCCAGTCAAAGCACTGGTTGGAGCAGGAAGAAATCAAGTGACACACTTTGGAGAATGTTTATAGAGAGCAGTAAACAGAGAAAAATCCTTTGGACCCTGTGTCAGAGACACATATCTTTTCTTGATGCTGTATGCACTGCTTGGATTATTAAACTGGCCAAGGGAATGGTACAGAATTGCTGGTGCACCATGAGCCCTTCCACACAGCTTGCACCTACGGCCCAAGTGCTTGCTTGTCAGTACTAGATCATCAGAGAGCTGAAATTTAGAGCATCTATTACAGAAAGTACCACTGTTCCACGCTACTCACAGAAATAATTTTCTACATTGAAATAAATCCTTATTTGGACTAATTGGTTCTTGAGTTTGGTTTTGGACTAATTTGTTCTGGAAGTGCTTGAGGCTCCACTCATGCAGGGAATTAGAGTTCCAGTTATTGTATGCTTATCTGGCAGCAGGTAATGGGTCTTACTATTTAAGAAAAAAAAAATCCTTTACATACTTTATTATAAACTTCTCTGTCATAGTGCACTTTTTTTGACAAGGAGTTAAAGAGTTCAGGATGTTGCAGTTCATTCTGATGTAGCAGATCTGACCAGAGAGGACTGCACTGGCTTCCTATAATCTTCTAAATCTGTGATGACATGTTCAGTGATTTCACTGCGGTTAGGATTTTGCCCTACTGTGTTAACTGGATGACTCTTTCCAGACGTATGAGTACAGTTGAAAATACAGAGGATAATTCAATGGTGTTTCTACATGGCCCAAGAAAGCACTGAGCAGAAATGGCACTAGTCCATCCATAGAGAGAGCTTAGCTGCCCAGGACAAGGCTGCTTAGCTCAGTTAGAGCATCAGAGTGACAGAGCTGGGCTGATCCTGGTGCCAGGGCCAAATTGTGCTGCCCTCCATGACGCACAGAGGTTTGCTCTGCTCAATTTCATAACAAAAGTGGTTTTCATGTAAAATATTTTTGCTCACCTATTTGCATGACTCATAGAAATAACTTTATGTATTTATGTATTATGTAATCTATGTATAATGAACTAGTTAGTTTATTCTGGATGAAGACCATGCTCTGTGAGCCATAAAAACAATGAGTTTTAGAATCATGGAATCATTTATGTTGGAAACATTTTTAAGATGATTACATTCAACTGTTAATCCAGCACTGCCAAGTCCACCAGCAAACTATGTCCCTAAATGCCACACCTACACATCTTTTCAATATCTCCAGGGATGGTGACTTCATCACTTCCCTGGGCAGCCTGTTTCAGTGTTTGACCACCCTTTCCAAGAAAAAATTTTTCCTAATATCCAATCCTGTTGCAACTTGAGGTCATTTCATCTTGTCCAATTGCTTTTTGCATGGGAGAAGAGACTGAACCCTCACCTGGCTACAACCTCCTTTCAAGGGTTGTAGAGAGCAATAAGGCCCCCCATGAGCCTCCTTTTCTCTAGGATAAACACCCCCAGCTCCCTCAGCCTCTCCTAAAAATATTTGTGCTCCAGACCCTTCCCCAGCTCCATTGCCCTCCTCTGGACACCCTCCAGCCCCTCAATGTCTTTCTTGTAGTGAGCGACACAAAACTGAACACAGGATTCGCGGTGTGGCCTCACCTACAGGGGGAGAGTCGCTGCCCTGGTCCTGCTGGCCACACCATTGCTGATACAGACCAGGATGCTTTTGTGCATAAGCCAGGATGCTCTTTCCTTGCATCTCAAGGCTGAGTGCTAACATCTTAAAAATGGAAGAGTTTCTGACATCCAGTCATTTGCTGAAGGGCATCTCAGAAACAAGAATCTCTCATTGCTTTCAAACCATATTTTTGACTTTCAAAGGTATTTTTAAAGTACCTTGAGTCAATCCTTAGCTGATCTGACTCATGCAAATCAAACTTACGTAAGTGAGCTGGGAATATAAAAGTCTTCTATCCCTATATATAACCCATCTCAGCTGTCACAACATTTCATGTGTGATTCGTAACCCACAACACGCCTTGCAATGAAAGAAGAACTGTCCTGTGAGAGTCTTGGCACCTCATTTTCCTCAGTGATATGTCCAAGGTCACATTACAAGTTTGTGGAGCATAAGGGTACACCAACACTCCCAAATAAAGGAGGACCAGAATTCAGGCTCAAGCACTGAGCACTTGGTCAGCCACACTGCTTAGCTGGTAGTCCTGTCCCTGTGTTATCTTTGCTTTTCAAGGATGTCTTCTAAGCTGCCACTTTCTATGAAAAAGAATTGCAGCAGTGTATCTTGATTACATCACAGAAATATGTTTGATGGTTATTTTGATGACCACCGTAGATTCAGAAGTAAACTCAGCATTTTTAAAAACTATTAAACTTTTTCAAACTATGAAAAGATAGCAAAAATTTTTGTAAAATAAAGCAGATTAATTACATAAAGTTATCTTTTATGTTCCTTGTATATTTAAAGAAAAAAAAAAATATTTAGACTCAGCCATAGGTGTATGATCTTCTTCAGTTTGCTTTCAGGGGAGGGAGGAAAGATCTCATTTTGGATAAAGAAGCTATCAAATAAAGTAAATACTGGGCTAGAGGAAAAAAAGGGTCTGAGTAAATAAAAGGAACCATGTTCTAGCAGATGACTTTCTTGGCTGGGAAGACACCTAACTAGATAGATATGAGACAGCATTAGAGACTGCAGCTGAACAAGCAAATTTACAACAAATGACCTTACACAGATTAACTTGAGATAACTGCAAAGCCTCTGATCACCCTCAGCCTGCCTTACTGTTTATTTATAATTTCTAACATCCAAGAAGTAATTACTGGGAATCTCTGCTTCATCAGAGTCATCAGATTTAGATTCTCATGCTAAATCCAAAACACAGAACTATGCCAGATACTAGGAAGAAAATTAACTCTATCCCAGCTGAACCCAGGACAGTGAGATGAACATGTAGGCCCATGCACACTCCAGACAGTGGACAGCCACAATCAAAATGGTCATAACATGAGCAACTCAGCAGCAGATGTTTCTAGAATTTCTCACTGTGTTAACAGTGCTGTTCAGAAATTTTGCTTCCACTGATTTCCTGTAGGAGCAAAGGGACCCTTTGCTTCATTTTTTTCAACTTTCATTGGCATGGGTGCTTCTCAGGTCATACTTGACTTGCCATGGCTTTCTTTAATCCTGCTTGCCAAATTTTACTTTTCTATCTGGAACTGGACCTGGAAAGAATAGTTTAAGAGAAGCATTTGAAAGCAAATAGTTAGAAAAAGAGATCACTGGAAAAAGTGTATCTTTGTTTAGCGTTTAGTAAATGCAGTTGATGGATGTTAAAAATGACATATCGCACCAGATGTTTTATGTTTTAGGAAAAAGAAGCATCACAGTTATAGCACGATGAATCTGTTTGTTAACTTTTCTGGCAGGTGCTGAAGGGAGGGCTTACATATAAAAATGTATTCTGCAGTAACTCTGGAGTATTTGAGGAAGGTTAATCATCCTGCAAACTTGTGTTAGATCCTCAGCTGACGTAAAATGATGTCATTCCACTGTACTCAGTAAAATTAGGTGATTTATACCAGCTAAGGACATCATACCTATCCCTGTATTTTATTTGTTTTCCTAATTAGTATTGAGATCAGAACATAAGCAGTGTTCAGCCCTCCTTCAGGAGTTACTCCACTATTTTAATTGTTAGAAGAATGAAATACCATAACCTTCATATCCTAAATTGAAATAATATAGAACTCTACAAAAATCTCATCAGAGAAGGACATATTCTTGAGAGTCTTGGCTTGTAATGTTTATTCTCAGTCATTTGTGAATTAAAATTAATTATTAGCAGCCTAAATGGCTCCTCAAAAAAATAAACCAGGATTCAGGTGGAGTATGTTAGATAGAATCAGGATGACAGCTTTCTCTGCTCATGAAAAAAAATGAAAACTAAATAGTAATAACTTATAAATAATTATAAGTATCCAAATTCAGTGGAAAATATTGTCCATTTGTCACAGTTTGACGCTGGTTACACACCAGGCAACCACGAAAAAACTATTCACTAATTTTCTTCTGCTATAATTAAGCAGAGGAGGGGAAATTAAAACCTCATGAGTTGAGATAAGGATTATTGAAAAAAAACCACTTTAAGGCAAAACAGGTTCAAAACTTAAACAGTATAAAGAAGATTCATTATTAGCAGAATTAAAAGTAAAAAGGGTAATGAGAACCAAAGCAAACTTTCAGAACACCTTTCTTTCCCAGTCCCTCCCTCTTTCCACTGAACGTGCAAGGAAACAAAACATGGGGTTTTGGTCAGTATTTCACTTCTTAAAAGTCTTTCTTCAGTATGAAAAACTCTTAAGGAAAAGAGTTTCTTCTGCTGTGCCGTGGGTTCTTTCCCACGGGAGATAGTTCTCTGCAAACTTTTCTAGCATGGTTTTAACTTTCACAAGCAACAGCCCCGCTCGAACCTGCTGCAATGTGAGTCCCTCCCACGGGCCAAGCAGTCTTCCCACAACTGCCTAGAGTGGGTCATTTTAGCTCATGGGGTTTAGTGTTTTACGGATGAGCTGTTCGAGTCTGGAAGCGAAGGCTCTCTTCCTCTATCTCTAAAAGCAAGGGTCATCTCTCTCTGTCCAAGTTCCTCACTAGATTACAGCTTTCCAGCATCCACGCGCTCCAGCATGAGTACTTTTCCTCACGGGCTGCATGTGGATCTCTGCACCCTCTATGCACCTCATGAATTATAGGGAAACAATCTGTTGTATTATGGTCCTCTGCATGGCTTGCAGGAGAATCTCAGCTCTGGCGCTTGGAGCTCCTCCTCCCTCTCCTTTTTTTCACTGACCTTGGTGCCGCCATGTTGGTTTTCCTCACGTATCCTCACTTTTCGTTTTCTCTGACTCGGACGAATGTTGGTGTCTGTAAGTTGCAGATGAGCGGCTGATCTCGTCCGTGCTCCGCATCAGGGAATTGCTCACCATGTCTCTCGCTGCGGGCTGTGTGGTCCTGATGCCTTATCAGGCCTCCTAGACACAGAGACTAGACAGAGTAAAGGAACAAAAGTAGGTATTTATTTGAAGGGCCTTCAAGGTACACCCTGGGGAGCCAGAGGCTATTGCCAAGATGGACCCCAAGATGGACCCCAGGTCACGAGTTTTCCACACTTTTATAAGTTTGGTTCATTTACATATCAGGGTCAATTCTCCAATTAAAGCCCCAGTTAAATGATGTAATTCCCCTTAGCTACCCCCCCTTCAGAGACTCCTTGGTTTACACCCCGTGGGCTCAGGATGGTCCAGGTGTCCTTGAAGAGCAGTCCGGAGAGGCTTTGTTGTGTCTAACGAGCATGAGAGAGCAGAAAGTAACAGGCTACAAGAAGCTTCAAAGTTGCACACTAAGCAGTACAGAGTTTAAAAAATATAAAAATTAAAACCTAAGGCATCAGTCCCTGCCAGCACCACATGGGCGGCTCCGGCCTCAGGAGGGCTCTGGCCGCATGGTCCTGGCCTCAGGAGGGCTCCGGCTGCGCGGCCCCCGGCGGCCTGTGCCAGGAAGGGCCCAGCAGCCCTCTCCAGGAAGAGGCCTGGGGGCTCCCTCACCACCCCTCCGAGGGGATCAAGAAAGAGAACTTCTCGCACTTCTTCCTTTCTTAAATATGTCATCACAGAGGCCTTACCAACCTGTCTAATTGGGCTAGTAACCTGCACATCATCAGAGCCTTCAGCGATTGGCTCTGTGCCAGATATAGAAGTTTTGAACAGCTTTCTTTTCCCTGCCCCCACAAAGCAGGCTTTGTTAAACCAACACACCGTTCCATCATTCACCACCAAGGAGGTGACACCCAGAAATACCCCCAGAGCAATAACTGCCTGCTTGTTAGTCCCACATACTTGAGAGATGAAAAGCTGGAAAACAGTCTTTTCAATTTCAGTTGAAATTTTCGATTCATTATTCTATATGATAGCAATGAAATGTCATACCAGAAATTCCAAATTTATATTTGAAGTATAGTATCTGTCACAAATCCTGATTTAGGATCCTTCTGACTATGCCAATTGTTCCAAATGAGTGGTTTAGGCCACTTAAAGAGTCACCCTCAAAGGTATTAGCAAAAGCAGGTTTTAATACAAATTTGTGGAAGTGTGGCCTAAGATAGTTCGACGGCAAGGCTCAGTCTATTTCTGATTGCATGGATGAAGTGTGCAAAGGAAAATGGGATAAGAATCAGTTTAGAATCATTTACACAGCAATCAGGGATCAAAAAAGGAAGGGTGCAAAGAGAAAGGGTGCAGAAGGGTTTGGCAATAACAATGGTACTGGAAACTATGACTCAGGTGGGGAAGGTTCCAGGGTTGTCAGGGGATGACTGATTATTCCTGTCCTTGTCCTTCCTTTAGCCAGGCATCTGTAGTACCTGATATGATCAAGGGACGCTTCACCACCCAGCTCATTAGACAGAGGCCAAGGCCTAACAGGAATCCCTGAGATCATGGAGCATGCCTGAGGAGGGATGGGGGCATGCACCACCACAGTGTCTTGTTTATAATTTCCCTAACAATGTTTGTACCAAGATAATTTTATGCATTGGAAGTTTGGTTTAGTGGCACTCATACACTCTTCACTGTTGCACTAGAGATTACACTCCAAAAACAAGGCAGATAAAACACATGATATTTCTTCTAAGGTGCTTTTTAAAATCCCACTAGGCAGCTCCATGTTTCTTTAGGCATGCAGATGGTTTAGGCATGCAGCTAGAAAGTCTGAGCCTTTAGATAAACAGGCTGATGGAAAGCTGAGTTGATTAAAATATTCTATTAGATATCTACTGTTATCCAGAGACCAGTAAGGGACTGGTCTCAAACATCCACTGTCTAGAATATATAATACATTGGTCTTAGATGACAAGAAATAGTGATCTTCCTTCTTCCTTTGGGAACCTATGACTCTAAACTACCTCAGCAGAGTTAATTAATTTTTCCTGTAATTCATTGTAAAGTTTCCTTTACATAACTTCATCCTATTACTCATAGTCTTACCTCATGGCACATGGTCCCTCTGAAATTTAAAATTACATATTCTGTGTATGTAATACATACATAGCTAGTTTCTATTTCCCACAGCACTGCCATTAGATTACATTATGTGTGGCTAGATTTCAAAAATACTTTAACATAATCATTATTGTGTCATTAATGTTTAATTAATGACTTGTTTACTCTGTATTTCTGGCAGTGCATTACTGCCTTTGTGTTGCTCAGTTGCAGCCCACATGAGCAGTGTGTTAATCTGGACTGCTCACTGGGTCAGTGCTGCAACAAAGCTGCAATATACATCCATACAATCCTAAACAAATGTGTTGTTGGTTTATATTGCATTTAAAAGGGGAAACTCAACCTGTAACCCTTCCTAGACTCCATCTGAGTCTTCTAGTATGAGATCATTACCTTTCCTCTTGCACGGCATTTCTTTCCTTCACAACTGTTTTAAATGTGAACCAGAAGCAGAGCCTTCATTGAAATGCAGTGAACAGGCTCTGCAGAATTCTACATTTGAAAGGAAGGTGAAAAATAACAGAAAACAGCTATCAGTGCTTCCAACCATCTATTTTGATATTGAGGCACATGCAGGAAACAGAATATCCTTTTCAGTTAAGAGTGCAGAGGAGATAATATGCAAGAAATAAGTACTCTGAGTTGTTTTGCAGAGAGGACTGGTGGAAAAGCGAGAGAGTTAAGTGCATTATTTTTAGATCCACAGTTCAATGTGCAACCCTTATGACCACCTGCTTGACAGAAGAGGTGAAGGTAATTGAGGCTGTCAGTCAGAGCATGCCTGGGTGTCCTTCCTTTTTTTCCCTTTCCTCAACAGCCCAGAGTAAGTAGCTCTTCATCTTTTCTTCCATTGCATCTTTGAAATCCTGCCATAACTATGAGAAAAGAGCATGTCTTGTTCCTGTCTCACGCATTTATATTGCTCTGAGCAACCTGTTCTCGTTGAAAATGCTCCTGCTCATTGCAGGGGCATTGGACTAGAATGGCCTTTAAAGGTCCCTTCCAACCCATTGAATCGTCACTCAATGATGATTCTTGCTACTCTTGTAAAATCACTTTTTAGCTCTTGTACCTCTGTACTAGTAAGTTTGGAATTTATCTCAATTTCAGGCAGCCCTGCTGTAGATGTTTATTTCTGTGCTAGTCATCTCACCTTATTGCTCTTGCATCAGTTATGTTAGAAACACCCATCCCAGGATGAAGTGACTCCCACCTGGCAAAGTACATGTATCCCTCTGCTTTCCATCAGGATAAACTCACTGATTCATTCAGGTCTGTACCTTATGCTGATGAAGTCTGAAGGGGGACAGATGAAGTTTGAAAGGGATCAGATAAAGCCTGTTCAGATGGCTGTTTGTTTCTTTGGTTGCTGTTGCTGCTTTAATAGAACTGATGTTCAAAGTCACTGATTTTCTCCAGTTAAATGAATTTTGTCCACTGCTGGAGATAGAGGACACCTGCTTCTTCTCTTAGGAAGGCTGAGCTCCACATGAGCTCATAGTTTTGCTTATTCTTGGACACTATCATGACCCTTCTGTTTTGATATCATGACACAGTGAAGCCTGTGGCAGTGGCTGTGCCCCCTGCCCCACTCCTTTTCATCATAATTGCATCCAAAAATAAGATGATGATTTCACTGATGAATACTTCTACTGGAGTTCAATAGCCTTTTTGCTGTTGAAACATATTTGTATGCCATAAGAACATGTCCATCTGTTGGCCCTGACTCTCCATGGCTTGTACCTCGTGTTATTTTCACTAAGATATGTCTGATCTGATTTGATTTTAAAGTTCTCTTTACCTTGAGCTTATGTGATAGAAAGACATGCAGGGAAAAATAATACTTCCCTTTTACTCTGTTGAAAGATCTAGACAGTTTTGGTAAAGCCACACAGTGTGGGGGTTCTCATGGGAATGAGAAATGTGTGGTCCTGGCTTCCTGGTGTAAGGAATACATTTTGGGAGTTCTGTGGCTCTGAACCTGAGGTGTACGGCAGAGGGAGCTTGCAAGCCTGTAGAGCTAGAAACATGAATCACATACAAATGTGGAGTGAAGAATTCACTTGGTGCTTAAATTTCCTATGAGCCTTTGCAGTTTTAATGTTATTGCTTGGTAACACTTTGATTTATCTTATGTAAAATATGGTCCTAAAGTTGGTATTTTTCTTACCTGAATTTAGTAATCCAAAAACAGTAATCTAAGAATCTAGGCTGCTCTGTAACTGTTTAACACCCTTTTTAATTGCTAAAGTGAGGGAGATGAGTCAGTCCCATGGGGTGCTGGCGAACCCATTTCCAGTGGCTCTGGAGTAGACAGAGGGTCACATTTGGGGGAGCACAGTTTGTCCACACAAAAATGTAACACAAAGGGAGTTTCTTCCTCCCTTGTGTTGAATGCTTTGAGGAACTACTTTATGTGCTAGGCTAAGCAGAAAGGTTATTATATAGAGTGGATAACTGGAAATGTTTGGCAATTTGAAACCAGGCTGAACAGCTGAAAGCAGTCCTGAGGTTTGAATACTTCCATGGAAATTAATGTTGTGGTATCTGCTCATTTTTCAATATATAGTGTGTGGTTTTGTAAAATTAATAGCAATTTACCTACTGGATCTGAGAGGAAAAGTAACACTGGAAGGAAAGAGAAGGCTTGAAAAACATCTCTGGGAAGTTTATGCACTAAAATTTCTTTTTGAGACAGTTCTTCATGCCTGGAGATAAGAGCCAAAAAAGAACTTCTTTGTGTTGGAAGGAAAATAGTGTCAAGCCTAGTAGCTATCTACGCATTCTGGTTGTCATAAAATCAGTCACAGAATCATAGAATGGTTTGTGTTGGAAGAGATCTTAATTATCATCTATTTCCAGCTCCTCTGCCATGGGCAGAGACATCTTCCACTAGACCAGGTTGCTCAGAGCCCCATCCAGCCTGGCCTCGAACACTTCCAGGGATGGGGCATCCACAGCGTCTCTGGGCAACCTGTGCCAGTGCCTCACCATCCTCACAGGGAAGAATTTCTTCCTAATATCCAATCTAAACCTACTCTCCTTCAGTTTGAAGCCATTCCCTCTTGTCCTGTCACTATACATCCTTGTGGAAAGTCCCTCTCCATCTCTTTTGTATCCCCTTTAGGTGCTGGAAGGTGCTAGAAGGACTGGAAGGCTGCTGTAAATAATCTAATCATTGACTACTGCTTCTCACCTGTGTAGCCATACATTTCACTCTCTTACTCCAGACTGAAGCAAGCTACTGCTGGAAGTTTGGATTAGGATTCCTCTGTTTGTCTTCAGTGCCTTTAGTTGGCATGTGGGGTCACACAAGCTGGAAAACCAGTCCTGACTTTCTATGTTCACAGGTTTGGGCTTATACACAGGTTTATGAAGGACCCTGCAGAGCTTCGGCTCTCCTGGTGCTGCTTGGTCTTTTGAAGCTGGCAAATATTCCTGGTACTTATGTCTCGAAATTATATTATTCTGCAACTTTAGCTTGCCTGAGCATAAGTAATCCTATTACAAGTAAATTTGGCCTCAGAGATGAAGAAGAAGCCAAAAGGCAAAAAGCAGTGAAGTCACACTCTTCAAAGACAACTGCTCTGCTGCAACAACCCCCTACATCAAATTATCATTTAATTTACAGAAATCCATGTTCCTTTTTGAATTCTTAGATTAATATCTTGAGTAAATAAGATACATTTGGATGGTCAATTTTTTTTATCCAGTTCTTCTTTGGAAGGATTTTTTTTTTCTTTGCTTCAAAGAAGCCAGATTCATTCCTCCAGTTAATAACATGGAATTAAAGATATATTTCATGGGAGTTAGTTTTGATTTGAAGACACATCAAGTTATTTTCTTCAGTTGCTGAAGGTCATCATTCAGGACAGGAAATCTATGGAGATTTAGTCAAAACCACAGCCACTTTCCGAAATTTTCACATTCTCCTTGGTTCAGGTTTAAAAAATAAAGTATTAGGCTGTGTTTCTAGGTTTCTGAATATCCTGGACTAGCTCCATGGGATTGAGAACTCTTGTGTCACAGATGGCTGCAGAGAAAGGGCAGGAAAATCTCTGCTGCTGCCCAGTGTTTGTCCTGGCATCTTTGCTGTTTGCCTACCAGCCATTAAAATGCAACACTGCTTCTCATGGGTATAAAGCTGTGGTAACTTATTCAGTGTTAAGGTTAAATTTCACTTCAGCTAGATACATGGAGGGGCTTCTGTTTTTCCTTCTCCCTCTGTAGCAGCTGTGGAGAGTCCACCTTTTACAATACTATCTGCAAACCAATGTGGTACCAGGCTCTAGTGTAAAAATGCACAAGAGAAACATTAACAGAAAATATAAGTTGTGACAAGACGTTTAATGACTTTCATGAAAACTTTAGGTTTTACCCTCTTAAGTAAAAGGCAAAAGATTTGTGAACAGTTCTGGGTGAGGGCTCTACCTTTGCATTTCAGTTCTAATTGGAGTGATGAACCCATGTCCTACTTCTGCAGTAATGTGCTTAGGTATCAATCACCAATTTTGGCACAGTGCAACTAAATACCTTTATATTTCCTTACTCTTAGTACCACCAGCCTGATGGTACACGGGCCCCGAGCCCACATCTTGGTTCCACAAACAGAACTTGGTACTTCTTTTTCAAGTACGTTCACTCCTTTCTTTGTTTCCACTGTAACTTGGTGATATTTCCTGATTTCCTCCTTGCTGAGTTTGTTTGCCCAGATCCAGCTGATTCACATCTGGGACAAAACCCTTTATTTTTCTTCCTTTATCTATACTGAATGCCTCACGCCCAGTGGAGATACACAGAGAGCCGCCTTCTGCCAGCTGTGTGGGACGAAGAAGCTCTGGGAAATCTGCTACCTGAAGTTACTGTATTTTGCTCCTCTAGTACATTCTTACAGATCACAAGCATTGTGAAATTATCGATGACTGAGGACAGCCATTTGCCCAGGCCAAGAAGGGGTTCCCTGCCACTGTACAGGATTTGATGAACAGAAGGATGGCTGTGGTTGGCTCTGATGAGCTGTAGGGTGAATTTCAGGGCTGGAGAGAGAAAATTGCAGACAGAGACCTTTAAGAACAGCTGGAGACTTCACTGCTGATTGCCTGACCTAGTGAGATGTTCTTGGCATAGAGCTTTGTGACAGAAGGGATTACAGTGCCTGATTACCAGCCAGAAATGCCTAAGCATAAAATCCACGTTGTGTGAGGAAATGGGAGACCCGTAGGCCCTCTGCGTGGGAAAGGGCTTAGAGGCACACAGAATTGCTTACAGGGAGCCACATGATCTCAGTATGTACCTTCCAGGGCCATATACCTTTGTTGCATTCAAGGGGGGAGATAATTCCTGGTCTTCACATTATCACATCTGAGTAAAGAGCATACTGCAGCCTGTGTGTTACCACTGAGCACCAAAGGGATTTTGACCTTGTGTATTCTCAAAGATCTCCTGAGGCTCATTTCCTAGTAATAAAAAATCACATGATTTGTAGTAAAATGTGGTTGTCAGATTTCACTTGGCACACAACCCAGTCCTCTGGGTGTGCAAGTCTGCTAGTTTAGTCCTGCACTACAGCAAGACCTTGCAGACATTTACCAGCTCCCAGGGTTTCATTTCTTTTCCCTCTTCCAGTCTGAGGAAGAACAGAGAGCTGCAACACCTATCTCTTTTATTAGGAAGATAAACTGGAATTTGTTTATGGTAAGATTCAAGAAGGTGACAGTCCAGGTCTAAAGACATCTGCCTGTCCTCAAAGAATGACCCCTGAGCCTGGCACAGCACACAGTTGTGTAATATACGTCACTTGTACATTGCTTGGTACTCATCCAGAGCTCCAGTCTGTGCCAGCCCTGTACCAGTATCAGCACAGGGAAAGGGCTGGCATGAGCACAACTGGTGTGCTTGGGTCTGCCTCGAAGAGCTGCAGTCCCAAAGGAAAACAAAGCCAAGACGAAGAGAGTAGCAACAAACCTGACCTTAGCATGCTGCTGAAAGCCAAACTTCTTGTGGGTTGAGTACTTGAATTTTTGAACAAATTTGTTCAATTGTCTTTAATTGAACAATGGCTAATGGGTTGTCTTTGTTTCTGCTTCTACAGTGAAGTAGGACTTTGTGTATAGTCTTTGTGCACAAGAAGGTTTCCAAACAAAAATGTTCAATAAACATGGTACATTTGTCCTCAAACAGAAAAAAAAGCTAGAAAATCTGCATTCCTCATCTAAGCACACACATATAAAAATGTATACAAATACTGTATCTTCATGTGTATTTTCACACAATCTGTTATATATGAATTGCCATTCTTCCCTAGTTTTCTCTACGTGTGAAATGATTCCCATCTGAAACCCAGACATACACCTCCAAAATGAGTCTGGTGGGTTTTCCAGATCTGTGTTTTCATAGTATCTAGCCCCACTTCCCCTTGTTTTACCCTTTCTCATCTTAACAATAGGAAGAGCTATGATAAATGAAGAAATGAAATTCTGAACTGATGAATCCAACTGAATTATCTGACAAAGATACTTGCAAAGCTAGGACCTACATCTCATTTTGTCTAATAGACCAGCAGCAGCTGGCACTTCCACGGTGTAGGGAAAATACCATATTTTATGATGCAGGATTAATTTGCAGTCTTTTCCTGGACTCCACCTCTGATTCACACTGTCTGGCACCTATGGGGAGTGAAAGAAGGGCTGGTGATCTCTGGACTGTGTCCTCTGTCTTTCATGGTTACTGAATGTTATTTCATGGGTAACATCAGCTATTTTTATATCTCAGTAAAAGCGTGTTACTAGTGCCAGTGACTCAGAATTTAAGCCGTGATTCATCACTAGTTTATTTTCAAGACAACATCCCATAATCTTTTCCCTAGGGCTGGGGTATGAACTCTGTTTGCTACCAGGTGGCTATTTCAGCAAAGTCCCAGCAACAAGATTCAGTTCTCACAGAGCCAACATGCAGACTTCCACTTCCTTGTGGTCAGGAAGATCCAAATATCAGGTCAGACCAGTATTTTCAGCCACTAGAAAAGATAAAAATCCTGAGATGCCCAGATTGTTTGCATACCCTGCAGCCCTGTCCCACCAGCACGCCTGCATAAGGTGATCCCTTCTGCTTTGCAAAGAGCCAAGTACTCAACTTTTCTGCACTTGGGTCATTCAAGTCAATTTCTCCTGACAGAAGTGACATCTTTTAAGAGGACAAGCACTTAACCTCAGCCAGAGAGACACTCCAGTGCACTCAGATTTGGAATTGACATTTGGATCCCACCCACAGTAGACAGCACTCACAGTGACTTTTTATAGAAATGCCCTCAAATGCTGATGTCAACTTCTTTCCAAATCACTCCATGTACTCATGGGGAAGATTAGTTTTAGTGTATTGTTTAGATAAAAGGAAAAAATAGCAAAAGTCCCATAAAATTCTGCATACATGTACCCTTGCATCGTAACACACCAAATATGCTAAGGCAGTTTGTCCCAAAAATTTTTAAAGCTTTTCTTGAGTAGGTGAGAAGGAGATAGTCAAAGCATGCACCATTCAAGGTATATGAGCAGCCTGCATTTTCAAAGGTGTGAGAGCTGCTTGGTTTTATTCAGCTATATTGAAAGATGGAAACATCAGAATGTTTGTGGACTCCTCAATTTTAAATGCTGTAAACGAAGCAGAACTGCCCTCCAGTCCAACTGGGATGTGCTGGGTGATTTCCTACAAAAGAAGAGAGAATTAGGCCTTCAAGAGGAATTCCAGAGAAAAATTGTAAGTTTAAGGCTGAGATATAAAGTGTAAATAGGATCATGGGAAATATAAACAAATACAGGATAAAGTTGGCTTTATCAGAAGCAACTTGAAGAGAGACAAGAGCTGGCCAGTCAGAGCAGAGCTATGAGGGTCTTGAGGACACGTAGCTGGAGCCTGATGAGAAGACAAGCCTGAGGTGCAGAGATGTCAGCCTCATTCCCTCTCCTGCAGAGTCTTGCTCCCCATCAATCTGACAAGGAAGGGTGGAGCCAGCACTGTGGCTATCTGAGCTGGCAATCCCTTTGCCATTAAAATTGGAGGCAGCGTAACTGGACGGCAAAAGTCTATCCTGCAGAGAAAGAAGCCTGCACTGCCCTCTGTTCTGCCTTTGCAGAGGACTTGGCTTCCCCAGAGCCTGCCCCTATATGGGGAGGGCAGGTGTGCTGTTAACGTGTCATTTATTCACTGACAGAGAGGGCTTGCATGCAGCAGCAGCCCAGATGGACACGATCACGGTGCAGTTGCATTCCCTCTTCTGGAGGCGTTGCCATGCATCCGTCGCTACAGTCGCTGAGATGCAGAAGCAAAGAGATGAGTTAGGTGAAAAATGAACTCGTACTGGGAGCAGCTGAGCACGATACAAAAGGGGGCAAAGCCCTCGTGGTGGCACTCACAGACACGTCTCACCCCGGTGTTACCGCCCGGGCTCTTTGGCAGCGCTTCGTGTTTTGCACCGACTTTGTTTTCCTGTTACTTAAATGCGAGGGCTGATCTTGGCCTTTGTGCAGCTGCTTGTTTGTGTTGAGGAGCAAGAACCAGCCCAATTCACCCACCCATCTTCCTTGTTCTGAGGCACTGGGCTCCCATTTAATGAGTGCTCATACAGCAGAGCTTACACCCCATGTGCAAGGCCAGACAAAAGGGCAAGGAAAAACAAAATACTTGAAAAGGACAAAGAAACAGTGAAATTAACATAAATTTACCTAGTTAGAGGCATGCTAATTGTAGCAAAAATCAAGGCTGGCATTCTCCCAGCCTGGCTTTGCTGGGGAAGATTTTGTCTGGCATCATAACAGGGGTGAACCTCTAATTAGTATGGTCGTGAAACCAGTAGTAGTGGCTACACTTCCAGACCTCCCATTTAAAGTAGCCTGAGCCCTGAAGAAAGAAGTCTTAGAAGAGAAACACCAATAAAACCCCATAGCACATTTCAGACTTCTAAAAATTTTAATCATAATCACTGTTCTACTCAGAAGAAAAATGGTGATTTTAATGCAGTTTTCAAAGGAGAATCCTATTTAAAGCTCCTGTTTCCTCATTTTGGTAGATTCTCCATGGAAATGTACATAAGGATATCCCCTTTAGAAAGCACAGTGTGCTGTCCTTTGAACTTAGATGAAATTCCACATGGAAAATATAACAACTTGGTATTCTTTTTGCTAACAGAGTCAACAGAGAGATATAGGTATGCAGAACGTGATATATATATATATTTATATAGATATATACATAAATAATTATCTGTGCCAAAGGAAAGGAAACAAGCTTAGGGTTAAAAAGGACCAGGAAAAATGGAATGTGTGTGTCTTGTTTCTGCTCTTACTTTGAGAGTAGGATTCTGCAGTCAGGTCTTGCGTAATCATCCCACCTCTGCTGAGAGAACATACGTGGCTTTCTGTGCAAAAATCAGACTTATCACTGCTTAGGCAGAGGGGCAAACATGCTACATCAAGCATGGGCTTTCTTTGTGAGAGTGATCAGATAATTAAAAAAATTAATGCAAATGTGAGATTTGTCTATAAAGTAGGGGCGAATTACGCAGAAATGCCGATAAACCAGGAGTTGGGAAGGTAAACAGAAAGTAGGCTCAGACCCAGATTTTAAAGCAATCTGGTCATGTTATTAACCCAAGCACAGGATTTCAGGGTGAGCACATATGTGCACAACATGCTCAGCACACTCCTGATGAAGGCCCATAGTGAGGGACAGTACCGGAGAGCTCTGAAGCAGGACGTGCCTGGCACAGATTTGGATAAGAGGGGAAAAGAGCAACATAGTTGGTGCTGTCGGACACATGAGCTGCTTTTGAGCAGTATTCTTAGAAAAAAAAACCACTTACAAATTGATCATGAACAAAAATCCAGTTTAATAGTATCACTTGTCTGGAGTGGATTTCCAAGTGACACATCTTGGGTGTCCACAGTTCTAGAGAATTTTGCATGCATGTAGCAAGCATCTAACCCCAGGGTAAGGGTCATTGTCACTGTCACGGGCAGCCCCAATTAATTGATTAAGATAAATCAAGGCCAAAGTGTGTCAAACTTCCCTCAGGAACAGAACCACTCCAAAACTATTTTCAGGCCCTCACAATTCAAGTGTTATAGCTGCCTATCCTTATATTCACGGCAATAATTTTTAATTTATTTTTTTAATTCTTGTGGCATCCATAAGAATATTTCCACAGAACCGGATTCAATAGCTGTTTTATGTTTTCTTTTTCCAAGAATGAAAGACATCAGGCATGAGAATCATTTGACTAAATATAGCCATCTATTTTCAAGCTAATCATCCTCTAACTTCTTTTAGACTGTCTGCAGAGACACTTTGTCTCCTGGTAAAGACAGTAAAAATTAGGCAAGTTAATTATGCCCTCAAAAATGTATTTCTTGCTCTTTCTTGCAAGCAAGCTGAGAGGTACTAGCTCAGATGTTCCCATGTACACTGCAAATGTCTAAAGTTAACTGAGATAAATGCTAGTGTGTCCTGCTTTGTGCCTTTTCTTTTTATTTTTAAGTACCACCTGTGTTGTGGGCTTTGTTCAATTCCTGATGCAATTTCTGATTTGTGACAACTCTGTCATCACTAGGTGAAAACACAGAGTTGCGTCCCTTCCCCACAGCAGGAGGACACTGCTCTATTTTGGAAGATATGGTGTCACCAGTTCTTAGTGCTACAGTCATTGTCATTGTCACCACTGTCCTATCGGTGAGTGCTTACTTGTGTTTCCTGAGGTACATCTGCTCTGGATGCTGCAAAGCCACCCAAGTAGAACAAGACAGAAGACTTGACCCCAGCAGGTTTGAAGAACAAGTCTAATCTCACCTCATCAGAGGATCTACTGAGCTGTGACAAGAAGTATCTGCAAGAAGAAATCCCAGAAGGTAGAGATATGTTAATCAGATATTAATAACAAGAAGCACCCCCCCATCCAACATCAGGGTTGTGCCACACTGTACTCTCTGTATCTTTAATTGATTTTTCTAGGGATAGTGAATCTTCTTCCAAAGTTTTCTGACGAAACACTACCATAGACAACTCTTTCAGTAGCACTTGGCATTCCTTGGCATTTTTCGTCTTCCCTGTTATTATCTGATTTACTGCGTTTTTGTTGATGCTTCTCTGCTTTCATAGCTGATAATGGATCTGGGGTTCCAGACTTCTGCCACTGCTACCATCTTTCTCGCCTGGTGAGAGAGAGAAAGAGCCAAGGACCTTGAATTGTCTGATATTGTTATCTTTTGAAATCGTAAAGACAAACTGGACACTTCCGGCACTCCAAAGGCAAGACTTTGCTCTCCATACACAGAAATCCATACACTTCCTACACTACAGCTTGCATCATATCAGAGGTCAAAACAGGTGATCTAGTGATCTTCTGACCTTCTAAACTTAAGCTGGTCTTCTGATCTTAAACTCAATGCCAGCAAGTGCTCACATTTCTGTTACTAACAGATCTTTCAAGTCCATATGTAACTTTTTCTTTGCTATTGAGCCATTTCATTTTTGCCATGTAACCAAGGTGCTACTGGGCATCTATCAGAGCCACAAATAGGCCAACTGTTTAAAAAAACCCTCACCTGTTACAATTCTGGTCATGTAAGTGATATTCTCCCACTCATGTCCTAGTCAGTGAGTGCACCATGTTTGGACCATGCTAACTGTGGGGGAAAAAACCCACATCTGGATAAAACAGAAAAAATGAATCTGAAGCTTTCTGACAGCAGACATTATTTGTCATTCCCAGGACCAGCTGAGAAAATGAAGTTGAGAAGAAAATATCAGTGGAATGTCTCTTTTTGGGTCATCTTGATTTAAGCTGGACTGGGAAGAGCTGAAAATCTTTTTTTTGGAGCAGCTGATTGTGGGGTTTTCTCTGCAGTTCGCAAAGCAAAAGAAGTACAGATAAAAAAAGGCAAACATCCCAGTGGTGGCCTGTTTGAGACCTACCTGTGTCGAGACTTTGAGATGTGTGTTGTTTATCACTGGCACATTCACTGAGGCAAACTACAGCTTTATTTTCCCTCTTACAAATGTGCCTCTCCAGCAGACGTTTTTATGTCAACATCTTCTCTAGTCCTTTAAAACAAAACCCAAACCGTTCTGGTCTTTGTTTTTTCAGCAAAAAAAGCTTGAAGATGGAATATTTGAAATGCCCATGAGGAAAATTTGAAAGAGAAACTCTTATCTTTGCAAACCTGCCTGTGTGGGACAAGCCAATCCACATTTTTTTGATGAATGGAGTTGCCAGCAATGCATGCCAGGCAGGTTTTGGATCTGATCTTCGTCCCTTGGGCATCTAGTGCTTCTAATCCAACAACAAAGAAGAAAAGAGCCAGGACCACTTTTATTCTGGGAAAGGGCCAACAAAAAAAGGTGCAGCTCTGCATGCAGACCTGGATATCACTGTGCAAATGAAGTCCATTATTCATGGCCAAATTTAACCTGCAATGGATCAGTATTGCTTGTGATTAAAATAGATACGTTTGTTTTGCCAGGTCAAAGCTGTATATTGTGTTTTGCCTCTTAAGTGTGTATTTCAGTAGCTCTGTGTATCTGTGTCACAAGTTAACCGAAGAGCCAATTTCCACCAGATGAAAGACAGTCCTTGGCAGATCAATTATGTTATAAAATATATAAGATAGCAGTATTCGATAGCCACTTAGGCCTTTTCTTTTTTTTCAAAATTCAGCCACCTAGAAAATCTTCAAACCTAAATCAGGAGAAAAATGATCACTTGCATTCATTAGGATCATGTGTGCCAACATTTCTTTTAATATATTACTTTCATCTAAATTGTAGTTCCTAGCATTTCACTGAGCAGGTTTACTATGTTCCAGTCCAGCGGCTTACATGCTAGCTCTGAGAGAGTTGTGCAACCCAACTGTTTTTCTTGGATATATTTTCTTTGCAGTAATAAGGTGAATTTTGGCTCTTAAACCAATGAAAGCTGCAGAATGAGATTATAATGTTATAAAATGTACCCATATTAGTGATAGCAAAAGGAATAAGGGGGAGAGAAAACAATGGGAAGAGAAGTCATGACAATATGTAGGGGATCAGAGATCCTGCTCATGGTGTATTATTGTTCACTCAAAGGTGAGTGCAGAGGTAACCCCAACTGCTCCCCACCCAGTGTTCCCATTTCCTCATCTCTCTTCCACAGAGCTTGACTCCTCCAGCCATTTCCAAAGACATTCCCAATCACTTCCACGGTCCTAAGTCCCCATCACAGCCAAGACTAAGAATGTAGACCATTTGTTCTCATTATTCACCTGCCCTAATGTTGTTTTTAATCTCCTCTCATCTACTCCACATTTTCTGTGACATTCTCATTACCTGTGACCCAGTGCATAACCCTTTTTACTGTTGCCACTTCTGGGTTACTTCAATTCTGTCTGCCAGGAATGATTGTTCCCTAAGAGTTGTAGGGAACATTATAGAGTTGGAACACAAACTATATAACCATATAAAAAAGAGTTCAAATAGAATTTATGCAACATTCTCCATCTTTTCTTGTTAAATATGAGGCAATTCTTCCTGCATTAAAGAAGAATTCTCAGTCAAATATATCTCATTAAGGTCCTCAGAACTCTGCTACTTGCAACTATGGATCTCAGTTCACCAAGAAGTCATCTTGTTAAAAAGAAGCCAAAAGAAAGATTTTGAAATTGCTGAAATACAGAATAACCCACCTCTTAAATCAATATGGCTTAACTTTCAGGTCTGGTGTCTAAATAGTACGTCTTCAAGTTAGACCATTGATCAATGAAATGAGCTACTGTAACAGTGAAAACAACAGAAAATTTTGAAGAGATATCTATGCAATATTCTGTGGTTTGTGGTTTGTATTTGGTTTTCATTAAACCCTTTTGTCACACCTTAACTGTTTGTGACTAAATAAAAACAGCAAATACATAACTCTGATTCTTCTTGATCATTGACCTATTTGGGTTGGTTGCTTCCGTTTTAGATACCTGTGGTATCCTGGTTTTACAGAAAGGAAGGTTTGTTTTGACACATAATCAGACTGCATTTCTTCCTCTGCCAAAGATCTATATGGACACCCCAGAGCAGTTCCAACACCTTCAAGGACCTCTGCATGTCTGCCCAGCATCAGTGCAGCTTGGGGAGAGCCACACCAGCAATTCCCACCAAGTTCACCACTACCAGCCTGCAGCTCTGGCTGCAGTTTCCATTCTTACCTCCACCGGGCAAGTAATTTAACATGAGTCAACCAGAGGAGAAACAGAAACAGCTTAGTGGTTAGGGTACTACCCTGGGCATCAGGAGTCATGGGCACTGCTTCCTTTTCCTGGGATTTGCTTCTGTATTTGCCATTAACCTTCAGAAAAGAAGCCATAGCTGGGAGCAGACCAGGAACCTTGCCTACTCAGCCAAAAAAATATGGGCCTGATTAATTGTTAGTATTTTTATACAGCATGTGACAGCAGTGTTGAGCATCACAAAAGTCGGAGGAAAACTGGGTTGAAGCAAAAAACTTGGGGGTCAGTGCTGAAAAGCCTCCGTGGTGTACACAGAAATCTAACCCCTTTATCCTATTTTTTTACGATGAAAAATGTAACACTTCCTTTGCCGCTAACAATCTGTCCTTAGGAAAAAGGCCTCAGCAAAGGAGCTCCAGCCACAAAAATTCCCGGGGAGGTATCCACCAGAGGGAGTTCCACGAATGCATCAAACCCAGCCTGAGCTATAAATGGTTATACGGCGGCTGAGAAGAGCTGCCTGTGCACTCCCCGGGACAGACAAGCTGCTCCCCGCAGCTGCTGGTCAGGAGCCTGGGCTGAATTCAGCAAAGTACTGACCCAAATCTGCATAATCTTAAGTGAATACTCAGTGAACTCTAAGGAATTGCTCTGTGCATGGCATTAAGCAAGTGTTTTATTAGAGCAGGGTCAAAATACTCGGTGCTTTGCAGGATCATATGAGGAAAAGACTCTGTTTACACCTCGGCTTTTATTTTTCCCTCACTGGTTCACTTGTTAGAAAGAAAGCTAAGCCAGGGCCAGCCTGGTTTCTGGGAGGCCCAGGGAGGAAGCCTTGGAAGCAAACCCAACTGCTTCCACTCAGGAAGAGTTTTTGATGAGGCTGCC
The DNA here is from genome assembly GCA_014706295.1 of Lycocorax pyrrhopterus obiensis. NCBI lineage: Eukaryota > Metazoa > Chordata > Aves > Passeriformes > Paradisaeidae > Lycocorax > Lycocorax pyrrhopterus. The sequence continues at coordinate 83,566,478 of JACSVZ010000001.1, forward strand.
TCTGACACGCAGCAACAGCAGCTGCTCTGGATGGATCCTGGCCCCTCTGCCAAAGAGAAAAACAACAACATGATGACACCTCTCTATCTGGAATACAGGATAAATCTCTGGTTCAACATGAAGTCTGCTTCTGAGATCTTTTTGTCCAATTCATGTTAAAACTATTTTCAGCAGAGGGAAACAGCATGTACTATTCCTTTATCAAAAAAAAAAAAAAAATCGTGCCTCCCTCTGCCCCAGAAAGCAGGCAAAGCATCACAGTGCTAACAAGTCATTGTGGAAATATCCCGGATTAAAAATACCATTTTAGACCTTTTGATTTTTTTCTTTTAATTGCATCTCCTGTGTGTCCTAGAGTCTTGAACAGTTCCTAAAAGAAATTTAAGAAAAAGCACTCCACCCTGCTGGAGATCTCAGTCCAAATTCTGCTTTATATTAGGATAAAGGAGCACAAGGAGTTAATCCCAGCTATGTGCTTTGACACAATTCCTGGCTAAAGGCTCACAGAAGCTGTGAGAAGACATTAAATGAAGGTGATTCCTGCCTTGATGAGATTATTTTCCCATAAGAGAAAAAAAAAGGCATTGCGATATTAGAAAAGGACGAGGCTGTTGTTTCTGTGACCACAAGAAGGAGATGCAGAGAGGGTTTCGCCTTAGGACATTCCTGAGCTGGAATTCCAGCCCCAAAAGCAGGCAGCCCCCAGCCCAGGGCACAGTCCTTTGTCACCTCTACACTCTCTGTAAACCAGGCATCTTAATACCCCCACTTTTCACAGGAATGCTAAATAAAATGCCTTGGAGATGAAGTGCCTGTCCTGCTGTCACGCCGCCAATTCTCCTGCACTGTGCGGATTCATATGGTAACAGGAGCCAAGGTCAGGGAAGCATTAGTCAGTCTGAATTTGGCAAACGGGGGTGTCAGTGTCTGATAGCCCTTGCTCACAGATTAGATTAGCATGAAATGCCCTGCCTAGGTTATCCTTGAAAATCACTTCAGCTACTGCAGGAAATGGCTGCTCAGTGCATTAGCAGGGGTGAAAGCAGGACAGTTACTTTCGACATACATTTGCTTTGCCAGTCTTGACTTTCTGTGCTGTTAGTGCTGGTTTAAGCCTCTGTGAGAAATGTAAATATCCCCAGTTTTCTAATGGGGTGCTTCCGATCTGTTCATATCCCTGGAGGTGTTCAAGGCCAGGCTGGATGGTGCCTTGAGCAACCTGGTCTAGTGGAAGGTGTGCCTGGCCACAGCCAGGGGTTGGAACTAGATGATCTCCAAGGTGCCCTTCCAACCCAAACCATTCTGTGATTCTATGATATATAAGGTATTGCTCTTTCATCCCATTCCTCTTTTCATTTCTTTGAAGCACATCCCAGGGGTGTCTACTGCCAGGCCATTCCCAGTGGTGATTACCTCATCATGGAGGTCTTGCTGGTCCTATCTGAGCGTGTAGGTTTTTGATGCAGTGATTTACTGCAGGGAGACCATGTTTTAGCACCCACTGAGCCTGTACATCCATGGGGTGCAGAGCAGCACGACATGACCTCGGCATCAGTGTAATTGGTCCACTGTCAAGCCCTGCCATAAGCAAGGCTGATGAGCTTCTGTGCAATGTCCTCTGCCCAGCACACTCCCAGTTCTGGAGCCAGCTAACTGGGCCCCAGCTGTCAGGCACCCTGCTCCACTGATCTGTGCAATGAGAGGCTGCTGACAAGTTCATCCTGCACTCTTGGGTTGGAGAAAACATCTGGGATGACAGCAGGTAGCCTCAGTCCTACGACAGGAGACAAGCAGATCAGGTCTATGAGGCTTGTTTTAATCATATCAAAAGAGTCTCTTGCAAATCTAATGTATTTATTTTAAAAATATTTTCTTAATAGGAAGACAAACACTAAGAATGAAAATGTCAAGTGGTTCTCAATGCTGTCTGCCAGTCACCTTTTAGTCTGCTGTCTCTTGTAGTCTAGGGGAAAGGCGAGTCTTTTGAAGCACTACTACTGTTAGTAGAAACCTAAATATTAGCCTTGCCTCTCCATGTCTCCATCAGATAAGACACCAGGTTTTCTGTTACCAGCCTTGAAGGTCGTAGTTCTTGATGCCAGCCACACTGTATTCACCAGGAGTCTGGGACATAAAGAGGGGAGGAGAGAATATGGATTCAAGCCACTTTTCTACTTTCCTGCCCTCTTGCATAAAGTATTGCAATTAAATGGATACTCAAACTGGGGTGAAGGCAGGGACCACTCTTTCTTGAAGTGACATAGTGCTTCAGCCCTGCTACCTTTGCAGCCTTTACCTCCTCTTGCCAGTGCATGCACTCAGTCTTAGGGCAAGTGTTCACCCCCTCTGCAATAGTGGAACAGCACAAAGCAAAATACCAGGATTGGACCAGTGTCAGCATTAACATTAGTGGGAAAAAATTGCATTAAGTGCAGTCTAGAGCATCTTTCATGCAGTTCTGTGGGACTCTGATAATAACTGTATATTTTATAGTAGCTCCTTTTGCTCTACATGCCCTAACCCTCACTCAGTAAATTGCTTATGGTACAAGGGTGTGAAACAATCATCCCAAAAAAGAGATATCTCTCAGCTCCACAGTCATTCTGACAGAAATCTGTGTTGCTCTATACAGGCAAATCAGCTTCCAAGAAGCAGCATGTTTCTAGAGGGACAATATTAGCAAAATCAAAGTGCGTATGAGGAAAAGCCAAGAAGAGGCTGGGAAGGCATTCAGCTGTCGGTAAACACTCCCTCCCCTTTATCCCTCACCACTCTCTTGTCCCCTTTATCACTGGCACTGGAAAGCAAAAATCCTGATGAAGCCACAAATGACACAAGGAACATTTAAGTTTTTGCAGTGAAACCAGTGTGGGATAGCACTGGGCTGAATTAAAGGCCTGCAAACTGGGGGCAAGTCAAAGCAGTTTGTGTAGAAGCCAGGACAGCCACAACACTGCTGAAGGCTGCGATGGAAGCAGGGCCAGGAGTCACATGGAGATGAGTCCTTGAAAAGAGTCATTTCTAATACAATCAAAGTCAAAATACAATCCAAGATGAGATTCCTGTAAATAAAGGGAAATTTATTAGTTACAGATGGCATCATAACACCAAGTTTTAAAAAACTCAAAGCCAACATGTTGAGGAACATAACCACCCCTCTTGGCCTGTCTTATGGAATGATGTACTGGCATCAGACAGCCTCGCTGGATATGGTTATTCCCATAAATGCTCGGGAAGGGAAGGGAAGGGAAGGGAAGGGAAGGGAAGGGAAGGGAAGGGAAGGGAAGGGAAGGGAAGGGAAGGGAAGGGAAGGGAAGGGAAGGGAAGGGAAGGGAAGGGAAGGGAAGGGAAGGGAAGGGAAGGGAAGGGAAGGGAAGGGAAGGGAAGGGAAGGGAAGGGAAGGGAAGGGAAGGGAAGGGACTACCTAAGAGAAGGGTTTCCATCCTGCCTTCTCCACATATATGATATATTCTAGTCTCTATACATTTCAACAGTTTAGACAAAGAGAATCTTTTTCTCTGCCCTATGAATTTTGGTTGTTTTAAACCTGAATAAGGCACAAATTTCCATCTGAAAAGTCAGCTGTCCTTTGCACAGCTACTGGCAGGAATAAGTCAGGGTTATCTTTGCCTTGTCTTTGAAGCACAAGAACCACTTTCATTAAAAAGCCAATGATGGTTTCACTGAACCCAATAGCATGACTTAGTGGGTTCAGGATTTCACCCCAAAGATTCCTCCTGCAGTCTACAAACTGAATCTGAAAATTGTGTTTTGCTTTCTCCCAGTTTTCCATCACCAATTATGTTTGTACTTACAAAAAAAAAAGTGTTTATAATGCATAAACCAGAAACCCACTTCTGCCTGTGTTGTCCCTGCAGTGCTCTCAAGGAGAAGAAGCAGGGCAAGTCTATTTTAGTCAACCAAGTCGGTCGGTGAGGTCCTGTGTACTCGCAGGAATTCAGGCAGTTGCATAAGCAAGGGCAAGACATGTTTACATGCTTCTGTAGTCACTTAATAGCCACCATATGCAAAATCCCCAAGTTTTGCATGCTTTCAGTTGAACAAAACTCCACCTCAGTCCTCATCTTCATCCTGCTCCCATAAAGACTTCCCTAGCTTTAGCTGACGTCTTGGCCTCAAGAGAATAGTAGCTACACACAACTTGCTCAGATACGAAAGAGTAAATGTTTGCTCAGTCCTGGCTGGGTGTTCGGCTGGCTCAGCACCTCTAATTCTCACAAATCTTGTGAGAATTTTCCATTTTCCTTTTCATTTCCCCCCCCTTTTTTTTTTCCTTTCTATTTCCATTTTTCTTTCCCATTTTCAAAGTGGTGGTTTCTTCTTTGCCTTGCTTTGGTCTGTGTGTGATAAATTCATTTATGAGCTGTGATGTGAATTTTTGCTGATGCTTCTTCTCTTTGCACAGCTGGGACTGCAGTGTGTCTTCCAGCACCAGAAAATAACCTATTCAAACACCTTTAGAACTTGGCAGGCTATGGTATTTAGTTTTATTGCTTCTTTTGCTGTGTGTGGAAGCTGACTTCTCAGAGAGTAAGAGTAGCAAAATTAACTGGAAACATGTAATACTTCATCAGGAATATTGGGACTTCTCTATTGGCATAAAAAAAATCAGTCTTTGTTGCCTGTGGCCTCTTCTAAGACTGCATGCCCTTTCTGAGGGGCTTCCTCTGCCTTCTGGGGTGCCTCAGGGCACCATGAGGTAGCAGTGCTGCAGCAGGGCCCCAGCACTGTGGTGGTCCAACCATTTTTCTTCAGCAGTGAGGTGACAGCTGAAACCATGGCTTCTGCCTGGAGCCTGTCTGGGAAATATTCCTGGTTGCATCTCACCTTCGTATCAGTTTGAGACAGCAAGTCCAGAGTCAATGAGCATTAACAAGCTCTAACAAGCACCTCTGAGCATCACTGCAAATCACTTTGCAGGCAACAATGGCTTAAATGAATCCAAGCAAGACTAAAGTGGTGCTGGTCAAAAAGGTGGAATGTTTTAGAGAGCTCACTTGGACACTGACCTCGCATCAATCCATAGCACAGGGTTACCTGCTGTTCCCATGCTGAAGAAACTTGGAGTCCTCAGTACTCACAGGACAACAGTGCCTAAAAGCATCTTATTTCATCTTTCAATTAGATGTTAGTCAGAAATGCCTTACTCAGAGGGTGGTGAGGCACTGGAATGTGCAGTCCAGAGAAGTAGTGGATGTCCCAGTCCTGGCAGTGTTCAAGGCCAGGCTGGATGGGGCTTCGAGCAACCTGGTCTAGTGGAAGGCGCCCCTGACCATGGCAGGGGGGGTGGGACTAGATGATCTTTCTATGATTCTATGATTATATAATCTCTAGCAAGCTAAGAAATTCTCTTATTTTCCCCTGGATGAGGTCTCAGTGTTCCATACCTCCCATTGACTCGCTGTGATTCCCTGTTTGAATCCAACTGTAAAGAAAATACAAGTCCAACTCAACTCGCTTTCTCCAGGCTTTGGGTCTCCACAAGCATAGAAGTCTCCACTGGCTCCCAGGGAGCTTCTGGTAGCAGCGGTCAAGCCCATTTTTGTTTCCTGAGATACTGGTGCTACTTTGGGAATAAGAAGAAGCTACATTTTTTTCTCCTGACTGGAGTCTGTCTGTTAGAGACTTTTGAACAAATTGATTCCCTGAGCACCTTTAGGAAATTAGTTAAACCCTTCCTGTCCAGATCAGTTCTCTGAAAAGGTGACTCAGACCCCGTCACTGCAAACAATTGTTGTTTTTGTCTCAGCTGCAAGGTCACGTCTGGATTAAAATATTTTCAGTTTACTTTTGATGAATATTCCCCATCTGAAGGCAAATGAGAAAGGCTTTTTATTTCCCTTCAAAACACTCACTATTTGCACAGATCTAAATAGTCCTTCCCATGGGACAATGTCACGTACTGAACTTACTAAGTGAAGCTAAATCCAGCCACTAGAAAAAAACCTGAACTTCCCTAAACACTAGGAAATGAAAGAAATGCCATTAAATATGGAAAGAAAGGGCTTTTAAGTTATTACTCTTTGCAAAGCTTTGTATTATAATTGTCACTCTTAGAGTAGCACCTATACAGAGTAATTCAGATTAGCATTCTCCTGAGATAAGCACTGTTCAAAGTGCTTACAGTAGGAGGCAATCCCCATAATAGCAAGGAGATTAATGTTGAAGAGATTGAAGTATTTCATAGGTGAATGTCCTGCTCAGTTAAGTTGGACAAAAAGCCTTCTTTTCACACTCCATTTTCCTCCAGAAAAGAAGGATAAATTAGCCTGCATGGTGCAACAGATTAATGACTTCCAATCTTCAGGCTAGATCACTGTGGATAAATCTGTCTGGGAGACCTTGGGCAGATGTGAACTCCCTTGCCAGGGCTCAGGGCAGGTGAGATGGAAGCCAGTTTTGAGCCAAAGGCTGCATGATCAGGTTATCATAGTGCTGATGTGGTGTCCCTCTGCCTGGCTGGTGTAGCTTAGAGGCAATAGCAAAGAGCAGGGGGAATGATAATTCTGTAGCTTGAAAGAATTGAGAGAGTGTGTAAGTGACGTCCCTAAGGTCACTTACAGGCTCTGACTTGGATGGCAACAGGGCACAGGAATGAACAGTAGCAAGATAAACTTTGCTTTTTGGAGGGTGAGCAACCCAACATTGTCTGACCTGGGTTTAGAAAATGTACAGACGAAACATTAATCTCCTTTTCTTTCTGACTCTGCCAGATGCAGCTTTACCAAGCTGCATTTTTCTTCATGAATTTCTTTAGGATTTTCTCTATTCCACCCTGGAGCCCCGGGTGAAGGGTTGTAGACCAGCGGGGAAGGTGAGTGCACACAGAAGGAATGTGAGTGTCAGTGGGTTATTTCTGCCCTGATATTACCCAAGTGTCTAATTAAAGACAAGGTTAAAGACACAGCCTGAGCTTTAAACTTGTGAATACTTACAAGCGGAGATTTCGGATTTTGCTTTGGTGTTTAAAAGGTCAGAAGCTTTATGGCTCCTGCCAGTCTCCGCTGAGATGCATCCCAAACACCCTCTCAGCTGGCACAAGCCTAGTTTTGGGACACCAGGACAGCAGAGAAGTATTCCGCTGCCAGGACTAATCAGAAAAGGTTGCTCTAATGAGAAACCTAGTCAGATTTTTCAGACTCTAAAATGCTTGGTAAAAACATTGGGGGGCTTTTTTGGATATAGCAAATTAAACAGTTTTTTATTGCAACCAAGTCACTGTATCAGTTAACACATAAAGTGCAGGGATAAATAGTATTTTCCATTAGGTTTTATTTGGAAATCAAAAGAAGTACAAAACCATATTTTAAATCTACCTTCTTATCCTTGCCAAAGAGCATGAGTCACACATTATGGTATTCATGGAGAAGCCAGCAAAGCTTGGAGAAATATTTCGGTATTAGGTTTCTATTCCATATCCAGAACCAGACAAACCTAACTGAGGGTGAAATCTGAGAATAACAACAGTGGCTGAGATTCTTGAACTCAGGTGCCTAGAAGATAATTCTGTTCTGGGGGGCTTTGGTAAAAAATAATGTCATTAATCAATTTTTACATCTACAAAATTTCCTAAAATTTAACAGGCAGTGGACATGTGCACTGCAAAGGAAACAGGGGTGTGGTTCAAGCACCAGTTGTAGGTGTCTGCATGTGAACTAGAGACTGTGCTCTCATTACAGTAAATACAGATGGTGCTCCCAATAAAGTTATAGTGAATAGAGTCTGGTAATTGCTCAGCTGACTAACTACCAGCTGACTCAGGGTACACCAAATTATACTGACGGCTCCATGGTGTGTATTACCTGGATCTCTATTGAGTATAAAAGGAGTATAGACACTTGGACCTCATGTACACACGGGCACTCACGTGTTTTAGCATGCAACTAAATCCCACACCAGATGTTAAAATACGGGCCATCTGTGTAACTGTAGTCAAGATGCCTCGAGCCATGTCTAAACCAGTTGTGGCTCAGCAGCCACAGCTCCATACAGAGGTTACTCCTCAATGCACACCACACTCTTGCCCTTGCATATCTGTTTCTTCACAGCAAGGAAGCTGAGGTTCTCAAAGTACCCCTGAACCAAACCTGAGATGAGTGCCCTGGCCCAAAGCAAAATGCCAGAAGTTTCTGCCCACATGGACAACACACAACCCATCCCCAAGCCACAAGATTTACCGGTGGGATAGGTATGAGATTCCTGACCAAAACTACCTTGTATCGTGCTGTTTCCATGAAAGCCAAGTCTCGGAAACCAAGCATACGAAAACTTGTGTCCTACCTTCCTTGTAGACTCACCTGGCACATCTTAGAACTGACCTGAGCTTCCAAATATTTTTAAGAATTCTTCAGGTTTTGTTTCTTTTTTTCCCTTCAGTTTTACTTATAAATTTTCACAACCTATTTTCCATAGCAAATTTCATCATGAGTCTGGCCACATGCTCTTGTTACATGGAGCTTTAAATCTCTGCAGGGTGACACTGGAAATCAAGGGCTTATGTTCACAAAGCTCCCTGCCATATCTAATCTATATAACAAAGGACAGGAAGAGAAGGAAAATCAGCCCCAAAGTTCTCAGAGTTAAACATCCGAAAGGGTGAGGAATGCTGACAGAGGGTGAGGCGCCTGCTGCAGCCCAGCAAGAGGCTGCAGAGATGTTGCAAGCAAGACACTTAAGCAAGGCTGCCCCGGTAATTGAAAACAGCCAGAGCACTCGGTGTCACCGTCGCTGCAAAGGACACCAAAGACTATGACAAGTGTGTTCAACAGAGCACAACCAGGCAATGTCCTGAAAAATGAAATAAAATTACTGTATTGGGGGGAGCAACTGGTGGTCAGGGCTCCTCGGCCTTGCCTTTTACATTGCCATTCCTGGGGCCCAGCTTCCTTAGGAGGCAGCGCTGGAGAGTTGAGCACCAGGCATTGCTTTCCCCAGCCCAGCCTCACCGACCTCACGTGATCCCACAGAGATGAGCTGCAGAGGCACAGGCTGAAGCCTGGAGATGTTTCCTGGGAAGGGATGGGCCTCACCATATGTACAGGGTATTTTATAACCCTGTCCTCCGGACTGAGCCTGAGAAAACAACAACCAGGCCAACGACAAAGGGTCGCATTGCCATGTAAGGCAGTTGGAACTAATGATATAAATACACTTTGAACAAGACATCTTTATCAAGAGAGGAAGTATTAAGAACTACAGTGACCAGGCAACACAGGAGAGAGGATAAAGAAGGACTGAGATAAGGTTAATGAAGAATGACAAATAGAGCCAAGTGGCTTTTTCCTGTTAAAGAAACCCGTCCCTTCTACTTATCGAGCTCAAGGGTACAGAGGGGACTTTCCTGAGCCAAGGACCCCAGCAGAAAAGGGAACTGGTGCTCTAGAAACCCAAACCCTCTGCTTTACAAATATGGGGTGCAGCCCTGGTCCAGCCACAGGTCAGCCTGTTCCTCATGAGAAGCCCAAAAGGCAGAACGTGGATCATTCCCACAAGGCAGAGCATTTTCCTTGGGGCATGGCCAGCCCGGGGCAGTCCCTGGCATGCAGGCAGTACTTCGATGACTTGAGGCACGGCTTTTACTGCTCTCCCTACAGCCAGGGAAAGCCAAATGCAAACATACACAGGTTAAGCCCTGCAAAAACATACTTAATTGCCTAGATTTGTCTTTTTTTTTTTATTCCAGAAAAATACCAAAAGGATAATAAACTGAAATGATTAATTAAAGAGCAAGAATTAGTCAAAAGCAGAGCAGTACCTTCTGGCTAACAGACCCTATTACACTTGCAGATAGAATTGTTTCCATCCCTCCATGGTGAGGTTTTAATTTCTAATAATTGAAGACCCTCCAGCCATTTGCAAGCAAATTTTCCTGGCTGCCACCTGACCTGAATTTCTCCACTGATGACGGCCTTTCTTGTGGGTGAAAAAAGCAGCATGCTCGTCAGCAGTGCTGGGAGACCAGGAAAAGCCCGTCCCAGTAACTGGCTGGCTCCAACAAAACTGAAGCCAGTGGAAAGAATCCAAATTACTTTCGAGGATGCTGGCTCAGGGCTTCTGAGATTTCAGGCCAAGATGACACGGCTAGAAGCCACAGGAGCAGAGCAGGTGTGAAGGTCGGGGAGAGATTTATATGACAGCACCCACTGCACAGCCCTCCTGCAGAGCAGGGTCTGCCTCCACCAGCCTCTCTCGCTCATGGGTGAGCTTGTACTAAGAAGTGCCAGGGTGCTGACACCACTCATAGCCCTGAGTTAATTGACCTGATCAGCCTGCCCTCTCTGCCCCCATGCTGTGAGCAGCCTTGTCTCCAGTCCTGTCTCTCGCTCCATGTCCTGTTGCTCCTGAGCAGGCTGCCCGGATGGATCCCATATCTTGCCTTGTCCGATGGCCACTTCGTGGTCAATGGAAGTGGTCACTGCTCCTGTCCCACTGGTGACTTCCCCTGGTCAGGGATGGCATGCCCTGTGCTGGGATCACCCCCCACTCCCAATTTGCTCTCCCTTATGAAGCAGCCCCACTCTTACTGCTCCTGAGCAAACACTTCAATACCATACATAGCCCACACATGAGGATCCCATGAGTAGCTAATGATGGCTCCTACAGTCATCCCAAAGTGTTTTACATACTCCGCTTCACTGACCTTCCCAGCCTTGGCAAGTGGGCAGCTTTCCTATGAGCAAGGCAGCAGACACAGGCCTCCTCACTGCAAGTCAGATCAAGACAGGTGACCTTCAAGCGCACCTCAAAGGCATCGAGTATTCTCTGGACAAAGAGGGGTGCAGTTCCCAGGACAACCAACCCAATACTCCATCCAATTTTAAGTTCTGAAGAAAGGAGTTAAGTGAAAGAGTGGTTTTACCTATAGATATAGTTAGGTTAAAAATAGAGTGCTATGTCATGGTGAATTGTATGGCATATAAAAATTTTTTAAAAAACAAACCAAAAAACAGCTTCATATACATATATCCATACACTTCCATGGTTTCTTCTAGCTCATCTCAGACAAAAGGACGTGGGCATTCTTATCAATCTCAGATTCAGATTTGGGAAATCTGGATATATCACTTTAGGCCTAAGGTATCCAGCAATTAGGCAAGGTTGTAACAGTCCATTTCTCAGGCATGCTGTCAGTCTTAGCACATATTTTTTTACAAAATATATGTACAACTCAGATTGATACCCTCCTGATATGGTGTCCAGCTAGTTCTTCACCTGAAAGTGTATCCAAATAGCAAAGCATTATTAAAGATTACTTGTGTTTTGACAAGGAGTAAAAAATTTGAGAAAGGGCTAGTGGCAATCAAAAGATGGGTGGGAAACTTTGTAGTTGTTCTTCCCATCAGGAAGATTTATGACCTCTCAAAGGAGCTGCAGAAGGACTTCCCAGTTCTTACCTCCAGGCAACAAAACATGTGGTGCTGAAAACTGGTAGTTGCTAAGAATATCTGAAATGAAACATTCCACATGGCATCCTTTGTGTTTCCACATGGAACCTTTTTGACCTCTAAAAGCTGGTCCTTCTCATCACTTTTATCCCACGCAGATATAAATGTTCATCTCCACTTCATGAGCTGATACGCTGAGATGCAGCTTCAAAGGAGCCTGTTCTCCACGAGCTGAGATGTACAGTGCAGGCAGGTCTGTGTCCCCCTGCACAGCCACCACATCACTCATGATAGCTGGTGATATTTGTTCCAATAACATTTCCAGTGCTCCCTTTAACAATAATTTAACTTTGCGTTTTAATAAAAAAGGCAGATGTAGGCTGCAACAGAACAATTCCCTGTGTGAAATAACTTTGAACTCCAGACAAACACACTTTAGTAGACTTCCCTCACATATCATTTAACAAGTTTTCAAATGTACAGATGCTATCCAGTTACCATCGCTTTGCTGGCAGCTGCTTCACAGACCTTTTCTACAGTAAAAACAAGCCATCAAAAAATGACAGCACAAGAAAAATATGGCCAAAGTGATAGCATTTGGTAAAAGCACCATCTGCTTATTTAAAAGCAACAAGTATTTAATATCCTGCAGTCACTCTTGTTTTTCAAGCTTTTTATGGTTCTGAAATATTTGCAGGACAAAGGTCCCAGAAGTCCCAGGCGAAGGGAAAGATCCACTGCTGCAAAAACAAACCCAGAATGAAACGGCTCGTCAATGAGATCAGAAAAGAAATGTCACTCACTCCACTGTGTCACTGCAGCTGGTGTATAGAGCTGCCTCTTTGCCCATCAAAACCCCCCTCCTTTGGACCCATCCCTCCTTAGAGAGAAGAAGGGGAACTAGCTTAAAATCCATGCAAAAAGTTTGGAAAATAGTGACTTGTCTCACTTTGTGCTTGTGCAAAGATTTCACTGTTAAGAGAGCAGAGGGACCCAATCGGTCTGAACATGTGGAATTGCTTCTTTGTCGACCCAAAGGTTTTAGGGAAGCTAAACCAGGCTTATTATGGAATTTCTTTTTGTATGCTGTAAATTACTAAAGAGAGGTCCCAGATTTCAAAATCTGGCCTGGATTTCAACCTCCCAAAGAGCTGAGCTGATTGATTCTGTGGTTATAGTTCAACTGCTGTCATGGAGCCAGTTGCAAAACTGGCATGTGGTTCCAGCCTCAGATTTTGATTATTTTTGGACCAAGAGCCGCGTGCGTCTGGAGCTGGGATTTTATATTATGTCTCTATTAAGTAACATTTTGCAAATGCTCAGCCCAGAAGGAGGGAGTGCATTCCAAGGGGCACAGGCTGTTTTAAAACAAAATTGTTTTTCAAGTCCCAGGTTCCCATCTGGTGCATCATCAGGACCTGAGCAGCAGCACTGAGTGCTGCTTGCACGTGGGCAGGAGCTGCCTGCAGCCCACAGCTCGAGCATCACCCTTGGGAGAGCAGTCCCACACCCCATCTGGGTTCTCCTCTCCCTCTGCCACTCTGCAGAGCCTGAGCCATCAACACCAAATTCTACACAGGTATCCCGAGGATGCAGACAGGCCTCCCGAACTGCCTACTTCATGTGCCTGACTGCAAACAGGACCACGGGATTGTGAACCTCTCCGTGCAATCCCACCATGGAAGCTAATGCTTCCAACCTTGGTACAAATGCTCAGCCATGCCATTCTTCATCATGCTAACCATGCTCCAGAAGTTGAGCTTTAACAAGGGACTTTCCCAGCTTAAAACCTTCCGAGCAAAGCCAACCCCATGGTAGCAAGCACTGCGTGCAAGTGATGGAAAAAGGGAAAGTGGGAAATATGGCCTTCCAGGCTCCGTGCCTTTTCAGCTGAACTGTGTGTGATGATGGGTGGATGAGGGGAATAACAGACCTGTGGGTTTTAATTAAATAATAAAAAACCCTGTTCTTTGATCAAAGCAATGGGAAAGCCTCCACATGGCATTTATTTATCTCTAGGTTAATCTGTCTTAAGGGTCTGAAAAACACATTGCATCTGCAGTAGTTTTTACTATTTCTGGCCATGTGAGCTCTGTTACTACACATCTGAAGCTCTTGAAAATACATTCAAGAAGCATGAACTAATCCTCATACTAGCCCAGTGACTGAGTGTGGGTGACTATCGCATAAAATGTCTCATACTCCAAGGACAGGGTGGGTCCCTGAATTGTTCATTTTCTCTTATTCAACAAAATGAGGATTTGGGGCCCACCTATGCCCCTGTAGGTGCCTCATATCACCTGCGTCATTTATAAGGCAAAACCCAGAAACCAGTAAATGGTATTTCCTCAGAGAAGTGTCACAGAGGCACAGACAAGAAAAAGTAGTTTCTTACCCCATGGTGGCTCAAGAGAAGAAATCTGACTGCTGCCTTACCCTGCTCTCTCTTACCACTAATGAAGTCAGTACATCTAATCAAACTTGATCTGAATTAATTATGATTCATATTTGATCTAAATTAACTGTTGGAGTCAAGCAGCCTTTTAAAAATGGAGTTCCTTGAAATACTGATACATACAAACATTACTCAATAAAGATCACTCTTCTAAAATTATTTCCCATATTAATTACAATATTTTTTTCCCTTCCCCTCTTGCCTGCTATAGACTACTAACAGAGCTATGAGAAAGTGAAGTAACTTTTAATTCTGGATTGCAAACCATCAACACAGCTGCAGATTCATTTCCAGTTGCAGATGCTTTCTGGCTAATGAAGTTAGAGCCAGAAGAAATGCCGTTTGGCTTTGATGTTTCAAACGGCTTATGGGTCTGACTGCCTGGAAGGGGAAATAAAATAACCTTTTATTTGTACTTTTGGCAAATTAATTTTTGAAATGGCTGAAAGGCTGACAATGAGCCTTGCACTATCATGCTCACAGAGCTGCTTTTGAGATTGAAGCTAAACATAAAAATTTCTTGGATGGGAGCCTGAAGTGCTCCCCGGGGAATAATTGTGCAATAGCAGAGGGATGAACAAGATGGTGAAATAAATCTTTTTTGCCATTACTGTCTCTGATATTAGAGTGCTGCTAAGGACATGATAGTAGGAGAGACTTATAATACTCTTGTAAGACTTGGGCTGAAAAAAAAAACCACCAAAAAAATTCAGCAACTGTAAGAGTCAAAGGCACTGTCAGGCCTGCTGGCACATTGTGCAGTTCACCCAATACAGAAATTCTATGAACTTTTAGAACTCCCCAGACCACTGGAAAAAGGACAGAACAACCAAGTGAGTGCCTTCAAAGAGGGAAAAGGCTTGGGGGCTGCCATCAGAGCACATGTTGAGGTAGGAACCAGGACCAACCAAGGCAGTGGAAAACAAATCTCCTGCTTAGAGGAGAAAATCATTGAATGTGCTTATGAACAGCTTTCTCCAGTTCACATCATATTTTCAGTGACCAGAGCAGTCGTGTGGAAAATTATCCATTGCCTGAAGGGAACTGAGTGTCTCCAGACGATAAGGGGAGTAGACAGGGGGCAAGAACAGTGTCCCAACCCAGAGAAGAGATCCTGAGGCTCCAGAGAAACTGTGAGGGAGATGAGAGGGGCAGGAGCAGGAAGGAAAAGGAAATCATGACCAAGGACTCTGTGTAGTTTGCTGCAGCTCGGAAAGTCCCTGAGCGAGCCAACACCTTTCTTCCAGATATGCCATGAGGGCCAGAAGAGATGCAGGAGCCTTTTTTCATTTGCATTCAGCTAGAGTTTTTAAATGTGTTTGGCCTGTGGCACAGTAAGTTAAGTGGCAGAAGGAAAGGAGTGACTGCGCAGGGGTCCACCACGGGTCTGCTTGGTGACTAGGGCGTGCACTTTCTTTTGAGGACTTCCCAATCCTCCATCACATCAATAGCTTTCACTGGATCCCAGAAAACAAAACAATTCTCAGAAATGGGCAGAAGTCCTAACAATGTGTTGTGGAGATCACATCTGACTCGAACCCCTTTGAATGTTCGGAGGAAACAAAGTGTGTTCCAGGCTGACCTTTCAAATCTATCTATAGTACTTTGATGTTGCTAGACCAGTGTCTAAGCACCTTCCAAATTTAACAGTTTTAGCTGTCAGCTACCTTTCCAAAACAGGAAGGTTCCATGCTCCTGTAATTGAGCTAAGAGCCCTCTGCTCCTTTTAGAGACAAAAGACAGAAACAATATTATTCAGTGATTCATCTGACCTATTTTAAACATGAACTTTACGGAAACAAATTGTGACCTACAAAACGACTTCTCCTCTCTATTGACTGTGAAGAAGTGTTTATCACTTCATAGACATCTGCATTTACTCAACTGAAATTGCATCCAGAGAAACGAAACCCCAGAATAATTCTCTTTATTTCATTGGAGTTTGACACTGAAATGTCTTCCAAATCTGTTCGTGGTTACACAGACAGGGGAAGTAAATCCAGGTCTGAATTCCAGGCATTACCTTCCTTCTGGGTCTGGTATAAAATGAGAAATGGTTTGTTTTTAGCTTCTATTTCAGTTACAACTAAATTTTCCAAATAGGCCAATATGGTTTGAGTTCTTCTCCTCAACAGAACATAAATATGCCTCAAAGATCGAATCTCAGTGTTTCCTCTATGTTAGAATTCTTGCTCAGAACTAATTTGTCTATCATTTAAAACTTAATCCTAATTCTGTCTCTAATTTGCAACATACCAAATCTGTCTAAAATCACATCTGCCCTGATTATTTTGCTTCAGATATTTACATTTCAATCTTGTCAGAAAGCTCTACAGCTGTTTGAGTTGTCATCATTTACTGTAAGTTAGATGAAGTTGCGTAATGGGGTGAAAATGGCCTATAGGGTTTTTTGTAGTGATATCATCCAGTTATTAATTTTTTTCAGTAAATTTCTCTCTAAACTCAACTAAAACATCATATTTCCCAGGGAATAAAATAATTTTGCCTTTCTCTTCCCTTCATGTATGTCTCTTTTCCTCCATGCCAATTTTCTCCCCTCTTGCAGTAGAGAAATTTGTTTTCACTGGGGAAGTTGAAGAGGGTTTTCCATACATTTCTACCTGGAACTGAACCACAACTCCCATAATGAGCAAACAGATGTCCAGCCCATCTTTCACATCCTTTTTGCTGCCTTAACACTCCATCTTCTCTACTCTTCCAACTCCATATGCACCTTTTCCTGGCATTGCCTTCAAAACTCTTTGAGCAGCTCTAGAACTCTTTAACTCCTGTCTTAAATCTTTTGCTCTGCAATTCCTTTCGGCCTCCACTACAAGTCTCAGATCTCACTAACTCTGCCTGTTACTGAGATTTCCTGCTACTTCCTTTTAGAAGATCCTGTTAAAGGTCCTAAGATGTTGCCAAACCCAAGCTCTAAGATGGTGATGTTCTTGATGTTCAGCCTTCTGCTGACATATTATTGGAAACTTTACTCATTCCCGTAGTGAAATGAGGAGATGAAAGAGATTGTTGCACAGGTTAAAAAGAAGAAGAAAAGACAACATTTTGGGTACAGAAATGTGTTTGCATCAGTTATATCTTTCTTAACAGTTTTCTAAAAGTCTGTCCAAATCTGAGCAACCTCTAAGTGTTCTGGAAAAAAAACCAACCCGGTGTTTACTCTACAGAGGCTTCTCCTGTGGAAATAAGTGCCAGCTTTGAAGAGAGTCCTTACTATGCGAGCTCAAACCTTTCATTTTTATCCCGCGTGCTCAAACCATTTACACCCTCGAGAGTGTGATGCTAACCAGGCCCTGTTGTTAACCTGACTGCAAAGACATCCAATCCATCACACCTCTATCACTGCTCCAGCTGAAGACACCAGGGACAAACACTGAGCTTCCAAACAATGAAGAGCTGTAGCTGGTGCTGGAACCAAGGGCTGGGATCTGCACTGCTCTGGGCAACCCAGGCTCCCAGGAGCACTGAGAAAGGAGCATTTTAATTCACCACAGAAATGTTTAAGACAGAAGTAGGAAAAGGGAAATTATTACAGAGCAGATGGAAATTTTGGATTAGGAAGAAGAAGTGACAGAGAAGTTCAGAAGGATCTAAATTCCCATATGAGACTGTGACTTGGGGGATCTGGTTTGCGAGAGGTAGTGAAGGATGCAGATTTTTAGTCAATACAGAAGTGACATAGAGACTAAAGAGGGAAATGCTTGGCGAGGATATCCTCCTCTACTGTCTTTGTTGGGAGATGAGGAGCCAGCTCAGATCACTAGTGATGGGAACAAGCCCAGGTGAAGGGATAAGCTTAAAAAGAGGAGAAAAGGCCAGTAAACAGGTAACAGGCTGCGAAAGGAGATGGGATCTGGACTGAGAAGTCCAATGAGTGAGCCTAAGACAAAGGTTTTGCATTCACTGTCTTCTCCAAGGAGCTTTCAGCAATAACTTTGGTAAATGTTCCACATGAGCAGGGGAGGAGTATTTCCCACTGAAATAGTGCCGGGCTGGAGAAGGGTTCTGGTGTGGCACATTCACAGCAAACCTGTGAACCATGGCCTCATGATTTTAATCTCTAATGCTTTCTGTTTTTCTGGCTGGGTGGGCTTTTATTGATTTATAGAAGGGCTCCTCTCCATGGTAGACAGGCTGTCTCCAGGCAGAGGCCAGCTCTTACCTGCCTCCTGGTCTAGCATTTTTATCCACACCTCTTGACTTTGACCTTGCTATGAAAAGCTCTTGGTGATTGGACAGCTGCCAGTAAAGAGAAAGGGCTGAATCTCACCTATCACCCTGTGGATAGAAGTTGGACCCCATAAGACATAAATCCCACGCAGTTTAAGAGGTCAGGGTCATTTTCTACTTGCTGGTGCTCAGACCCCACAGCAGCTGGTGGATAATTCCATTTTTGACATACAGGCAGTCTTGGCCTTGACACTGTGTTTGACACAAAACTATGATTTTGTTTGTGAGAATGTTGCTCTCATCTTGAGAATGGATGGCATCCAAACATATTCTTATCTTCCTTCCCAGGCTGGGCTTGCTCATGCCCATTGGTATTTGAAGAGTTGTTCAAGACTCCAGAGGAAAGAGAGCCAGCTTTGTTTCCAAGCTCCTGTTACTCACCTTCTTTATCTTTTAGCTAAAAGCTTTAATGGATCTGTTTTGCTGAAGCATTTGAGGTTGGAGGCTATGAAGAACTTCAAAGGTATTTAATAGCAGCTTTGTCACTGATTTTGTAAAAAGACCACATAGCTTGATTAAAAGTAAACCCTGCTCACAATACTGCATGGAACTCTGCTGCTCTATTTTTACTGCATCACAAATAAAGCCAAGGAGAGGGGGAAATCCCACTGACTAACAGGATGTGCGGGAAGGACAGAGCATGTCTCCCTTCTGTATTATTCAGGTACTCATTAACTCTCTGATAACCAGTTTAGACAACACAAAGTGGAATGTCTCCAGCACCAGATGGTAGCGATGAGGAAGAATGGGGAGTGCAGCAGACAAGATAAAACTTGGCAGAAAATATGCAGAGGAATTTCTGTTCATTAGGGCAGAGATTGGAATCTGAAAGTCCTAAGTTTCACCATTCCTTTGTTGTCAGGAAGTGTCTGAGAAGTATAAGGACAAAGATAACTCCTGTCCCTGGTCACATAGCTGGCTCCTCCTCAAAATGCCCAGCCATCTAGTGATGCAGTTTCTGCTCAAGTGATGGAGTGCCTGTGTACGTATAAAACAATGCTCCATGTGTGCTGCTGACAGTGTGGGTACCAGATAGATCCCTGTAGAACAATCCAAGTTTGCAATCTCTGAACTCTTCCAAAGTTCAGAAATGTGAGCATTCTCTTGGCCCATGCAACTTTAACTGAAGGTTCACATACATTGATAAATCTTAATTAAACACTCTCTTGTGCTTTCTCCAGTGTGTCCCAGAGCATTATAACATAGCTTCATCCTTTGCTGGAAAGAATATTCTTTTAATATTTTTTTAAGAAACAAAAGGCAAGCTTGGGCTGTATTAGTGTGAAAGGCTTATTCCTCAGAAATTATCAGTTACCTTCAACATCCTTCTGGATTCATGAAAGGCTTTGTAATGAGGAAAACATTTTCCCAGACTAATGAAAAGTCCCTCTTTGAGCAAAGCAGAAGAATTTTATTGACAAGGATCCCATGTAGGCTTTCAAACACTCACTGTGTAGATAGAAATTTTTGGAATGCATCTCCCGATGAGATATTAGACCTGTTATTAATCCTGCCTGTCATTTCTACTGAAAGCCAAACAAACTGCATAGAGTGTATGAAGAGCAAATGTAAACCTTCAGTGGCAAGTAGTGCAAGAACCCCCAAGATCAAAGCAAGCCATGCTTTCTCTTCGACATGTCTTGTAATATACCATGTCCTGCCTTGGTAAGAATATTTAGCAGGCACATATCATGCACTAAGCAGCAAAAATATGTGCAGAACTCAGAATTTGCAGACTTTGAATTCCATGTTTATTAAAAACTGTAGTAGTGATGGTACTTGGTCTGCTGTGAAATGTTGTGAGGCCTGAAGCCACCATATGTGTTAATTCAGAGGGATTGTGTGAAACAGTTCATTAAAAATTTCATCTTCAAATTACAGATCTTTCACAGAAGCAAGTGTGTGTTGCTGGGCATATGGCTTCCTGTGGCTCGTCCCTCAGCAACAGGATTCCTGGAAAAAATAATGCACTTGAATGCAAGTGACTAAGTTAAGGTGCCAGTGCTTGGTATCAGTGTTACAAGAAGTCTCCCTGAAGTCCTAAGCTGCAATTCTTACTGTATCACAAGGAAAAGCATTACTATGGGAATTTGGGAGCAGCTGAAAGCAGACGTGAGCAAAACAAATCCCAAACCAAATATTTGCCGTGGGAGTACCTTAGTCAAACCTAAGAGTGATCAAAGAGGATTTTTTCAGATGAGTACGTGGCTCAGGCTGTTACACTGTGATGGTGTGGAAAACACAAATCCCAGCTCAGTGCCAAGAAGCCAGGACTGCCCAGGCTGCCCCCACTGCCCTGTTGTGGGGTAAAGAGGGATGCTGGCAGCCTCTGGCTCATGCCGGATCACCCCTGCGTGCTGGAGAACCCTCTGAGGCTGTGGCAGAGGCAAGGTGGTGATGCAGGGAACCGTGACCCTCTCATCAGCAACAGCTCTGAAACAGTAAGGGATTGTGTAACACAGTGCCGATGATAATCCTTGACTTTGATTCCTGATTCAGCTCTTCCACTCAAATAAACAAAACATTTCATACCCCAAACTGAGGATTTCTACTAAAGCCTTCCATAAACTGACTTCACAGGCTGTTTTTGTAATCCTTCCAGATTGCAAGAATCAAAACTGAGAGGAGAAAGAAGGCAACACTATTTTTATGGAAGCAAAGGAAAAGATTCTTCCATTTCCAGATGTCTCATAGCCCTTTCAACTGTAGGGGAAGATATCATGACAACAGATTTTATGATTCTTGGCTTCGTAATCACATGAAAATTGTGTTTTATCTGACATCAAAAGAATGAGCTGTTTTATCATCATGATGATGCCAAAGATCTTACATCTGCTCAGATTAGTAACAATGCAAATAAGGCATCAATGGAATAAAAAACTCTCTTTTGTGTCCTTAGGCTTCACGTGTGGTTTCTTAAACAATCAGCTCTGTGAAGAGAACCAATACAGTGTTCATGTTCTGGATTAGAGTTTAAGAAAAAAGAATGTGTACAACTTTTTCCTAGGCTTGAAACCTAGATAATTTTGAAATTTTGTCCCATATGACCTCCAGTTATTTTGATAGCATTACACTAAATCTATGCCCCAAAACTGTAATCTTAGTTTCTTTCTCATGTACAATAAAGATTAAAGTGAGCATGATGAAATAGGCCAAATATATTGCACATAATTTGTTGCAGATTCTTAGCATTATTCAAGCAATAATTTAATTTATAATAATTGGTTTTGGTGGACTTCATCTAACTGGATTTCAGCAAAGCAATTAAAATGGTGCCATATAGGGAATTATTAACAAAAGATTCTGGCTGAAGCAGAGACAAAAGGTGCTGAAAGGGGAAGCGTCAGGGTAGAGAGAGGTTACAAGCACAGCTTCTCAAGCATCATTCTTAGCCAGTCTGAACTAAATATATTCACCAGCAACACTTGCACAAGAAGAAGGAGCACATTAATGAAATTTGCTGATGACACAAAGCTGGGAAGAGCAGCAGAATGTCTCACAGGAAGAACTCAGGGAGCCGATTACTGAGAAATACCCTAAAGACATTTCATTAGACAAAGCTTAAGATCATGTACTTAAAAGGGGATTGTGTTTCCTGAGTGAGGTCTGGTGGAAACAAGGAGACAGAAAGTCTGTTTTTATGGTGAAGCCTGGGAAATGGGAATTTCTAAAGCGGATGTCTCCACAGTACCTACACGCTTGAGTTCAGCCCATGCAGTTAAGGTTCTTAGTGCTGGCAACAACAGCAGTGGCCACAGGCACTTAGAAAAAATCAGAGTATTTCTGGGTACCTGTTTGCACACAGTTATTTAATTGGTACAACGGACCTAACACATCTCAGGTTATTCTCTCAATTTTTTATCATTCTTCCTGTTAATTACTTCCCACTGGAAGCAGATGGCAGGTGTTGAGTAGTTCACCCACAAAGGTAAGAGTGTGGCAATCCCTATCCTGCTCAGCTGTTGCCAGAGACACCTCTGGGCATGGGGAGGGGTCCTGCTGAGCTCGGCTGCCCTCCTTCCACCTGCAGAGATCACTCAGCCTAGCTCTTTACTTTACTCTGAAAAGATATTTCAGAGTTTTTCACACATCTGATGCGTTCCCAGCATGAAGGGTTGCTTTTCTGCCACCCACACTCCCTGGAAAAGTCTTTCCTGCCCTTTCATTGCCCACAATGATCCCTCAGAAGGGCTGGCTGGAGAGAAGTGCTCCCACATGACTGGTGACATTTAAGCCATGTGGCAGATCCCTTTGCGCACGAATCCTGCTCCCACCCAACACAATAGCAGACTTGGTGGGTGCGGGACGAAGCCCAGTGTGACATTTTCTTCCACCCCACGCCTCTTTGCTGAGTGAAGCTTTTGTGAGACGGCAGAGGCCAGAAAACCCCTGTGGCTCCACCTGTTTCTGTGGGCTCCAGTCCTACGGTCAGCTGACCCTTCACTGCAGTGGTGCTCTTCTCAAGTCCTCCTTGCCCCATCAACAATGAAACCAGACCCTATACGCTCCATTCAGAGTGAAAAACCTGCAATTAATTCGGGAAAAACATGACTTTTGGACAGGAGGATTTTGGTGAATGCTGTTGATAAGACATAATATCATCTTCCAAGCAGGGATGTCATCCTCATTCCCATGGGGACCAGAACACAGCAGGAAAAATTACCTGAACCAGGGTATGATCGGAAATTCATTAGAAAAATAGGTTTGGTTTCTATAACTTCTATTCATAGAAAAGACTTTCTTGAAACATCCTGATTTCAAATGAGTTTTTACCAGAAAGGGTTCTTTGACCCAGGTGCAAATTTTTGGCCAAGACCAAAGCAAGTGTGACCTGCCTGTCCCAGAAAAGTCAGAAGAGCCAAGCTGTTGGGTAGGCTCCCTCTGTGCAGCAGGAAAGCACAAACATGCCAGTTGAATAGGCTTCCTTAAGTGCACCTGATCCCCTCGTTTTTAAGGATCTCCATTCTTTTCCATCATGGTAAATTTTATGGGTAGGAACAGAAAAAGGAAAGAAAATTTGAGAAAATAGCTAAAAGAAGCCATTTTCTAGCTAGATTTCTTTCTAGATTTAAACACATGTAAACTACCCCATTTAAACCTACCCCTTTCTGTATAATGACAAAAATAGAATCACAGAATGGTTTGAGTTGGAAGGGACATTTAAGATCATCTAGTTCCAACCCTCCTGCCATGGGCAGGGACACCTTCCACTAAACCAAGTTGCTCAGAGCCCCATCCAACCTGGCCTTGAACACTGCCAGGGATGGGGCATCCACAACTTCTCTGGGCAACCTGTTCAGTGGCTCACCACCCTCACAGTAAGGATTCTTTCCCTAATACCTTATATAAACCCATTCTCTTTCACTTTGCAGCCATTCCCCTTTGTCCTGTCTTGTAGTGTCTCTCCATCCTTCTTGAAGGCTCCCTTCAGATACTGGAAGGCCACAATAAGGTCACCTGAAAGCCTTCTCTCTTCCAGGCTGAACAATCCCAATTCACTTTGCCCTTCCTCAACTTCAGCTCAGGACTTTATGTTAGGCAAGCCTTTACCAAACTTCTGCAGATGTGAACATTTTTCTGCTCTTCTGACCTGTCCATAGCAGTAAATACATCTGGCTACAAAAGTAAAGAGATGCAAAAAAAATCACAGAATCATAGAATAAACTGAGTTGGAAGGGAGGCATCAGGATCATCGAGTCCAGCTCCTGGCCCTGCACAGCACCATCCCCAAGAGTCACACCCTGTGCCTGAGAGCATTGTCCAAACATGTCTTGAACTCAGGTCTGGGGCTGTGACCACTTCCCTGGGGATCCTGTTCCAGTGCCCAACCACCCTCTGGGTGAAGAACCTTTTCCTGATATACAATCTAAACCTCCCCTGATGTAACTTCAGGCCATTCCCTCTGGTTCTGTCTCTGTCACCAGAGGGAAGAGATCAGTGCCTGCCCCTCCTCTTCCCCTCATGAGGAAGTTGCAGACAGTGATGAGGTCTCCCCTCAGTCTCCTCTTCTCCAGGCTGGACAGACTGAGAGACCCCAGCCACTCCTCATATGGCTTCCCCTCAGGGCCCTTCACCATCTTTGTGGCCCTCTTTTGGACACTCTCTAACAGCTCAATGTCTTTTTTATATTGTGGCACCCAAAACTGCACACAATATCCCAAGGTGAGGCCACCCCAGTGCAGAGCAGAGTGGGACAATCCCCTCCCTTGCCCGGCTGGCAATGCTGTGCCTGATGCCCCCCAGGATGCCAGGGCACTGCTGACTCACGTTCAACTTTATGTCAACCAGGACCTAAATCATCATTAAATTAACTTCTTCATGCATGCAACCTGTGGAAAATCACCAAATCTATGATAACGTGGCATAAAATTGTTATAGGAAGTTGTTTAGGATAAGTTGAAAAAAAATTATTATACCTTATTACTGCTGTCATTCCAATACGAACTAACAATCTTCATACTCCTATCACAAGTCAGTATTTCTTGTACATGCACTTTGTATTCGAGTTGGTCAGGCTTGCTAGAAAAATACTCATTCCTCACCAAATCAGCATAAATGGGGATTTCAAAACTGAAAACAAATGCAAACGAGCAAATGTCATTAAAAAATGTCTCAGATATTACATGTGCTGTTTAAATGGACTATTTTATATCATGATTATTTGCTTGGTGAACTAATAGAAGTGCTTAACTACTTGTAGATCTCTGCTTATGCACAAATCTTTTAAATGAAATTTATTGTAAAAAAAAATAAACATTGTCCATAAAAAGTTTGCAGAGGAACATTCACCATCC
This sequence comes from Lycocorax pyrrhopterus obiensis, assembly GCA_014706295.1. Taxonomy (NCBI): domain Eukaryota; kingdom Metazoa; phylum Chordata; class Aves; order Passeriformes; family Paradisaeidae; genus Lycocorax; species Lycocorax pyrrhopterus. The sequence continues at coordinate 83,591,383 of JACSVZ010000001.1, forward strand.
CCCCTTGAGCCACAAGCACTTAATTACCGTTAGAGATCTTTAGATAAAAAAAAAACCAGTATAAGCCTGCTTCACGGCTCAACCTATGCCCATTCAGTTAAAAATCAATCCACACCCAAAGCATCACTGATAATTTTATCCTGGGAATAATCAGTGTTGATAATAGTGTCTGGAGCATGTTAAGGTGTTTCTGTTCCCTCGTATAATCATTTACCTATAAAAGCCCACACTACCTTTGCCGGCAGGCACAAAGCACGTGCACCCTAATAGTCACCATGTAAGACAGGAAAAAGCATCTTCTGGGAGGAGGAGATCAGGTTACTAATGCTTATGTCACTGCCACTCTTCTCCTGTGTATCTATTAGACAAGTCACAGCCTAAACTTCTCATCTGTGCTGCTTGCTGGCTTCAGAGCTGGAATTAACATGCTCATTTGAAGAGACTTAATTTACTTCAGTTCCTAAGTTTTTCTTCTCCGCCTGGTAGAACTAGGAATGGAAACTAACAGTATTATTTATAGAAACCCTACACACATGCACATCCACGAAACTGATCCTCTAGGAAACCTCCCTCTGTGATACAAATCGTACTGCCCTTTCACTCTCTGCTGCTCTTCTCCGTCCATGCTTCCATTTTCCTCCAGAAAAGCAAAGAAGTTTTTACCCACCCAACATACTTTATGCACTCATTGAAAGCTTCTCTTCTCAAGGCCTGTGCATATTGAGTTGGCACACTACCAAAACCTGCTAACAAATGGCAGATTAAGTGGAAACACGGAAAAGAATTTCAAGCATGTATTATACTTGCTTGGGGTTCAGCGTGCAACTTCAAGACGAGGGCTGCCCTCTAAACAGGCAGGCCTGGGAATTCAGCTGAAAAACAATTACAGATGCAAGGAAAATACTTTTTCTCTGAGAAGGAAACTTGATGATATTCTGCAGTCTTTGGTAGGCTAAGTTCAGTGTGTGCTGGGGAGCAGCTCGGCAGGGTCTGTGTTTTCTCGAGACCTCACTTTCCATCTCCAGCACTGTTCTCCAAGGGATTTATAGCAAATTAAGTAAAATTTTTCATATGCCAGCCTCTTACAGATGCAGGAGCAGATTTTAATCCTGCTCAATCACAGTCAAAACAGCCCCTCTATACCCATCAACTGTCTTGCCTTCATATACAAGAATAATGAGGCACTTCATTCAGTTCTGCAGGTCACAGGCAGTCATCAGCTGGACAATGAAATTTCAAGTGCCATGCCTGTAGATAATTTAGTTACTTGTGCTTTCTTGATCAGCCTTATTTTGGCTGCATGGCTATCTTTCTCACAGTTTGAAGTTCTGGTTTTAAAGGAGCTCTCTTTGCAGCATCAAAGCAAACACCCTTAGGATGCAATATCCAAACCCACCTAGCATGCTGACCTTGCTGCCAATGATTACACCGGCAAAATTACCACCAACTCCGGTGGGCGCAGGTGAAACAGCGCTGAACTTCAGCACCACAATTCTGCCCGTGTTATCTGAGATTTCCTTTTCTTTCCACAACTGGAATGTTTGCATAGGGTGCACAGCGAGAAGAGACTCTCCCACTTCTGATTACACTGAACTTGCTGCATACATTCTTAGAAAAACAAAAAACCAAACCAAAACAAAAAAAAAAAAACCAAAAAACACCCCACCTTGCTCACGTTACTCTAGAGGAAATGGTCTCAAGTTGTGCCAGCAGAGGTTTACACTAAGTATTAGGAAAACTTGCTCCACCAAAACGGTTGTCAAGCACTGGAACAGGCTGCCCAGGGAAGCGGTGGAGTCACCATCCCTTGAGGTTTTTAAAAGACATAAAAATGTGGCACTTAGGGACATGGCTCAGTGGTGGACCTGGCAGTGTTAGGTTTACAGTTGGCCTTGATGATCTTACAGATCTTTTCCAGCCTAAATGGTTCTGTGATTCTATGAAAAGTTCTCAGCCTACACTTTGACAAAGCAGTTGAGAACACAGGATCAGTGGATGGGAAATATGTTCAATAAATCAGGACTGATATTCTCAAGCCCACATGACATAGTGTGCACACTGAGAGGTCAGGAAAGTTGTACTGGCAGCAATTTCAAAATGAAAAAATGAAAAACTTTCCGCATCCAGTGTTTCTCTAAAAACTGTGGCTCTCACTGTTGGCCTCAAAGGAACTTTTTTCAAACTGCATCAACTAAAAGAAAAAGAAGATGCACTGACCTCAGTTATGACCTTATACTGACTGGTTCACATTCCTCAATAGTTTATTTACCCTAAAGTTCATAAAAACAATGTGGCTTTTCAGACTAATAGGTTATTTTCAGCCCTAACTAATCAGAGACTGGTTTTGGAACTGCAAGAGTCATACAAAAGATAAGATTGATTATTAGCATCTAAATGTATAAAGTAATTAAGCCCACTGAAAAAACCAAAAACAATACACCAAAACAAAAACTCCCAACAGGTGGGAGCAGAAGCAAATTGAAGGAAAATAAACAGCACCAAGTATTTTAATAAATCTGTATCTGAATGTCTCTACAAATAAGTAGCTGAAATGAGATTTAAAGTGCAACTCAATACAGCACAAATACAAGAATGTCTGCATTGAAATTCCATAACTTTTCTTTATTCACTGTGATACATTCAAACAAAAGTGCTCCAGATAACAGCCATAGAGTAAAGGAAATTAAAATAAAAAGTCAGAAAAAGACCATCAGATACATATGGTGATTATTCATATTTCAAAGCATTAGTAACTGCTTGTATCTGAGTGCACCAAAAACCCACATGAGAGTCCACATTTTTGTACACTGCTTCTATAAAAATAATAATCATAGGCAGCTCCAGCAAAAATGTTTGTCAGAACTAGAGCCAAAGCCACCACAAAGATAAAGCACCATGAGGCATATGTTTACAAATGCCGTAGTAATTAGTAGAGTGTAAAAAAGGCTTAGCTGAATTAACATTTTCCTTGCATTGGTATAGCATAGGGAAGCTCTGCTTGGATTCATTCCTTCCCAGCTTTGATATTTCTCACCAGGGACTTGCATTTGCCCCACAACACCAAGCACCATGGGCAAGTCGGGAAGCTTCAGGAGACAGTGAGAGATGGATGGAAGAGAAACCGGAACCGGAGCCAGTGTCTATCCTCCTATGTAAAAAAATAATCTTGGCATGGCAGCATGTCCTTATCCTTGTTACTGAAATACAGTGGCACAATCCATCTGAGAAAGGCTGTTTGTACAGACCATGTTGACTTCCCAATGCTGTTTGCTGAGCTACAGTATTTGGCTGCACTGTTTTTACCTAAAAAAGGCAGTTCTTGTTTTAAACTCTGGTTCTTCTATAGTAAAAATATAAGTCACTGTTATCTGTAAGAGACAGCAGAGGATCACTTCACAGCAAACTCAGGCTGCATCCTATAAAGTGGTTCTATTCCAGCTGCAGAATTACTGAACTGTGCATTTGCCAAGAATTATTTGTAACTCAACAGTTAGATGGGGAGGAGGATTCCTACCCCAAAAACACAAGGAACATTACTCAAGATGCCCAAATTACAGTGTCAAAGGGATATGGCTGAGAGACACTTATAAGTCTAGGGTCTCTCTACGTGGTGTATTATTAGGTAGAACAGCAAGGATCTTCAACAAACAGGGGGAAAAATTGGTAGAACCCTTGCCCTGCTCTCTCCTTTACCTGCTCTGCAGGCAGCAATTCAGATAGACAGCAAGACCAAAGACACGCTTCCCCTCTGAAAATCTGAGTTGCTGACGTGAGATTTTCCTTAAAAGACCTAAGTAGGTCATAAACAGAAAAGCCCCTTTCCCAACATGCTTTCTAGTATATTCATAGGAATCCTGCTCCCTCATAGGTCCCAGCTCCTATAAAGATTTAATCCCATGTGCAATCTGTGTTTCCCAAAGCAGGATGTAATGGCACTGATCATACAACCAACATCATCTTCACAGTCAAATCCTTGCAACATCAAGGTCTGTTTGCTCAAAAAGCATTTTTCTTAACTATGTTACTAATAAAGTCTCAAATCACTCAGGCTGAAAGGAAGCTAGAAGTGTTATGTGGTTATTTACCCTTCACGCTATTTGTGTGGCATTCATCTCCCACGGCGCATGCCTTGCCCTTTTCACACTCCCTTTTCTCATGCAGGAACACAAAGCTGTAATGTTTGGGTTGCAAACACCATTAAATGCCCCTCTTCAGCCCCCAACAGCATAGAAATATTTTCTTTTAAAAGTTCAGATCAAAGCATTTCTACTAATCCTAGGATTTATTAAAACAAACATTGTAGGCATGAGATAGTCAACAGCGTCCCTTTTACAAGATTCTTTGGAGACGGTTCTGTTTTCATACTGTTTACTGATCCGCCCCTAATTAATCTTCAGTTGCTCAGCTGCAAATTCAGCAAGTCCACCTGCTCCTTCCCCACCCAGCAGACGTTCCTTTCTCCCCGTTTTCAGGCTGTAACGATAGCACCACACAGTCCCTGTCCTAAGGACAAGGTGGCTGGCTTGAAAAGCTACATATCACCTCCCAATGTTACACGATCACATGCATTTGCAGCACAAGTCTAGCCTTTCCTCAGACGAGTAACTAAAACCAGTCATTAAGTGCTTTCAAGGAGTTTCATTGTCCTTATCCTTCCCTGCAGTCAAGGTAGTTGCCTTTGATCCAGTAACAGATCTGTGCGTATTTGAGGGGTGTAATGCGAACGGCTACATTGAAATCCTGTGGGGTGCCATTCATGTCCACCCACTGATGGCCTGAAAATATACCAATAATTTTACGCTCCCATTTGTGATTCTGCCTCTTCCACATCCTCACATACACCCCAGATCCACTGGCACCCGGCTGGGCATCGCACTGCTGGTACAACAGGTCGTACGTTTCATCTTTGACATCGCAGAAACGGTAAACCAGGTTTCCGGGACGGTCATTGTCGTAGCCAGAGAAGTGAATCCTCCCTCCAGGTAAGTGTCTTGCTGGTGGGCTCACACCTATCTTCATAAACTTTCTTTTATGGGGCTTCTTCAGCTCCAGCAGGGCATAGTCATAATCCATGCCAATGTCATTGGCATTGCCTTTGATCCATCCTTTGGGGACATGCGTCCGTTTCACCCGGATCCACTGGAATTTCATTTTCTCAGGCATTGCTGAGTTGGTGATATTGGACCCTTTGCTGCCATCTTTATGTTTGGGCTTTAGGAACCCCACCCGCAGTTTCTGGGCTCCTTTGACATAACTCTTTCCATCATGGATACAATGAGCGGCAGTAAGAACATGCTTTTCAGCCACCAGTGTCCCCGTGCAACCTGTAGAGAGCTTCACCGATGTGGAGAATGGATAATTCAACAAGAAGTCTTTCCCAAAAATGCTAAACCTGCTGTCATAGCCATAGATCTGCCTCTTAGTTCGAGATCTGCCTCGAGACCCATCGCCACCATTGCTCAGAATATATATGCCCACTTCAGTCTCAGTGAGGCTTCCGTTAGCGTACAAGGTTTCGTAGGACAGGTAGTTCTTCACTTCTTCGTAAGTTGGCAGCGGAGAACTTTTGTGGCATGCTGGGCCACACGGAGATACCACTTCCAGTCTGGCTTCAGCATCAAACTGTGGTTTGTCCAAGTTCAGGGTGGACTGCGGCAGGATAACGGGAACTCTGTAAGACGGCCAAGTTGGCTTCCAGTGAGGACTGGAAGGCATCACATCCTTAGCAGCACACAAAAGGAGGATTAAAGTGGACAAGGCTGCCATTCTGAATGCTGGTCTGTGGAAAGCAAAAGCAAGCACAGTTATTCACCCAAACTTGTTGCAAGATTATCCCACCTTGCTAAGTAATGGCTTGCTAACCGAGTATAAATATAATAAAGGTCAAGCGATTTGAATGGAGTTAACTTACATTAGGTAGCTCAGATTTCTCAGTGTCAAACTAATGTCCTAGCCTGCATCTTGAAATGAGTGTCCCAGGTTAACACTGAAATACAGGACATTTAACCCTTAGGTGTGCTGAGCCACCAACTCCCAGCTGACATCAGTGGGAAGTTAGAATACTTGCCTTCACACAGCTTAAAGAAAATTCAGATTCTGTTTAAATCCATTCATTCAGAAACCAGAGCTTCTGCAAAGAGTAAATGTGTCTGTCTTCAGCTAGATTAGAAGGCTCTCTGAAAGCTCCCCCCTACTCTCTGACTCCGCTGAGAGATGTCCTTAAATCTCTTCACAGCATTTGCTGTCTCAGCCAGACACATCAGGCTGATGGTAGGGACAGGTGGGGGGACAAAGAAGGTGACCCGTCAGGGGCTGGGCTGCAGAATATGACCACAGGGGAGACTCACTTCCCCTTGCAGCTCACACCAGACAAAGGTTCTGCTCCATGTGGCATTGGCTGTCCCCGAGGCTTACATGAGAAAGGGTGGTATGATTACACATAGGCAGCTAATGAAGGAAGATTACAATTCTTGAGGGAATTTTCAGTTAACACACTGGCTTATTGCTTTATAAACTCAATTAATTAGAAATGCAAACCAACCCCCTCTGAGCACAGGGAGGCAAATGCGACTGTAAATGTGTTTATGAACCGCAGGCAGAGTGCCTGAGACTGCAGAGAACAGCGTGCACTAGCACTGCATCAAAAAAATGTGTAACTTCAGTTTATTTGAAAATTAGCCATACAGCTGAATCGCTGCAGGAGGCACCGTGCCCTGGGCAAGAAGGCAAGCAGGAACTCCCTCACACAAAGATTATTCAAACAAAAGTTCACAATTATGTTGAGCTTACACATATTTAAAACCCTGCTGAGGTTACACTGATCACAACTGCAGGATCATTCCTGAAATGCCTCAAATGAGTAAAGCAAAGCAAATCACACAGGAAATGATGGCAGCTATCTAAGAATAAAAAAGAAAAATCATTCTCTCCAATGCTTTTTGTAGGAATACTCCACCCCTAAGTTGCACCAAAAAAGACTTTGAAAGCTACAGGCTGCTGAAGTCCAGTGGTGTTCAACTCATATATTGGGCCTAGATTCTTAGATTTTTGGTACCATCCTCTCAGGAATGGAGGCTATCATTAAAGCACAAAATGTTTAAAATATCAATTGACTCATGCAGGGTATCAAAAAACTTTAAGTCCAAAAGACAGACATAGATGAACACAACTGATGCTACTGACACACACAGAGAAAGGACCCTTCCAGAAGTGACGACACATTCCGTTGGCAATTTTTTCATTAACAAACAGGACATCTTTAAAGGAATATCCTTTTTTTCTAGGTTAGACTCTATTGAATGTGATGCTTTATACCTAGCAGATGACTCATGCTGGCAAATACAAGCCATTTTAAATATTAATCAGAATTGCATCATTTTGGATGTCCCAAAATCGGAAAATACTTGGTATTCAAGGAAAACCACCAGCTCCTCAGGCTCCTGCCACAGCAAATTTTAATATTGGATGTGGCTGCATTTTGCAAGCTACGAAATGCGAGAGTTTCTAGTTGGTGTAAGGATGGCACAGGTAACACCTTCTGAATTATCAAACACATTGTTACATAACAGTGACTAGGAAGACAAAAAAAAAGAAGGTAACAGGGCCAAGTGATACCACTCCCTCCCCACAAAGACAATATACACTGGCATAAGTCAACTGCTAGCTGTCCTGCTTGTGTGAGCGAGGGCTGCATGCAGCAGTGCTTACTGGTTTCACAGTTAGAAGCTGAGGACAGACTAAATCATGGTTACGCTGTGCATCAGACCACTTCCATCCATCATTTAAGAGCACGTTTGCACTCATTTCCTTCATGCCAAAATTATTCCCACATATTACATTTGAAGCTTTCTTGACACATAGAATCTCTCTAAATTGCACCACTCATGCCACTTCTTGGAACTGAAACCCATTGATGCTAAGTGAGCCTCTGCTGGCCTTTGGCTGGTTTATTTAGCTGGAAAATTAGAAGCGTCTTGTCAGTTGTTATTTGCACAAGCAGCCAGATTCCCTCGTGCCTGTCAGCACGGCGACCGGCTGAAGGGATTGTGTGCCCAACAGCTCCTCCGCTTCCTCCGAGATTATCGTCTGGCCTGAGAAGAGAGATTACCTCTCCCTGCAACCTACTCTCCCTTATCTCCCCACCATCACCACCGCAGCACCGCCCGCCCTCGGAAGGGCAGCTTTAGACAGCAGAGGGCAGCCGCCCTATGAAGAAAACAAGAGAGGAGATGGGACTCGAGCCGGTCCCAGAAAAAAGGCTTCAGAAGATGGTATTTGTGTCCGTGTTGTGCTGAGTAAAGTGGTACTTACTCCACTTTACGACTCTGAGCAAGCCTTCCGAACCCCCTCCCCTGCTGCTTCTGTGCTGTGATCACATTGCAGCTCTAGGGGATAAAAAAGCCTTTTCATCAGTTACAGAACTTTTCTATTACTTAAAATGTGATTTAAGCCTGACAATAAAATACAGTTATGAGTTTATACCTGACTGTAGAAGCTAAACAGTGCTCACAAACCCAGGCATTTACTGAAGCCTTCATAGTTATATTCCATCTGGAGATATAACTGGTACTAAATCAGATCTGGGCAGCAACAAACAGAATAAATATGTCTTATTTATAACATGCTGCAAATTAGTGCATAGTACCTCTTTCTGTGTAGATCTTTCCTCTTAAAAATGAAGGAATTGAAAAAGCAGTCTACATTTAAACAAGGCTCAAGTAAGGCTCTCCTTTCCTCTTACTTTCTCTTTTCGTTTTCATTTGAAACAAAACCAAAAAGCTACAAATTCCCAGGGTTAAAACTCTCTGTCCTCAGCTACGTACTGATGGGTGACCATCAGAGGTGTTCCCAAACTGAACAAACTGGTAAGGAGTGAGCACTTCCCTGCACGGCTATCACAGAGTGGCACTGAATGAATTACGATGTGCTGCTCTACTGTAGCTCTGCTCTTCTGTTTCTATTTAAACTGTGTCATAAACTCAATCCACCCTTTGACTCAGCACAAAGCCCTGCTCTGACATCCAGCCTAGGAACCCCCTAGAAGCGGTTTGTACATAATCACACTCACTAATGGCATTAAAATTGTTTAGAGAATGGAAACAGTGACAGCTACCCTGGGGCTCCCCATGCCGCTAAAATACTTTACAGACACATTTTCCTGCTTGCTATGGGCATTCACGCCCCAAGATAGATGCTGCTGAAAGAAAACTGCCTTGTTCAGGATGGACACGAATAATTTTCTAATAAGCAAGTAATTTTTCTGCAAGAGCTCACTACTTCAGGGGGTGGTTCTTGTAATAGATGGTTAAATAACAATAAATCTTGGATCATCTAATATGAAAGCCCATGAACGGAACAGTCTCCATTACATTTTGAAATGAAGAAAGTTTTTCCACAGTGCTGGAAGCCAGAAAGATTAACATACCAAAAAAAAAAAAAAAATGAACAGAGAAAACCAAGACAGCGAGAGAGAAAAACCTGCCTCAAACCAAATTATAAAGGAGAACTAAATCACTGTCAGTGTCGTGCCAAAATACCTCTGCTGCTTTTCCTGGTCACAGAACTTGTTAAAACACAGCAAAAATAATGGAGTTGCACTTTAATAACTACAGAAGCCTTACTGCCATTAAAAATTTAACAACTCTATTAGCCTGCCTGAGATGCCAAGGGTGGTGTGAGGGTTACACTGCCTTACCTGCTCGACTGAGGGCTGTAGAAAAAGATGCCTTGGAAAACCTGAAACTAACTTTGATACTGGCAGGCCACGGGTGAGTCTATTAACACACACACGGGGCACAGTGGTTGTTTTGGCATGTGTGTCACTGACATGCACACACAGAGAAAAGGGAGCATAGTATGTGTTTCCATTTAGTCCAATTCCTAGGACTGCCTCCTTTCACCCTCCTTTTTTCCTTCTTTCTCTTTCCCTGCATGTCAAGCAGCTTCGGTATCACGGTACAAGAGCAAACTGCATTACAAGCTGACAGTGATGGTCAGTTTAAATAACGGGGCAAGCTGTAGGAAGGACCTGCATCCCCAGGGCTTCCAAACCACCTGAGTGACGGGGCAGCTGCACAAGCTGGGACCTTACCAAGCCCTCGGACCTCGCTCGGGGCAGGAGGCAAAAAACAACTGCCCCAGGCTACAGCAGCCGCTTCACTGAAGAGCTCGTGTCACGTATGTCTTGAAAAGCCACCCCAGAAATACTAAGGTTCTCAGACACAGTGATGAATCCAAGCATAGGACCGCAGCAAAGCGCTACCTTCAGACGCCTCCCAAGCGTGAAAAGCAGCAAAGGCGAATTTTATCCCAGCTGCTCCCTCACCCGCCGTCCTTTCAGAGTTGGCCACTGGCAGGGGCGCCGGCTGCCGCAGCAGCGGACCCGCAGCGGGGACCGGCGGGGAGCAGCCGCGTTCGCCCTTTTGTCGCCGGCGCCGCCGCTCCGGTGGATGCGAGCGGGGTTAAACATTAAGCCCTGCGCGGAGGGAGCGCTCGCCCCCGGGCGGGACAGCGGCTCTCGCCGCTCGGTGCCCGCACGGCCGGGCGCCCTCGGCGCCGCGCCCGCCGGCAGGTGAGGCACTGGCCCACGGCAGCGCGGGGCGAGCCCGGCGCTCGCCATCCTCCCGCCGCCCCTTTGTCCCCCCGGGGCGACCCGCACGCCGGGGCGACCCGCACGCCGGGGCGCCCTCCCGGCCGACGGGACCCGCTACCTACCGGCTCCCCGCAGCGGCGGCGGCGCCTCCGGGAGCGGCTCAGGCAGGTGGCGGGGCCGGGGCCGGTCCCATCTCTCCCGCCGCCTCCGCGGGGCTCGGGAGCGCCTCCCCTCCCTCCCGCCGGGCGCCGGCCCTCGGCGGCGCGCTCGGAGCGGGGCGGGGCGGGGCGGGGTGGGGCGGAGCGGCGCCTCCCGCAGGTGGATCCCGCCGCTGGATCCCGCCGCCGCCCCGCCCCGCCCCGCCCCGCAGCGCTCCCGGCGGTATCGCCGCCCGCGGGGCCCCCCCCGCGCCGCGCCCCTCCCCGGCCGGGCCCGCGCCGTCCCTCCGCGCAGGCTTCCCCCGCGGGCCGCCGCCCCAGTGCGTCCTGCCCGCGTCACCCCCTTTTTTATTCTTTTACTGCTATTTTCATTTATTTCCCGAGGGAAAACAGGAGTTTCCCCCGTCCTTGTTTTTATTCGCTGTGTTCTGGCACTACGGGCAGCTCAGGGGCTGCCGTCCCGGTGCGAGATTTTGGGGTGCAGCCCGTCGCACCTCTGCAGCCCCGAGGGCAACAGACTCTTTGTCCCCAGTGTCTGGGTACCCAGATCCCTTTTCAGAGGGTCCCCAGGAGTGGGGTGAACCCCCGCGGTCCCTCCTGCCTCTGCAGGGCATCAGCTGCAGGAGCTCTGCGGTCAGTCACCCATGTTGCCTCATCAAGCAGACATTTAAATTTAATTGTCCGACACATTGTTTGCATGGGTTTTAATTACTCGTCCTTCCTGAATCCTTATAATGATATCTGGCAAGAAAAGAGGAAACCAGGGCCAAGAAGGCAAAAATCCTGCAATGTTTTATCTCCACAAGAAAAAGTCACAAAAGAAAAAGTTTTTTCAAAATTCCCAGCTGATCACCATTATTCTAGAAAGGAAATAAAAATTTCATAGGAATCAACTGATTGCAGCCTTCTACTGACCTTTTCACCCTACTGCTGCCCTTACAAAGGGTGAGAAGAGCCTGAAGCAAAGCAAAACCTTTGCCTCACCAATGGACAATCTGTGAAGAGCCGAAATATGACAGGATCTTACATTCTCAGCCACGATTTTTCTAATTTGCATTTGCTTGGCCCTAGCACCATCCCCATCTGGGTCTGTGGAAAGATTATACCAAATGAGTGGAAAAAGTACATACTACATTAAAAAAAAAAGTAACTACTCTGACAAGTCTATCTCAACCATGAATGGTTAGAAGAGAGCTGCAGAGGAAGAGGTCCTCAGTGGTAAAGCACAAATGTCTCCAGCAGAAACACAGCTAGAGAATGCAACTGGTGTTGGAGAAGGGCTGGTGACACCAGTGCGGCTGCTCTTGGGCCATGAGGGAATGACCGTGCAACAGTGAGGCAGATCCCTGGAGTATCAGCAGGCAGCAGACAAGTCAGGCTCTGTCTGCAATGCCATACTCACCATAGATCCCTTCCTGATCTGACTCTGTGTCTAACCACGTCCCGACAAGATGTGCAGTCCCTCTGCTCAGAAGCTTTGCCCTGTACACACACATCTGCTGATGTGGATGGATGGAAGGGCTGGCCCATGCCTCGCAGGGGCGACAATGTTGTGAGGTTTGGTTAGAGTGGGTCTCAGGGCTGCAGCAGTGGTCCAGGTGGGTTCTTGCTTTCTATGGACATGCAGCCTCTTGTGTCGCAGCTGCCATATGTGCTCCAGGGCCTTCCAGACACAAATTCAAATAGACGCAATCCTAGATGATATGATGCTGATAGAAGTTTTTGTAGCAGACAGGGGGACAGAGATGCAGAGATGCTAAGATGTATGTAGTGGGACTCACCTCACTTAATTGTAGGGGTTTGGGATGCCCTGGGCTGTCCATGATACAATACAGGACTGCAAACCTTCTCTGCCTGAAGCAGCAGCAGTGGAAATTATCCTTGCCTATGGCAGGGTGTTTGTAACTAGAAGATCTTTGAGATCACTTTCAACCCAAACCATTCTATGGTGATGTGATTCCATGAAAGTGGATTCCAAGGCTTGGTGTCTACAGGCCCCCTCCTGAGAATGAAACCTTAAAGAAAGTGTTGGGCAAAACTTTCATGACAAAAGGACTGGAGAAGAATGTTTAGTTTGAAATTTAGTTATGAGACATTTTGTTGCCATAAAACTTCTGATTTTTATTATTTTTAGGGTATGCATTAAACCATAAGCTCAGAAAAGACAGTTTGTCTGGCCTGTTTTTAGAAATAATGAACTACTGTCCTGTTCTATTGAGCGTCTGTAGACAAAATCTGATGTTTTAACTTTCTAATTCAAAAGATGAAAAAAATACCAAATATAGATTTTTTTTTTCTCTTATGTGTATAATTCTTAAGAAGCAAGAGCTCTGGTGAAATTGGACTGCACAAGTTTTTTTAAGAGAGTGAAGTCCAAGATCTGCATGTTACTGTGAGCCATTGTTGAGGCAAAGAGCGGTAAGTGACAACATACGTAAAGGTGAAGAGGTATTAGCTGTACTATATTGTCAAGTGATAACACACACGCTGACTTTTCAGCACCCTGTGAGTAAGCTGAAAATGAAACAGTCTACAGGTGGGAGCCCTAATGAATGGCACTGTCAGGAGATAATTTCTCATGGTTGAAGAAATCTTTTATTCTGCAGGGAAGTGAAGTAACCTGGCATTGTGGGCCTGTGCCAGATTCCGCTGCAGACAATGAAGTGATTTCAGAGACCACTGAGTCTGGAAGGAAGAATGGCAATGCACAGTTGGCTCACATGAGTCTCCCCATTGCTCACCGGTGATGCAATGCAGAAGAAAAGTCCTTGGAGTTCCCCACTGCAATGGCAGCTCTCCAGCTGGCTCCCTCTGCTTTCCCTGGGACACAGACCCCTGCTCACTCACACCCTCTTTCCTGAAGTGCTTTTTAACTGTGAGAGAAAATTGAAGGTGAAGACACTCTCTATCCCTTTAGAAATGGTCTGTTTTGAAGGCAAGAATAATGCAGACTGGGGCTTTGGAGAAGCAAGTCCTTTCCTCATCCCTGCCCCTACTTTAGTTCGGGATTTCAGGAAGGCTCTGGTGCCACAGCTCCCAAATCTGTGCAACAAGTGTGAGAGCATATCCTGTCTCAATGAAGTGCTATGATGATAATTACAGTGGTGACTCTCCCATGAGTGGGTGCTGTGCTGATGGGAAGGGGAAGGCCAGACATTCAGCTCAGATGTGCTGCACCACAAGATGATACCACTAGGAGAGAAGGAACTCTTCCTCAGGTTCTTCAAGACTGTGGATGCAAGGGTGGTCGTGGAGGTACTTATTCCTAGTTCCCAGAAGCAAAATGCTTTTACTGTCAGCTCTGAAGGGAAGCACATGAGGACTGGGAATCTGAGTTGTTTAGTTTATGGAAAAGATTGCCAAGTAGGAAAACTGACAGCTGAATGTATACAATATCCTTCCTGTGTTGGCAAAAATCTTGTCATCAGCAAGAGTGACACTGTGGAGCAGCATGCAGGAGGACTGAGAGGGGATTCCACTGATTAATAAAGACAACTAAAAGCTAGTCATGACCACTCTAGGTTCCTTTTGCAGGTCTTAAGGGGCTACCTCAGAGGGCAATTAATTACATCCTGAAATGGGGTGTAAATTAGGCCGGACAATCATTCCTTAAAAGCACTCATTTTATTCTGCTGTCATGAGAGGTTAAATCTAACTTTTTGGTGCCTACAGCTACATGAAGTGAAGCCCACTCAGTGTGTCTGTCTTCTTCCTGGATGGATAGGGATATTTGAGCATCTAGTTGCAATTCACTCAGACAGGGGAAGATTTCTGCTGCACAGGTCCACCTGCAGACACAACTGTGCAAATAAAGGGCTTTGCCTGAGAAAACTCAAGCTTTACAGAAAGTTTCTAAATCTATTGGAAAACTAATCTACTACTATATGGGAAACACAAGAGGCAACAGTGGACTGAAAATACAGTACATTTAGGAATAATTTTGTAGCTGTTTTCCCCCCCACCAGAATTCTCAGCTTAAAGGTTTAATGGGATTATCCATATCTGTCAGACGTGGCATGGGATTCTCTAAATAGAGTATATTATGTTTAGAAACATATTAGAAAGTTTTGATCAAACTGTGAGGTGCATAGAAGGAAGAAAAAAAGGATTAATATTTTGAATTCCGCTTGTTTCAAAATTCACAGCTATATATTTTATATACGCTCTTAACTATGGAGAATTCCTACTATTCATGTTGTTGAGAATATTTCTGATGAGTGATATTTAAACTAACAGTCCCTCTTTAATTTCATGATAGTGAAAACTTGTTGAGAAAAAACAGGCATCTGGATTTGCTCCAGCAAGACTGAGATTCTTTTAAGACACTGCATCTTCACCATTTGAATAAACAGCATATCACTACAGTGAAGTAATCCCAAAATGACACCTTAAAAATAAAACATCCACTGCAACTGCACTCCCTGAGAACTTCAGGAATTTCCTGAAGAAGGGAATCTTCAGTGTTATGCAAAATTGGATTGAATTCATCACTACTGTTTTTGTTTTCATGCCAGCCTGGCAGTTTCGAATCCACTATGTGCTCATTTATGAATAGTGAGCTGTAACATTTTCTAAGTGCTGTATGTGACCATAAAGCTACTGTATACTCACAAGGTCGTTGAGGATATTAGTAGACATCTTTTTCAGCTCCAGTTGGAGATAATACTCATTTCATGCCCAGCTTGTTTAAAGAGAATCAAATTCAAATAAGGGAATTAAAAAGAATCCCTTATTCAACGCACACAGCAAAACAGAAGGTTCTCCCCTCAGTGAGAGCCCACCCTGCAGAGCAGGGAAAGGCCTTTCCTATCCCATTGTACAGCCAGAATTGGTGGCATTTCTAGTGAGATGCTTGAGCTCATCCTAATTTTGACACCCGGTCATCTTGCAGCAGAATGGAGGCACCTTGAAGTTAGCAGTGTGACTCTGAGGGACCACATCGTATTTCAGACTATGTTCTAGCTATGGTCTAAACAAGGTGGTGTTCTTGTCAAGATCGTCCCTGCAATGGATGTAGGCCCTGTGGGGACATCAAAATCAGGTCTATCTGCAAAGAAAAAGGAAAACCAACCAGGGTTTGGGACTATTTTATTGAGTGATTCTGTCTCAACTTCTTGGTCAAATAAGCTTTTGCTGGTAGAATTTCTGTGAGTCCACATAACGTCGCGTGGATCGGTGCTTCTAAGGGAAATGAACATGAAGGTCCAAGGCATGCAGGAGGGCTATTTAGCCATCAAAGCCAGCACATGGGACCATCTAAAAGTGGCTTCTGGTCTGAAATGTGAAGAGGAGTTATAGTAGAACCAGGAGAGGTCAGTTATGACTAGCTTGAGAACAAGTAAACAAAATCAGCCTTGGCTAATTTTAGCTATCTAAAAATTACATCAATAGCCTAGAGAAGGCCATCTTTAAGTAGAGGAGAGGAGGCAATTCAGCCCACCCATGTTAGATGCTGATGCTGTTATGGAGTTATAGTCTGGAATTATTTTCTCCTGGGCATCAATAGAGGAAGCCTAGACAGCTTGTGTGAAGTGGACATTTGACTCTCAAAGTTAGATGGCAGTATACTATTCAGAGTTAAGTGCTCCTCACCATAATTGCTCTTGGGGGGCTCTTGTTCACATCTTGTCAAGATGAACTTGGGTTGTTTTCCAAATCTCGTGTATCCAACTATAAAAAGCGTGATGATTTTTCTCCCAAATAGGCAACCTGTTTCACTAACCTATGATCCTTTTCCTTCCCATGTGACAGATGACATCTTTCATTTGCAAGGTAGTAATTGCAATTTTATGCTTCTCAGCTGTGACTGCAGCTGCAGGACTGTGTGTAGTTCTGGCTACCTAGCTCCATGTGAGACATAGACAAATTGGAGGTAAATAAGAAAAAAAAGTACATGAAAGGTGAATAAAGAAAACTTTCATGGTTTATCATAGGATGAATCTAACAGTCTGCACTTGCAGTGCAGAGTTTATAGGACCCTAAGGAGGAATTATTTCACATGGCACTAAGGCGTATAATGACAAGAGTTTAATGCGATGAGATTAGAAAAGACATATTTGGGCTAAACGTCACCAGAAAAATCTCTGACTGTGCGAATTGGTTGTGGAATAGTATCCCAGGGGATTTCTGCCCCTTGACCCCCGGATATATAAACTGTGTGAGGCAAAACATTAGGAAGGGGAAACTATCCTGAATATCATGTAGCAGTTTAGGCAATCCAATAGATCTTTCCCAGCACTAATTACTACCATCTACAGATCAAAGCCTAGAAGATAGGCAAACCATTTGATGATATGTCTTGCAGAGACGTATCCCATGAGGAATATTCATAGCAAGTCTTATAACTTATTTGTGACACAGCTTGCCTTTGAGTGCATTTCAAAGCTCAAAGATGAATTTGTAAAAATAACCCTGTGCTGCTCCATACAACGAACCAGGTACTTACTGGTGGTCTGTAAATATTTCCTCTCTATCTCCAAAATGTCAAATATATGCGCCCAGCCTGTACTCTTTCATTTAACCTGGGTTCCCTTTGGAACCAAGGAGACAGATTTAAGTGGAAAAATTTAGTTTTTAATGACATGTATACAGCCTCACACAAGACAAATCAGATAAAGATATAGACACTACAAACCTGGGTCTGGGAGCAGGTCTGCACCAGGAGCTGAGTCATGCGTCAAACCTGTAAATATAATTTAGAATTTCACATTAATTTCTAATTCTCATTGAAAATACGAACTAAGAGAAGCAGAGTATAGGTATCTACCTACATTTATCAATAGCCTATGACAGTAAGTCTGAGAGGCATCCTGAACAACTCCATGGCAACATTCCATGGCCGCCTTGGCAGGAGGCTTCCTGGGACAGAAAAGGAGTGAGCAGCCCACCCAACAGAGACATCCACGCAGATACACCTGGAATGGTAGTTCAGCTGCTCTCAGGAGAAGTAAAGGTCCTTAAACTGCCCTCACCCTAGTTTATTAGTAGGAAGATCCCATATAATTACTGACTGGAGTAGTAGACCTGGACCACGAGAAAAGATGCCATTCAGAAGTACCTTAGGTGGTGCAAAACACTTTGGTGTTTCAGTTGATAGTCAAGTTACCCAGTTGAAGAGGGTTTTATAGCTGGGACGAAGCATGGAGATCCAGCCTGACATCCTGCATTACCCATGGAGTTCTCTGCCCCAGCTGCTAATCTTGTTTGAGCTAGAAAGACATTTTAAAGAACAGTCAGTCTTGAGCTAAAAATTATCACAGTGTAGGTGTACATTACAGTCTTTAGTTCATCATTGTCTAGTTATTTCTATTTATACTTCAGCTGTTAGCAAGATATCTTAAGGTCAAAGGCCCCAAAAGTCCTAGTGTACTGTATCAGTATATATATAGAATATATATATATATGCTATGTATCAGTACTGTTATTCTAAAACTTGAACTTTTATCAGAAGTTGAATTATACTTTCACAAAATCTGTTTCCATAAATATTAATTATATTACTGTGTTCCTTTGTGAAACATATAGTGAATCTGATTATGTGATCTGAGATTGAAATCAAGTAGGAGAGCCCACAGTTATCTGCGTAATTCCATATATCCTATTCAAATACTCATTTCACCCTCACTTTCTGCCAAACTTTTACAGTTTTCCTTCTGTTTTAGGACTAATTGAAAATTGACAGTAATGGTCAAGAGATCTTGAAAAGTTTCTGGAAATGTCTGATTTTAAAATGTCTAATTTTAGAAATGACTGTGAGCAACAATATTTAATTCTTGGAACTATAACTGTGTTAACTGGCAATGCTAATATATATTTTCTGTGTTGATTTTTAGTCAAGATAACTGTTTTAAGTAATTTTTAGACAGTCCCATTGTCACTGTGGGAAATCCAGACGAAATCATTCAGCATAAGTCACTTTCTCTATACAGCACAGAGAGATGTTTTAAGTAGATACTTATCCTGTAGTTCAAAAACATTTGAGATCAATGGTTTCCCTTACCAGTGGCAGAAAGAGCTGATGCCCTTTCTGGCATACAATTTCTGCTATTTTGAGATTGCTACTTGCTGTTTTAGTTATAGCAAGTGATTTAAACTGTCTGGTCACAGAAATCCTGCCGCTACATTTGGTAATATCTGTTAGGTCAAATTGATGTTTATTAGTGACCAGGCAAACTCTTTTTGCTTATTTTCCAGACTGAGTATTAGCTTAAGAAAATTAGATCTTTTCTTCCTTGCATGTCTGCTGGTTGCTTTGCTGATTACTTTCATGGTGTTTTAAATTTGTGCTAATGACTGCTTTTGCTCTACTTTCACTCTGCTCTTTTTCTACCAGCTTAATGCCTCAGCCTGATCCCAGAGAAGTCTATATGCCTTTCCCTTGATTTGGAGCCCATGTAACTGTACATTTCCCTAGGAAAGGTAGGGAATATTTCTCAGCTTTAACTTCAGTTATTTACCTTGCTCTTACCTAGCTTCTGCCTAGCACTTACCAGTTCTTCCAGATCACTTAAGCATTGTTTTTAGTGGCTCCCTGCTGAGATCTTTACTCCCAGTAGCACATGGGATGACTTGTCATTAGTATTCATTTAGACCGTCAGTAGTCATTAAATCTATTCAGAGAACCACGGAATACTTTAGGTTGCCCCTAGAAGTCTGTTAGTCCAACCTCCTGCTCAAAGCAGGACCGAGTCCGAAGCTGAGCTTTGGATTTCCCTTTCAAGTCCAATAAACACCCTCTCTTGCAGAATATCCAGCAAGGACCATCCTCTGCCTTTGAACAGGTTGTGACATCTTTACAGGAACATGTACAGCCTCACAGGCTGAGACTTCCACAGTGATCTTTCCTATAGACTCTGTTCTTTTCTAAGCATCTTCTGTGAAGATGGCTGAAGAAAACAATTAATAGCAAGTTTAGTGGTTATATGCAAGAGTGGCTTGATTCTGCTCTCAAAGACAAGTGAAAAACAGTAGTAGAATTACAAAATGGTTTGAGCTGGGAGGGATCTTAAAGATCATCTAGTTTCAATCCCCCTGCCATGAGCAGGGACACCTTCCACTAGACCAGGTTGCTACATCCAACCTGGCCTTGAACACTTCGAGGGATGTGGCATCCACAGCTTCTCTGAGCAACCTTTGCCAGTGACTTGCCCCCCTCACAGTAAAGAATTTCTTCCTTATATCTAATCTAAGCCTTCTCTCTTTCATTTTAAAGCCATTCCCCCTTGTCCTGTCACTGCATGCCCTTGTAAAAAGTCCCTCCTCAGTTTTCTTGCAGGCCCCTTTCAGGCACTGGAAGGTCGCAGTAAGGTCACCCCAGAACCTTCTCTTCTCTAGGCTAAACAACCCCAGCTCTCTCAGCCTTTCCTCATAGGAGAGGTTTTCCTTCCCTCTAATCATTTTTGTGGCTCTCCAACAGATGGCTTTCTTTTGCTGAGGAGCCCAGAGCTGAATGCAGCACTCCAGGTGGGGTCCCATGAGGGCAAAGCAGAGGGGCAAAATCACCTGCCTTGGCCTGTTGGCCATGCTGCTTCTGATGCAGCCCAGGATGTATTTGGCTTTCCAGGCAGCAAGCACACATTGCCGGCTCCTGTCTGACCTGCCAGGAAAACAGGCAACGTTTTTTTTCACTTTCTTCCAACATCTAATCAAAAATATTTTCCTGCAAGTTTTCATATGTTGTTTACCGTATTTTATTTATTTATTTACCATGTCAAAGCTGGCTTGACACATCTGTGGCATACACAATGTTAATTTTCTTTGAGAACTTACTCAAGTTCCTTCCTTGTATTGAAGAGACAGGTTGGATAAAGTGAATTAGGGTGAAACGTAAGAGTTTGTGATGTACAGGAGATTGACTTAGATAATACAGTGTATCTTTTACTGTATCAATCTGAAACTATAGAAGGCATGGACTATAACAAGCATGAAATCCTGATACAAAAGGTACAACCTGCATGCATAACTCAATGTACACTAACTTTACTGGAGACACATCATTAATGTATTTGAAAATAAATACTTCACAAGCACTTGTTTAATATTTCCTGCGTTGCCAGCATGAAGGAATAAGGCTACAATTCTCCATTGTACTGCAACAGGCATGATTATAAATGGAAAGGCAGTTTTAAAATAACAAATTCTCTATTATGTTTCATTAAAAGCCAGCTGTTTGCTACTAGCAATGAACACAGAAGGGTCTGTGACAGCAACACTCCAAGTTATACTTTATCTAAGTGTACACTGCTTATAGTGTTGGTAGTATATGCTGGTAGTGCTGACCTGTTCCATTATATGACTTTCAAACAAACTCTCTTTTACCCTTGCTGTAAAGCTAAGTGCATTTTTTTTCAAAGTTCTTAGTAAATAATCGCCAAATCTCCATTTACAAAAATAGAATGGAGCAGAAATTCCTAACCAAGGATTTGAGTCCGGACAAACGGTCGCAAATGTTTAAATATTTGGTTGGAGAAAAGCCAGATTTTGAATGTCATGGAGGGTGGCCAGTGCCAAGCATCCAATTCTTCTACAGGACCTGAATGTTGGAGCTGGAGGTAATTGTTTACCCAGTCTGTCTGCCCGGGCAAACAAGCTCCTGGAGGCTCATTGCTGTGAGCCTGCTCGGATCCCCATTCCTCAGCCTTTATGTACTTATTAGGCTTACAATAAACGGCAGCGAGGCAGGCGCAGGCGCTAACAAAGACGGGAAATGCCAGGCCTGGCCGGAATGAAATCAGTGTGTCGTGAGTGCTCTTGTTCTGAATGTGAATACGGAGCTTCTGTTGTGAGGGCAGAGGAGTGGCAGAAGGAGGGTGAGATGAAGTTGAATCCCCTGTGCTCAGCTCGTCGGGGAAAGCTGACAGCTGACTGAGCCCTGATTAGGACCTGTCAACCTGATCCTGCAGGCAATATTCCCATTGAAATAAATGGGAGCTCTGTCTCATTAGGAACAGTATTGCATTATGTTGGTTCATATATTATTTGTATTTCTCTGGAATCCACAAGTCTTAACTCTGTTTGGAACTGCACTGTGCTATACAGTATAAAAATGAAAAATAAAAGATACTTTCTCATTCTACTTTGCTATGACGATAGGAAAAAATAGTCTATCTCTCTAAGTTTGCACACTGTGTTACTGGTACTACCTGGAATAGAGTCAGCATCCCAGAACCCCTTTCCAGTAGGTAATATTACTCTAATTTAATTTGGTTTCTCAGCTACATCCCTAACCCTAGGACTTAACTCCCTTTTGGATTTCATGTTCTTCCATATTCCTCATAGTAGTTTCAGGATACTGTCAGATTCCGTAATACAACCCCATGTGTCATTCAGTGAAGGACAGAACTTTTAATTTGTCACTAATGTGCTTGAGGAGATAACAATAAATTTGTGGGACTGATTTTCCTACTTCTTGGACATGTTCAAGGAACAGAAAGCAAAAGAAATGTGGAGCTAGAAAACAGCAGCTTTTGAGGTTAAACTGTTTCTCTCTTAGAAAGTTATCTGAGGAGCTGTTTGTTTCCTCATGGTTGTTAATTAATGTCATAGTTTGACAGAGATCATGAAGTGTGGGAATTGAAGAGAGACTCTCAGTTTAGGAAACAAGCTCTGTGATTTCCCTTGGGGATCAGTGGTGTACTGTAGCATCAGAGGGACCTCTTGTGCATCAGTACCCTGCTCCTTTAGCCTGCAGCAGTGCCTGTGCTGAGGCAAGGGGGTGCCCAGGTCTTCCTCACTCACTCAGTTTCTGGCCTTGCTGCTGAGACAACTGATAAATATGTCAAAAAGTGGTGCTGTTGGAAGATGAATTTATATTACAAGCCTGTGTCTCCAAATTGCCAGCTGGCAGTAACTCTGGTTGCTGCTGCCTTGAACCTGATTTGAATGCCTGACAAAAGGGGAAAGCTCCATGTGCCATTGTCTGCCTCTATGAAAAAGCTCCTCTGGCTCTTTTCTAACCCACTGAAGAAGACTTTAAAGTGGGTTCATCCATGTATGGAGATGAAATCACAGAGGAGACAGGGCATTGGGGAGGCTCTTATGCTCCCCAGAGGCAGAGGACTCCCTGGGCAGTCCCTGAATACTAATACACCACCTGGGAAATAAATAGGAGGAACTGGAGGACTGTGCAGCTGCCGAGCTATGCCATCACTGCAGTTACAGAGATATGCTGGGATGTTTGCATGGCTGGAGTGCACAGATATACTCAGGTGGAGCTACCATACATGCATCTCCCTTCAGGAAATACAGAGAAGATGGGAAGAAGGCTGTGCTCACTGTCAAGGAGAGCTCTAATGTGCTGAATGACTGGATATCTCCAGAGATCCTTTACAAGTAAATTTCTCTACAATTCCCCATGATGCATTTTCCTTGGAGGATTATTCCTCAGCCTCACAGATCCCTCCTCAGGAGCCCAGCCTACACTGACCATTTTCCTTTGTCTCAGTTTATTCCCCCTTCATTCTGCTAGAAAACATTTCCCCCTCTTGGTCACTTGCCAAAATTAGTGATAAAACTGGAATTATTAAGGCACTGCCAAGAAGACAAGTTTCTGACATCCTCTGCTGAAAAATCTCTTGTGTCTGGGAATATTGATCAGGATTTAGTTTTCATTTTGTAGTCTCACATTCGGTTGCATCTTGCAAGCATTGGTTTTCTGGAGGAAAGCAGGGCAACCTAAGAAACTGCAATTGGTTAAATGCTAAGAGTAGTAGGACAGGTTTTCTGAACTGGAAGTAGACATTTTAGTATTTTGAAATATTAGAAGCCCAAAAGTCTGTTAGGGTGCAGTCACAGCAAGTATTTAAAGCTGTGGGTCTCATGGAGGGATGGACTGGGATAGAAGGTACTAAGAGAGAGGAACGGGATAAACAATGGGAGTTACACCTGTACTGACATCTCCAAGTTGCTTTACCCTTAACTGAATTTTCCTTGAAATGCTCGATGACACTTTTTCTCCCCCAGTCCTTCATGTCTCCTCTGGCCTTCTGGCCTTAGCCCTGGAGCTATCAGAAGAGGGAGCTTTTGCCCATGGTGCTCAGAAACCCATAATCATTCCCATGCCCAGCTGCAGGCAGTATCATTTTCTGTTGTTACAGCAAATAGTGACCTGGAATAAAAATTCATGTTGAAAGCAGCTTTGCAAACCATTATTTGAAGGAATACTACAACCAGAGCCACAGCATAAAGACATGCCTTGTGAAATTTTGAAAGCTCTTATTTAACATTTTTCTTAAAGCCTTTCAGAAACTACTCGGAACAATCACTTTGCCTATTCAATTATATTAATTTACAGCGGATGAAAACTTATGTCCAAGGATAAAAGCAGTTAATTGTTTTATTAAATTGTGGTTTCAATGCAGTGGATAGGAAGTACATAGTTTCATGCTTAACTGCTCTGGATCATTCCTACAGCCTCCTCATTATTTGGATGCCAAGCCTGCTAGACCCTGTCACAAGCAGCCTTCTGGAAGTTGGAAGACTGGAATGGAAGGCAATTGCCACCTTAATTCTGCACTTATGTTTTCTGATGATTTCCAAGGAAGAGTTCCTTTGGTGCTGACCTGGGAATGACTGCAGATTGGCAAAGCCTTTTTCACTTAGTGATTACTCTGTGGTCAGAAGACAATTTTTCCACAAGAGATTTTTCTGAGAAGCTGAACACAGACAAATTCAAATGCTCTGTGGAGTTATGGAATGGGACACTGCTCCTGTCTGCCAGCAGAAGAAAGGGAGTGGCCATAAGCAAATGATAAAGCAAGCCGTGTATGGGTAACTGTGCTGATACTTTATTTTTTCTATCTCTGATCTTCCCACTGTAGGATCCAGATCTTTGTATGGAGAAAAGAAGCCATATAAATTAGGAAGGATGCACAGCACTGCCATAAGGGAATTTGGACCAAGTTGCCTGCAGCTGAGACGTTCAATTTGACAGAGTCCGTAGGGGTCCAGTGCAGTGCAGTGAGCAGCTGGAACCCTGGGCTGCAAAGAAGAGTTACTGGGATACATCAATCAAATCAAAATCACATGTGAACTTGAATGTCTCAAGGACAAGGAGTCAGTGGCCAGGCAGGGGTTCATGCCAACCGTTCTAAAATGTCAGCATTGCTCGTGCTCCATGGCTCAGGGACACATTATCTTTTCTGGGTCAGGCAGCCTGAAAATATCCCTCTGGTGCAAACAGGTGATCCAAAATCTGGCAACTCAGCTAGTCCCATGCCCTGTGTGAACATGCTGCAACATAAGGCTGGACCTACATACTTGGCTAATAGCAAGAGGGGACACAGATACACATTTCGTCATCTGGAGCTGAGGAGGAGCTGTGGGCAGTGCTCATGAGGAGAGCAGCTGCCTCCACAGCACCCCCCACCAGATAAATCCTCACTGCAAAAAGACAGGTTATTCCTCCAGCACAGGTATCAGTGCTGAGGTCTCCGCAAAGAAGAAGACTTTCTTACTGAAAGCCATTTTGCACTGCCCCTGGAAACGTGTCACTGTGGAAAGTTTCTATCCACCTATTTGCTGGATTGTACCAAGCGTATATATATATATATATATATGTGTGTGTGTGTATATTAGCTGTGTCTCTCACTAGATTGCTGACGCTGTACAGGAGCAAGTCAAAGGACATTCTGATTTAATAGCTGGATTTCGCCAGGAGAAGATCTGTACATTTATTTCATCTACCTACTGATAATGCAGCTATAATTAAAGCATCTACAACTGTCTGAAAATATTCTGACATCATTTTATCCTGTTTCATCTACATTCGAAACTTCCTCTATAACAGTCCTGACTTTGATGATATTTTGGATTGACTTCTTTGACTGATTTTTTATTTCACAACAACTTCTTGTCTCCAAACATATTTTGTTCTATATTACATTATATTAATACTCCCAGAAACTAAAGTCATAATAGTATTCTTTGTTCTCACCATAATAGAGCTGACATAAAAATGTTGGCATTTCATGTGGAATGGAAACTTGAGGTTTCAGATAGATCTAATCACTTTTAATTAATCCCTTATTTTAATATAGACTAAAACATTAGGGGCAGGGACTCACACCTGTTCTGTAGAATCCAGCTGTATTCTCACGAAAGCAGGAGGACATGGTTGTTTCATAAAATAATCTGAACCTCCATGAAAAATTTGGTTGGAAATCAGGAAATGTACTTCCAGCCAAAATCAGTCAATAGAGAATCTGTCTCTGTTTGCTGCTCGGATAAATTTGAACTTCACATGTCATGGAGAGGAAAATGGAATACATTAACATTGATGAGCGAGGTTGGCAGGCTGTCCCAATAAGCTGTTTGGAGTGAGGAACAATGTACACAGCTACACTTGCCACCCCTTTCACTTCACTGAGTGAACTTCCTCCTCATTTTCTGGGGAACTCTGTTGGAGGATTGATTCTGACCAGCTTTTTTATTTATAGCCACAACAAAGCCAAAGTTTTTGAGGTTTTGCATCTAATAAAATACAAAACTGTATGTAAAATACAAAACAGTGATGAACTCAGAACTACAGCACCTTCTATAACCATCTGCACAGGCTTGGCTAGTTGAGAGTTGGAAAGAAAAATTTTCCCATGCCAAGAAAAGGTGAGAGGGGACAGTAGTTTAGCTTGCATCACATATCTTTTCCAGAGTCACAAGCCAAACCACTGCTATAGATTTCCCCCCTCCCACTCACAGGGCTTTCTAGTGTGAGAAATATCTTCCCATGGAAAGCAGTGGTTATACAGTCACATGGGATCCTGCCTTACTCATAGTGTTGGTATCTGTTTTATGAAACAGGGCAGAGATGCCAGAGTTACCCTCAGGCTGGGATGTCTCCTGTAAGCAGCAGCAGGAGAAGTGAGGAGGGAGCAGACAGGCTCCAAAAGACCCTCCCAGTCATCCAAGAGAGTGACTTTTATTGGACTAAGCAGCAGGTGAACATCCTGCTGTGTATTATGGCCCATGTACTGCCAGGAGAGCAGGGGACATAAATCTGAAGACCAAACTACCCATGGTCCCTGAAGACCCTGAAATATTTTTGTAAGACAAAGCTGTTCAGTTCTGAGCCTTAGACAAATTCCAATCTAAGTACAGTGTGCTTATCTGCAATGCTTTGCCAGCAGCAGTAGGACACTTACCCATCTCTCTCTGACCTTAGCAGCAGTACCAGTGCTGTTTGAGCATCTGCTCTGCTCAGCACCAGCCTAGCTGAGAGTGTTCCAGTGCTAAGCAGAGCATGCTTTAAGTATTAGATTTATAAAATGCTTTGAGAATGTCACCCAATAAATTCCAAGCTTTTTGAAAACCGTGAGCACATCCACCCAGAACCTGAAACATGAGGAAGAGGGCTTGGCGAACCCACATAGCCCCAGCACCACCAGGCCATGGGCAGCTTGCTCACTGCTCTGGAGAATGCCAAGAGGGGAAGCACAGCTCTGGGCTGTTGGATTGTCCCCCAGCTCACCTGAACAAGGTAGGCATTAGGCACTTGCACTGCATTTGTGCCCCAGAAGGTGGTCAGCAGCCTTGATTCTCTGTGGTTTGGTGTGCTTTATGTGCAATATCAAAGACTGTGCCGTGGATGTGAATGGGCGGGTAGGATGTGCTGTACAGAGAGGGCAGAAGGGTCTGGAGAGCTCACTCACATGCTAGGGAGGATGGCTTTCTACAAAGGCAGAGCTGTCTGCTGGGGTTTTAGAAGGAGAGAGAAAAGCAAGATAATAACCTGAGATTAGTGTGTGGAGCTCCTATTCTCACTCCCAGGCTGCTTTGCCTTTTTCGCACTGAGCACAACATCATTTCCTTCAAAATGTGTCCCAGTGGAGACACAGCAGGAGAGGGAGTTGAAGCAATGTAAGTTGGTGACACCCTCACCTGCAGGAGCGAAGGCAGAGTTGTTGGTTGATGGGTGTGCTGGACATAAAGATGAAATGAGTCAATCTTTTTCTAAAAAACTTTCCCACAAAAAAAACCCCAACCAACCAACCAACCAACCAACCAAAAAAACATAGATGAAATGAGGACTGAGGCCATTTGGAGAGTTCTTAGCTCTTATTTTCGCTGTTCTGCCATGACTCTTGAACACTGACAAGATGTTTTTTCACTCTGGTATATATTAATCTTCTGCAAAGTCTGGTACAGACAAAAATAGAATACAAAGTAACATCACAAAAGGAAAGCTGTAGGCCTATGCTGTTCAAGATATTAAGCCTTTGGAAGCTTTTCTTTGAGATTGAGGGAGGAGATTGTCCCCTTTGCTCTGCTCTGGTGTAGCCTCACCTCAAGTCCTGTGTACAGTTTAGGGCACCTCAATATGAAAAAGACATTAAGCTGTTGGAGAGTGTCCAAAGAGAGTCACAAGAATGGTGAGGGGCCTTGAGGAGAAGCCATGTGAGAAGCAGCTGAGAGCACTTGGTCTGATCAGCCTAGAGAAGAGGAGACTGAGGGGAGACCTCATCACAGTCTGCAACTTCCTCATGAGGGGAAGAGGAGGGGCAGGCACTGATCTCTTCTCTCTGGTGACCAGTGACAGGACCCAAGGGAATGGCCTGAAGTTGTGTCAGGAGAGGTTTAGGTTGGATATCAGGAAAAGGTTCTTCACCCAGAGGGTGGCTGGGCACTGGAACAGGATCCCCAGGGCAGTGGTCACAGCACCAGCCTGACAGTGTTCAAGAAGCATTTGGACACTGTTCTCAGGCACAGGGTGTGACTCTTCTGGATGTCCTGTGCAGGGCCAGGAGCTGGACTCGATGATCCTGATGGTTCCTTTCTAACTCAGCATATTCTGTGATTCTGTGAGATCCTGCAGGCAACTCAGGGCAGTGGGAGCCACAAGAACTCTGTCACTGTGTTCCCTGGAAAGTCTGCCCAAAGTAGTGCCAGCATGGAAAGTTAAGATACTCTTCATGAGGATAACTGTCCTCATGCATCTTATATCTCTTTTTCTCTCCCATTTCTATTGTTAGTGGTATCTAGTAATCAAACCATGACTGATGAGTTGTGAAGAGGTATATGACAACACTAAGAGGCATTTTTCTTCCTCATACAGCTTCTAGATTCACCACCAAGTTCCCATCCCCGAAACACTGTCTGTGGAGACTCATGGATATAATGTGAAATAAATTAGTTTCAGGCTTTGCCCAAGGCCCCTACTTTGAGCCACTCTGACTCACAGGAACCCAAAGTATTGCCTACAACACCGTAGTGGGGTTTATTTTATTGTTTTCCACTGAATTAAGGCCACAGTAATAACAGAGTGTCATGAGACCAGCACCAAATAGACGAAATCCTGCCAAGTGAAGCTGTACTTATGTACAGTGTGAAATCATCAAGGAAAGGAACTGCCCAGAGACGAAAACATTTCCGTGTTAAACTTATGATTTAATACTTGTTTAAGTTAAACATTAATATGAGTAAAGCAATCTTCAAAACAGAGCCAGTGCAGAGTTGATCCAAAAGTCAACAGGACAAAAGAATCTGGAGCAAAAATCTGAGCCAAACCACTGAAGCAGATAATGTCTGGCAAGAAAATTCACCTCGGAGAAGAGCTTGAGGACAAAACTCCATTAAAAAACACAAATCAGACCTTGCCCTTTGCTTACTGTCTCTCTGCCTTTATTCTGACCAGATGCAAAAGACTCATGATCTTGGAGGCCTGGGATATAGTTTCTAAGAGGGCTCTGCAGGATCAGGATTGCTTCTGCACTTGGGGATTCAGATTCCAGCCTGAGCTGCAGCTGACCTTGCCAACTTGGAGGCACAAGGACAGAAACCTTTAAGTGACTCTGCCCGAAATGGTATTTACTGACAGATAGCTGGTCTTGAGCTTGCCAGCTATTAATTGTAGTTTGACAAATTATAAAGGCTTCCTGTCGTCCATCAGGGTATCCACTTCCCTTTATTCTGGGCTAACAGTCTGTAAAAAGAAATGGCAAACAGAGCTTCATTGAAACAAAGCAAGACACTTCCTTGGCTGGCAGGTTTGGAAGAGTAGGAACCAAGTCCCAGGGCCTGCACTTCCAGCTTCATCTCTGAATAGATATATGGGAGAAAGAAAGGACAAACCATGCTTTCATCTGTCTGTACCTCAGCCTACACATTCATCGAGCAGGGACACTGCTACTCAGAGTCCTCTGAATGTTATGGAAAGGAATTACAATTTATAAAGCAGTCTGTGATGCTGGGTGGATGCAAATACCAAATTCTGATATTCCAAAACCATCCAGATTAGCTTTCAAAGCTCTAAATGTTTTTATTAGTGATTAAAGACCCAGAATGTGGGTATTAAAACCAATATCAATCAATTAATTAATTAATTAATTAATCATCTGGCAGAGTACAAGGGAAAATACACTCCTCTGGTCTAATCCCATACATCTTGGCTTCCCTTACTTGCCCAGATTCCTCTGCCCTGACTGTACACCTACAGCTGAGGCAGCTACTGAAGAAGGTAAAACTTAAGTCTTCCAGTGCAGAGAGACAGACAGACACCTTCAGGAGTGATTCAGGTCCTGGCTGGGTTGACTCAGACCCTGAAAGTGTCTTTATCTTTCCAGGTCCGAGGCTTGGTCTGTATTAGGAAGTTAAATGTGTCCAACCTCTAGGCCTGAGGCCAGACTGCACCATACAAGTGCCAGTCAGGCCAGTAAATCTTCCTGCTCTCCTCATCAAGGTGTCTGTGTAGGGTCATGGCAGGCTCCCAGGTCATGACAGGGGACTGTTTGAACATGGCTAGGGCCCTCCACTACACCGGTGTCAAGGGCCTTTCTGACAGTACAGCAGCATTCCAAATCCTGTGCCCTGCAGCATTCCCTGGTTTGTGTAATTTCTCAGTGGAGGCACACCCTTAGATGTAGGAGATAAGTTTCTGAAGTTAGCTGAGATATGCTAGGACAACACAGCTGTGTGAGGGATGGGGCTAATTCTTTCCATCCTGTAGCCATGTGACAATCCTACTTGTCAGGACAGAAGGACAGACCAACATCTATGTTGTCAAAGTAAGTCTATATAAGCTAAATACTTCAAAGGAACTCAAGAGAACCTCGCGCATCTCCCAGCCTCTGCACACAGCTGGAGAGTGCTGTGTGTACCTGATATACAGGTAAAAAGGATTCTGAGTACCTGGGACTTGTCCATAGCCTGACTGTGAGTCAAACCCAGGAATGCAGCTCAGGATGTCTGAGCCACAACCCCCTGCCTGAACCAGGAGACTGCAGTGCCTCACAACTACAGTCAGAGCTCGTTTGATCCCACTGCTATAACCACCCCCTAATGAGGACCAGATACATCAGCCTCCACAAGGAGACAGGGAAAAGGAGGGAGGATTTCCTCACTAATGCCATAGAAAGAAGAGTAGTTCCTGGAATATTTACCAAGCCACTGAACCAAAACTTTGGTTTTATATTTTGTTTTTCATGGCTTTTCAGCTCCTCTTTTTACTTGATAGTTACTTCACAGCCCAAATCCTTGAGTCGTTCACTAGAAACCTATGATGCAAAGGAAACATGGCCACATCTGATGTCCCAGCATCCAAAAAGCAGCTGCTAGTGAAAAATCACATGAAATAAGAAGTGTGGGAGTACTTGCATGTATGAGGCTACTGTCCTTAATCCTCAGCATTTAGAATACTGCTTTTAATTTGCCTTAAAATATTGAAAAAATGAACTAAAACTTTACATGCCAAGTAAGAAAAACTGTTCTACATTTGGCCCTTGAAGTGCTTTGATTTGATTTGAATGAAACTATTTGGATCACATGGATAGCAAAAGGCACATGCCTCAGAGTGGCAGCTTTTATTCTTTTGGGGCAATCAGCATCCCCTCAATGCAAAGGATTAAATCAAAACTAAATTAAGAGGCATACTACAGAGAAGGCTGGCTGTGTACTTTTCAGTATGGACAAAGCAACCCTTCTCCTCACTGGTAAAAATTCATGCTAGTGCAGAGACCCAGCATAAAGCCTAGACACCACTTAACATCCTGCTGAGGGTTTAAGTGTTGGCTATGCTTTGTGCTAAGCCTCAGTAATGGATGGAATATCACCCACAAGAAAGAACAGGGACAAACTGCATTTAGGTTTTGCCTGGGTCTGATTCTGTATTTCCAAAGCCCTTTTTTGGTGGCAATTTGTAGTCAACATGAGACATAGGATGTGGCTTTACACTTCACCTCATACCTGAAACCTGCCTTTGTAATGAAAGGGGCACACAGATATATTATTCAGGATAATATGTCTTCCATGTAAATGGACACTGCACATAAAGTATCTGCAGACCAACTATCACCAGTCAAAGACAGTGCCACTCACCTGAAGGGAACAGTGTGACATGAGGAATTGTGTCTCAGGGTCTCCCATAGGGACCACACAATCTGTCTTCATTCCCACACTAAGAAGCATTGTGCCTGTACCATGGCCGTGCAAACTGACCTGTCCATGCAATTTCCTTGGGATCCTGCTACAGACACTACTGGGACTCCAGCTGAGTTGCCAACACTGGTTCTTCACTCAGGTGTCACTGGTTTTTTTCCTATAATGGCTATCTGTGTTTGTGTACCAGATTCTGCCCTCAGGAAAGAGGGTGCAGGTGATGTTTGTGGCTATTTCGAACTTCCCATAATCTATTGCTATTTCCAGCCAGGGCAATCATGTGGGTTGGCTGCTGTAAGGGTGAGTGGCTGGGTCTGCCCATGGTGCCATTTCTACACAGATGCTTCTGCCCTCTCTTCTACAGCTGCTGCTTGTCGTGGACTTCCACAAAAGGAAGCTCAACTGGAAGTTAAAACTCCCCAGCTCATCACACCACAGGCATGTTTGGAACAAGATCCCAAATTGAGTGCTGGAGGTAAGAGAACGGATAAAGGATGCAAGCTATGGTGTGTGTGCGTGGGGGAGACTAAATGTCTTCGTTTAGATAGCTTTAAATAAGAAAACAAGACAAAAAGCTTAAGCTGGGGATCAGCTGAAGAATTCACTGCAAAAATCGTGACAGACACAGCTTAGATGTATCCTTCCCACAAGAATAAGGATATTAGGCAGTAAAACTGCCTTAAAAACTAAATCCACATTTGTTTCAATGTACCATCCCAGGTGTGAGGCAGAACAGCTTCAGTCAGCAGGACCAGTGCACTCAGGCCCCCTAATCTCGATGGAGCCCTGGGGAGAAGCCAGCTGTCTGTTTCCAACTCCAGGCTTTTCCCTGTTCGTATCAGAGAGTGAGCCAAGGAAATCAGAGGGCCTGAGAGGTATTTTCACATTTTCCCCATAGATTCTACCACAAATGTAACACTGTGTGGCAGTTAGCACCAGGACTGACATAACAGAGTGGACAGAGGGCTGTTATGTCCAGCATCCTCTTCCCAAAAACCTGCAGCACCAGATGCTGCTAGGGAGGATACCAGAAACTCTGTGTAATCTGATCCCAGAAGAACTTAATACTTTACCAGTTCCAAAAATCTGATCTAGGTTGGGGTTTTTTTGCTTTTGAAATATTTTTCCCATTCCTCTGGATATTCTCACTGGCCATATAAATGCATTGGCCCTTCCAAGAATCCTGCTAAACTCTTGGTATTAATGGCTGTGTCTAGACCAGTAAATTAAACAGGGCCACGACACCATTTCTGACACTGCTCCATGCTTGCCTATGTTGTTTTGTGGTCCCTTGACATGGATTATCATCAGCCAGCAGAAAATACATACCTGTTAGCTCAGTGCAGAGAACAGCACATTCTTGGGACCATTCCCAAAAGTAGGCTGGGTGTGGCCACCCTGTTTTTAGGGGTAAAAGAGTTTAGTCAGGTGGATATGAATCATAACATTCCTTTGGCTTCGTGCCAGGCAGCAGCCACTGGTCTCTTGCATTTAGTAGCACAGCTGCAGCCAGTGGGACTTTTTAATAACAAGCTCCATGGACCAGTTAAGCACACTGGGAAAAGCATCACTGGGCAGCTTTTGGAGAAATCCCATGATATGTAGATAGTAGCCTGATGACCTGTAGGGGAAGAAAACATTTCCACCAAGGACTTGGTGCTGTGTCAAAGTACATACTGTGCAATGAGGGCTTTGCCACACTTTTCAAACGTTATCAGCAACCTAAGATTAAACATGCACAAAGATGGCTTAGCACTGTCCCTCCCAAATACCTTCCATCCCTGTGGGCACGTTCAAGGCTTGTTCAAAACAGCTTGGCCTAAATCTGATCAGTCATCTTCAAGACAAACACAAAAAACTTCTAACCTCAGGTGCTTTTACACGAGTATCCAAATGGGAGGGTTTGGATTGCCTCGGCCAGCTGCCACCCTGAACAGCACTCTTCAAATTGACAGCACACAGGTATATTCACAGAGGCAGGGAACACCTCTTTGGGTGCCACAAGGCTCTTCAGCCTGGTCCTGCGATCCACTCTGAACCCAGCTTGAAATGTCTGCATCCTAACCACACTTGCACATACTTTTCCAAGAACAGGAGGAAATTGTCCACAAGGTCTCTGTTGACCTTAGTAACACAAATACAAAAATATTTGCAGTCAAGTTAAGTAGCAGAAAATGTGTCCAAAACGGTATTGAGTAACCCTCCTTGAGGAGGGGAGTGTCTGCAGAGTCAGTGGGAATTGATACTGATGTCTCAGAGGACTTGGGAATACCAAGGACAAGGCACACCAAAAAAGGCATAAGTAAATATTTAACTGAAGACTGCAAGAACTTTCCCTTTTAGGTAAATCACTCTCCATATCTGAGTTCACCCCAAGGTGAAAAGGGCAGAGGGCAATTAAGTGGGCATCACCCAAGTTATTCCAGAAACAAAGAGTATTGCTTATAGGAAAATCATTAACCAAGAGTGAAAAATAAGCAGTTTGAAAAAGAATTGGGAAATGGATGGCACTGTCTTATATAGAGAGGAGAAGTGGATGTTCCATTGACCACAAATGGATGACATTGTCTTATGTAGGGATAAGAAGTGGATGTTCCATTAACCACATCTGACTTGAAGCAGTCTCCTCCCTCTGGCATGTCCCCCTGCAAGCACTTCCCACCAAGAGATAGATATGTCTGGAAGAAAAGTCCCTAAGAGATACATCCAAATCTTGTTCCTCAGGAGATGACAGTGAATTTTGCCTCCTGAAATCAGTGCAAATCCAGTTTGCTCTGAAACATGCATCCATTTCCATCCATAAATGCAATTCTATTGGGTTCCTCTGTTGCATCCACAGCCAGGCCCCAACAAAGTGGATGGAAGAAATATGAAACCAGACAGATAGATCCATGCCTTGCCTTGATTTAGCAACATTTATAGGCTGGTGAGCAGTGTGTTGTGTGGCCCTCTGGAAAAATCAGTGCTTTGTTTCATTCATCTATTAGGATGGCTTAGGAAAAACATCTATGACTTTTATTTACTTAGCCTTGCAGAAGAGTTTGATTAATATGGTAGGTACATAGATCTTCCCAAAAGACTTAGCAGTAGGATGGTGATAATTCAAGACTCCAAAAAACCAAAAAGTGAAAAAGCTAAAAGCTGTATCTGTGTCTAAAACTTAAGCACCACTGAAATCAGTTGGAAGGTTATTGCTGCCTTTGATAGGAACAAGAGTTTACCTTCTAGAGACCTATTTCCTTTTAAAGAATTTCAGATGGCAAAAAAACAAAACTTATTTTTCCACTGCTGGCTTTAAAGTTTCACAAATGACACTGTTACAAGGACTTATTTCACTATTAGAAACACTCTTCTGCTTCAACATTAAACATTGTGCAAACTCATTCTGGCTGAAAGGGTGGTCATTTTTTATGTTGGATAGTTCTTATGACAAACAACTAAAATATGCATCTGGAGCTCTTGGACTTGTGGGACTTGAATCATTAAAATATTTTTATGGGGAAAAAATTACGAGTACAAGATGGAAAACTACACTTTTGCGCTGAGGGAAAGTTCATTCAAGTGTACAGGATTCAGGGCACACAAATCCACTATTTAGGCATACATATGCCTCAGATGCACTATTTACATGTACATTTCCCACTCATCTGTGAGTGTGCTTGTGTGTGCAATGTTTACATGGCCTCTATTGCACTCGGCCACATTTGCTTTTTTGTTCAGCAGCCCAGTTTGAACTGGAACCCACTGGTGTTTGAATATGTAAGGATCAAACTCCTTAGACAGATAGAAGAATGATAGAGACTTTTTCACACCAGAAAATGCCATGTCAACACAAAGTTTGATTCAGCCATGAGAAAGATTACTGCTGGGCGTCCTGAAGTTTTGGTGCTTCCCTGAATTGAGGAGCAATGTAATGACAATTTTTTAAATTACCTCTGCATCATAAACTGAATGAACATGTTAAAAAAGGCCTAGTGACACTCAGCTGCTTCCTTGGCTTTGTCCCCTACGCTTTTACTAGTCCCTTACTAATGGAGTGGATGAGTGATCTCACCATACACCAGCCATGCCAATGACTGCTTGCTTGGAATGGAGGGTATCCCAAGGTACATGAAGGATGGGAAATATCTGCTGGAATGGCTTAGCTGAACTCAAACATCTGCCTGGAGCACAGAAAAAAAGAGAGGTTCCTAAACTACTCAGAGCACAGACTCTGAAGGGAAAGGTTAGCAGTCCCTAACTGCTCCTCCACCTAAGAGGCTTATGATTTATTTACACGGAGTGTTTTATGATACACGAGGGATGCCTCGTGATCTGGGCTTGGATTTAAAAAAAACCCTGTAGCTATTAGTATGAAACTCAGTCCTCTCTCTTTTTCCCAGGGCAGTTTTATAATATTCATATTTCTACAGGGTCCAAGAAAGGAAAAATAACTTTGGGCAGTTTTTCAGTGCATCTTAAAAGGAAAGTCCATGATATATGGGGAAAAAAACTGTAGCCTATCAGTGCCAAAACCATGGTTATTTATACGACCATCTGAATAAAAGCAATGTGGATACTGTGATTTTGCCATCTCTCCGATAAGATGCACCTCAGGTTTCTTTTAAGCCTGTCTGGGTAACAATCAACATGCATTTGCTGAAGCTCTTCTCACAGTGCCTTGGAAGGGATCCACCTTCATCTTAGGGTCAGTTCACACATTTTGGCTAGCAGATAAGAAAGGTGAAGTTGTTTAATATTAGTGTGTACAGCTCATGGGCAGTCATTCATCAAGCTGTAGTAACACAGACCTCTTGTTACACTCCTGCACTCTGGCTTGGATGCCTGAAATGGCGACCCCATGTTCCCTCCCAAACCCCAAAGTTCAATGCCTCAGTGCTGTTCTACAGCATGAAACCATGAACTTAAACATCTGTACAAGGATGCCCAGATGATAAAGCCCTTAGTAATACCATTATCTAAGCCTGTCCTTCCCTTTTCCTTCTCTTTCCCTAGCATTAGGATGAAGCTACTTGATATATTTCAGTTGACTGGTCTTTTTCCACTTGCTTGCACTGGCTCTCTGTATCAGCACTTCCAGCACCTCTTTAAGGTGTTTCTGCTGCATTCATTAGGACAATATGTAGAAACTTACTTTCTGTACCTTTACCTGTCTTTTCCTCCTCCATGCCTTCTTCCAGGCATCTGTCACCATCCTGTTGTTGCCATACCCTTTCTCAATAGGTATCACAAGCATTTCTCTAGAAATAGTCTCAGGCTCAGTGTGTGGTTTCAGGGTGTATTCAGATAGTGAGGCTGGAATCAAGAAACAGTCAGAAGGAGCAAGGCATGGAGAAAAGCAGAGGTGAGGAAAACAGCTACTGACTTTCAACAGTTCTGCCAAAAGGCAGTCTGTGCTGCACCAAGCTGTTTGCCTCTGCGTAAATCACGTCTTAGGGTTTAAAGCATGCCATGGACCTTGCTCTTTAGAAGTAGGTGGCATAGGAACCCAGGAAACCATCTGTTAAAATGTAATCTCAGTACCTGCTGGTCCCTTTACCCTGAAGTGTCTCAGAACAGATGTTGCCTTCAAGCTATAGTTACTCAAAATTTTACCACATGAATGAACATGTGGCTCAGAGAAAGCAGCCACTGAAACACAGGAGAGTCCCTGTTAGCTGTTGGTTTCATGGAACTCTGTGACTTAGAGTTCAGGTTCCATCTGGTAGGAGTTGGTGGCCTGGGCAAATGCGCATAGATTTACACCAAGAGATTAATCATAGGCCTGTTTTACAATGAGTTCTAGTCTTTGGAAGAAGGGGACCAGTCACTTTTAAAGTAATTTTTTTTTTCTTTAATGAGACGAAAAAGATATTTTCTTAATTCTTATCTAACATAGGAAAATCTTCAGGGGAGTAAATAAGGCAGTCGGCTTCTGCCAAGTTATCTTAACAAGTAAAAAAACCAGATCATTTGTATGCAAATTGAATGTATTAAATGAGAATTTTCTATAGTAGGATTTTTTTTAGAGATGTTAAAGTGATCCAGATAATATGATTTATCAATTTCCAAGGCATATTCCTGATGAGTGAACTCTGTCAAGTCTAGCTGAAACTCTGACAAGAGATGGAGTTTCCTCTGGTTCCTGTAGATAACTATAGTGCTTCTTGCATGAGAGTGAATTTTGGTTTTACTTATTTTGTATTATTCACGACCAATGTATATATTCATGCTTATTCCATTTTCCAGTAATACATTATGCAATAGAACATCTGGCATTTGGTATTTGTTCTCCCATCCCTTCCCTGCGGGTAAAGGTGAACACACTGCAGCAAGCTCCAGTGGGAGCTGGGACTGAGTATGTTCAGGTTTTTGGGTCATTTTTATTTTCTTATAAATGTTAATAATCCCATGGATTTGCGTGATTCTGTTTGTGCTTCTTTTTGTTTCGCTCTGTGGGATAATACCAGTTTAATGTTTCTGCCTTTTGGACATTTGTGGTGTTCAGGCCTTGTTCAGTCCATGAGAGAAGCGCAGCATCTGCAACCAGCAAACAGGGTTGGCTGTGGCTGCTGGGGCTCCTCAGACCATGTCCAAGGCCCAGCTCTGCCACAGCTTCCTACAAGGTCATGGGTGAACCACTGTGTAATGGGAAGGGACAGCATCCTTCTCCCACACGCTGCTTTATACCCCATAAGCTTTCAGAGGACCACACCACACTTAATTGCCAGTCTTATCTCAGGCATTTGAGTTAGGTTATCCTCAGAGCAGGACAGCAGCAAGGTGTTTCGATAGCTGAGGTTCACTCTTTTAAGCTTCTTGGGACTCTCTTCCCTTCTCTTGTCAGCAGCTGCATCTTTCAGTTACCACTCCTGATCTCAGCATTTCTTCCCAGCACTCTTCCCCTCTCTGTGTAGACATTCATTATGAGGTTGTGGCTCTGCTTTAGGGAATTATTCCCATGTGAGTTTTGTGTCAGTCTCAGAGACATCCTCTGGCTTTCCCACATGACACACATGTAGCTGACACACTCAAGAGCAAAGCAAGCTCAGTGCAAGCAGAGCTCACAGATGCAAGGCCACGTCACTTACACTGCCCCTGTGCTTTTATCTCCATGTAGGGGAGATTAGAACCTGTCCCAGGGACAAAGTAATCCAGGAGAAAGGGTGGAAAGGACAGAATAGCACGTGGCCGCTTCTCAAATAGCTTTGCAGAGTAAACAAAAATGTCTTCTTCCATCTTGATTGTTTCTCAGCGTTGGCCTTTTTACACCTATGAAAGGAGGTGTGATCTGTCTTGCTGTATCTCTGCCAGGCAGCACCAGCCATCACTGAGAGCTGTTTTTCCGGATATAGCCTGTCAAAATGGAAGGAATGGGTCAGTGTTGTGCAGGGCAAGAACAACACTATTAACACCTATTTCATATGTGTTCCTGTCTCTTTTTGTTGCAGATGAGGGACTTGAATTGTTGGGGTTTTCAGCACTACGATTCCTGGGTGTCCTACCTGTGCAGTAGTACTGATGGGATCCATACACACACGTCCTGAGGTGCAGACTTGCCCTGTAGGATAGTTAGGAAATTCTCCTTGTTGGCACCTCTTCAAAGGCTGCTTCCCAGCCCCAGCTTTGGAAGACGGCTAAAACTGGTTGTGAGAGAGAGCCCGTGACAGCCTCCTGCTGCTGTCCCAGGTTTGTTTTTAGAAGGCAAACGTTGGTGTCCTGCCAAGCTGGATACCTGGCAGTGGGAACGCAGATGTGAGCGTGCCTGGGGGGGATGCTTATGCACTACAGGCTGTTTCCTATAGGTGGAGTGAGTTGTTTAATGCTCTGTGGTGGTTCTTCACGTTCGCAGGGTTATTTGGTAGGTACAGCACCACTCAGGGAAATCTGACAAATTCATTTCAAAACAAGTTTTTGACATATAATAATAAGAAAAAAAATGGTCTCCAGCATTCAGAGAATGGAAGGAAAATTTCCTGTTGAAGGAAGTTCTGAAGACAGTGGGATTGCTACAGTATTAATTAATAGAAGTTTAAAACAGTGTTTCAGCTGTTTCTAATCACTCATCATCTCCCTCCAGTATCCAAGGGACTCAGGATGGGCAGACTCTGTGGTCTCAGCCTTGTTTGTTATTTGGATGGAAAAAAAATCCTAGCTTTTCAGGCTTTCAGCAGTCTAAGAATCCTCCCTTCTCTTCCTTAAAAGCTTGTCTCAAAACCCACTCACTGGCAAAGCCGTTGCTCCCACCCTCTGTTAGCATCCAAAATCTCTCACATCACAAGAACATTCTCTACCTGATGCTGAAGAGTCCCTGTTATTGTATGTTGAGGATTAAATGTCTTGTGCTTAGGCCCACGCACATGTTGTTGAGGGTTTAATTGGGATGTGGGTTCACAGAGCATCCGGTAACTGCTGGAGCATCCCGGTAACTGCTGGAGCATACTCCATGGTAGCTGTGGTCTGATCCAGGGAGCTTGTTCCCTGGCGCCTGGGGATGAAGCATGCAAAGGGCTGTTTCCACAAAATAGCTGAGGTTTTGTAAGCTCACAGCTAGTGAACCTTCCAGTCAGATGTTGCTGTAACCGTGTCCTGTTACTGTGCTCCCCAGGATAAATCTCAAATATTCAAGTAGGACTTTTTTCCGACAAACAAAATAATAGGTAAAACTACCCGAAGGCATCTAATGTTCTGGAATTAGCCTTAAAAATGAATAGTTTATAAACAAGACTGTGTTTTGAAACTAAGTTTTGACACAGAGAAATTACTCCTAAGTAATTGTTCTGGGTCTGGACATAAAATACCAGATCTGGCTTGGTTATTCCAGACCATTGAATGTCTACACAAGCACCCTTCCCATACGGAATCATACAATGGTTTTGGGCTGGGCTGTTAAAGATCATCTAGCTCCAACCTCCCTGCTGTGGTGTTAAGATCCAGCTAGTGAGAGATGCCTCTGCCTGAATTAAGGTGCAAACAAGACCAAATGTGGAAGTCAAGAATACAATTTTATTTAACAACAGATGTGAGGTAGAGAGAGAGAAAGAAATAGAAGAGAGAGAAGAAAGAGAGAGACAGAGGGAGAGGGAGAGGGATCAAGCAGCAGATAGTCTCAACCCGTGGATCCAGCAGCATCCTGTCCTGTTCATTCTTCTTCACCCTGAATTTCTTAGTGAAGGGGGTCCCAAGGTCATTCAAAGCTTTTTGCTATTTATACACCTTAGCAAACAAAGGAATTAATGCTCACTGGTTACACAGCTCTCTTATTCTATTGGTTAAATTATTTCCTCACTTCTAATGCTAATTAGTCCACATGCTCTGTCTTTCTCCTCTTTTTAGTTTAGTGGGTTTCTTGGGTTGCTGCTCTGTGAGTTGGGGGTCACAATTTCCCCCTGCCAGAATTACCTTTTACCCCATCCAAGCTGATTTCAGCTGAGTTGGCTTTCCTTGTGGCCCATAAATTCTGCATTCTTTGTGTCCATTATCAATGATACATTCTTCTCCCCCAGCTTTGCTAACCTTCCCCTAGGTCTGAGATAACACCCAAGACAACAGTACCACCTTTATCTTACATCAAGTTCCTGCTGTGGTGGCTTAACTTACAGTCCAAGTTCCAGGTGTATTCAGGGGGCTTTGGTGGTTGTTGGTGGTCACAGATGCCATCTGTCCCATAGCTTGGGGTGATCTTTGTTTGACCAGTGATAGCTATACAAGCAGTTACTTCTTCATACAGATTGCCACACTGAGAATTTTTGTCTGGATGTGTTACCCAGGATGGGCTAACCAGATATCACCTGTGCTAGGTCTGGAGTTAGTGCCAACCTGTCGCTCCCTTCTGTGCTTATCTCATGGCAAAGTCCTTCTGTGGCCTTAACAGTGTTTGAAACAGGCAACTGTGCTCTGTAAGTCTTTACACATGGGCAGGGACACCTTCACTTAACCAGGTTGCTCAAAATCCCATCCAGCCTGGCCTTGAACATGTCCAGGGGTGGGGCATCCACAACTTCTCTGGGCAACCTGTGCCAGTGCCTCACCACCCTCACAGTAAAGGATTTCTTCCCAATATCTAATCTAAACCTGCCCTCGTTCAGCTTAAAACCATTCCTGCTTGTCTTATCACTATGTGCCCTTGTAGAAAGTTTCTCTAAAGCTTTCTTGGGGTGTCTTTTCTGAGGTGTGGTTCATGGCAAGCTAAACAAAGGTTCATGGGCAGGTAAAGGCCAATGTTTATTGTCATGAGAAAAGAGCAGCTGAAAGGGCTATTAAACCAAATCATAATAAACTATTAGATTTTTTATTAGTCTTGCCTGCTGTTTTCTGTATGCAGGTTTTGCTGATGATCCTCAAGCTGAGCCAAAATATGTATCGTGAATTATTCTGACCTTGCTCAGAACAGCTTTGTATGTTAGCATGCGTGCCTGTTAAAAACGCTCTCCCATAACCCCTATTTGAACATTGCCATATGCATTTGTCACATTGTAAAAATATGTAACGTCATTCACCTCGGGGGATTAAAGGCAGCACTGTTTAATGACAGGGACTGAACGTGCTGCCCTTGATCACAGTGGGCCATGCCCTAAGCAAACTGTTAAATGGATTTTATACCACCAACAATGACCCTAGATTAATCAAAAAAGAAAAAAGAAGGAAAGCTACAACATAACAAGCTTCCACACAAATGAAACTCTAAGCCCTGTCTGCAGCAGGGATGTACCTTCTGTAGGATGTGGGACAGTCCCTACATCAGTCCCTTTGCTGCCACCATGCTTGGTGCTATATATCAGTTTAGAGTCACCTCTTGTTACTGCATGCTCCTTCCCCAACTTCTTCAGTGCCACAAGGATTATTTCTATTTGTATCTACTGCACTTGCAATCAGAAGACCTATGGCACTCAGCATTGTAACAGTTTGGCAGAAAAAAGGGTTATACCTGAGAACTTATTGAAAGATGGCTTTGCTCTTAGGGCACTATGATGCACAGGTGAAACTCCTCTGTTTTGACACACACTTCCCCTGTGATCCTAAAAAAGACCCTGTTCAGTTATGGTGCAGGTCCTCTTCTGAAAAATGGGAAACATTTTGACACCATAGTTACAGAGCGCTCCCCTGAAGGAACACACAGTTTATGCAAACAGGGCCATTTCATGCCTCGAGTTTTTCAGTTACAAACCCTGGAACAAGATACTGTGAGAAATAGAGCCAAGTTCAATGTATATTTGATGTGTCACTGCTGTTTTGTTTGGCAGCTGCTCTGGTGATCAATATACTCCCTCTTAAGAGTCATTAGGGTAATGCATGACTCTGCAGTCCTCCCTGCACATCATGTGCTGCATAGCTTATTAGCAATCACACAAGTTCCTTACCCTTGCCTCTCCAGAATTAAAGCTGAAATCCATTTTCTCCTGATAAAGGTCAGGGAACCAGTTTATATGCAGACTTTGGTATTATAGTCTTAATGGGATTTGAACAGGCTGGACCAGATGATCCTTGAGGTCCCTGCCAACCTGGCATTTCATGGTTAAAACAAAGCTTAAATGTATTTGTTTGGAGGGAAACTTACTGATATACTGATAATTTTTTTTCTTAGTTATGCCATTAAGTGTAAAACCTGGGTAGTTAATCTCTGCATTGCAGACTGGACTGTGAGAGGAGCACATATGATGGTCCCTGACTACTGAAATTTGACCAATTGTTGTAATTGGTGGAAAAAAACGTGTTCAGAAAGAGAAATAAAGTTAACAGGACTAATGAGGACTTACCTCCTCCATCCATGCTTCTCTCTGCAGCACCTCAAATGGAGCCTACTAGAGTTTTCTTTCCAGGGCTCTTGTTTCTCAGCTAAGGTA
The DNA here is from genome assembly GCA_014706295.1 of Lycocorax pyrrhopterus obiensis. Classification (NCBI taxonomy): domain Eukaryota; kingdom Metazoa; phylum Chordata; class Aves; order Passeriformes; family Paradisaeidae; genus Lycocorax; species Lycocorax pyrrhopterus. The sequence goes on from JACSVZ010000001.1 coordinate 83,635,317, forward strand.
ATGGCATTGTCTTGATCCACAATAGGATATCAAGGTCAAACTGAATGTCACAAACCAAGTAGGATATCAGAGCACCACTGTCCACATTAATTTTGTGAATTCTGTGACTCAGGAGATTATTAGGTCCTCAATAGCCCGGCTCCAGCTCCAGTTCCTCCAGTTTGTTGGCCAGCTTTTCCCACACCTGCCACTACTTTTTCTGCCAAGCTTTTCCAGCTTGCAGCTGGGCAGATGGTCAGGAGAGGCATCTCATCTCCCTTTCTTCGATTTTATGCCTCCTTCATATACTTCACTCTTTTGTGACTACTTGACTTGAAACTACTTGTTTCGGCATTCAATAGAGCTGTGAAATCCTGTGGGCTCCTATAAGATTTCTTTCCTTTCCTCCCTTCCTCCTGATTGCATGATACAACCACTTTCTGCAATCTTCCATAAGTTAGGAAGGTTGTAAAGGACAAGGGTGATTTCTGACTTGGTTCTTTATAGGTCGTTCCCATAATACACAGAGCACCCACGGGCTCGGGCTGGGTGTCACATCTGGCAGGGCATGGTTGGGCAATCTTCTCTGCCACAGTGCAAAACATCGTAGTGGCTGTTCTACCTTAGCAAAATGAGCAAGAAAAAAAAATAAGACTTTTAGAGTTGCTTCTTGTGCTGTAAAAATAAGATTTTCACATGTAGTTTGACTGTATTGTGTTGTGAACTTACAAGTTCTCATGGAGAAGATCAGCTCCAAAAACTGGGGCAAGACATCCTTAAGCAAGTCCTAAATGCTGCAGTGAGTGCTGAAATCAGCGGGAGACACTTGGGCATTGGAGATCCCACTGCAATTTTTGCAGAACATCATAAGGAGACGTGCATCCAATCTGCCTAATGGAAGCAACCGAGTGGTACCCTGAATAGTATCCAGATAAGAAGTAATCTTTTAAAAGTCAGAACCTCAGAACCCCCATGGTCTGTATGGTCAATGGAAAGAGGGAAGTGCCTTTGGAAACTTTCAATGCCTTTGGAAATGGGCACCCAGCCTGTAATGACAAGAACTGTTACAGTCAGTTTTGGAAATTTAGAATGTGAATTAGTTGCCTAAATTACCTAGACTTAACCCCATGCAGACTCTCAATGATCATGAGACCAAGGGCCAATTCTGCCCCAGATAAGTGTAATTTACAGTTCTTCTTCCCACCTGCATTATCAGTTGCAGGCTCTGCTGCAGTGCACATGTAGTGTGCTGTTAATATTTGATGCTTGACACCCATAAGATGACTGCAGATCAACAGCAGGTGACTTTCTTGTCTCATCAATGAAGTCTTACTATCATTCATGAGGATTATACATACAAGATATTTTTTACAATCTATTATTTATTATTATCTCATATCCTAAACCTGCATCTAGCCATGTAGAAAAAGTTTAGTGAAGTAACTAAAATTTCTTCTCAGTATGAAAATAAAAGAGGCTGTTTTTAAGTGGAACATCGAAACAGTGATGGGTTCAAGTGATTATCAGAATTAATGAACAGATATCTGGGTTTCTGATACTCTGTCATATCACCATGTAAAATGTCACCAGGGTGTCTCACCCTGAATGCGTCAGTTTCTCTTGGAAAAAAAAGTCTGTATTTCCCATGCTATTGTGAATCTTAATTGACTAACATTTTCAAAGCACTTTGTGTTGTTCAGATGAAAGACTTTTCTAGATGCAAAGTATTATTACATGGTAAGTTCATGACTGGAGCAAATTTTTAAAACAAACCATATGAAAAGCAGAATTAAGAGTGGAAATGCTGATCCAGCCATTAATTGCTTCACATCAGAGAGTGGGCAGAGCGTCTCCTTTTATGTTGTTTATTTCAAACAAACAACTCTGGGAGTCTCCTGTGGAAATGAAATGCAAAAACCAAAGCTGTTTCATGGGTATTTTTGGTTTATCTCCACATGAATCTTAAATTCATCATGTGGAGAGAATGTGGAACACATTTTTTTCCCCCGTATACACTGACTTTCCCACAATGAATAATATCCATTTTCTTGCACAGTTTGTCTTCTTGCTCACCCTCGGGTAACAAAATAACCCAGAAAGCAGGAACACCCTGTCCCTGAACCCTGTTGAAAACTAACTAACTAACTAAATAAATAAATAAAAGGAAAAGAGGGATGATTTGGAGGGTTCCCAGGGATGACTCGGAGGGTTCCCAGAAAAACCTGCTCTATTTAACATCACATACACAGTGACCACCGACACATGAACCCCGGAGCTCCTAATTCCTGAGCCATTGCTCAGCAATGAGTAATAAACCCTTGCTCAGTGACTCACACAGGCTCTGATATACAGCCAAGTGCCAATAAGCATCCAGGTTTTAGAGAATGTGAGTGGGAAGTGGAAGATCTCTTGTATCTGCCTGTACTGGAACGGGGGAGAAGCCTGGCAGGCTGCAAGGGTATGTCTGTGCTTTAGTTATGGCTGTTGGTACACAGACTGTCATACCAGAGGCTCCAGCACATTCAGTACTCCAAAGGAATTTTGCTTCTGTATTTCGTCTTCTCTTCCGCCCTCCTTCCTGCACACACGTAGAGCTTCTTTTTCAGATTTAATCCTTCAGTTATCAAGATGTCACTGTTACAGATACAGCACCTAACCAGGAGTTAGCTGATGGTAGAGACCCTTCTCTGGCTGCAAGAAAAGCTCAGCTTTTCCCAGGGAATACTGATGTAAATACACAGTAACAGAGGCAGCCAGCTTCAGTGAGAGGAAAATTGTTGCTGTAACTCAGTTTATAAACTGTAGTGAACAAGGCACACAAACTGGGCTCATCACAGGTGGACTCTAAGGGTTAATCCTAATTTGTTTTGCCTGTTTAAATATTAGACAGCATCTTGAAGACACACCTCCATTCTTTCAGATGAGAGGAGTCAGGCACTTCCCAGCTGGTGATTCACAGCCCCTTAGGTGCTTATCTTAGGATGGAAGAAAGTGGCCTCTGGTGACACCTTTCTCTGTTTGCTCGAGATTAGACTCTGCTCACCTATCTTACACTATCCCTTCTGTTTTCAGCAGTTAAGCAACATCTAATGTCTTAGGAGCATTTTGTATAATTTGGGCTTCAAAGGTCCTTCATTCATGTTGTTTTGTTATACAATTTTTTATTACACTGCATTGGCAATTTGACACTTGTGCAAGTGATAGTTTGTCTTGTGATAAAAAGATGGTATCAATTTCCTCTTTATTATTCTAGTGGTTCAGTTTTGAGGATCTGTCCCACTAACCCTCAGCTGCTCCCTGCACTGAACTCTTACATATTCTGCCATAGTGACAAAAGAGAGGGTTCTTAGGAGTTGTCCATGTTGACATTCACAGTTCCATTTCAGTGAAATATCCACTACTGCATACTGTCCACCCATATACTGCTGCTAGGTGCATGATATATCCTGTGGAAGTGTTTGGATTTTAGCAGGTTTTCAGATTTTAGAGATTATCTAAAATTTGTGTGCACTTTGGACTTGGAATGTCTCTACCTTTCTCCCCTCCTATTCTTTCCATTGCTGTCTGTAGTGACATTGGGAAACAGACATAGAGTTTTACATTGATTTTGATATGAGTTTTGGACATGAAGTTATTTTGCTATCAAATTGCCTTTTGTGATTCCTGGTAAGTGTCTCCTCACTTATAAATGGCTCATTGCAGTCTTTGCTGCTTGCAGATTTCTCTGTATCAGTGATAGATTGCCTCCACTCAGCCCTAGAGAATGAGCTTATTCATCAGCACTGCACATGCCAATAGGTGTTAGTGGAGTTAGTCTGAGCTCCCTAGGGATGGGCCTGTGGCTTGCTATATTCTTTCTTCTTAATTTAGAAGTAACATAAATTAGTTCTTCATCTAAGATTCAATATGGCATAAATTATGTTCACCATTACAATGATCTATGTTTTCCCCTTGTATTACATGGCAATTCATAAAGCATTAACTTTCACATGTGGCATTTTCCATGGGTTAAAAAGCTTTTTGAAGCCTCCTAGACTTCTGCATGGATCCGATAGCATGTACAGATGTGCTGGCAGAATTTGCACATTGCAGCTACAAGTAGAGACTATTCTTACTTTGCCTACTAATTCATTCATCCCCTTTGCGATGTCAAAATTCCCCACTGTGACCTAAGGTATGTCTATTTGCAAAAGAAAACCCAACCCAAACACATTTCTCCCTGGTTCAATGTTATAGTTGCTGTCTTCTCCCTCACCTTCAAAAAAAAAAAAAAAAAAAAACCAAAAAAAACCCACCAAAAACAACACCACCCCTCTCTGACACATAGGGCTGGCAACTTGTGCTGCAGAAGTTTACAACATGAGCAGAGCCAGGTGCTGTCCACCTCCTTTGCCAGAAGTTGATTTCTCAGAGCAGAGTCAGCAGAAGCACATGTCTGCCCAGCTCCCTGCAGCCTCAGTGCAAAGCTGGGCTTCAGCTGGAGCTTGGAGGGTCACTATTTTTAATGATGGGCAGCAGCTTTGATTAGAAAATGAACACACTGATTAAAATTCCTTTCTACAGCTGTCTCATGCATGCAGGTTCCACGAAATAAAGTGTATTACCCAAACTGTCGTATCTTCTCAGCAGAGTATCTGAGAGATTTTTCTCAGTGAACCATCTAGATTAATTGACTTTTAGCAGTGCAAGTTTTCCTGTACTTTTATTAAATGGCCTTTCAAATTGTTCATTTCCTACTTTCTGATTTTCTTGTCTCTGCAATAAATAGGTACTTCTAACTACAGGGACTCAGGAGAAATGCTGTTTGTTTGGAATGAAGAGATAAGGTCAGGGATACAAGGCCACTAAGCTTCTGCTTGTGTTGAAATAAGAGAAATGTCAAAAAAAGCTATGTTGATTTATATCGGTGAAAAATACAGGCCCATTGACTTCAAAAATGTTAGCCCTCATTTATTTTAAGATGCATAATAGAGTCAAGGTCTCCTAAAATCAGACCCAAAGGCTTTTTGGAAGATTGTTTTGGAGGTTAGAGAATTAATTGAAGACTTGATGAACAGATAAAAGTTTTGAAAACCTTTGTATTGCCAAAAAAGAGCACTTAATGAGAAAACCAGCAAACATTTCTGCTTTACTTATGTAAATAACATGCTTTTTTGCCACATGATTTAGAAGCCTGTCACTTTTTAAAAAATATTATTTTATAATTGCATAGGACTCTGCAAAACTGACTTTAAATGTTTTTTTTAAAATGGCAGCAAGACTGAGAGCTCTGCTCCAGGTAGGAGAGCGTGCCAGCAGCTGAGTACATCTGTACCTGCTCTGCAGCTGACCTTTCAAGCTACTTCTCACTTTCAGCTGTTTACTTTGCTTATCAGTCCTGTATTTCATCAATAGAGCTCTGAAGAGCTCTGTCATGCGTAACTGGATGCACAGCAAAGGTCAGTGAGAGGCTGCTGCCCTCTGTGAACTGGTTATCGCTCGGAAATTTTGTGCCGGTGTTTTCCCTCTCCCAAAGAGTTTAAAGGCGGCATGCTTTCGGGTACAGCACTAATGAGATGATTTCACCAGCAGGCCGTGGTTGCAGTTTCACTTGATAGTTCCTGGTTGTTAATGGCAGAGCTAACACAATTATACAGAGGCCAGTCAAGTTAAAGCAGATTTCTAAGAGGGTCTTGTACCACAGCAGCACCAGTTTCTCTAAGAGCCTGAGAAATCTTCAACAGATGAATTCTTCCAGTCCTCACTCTTACTACAGTTCTTATTGAAGACTTTCCTGCTGAAGGAGATATCCTTTGGGATAGGGATGAGTATAAAAAGCATTATATAAATATAGCACTTGGAGAGTGCTCCACCTAACATTAGTAAGCCTTGTCTTCTAGGAATGAGGTTAAAAAAATGAAGGGATGACAACTGCCTGGTTGTAGATGATGAGTGAAGAAATGCTTTGCATGTAGGCATGCTGGTTTCTTCACAATATTTTTTTTTATGATATCCAGGTTTACCTGCCTCTGAAGTAATTTTCAGTATGTTCACTTATGCACAACGTGCTATTTTTTTCTCATTTTGCGATGTTCAAAAATAGCTATATTTAAACCTTGCCTTTTCACATATACGATTAAAACATTTTAAAATCCCATTGTCAAAGACCTCAATGAATACACTTATGAAGTAAAACTATCCTCTCTGATTAAAACTTCTCACACTGTTTTTTCCTTTCATCATACAGACTCATACTGCCCTAGAAGACTTAGGAATGTCAGAACACGACCTGAAATAAATAGAATTATAAAATGATAGAACATTTGGATGAATTGGAAAGAATCCTTAAAAGCCATCTAGTAGCAACACCCCTGCAGTGATCAGGGACATCTTCAGCTAGGTCAGGTTGCTCAGAGCCACGTCCAAACAGACCTTGAATGTTTACAAGGATGGGGCATCCACCACCTCTCTCAGCAATCTGTTCCTGTGTTTTACCACCCTCATCATAAAAAATATTTCCCTTGTGTTAGTCTGAAACTACTGAATTGATCAAATGCTAATTGCAACTCCGCACAATTTAAAAAGATTGTTCAGAAACATGTTATGCTCCCTTTTTTGGTAGCAAACTGTTGTTTAAAGCTCCTCTGACAAAACTGTGGTATGAAGATAAATATTTTATTGCTTTAAAGCCAGGGAGGACTGTTAAAACTTTGGTGGCCATGAATTGTTAAACTTGCTGCATATCAGCTTTACATGTACGTGTGTTCCCATACCATGACAAATGTGAGCTATTCAGAAACACCTTAAGTGTCTGTGTGTTTGCCTCAGTCAGGCTGAAGGTAACACAGATCACTGTAGTGCACTTTCACTTGTCGCTAACCCACCCTGGACTGCCTTCACAGCAGCAGTGAGTGAGGATGCGCATGGGTGGACCAGCTGACACAGTAATTTTACCCCTCAGTAACTTGTATAACAGCTCCTGTTCATGTGTCTGAGTCTTTGATCACATCCTTGACTCCTTTTATATCACAAGACATTATTGGGACACTTTTTTTTTTTCAGTAAGCTGCAAAGTCTCACTCGGCATCATTTTAGTGAATCCATACTGTTAATTCAATCTTTCAACTGCTCAAAGTTTTCTAGCAAAAATAATGGTCCAGGTCAGACTTGTGCCACCTTACCAGTTGGAAGGTCATTTGTGCTCCTTCAGATAACAAACTGACTTAAAGAAAAGGATTATTCACCTCTTTTTTGACTTCAGAACCTTCTGTTTAGATATGTACGATGTTATTCAAAAATAGTATTATGCTAGATGAAACAATGTACTCTTGCACTGTACATGGAACTGTTTTCAAATTTAAAATATGACTAAAATTTATAGCTGGACTATAGCAGTATTTAAGTCCTGTTGAAGCCAGCTGTAAAATGTATGCTACCTTCCATGGGAGGAAGCTTGAAGCTTAAGCCTATGAAAAAATTCTTTTTAAAATAAATCAACATTAAATGCTTGTATATCACTACAAATTGATTGAGATGTTTAACAGTGCATTATTGTTGCTGTTCTGTCCACTTCTATTCAAGACTTTGGACACTGAGGATCATGCTTGTGCACTACAGAGTTACTGCAGTGCTTAGGACATATGTAGTAAGATGAGAGTAAAACAACAACAACAACAAAAAGACAGCATTTGTATTAGAGGGGAAGGGAGAATTTATTGACTGAAGTGTGTTTATCTCCATCCTCGTTATCCATTTTAAGAGGTGTAAGTATAAACCATCATCGTTATCATTTAAAATTAGCCAAGGGAAAAAAAAGCCAGGAAGGAGGTCCAGAAGTCTGATTAAGGCCTTAATTGCATAACTGCAGATGTTTTTTGTCTGGATGACAGTGCAGAACAGTCTCTCATGGCTGAAGAATAACAACATGAGAGCATACGTCAAGGAAGTAAACTGTGACAAAGGCAACCTAGTGATAGAAGACAGAGTAAGCAAGGAACTGACACCCAGGATGTATGGATCCTGTTCCCAGATCCATCACTGTCTGAGTATGTGACCATGAACAAGAATCCTCTGCATGTCCCTCCATCTGTAAAGTGTATGAGAAAACACAGAATTAGTACAGTGGCATTAACCCTACTTACATTTTAAAAAACCCCTTTGAACTTCACTGCATGGGACAGGCTGCAGTAATAAGGATTTTTAAGACCAGAGAGGATTGATCTCTCATTGCAGGGATCTGCTATTTTATGGCAGCATGCGATCATCTGTGGCATTCTATCTGTAACCTTGGGTCTTGTGTTTGTTAGAGGTGAACAGAAGGGTTCTGGGGCTGCTGCATCCTGAACAGACTTTTGTGAATCCTTGTGGATTAAACATCAAGTATATAATTGCTTGCACTTGGGGAAGGTTGGCACAATGATCCTGTGGTGTCTTCAGATCCCAGCAGGACCAGGGCAGTATTATCCCCCTGTACTGGGCACTGGTGAGGCCACACCTCAACTCCTGTGTTTAGTTCTGGGCCCCTCAGTACAAGAAAGACATTGAGGGGCTGGAGCGTGTCCAGAGCAGGGCAACGGAGCTGGGGAAGGGTCTGGAGCACAAGTGTGGTGAGGAGTGGCTGAGGGAGCTGGGGGTGTTTAGTTTGGAGAAAAGGAGGCTCAGGGGCGACCTTCTCCCTTTCTACAGCCACCTGAAAGGAGGTTGTAGCCAGGTAAGGTTGGTTCTTGGGGTGCACTGTGTGCTGGAAGAGAGATAGACCCTGAGGGCCGGAGAGAGAGCCTCTTTCCTGGACCCGGAGGTGATCCTGGGAGTGCATCCAGGTCACCAGGGATGGGCTGAGAGAGGGTTGTGGGTTTCTGGACAGTGTTGGACCTATGAGATGTGATAATTGTAGTTTGTGACCTTAGAGGGTACTGTTTACCTGTTATCATGATAGGCAATGTCTGTGCAATACCGCAGGTGATTGGGGGACACTGAGGTGAACATCTTTCCTGTTTATATGATGTGATATCCTGTTAGGTGCTGGTATTTAGGGAATTCTGAGTGCGCAATAAACGCTTTGCACTTCTCCATCTTGTGTGCGGAGCCATGCCCTTGCGTGATTACTGCAGTTGGTTTCTTCTCCCAAGTAACAAGTGACAGCACAAGAGGAAACGGCCTCAAGTTGCACCAGGGGAGGTTCAGATTAGAAACTAGGAAAAATTTCTCTACTGAAAGGTGGTCAAGCACTGGAACAGGCTGCCCAGGGAAGTGGCACTCACCATCCCTGAAGGTATTTGAAGTCATATATATGTAGTGTGTAGGGACATGGTTTAGTGGTGGACTTGGCAGTGTTAGGTTAAAGCTAGACTCAATGATTTTAGGTCTTTTCGAATCTACATGACTCCATGATTCTATCTGTGATCCAGTTGGCTCCAGAGTCTTCTACAGCACCTACAGTTTTTCTAGCCACTACTTGTTGTACAGAGAGGTCCCAACCAAAACTCACAACTCCTATTGTGTTAGGCTTCTCGTGTCACAATGAATTTAAATTAACAGTCTGAATAGTATATAGTCTGTGCAAAATCTAATAAACCAGGGGACACATGGCTGCACAATGCCAGGAATTCTCAAGGTATCTGATTTGAAAATCGCTACAATGAAAGTTTATAACTGCAGCTCAATTCATTTCGTGAGAGGAAAGATAATGTCATAGAAGAATAGACACTATACAATTCTGCTTTACATGTCAGAGATTCATTCTCTGGTAAGTTTAAAGAGTATTTCATTGGCATTCTCTTAGATGCCAAACTGTTAAATGCAAGACCACAGCACAAAGAGGTTTCTTAAATTACTGGAGGAATAAACTGGGTCTTGTAACAGGCTTTGTAATTTCAATTGCTTTCTATAGCAACCCTCAAATCCCCAAGTGTATATGGCAGCCCGCTCCACAAACCATTGTTTCCTTCCTGCTGCTGAAAAATAGCTTAAATAAAATCCTAAGACCTCAATGATGAATATAAGTGTGCATTTCATTGCTTTTATGGCTTCTTCTGTAATGCTCTTTCTAGTTTTTTAATCAAGAATTTGACCATCTCTTTTATCCAGTTTGCATTCAAGAGAGGTTTGCACATTAGACGAAGTACATTCATGTGCATCTGACAGCAAGCACTCTGCAGCTTGGAGGTAATTAATCTAAATCAGATTCAAGCTTTATTTTGCAGTGCCAGGTAAATTTTAGAGGCCCAGCATTTGTAATTTATTTCTCACAAAGATGAAAAAGTCAGTTTGATGGCTACTGTCAGCCAATAGGAGGTAAAAGATGAGATGGCCCCTGCAACGCACTATTCAGTGGTTGCAGGAAAGTAGGGAGACCATTTGTGGCTGCAGAGAAAAATTTATTTTTACACTTGTAAATACATAATACATCCCTGCTCTGAGAAGCACATAAGCTAGAATTTTAAAATTAAGGAAATAAAATATGTGAAAGAGTCCACACAGTAACAATAAAATCAAAAGCGTATATATGTGTACATATCTTCTTGTGGCAGTGTGTGCATAAGCCAAAAATGCTTAAAAACCTGTGCACTTGTTAAAAATAACCCTGTCTTATAACCTCAGCAGTCAATAATGGGAGATCATATTTGCAACCATTTCTGCAGCCCACCTAGAAATGAGACACTACAGATAAAGCACTTCCTTTTCTCCCCATCTTGCACTTTTTGCCAATCCACTGTAGAAGGGCTGTGTAGGAATCCCCACCTTTGCCCTTTGATCTGTTGTGTAGCCCGAGGCAAACAATTTCTCCATTCCCCTGCCTGCATTCCCGGTCTGCATCAGAAGCAGTGTGACCAGCATGTCAGGGGAGGGGGTTCTCCCCCTTTACTCCACTCTCATGAGACCCCACCCAGAGTGCTGCATCCAGTTCTAGGCCCCCAGCGTAAGAAGGATGTGGACCTGTTGGAGCAAGTCCAGAGGAGGCCATGAAGACCTCAGAGTACCGGCATGGTGGCTGGTGTTCCACCTGGCTGGTGGGAGGAAGAAAGCTTTGGCAAGCTGGCATGATATTGATGTGGCTTTTATGCAAACTGTTCTTCAGGAGACCAAAATCTCAAGATTTTTCCAGTTTATAGCTACACAAAAAAAGAGAAAGAATAGTGGTATATTTCTTCTTGTGTCTTCTATGCGCTAAAAATCTCCCGGATCATAATCCGGCCTCAGTGATGCACATATTCCTTTTCTCCACTGTCTGGGTCTCCCCAGGAGTGTGTCTCCATTTATGACCAATTTTTCAGGGAAAGACCCAAAGACCAGACAAACTACCTCACTCACAGGAGATTTCCCCCCTCTAATTTTAGTACCTATTAAGTTGCCACAGTCCTCAAGTATGAGGTTTGAATATAATAATTGCTTACAGCAGAAGTGTAAATATCCTGAACACACCGAGAACAATGCATGAAGCCATGTACTCTTTAGGGAGAAATCAGGTTGTGGAATCGAACTGCAACAGTGTATCCTATTCTATTGAGTGCTTAGAGACAAGGCAAAGAAAAACAATCATATCCATCTAGTCATCATCTTTTGCTCTGCAGTCTATTCTTTTCTGCATGTACTGTATCATTTATCCACAAATATATTAAAGCATATTAAAAAATACACCTGCAGACAGCAACACTAATGAAAAGAGAAGCTGGAGAGCATCCCTCTAGCAAAACAGACCTGAACTTCATGATGGGGATGCAGGTACAGGAGCAGTGATCTTCTGAAGATTAAATTGAGCACAAACCTTCCACTCTTTTGCGGGGGTGATCAGGGCACTGGTTTTTTTTGTAGAAGTGGTAGTGGTGATAGTAGTGGTGATGTTTTCACCATTTTAAAGGATAAAAGAGCTCATTTATTTGAAAAAAAAAAGTTGCAGTGACCTGCCTTCTTCAGTAAATATATAGTTACAATATAACAAAATATAGCTTATATATATTATATAACTACATACATTAGTATAGACATTATATGTACAATATACTTGTATATAAATTTCACATAGAGAACTCATGGATTGTATGTGGCTTGAAATGCCTAACCAACTACAGCTGTCCACACTCCTGGACTGAAAAGTTCTTTGAAGATGCTCCTTAAGCACTAACAACTCCTCCGAGCAGCTCTGCTCCCCTACCCTGCTCCGTGACCCGCTGGGGTCCCGTGTACTTGTCCAGGGCCCCCAGGCGCTGCAGCGCCCACCCGCCGTGGGGCCCGGGCTCTTCTCTCCCGAAGAGAGCCCTTTATCGCGGCTCACGGGGACGATGCGGACACAGAGGGGGCGAGGACCGCAATGCCGCGGCCGGGCAGCCCCGCTCCCGCCGCACGGCCGCCGGGTCCCGGGGCGGGCGTGCCGCTGTCCCCGGCGGGGGCGGGCCCGGGCCGGCTCCCCCTCCCCTGCGCCGCCGGCTGAGCCTTAACAGGTAACGGAGGGGCGGCTGCCGCGGGGTCGCGGCGGGATCTGCTTCCTGGGTTTCCTTTCGCTTCGGCGGGTCCGCCGCGCCGGGCTCACCTGGGCCGCGCCGGGCGCACCTGGGCAGGGCACGCCTGGGCCGGGCCGCGCCCGCCCAGCCCCGCCGGGCTCCCTCTCGCAGGACCAGCGGGACGATGGTGCCGGTGTGCGGCGGGGTCTGCGCCCGCCGCCTGCTGCGGATGGCGGGGGCCGGCCGGGGGCCGCTCCTGCTCGCCGTCACCCGGGCCCGCAGCTGCCAGGCAGGGAGCGGCACCCCGGCCGGCCCCGGCCGCGCCCTGGCCGTCAAGAAGCGAGGCTACGACATCACCAGGAACCCGCATCTCAACAAGGTGGGTACCTTCGGCGGGGCTGTTCCAGGGGCGTGCGCGGCCCGGGCCACGGGGAGGGCAGTGGGCGTGGGGAAGGGCCTGGATCGCAGGTGTCCCGGTTTGCGGGCGCCGTGGCAGCGTCAGCCGTGACCGTCCCCAGGGAGCGGCTCCGCTCCCAAAGGGCTGAAATGCCGGGGATGTGTGATGGGTGTTAGCTGCTGGCTCGCTTCTGCATCCTCCTGTGGAGCCGGGCACCTGCCTCCACTCTGACCGCTGCCCTGCTGCCGCAGTGGCACTGAGAGAGCCTGGGTAGGGCAGAAGTGCCTTTGCCTGGGAACTGAAGCTGTTTGCTTGAAAGCACAAAAAATTGGTATGGAGAAAACACGGCTTCTCCTCAAAATCCAATACCAAAACCTGGGTTATTCTTATATATAAATAATGTGGGTTATATATATATGTACATGTATGTATATACATGTTGTTTTATGCATGTAGCAGTGAAACGGGCCATTTACACCTTCATGTTAAAACAAGCATGTGTGGTTGTTCTTAAGTCTTCCTTTCAGAGCATATCCGTAGCAGTGTGCGCTCCACTACCAAAGCAGCATCTCTCCAGGCTGAAGATGTATTTGTTCTCAATACTGTGGAAATGTTAACAATACAGTTATAATAATAAAAATAAAAATTAATGTTTTTGCTGAAAACTTCCTCCAAAGTCTACAAAGCATGTAAAGTGAGACTCCATAACTTGACACTGCTTTTCTATCGCTTTCCATCATTTGAAGTGAAAAAAATAATCTGGGTGCCAATTTTGGGATCAAATATGTCAGACTCAAGAATGTTGGGTTCTACTTTCTTGTGTTAATGTTAATAGAAACAACTACAACTGCAGTAATTACCAAAAACGAGCAGATATTAAACATGGTATTGAAGTTGATTGATTGGGCTGTGACTATTTGTCATATGCTTGGTGTGCAGTTATCCAGTACATGAGCCTCCTATGTCGTCTTCCAGACTGGAGACCCTTTGGATGACGACTTTTACTTTGTGTAGGATGCTGTACGTTGGGCTGCAACTTTTGGTACCATTTCAGCATCCACAGAGATGAATCCCAAAGGACCAAGGCATGCAATGACATTGGATATTACTGAACATGCAACAACTTTGTAGGCAGTCTGGTTTGAATCATTATACAGTGCCTGTCTGTAAGGCTGAAGAGAAGAGGGGCTGCCAACTGTATCATAAATAACACCAATTTGTCAGCATTAAGAGGTTTTGATGAATGCTTCATGATAGTTACAAAGAGTGACATAGCTAATGTTTCTAGTTTTCTTGCATGTATTGATTTGAACTGAAAAATTAATACTTTGATCTTTCCTCAGTGTAATGCAATAATAACACACAAACAGTTGAATCTATCACCTATTTTAAATAGGTCTGGCTGACGCAGAAGCAGATTTTGGATGTCCTCTTTCATAATTTTCAGAACTGAGGCTTTTCTAAAGTGTTTCCCCCCCTCCCAGTGAAATAAACTATTTTTCTTGACGTCTAAATGGAATTTTTGTCCATGTGGAGAGAAGGGTAGAAAACTGTTTCTGTTAGAGGAAAAATGTACTGTAGTGTGCCGTGTTTAATTGGCCATGGGAAGTCTCCCAGCTGGTCTCCAGCCTGGGTGTTTGCTGTTTGTTATGTTCCTCAGTCAGTGCAGACCTTACAGTCACTGATATAATCATCTGCAGAGCATCCAAGTGAAGACAGAGATGGCTAACATCTGTGGTAAGAGATAAGGGCTGCCTGCATATGCACCTAGGTAGCCAGTCATTACTAAACACTCAAGGCCTCTTTCCAGACTTTTCTAAACAGGCTCCGGTTCCTCCGTGGCTCTTAACAGTTCGTTGTAGCCTCTGAAGAATTACCTGTGTTCAGCCGAAATGGTGTGTTTCAGGCAGTTCATGTGTTGTCAGCGTGGGATTGATGGCCCTTTGGTCTGCTGTGCTGCAGTTGTGTAAGTCAAAATTAGGGATCCCTAATTTAGGTAGGTTTTCAGCTGTTATACTCTCCTCACATAGCAATTGCTGTTTACCCCTTTGGTAACTAAATGCGGGCAGGGGGTCATTGATGTCTTTCCGCAGTGGATCTCACTTTAATCTAAATTTTCAACTGATTGAAAGCAGCTCTGCAGGGAATATTCCTTGCATCTCTCCAAGAACCTCTGAAAAATATTTTCAGAAGTGAGACTTAGGGCAGCAAGTGTTTTGCTACTTTAGTCAATACACTGGCTGTTTTACAGCTTTTGGATGAAGTTTAAGCTGTCAGTCTAAAGCTGTGAAGTGTGTGGTATTTATTCAATGAAGAACACTGTCCCTTCAGCAGAATTGCAGACAGATTTACAGTCTGAGGTTATTGATCCAAGTCTTTGCTTGCTTACTAGGTTGAAGGTGCTTTGAAGAAGAAGCAGACTCAAAATCCGCTGCTGACAGGTCCCCTGTAATATCCTAAATATTAGTAGAAGTAAAAGCAGGCTGTCCTCTGAGAAGTTCCCCTGGTTTCCAAAGCTGCCTGAGAAGAAGAAGAAGAAAAATAGAAAACTAGTTATGGATTTAATAAATTTGTAGTTGTTTCTTTCCTTAGGTCTTTGTTTATTATGTACTACATTTGTTACTACTGCGCAATTCAAATACTGTTCTTCCTTGTGTTGTGAAGTGTGACAGCCCATGTTTAATCCAAGGGTGGGACTTGGGAAACATCACCAGTCTTCTGAGAGGTACTTGCAGTTTTAAAAGGCAATATCAGTTGTTCTTAGTTGACTGAAGAGTCTCAGAAATAATAGGAGGGTGAAGAACTTGTCACATTTTTATGCAGTGCCTCATGAAGTAGTTCTTTTCCAGACTTTGAATGCTGCAAAATTAGAAAACCTAAAAAAGTTAGGAATGTCAGATAACCACAGAGCACAGGTAAGAGTGTTCTGTGGTGATCCAATGTGTTGGGGTGCACTATGTGCTGGAAGAGAGATAGGCCCTGAGGGCCGGAGAGAGAGCCTCTTTCCTGAGCCCAGAGGTGACCCTGGGAGTGCATCCAGGTCACCGGGGATGGGCTGAGAGAGGATTGTGGGTTTGTGGACAGTGCTGGACCTATGAGATGTGATAATTGTAGTTTATGACCTTATAGGGTATTGTTTGCCTGTTACCATGACAAGTAATGTCTGTGCACTGCCCCAGGTGATTGGGGGACACTGAGGTGAACATCTTTCCTGTTTATATGATGTGATATCCTGTTGGGTGCTGGTATTTAGGGAATATTTACTGCGCAATAAAGACTTGCACTTTTCCGTCTTGTGTGTGGAGCCATGCCCTTGCGTGATTACTGCACAATGAAAACTGGACTTGCTGAGAAATAAGTCTGTTCTACTGTGGGGCCTCAGCCTTGTGAAAAGCTAATTCGATGCTCAGACTCTGGGAGGAAAGATGGGGCTTCCCTTACCCACTACCTTGTTTATCAAAGCTGCCTTGTGTTTGGTGTGGTCAAGGCCATGTTGTGTTCTCTCTGACACTGCTGTCAGTTCTTAAGACTTACACAGTTCTGCTCATCCCAGATGTGCCTCTCATGATTCCCAGTTTTTCCAGGGACTCCGTCGTATGCCTTTTCTGTATTTTAACAAACACAGGCTGAGCTGGACAATTCCCAGTTTGACCACACTCCTTCAGGGACTCAAAAATCTTGTCATGTCCAAAATTGACTGTAACTTTGTTGATGACATCTGACTGGAAGGTTGATGACACTTCTTGCATTTTTCTGGAAGTCCTAATTCTGAGATAAATCATGCCTGCTTGGAGATCTGCCATGCCAAACAGATGCAGCACTGGAGGTCACAGTTTGTTTTTGGAGTGGCAAGCTATTTCCCTATTTGAAGGGTTGAGATAATCCTTTAAACTTTCCTGCAAGTGCAGTGCAGGGATCCGGCTTTGTGGTCTCTGAGTACATCTGGATAATACTCTCTGCTCTTCTGATGTGCATGCATGCTCTCCATTGTTTTTCATGAAATGTCATAATGAATTACCAAACAAACAAAAAAACCCTCAACAAAACAAAATTACTAGTCTGGATCTGTAATAATGAAACCTTAAAGAATTGCTGTAGGTTTCTGCAGCATTTTTGGAATGTACTGCTGTATAAATTGATTAAAATGCAGAAAGGTTGTTTGTCCTTCAGCTTTGGAGGGATTGCAATTGAGCTAACTGAGGGTTCTTTGAACAGTGTCAGTAATTTGCCACTGCAGCTGAGAAACAAACTGTATGATCTTGCACACGGCTGCACTTGGCAGCTGTGGTGAAACAGGGCTAAAATTAGGTGGATTTGTAAAATGATTGGATTTAAACAAAATTAGTAATCAGCACAAGAGCAGTGTGTCTGAAATGGCAGTTGGCAAGATCAAATCGAGGCAGGATTCTGTTTTCAAAGTAGTGAATCTCTCTAAATCCACAAGGTTGTGGATTTACAGCTGGGGTTTTTCTTGCAGCTGGAGTTTTCAGTTGGCTAGCTTTAGGTCTGGATAGGCACATAACGACTGGGTGATGCACAGGGCTTTAAGTGTGTGCCTTCCAGCATTTGTTAACTTGCCATCTGTTCATGTTTTGCAAAGGAGGAGTATGAAGTGGGCAGAGATTAGAGGTTCCCCTCATATTTTTTCAGGAGCCCATAACTATTTGAGCAAGTTTTAGGGGACAAATTTTAGACTGGACAAGTTAATTTAGGAAAAAGAAATCCACTGGGTGTTACTAACTGCTCTAAAGAAACACCTGGCTTAGAAAGTCCCCACACTGACAATGATGAAAGGATAGGAGAGTGCAGTGGAAGAGTATCCTATTAACCTGTATTATTTACTCTTCTAAAGGCTTGTGGCTGCTGCTGGAGACAGGATGCTCATGTACATGAACTGACCTCATGGTATTATTGTGTTTCTAGGGATATTAAACAAGACACTTTCATGGCCAAGCCCTGCCGTTTTAGGCCCAAGTAAGACTATAGCTGAGAGAAGGCTTTTTGTCAAATCAGGTTCTAAATGCTCTAGAGTTGAAATGTGAGTGAGCTGGAGCACTGTGCATTGGGATGAACCGTCAATGGTGCCCAGAGCAGAGAGGCTCTTTTCATGTTTGTACTTCATTAGTCAAGCCAAGCTGTATGTATCTCCCATGACTTCAATGGAAACAAACTCCAAGGAGATGAGCTTTGGCCAAATATTTTGGCAAATGTGTTGGTGTTCTGGAAATGTGATTGCTCAGTTAGATTTGTTTTGGCCATCATCCTGGCATGTGAACTTTCATTTTTGTTTGCTTGGTGTTAGTGTCAATCGTATATTTTTCTGAGTCCAAACTGTCTTTTGGCAAGGACATTTCCTAATGTTTTGATGCCAAAGAACTTGTTGTTATGATGTGGTCAGCAGACTGAGCCCAAACTAAATCTGTTGGTGCTTCTGGTATTAGCAGCAGCCTGCCAAAGTCCCTTTACTCCCCCAGCCTGGATTCCAGTTCCTCTCCCTTGTCATAGCCAAACCAGGAGGCCATCTGCCTTCCTGTCTGTCTGCATAACCTCTTGCCAACACTGTCACTCTCCCCCTTGGGATACTACTAATGCTTTGGGAGTAGAGCTCCCATGGAAAAGCTTGGAAGTGCATAGGATGTCTGTTGCTGTGAGGGTGAGATGCAGAGTCGGCCTCTGTGCTGTACTACCCAGCAATATGTTGGTTCTTGTTTTCCCTTTCACCCTTATAAATGTGATTGAGAGGTCTTGGAAGCATTGGTTGGGCAGCTTTTATAAGTGCTGGGTTTATGCTTGCACTCATACATATAAGATTTGAATAAAAATAAATTGGTTTTGGAACAAAATGGTTCTTTCTGTTTTCTGAAAATGTTGTAAAAATACGTTTAGAATTGCATTTAAGTTGAGGAAATTCATCAGTTTGGCAGCTCTTATGTTGCTTTCTTTTTATCACGCCGTTTCTTTTGGAGAAGCCTTAATCCTTACATCAGGCATGCTTTGGCAGGTCAGAGCCAAGAATGAATGTAGCTCTGGTTTCATAGGATGGACTAAGCTTTTCTGGCACTTGAATAAAATTTGCACTTAAGTAACAAACTCTTTGGTGAAGAGTATGAAAATAGATATTGTTGCAGTTAGAATGGATTTAGTGCTGAATATTACAGCTTGTTCACGTTTCTATTCCTTGCATCTAGTAAAATGTGGGGTAAACTACTAGTTGATTACTTTGGAGCCACTGTAGATGTTGGCAGGAAGACTGAGCATGCTGTCTGTGGGTTAAACAGTCTGTACTCCACTGACCTTGGGAGACTCCAAGCCTTGCCCCACGTAAGTAGCATGACGTGTGATGTCACTGATGTTAGAGACTGTGCACTGCTCTGAGTTGGGATGAGTCATTGGTGCTCCTCAGAATTAGTGGTGATTCAGCTGGAGGTGCTGCAAGGCAGTGCTGATCCCCAAGATGAAGGGAAGAGCTATAGTCTGTGGCTCGATTTTGGTTTCAGATGGATTGGACATGCAGTAAGGTACCTGCTAGAGATGGGTCTGGCAGCTTTGTAGTGCTGTGTGGCAGATTGTGACCCCTGAGTTTTTGGTTTTGGTGTGTTAGATCTGGCATTTGCTAAACAAAACTGGACCTAGAGCTAATTCCATTTGACTTGATTTTGGATTAAGAGAATGTAAATTGAGTTTCTCTTTAGCTTCTGCAGCAGCCACCTCCAGAAGAACACACTTGGTCAGCTGTTATTGACCTTCATTCAGAGCTGAGAAAGGAAAGGTTGTTCTTTAATGAATAACTGTGCTCTCTTGATACCCCTTGCTGAAGGTGGAGTAGTTACAACTTTTTGTAGTATTTAGGCTCCTCCAGGGCTTTGGGATAGTTTACTTTCTCTGACTTGCTCTAAATGATGCTGATCTACCTTCCTGCCCCACCTCACGTGCCTGGCTGATGGGAGATACTGTGCAAACATACCTTTTGACAGCTCTCCTGTACTTTATGTGTTTTCCTCATTCTTCACTTCAAAGACACCTCTGCCACCACGTGCCCCCATGCAGGCAGCAGTCTGGCATTTCTAGCACTGAGCCCCTTGCAGAGTTTGGGCCTGGAGTTTGGTAGGAGAGCTGCCAATGCACATGCCTGCTGTAGCTGAAAGCTGGATGCTGCCCTGCACAGGAGAAGCCTTGCCTGTACCTCTCTCTGATTAAATGACATGCAGTTCTATAGATAGTCTGATTTTGTTGTTGTTGTTTTTTTTTTTTTTTAAAGTTTGTTTGTTGGTTTGGGTTTTGCTTTGTCTCTTTCTTTTCCTCTGTTACTTATTTTTCTGTCTTTTTCCCATTGAAATACAGACCTGCTAGCAAACCTTGAACAGCCTACTGTAGCGCTCACCCAAATAAATTCTTTTGGGACAGACAGCTTTAGAGCTGTTGTGAGCAGGTCAGACAGGCCTTGGTGTTTGGGGGAGAATAAACACTGCTGAAATTCCCTCTCTTTCAATAGAAGGCGTAGCAGAACAGCAAACTTGACTACTTTCAGTTTATAGTGTGCTGCAGTAGAGATGATGAACATGTTTTTAATTTTTTAACCTCCTCTTTGAGGCCCAGGGGTGACACTTGCTATCTATCTCCCCAGACAATGTGACATTTTGATAAATGACTTCTGTATTGTCAGCCTAATACAATATCGTTCTTCTAAAAATGTTTTAAATGGCAAAGCTTTTTATAGTTCTGCAGCTGCCAAACGCAGAACTAAGACAGGAATTGAGCAGTGTATGTTTCTGACAAAGAAAATAAGGCCGATGCAAAAGTTCTCTGCACATCAACATTTTCTACTTTGCAGCTCTCGGTTGCACATGTAACTCTTTTCAACATGTGGAACCACAGAACTGAAACAAATTTTCAGAAAATGCCTCTATTGTATATATATAAAAAAGATTAGCTGCACACCTTAGAGAATTCTATTCTGTATGTCTATCTTGAAAAGTGGTACATCTGTTTTTTGGTAGGTCCATATGGATTAGCTGTGTTCAGCCTCATAAAACATGTAGTTAAGACTTCATTGTGTTTCTAAAGATTGGAAGAAATTGGTTATTTCAAAAACAACAGTGCTATGTTCTCCTGGGCAAGAGGTCTTGAACTTTTTCTCTTTGGCTGGGCTAATGGATTTGTCACTTTGCCTAGTGTTAAATTCATTATGGAAACTACTAAGTTCTGTTTAATCTTCATTTGAATGGTTTGATGTTAAACCTGCAGGTGGTTTTAGCTGTGCTTATTTGCAAATGAGAGAATGAATTAAACTGCCAAATCCTGTCATTTTTAAAAGTGCTCATATTATTAAGGGTTTCTGTTGTCTAAGATGGTCTAAGTGTGTAAGCAGGGCAGAGGCTGGAGCAAGAAATAATCTGTTTTATTGTGCCAAAAGATTTGGGGGGGTGGAGGTTAGGGGGGAGAAGGGGAGAAGTCAGTTCAGGGATTTTCATGTTCATAGCCCTTCTTTTAGCAATTCAGTTTTTCTTATCCCCAGCTAGATTAGTTGGTCCAACAAACAAACAAAGAAAAATCCAACAAAAAATCCCAAACACCCCCCCTGCCCCAAGCCAAAAACGTCTCCCTTTTAGCCATTTCCTACCTCATGGGGAATTAGATGTCTTCATGTTGTCATTTGTGTCTGTAGCTAATTTCTGTGGTAAAACAACTGCCTCTGTAAATTAGGTTCCTCGATCACAATTATTGGAAGGTCAAGACCCTTCTTTCCCTCAATACCCTACAAAGGTTTCTAGATCTAGCCATAAAATGAGAACAGTAACAAAAATTATTTGCTGCAGTGCTCAATCTGATACTGGGGAAGAAAAAAATCTAAAAATTATATCTCCTGTTTTTTTGGATTTTATTTTTTTATGACAGAACCTCTTTAAAATTTAGCAAAACAAACTGCTGCAAGAGAAGGTAATTTTCAGTAGTGCAGTGTGCATAAAGTCTGAATTCCAGCAGACACTACTCTTAGGGAAAAGTGTTGTGCCATGGTTGCAGAAGTGTGAAAGACACTTGTACTAGAATAGTTTAGCAGTTCGGGTGTTTTCTGGGTGAGACACACACAGTTTGTGGGGGAGGATCCCAAAGTACTTGAAGTGATGAGGATATTGGGAAGAAGAATTGAAAACTTCTCTTTTCCCCTAGTGCCTGGCAGATACATTGGCTTGATGTGTGAAAGCCATGAAAAGCAATGATAGGTGTCACCATGTGCCTCAGGTAGACGACTCTACAGAAAGCTTTCCAAGTGGAATTTACTGCTGGTCTTAATGTAGAGAGGCTTGTTCTGCAGTTTCTGCTACTTTATACTCGCTAGTGAATTGGCTGCCATTGGTGTCTCACGAGCTTGTCAAGTAAATTACACAGAAATAGTTGTTCAAAGGTTAAGGTAAAATAAAAGAATTTTTTTTTGTCTCAAGTTGTGAGGATTTTCACTGCACATACCACTGTGACTTGTTGCCCATTGCACACATGCAGCAGATTCCTCTTAGGTTTGGTAACTTGCCCAGGTTGCGATGTGCAGCAGTATTTATTTGAAGGAGATGTGGAACATGCCTTTCACTCCATGTGCTGATGCCAGCAGCTTTTACTGGCTTATGTCTAGGGGGAAAAACTGCTTGCAACAGCACAGAGCCCTGCCTGAGCATTGCTCTTTGGTTTCTAAGGGCAATGTAGGCTTAAGTCAGTGGGAGGGTTTCTGTTAAGTCCAGTCAACTTTAGATTGAGCCTTTTTCTGAATTTAGGAATAAGCAGCTGCATCATTCAAGATACAAGGTCATTTTTATGACAAAATGTTAAGGTTAAAGGTAGTGTAGTGTGAAATTTCATCATCTTGCTCTCTTAATAAATGGTAATTAAAATGAAAGCATATGTGAAAAATTGTGCTAACTGATTGTTTAAGCCAAGGTCTCAAAGCAAAAATGGAATTTACCAATAATATCAATTCCTACTGATAGAGAATCCCCTGAAGGCTCCAGCTCCTCCCATAGTTGTGTGTCCCAAAAAGCAAAAGTGCTTGTTAGTACTCTCTGTTTTAGTGTTGTGTGCCTAAACTTATTCATCTTCCATAAGAGCCTTGGAGTGACCCACTCAGTGATGCCTTTCCGAAGCCAGAAGTTGTCCTCTGGCGTTTAGGCAAGAAGAGCTGTACTTCTTCACCAGAGCTGCTGAAGGAAAAACGAGGGCACTAAGTGAGATGCCTTGAAGAGCTTGAAGCTGCCCTGCAGAGTTCTTGTAGCTTAATAAAGTTTACAAAAGTGCCTTTGAACTGTGACCTTCTAAATGTCCACTGGTCAAGGGTAATGGGGTGGGTTTATGAAAGCAGAATGAATGCATGACTCATGCTTGCTGAAACTGGGCCACTCTCCCTAGAGGCAAGTAATTGTTTTGTATTTAGCATGTTAACTGTATTTGGAGTTATAAGATAACAAAGTAATTTCTCATATAAATAGAAAAGAAGTGATGTGAAGGCACTGGAAAGCAGCAGCAAGGCTCTGGCTGCTGCTGTAAAATGGTTTTGGCATTGGCCCCTTTTAAAAAGCTCATTACATTTTAAAGATAAGCTTTAATGGAATTAGCAGTGAGAGTGCAACCGTAACCAGATCTTGTTGTTTTGTACAAGTGCCTTTCAGGTTTCTCTGCAAGGTCGAATGTCTACTGACTGGCAGCTGGACTGTTTTCCTTGTAGGAATGTAACTGGCATTTGATGGAGTTGCAAAATGAGCTTCCCACTGAAGCCAAATATAAAAGAGTATGAGAGTCCAGCAGTTTCACTTCCTGAAAAGCTGGAAACCCTTGTAGCATTTATTAGGATTTCCTGCAGGGAAAGAGGGATATTAATCTTGTTTGACTTACAGAATCATAATATTTGTGCTGCAATTTGTAACACAGAGCAAGAAGTTTTCAATTAGTATTTCCTGAGAAATAGCGAATTCAGTAAAGTAGATGCTTTTAACTTTCTGGGTTTTGTTTTTTGTCAGAGAATAACTATAACATCTCACAGGACCTTAAATGTTGCATAGTGTCAGAGCAGGGTAGAGCAGTGGTGAACTTGGCTACAGATCTGCTAGGACACAGTGAACAGCTGGAACCATTCTTGGGTCTTTCTCAATGTCTTTGATTGGCATCATCATAATGTAATCTCTGAACTGCAGTATTGTATCAAGTGTGCTTGCAGGAGTCATAAACTTGTTGATAAAAGAGTGACCTGGCCAGTTCATCACTGGTTTTAATTTTCCTAGTGTTGGAAAATTTTTCTCAAGCTCTGAGCTGATTGCAACGAATCCTGATATGGGGCCCAAACCAAATTGGCTTGAAGTTCTGTAAGTCTCTTTTCTTTCACATTTGTAGTAATTTTATACTTTGGAAAGTGCTTTATGTCTCTTGAAAAGAGGCTTCAGCCTTTACTTGGGGGCAGCATTGCATTTTCCTATTCAGGCAGAAGAATGCTGCTAGGAGAGGTGAGGCTGAGGGCTTGAGCTGAGGAGCTGCAAGTGTGTGAGAGTTTCCAGATCTGTGGTGGGCATGGTGACTGGACCATCTGGACAAACTTTGTGCGTTGTAGATATTCCTCATCTCCACTCTGGATGAGATGGGGCATGTATCTGGGGCTTCTAGGCATCCAGCATCTCCTTTGCATATAGTCTGTGCATATGCAGAGGCTGATCATATTTGGGATGCTTTGAATTTAGTGTCCACTTGCAGACTAACTCATCACATGAGACTGAAGCTCTGAGCCAGCTCCTGGACTTTCAGAAATCACAGGGCAACAGCCAAAATCCTTATAACTTTCTCGAATAGAAAATCTAGGTAGAAACAGAGGGAATGCCTTGAGACACCTGTCCAAGAGAGAATAGATCTCAGAGCTTATTATTTAGGAAGAGCATCTCTATACATGTTTGTTAATCCACCTGACAAATGAGAGGTGAAGAAAACTATACTAGAAGTTGTAAAGGTATTTATTTATTGCTCTGCAAATTAAGAAACATCTTGATTAGCTAGAATGCATCACTTATGTAGAATTTTCTCCAACTTGAGCCTAAAATGGAGTCACTGATTAATTTTTCAGTCCGGTGGGGCTGTGGTTAGACACATAATCCCCAGCTGTGGCTTCCAGATTGTGGCAAAATATAGGAACTCTTGAATTTGAACATCAAGACTTGGGGAAAAAAAAAAAAAAAAAAAAAGGAGAAGAAAACAATGTGACTGAGAGAAATATTTGTGGCGTATTTCTTATTCCTAATTCTTGGGACTTTGAAGGCATGTATCATTCAGTTTCTGCTTTTCATTAATGAGATTCATTCAGGCTGTTAGAGCCCTAACACGCTGCTGCATTACATCAAACACTTTTGAACTCTGTCCCATTTCTTATCAGTTATGGAGGGCAGTTTCTGAGTCACTGATATGCATTCAAGAAAGGATCGTGCAGCCATGGGGCATCACGTTGTCATAATTTACATTTAGTTTTGGAGTACTTCAGTGGGGAGCTGCATTTAGCTTGCCCAAGGTGATATGGGACATTTGTAAGTGAACGTGAGTCTCTCTGAATGAATTCCCTCATCATTCAGCCAGCCAGCAAACCTGTTTGCTCAGTTATCTTATTGTAGCATCTCTTATCTGTATCAAAAATGATCTCCACCGCAGCCTGTTAGAAACACACGTGATGTATCAACCGCTATGTCCTCTGCATGCCATCAAATATGCATTGTTGTATAAAATGAAAAACAGTTTGTGAAATATTTCCCAAAAGCTGTGCACAAAGGAATTGAGTGCTCATACACAGCTGTTAAAAGAGGTTATTTTAATTGTTTACCAGAGCCCACTTCATTTGTTACAGATGCCAATACCTGTAAAGTTGAGGTTATTACCTTGTCTTCATAATTATAATAATAATTCAAAGAGAAAACCAAAATAGAGTAAATACTTACACTTAAAGCTCATGGGCTAGAGATCTGGGTGTGATGTGTGGTCCCCCTGTGACTGCTGCTCAAGTATCTGATGGGACAGATGTAACAACCAGTGATTTCTTAGAAATCAAGAGATTATTGGCCTTTCTTTTCTCTCGTTTTATTTAATGACACCTTCCAGCAAATGTCTAGGACTAGATCCAAAGCAGATTGAATTTTATGGGAAGCAAATGAGTATTTACAGCCCTTTGCAGTGAGGTTATAATCTTACTGGCTTCATATTGTTTAAGAAAGTGCTTTGCTGAACTAGGGCATAGGTTTTTGATTTAGTATCCCACTGCTGCAAGACTCCGGGTGTCTTCTGGCTAACGCCTGTCTGAGGAGTGGATTTATAGGAGCACAGCTGGGCTGTAAACAAATGCTGATGCACTTTGCTCTGCATTCAGAGGGAAGAGAAGCAAAACTATAAAACAATAATCCATCTGTATTATTGAGTACCAGGCAGAAGAAAATCAACTGCAAAACTGAAATGAACTTGCAGGATGAGCTTCATACAGTTAGCATCTGCTTTATTAAATAAATGAGAAGTAAAACACAGTCACTTTTGAGTGTAAAAATTTGCTCTCAGCTGAGGTTGCATGGCATTTTTTCACTGAATGGTTTTCTTTCTTTAATTTGAAAAAGGGAAAGCAGAAGTGTAGTGGATGTATGGAAGGAAAAATCCCGAAGCAGTATGACAGACCCTTATACTAGCAGTGGGTTTAGATCCTGGATTCTCTAATGCTAGTGTAGGAGATTGACCTATGTTTCCCATGTGCTATGCAGTTAACTGAGTGGTAAGATTAAAGTATGATTGATAAAATAAACACATTCAGGATGTTTGGAGCCAGGATCTGCCTCCAAGCCATGGAGAGCAAACCTTTCTAAACCACCATCCTCAAATAGTTAGACATTAAATTTTGGTTCACTTTGTGTTGGTGTGAAAGAACATACTCTGAGGCATTGGCTATTTTAGTTCAGAAATCCCATGTCCCAATTCTCTTGTTCCTAAGTTTGGAAAAGTCAGGGAAAACAAAGCAAAGTGTAGCAGTAACAAAGACCATAGTGAGGATTGCCTGTAAAGTATGATAAAAGGAATAAAACCCGTAGTCATGGCAAACTTGGGCCCTCTTCTATCTACCAGCCACTTTGCAAGCCAAAAGTCAATGGATTTCCTGAAAAGAAAACAGATTGATTACATTGTGTAAGTGATTGGGGTTTGATCCTACAGATCCTTAGATACAGATGGTTACAGTCAGGAAGTGGAATCTTATCTCCTTGATCCACCTAGAAAGACTTATACCAGATAGTAGGTTCAGGATTAGGCACAGATTCTGAGATTTGATGAGACAATTCAGTGGTAGAAAGGTTGGTGAATAATATGAATGTGGATGACTAAGTCTATGCAAACAATACTCCAAGGCATAGATTTTCAGCGAGGACAAAAATAAACTCAGAATGTTTGCTTATTGCTGAGTCTTAGCAATGTAGTTCCAACATAAACATAGCTTAGAAGTTGTTGGCTTTTAGGAAAAACAAAATTTTTTTTTAATGTCTCTAAGTTATTCAGGTAACCTCAAGCTTTGCAGAACTGCTTTATTTTGTCTGGGGAGAAAAAGGCTTGTAGAAGCACCAGGGCAACTTTTATGCAGAAAGTTTGACTGAGGCCAGCATAATGCAGTAGAGATTCTGTACATTTGAATGTAATAGGAAGTGACTTTAAAATGTGCAACTGCAGGGGCATCCCTCTGCACTTAACATGACGTTCTAGTCAGCAGCGAGATGGTGATGGATACAAAATACTCCCAACAGTGTAAGATTTGAACAACTTACATATCGTGTGGATGCTCATCAAAGCAGAAGTTTACATTAAATTTGTCTGAAATGGCACTCTTTTCCCCTCCTAAGCAATCACATGCATGTGCTTAGACCATTATTTTTGGCAGAATCTGGCCTCTTTATTCTGAGTCTTGATTCACTCCTGCTGTTCTCTGAAATACTCTTCTGATTGTCACGCAGGAAGAGGCATTGCTACTGCCATCTGCAATGCATCAGCATCTACATCACACTAAAACCACACTGACCTCTCAGCATATGGTGACTTTTTAAGAATGTTCAAAGGCATATCCTTATCTTATGTTAAACAGGGAAATTAAGAGACTGAATGTGTTTTGTCATGTAACCAATTTGTTAGGTGAGCATCAGCTTCAGTTTGTGTGTTCTGTGGTCTACAAATTATATGTTTATCTACTTTGTGTTAATCCATATTTTGTGCTTCTGTATTTTACAACTAAAAATATTTCTCTGAAGCAGTAACAGCTTTGAATAATATCTTCTAGATGTATTTGCACAAGCAGTCTCTTTTAGAGCTTTTATTAATATTGGATGTAGATCATGAATAGAAATGCTTTGGAAATGCAGGCATAACTTCAAATCTGAAGCTGCTTTCTGTGGAGAATCTGTAACACTTTTGAGAAAAGTGTGAAACATTTAATGCTATTAATACGACTTTATTTTGAATATGATGTCTCAGAAAACAATTTTAACATAACTGAGGGGATTTTATCATCAGAAGTACTAGATAAGGAGATGAGAAACAAAATCTCTGCCCTATAATAAAAGGAAGAGTGAAAACAAAAGTGATTTGATGTTTTGCCTGTGTGTATACTGTATTTGGGCTACTTTGGAAGAGCCCAGATCCTGGTTCTATCTGTCCATTTGTCTTGGTAAGCAACCCAGCTTCATCTTGTTCATGAAACTGAAACTCTGGTGCAAACCTCTTCAGGAAGAAGCATGTGTGGTCCTGTGTGTTGGCATCAGGTCGCTGAAAAATGGATGGGAGAGGGCGTATCTGAGCCTCCCTGTGCTCTGCTGCCCCACAGGAGATAGGCATATGCTCGAGTGTACTGCAAAGCACAGACTGTACTTGAGACCTTTCTTAGTCGTAGCAGCCTGCTCATCCTGGTAGTGTCCCATGGAGGGTTTTTGAGGGTGAACCGGATGGGCAAGCGGTGAAACAGGCCTTGAGCTTGGCTTTTTGAAAGACATAGTAGAAGTAGGTGGTGTTCTGTTTCTGAAATCTTGTATAAAATATATTTGTTTCCAGTTACTTTACTTTTTTGCGTCTTTAAGCAAAAATAATCCTCTCAAAATGTCTAAAAAAAAAAAACCCTTGTTCCTGTACAGTGGGGAGGGAAGGGAGTAAACTCTGCATAATGCAGTTTATAGGTATAAAGTACTGTATAGCTGCAGCACAGTGCACTTTGCCTCCTCATTCTGTGTCAGTAGCTCTCTGAATTTGCAGCACATTAGCACAGATATAGATATCTTGTGCCACCCTGAAGTCAAGGAGACAACCATTTTTTTAAACTTTATCAATATGTCTCAGGAAAGCAAAGATAATATATATGCCTCTCTCTTGCCCTTTGAGGACTTAAACACGTGGTGAGAATTTACAGTCAAGTTTAAGGTTTGCAAGATTTTCTCTTCTTCTGGAAACATGATCAGCTACCAAGGGAAGAATAGAGAAACCATTTTTTCAATCTGGATGCTTTTTGCCACAAATAAATTCATTCACTGGATGTAAGGATATGATTAAGTTTACTGAGCCTTCTGATACATCTAGAAAGACTTCAGGAAAACATCGTATTTGATGTATTTCATCTTAATTGAAATTAAGATTTTTCCCTTCAAAATACCTCTTTTTCTTCACCATGCTTCATCAGACATCAGGTTTTGGTGATATCATGGTGTTGAAAGAGGTGTAACTATTTTAAAGGGCAGGTATTGCAGGTAAGTTCTTGGGAAATGGTGGCATAAGCTTTTTGAAAGTGATTGGAGGTTTCTGTGTGTGTGATATCCAGAAAGGTTGCAGCTTCACCTCTACAATCAAAAGCAAATGTGATGTATTATCCTTCTCAACATCCAGTTATCTGCCAGCTCTCCACATTGTTATGATCACTAGCAGACTTCTTTGGACTACTAATTGATCAGGATATCCTGATGCTCATTTAAAACCACTTTGGGCTACTTTGCCATCTGAGCTAGTTTCAATGACATAATTAAATGTTTGCATTTATAATCTGAGTACAGTTTCTTAATGCAGGCTTTATAGCTCAAGTTCATCTCTATCTCATGGGAACACGTCAGTCAACACTTTCTGTGAATCGGTCTGCTTTCAGTTTTGTGTTGTATTGGATTCCTGCTGATGTAAAAACTCTAGAAACCCCAAATTACATACATCAGATGTAGGCAGTATCTGTACTAACAAATTAAATATACACAAAACCATTCTTTCCAACTGAGGCCAGCAGCAAGATCTGCATGCATACTACTAAATCTTTAATCTTTATAACAATGGGTCTTTATAACTGGGTCTGCTCTGTGACCCATTGTAGCTCCCCAATGATCAGTCCAGGAATCACTGGTCCTGTGAATAGGACTGACTGCTGCAGAGGTTTTGCATCTACTGTTATTGGGAAACATCATGGGTTCACAGGTAAAATGCAGTATTGGTAATGACGGCTTTCAATATACAGCGGCTGCTATGTATTTAATTATTCTCCTGCACTTGTTTTTAATATAATTTGTTATGCAAGTGCAGTTCTACTTTTGATATTAATAATACTACAATTTAGTTTTTATTACCAGTTTTCTTTAAATCTCAAAATACAAACTAGGATTTATGGTCTTTCATTTTTATAGCCAGGGAGACTTTTCATTGATGCTGTTGTGTTGTTTTGTTTTGAGGGGTGGGTGTTGTGTTCATTTGGTTTGGTTTGTTGGGTTTCTTTTTCTTTCCGCATCAGTGATGACCCCAGGTTTTCATTTCTTTTGTTCCATTCTTTCTACTTAGAGACATGAGTCCCCATGTGAAGAACTTCTGGATAGAAGTAGAATTTCTTTTAGAAACAGAATTTATATCTAATTCTAGTCTTAAAATACAAAATATGCAAAGCACTTCATGTTGCCTTACTGTTCTTGGTAACCTCAGTTGTGACGTTATTTCTGTTTATTTGCTTTGGAATAAGGTATGAAAATTATGAATTGTGTGTGTGACATCATTTTGCTTTAGTAAGATTAAAAAGCTGTGGCTAAAGGCTTAGAATATGGAAAAGGACACTGACACCTTAGAGTGTCAGTGCAGCTCTCCTTGCCCAGACCTCTCTGCCTGCACCTTTTCAGCGTGAATCCAGTGTGGTCTGTAGGACGGCTGCTTGCGGATTTTTATGCTAGTCCACAGCAGAGTAAAAGACCTCTTGTGCAGCAAACAGGGATTTTCCACCCACATTTTTAAGAAATTCTTTGAAAATTATATTTCTTGTGGGCTTCCTCAGGTCTGGTAAATCATGAAGCATTAAATCCACAAATTATAGCTTGGTTAAGTGGTCTAGAGTAAACAAAAATTTCCAGTATTTGAAGAAGGATTTGTGACCCCGAAAGCTTGTCCATTACTTTTTTATCCTTGACTGTGTTGCATAGCCAGGCTAAATGGCAATGATGGACATATTCTAGGAGCTCATCATTCTGAGACTGAGAATGGCAATGCTTATGGTTAGTGCAGAATGGTTAATGAATTTGCATGGCATTTCTAATTGGAAAGCTTTTCATTGCCCCAGGATGGTATTTTTCTCTTGGTCTAATTTTTCATTATGATAATTAGTATGAAAGCTGGGAAAGCAATCCCAGATAAATTTTCATGGGAGAATTGATCTTTTTAGTTTTCAAACTTTATTATTTGAAATATTTAATTCTCTATTAATGTCTTTAAACTCTTGGGTTCTTAATTGATTTGCACTAAGAGTTTATGGTATCTTGCTTGTTGCTTCTCATCTAAATTGGGTAGCTGTTTTAGAGAGGAATGAAGAAGTAGAGCCCATTTATAAGGTCTGTTTTCTGGAACAGGGTTGCTGAAAGCCTCACAGCTTCTGGTGATTGCCAGTACTCTTGGGGTTTTTTGGCTGTTGAAGGAAATGCCCTCCTACCTGCAACACTTGTAAGGTTGGTGGGATTGGAAGATACATACAAAAGGCTTCTCATAGAGATACCTGTGTGGAAGATGTTCCAAATACAAGGCAAGTAGTCTGATGGACCTCTAAAAAGTAGTACTTCATCAGCCCCAGAGTAAGTGATGACTTGTGTTTCAAATACTGGTTCATGATCCTTCCAAAAATGATGCCTGTCAAGGGATGAATGGTGCTCAGTAGTCGGGTAACTGTTGTTCTGGAGTTAAAGAGCCAAGGTCAAAGGGAGCTTGAAAATTTATGTCTGTTGTGCTACACAACTGACCTTTCATCCGTGGTTTAAGCTTGCTGTTTCATGCTTTATGTGAACATAGTAGGCGCTTGCTCACCTTACTACAGCAGCAATCAGCTTCTGCAAGGCTAAACAGACAAATTGGACCATCAGAGACTAAAAGACCTTAAATTGCTGCAGCAATTATCTTGAGGGCCTTGTGACAAACATTCTACCCAAAAGCCAGTGTTCACGCCTTGAACAAAAAGCTTTACCACCATAGCAGTTCACAGACCCTCAAAGGACCCTCGTCTGTGTTGTGGTGGTACAAACCCTTCTATGTGGGTGTTTGGCTTTTGAAAGGATCTGCTGCATCTGTGAGCCCTGGAGGGGTTCTGCTCATTTGTAGAGTGTTGTCAAGTCTCCTTTCTACAAATAAAGGTCGTCTTTCTGTATAAAAGGGCAAGACGTTTTTGGGGGTGTTTTTTTGCAGACAGGTCTCATATTCATTAAATATAGAGAAAAGCCTACTGTTGTTATGCTGAGCAAGACTCAGTTTTGAAGCATTGGCAGGTGGTAGTGTGGTATTTCAGACAGACCTGCCACAGGGATGGGATGTAGCTGAATGACACACGCTTTCTCTGTGCCATGCATCAGCATTTCAGAAAGGCATTCGGATTTCAAATGTATTTAGCATTTTTCAAGAAGCACAACATCTTATTTTCTGACTTCACAAACTTGTGAGATGTCGTTTTTGTATTGACTGCTTATCTGTAGGAAGCCTGGATAAATGCTCTAAGTGCTGCCAACTGGATACATGTAAACATGTTAGTAGTAGAGACCATGTGATGGGGTTTATGCTGTTGTTCCAAAGGATGTTTGTGTCTTGCTAATCTTTCCAGTGACAGATCATAGTCAGCCTCTTTTCTGTGAAGGTCTTTCACAGCCAGAGAGCTACCCCACAAGCAGAAGTTTGAGAAACACTTTGATATGTTTAAGAGTGTGTGTACATTTAGGGAAAAAAAAGAAAAAACTGTGGAGGATATAGCTTCTTTTCGATCTTGCTCTTTATAGAGTAAAATTTCCTTGTGGATACCCTTGCATTAACAGTGGTGTTACATCCAAAGAGTTTCAAATTGCAAAACACTCTTGCATTTTTTTTTCTTTACAGCCTGTTCATCTAAAGCCATTCACGTCTGTTTCACTGTGTCAGGGTTGCTATTTCTGTAGCACTACCTATACCGTGTTTGGGTTTATTTCAGCATTTATGCCTGACTGCTGTGGCTGTAACTACAAGTACCTCGATTGCAGAAGCCATATGGTCAGTGTAGGGCTTTTTGGCCAATAACATGCCAGATGATACTTGGCTCTGTCAGCTGGGTTTGGCTGGTCAAGCTGACTCTATTCTGTTCTCCCTCCACCCACCATCTGATTTGTTTTCCCTTGTTCCACAGTTTGGAAAGGAAAAATATAAAAGTGAAGAAATCTCAGAGGTTCCACTACTTCATTCCCAGTTCTCTGTCATTAGGAAATCCAGTTCAGCCATTAATTATAACCACCTCAGTGTGAAATTTACTGTTCAGAAAGTGCAATCTTGTGTTGGTGTTAAGAATCAATTCCACAATGTGCAGCTGCTCAAGTCATTCCTGACACTGTTTTCAGTGCTTTATAAAGTATTAGAACATACTTTTGCCTTTTTAAGGGATCTTGTTACAACCTGCTACTTGGTAGTTGCAGAATTTTGGTTTCTGCACAAACTGTGTGGTAAGGTCCCCTAGCACATGCCTTGGCTCTGCAATGAATTGGACTTGGAGCATCAATGCTAAAGATGTGTGGAGAACCCCACAGCAAGAAAGAGTACAAAAAAAACCAGGAGCAACTTGAACTAATGTGAGGGTTCCTTGTAGTCTGCCAAGCAATGGCTGTTCATATCCTATCTTTTCCTGGATTTCAGGCAGCTTAATAATTTTGATGCTTGGATTTGTCTATTTGGCATAGACCAGACCATTTATGCCAGTGTCCTGTTCTTACAGTGGCCAGCAGCAGATCCTTAGGGAAAAATAGGGGAAGGCAAGAAAGCAGCAACAGTGTTTCCTGCCACCAGCAGTATTTGTCTCAGGGACCTACAAACTTAAATAATTCCATGTAATAGCCTTCAAAGTAAGTTTTCCCTCCTGCTTATTAAATGCTTTTAAACTCGATATTCAAAGAAGTAACATCCAAGGTAATGAGTTGATTAAGATGACTGAGAGTTGTATAAAGAAATGTTTCATTTATTTTGAACCTGCAGTTTGGTAGAATTGTTTGATGTCCTCTTGCCCTTCTCTTAGAAGAGACTGGGAATAATCACAGATTTCTTTGTCCCTCCAGGAGAAATATGATTTCCAGCAACTTTTCAAGAGAGACTTCTAGAGAATCTCAGAGCCTGAGGTGCTGATGGAATGAAGGCATTGCTAATGAAGGCCTTGAGGTGGTGGGATGAAGGCTCTGAAGTAGGACAACATGTACTAGTCTAATTCAATTTCTCAGTCTTAGGGACCAATGTACTGGGGCTAACTAGGCAGAGTGGGTCTCTCTTCTTTATTTTCAAGTTTTCTTCTTAATATAGTACGTTATTAATGCTCAGATGTTTATGACCTCCTCAGTCTCAACACTGGGTTTGTTTTTGTTCCAGTATGTGCAGGAAAGAGAATACTTAGAGTTAGGAAATGTGAATTCCATTTGAAGCAGATTAATTTTGAGTCTCACCAAGGTTAAAAAATAACAAACAAACAATGAATAATAATAAACACCACAAAAGATTATTACCAAAAATTAGCACATCTTTCTGAAAGTAATTGGTTCTCAGCCGGCTGCTAAAATTCTCATGGTGAATGAGTGAAAAATTCAAAAATAGGATGGAGACTTGATTTTTACAAGCCCTAGGGTGTTGGAGTAGAGCTAGAAAATGAATTTGGAATGTGCATTTATATAAAGTAATTTTCTCATTTCATAAGAAAATAAGAGTTCTAAAGCAATGTCTAAAATACAGTTCTGAAATGAAAATTACTACCATAATCTGAAAATGTAACTTCAAGTGCAGCACGTAAGTACATATTCTATAGCCTCAAAGCATATTTAATAAACCGATAGGATAGAATATCAATACCAATTGCTCTGTGAAAGGGTAAACACAGCTGTGGTGGTAAAGCTGTAGAGATAAGCCTTAAGGGTCTTTACAACAGGTTTTTTGTGTTGATTTTCTTTAAAAACAAACCACTGTAAAATACACTTTTTCTTAAAGAAATAGTCCTTGCCCATTTTATGTAATAATTTGCTCTGAGCGTGGCTTTAATTTAGCATCAATACCTGTGTTGTCACAGGCTGGGCTTGAAGTTTCCATGTATTTTGTAGTCATCTGCTGCTCAGCAGGCTCTGAGGGTTCATTATTATCTTGTAAGGGAATGAATGCAAAACCAGCAGGTTCATCATTGCAGCCTCAGTGGAAACTCCCTAGGGATGCCCTGTGGAGCTGTAGGAACAGACACTAAAACTCATTTATGCTCTCAGTGCCCTCTGCTTTATCTTACTGGGCACTCCTCTCATTCACTGAGGGATGTCTGGGCTGTGCTGAGGATCTCACACTGGGCTTCAGTTCTGCAGAAGATGTGAAAGAAAGTCTGAAATCTAGAACCAAGGAAAAAAATTGCTGATTGGGGAAATACGGAGATAGAAACCCCTGTTGCTTCCTTCAAAATTGTGGGGAGGTTTCTGCCAGTACAGTGCTGAGGATGGCACATGAGGATAACCTGAGGGGAAGAGGGGAGTCAAGGCAGCTGTGGACTCAGCCTTCTGCATTGTCCTCAGAATGACAGTGTGCTCTTAAAGAGGCCTGTGAGGACTGGCATGGCCAGGAGCGCTCATCTCTCTGGAGAGGTGCAGCTCTGCTAAAGTGTTCCTCTCGACTTTGGCTCTAAAATTCTTTCCTGACTACATCATTTGTAGTTTTGTCAACTTTTGTACCCCAGGTACCTAAGCAGCTCTCCTGGCGTCTACTTCCACGTTGCTTCTGCAGGAAGCCCTGCAGGTCTGTGCAGTTTCTTCTGTCCTGGCTATTTGTTCAGCAATGTGGATGGGTTTTTTGTTTGGGGTGTTTTGCTTTTTTTCTTTCAGACTGTTATTGGAGCCCGTGTTATGGTTGTCATAACTCACCTGACTTGCATCCAGGGAATTTGACCTGGAATTCTTTTAGCAGGTCTCTGTTGATTTGTGGTAGAGTACAGGGAAGTAAGCTGTTTTGTCCTGAAGTCTAATTAGAAGTTGTGCATCAGCTGAAAATTATTAGTCAACTTTTCCAGTAGGGCTGATAGTGCTGGACAAGGGGTCAACGAAATGTCTTGTGAATAGGAACAAATACAGAATATTTTGGGTTGGAGGGGACCTTTAAAGTTGATCTAGTCCAACCCCCCTGCCATGATCAGGGTTGCTCAGAGCCCTGTCCAGCCTGGCCTTGAATGTTTACAGGGATGGGGCATCTACCACCTCTCTGGGCAACCTGTTCCAGTTCCACCCTCATTGCAAAAAATTTCTTTCTTATGAGTAGTCTGAATTTATCCTCTTTTAGTATAACACCATTACCCTTGTCCTGTCGCTACAGGCCCTACTAAAAGGTCTGTCCCCAAGGTTCTAAGATGAGAGCTTACTTTGGGGTTTCATTTATTTGCCGTTAAAAACCTTTTCCCTTACAAAAGGATCTTTCAAAATTTTTTGCGGAAGGCTTTTGTTAGAAGTTTTCCAGCTTTTAATAAAGATGAAATAATAAAACTCTCTTGGTTTTAGTTTAGCCTTTTTTAAGAAGTTTTACTTTTTGTCCCTAAGTACAATAAAAGCCTACCTACTGTTTTTTGTTCTTTCTCCTGTTACCATATTGCAGGGGGTTTTATTTTAATAGCTCAAACTTAAGAAGCTAGAATAATGAAAAAGGAATTTAAAATGTGGAAGGAGGAAAGAACTGAGTTATTTTCTTTCAGAAAGACAGAACAGGAGAGGAGGAAATAAGGTTTGAATACCAAAAGCCAACCTCCTCCAAGGGTCCTACAGGCACTTAGTGAGCACAATCAGATGAGTTTTTCAGTAATTCATCTGAGGAAAGAATGAGACAAAAGGGGAATATGCAAACAAAAACATTCTTAAAATGAAAATATTCCTGTAATTGTATTGTTTAGATCTGTACAGCATGTGTGGCCTGGGGTCTCACTGTGCTAATTAGGTTAATTCAAATAGTGAGAAACACTGTTTTGCTGTTCTCTGCCACATGAGAGAGGCAAGGAGTGGGAGAGGGAGCAATTAAAGATCAAGGGGCATTTGGCTTTGGTTCCTTCAGGCAGATGAACAAGGATGCAGATGCTCTGTCAGTGAAGAATTTCAGGAGGATGAGACAGCCTGGCATGCCTGGTTCAGGTCACCTTGCACAGCATGCCAGGTCTGGGCAACAAGAAATATTTTGCTTTTCTCTGTTCCTGGTCATTTTGTTTGAAACAAACAAATGAACAAAAACCCCTCACAACAAAACTTGGTTTACTATGGGTATTCAAAACATGTTCATTTTTCTAATGTTTTCATGTCTTTTATTCTGAAAAGTTTCTAAATTATTAGGTCAGTATTGTGCTACAGTCATATTCTCTTTGCTCTTTCAAACCCACCTGGTTTTTGCAAACCTCTAAGAAGGCATGATCCTGAACAAGCTGATCTGCTCTGAGCAGGAGTATGGCTAGATCATCTCTGGAGGTCCCTTTCTACCTAAATTCATCAGTGACTCTGTGACACTCATGTTACTGAGGGAGATTGTACTTCAGTAAATTTTGTCCTTGGAGTTTTGCCTCCACTGCTGACCTGGGCAGCAAGAAGAGTAGCTCTGTCCTTGTTGTTGAAGCCAGGAGCTTAAGGGGTTGAAGACTTTAATTTCTAGCTATTAATTTCTAGATATTAAAAACAAATGGGTTTATTTCTTTTTATTTAGCTTGACATTAATTGATAATTTATTGCTGCCTAAGGGACAAAAAATGTAGAATTCTGATCTGTAAAGATTATGTTTTAAGTGAGACCAAAATTAAACTACGACTTTTGGCAGAAAGTGTATTTTTTTTTTTAATCTGTGCCAAGAGAATTGTTATTTTATTTCTCCTTCCCTATTCCTCATCACAGAGCTCTCAAAGTTAGAAAAACCCTGCACATCCATACAGCATCTCTGAAGCAGAGAAGAGCAAGGACATTGCTCTTGCCAGGTAGATCTTCACAGGTTACTTAAATGCACTCTTGGTTGGCGAGAAGTACTTGGACAACTTGTTTTCATGCACAAAAGTCTCTGTCTCATTTAAAACTTACAGCCAGGGTTTGACTTTTTTTCCACTAGAAATATCTGTGCCATTGCTTAAGATGAGAGTCCATGTGTTCCGTATGGTGCTACAGGGGTGTGGAAAAATAATTCTGAGGACAGCATCTGCTGTGTGTATGTGAAAGCCAGGCAGACAGATAGCTGCTGCCATCTCATCTCTCACAGGCACCGACATAAAATCCTTACAAATAGCAGTTCCACACAAAAATTAATCCCTACTTCGCAGCAGTTTCTCATACTCTTTCCTTTTTTTTGCTATTAATTTAAAAAAAGTTTTGTACATAAGCCATTCCTTCTTTAAAGGCCATCAGGGAAACCTGTCAAAGGTTTATTTTGGAAATAAGAGAGACCAGAACAACTGTACTTCCAATGTTTCCATAACACCTTTGTGTGAGTGAGTATGAGTGTGTAACTGTGTGTGTGAGTGAGTGTGAGTGTGTAACTGTGTGTGTGAGTGTCCCCTGCCATCTGGAAGGACTTAATTCACAGTAAGGTGCAAGTCCAGACACGAATTTGTAGCACTTGAGATCAGTCAAAAAAATCCAGAGTAGTTTGAAGATCACCTTTGGTAGCAGGAATTGTTAGGAATTCTGTACAACCTGGGCTGAAATATCGTGTCCAATAAGAAGAGGACAACATGAGATCCTTACTATTGTCTCTTCTACCAGAACCGTGACTCTAACTGCATACACAGAGATCACAGGGGCAGAAAATACTCTTGTATGTGGAAAATCCCGTTACCACCATAGCTGTTGCCTCACATCTTGTCTAAGATTTGCCCAGAGGTGAAATGGGCAGACAATGTCAGCATTTGTTTCCTGCAGCAGCTAATCAAGGTTCACCACAAAAAAAAAAAAAAAGAAAACAAAACCTTGATTTGACACTAAGTAAGGTGTCAGATCTGGCTGAAGATTTTGCATTTTAAGTGCAGCTCATACCAGTGACTACAACATCCATTAGATTCACTGTCCCTGCAGAATAAAAAGGCCAAACATCTACCGCAATTATGTTCAGCTCTATAATATTAAGTGTGTGTGTATGAAGAAAATTGATAAAAGCATGTTAAAAAGAGATTTTAGGAGAATTAAACACTTAGAGGAGATATGGAGTTGCTGAATGATACCCCACCAGAATCATTAGTACATATCACCCTCTAATAAGAGCTTAGAAAATGGTCAAAGAGAGCAGATACAGGCTAAGCAGCAAAGTAAATTAGGTTATGAAATGATGGAAAGACAGTTTTTAAAAAGCTGAAAACATATCCAAAGGATGAGAAGGAAAAGGATCCTGATCTCCATAAGGAGAAATAAAGATAAAAAAATGTAAAGCAAAAAGAAGGAACAATTAGCTAAAGCATTCAAAAAAGCCAGTATTAATTCTTCAAACCCTCAAAAGCAAAAAGCTGACCAGAGACTGTAGGATGACTTTATGATCATAGTTTAAAACTCAGCAGCTGGAGATGATGGACACCCCATTGCAGAGAAGCCAAATTCATTATCTGCATTGTTATTCACTATGGAAGAAACAGGTGAGACAGACAGAGCATTTTGGGGTAAATTCATGAGAGAATAAGTCCAATACTGAGGCCACTGTGGAGGAAGTTACGGTGCACTAGATAATAAACCATTATGGTGTTCACCCGAGAGTCTAAGGGAGCTCACACATGAAGTAGCTGTGTTGCTTGTAGTAAAATGTGTCATTGCTTAAAACTTTCTCAGGATCTGAAGACCTCGAGGTGGATGAAGGATGTCCAGCTTCAAAGGATTCTGAGGGAATGTGGGGAGCTACAGGACTGCCTGCAACGTCAGCAAATTAGCAGAGACTCTCTAATAAGGGATAGAATTGGACAATTGAGTCTGCTGAGGAAGAATCCATAGGCTACTTTAAGGACTATTGTAAACACCTTGTCTTGTACATCTCTGAAGGGATTAACAAATACAGAGATAACATGGTCTGGTTGATATTGTCTATATGGATTTTGATAAGTTTTTGATGCAGCCCTTGCCAAAGGCTTTTTAGGAGGTGAAGCAATTGTGATAGAAGAGGGAAGATCCTGGCATAGTTATATCTGTAATTAAAAGATAAGAAACAAAGGCTTGGGGTGAATGAAGGGAGTTACCAGTGAAGTCCCAGAAGAATCTGTGCTGAGATCTGTCCTGCTCATCTCGTTTGTAAATGCCCTGCAAAAAGGGACGTCCTGCCAAAGGTCACCAGAATGGCAGCAGGGTTTCATATAGGGAACAACTGACCATATTTGGATTATTTGGCTTCCAGAATTTGAGTGGCATGGCAAGGATGGACAAAGATGAGTTTAGTTTTCCCAGCATGTATGAAAAGTACTATATAATTTTCAGGAGTTATCTGTTCAAAGAAAATCCCCAAGAGTGAGTTAGAAATGTCACAAGTTCCATCTGCATTTTTTAGTGCCTTCCTTAACTTTTCAGGTCTGAAATGGAGACATGAATTTAATTGGATTGATTTCAGTCTTTCCAGTTTCATTTTGTTTCTGAAGTCCTGGCCATCTCCAGAGATTGATAAAATTATGTCTTCTCCTGGTACCTAAAAGTCGGACACGAATTGCTTC
Source organism: Lycocorax pyrrhopterus obiensis (assembly GCA_014706295.1). NCBI lineage: Eukaryota > Metazoa > Chordata > Aves > Passeriformes > Paradisaeidae > Lycocorax > Lycocorax pyrrhopterus. The sequence goes on from JACSVZ010000001.1 coordinate 83,676,265, forward strand.
AGCATGAGACCCCAGAATTAGTCACAATATTCAAATTCCTGAGTATTGCTTGGGGGATTTTTTGTAAGACACAAATTATACCTAAACAAATGGGTCTAGAGAGACTTGAGTTTACTTGCTTCTGCTGGAAAACTGGCCAGTAATAACATAGTTCCTGTTAAGAAGACTGTGGCTACATTAGTCACTGCTGAAGTGGCCCGCTGCTTTGTTTCCAGAGCAGAGTGGCTCTGGGTTCATTTAGATTGGAATGTGAGGACAGTAAATTCCTGCTCTGTCATGTAGGTGTATGATACAGCCCCCAGATTGTTTGTAGTCTTCTGAAGGATGTTGCCAGAATAAAAAGGAAAGAGGAAAGTAATTTTTGAGTTTGTCTGTATTGGGGGAGAAAAGCATTCATTGAGTAAATAAAAGATGACAAGATTAGAAGCAGCCAAAAATATTCCAGTGGGTGCTTTTTCAGCTTTACTTGGTACCTCTGCTGCATTGTACATGCTTGTTTTTCATGAATACAAGAGAGTTAGATCAACCAGGCCAAGCTTGGATCCAATATAAATAGACGCAAAACTTTTATTGCCTGTGGTCCCAAGTCCTTATTTTCACTTAGCCTGATTTTACCCCATTGTTATGTTATTAACATCAGTAGAGTTGCTCCAGGTATTGCTGATAAGTGATATCAAAATCAGGTTTTTAATGAGAACTAGGCTCACTGTTTCAAGGGAAAACTGTGCCCTTAAACTGTTGCCAGAAGGAGAGCAGTGCTCATTTCCAAAGCAGACCGACTGCTGCTGCCATTTATTTGCTATGGGAGTTGTTGCAGAAGTATTGGGGTTTATGCTGATCAATAAAGGGACTCTGGTAAGCCGAAGTATTAAAGCTGTTAACTTTTTTTCTATGGATCACTTAAAAGACTTCATTAAAGGGGAGTGGACATTAAATCACTGCCATGAACATAAAATCCTGTTGTGTTCACGTGCAATACAATTAAATGTTTCAGGCATTCCAATAAGGATCAGCCCATGCTGATCCAAATCACTGAACAGGAAATGCTGCTAGGCAAGATTGTTAGCTTAACTATGTAATTTTAATTTATGTATTAAAGTGTTGATCTAGATAATGCAATAATTGCAAATGCTTGTGTTTGAAGAGCATGAAAATTGCTAAAAAATTAAATTTTGTAATCATCAGACTGTGAAGGTTGGTCACATTGGGCAAAGAAATGTTTGTCTTGTCCCGGGGCAATGCATCTGTAATTAAGACAAGTAAAGACTCTTGGGTAGACTTAGGTCTCTGAAGCACGTACCAGCTTTTAGACTCAGTAACACACTACTGTTGCATGTGGGGTCACAGAAATGCATATTTTTGCAAGATTCCCAGTTAATAATTTCAAAAACCAACCCAAAGTCCCAAGTGCCCAAGCTATCTGCTTTATACTGTCCTTCAAATGACTTATTTCTTCCCAGGACATTTAGTTTAGCCATATTAATTTCTGAATGATGGAATGAGACAGTGTTTTCAGGGTCAGCGACTGGTTTACACTCCTGCTCTTTGCCTTCAGGCAATGGATTCTCACTCACTGAAGAGACCTGAAGACCTGTCTGCTGTTCCACCAGTCCCTAAATCAGCTGCTTCCAGGAGGGTGTAGAGAGTATCTCCAGCTTTAGAGAATCAGCTAGCTTATTTCTGAGAGGATTTGTCACTTTGCTTTGCTGCTCCCAAAGGTTCCCCACAACTGTCAGATCACTGGGAAGTTGTTTTAGTACGAGCTGTAACTCAAAGAGTTATGTTTGACCTTCATCTTCATAAAGATGATCGTAGGCTACGACTGTACTACTTTGAACATCTACAAAAGAAAATGATAAGAAAATGTTCTTCTAGGGGATATTTAGCCAATACCCTTCTTTTTCAGTAGCAGTGTCTTGGCTCACTGCAGCTGCCTCCTCTTCCAGACACCTGAGGCTGTTCTGCCGAAGAGCTGACTTGACCTTGTGGGTACCCTGTGGTCACTCAGGGTGAGACTTGGCCTTCTGTAGATGGGATGGTGTTTCCTCCTTTCTCTGTCCTTTTAGGCTTCTTGTTTTGGGCTTTTCAGTAGTAATTCTGCTTTAGGACTTGATTAAATGTGTGCTGAAAAATTCTTTCTTTTCCTCCTTTTCCATCTGGGAGAAGACTGATCCCTCATGCTTCTTCTAGACTGGACTTCTCTCTACTTTCCTGACCTTATGTGACTAACACTGTCCTGGGATCCTCAGATCCATATCTTTTCTGACTTCAAATTGATTTTCCCTGTTTGCAGCATTCAGAAATCCCAGGCTGTTTAAATGTACGCGTATCTCATTGGATTTGCCATGTGGAGCTTGCTGCAGGCATTTCATGCTTCACACACAATAAACTAATATATATGCCAGGTTTGGCACAGAATCCTGTCCTAAATTACTCCCCCCACCTGCCCACTCTTGCTTTGTGTTATTTGGAAGATTTTGCTATTACAGAATCCTGTGCTCCCAGGTGCTTTGTTGCACCTGAGTGTGCTCTCCTTAAGGCATAAGAAGATTATGTTCTGCCAGTTCCAAGGTTTGTTTCCTTTTCAAGCCAAAAATACACATGCTCAACATGTACTGCGAATGTTAGATTTATATTAGAGTTGCATTCAAAATCTCCAGAAAGGCAGTTCCTGCAGGGACCTTAAAATCTAGACTTCTGCTCTCTGTACCGTATCTTGCCTGTGATTTGTTGTCACTTTGCTTTTCATCCACTTTGGCCCTGTACATTTGCTGTGAAAATATGGGAGGGTTCCAGTGTATGAAACATTGAAAATTTGACTGCTTTAACCAAAAGATCTAAAGGTGGTTATATCTCTAATATCTTCTAATTCTGGTTTTCATTTACAGCCTATGAATGTATGTTGGTAAAATGTCTGTTGCCATTGAGAGAAAAATTACTATTAGCCAATCATTTTTTGTAACTCTTGGAGAGTTTCACAGTAAATGTGTTTCCTACCTGCATCCACATCAGCAGCTGTGCACATGCCTATATACAATTTCTGGAGGAAAACTACTCATACTAGTTAGAACCCAAATGAGACATAAACTGTGGCCTCATGTCAGCATGATTTCAGTTCTGCTGAAGTTAATGGGAAATTAGTGTGTGCTTCTACACAAGTGTTTCCTGCCTTTGGGGCCACCCTGCATATAAATACTGCATCTTCTGTGAGTCTAACATGGGCAGGGCAACTCAACACAGAGCTGTGAAAGAAGAGGAAGAGTTCAAAAAAAGGAATTGCTGCAGCATGTCATAAAATGGGTGTTCGTTGTCTCCTTTCATCAACTTTTCCCTAAGACTGTTTACTTAAAAGCTCCTCGGCTATTGCCAGGAATGCAGCTATCCTATTTTAGGCCATATCTACTCAATAAAAGTCTAAGCCCACAGTGCATGAGGGGTACTTTGCACTGGTGTTGAGATGCTGCAGTGCTGTGGTCCACCAGACTCTGCAGGTATTTAAAATAAACCTCTTTTCTCTAAGGTGCTCATCCTTTCTGAAGTAAAAAGCAAACATTTAAATGCAGCTTTGCTGTTGGGCCATTTTTCTTTCATTTGTATAAACTGAAGCTCCTAAAACTACACGAGGTTGATGTCTCCAGATAATCTACCAAAATCAGATGCACAGAGAGAAGTAAATGAGAGGGTCTACAGCACAGGGAGTAGGCAAGCGACAGTAGAAGCCATAAGGCAGATGGAAAGGAGGAACTGATAGAAATTTAGCCTTATTTTATGTGTGTTGCATATTGCCAATGCTTCTGCTGGATCATTGGGTCTTGTGTTTTAAGAACTTACCCCCTTTTATGGGTGTGAAAACATAGCAGATATGGTGAAAACACAAGAAAGAAGGATTTTATACTTCTATAACCTGCTGCAGAAAAGTACTACCTTGTTCAGTCTGATAAGCTATGGGGATCATAATGCCCTCACTGCTGTATTTGTAAATGCTTTTTGTGGCCTCTGCTCTGAATCTAAACAAACCAATTTAAACAGCCCTGTAAGTCAACTTGATCCAGTCTCCCTACCAGAAAGGGAGGCCTCTCTTATTAGCAATTTCAAATGGACAACTTCCATATGTCTGGCCTGTAGTCTTTGTACCAGATCTTTGTTTTTGTATGAGTAGACTAAAAGGTGGAAAAATAGCAGTAGTTTGGGAGTGTGTGAGGGATGAACCAAAACAACTGTCTTTTAACTGCTTGGATCAGATTCAGCCTGGCAGCTGAAGTCCAGCCCCAAGCAGGGGTGAATTTGGCATCATCAGGCACTGTTCCATGGCTGGTGGGGTGGATTTGTCCTGCCTGGAATTTGAAAAACAGGCTGTTTCTTGTGCTTTCTTCACTCTGATGCTAATTAAGAATTTGACCTTTTGAGAGGTCAGTGTCTTGGTGCACCCGAGAGTCTTGTAGGTGAGTGGGTATTCAAGCTAAATCTTCAAATACAAGTCAGCCCTGCAGCTATCTTAAGGAGCAGCATCTTCTCATCTGCTTAGGGCTGACAGGCTGCCACTTTGCCATGGCTTTCTGTGTTGCACTGTCACTCCTTTCTGTGTGAGGCTTTTTGCTGGGACCCAAAAGCTCATGTCGGATTTAAGCTCTCGGTTCTGCATTTAGCTCATGCTGAGATCTTTGTGCTACTTTACCTCACTTCATTCAAGTGTTCATCTGACAGTTATTTGATTTTTCTCCTTGCTCTCTACTAGGTGAAATGGGGCCATCTGTTTACAGCTATGAGTTTTCCCACTAATTTTCTTAGACATCAGCTCAGGACCTGATGTCAACGTGCAGGATTTAAGAAAGCCTATTTTGGCTGGCATAGCAGGCTGTCTGTCTGTGCACATGCCTAAAGTGATCTCCTGCTGGGGGCTGGGAAGGGAATTCCTCTATCAGGTGCAGCACACAAAGAGCCAGAAGTATTTGTGAAGAAGGGAAAAGCTCACATTCCTTCAGGGCATCAGCTACCTGCAGCTTAGATGGGGACGTGCAAAGGGGACCTGCCAGCCTTTTGCTCAGGGGACCAGCTTGGTTCTGGCATGTTGGTATTCATCTCTTTGACTCTCTGTGTACCACAGCAATTATTACACATTCTACAGGAGGAAAACCTGACATCCAGTTCCTACCTGCTGTATTAAAGCCCTTTCTTAACTTTATTTCTCTCTGGGTGCTTCTAGGGCGCTGTGGTCTGTAGCTCCCCACAGTGGGAGATATCTGGAAATGCTTTAGGCTCCAGTGAGTTTGCAAGGATGGAGGAAGGGTGACTGGGTTTGGTTTTTTAACTGTCTCTGCACTTGGCCTGTTTCACCCTTTGCAGGAGGTAAAATATGTCCCAAGTAATGAGATTTTTTTTTTTTTTCAGTTTGTCTTCAAGGTTCAAAGGAGTAGAGATGCTTGGTAGCTTTTGTCTCCCCTTTGGGAAAGAAAAATGCAGCCCTCAGATTCCTGTTGCACTGCTGGAGAGTGAAATCCAGGGTATTTCACTGAGGGCAGGAAGGGGAAAATCTCTCATTAGACAGAATACAAGCATACAGGCATCTGCAAGCCAAATAGTCACAAATTAGGAGGTGAGGGATTTAAAAGCAGGTTCTGGTTTTATTTGGATCAGGTTTGACTCAAATGAGGTGGTTAACAGTTCTCCCATGTTTCAGTCTGCTTCTCTGAAGGGTGACTGGAGAGATGCCACAGCTCTGCTAGTCCCTCCTGGGAAGAATTGTTTGGGATGTCTCATATAGTGTTTGAACTGACTCCTCAAGTGGGCATGGGTTTGGTTGATGACCACAAAAGAGAATAAGGGCAAGAAGATGGGATGGAGAGTTGTGCCTTTGTCAAATCCCATCTGCAGCTGCTGGAAGTGGGTCTTAGATTGAGACTAGTCTTGAGTGCACGCAGTCTGTGTGGAGGGGGAATGCCTCTCATGGGACAGCTTTTAGCAGCAGCAGACCTTGTCTAGGATAAGATGCCATCTGAGATTAAAACTCAGAAAGGTCCACGTGGCTGGTTCCACAATGTGCAGATCGTGGGAAGGACAGTGGTGAGCACTGGACTGTGGATGGACTCCTTGGCCCTGCCCCATGGACATGGGTCACACCAAGGTGCATGAGCCACATCCGCCACTCCTGACCAAGTGCGTGAACTGGATATTCAGTTATTTCAATAAGCAACCACTTAAGTCAGCATTTTCGCAGCTGAAGCAACACAGAATAAGACTTTTCTAGTACACACACACTGGCCACCTTACGAGTGGCTGTCACACAACACAGGACAATCCCATGTTGGGTTTCCAGCTTTGCATTTGTTCTTGAGCCTGAGATAGTCCTAAAGAACAGGACAGAATAGGGTATTCCTCCAGATCTTCACCTCATTATGTTACTGTGATTCGTTTAATTTTTTTACGTCTATATCTGTGGAGAATGCTTTAAAATGGGCTCGAATATTTCTTCAAAAGTGTGATTTACATCCTATATTTGGTGTTAATAACCTTAGTTTGCATGCGTGTGTTTGCTGCCACTTGCTATTAGTTGCATTTAATTCAGCCGAAATAACAAGCATCTACACAGGTTAATCTTCTGTTCATAATCTGTTTTTATTCCAATTCATTTCATTGTGTGCCCCAGCACTGGGATTCCAGCCCTCCATCCATTACTGCACCTTGCAAACAGAAGTGATATCTTCTAGTCAGGACAGGTCTCTCTGGAGGAAAGGAGATCTGGGAGGAAAATTTGAGAACCAGTGCACTAGTTTAGCACTGAAACTTTTGGACTGCACACACAACAGAAAGATAGGAGTAGTCTGAAAACATTCAGAGATTTTGGACCATTCCCACTGGACTATTTGTTCAGGTCTGTTGCAAACATTGTGTGCCTCCAGTCAGTATTTAATTTTCTTTTTTTCTTGTACCTATATCTGTACTTTATATAATGTCTTTAGGAAGGACAAGGAAGGAGGTCAATCCTTCATAAGGATACTGGGAATAATGCCCTAGCAGCTCCCTTCAGGACAGTCCTGGCCTGAAATAGTCTAAACTGTTTCTTGAATATATTTCATAGTGTTTGATTCAGCTGTGACTTGTGCCCTATGTTTTTTTTTCACAAAAGCCATAAACTGAAGGAAACATAAGCACAACATATCTTTAAATAAAATATACTACATCTAGCAATGTAGTTCTATAAAATATACCACATCTAGCAATAAAAATTGCTGGTTTATATTATATGATAACATTTAAAAAACAGATAGTGAAGGGCTAAACTTTAAAGGGTTTGAAAAATTTATCTAGAGGAATGCTTCCCAACTTGCTTCACTATAATCATATTTGAGTAGCACCAACAGGAGCAGCTGATGGGCTTCAGTGGGGACTGTGCTTCTAATAAACACTTAGGATTTATTAATAGTGATTTCAAGAAGCAATTTTATTTATAACCCTAAATAAAACCATGTGAATTCTTGTTTTCTAAATACATCATCATTGCATCTGTGCATTTAGGCAGCATTCCTGTGCACTGCGGCTGGGAATTGGCCACCAGGCACTGAAAACCTGATTATTTCCAGGCAGGTTGTGATACAGATCTGTGTCACTACTCTAATTCTTGACAAAATTTTTCAGAGTTCTAAAAGTCAAACCCCAATGCCCTGGAAACTACATTTTGCTATGGCTGCAATTTAGTAAGGGATTTTCCAGGGAGGAAGGTTCACGTAGCAGTGAGTGTCCAACCATTCCTGTCTCATGAACTCAGTGCTGTAGTGGAGGGCTGCAATAACATCTTTGCTGCAAGCTGATTTACACAGATACACCCAGAACAAACATTTCCTGTCATTTTTTATCTTCTTTGTTAGATACAAACACAAATGTCTCCAAGGACAATCAAATGGGAGCACTTTGAAATGAACCCAAGCAGTGAGCAAGTGCATTAACATGCAGGGTCCCGTTTGAGTTTTCTAATTAAACTCAATTGTGTTCTCTGACCTGCATTTTAAATACTGAATATTTAGTGAGATTCATACTTTTTTCCTCCTAGCCTGGCTCCTTTCAGGCTTTGTTCAGCATGTGAATAGCTCCATTAGGGAAATGTGAAAGCACTGGACTATGCATTGAGTTGCTATTTTGACATTCCAGAGGGAGATGCTACTAAGCTGTAAATTACAGAATTGGACATCATTGATTTGAATTCAGATCAGTTTGGCCTGAAAAGCTGGGTTTAGCTATTTGACCTGCCCTGACCCGTTTCTGTCCTTTGTTTAGTAGGTACCTGAGTTTTTTGCTAATTTCTTCCTACTCTCCTGTGTACAGAAATCTAAAGTATTCAAATGTTTTAGCCCATATCCCTTGCTTTGGTGAAATAAAAATAATTTTGTGCTTCATCATAACATGAGATTTCTAAACATTTTTGGGGCTGCCCTTTCTCTCTCTTTTTTTTTTTCTTCCCAGCATGCCACAGTTTCAATAGTGTAGTTACAAGGAGAAGAAAATTGCTCATAAAACCCATCAAACTCTGACATTGTTGAAGCTAACATTTAATATAGTATTTACAGTTACCTGAAATGAGATTGTCAAGATGCTGGGTTGGCAAACCTTGACTCCAGGAAGAAGTAGAGCACTCTCTGCCTGAGCCATAGCCTAGTGCAGAGCTCTGCTTGCATGTTGGAGGGACAGACCTGGGGCAGTAAGACCAGCATGGTGAATCTGTGCTGTGCTTGAGACAGATGCTGAAGAGGCAGCAGTAGCCCCTATAAGATGGAGGGAGAAGAAGGAAGAAGCAGTGAAGTGAGGAGCATCACCCGTTTTTTCAAGTGAGATTCACAGAAAGGTTGAGATTTAAGAGACTGGGTGTAGTTCCCTGGATTTTCCTGTGACTTACTGAATTAACTTGAAAGTTTGGAGCACTGCTGAATCATAATACAAATGCAAGTCTTTATTTTCTACTTCCAAAGTCTCTTAAACCAAATGCATGAACACCTCAGCCAATTACATGTGTGGGTGCAGATAGACTGTTCAGGCAAAAGCCCCAGACCTTCAAAAGGAAACCCACTGGATGCAAAGCAGATGCCCATTTGCCATCTTTGCAAATAATTTTGCACTTTTTCAAGCAGCTGGTGCTGGCTGTTTTCAGAGCCTGCTCTCCTCTCTTGGGTCACTGGTCTGACACCATTGCTGTGGGTGCTCTGCATCCTTCCTGCACCTCCTGCCTTCCCCCCATCCCATGTGTTCCCACACTGCAGAGTCCAGCATTTCACAAACACAGACACCGGACTTTGCTCGTGCAGCAAGGTGCTGCAGTGGAGGGGAGCTTGCTGAGGCACGCTGAGGCTCTGCTGCTGCTGCTGCTGCATCCTCCCTGGGGTTAATGTACTTCCAAGCCAAGTGCTCCAACCTCCACAGCTTGCTGACTCAAGCTTTTGAAAAGACAGATGTACTGCAGCAGGAGCACTTCACCAAGTTGTTTGCTTCCTACTCCCTTTTTGATATGGCCTTTGGAGAGGCTAGGAGAAATGGGAAAACACAGCTTAACATTCTTATTCTGCTGCCATAGGGAGGCAGGAGACGCCTTCCTGGCTGTTGCCAGTTTTCCTTGACTGCCACTAGTTTATTGTCCAAGTCTGGAAGAGAAGGCCTTCTGAGGCTGAATTATGTTGTTTATCGTTCCTGGCTGTACATTAAGGAATGGAGAATTTTTTGTTTTCACTCCCTCAATGCAAGTCATGAATGCAATGATACTGTGCCCAGCATTTGGTCTGTAGGTTGGCTGATGTTGGATCATAGAAGGTCTGTGTACTGGGCACGTAAAGCTGATATAAAAGGTTTTTCTTAGTGCAGAGAGGAGCTGGCACCAAGCCCTCTGCATCTCTTTCCATTTCAGTGCAGAGGATTTGCAGGGGAACTGTGAAAGTCATGGGCTGTGGGTGGCATTGCTGTAAGTCTGCAATGAGGAACAAGTCCTTTAGCTGACTGAAGCAGCCATCAGCTGGCTCCAGATGTGAGCTGGCAGCCACTTCTGCATGCAGCCCTGTGCTGTCCCAGCTGATTGCAGCCACAGCTGAGAGCTATGTCTGGAGATGGACAGTAATGCCAGACAGCAGTGAACTGCCTGGATGCTGTGCACAGGGCTGTGATGTAGGACATGGTAGTGGGAAGAAATGATAATTCAAGAATGCTCATCGCTGTGATGTAGTAACAGCTTAAAGACACAGGAAGGAGAGAACAAAGGTAGGAAACAAAAGATGTACAAAACAGAGAAAGGTGTACATAGCCTGCATTTCCTTTAACGTTTTTTTTTTTCATTTCATGCTTTTGGAGACATTTTCCCACCTGATTGTTACACTTTTATAACAACTGTGGTACACAAATTAAACAAATGGCTTGTTCCATTTTGCCTTTTCCAGTCCTGCGTTGCTCCCCCAAGAAGCGTGGTGCAGAGGTTCTCTGGCTGTAGCTGCCAAGTAACTCATTCTGATGGGAACCTGCTGCTCTTTGAAGCATTCAGTCTAGTAGTTTTCTCCTGAAATGTGAGGTGTAGCAAACATTTCTGGTAGTGGCAGCTGCAATACTTACTTCTTGTTAGCCTGAACAGCTTGTGCTTTGTGTGGTTTTGATAGAAACCATATAGTAAACGATAAAGAAACGATATCGTAAAATGACTCCATGGTAATGTTACCCGCCTGTTCACCGCTCCCTTTAAGTTCTCATGCACTCAGGAGGCCTGAGCAATCTGCATTTATCAGCTGCTTCTTGAGATCATGGGAATGCTGTTGGCACTGGGAGCAGTGATTCCCCCTTCCTGAGTTTACTGAAACCAGAACGACCTTCCATCATGGCCCATGCACTTTGCCATGGCAGAACACAGAAACTAAAAAATCATCCCTTTAAGCTGGCTGTTAGAAATTTAGATGCCAGCAGTGATATAACAGAGGGCTCTATTTTCTGTACTTTTTACTGCTTTCTTCATGTTGTAGGGTTTGAGTTAGAAGTGATTTTGGAGCAATGCAGTTGAGGTATTTATTCATTACGTTTGCTGATGACAACAAGCTATGGAGTGTCTCTGGGCACATCTGAGGGCAGAACTAGAATGCAAAATTTTTTGCACCAACTGCAGTAATTACATGAAAAAGCATACTTATGTGAGGTTGGTTTGCAGTAATCAACAGTGCAAACACAAGCTGAGGAGAGAAATCCAGCCAGGGAGCACATCTGCAGGAAAGGATCCGAAGGGGGGTTCGAGGGGTTGTGGCGGATCTCAAACCAAACACAAGACAACAATCTCATACTGGTGTTAAAAAAAAATCCAGGCTCCATATGAGTATGTATAGATTGGGGTGTTCTTTGCAAGATGTGTTTAGTAAACCTTCTCCTCCCCTTGACCTGCACAATTGAGCTGGGTGCTACGCCCCATCTAGCTCACAGCACTTCCAAAGAGCTGTGGCACTTCGGTCAGAAGCTGGAGGTACATTCCATAAAGGAGTGAGGGTGACATGACAGTGGTCTTCAAATATCTGAAGTGGGGCAGTGACACAGAGGGATAAATTGGTGTTTGTAGCTCTGGGAGACATGCTGGGAAGTAGTGAGCTTCACTGCAAGTGAGGGCTGGACAACAGGACGGTTTTCTGAAGTGAACTGAATGGGTGATGTGGAACTTCTAACATGGGAGATTGTTAAGACTAAACAAAAGGTCTGTCCAGAGGGGTGTAGGTGTAGCCCATCTTGTCTTATGGTGGAAGAATGAGCCAGAGGACCTCTTCATGCCCCCTCCAACCCCTTTTCTTCTCTGTGACTAAAAGAAAGTAGCTTTGCAGCTGAGCAGACCTTAGACCCAAAGGGTGGATTGCTGTGGGACATTCTCATGGAAGCTTGACAGAGTGGGAAGGAAATTAACACTCTCCCAAGGCCACTTGATGGGGAATGTAACCTCTTCAAGCAGATCAATAATCATACTTTTCCTTTCCCCACCCCAGGATAACTAATAGGGGTAAGACATATTTGGCAAAAAAAATTGGCTCATGACTACAAATTTGGATATAGATCCTCCTCCAGATGTATTTCCTACCCTGTGCCAACATGCAGTGTCATTATGTGGGCTATGTCAGCAAGACATTGGCAAGGAGAGAGGAGCTGGATTTGCCCCTCGAAGCATTCAGCTGGGGAACAGTGTGCACAGGAATTCACTTTCATTAAAGCAGCAAGTTCAGCTGGAAGCACAAGATGTGCAGAGGCTGCTGCTCTCTGTGGATTTCTGTTGGCACTGTGAGCACAGCCTGAAATCAGAGTGATGGAAATGCAGCATCCACAACAGCACATTTGTGCACATTGATTTTCATAACCTTTCTTGTTACATCTGTGCCACATAGGCAACTCTGAGTACTTGCTTTCTCCCTCCTTCTGTGCAACAAAGAACCATCTTTTTAACCAAGAAGAAAATTGAAATGCGGTCAGAATTTACTTTAAAGAACAAAATTACTATTTATACTGAATATGAAGCAATTTGGGCTTCACACAACATAGAGTAAATTACAGTTTGTCATTTTTCCCTTGCTCATTTCCAAAAAAAAAAAAAGACCAAGATGATTTGGGATTTATTTGGCAAATTTGACACCAACGCTTACTTCTTGAGATTAAAGAGGGGGGAAATAAGATGGAAAGTTCAGTCTCAGACAGAAAAGAAATGTCTAGAAAAATTACAAACCGAGATGCTAATAATTCCATGATGCCATTATGGTGTGTATAGGCTTGAGCACAGTCCAAGAAGCTTTAAACTTCTGAATACTGATTCAAACATGTTCATATAGAGTGGATGGTGTGTCATAACCATAAATAACAGGGGTGAGGGAAGAGTCCTGGGGATAGTTTTGAGCCAAACTTGCTTTAAATGATGCCCCTCCAAATTTTGCCCCTAACTTCAGTCAGGTCATATGTCACCCTTTGGAAATGATCTTTCCTAGATCAAGAAATGGACCAAGCTTTTATATAGGTAGATGGGGTTTGTCTCCAATTTCTGTGAATTTTCCAGGTTAGCTTTGGGAGTTAAGTTATGCAAGTAAATTAGAAGAAATGGAAAAAATGTGCATGTGGTTTTAGAAAAACATGTTGGATATATTAACACTGAATGAGAGAAGAGGGAATTCATAAAACGTTTTACATTCTACTAATTCCTGAGCTACGCAACAGATGTAAGACTAAACCAAGTGGCACTGGTAGAAAAAGCTTTTTTGCAGAGTTCAGTGGACATCTGGCTACAGTTAAGGGATGCTTTTTTAGTACAAAATGAATACCCTGTTAAAATATGCGGTCCTATAGGTTCAGAATTGGGAAGGGCACTATAAACAGAGATGCATGCTATTGGGGGAAATGTTCAATAACTGCCATGCTATAAGTGTTCAAATTGTTTTGGCTCTGGATCGGAGAATTGCCCTGATGAGCTGCTCAGGATTCAGAAGGAATCAAAAGAGAAAGAGGGAAGGACCCTGAGCTGTGGGGAATCTTCCCTCTTGACAGCTGCCTTCAACACTCATGTTGGGTGCAGGAGATTGCTGGCTTAGCTTAAGACCTCCCTTCAGATGCCACAGGGGCAGCCCAGTATTGCTGCTGCTGGTGGTGTTGCCCCCTTGGTAGGCTCCACGCAGAGGTGGATGCAGAGACCTGGAGCTTTTGGACAGGGCAGATTCCTCAGCAAGGTTTTTGAAGGCTGGGTATTAATTTCTAAGGAGTGCAAGACTTCATACCTTATGGCTGTTTTAAGGCTGATATAAGCTTTTCACATCAAAATGTTCAACCTGTTTTCACGGGACAGGGGTTTTGCACTCAGAGATATTGTTATTCCATTGTCTCTACTGCACCCCTTTCTGAGGTTTTGCTGTTTTTTCATGAAAGTTTCTCCCTGTGTCCTACTTACAGCTGAGCTGTGGTTTAAGAAAGTCATAAATCCTTTGCATCACTTTTTTTCTTTTTTGTTTTTCCAAAGGGAACAGGTATGACACCAGGAGTGGGAAGTTAGTGGACTAGATCCTAGTGATGTGGAACTTTCTTCTTTGATAAAGGTTCAAATGCAGTATTTCTCTGTGGTCTAAATAATTATGTGGTACACACTGCATATTCCTGCTGGGAAAAACATTTCTAGTGACAAGATCTCCTTGTCTTAGGAAAAAACCCTCAAAGACAATATTTTATACCCTTCCTTCTATCCCAGTCTCTGCCAACTTCAACAGAGTCCATGACATCTCTGTTCTTGAAGTCCCATTATCCTTTGCCATCTGTGGCTATTTGCCTCTATTCATACTTCTCTCATCACATTTTTATTTTCTTCTCACTAGAGGACTTCTTGGGGGAAGATCTCCTGCTGTTTGTCCCTTTCTTTTCCCTTGACCTTAACCATAACTACAAGTACAACTACCATCACCTAGGTGTGATGTACATTTTATATTTCTCCACATGCAAATCTCTTTCCAAATTGCAGTCCTTTCTCTATGAGCTACAATTTAGCCTATTTCAGATACAATCTTATCTGACCTTTCTTAAGGCTATCTAGCTATTAGCTCGTCCCTGTGTACCCAGGATGGTGAACTTGGTATTTCATTCCCTACCTTTTTGGGTCACTGTAAGCTGCAGCAGCCTCCATCCCAATGTAAGCAGGCACTGTGTGTCTCTCTAAAGGTTGTATTCAGTATATCTGCATGTTATCAGTGTCTCTTTTTATGACATCTCCAGTGCATGGCCATTCTTATACTGAAATGTCATACAGCTATCATTTCATCTAAGCTTTTAGGCTTCTGTATCTGAATTAACCTGAAGCATTTTTGCTTTGTTTTTGGCTTTTCTGTGTGCTGCTATTCTTTCTCCACTTTTCTGTGTTGAATCTAACCAGTCTTTGCAGTCAGAGCAGTTCACAGGTGATTCTCATTGCATGGCTTCTTTTATTTATTGTCAGATGTTGACTCCTGATTCAAAGCAGCCTGCAACATGAGCCTCTGTCATTCCTTTGTAATATTTCCTGCTTTCTCTCATTTTCTCCACATTAGAAAGAACTTCCCTTGAGTACCGCCAAAGCTGAAACACTCAACCAACTTTTCAAAAAATGACTGCCTGACCAAGTTAAGCTACTGATACAGAATCATAGAATTGCTTAGGTGGGAAAAGACCTTTAAGATCAAGTCCAGCTGTTTGCACAGCACTGCCAAGTCCATCACAAAACCATGTCCCTAAGCACCACATCTCTCAAAATCATTGCTTATCTTGCAGGTACACATTTGTGCCCTGCTGTGTGCCTGGACCTGGAAGCTGGACTTCCTATCCTTTATAGTCTGTTTAGACAGGATTTTGCTCTGTTGGTACCAACTCCAAAACAGCTGCTCTGGGTCTCACTAGCAGAGATGTCCCCCAAAGATGCCATGGTAGTTCAAGCAGAGAAGGAAGTTTACAAACTATTTTGTGGGTTCCATCTGCTTACCACTGAGCCTGGCCTTTGAGTCTTTCTTTAACTTTTTGTCCAGTATAGAAACAACCACTTCATTCCTTTCCTGTTTTAGGGAAAGTGCTGTAAACCTTTAGCCTGTGACCTCCCTGAAGGGCTGTGCTGGCAGGAGCGTGCTTTGTGTGTGCTTCTCAGCCCTTCCTGTGAGGCTGAAACTAAACATCCGTGTTTGACTGCACTTCTGCAATCTGGAGAAACTTCCCTGTGATGCAGTAAAACTGAAAAGTCATTTTGCACATTTCAGACACAGACCATGAAATTCATCTGGTGAACTTTGCATGGCAGCAGTGCCAGAAATCTGAAATGCCTTTGTGTTCTCAGTAAAATGTATATGGGAAGTGAGCCATTGGGAAAAGGAGTTAACTTATTATTCACTACATGTCAGATTTGCAGGATCAGTGATGTATTCACAGAACATGTGAAAGAATGTAATAGGACTCAATACAAGGTCCCTGGTGATGGAATATTACTAGGAGCCATCTGTACCCTTTGCTGTAGTGCCATCCCAAAACTTTTCCTTACAGCCTTCAGATGGGGGTGGTCTGATGCTGCTACTGAATGGTATTAGAAGGAAAACATCCCATACAGTGCCATTGTTTACTTTCATTCTGTCCTTCCTGGCTCACCCAATTAATTCTTAGAGCAAGAGTTGCCTATTAGGTAGCTAATGATGCAGTAATTTATGCTGGTTACTTACCTCCTGCAGCTGGTAATGCATCCCAATTACGTGAAGACAGAAATCTGGAGCATCTCTCCCTCGGTCTTTCTTGCTTTTACAAAGAACAACATGCTCTCTTTTCCACTCTGCTGTATAGATCCATAGGGTCTAATCAATATTGTCCCTCCAAGGAAGCATCCCTTGATGTGTTACCCTATAGGATGATTGTCCTGCTTAGCCATGTCTGTCCTCAGCAGGCCTGGTGACTGCCAAAGCTGGCACTGTGAGCTCCTCATTTGCACGGCATGCCCAGCTGGGTGTCATGCAGCTCGATGGGAGTAGCCTGATTTTCTATGCAGATGTTTCAATGGGGCCATAGGCAAGAAATCGGTGTCCTATGGCGAGGGGTTTTTCTTCGTGTCACTCACAGTAAGAATTCAGGCAAAGATCCTTTGTGTTTTACCTCCGAGACGAATGTCATCCTACACTAAAACAACTTGCACAGAGGATTACTTTAACATAACAAATATTTTTGAGCTGACTTACTGACTTGGCAGCGGGCGTGCTGAGAGCACTGCAAGGCTTGTGCTGAGGATGAAGCTCATCATGCTAATCAGTACTGCTCCTCTGCTGTCTCCTGCCTCTCTGTACCAGTTGTCTCTTTGGGACAGAGCCCACCTTTTTTCATTGCTTTTGTTTTGATATCCTGGATCTTTTTTTACCACACGCTTTAGGCCCTAAGACTATGATGCGTGAGATGGGCTATTCTAATATGAAGGTTTTTGAGGGTTTGTTCATAGTCCAGAACAACACCTTTGCGTTTATTGAAAAGAAATAGGCTGCTGTTCTTTCAATCAGTCTGCAAGTCACAGTCCTCTCCTGGTACCTGGAGTGCATTGAGCTTATGTGTCTGTGCTGCTGGTAAGCAGTGCTTGCAAGCATAGTTGTCAATACTAAATGCTGCCAGGCCATTTCTATAAAGGGCTGTCTCACCACAGTGGTTTTTTGTTTTGGTTTAGTTTTCTCATGAGCAGAATTTATGTTGGTTAATTACTTAAACCAAGTAAAATGTTCAAAATGCTATAAATGATAGTGTTTCCACCTTATTTTCCAAGGAGTTTTACTGAGAAATGAATAATATGATACACCCCATATTTAGATAATAATGATGAGGGAGATAAGTAAAAAGGTAAGAAAGCAAGCCTAGGACTCCCAGTCTATAAAGAATTATGTGTGTACTTGACGTTACGTGTCAGATGGAGGAAAAAAGCATGTCCAAAAGCCTCTGTAAAAACAGAAGGGCTTCATTTCTGGTGTTTGGAAAAGAATAGATCAGAGGAGGAAGGACATGCAGGTGAGTTTTCCATCAGAGAGACAACATTAATAAAAATCCAAAGAATCTAGATTAGAAACGTAGTGGGAACTGGCAGTTGAGAGACATTAAGGTCACCTGGATCCCCAGTACCCGTGGACTACCAGATTTTTCCAGTTACACCTTTGCAAATACCTTCCCTGGAACATTCCCACTCCTAGTGCTATGCTGCTCAACAACCTTTAGACCAGAACCCATGGCCCCGGTGTATGTATAATGTCTGGCACAGGCAGGTATCAGTCTTTGCTGGAGGCTGCAGGTGCTACCAGACTCCACAGTGGAAACAGTCTGGTCTGAGTCTGTGAGAGGGGAGGGAACCAAGTCCAGGAGCACTAAGACCCTGTGTGATAAATTAACTGTGGCTTTTCTTTATGGGCTGGTGGAAGCACCCAGCTCTGGTTTCAGTTGAAATCTGGGGGCTTTCCCACAAACTTCATAGCACAGGACATGCTACAGAGGCAACACATCAGGAGCAGAGTTGTGCTTTGTGTAAGGACAGACTGCGAGCACCAGCCAGCACTGCAAGTCTGCTAAAGGCTTCTGAGCCCCCTGCCACGTGTCATAGAAGGAATCAGATATTGTTCGTCCCAGAGCTTGCTCGGAGGTGGCACCTCAGTATTTTGACCATATGCAAAGTTCCCTTTCCCTCTTCACCTGGAGGATCTCTCCCCCTGGAGTTGGTTCTGGTCTAAAGAAGGAGCAAAGGAAAAGCAGTGAAGTGGTGAAAAGGCATATTTGTATTGCCTCTGGTGTGGGCATGTCTGGATGAACTCCTGGTTTGACCTGAAGACTTCCTTTTTTTTTCCTTTTCTTTTTTTAACCAGCATTAGGGAATTCCTCACCAGCTTGTTCTTGCAGTAGCCAGGCCAACAATGACAAGAATGTGGAAATCAACTAAGCAATTATATTCACAGTGGTGGTTAACAGCATCCCTTCATCTGAAACAAATCAGTTACAGTCCAGTGAAACCTGCTGTACCTACTGCCTGTACATAATAGAGCCCTTGTGCTTTTTCAGAGTGTGCCAGACCACTTAAACAGGATCGATGAGAGGCAACGGGAGACAAATGCTATGTTTTATTAACCAGAGACACTGAAAACCAGATACTCTTTCATTCAACCCTCTTCCACACAGAGAAATCTGCCATTGTATTTATAAAGGTGTTTCCCTAGGTGATGCAGAATGTCATAGGAATGAAGTCCAGGAGTATAACTCTGAATTAGCTGTGGACAAGAGCAATGGGCCATTGCCAAGGTAGGAAAAGTTATCTAACAGATTTAAAATGAGTGGTAGTTACTGTGATCTTGGTCACCTCTGAAAATCTGCAGTATGTTCTGTACCACTGGTGTTTAATCTGTGAGCTCCAGGAGTCCATGAATTGCTTCTAAGCGAGTCTGTGAAGAGTGGTTAGGAACACAAGTGCACGTCTGCTGAACAGCACTGTAAAGGCATTTATAAGAGAGCATTTGTATCTTGCTTGAAAATTATCAGAGACCTACAACTCAAACAAGACTACAAAAATGCAATATATTATGATAGATAGAAGTTTACAGAAGTCAGCCAGGATGTGCAAGAGGCAGGTTGGAAGGTTTGCCCTAAGGTACACTCCCAGTAACACGAGCCCTCATATACAACTAGAGAGAATTTGATCCTTGATGTTTCCTGACCTAAGGAATTGGCTCCTCTCTCTTGGAGGTGAAAGATATTCATGGTCTTAGGCTGTGCACCACAGAAACTCCTTGTTTATGGCGCTTTTATTGTCTTTTTGTTGAAATTCTTGGAATTTTCAGTGCCTTAGTGACTGTTAGCAGGTTCAGGATGATTCTGCAGTGGGGTTTAGCAGTGTCCAGCCAGCAGCCATACAGTTAATGCAGCTAATGCCTGCTCTTGCTGAATTTGTTGTTTGAATTCCTCTTTAGTCTGCACAATTATCTTGAAAGTGAAAACAAGCTGGTTCAGAGTGAATTGAACAACAGGGTCCTAAATGGGAGGGCAGTGTGAACTAGAGTAGCAAATTTTCATGGATTAATGGCCAAATTGTTGTCTCATTAAAGTCCAATGGCAAAATTCCTGTAGGCTACAATAGAGGCAGGATTTGACCCTAAGAAAAGATTCCATTTGAAGCATTTGAGTGTCTCCCAAAAGCCAATTATTAAATCAGAGGCGCCGTAATAACTGAGCTCAAATTTATTTCAGGACCAGGAAACACAGTTGGGAGGTCAGTACATGCTCATCATGTCATTTCTATGGTGACTTCATTGCAGAACTCGGCACTGGGCTGTGTACAGGGCTGACAATAAGGCTGAGCTGAGAAAGAGCCTGAAAGAATCGCATTGTAACTGATGAAAAGAAGCTGTTTCCATCAGCCACGTTGTCAAGCAACTTGGCAAAGCACAAGCAAAAAAGGTCTCTTCTGGTGACTGACTTCCACCGTGTTCCTCCTCTTTCAGTGCCACCACTAGTCACCACCTGGCTCTGCTCCAGGCTCTAAAGAAAGCTCCAAGTAACCGAATGTTTGCTGACCAAACCATGCTAACAGAGTACATCTGTCTCCTCGGTACAATTTAATACCTGCACATCATTTTCTCTTCCTCTAAACAAACAAACAAACAAAATCTACAGAAAAGATACATTTACATGGCTCCATATGAAAAATGTGTTGTGTCGTGACTTTTAACTTTTTTTTTTCTTTTTGTTTATTTGTGGTTAAGTAGAAGCAATTAACTGGTAGAGGCTTTCCCAAAATGCCATTTTACCTTTAGCGCTTTTGTTAGGGACACTAACCTCCTACTGATTCTGCACTCGTTAACAAAATTATCAATGCCATGCACGTGCACATCCTTTTAATAAGCTGGGATGTTCTGAGCCTTGGAAATTGAAGAGGAGGTCTCAAAATTAGAAGGTGAGGGACTTGGTTGTCCAACACACTGTACATCTAGAAAAACTCATGTAGCCCCCTCAAGGGAGTGAACCCCTGTAGCAAAAACAACTCACCAGTTACCGCACTGTGGTGCAGAAGGAGCATCCTGCTGGAGTAAATGATCTGAAGTACTGGCTCACTGAGGTCTGACCTGTAACAAGCAGGAAACCTGATTCTGTATTTTGTCTTTATTTTCCTTAATGTTCTTTCTCCTTGGCTGGCAATGCTTATGCACAAGTTTGTCTGTAAGCAAGTTCTTGTTATCAGAAGACAGTCCCAAGACATTGTTTTCAGTGGAGCAGCCAGATAGCTTGTCTAGATCCATTCATATGTATTCTCTTTTCCTTTCCCAGATGCTTTTACTCTGATTTTATAATAGGGCCATTTGGCTAGAAATTAGAGGTCTCTTCTAAATAAATTTTTATGGCTTTGTTTTTTGTGTGCATGTGTGTGTGTACCCAGCCTCTCAGGATAATGTTATGAGAAAAGCTAATTTATAAAATGAATAAAATACAGACACTAGAGAATATGTTGTTTCTTATTATCTTTTCAGTCAGAATTGTGGAAGTATTTAGGCAGAGCTATGATAAATCTCTGGGATCTGAACACAATGCAAATTAGAGACATATTAATATATCTTTGATAATCCAAGTAGGTATATTTATGCATCTACAAGTGCCTAAATACTCCTGGAAAGTAGCGCTCTGTTTTCATGAAGAAGATGAAATTTTCATTTCATTTTTATTTTGACTAAATGGATTTTATTTTTGATTCTTCTTCTTCTTGGTAAAAGAATGGCAAAGGAAAACCAGTTCTCCTTTATCAAATATGAGTTGGTTTTCCAACTTTGTGGCTATCCCAAATGGAGAGAAAATATTGTACTTGCTACCTAAATTCAAATCCAAAGACACTAAGTTGAGGGCATTTCAGAATAGCAGAAATTAAAAGATTTATGTTTGCAAGAGTGCATTTCATTGGCATTTGTTATATCCAGCACCTGATACTGAATTTGACTCCGTTGTTTCTACAAAAATTAAAAAGCAAGAGATTTTCTTCCTAGACATGTAGCTTAATAATGCAACATTTCTTTTGGTACAAAAGTTACATTTATTTTAAAAACCTTGAGTCTGTAAGATCATAGAATCATATAATATCTCTATTTGGAAGTGACCCATAAGGATCACTGAGTCCTACACCCTCCTCCTCACAGGACCTTGCAAGTTTAGTATGATTAAACCTTGGTATGTCTTGCCATTGCTTCAACTTTCACTTAAAGGAGGTTTTATTTTTTGATAGTAATGGAGTAATTGTTATTGTTTACATTTATGTTTTTGTCTAGCAAACAAATTCCAAAGACTTACCATACATATCTGATCTGCTCTGGATTCAACGTGAGTTTTGGTGTGGAGCCAGGGTTTTACCACTGGAGTCCAATTTGTCTTAAGCTGGAAAGAAGGGCTATGCTGAGTGCTAGGCCAAACTCTCTGGCTAAGGAACAGAGGAAGCTTAGTCCACTTTGCTTTCTGTTTCAGTACATAAAGGGTTTGATTTTGCCAGGCCTAAATGTCAGCTTCAGAATTTCCACCCTAGCCTGCTGCTGAGTGAAGGCCTGCATTAGGCTCAGAACAAATCTGCAAGTCTCGGGCAGAAGAGATGACTTTCAGACGAATTTCTAAATTGGTTTTAAAGATTTAATTTTTAAAATTTATTCTAGCAGAAGGATTAACTCAGTGCTTTTGTCTTTAGACAAGCAACTGCTCATCTTTAGACTTCATATCACTGATTGTCATCCAGGGACTCAGACGCAGAGACACCGCCCTCCTTCCTTTGGGGAGTCCAGACTCCATCTGTGGTTAAGCTCTCTGTTGTGCTTTGTGTTTTCGAGGAGCTGAGTTGACAGGGCTTTAGGAATAAAAGGTTATTTTGAATTGTTAGGGGTACTGTTGCTGAAGGGGAAAGGCTTTTGGTTGTTTCCAGAAGGTCACGCCCAGGGTCTTCTTGACATTCTCTGAAAGCTTCTTCCAGAGCTAGATATCTTTGACAACATGCATGAAGCTTGCACACGGTTTGTCTTGGGATGTGGTCTCTGACCTGTATCAGCACACCAGATGTTGTGGTGGTTCAGAGATCAAGATCTAAGCCAAAATTCAATCTGTATCCAAGGGCTCAGTCCACTAAATCTTAGTATGGGTTGGAAGCACCTTGAAAGATTGATTTCTCTAAAAAGCAAGGTTTAACATTGATGGCTGGAGAACAGTGTGTACATTTGAACAGAAGGCTAGTGGACTCACAACAGCCACTGTCCCAAAGGGGGCAGGTCACCACTCTGTGCCAGCTGGAGTGATTTTGTGATCTTTAAATTAGTGTGTACCAAGTCACCTAACACAGCCTAGAGCAATAAATGTGTAGAAACTGTCTGAAGGATGATCTTTCTTTATTTCTGATATTATTTGTACAGAGAATGCTATCATGAAAGTACAAATAACAAGTTACTAATAACTGTGAAAATAATCAACTTTTAGTGTAAGTGTTTTTTATTGTGTGCTGAAACAGCAATCAGGTTCATCCTGCACGTTTGTCACTAACCGTGTTCATTTCCTTGGCTTCTGGCACACACACATCTACTATCAGCTAGAAAAAACAAAAACCTTGCTTCAGGAAGTCATCAGAGGAAATACAATGACAATGTGTCAGTACTGCAGCCCAAACAAAATGTTCACTGATGTTCTTGAAAGCTCTTGAGTGATACATCCTGGAAATAGCAACAGCCGCAAGATAATCTGGCATTCGTTATCGCCTCTGCCACATAACTTCTTTGCATTTTCTGTAAAAGAAAATCAGAAAAGGGAGAGGGCAGAATAAGCATGCTACATCTGTGTTGTAATAAAACAGCAGAAACTGCTCTACGAATGGAAATATAATTGAGCTTGGAAATGCTAATGTCCAAGTGGCTGGGAACTCCTCTTGGGCCCTGGAGAGACCAAGTCAGCTCCTGGGGCAGTGCTGACCCTGCTCTGGAGGCTGAAGTATCCCATTGGCTTCCTCCTGACCACTGCATAATATTAGAGAGCTGCACCAAAAAATCCTCTGTTTGCCCACACAGGTATCAGGACTGGGATTCCATCCCTCTGGCTCATGGGCTTTTATCCAGCCTATGGCTTTTATTTACTGGAGAGGCTGCTGATGCAGTTGTATGTGCATTCTTAAGTAACTGTTCTGTAACTCCCTGGGCTGCCACTCAGCTTCACAATTGCCCTCCAAGAGAATCTTTAGTTCATCAAAATCAGTAATGGATCAGTCAGTCAAAACTGCCAACCTCTTCTCCTGGGTTTGGAAAGGATGCTGCCGTGTGGCAGCAAGTCAGACACACTGCCAGAAAGTGAGTGGTGTTGGTTAATGACTGACCTGGAAAAGTCAGCACTTCTGTGTACTGATGGGACAGAAGACAAAGCTTTTGTAAACACACAAAAGACATGCCATAAGGGCACATGCTCTGACACCCACGCTTTTATTGTGAGGAATAACAAAGCAGAGTGTGACGTGTTAGGTTTTGTTCAGTGCTAAACATAATGGTAACCTACAACTTTGGGAGTGCTCCCTCACTCAGATTTTATAGATAGTGTGATAACTTCTTACATCTGAGTTTCAGGCCCAGGAGGAAGATGCTGGATATGATAAAACTCCATAAAGCTATTGACAACTGCCAAAATCATACTGATGGTGAATATGAGCCTTGTTTTCCCCAGACTCTTGGATTGGGATGGATGGGACCTTAAAGATCATCTAGTTCCAACCCCCTGTCATGGGCTAGGATGTCACCCACTAGACCAGGTTGCTCAAAGCCCCATCCAAGGTGGCCTTGAACATTTTCAGGGATGGGGCATCCACAGCTTCTCTGGGCAACCTCTTACAGTGTCTTACCACCCTCACAGGAAATAATGTCTTCCTAGTATCCAATCTAAACCTGCCCTCTTTCAGTTTGAAGCCATTCTCCATTGTCCCATCACTACATGCCATTGTAAAAAAAATATGAATGTTATTCTAAAAAAAAGTCTTCCTTATGTCCAATCTAAACCTACCCTCTTACAGTTTAAAACCCCTAACCTCCTATCACAACAAGCCCTACTAAAAAGTCTGTCCCCATCCTTCCTGTAAGTGTCCTTCATATTTTTAAAGGTCAATATAAGGTCTCCATCTAACTTTTCAGCTCTGACTATCCAGGCCTTCATTTATTTCAAACACTGAGAAGTTAAAAATCATTTTACATCTGCTTTACTCTGACGTTGCTGCATTACTGTGGTGCCAGGCAGAGGAGAATCAAAACCTTGGCCTCAAACCTGAGTGAGGGGTCTATTCCCAAAGATACGCCCTGCATACAGGTCTTTCGTGGCAGGTCAGGAGCGAAAATCATGTCAGCATTCCCAGTATTTGCAGACTCTGGCTCTGCCTCCAATGCTTCCCACACTGCAACATCCCTTTTTATGAAGGCAGGTATTATTAAGTTGAAACCGCACTCTGAATAGCAGGTTTGAAGGTTTGATTGGTGTCTCCTGACAGAGGTGCATGAGTGAAATCAGTGCTTTAGCCATTGCCTTCACCTGATCATCCATATATCAAACTGTTTTGGGATAACACTTGTGTATTCAAGAAGCCTGGACTGTTTGTTACCCTTACTGCAGTCATGCTTCGTCTTTGTGTCATTTAGCCAAATTGTTTCGGGTAGAGAGGAACAGACGTCCTGCTGGAGGAAGGAAGCCGCTGCGTTGGCCTCGGACAGTACTTGTCTAAGCTAGGACAGGCTGGAATAATTGTGCCGAGGTGGACACGCAGCAGCCATGCCAACAATAATATTATTTGCATTTTAAGCTATAGTGTCTAATAGGATCAAGAACAGAACCAATTTATTTCGAAACTCATGTGAAGGTTTGCCAGAGGGGTGATTTACAGCTTCCTAGCAATAATGAACAGTTCAACTGTCTTGACCAACATGTGGTCACGCACGTTACAAACTGACATAAATATTTCATAACATCTTGCTGCAATTGCCGTCCCACAGAAATGTTTGTTAAACAGCTCAAGGAATCAAAAGGGGTTTAATCTTCACATTTAATCTCAAAGTAATTGTGCTTTCTTTTTTTTCATTCTGAACTTGGAAAACTTATTTCATACTGTCCTTGATTAAAAACAGTTGGAAAAGGAGGATGGGAGTTTAATTTTTGAACTTTTTTTTAAAATCTCAGGAACTTTATTAGGTATTTGATTTATAGTTTAGTGACAATATCTTTCTAGTGCAGCGTGTGCTTTTGAAACTTGAAGTGGTTAAGCTCAGTCTCGAGAAAGTGATAAAAATTAAAGCACTTGTATGAAACTAGTGGTATTTTGTCACCTGGAATATTTGGACATAGTCTACTCACACCATATGGAAACAATAGAACTGAAATGCTGAGGAGCAAAGTGGAAAATAAAAGGACTGTATAATTGGAAGAATATTTAGAGGTCCTGAAGGGGAAGTTTGATAGAAAGGATGTATCATTCTGTATTGTGTTACTGTAGGAATTGCAGCCCAGATGCTTCGGTGTCAGGGCCAAGTGTGCCGAGTGCTGAGCATTCAACTGCGTAGAACTTAGCAAGCGCTCACATCGAGCTGGCAGTAAACAAAGATAGCAGGGAGAGTGCACACAAAGGTGATGAGAGCTGGAGACAGAGGGTCAGACTGCATGTATGTGAGCACTTCATGCATCTTCCTTTTTTCCTCTATGCATTAAAAGGAATAAAAATTTTGAAGTAAAGGATTCAGACAAGGAGGACAAGGGGATGGGTCAGAGGGTAGTCATGGTGGGCCAGCTACTCTCCTGGTGGTGCCAAAAGTAGTTTGGACAGTTAGATGGCCCATGTGTGCTTAGGAAGAACATGTGCTTGGCAAAGCGACAGGCCCCTGAGGTCAGCACGGAGATCATTCTGGGACTGGCTGGAGGCTGGATTGGAAAAGGACATGCACTGGGGCTAAGTGTTTGTGTATATGTGTACACACACACGCATACAAACACACACACACATATATATTTGTGTGTGTGCATATACACAGCTTTAGCTACTTGTCACTCTTAAAAAGAGGGTTTGTGAAATGCAGCCGTAGAAATGCTGGAGTAAAGAGAGGGAAGCAACTTGCTTAATGCCTTGACAGACAAAACCACTGGAGGGTTGAGTCTGTGGAAGGCTGAGAAGTGGGAAGAAAAATATCACCATGGCACAGGGCACAGCTAAACTCTAAGGTGAGCTGCCAAATGAGGACTGCACAAAGATCTCCAGAGGGAAGCTGGACACTCTTGAGATTGCTATAGGCCTCTGGTGTGTTCCAGTGCCAATGGGCACTGCTCTGGGGGACAGTTTCTCTGTTGAGCCCCAGCATAAGCTGCCTGAGTTGAAGTTCCATCACTGACCTTGCCGTGCAGGACTGCAGAAGCAGCGAGGAAAAAACAAAAGTTGAACAAATTGCTCAAATAGGAAATGGAGGCTCACACAGATTTCCTGCGGGGTGGTCTGTGTTTACCTGCATATTTAGTTGCCTTCAAGTGGTGGTTGTATCATTAAATGAGAGCTCAGGGTGTTTTTTAGTGTGTTTGTTTTACTAAGATGGCAAATTTCTTAGTTAGAGCCTTGTCTATTTCTCATGTTCCTAATTTTTAAAAGAAAACATTGTTTTTCTCTAGAATCCTTTATCTGAGAGGGTATCTGTTTGTAAATATCTCAAATGCTCTGAAGCCGACATATGTTAGATCTCCTTGCACAGCTATCAAAATTGTGGTTGGGGAGCCAAGCCTGCTTCTCCTGAATTAGACAAGGATGTGCAAAGAACATCTGGTAGTGCTCAAGAAGCCGCTGCTATGGTTCCTTTCTACGGAGCTTTGGTAGAAGCAGCATGTGAAGGAGGACAGTGACAAGGACACAGGAATGGTACAGTGGAGAAAACATCTCTGGTAAAGTTAGTGAAAAAAACTACTCTTGGTTTCATTCAGATTCAGCTTCCATCCAAATGATTTTCTTGTGAAACAGCTGATTGTATGGCTGAGGCAATGCTTTTCAGTGGTGTTTAACCAAATACAGCATCAGCAGTCATCCATGAACTGTAATCCAGCTCCAGTCTACATTTGGAGCAACCCCATTTGCTGGGGTGGCAATAGCAAAAGAGATTCAAATTGCAGAGAGGCTCCCACCCTCCAGACCTACAGCACGGGGCAGTTTGTGTGCAAGCAGTAAGTGCACAAGTCTCATTTTACATAATTTACTGGGACCTCAAAAGGAAGCTAGTGCTCTCAATAGCACCAGACACAAATTGTGTGCAACCACAAGTCACATGATCAGCTGCATGTACAATGGGAGAAATTTCCAGACATTGTAAAACTGGCTTTTAAAACTGTGTTTTCTTAATGTTTTGGATCACATTTAAACCTTAGAATTGCCTTGATCTTTCTTCTCAGACATACTTGCTCTTTCAAATTGATGAGGACGGCTGGTTTTCATAGGCTTAGGAATGCAAGCATTGTCATTTATGCTGAATTCTTCCTGTCTAGTGGCAACCTTATATTTGGGAGAAAAGTGTGTCTCCAACATCACAGTAACTGAAATATTGGAGTTAGTGCTTGGCAAACTGCCTGCAGAAACTGATTTTACCGTGCCCCCTTTCCTCATGAGAAGAAATAATAGCTTCCCCCTTAGCTGAGACATAGGCATGTGGACTATGAGCTTCCCATTTCTATCCTGGACTAGCTCATTTCACTCACTAATTGGCATGAAAAGGTGTCACAGTTGTAGGTGTAACTGATGTGGAATTACTTAGGGAGACCGGGAATAAAGTGGGGGAGACACCAGGGAGTCTTTGTTTGCTTTGGAGTTAGGAGGGGCAATCCACCAGAATCTGTGTGCCAGGATTACATGGGATACTTTTGATAGGGGGCTGAGAATTTGGGGTTTGCCTCGGGATTCTGCCCAACAGCTTGGCGGTAGCCCAAAACCTGATGTCTTCATTACTGCTTACTCCATAAGGCCACCCTTCTCCATGATATTTTGCTACACGTGAGAAGGAAACCAGCAAGTGCTTCATGATTTAGGCCAATCCAGGCAGGAATGGTCTTCTGCTCTGTTGTTTGCATGCACCATGTGTCCCCCACCATTTGGGATTCTGCGCTGCTCTATTGCTCCTAATAATTTCTCAGGATTTCTCTGGGGTTTTTCTTCCCCGTTCCACCTAATTTTTCTGTATATGGCAATCTTGTTCTCCATGATGTGATTTTACTCTTCTCCTTTACCAAAAGACACTGAAGCTTGTATTTAGACACATCATGCATGTAAACACATTTGTGAATCTAGTCAAAATCAAAAGGAATGTCAGACTTATCTATCTCTCCATAGAGCCAAAGAAATATTTCCATTGGCTTGGCTAGAACTTTGTGAGGATCTTAACATTGCTTTTGTGGGAAGAAGCAAGTGTGCCAAACACGCTGTTCTTTGGGGAAGTTTGTCTCATTCATCTTTTAAAAATCTGTTTTTCTCAATGCAACAGAATCTTGTTTGCAGACAAAACACATAAGGTGTCTAGCATATAGATTTTTTTTTATATATATATAGAGGAAAAATTGCTGCCCTGGAGGCTGACAAACTGCAGGAAATTAAAATGAGTTCTCTACTAACTTTGGTATAGAGCTGCACCCCTGCAGTCTGACATCACAGCTCAGGGCTTGAGGAGTTTAGCACTGCAGTTCTTCCTATGGATTAATGAATAAATCCCTGAAGACATTTGTCTTATGAGTTTTATTTATTGAAGAAAACCTCCTGCAACACGTGGGAACAGCACAGCTTTGCTGCTTTTTGCCTGGGACCCTGTCACATCTTGCATCAGGAATGTCCTCACCAGGAAAGCATTTACTTCTGTGAGATAAACTGTGCAGGATCGGGTCCCTCTGACACAGGGACTTTGTCATGTTCCAGTTCTGCTCAGTCTTACATTGGTGTAAATCAAAAGTCACTGAGAAGAATAACAGAAATGTAATCCAGTGAAAAAAAGTTACTTGCACAAAACAAAAGAGTTACTGGTAAAACCTCATTAATAGTAGGGACAACTTATGTTGTAATTGAATTAGAGGACCTCATTAAAGATGGTTCCCCAGGAACTAAAACAAACACAAAGTTGAGTTGCTTAATTATCTTTGTCTTGGAGTTTTTAATAGTGCTCCCAGGCTCTGTGGGAGAGGAAGGAAGAACAATATGAAAGGACTAGAAATCCACTATTATATCATTTTGTAACAAAGGGGATGGCTGACAGTGAGGGATTTTTCAGCTAGTGACTGTGAACTCAGAAAGAGGAATAGACACTGTGAGAAGAGTTTGTGAATCACAGTCAACAAAAGGTTTGTCCAGCAATAACTGCTGAGAAGGCACAGAGGGGATTCTTCTTTCCAGGTTTCAGAGATATCTTCCCCATACCCCAAAGCATCACAGGTTTGGGCTTTTCCCAAGCTTAAGAGCACAGACACATCCAAATTAAAGGTAATATGAAGCTACAAGACTTTTAAAATGAGAAAATAAAGGATTGCCCCTCTGATGTCCCTCCTTCACTCTTTTTATGCAAA
Organism: Lycocorax pyrrhopterus obiensis; assembly: GCA_014706295.1. Classification (NCBI taxonomy): domain Eukaryota; kingdom Metazoa; phylum Chordata; class Aves; order Passeriformes; family Paradisaeidae; genus Lycocorax; species Lycocorax pyrrhopterus. The sequence continues at coordinate 83,706,322 of JACSVZ010000001.1, forward strand.
TAATATTTTTGATACAGCTTTTCCAGGGTGGAATGCAGTGCCTGTCAGTCCATCCACATCAGGAAGAGAAGCTTGAGAAGCTGAGAAGGAGCACTGTGAAGAAGCTTATCAAGTCAGTTGGAGTCAAGGAGGTCACAGTAGGATTTGATCTCTGTAGAAAAATCTTTCTCAGAGTAGAAAATGCATGTTTTCTGCTGTTGCTCTCTGCTCCCCAGCCCGTGTGCCGTCTCAGTGGGGATTAGTTTAGCTTCTGGTGCTGACCCCTTATGGGAGGAACTTTTGCTTGTGGATAGTCCAAGTACATCCCAACTGTAAAACTGGACAGGTGCAAACATCTATGGAAAACACATACTAGTGTTTTCCCTGACTACTAGGTCTTCCCTAGCCTGGCTGTTAACAAACTAATTATAAAGGAGAAGTAGATTAACTGCACCTGCTCTTGCAGCCTGCAGTGGTGATCCCTGTGTGTCTGTATTTCCCCCGTGTGCCCTTCCAGCGCTCTGCTCTAGTCAGACTAGGAAGTTCCCAGTTCCAGGGACTGTTGCCAAAGGGTTGGAGATGTTCACTTGTTTACTCAGCTCTGAGACTGCCAGAGCAGCTTTCACTTGCATGGATGAGGGATGTGGTCCCACAAGTTTCCTGAGAACTGCAGCTGGAGTCCCAGCATCACAGAGGGCAATGGCCTGGGACTGTACAAACTGCATAACCCCTTGGTCTGGCCATCCAAGAAGTCCCACAGCCCTCCCTGTGCTGTGGCTGCTCATTGCTCTCTAGAGCACACAGATATGGATAGATGCAGTAAGCCAAGGCTTTGCTCCAAAAAGATGCTCAGGAGCTGGAGATTATCTGAGCTACTCTGGACTCTGGATGTTCTACACTATGTAAAGCAAAATTCAGCCCTTGATTAGGCAGCCATTACATTAAAAACAGTTTTTTGATACCAGGAACTATTATTTGTGTCTTTGTTCCCACCTACAGAAGACCGATCTATAACGAGTAAATTATAAACACAAGCCTTGCTAGCATTCCTCCTGCTTGTATCCAGCCCTGAGTGAAACACCCCCCTCTCACTGCTAGAAAGTGCAGGCAGTGATAAAACTAGTCATTATCTGTGAATTGGCTTCACCCTTCAGTTTCTGAAATAAGTGGCTTTTATGGGATTGAACTGCAAAGAGGTACCTGCCGCATAACAGACGTGGTGCTGTCAGCAATAAGAAAACAGAAGCATTTGAGGTTCTTTGCAGTAAGCCTTTCTCAGAACAAAACCCCTCACTTAGCCCCTATGTAGTATGAAGCCTTGTTGGCAGCTGATATTTTTGCCTTTGTTTTTGGGTAGTGACATAGCATCTGCCCTTTCCATGCCAACTCATTTCCAATACATTTAAAATTGAATTGGAGCTCCTGGCTTTAGCTCTGCAAGGTTATGGCTCATCATCTAATCATTAGACCTTTCAAGACCAGAAAAAGAGAGGTACAATATGGCTTTCAGGCAGTCTTTAAAAAAATCCAAGTCTAAAAGCTTTAATCTTAAACACAGCAATACCTCAGTGAATTTGAGCTTTTGATCTGGGGCAGAATGTGTTTCCAGGTTCATTTCACGCTGTGCTGTTTCAGTGAATATAACCACCTCACCATGGGGTCCTACTCCTAGGCCTTCACAGAAACTTCAGAAAGCAGCCTTAATGTTAAAGCTGGCAATTTCTGTTCTGCTCCCAACCCTGCCACAGAGGCACTGGGTGATGGGCCAGCTCTGTACTGAAAAGTGTTTTGGAGATTTAACTGGTTGTGAAGGCAGCAAGTTCCTCATCACACGTGTTTGCGATTGCTCCAGTATGAAGATGCTTATACTGGTATTGCTCGTTCAGATAAATGCAGAACTGCAGTGAGTTAGAGATGTTGTGTGTCACTATTGCCATGCTTAGCCTTGGACTGTTAACAGCACAACTGTGGTTGTGTTCAAACAGTTTGAGCTGCTCCTGGTCTTGTGGGATGGTTGGAGATGTCATTCAGGCAGAGCCCAACCCACCAGAAAACAAGGATGGGTTACTATAGTGGTTACTCTGGCTGTCGTTCCTGTAAGGCACCACGGTATTATTTTAAATAGAAATTAGGTGAAGTACAGAAAGTTTTTCTTGTAATGGACATGTGACCATTTGATGAAATATTAAAACTTCTCACTATTTTATCAGTGGAAAATCACTGAATGGACTTCATTTCCTATTGAAAAATTACCACAAGAAGATTTTCAGTGATTCGATACAGAAATGCCTAGGATGCTGTGTTTCTGCCTTTTCTACCCCTTTCAGAAGAGTAACCACTGCTTGTTTACTGTGTTTGCTAGCTTCACTTCTGTTCTAGGGTATGAGCAGGGGTCAGGTCTGGCACCCTGATCGGCCAACCTGTGATGTGACTTTCTCTAGACAAGCAAGTAGAGTATTTACTGCCAGATATTTCTGTCTCCCATTATCTGTCCTCCATGTTCAAAAGTTACAGAAAGTAAATGGTTTGAAATTGTATTCTTTTTTACCCGTTCATTGTAGATTAACTTTGACATTCACAGTAGCTGTATTCATCCTGCTGTGATATAATATTGGCAATGTAAAGCCAAATACTGATGCAGAGCTGATGTCCAGTGTTGATCTTAGTCTAGTATTTCGGAAGTCTCCAGCCTGGAGAATGCAGATGATTGCAAGTTTTCTGATGAGAATGTATTGCCTTTTTTTCAATTCAGAAATGATGACTTAGAAAAACTCAAGCTTTATCTTGTGGGAATGTACCAGTTCTGCTATGAAACTCATTTGGGGGAAGGTTTCTCCTGTCCAGGAAGGAAATTTGGGTCAGAAATGTCAGGCGTTTCAGCAGAAACAGCCATGTCCTGGGTACAACATTCACAACGACCATGGAGACCTCAATGCTGTTTCTGGGCTTGGCAGCAAAATCCTGGCCTCCTGCCTCCCAGGCAACTGCTGACTCCTCATCTGCTGGCTGGAAGAGGAACAGTTCCTCTCTGCTATGCTCTTACAGCAAAGATTTTTGAAAATACTTGACTATCCTGATACAGAGCAGAAAAAAACCTATGAAAATGCTTGTAAGATAAAGATTGTTTTCAGCTATCCTGGAGACTGAATGTTTTCTAAAATATATGAAGACTTTTTTTTCTTTTAATTTGCACTAGTGCACATTTTACTAATGAAAGGAGTGTCACAGTATGTATGTACAAAGCATGGATCTGGCAAACAGGAAAAGTAGTTTCAGTCCTTCCTTCTGTCCTGGCACAGGTTCCTTGGCACTGCTGATAGCCTGACAAACATTTTTGCCTGGATCTGCACCACTTACAGGTGAATGGCTCTTCCAGCAGTTCATTCCCACAGCCATATGTCCCCAGTGGCTATGCCCAGGTTTGCTAATGTCTGCAGAGCCATCTATGGTATCATCAGACAGGGGAGCTGCTATGAGATCAAGGGACCCAGTTATTTTTAAGCCAGGTACTTCCTCTTGCTGATCAACCATGTGACTGCACACATGCTCGTACTGGCACAACCACTGGGATGGCATAGGGATGGGAACAAGCAACAGGAGGGGAGGGAAGGCTGCCAAAACCAAGTTCATCAAGATACATCCTCAGTTTTTCTTTTGCAATGATAATAACAGTTATTTGTCATAGAGTAATGCTAAATCCATGGTAGGAAACAGTGGTTTAACAGCTATGCAGCCATAAAGCTGCTCATTAATATTTTGTCAAGCATGTGCTTGAGTAGATGTAGTTCAATAATTACAGATTTTGAATATTTCACTGCCAGCTGTTCATCAAGTTATGAACCAGTTGGTTAGTTACGGGTGAAGTTTTCATTAGCATTTAAGCTCCTTAGGCACTCCTGAACGTGTTTTCTGCCATCCTGCTGTCTAATCTCCTATCAGCATAGCAGAAATACCATTAATTAAAGACTGTTACAATCCTCTTCACAGACTGCAGAATGCATTTACTATTGCTGTTCATCGGTCTGAGTCCAGCACAGGGCACTGCTGGTGGTCTGGAGCATCAGCCCCAGCATGCACAGGAGCAGGACATGCTCAGACTTCTGCCTAGGAAGCGTGACCTTGTCCTGTAAGAGCAGGGTCATCCTGCAAAGTCTAACACTTGAGCTCCAGCTGTGGGACAGTGTCAGCTACTTAACAAGGCTCGTGGCACTCTATGTGCTACTTGTACTTAAAACAAAAGGTTAGCACTGACAAAGTATCCTGCATGGCCTGTCTGTCTTCTGCACTGCTAATATTCCATTAATAAACTGTGTCTGGTGGTAAACTAGTAGGTAACTGAGGTGGATGAGTTGGGTATACTATGCAGTATCCAAAATCTTTGCTATCTGGATGTTAGCAAATGTCAAGCCCATCTACAAGAAGGGCTGTGAGGAGGATCCAGAGAACTACAGACCTGTCAGCATGACCTTGGTGCTGGGGAAGGACACGGACTAGGTCTTCTTGAAAGCCATCATGTGACATGTGCAGGACAACCAGGGAATCAGGTCCAGGCAGCATGTGTTTGTGAAAAGCAGGCCCTGCTTGACCAACTTGATCTCCTTCTATGACACAGTGACCCGGTTAGTGGATGAATGAAAAGCTGTGAATGTTGTCTACCTGGACTTCAGTAAAACCTCTGACACTGTTTCCCACAGTGTTCTCCTGGAGAAACTGGCTGCTCATGGCTTGGACAGGTGCATTGTTTGCTGGGTAAAAAACTGGCTGGATGGCTGAGCCCAGGGTGGTGGTGAATGGAGTTAAATCCAGCTGCTGGCTGGTCACCAGTGGTGTTCCCCAGGGCTCAGTAGTGAGGCTAGTCCTGTTTAATATCTTTATCGATGATCTAGATAAGGGAGTGAAGGGCACTTTCAGTAAGTTTGCAGGTGACACCAGGTTGGGTGGGAGTGTTGAGCTGCTGCAGGGCAGGAAGGCTCTGCAGAAGGATCTACACTGGCTGGACTGATGGACCAAGGAAAATTGTATGAGGTTCAACAAAGTGAAGTGCTGGGTCCTGCAAGGCCAGTGCCATCCTGGCCTGTATCAGCAACAGTGTGGCCAGCAGGACCAGGGCAGTGACTGTGCTCCTGTACTGGGCACTGGTGAGGCCACACCTCAACTCCTGTGCTCAGTTTTGGGCCCCTCACTACAAGAAAGACTCTGAGGTGGAACGTGTCCCGAGAAGGGCAATGGAGCTGGGGAAGGGTCTGGAGCACAAGTCCTGTGAGAAACAGTTGAGGAAACTGAGGGTGTTTATCCATGAGAAAAGGAGGCTCAGGGGCCTTGTTGCTCTCTACAAAGGCATTTGTAAGGCAGTTGTGTAGCCAGGTGGGGGTTGGTCTCTTCTCCCAGGTAACAAGTGATTGATAGGATGAGAGGGAACAGTCTCAAGTTGCACCAAGAAGGGTTTGTATTGGATATTTGGAAAAATTTCTTTGTGTGAAGTGTCATCAAGCATTAGAACAGGCTGCCCAGGGAAGTCGTAGAGTCACCATACCTGAAGGTATTTAAAAGCCATGTAGATGTGGTGCTTATGGACATAATTTAGTGGTGGACTTGGCAGTGCTGGGTTAATGGTTGGACTTGATGATCTTTGAAGTCTTTTCCAACCTAAATTATTCTATGATTCTAAACATGTTATGTGATTTGTAAAGGAGTATGCTGGGCTTCCAGGAAGGCCATGGAAACTAGTAGGCATGAGCTAATGAAGAAATATAAAAGAGTATGAAAGGAAAGAAACGCTAAGACTGTAAAGTACTGTACTGTAAAGTTAAAAACACTATAGAAATTAACCAAATTCATATGGCAAAAGAGTGTGAGTCATTAAAGCACTGCTGGTGTTGGACAGCAAATCCAGAAGCTGCAGGTCTGGGTGGTCTGGACCTCACACTCCCTGCAGGGAAGGACTGCCTCCAGGCCCACAGGGGCTGTATTCTGTTGCTTGCTTTCTTCTTGGATATCCTAGCTGGTAGTGCATATCATGCCATTTGAATGTGCCTTCCTTTTTTCTTCCCAGGGAATGGCTTTTACCCTTGAAGAAAGGCTACAGCTGGGAATTCATGGCCTCCTTCCTCCTTGCTTCCTGAGCCAAGACGTTCAAGTCCTTCGTGTGATGAAAAACTTTGAAAACAAATCTAACGATCTAGACAAGTATGTCAAAAACATCTTATTTCCTCTCCTTTTCCCCTTTACTTTTCAGTTCTTTAAAGCCTCAAGGAAAAATTGTGGATTCTGCTTCAATGTACACATTTCCCTCTGAGTCACTTTTCCAGCTGTACATACTCTCCAGCAGCAGAATCACAGAGTAATTCGGGTTTAAAGGGACTTTAAAGATCATCTAGTTCCAAACCCCCTGCCATGGGCAGGGACACCTTCCACTCGACCAGCTTGCTCAAAGACCCATCCAGCCTGGTCTTGAACATTTCCAGGGATGGGGCATCCACAGCTTCTCCGGGCAATCTGTGCCAGTGCCTCACCACGCTCACACTCAAAAATGTCTTCCTAATATCTAATCTAAATCTACTCTCTTTCAGTTTGAAGCCATTCCCCCTTGTCCTGTCAATGCATGCCCTTGTAAAAAGTCCTTCTCCAGCTTTTTTTTAGTCCCCCTTTCACTACTAGAAGTTGCCAGAAGATGTCCCCAGAACCTTCCCTTCTCCAGGCTGAACAATGCCAACTCTTTCACCCTGTCTTCATAGGAGAGGTGCTCCAGCTCTCTGCTCATCTTCGAGACCCTCCTCTGGACCTGCTCCAACAGGTCCACTGATGTTACTTTTTTCTACCACTATGTAACTGGAGAGTTCTGGTATACTTTGGGTACAAGAAAAAAGCAGAGCACTGAAGGTAGAGTGAACACATGTACTCATCTGTATGGTAATCAATACATTCACTAAAACACTGGATGGAAGAACAGAAAAAATCTGTCAGTGTGTAGGAAAAAATTAAAAAAAACCAGAAGCAATAAGGTGTATTGACTAATCTTTCTGTTTCTGAGTTTTCATTGCATCCAGTATTGTTCATCAGGGTTATTGATGGAAGATGCTGTGATGGACAGTAGGGTTTGCATCTCCATCTCTCTCAGCTGCCGTTGATCTGAGGACTGAGGCAGCAGGACTCTTACCCTGTAGACCAATTGCATGGGCTTTTCTGTGTCACAAATACCTATGTTGATCTTGAAAATCATATATTGATAGCTGCGTAAGACGCCTTTTGATGCAAATTTCAAAATTCTAAGGTTGTGCATGGCTGTGATGTCCAGCCCTACTGAGTCTTTGTGAGCTGTCACTGAGGATGGTGGAGCTGGCCAGGCCCTCTGGGAAAATTTGCTCCAAGTATCTGCTCATGATGCAACACAAAGGAGTGTCAGGGCGTGGGAGAACTGAGTGCATACTGAGTGAGCCAATGACTGCTCTTTGTGAAACTGTGAACAACCATAAATACTGATATATAACTATTTTATTTTACTTTAAAGGTATATTGTTCTTATGACATTGCAAGACAGGAATGAGAAGCTTTTTTACCGAGTGCTGACCTCTGATATCGAGAGATTCATGCCCATAGTTTACACCCCAACAGTTGGCCTGGCTTGTCAGCAGTATGGTTTGGCTTTCAGGAGACCACGGTGAGTGAAGAGAATGTGTTTGCCTTTTTTTTAATTTCATGTGAATGTTTCTTTTGTATCAACACCATCTTTATGTGGGTGGCCCAAATCATCTAAAACTCAATCCCTCATCAAAAAGTGGACCAGCAAGCAACTTTGTGTATGTACATTTGATGATGAGCTGGGGAGTCTAGAATAGCTTTGACTTCTTCCTATAAACAGTGAACAGAGTGGTTTTGTTCTCAAACAGTACTGTACAGTCCCCAAACAGCTCGCTGAACTTAGGGCTGCACCCCTCCCCACCCGCTGTCTCAGGAGCACTGAGTGCCCTCTGCAATGCTGTTTGGGTAATTGTTGGGTTTTGGATACACTGTGCTGATTTTGAACTTTTGTATGTGCTTCCACAAACTACCCCATTAGAATCATTTTCATAGATGATGCTCTGCATCAGTGCCTCCCTCTCTGCTCAGAACAGTCACTGTGTAAATTCATGCAACATTAAGCACTCTGTACCACGTTGGAAGACCCCATTCTGCATAATTCTTTTTAATGATTAATGCTTAGATAAATCCCTTGTTAGCTTTCTGAAATACGTTTTAGTCCTAGCCTGAAAATTCAATGGTATGGTTCAGTTTTCTTTGCAAGCTTTTAATTTTTTTTTTGTCCTTGAAATGGACCAGTAGTCAGATGAACATTTTAGCTTTTGCTATAGAAATATGCAAAGTAAAGGAATGGAATAATACCATTTTCAAACCATTTCACAAGCATGAGGTTTGACTGCAGTTTCAGCTGAGAGTAGCAGTACAGGTGGGGCAACTGAGGCAAATTGTATTAACTGAGTCTAGGTCACAGAGGGTTCCTGAGGCACACCTCAAAGACATAAGGGCTGTGTAGACAGATAATTAATAACATTTTATGTATAAGATTATCTTGGCAAACATGCTTGCTTCCCGCTTGTCATGAAAATTCCTAATAAAGCCACTGTATTCCTTCAAATGAGCTGCTCCTCAGGATTGCTTTTTGGCCTGTGTCTATGCTAGGTAATTGTGTTCTCTGTCCTGATGTGCAACTTGTGGATCTGCTGGGCTGGGGTGAAGTCATTCATCTAGTCAAGCCTTGATCGTATCCCCTCCTCCTCCTCAGTGTGTATGAGGAAACCAGAGAAGGATCTGCACTTTGTACAGGGGGAGGACACTTACTTCTTGTGGGCATGAATAAAAGGGAGCAGAGATAAGAGAGTCCAGAGTGTGTCTCCAGGTGTTGAGCTGTGAGCACTGTCAGGCAGGGAAGAGCACACTGCTGGTTCTCAGCTAATCAATATTCATGCAGCAACTGCTGATTCTCAGCTAATCAGTATTCATGCAACAATTCCTGATGTACAGCCACTGTGTCTTTGCCTCTCGGCTGCTTTTACCTTGCAATAAGTTAAAACAATATTTGGGAGCTTTGCTTCTTTTATTTTCCATCCATTGTTATCTTCAGGAAAGCAGGGATGTCTTTCCACATACTGAACTCTTTCTGCAGTTGTTGCTGTTGGAGAATTCCCCTTCCTGTAACTCATGATTTTCTCATATTTTAAATCCACATTATTTTACCAATGTGATAGGAATGTCTCGTAGTCTGACAGTTTTGCTGCTAAATTTGGGCTGGGTCTTTTCTGGATTCCAGCCCATGGTGGCTTCTTCAGGAAAGAGCAAATGATCATGTCCTTGGTACACTGGATTTCCTGTGGTGGGGAGTTTGTTTCCCTGAAGATACAGAATGTATTTCAGCCTAGCTTCAGGTTTGGTTGTAATCAAGGTTGTTTTAGCAGAAGAATGTTTTCATTGCGAAAAGAGTTCTTATATCAGGTAAACTGATGAGACGAAAATGGGAAGCGTTCATATATGTTTTTTTTTAAATCTGACTCTTACCTTCTTGTGTTATATATTTTCTGTCCTGGAGCATATTACATACATTAAGAGTTGGCCTGCAAGACACATAGTTCAAGGCAGGATGCCAGTACTTCTGCTAAAATCATTGGGACCAGCAGATTTAGGGATCTCAGTAACCAAGATCTAAATCTGAATTTCTAGCTCTTCCCATCCCATTATCTGAAGCTGCACTGTCAGTCTGAAAAGCTGATTCTTCTAACCTAATTTTACTTGTATTGGAAGGTTTTTAAAACAAAATGGCACTCATATAAATACATTTTACTGGTGTTTTAGGAAAAACAAGCACCTGGAACTAGAGAGGATGTCCAAGCCCTTCAATTTTGCTCTGCCATCACAGGAAGCTTTAACATTTAATCCTGTTCACTAACTAATAATATTTCATTTTAAATCTGCAATAAAGCTGCCCTACATAGCCCATTCCGTTAACTCTCATATAAATAGAAAGCACTTTTCCCCTAGTATATAACCTAAATGTTTGTTGCCAACATCACCCTCTCTACAGCAGCCTTTTCTCAGTAGGAGACTGTTCAGTCTGGTGGTTTTCTTACCTGTAGTTTGTGCTGCTCTGCCCTCATGTTCTCACTCTGGAGTGTCCTTTTTGGCTGCATTTCTCCTGGAATGCACCACAGGAGAGCAAGCACTGCTTTGCCCCAGAGGACTGGCAGCGTGGAAGAGGTCGGAGCAGTCAGTTTAGTTCTGCTAACACATCCCAGCTGGCCCTCGCCTTTATTGGCATTACCTGAGGGCTCTGGTCACTGTAATTCATTTTGTCTTCTGCCTGTGAATCTTTTCTTTGAGACAGCTACCACACCGGATACGTGCCACTCTAGAACTGTGCTTAGCATTTCTCCTCACTCTGTGTCCTGCTGTGAGCTCTGTCCTGTTGGGTTAGGGTCATTCTCTCCAGACAATCAGTGTTCCTAAACTTCTCCTCTGGATTGCCACACCTCCGAGCCCGGCTCTTTGGGCGACAGAGAGCTGATTTGAATGTTTGCTGTAGCAATAACCTTTTTATCCAAACTGTTACATTTAATGCTCTTAACCAGGCAAGAGAGATGAGATATCTCCATTTTAAAACCCCAAATGGTGCTCCAACGTGGATGGATGTGCCCATATTGCACAGCTTATTGTGCAGTCTATCTGTGGCCACAGCAGCAGCAACCTTTGGACACAATTAGCTTCTTTCCCGTCTTGTAATCTTTCTCAGCCCCAATACTGCTTGGCTTTATACTTGAAGGTTGAGCCTGGAAAGATTAAAGTGCAAGTAACTTGCTTACAAAGCAGCTCTTGTACAACATCTGAAAACAGTCCAAAGATGTCCAGGAGGGCTTCTCTCAGAAACATTTATCAGAACACATTTATCTGTGTTTGCATAGCTGCAGGTTTTGTTTGTCAGATACTGTTGTTGTAATTGCAGGACTCAATGCCTCTTTTCCCTTTCTTACTCTTTATATACAAACTCTTAACGAGTGAACCTCTAACCTGCACTTTTACAGGGCCAGTGGACAGAGTTCTCCTTCCAGGTCAGGGCTCCAGCATAGTCCCTGCTAGCAGATTTATCTGCTCCAAATGGAATCAGACACCTGGTGTTCTGTTCTTTCAAAAAGCTATCCAGCCAGCCTTTCTATATTTAACAGTAGAAAAGAGCTACTAGGAACAAAAACACTTGCAAGCATTCAACTCTACTCATGCTTACCTATGATGCCCACAGTTTCCCCACTTCTTCTGGTGGGCCAGGCACAGCTCCTGATGCCCCAGCAGGTTCTCTGCCTTCCCCAAACTCCTACTGCCTTTCTCTGTACTAGTTGCTTTAAATTCTTCAGGCAGGATATTTTTTTTCCATTGGCCTCAGACTTCTTCCTATGTGATTAAGCCTCAGAGGTTTAGAATGACTGAAATAGAGGTGGAAGCATAAAATTAATAAAAATTACATCCAGGCACTGTTGCCTAAGAGATCTGAAGTTTTTGCTGGATGGTGTCTGTGTTGAATACATTTTTCCTATCTTGTTTTCTAGCCAGCTCCGTGGTGAGTTAACAATATTTGTTTATTTAAAGCCATGTAATAAGTATTACAACCTTCAGGCTAAAGTACAGTTTCATTTTTTATTTTGAATTTTTGAAATAAAAAATATAAATTATTATGTAATTTGTAAGAACAGGTTGAAGTACTAAGCAATAGCACCTCCTTTGCAGTAATGATTAATAACACTCTCAAAATCTCTCTTCTGTGATCAAACCATGTATAATAAGCACAAAAGAAGAGTAACATGTCCAAAGAGAAGTCTTCCTAAGCACAGGTCCTGTCTGCAGCTGTGGCCAGTAATGGGAGGAGAGCAGGACTAGAATAGGCAAACATGCTCACTTTTTGGGGACTTCTCAGGTTATGCTCCTCCTCATTTTGTGTCTTGTGGTTGCAGTTTTGTTATGAAAATCTGTTGCTCTCTTTGACTCACAAGTTCTGTAGTGGTTGTGAGGGGACGCAGATGTATGCACATTATCAAGGCCAAAGGATAAGACTGGAAATAAGAGTCCCAGGGTGACAAAACTTGTTTCATATAAAGAATATATCTTCTGCAGTGTATGATGATCAAGGGTGATCCAGACTTAAGGGAGATTTCTTGCAGTTGTACAGCTTCAGGTCCTTTGCACATGTGCAGCTTTGCAGTCTGTCTCCTGCAATCCATCCCTGGCATCCCCTCACCATCCCCTCCCACCACCCCTGTGCCTCCACAGATGTCCGTGCTGCTGTGTAATGATGGTTCAAGGATAAATTTGGGCAGATCCAAGTCCTTTTTGGGCCGGGCTGGCAGTAATCCAAATAGCCAATTCACTGCCACCTGGACAGCAGCTGTGCTGACATGCTGAAGCAGAAGCCAGCTGCTCAAGGCATGAGGAGGGCAGGTTTGCTTATGTTCAGCAGCAGCGATAACACAACTAGCTTCAAGCAAAGGACGGGCTGTCCTAGGTGCTAAGGAACATGGGCCTGGGAAGTGTTTGCTTTTCAAAGCCCAGGGATGCCTTATCCTCATCAGAAATTTGGTAGATGGAAAGAATGAAATGTAACAAAGCAGGGCTTGCAACTTTGAGATGCTAAATGAAGGAAGGAGGAATCTTTGTTCTTTGATCCCACTAACAGATAGAGTCACCACTTCTTTAGGAAATGCTTCTACCACGCCTATAAGCTTTCAGACTGTGGCTGAGAGTCCTTTTTGCTTTAGACTAAGGATACAAAGCCTCTACAAAGGAAAGTGCATAGTAGTATTTTGATTTTTTTCCTTTTTTGCTCTTTTTTTTCAATGTAAAATGTACTTAATGAATTTCATGGGGATCCTTATGGAGCATAGGACTGAACATGTGCAATGCTATTTAAAACGTATGTTTTAAGCCTGAGGATCTCTTTTAATTGTGACAGTATCTTTGAAAGATACTACACTTCTTCACAAAGAGATAGTAAAGAGGAAACTTAGGGCATGGAATCAGGGTTTTATTTCTTCTGTGATGGTGAGGGATAGTTTATTACAGTGGCATAAGACCACAGTCTCTCAAGACACTGGTTAATTCATAAGCATAGTGGTATTTGAAAGTATGAAGTTGTCAGCTGCTCTTCAAAAGCTTTTGGCATCCCCTGAGAGTAGGACTGGAAAAGGCTGGTGTATCACCATTGGAGAAAGGTTATGAGGACAGAAAAAACTTGCCAAAGCTCACTTTTTTTTTTTTCCACAAACGTAAATATCCTTGAGGACTGCTTGCAGAACAATGCAAAACATGTTGGGATTAAGCTGAACCTGGAGAAAGCTAACAGGATGCAGATGGTGTGAAAATCAAGTCTGACAGAATAATGATCTGTGTCTCTGATGAAAAATGAGTAAATGAAACATCAGTCAATCTACAGAATTGTCTTGTCAGCAGGTCTGGCTCTGCTGAGTGGCTTTTTTTGTGGTGTTGTGCCGTCTGAGCAGCAGGAGTGAAAGTTACCCACCATTTCTGGACACTTTAAGACCGAACCAAATGGAATTAGAACAAAAGTGTAAATCCCATAGACTTGTCCCTAACCACAGAATTGTCTGCACTCCCTCTTCTATAAAACATTGGAGACCAGAAGTGAGTGGGAAGACTGGGGTTTGGATTCTTGTCCTGAAAGTTTGTTTTGAAACCCCTTTAGACAATCTCTACTTCTTGTAAAAACACTGGTTGTCATAACTTCTCGTGTTGCCACCAGTCTGGTTCAGCCTTCTTCCAGAGGCAGCTGAGTCAGTGCGTGAGGAGTGTGTTTAACAGTGTGTTTAGGTAGCATTGTCACAGGTGCCCAAAGACTGGTCTTGGAACAGACTGAAAGGGAGGGAATGTCTGTGGAAAGTCTCACGGAGACCATGTGTAGTCAGAAATCCCTGAAGAGGTTAGACATAGGTGGGAGACAGTAGTTGGTATGGGACAGGATTATTGAATGTGGAGGGGGAAGACCATGGTTGGAGTAGGTGAGGAGAAAGTAGTTCATGCAGAGGGAGCCCAGGGCTGCTGAAAATGGCTCAGCCTGTTAGGAACTTCTGAGAGCTGGCAAAGTAATTCAGTTTCCCACTGCTCCCTCTCTCCCCACTTTGTTCAGGCAAGTCTTTTCAGTATGCTGTACCCCTATCCTTGTCACTTCTCTGTTCTCACTTCACTGAAGTGTTTTTCAAAATGGGGAGACAAGCACAGATTGGCTTGTGGGCATACAGAGAGAAGAGCTGGTGTATCAGTCCTGATCTGAGGTTCCATGGAGGCTGGGGAATGGGATGGACACTGTTGGTGTTGTGAGTCTGTACCACAGTTGAGTTACTACGTTGCAATGAGTGAAAAAGGGAGTGAAAAAGGACTTAGCTCTGGGATTTTTTTCATTAGAAAAACAGTCAGCACTCCTTGTTCCATATCTCCAGTCTTCTCTCTCTCTCTCTCTTTTCCTCACATTTCCTAAGAAAAATGTGTGTGCACTGGCTGTAACAACCATGAGAAACTTCTATGGGCATGAGGTAAAATGTCAGGCGCACAGAAGTTAACAGCAAATCTCATGTTAATTTATGAAGGTCAGGCTTTCCGCTGCTGTCAGAGGTGATTTAGATTTAAGTCTGTTGAAATTCCCTGATTTACCAGGAGAAGCTCGAAGGAAGAGGTGGAGTTGTCCAAAAGAAAGAGATTGACCTGGTGAAGGAAATACAAGAGAGTGTGTTCACCTTTGATCTGGCATAAATCTATGCTGCTGCCACAAGAAACAACCGCACCTCAAACACAAAATGCCAACGACAGGGAGGAAGGAGGAGAATTACTTACAATAATGAATACCGGGATGTAAATTTGAGGGGAAATGAGGCTGACTATCGTGAAAACTTTGGATAGCAGTATCTACTGGGCTGTGGAACAGCCAGGGATTGTGCCCAGAAAGCCAGCTGTGTCCTGTGCTGCATCCAAAGCAGCTTGGCCAGCAGGGCAAGAGAGGTGATTCTCCCCTCTGTCTGCTCTTGTGAGACCCGCCTGGAGTGCTGTGTCCAGCTCTGGGACTCCCAACACAAGAAGGACATGGACCTGTTGTAGAGAGTTCAGAGAAGGCCACAAAGGTGCTCAGATGGCTGATTCCTGTGAAGACAGGCTGAGAGAGCTGGGGTTGTTCAGCCTGGAGAAGGGGAGGTTCCAGGGACACCTTAAAGCACCTTGCAATACCTGAAGGGGGCCAACAGGAAAGCTGAACAGAGGCTTGCACGAGGGCATGTAGTGATAGGATAAGGAGCAGTGGTTTTAAGCTGAAGGAGGGTAAATTTAGATTAGATATAAGAAGTTTTTGACTGTGAGGGTGGTGAGGCACTGGCATAGGTTGCCAAGAGAAGCTGTGGATACCCCATTCCTGGAAGTATTTAAGGCCAGATTGGATGGGGCTCTGAGCAACCTGGTTTAGGGGAAGGTGTCCCTACCCATGGCAAGAGGTTTGCCATGATTAGATGGTTTGCCATGGTTAGATTATCTTTAAGATCCCCTGCAGACCAAACAATTCTGTGATCCTATGATTCTATGACCTGATTATGGAAGAATTCATATACAAGCTGCTGCTGTTTTCTGGTTTTGCTGCGATTTATGGCAAAAGTTAGATTTTTTTTATTAGATGGATTCACTAAAAGTACAACAAATTATATTTCGTTTATCTGAAAGCTGATTTCTCTGGTTTTGTCAAAATGCTCTTTCTTTTCTTTGTCAAACTTTGTTCTAATTCTGTGTTCATTCTTGGGGCTCCCTGCAGTGCACTTTAAAAGGGAAGGTGTGGGTCCTGGAAGAATTTGCACAGCACAGGAAGGAAATATAATCAGGGTAGGACTTAATTTAACTTCCCAGGGGGTTTTGATCCCACCTTAACCTCTGCACTATCAAGTAAAACAGAATGCATTGTGTGCTTAGCAGTGAAAACAGATAAGGGCTCCTTGGTCAAAATCAACTGAGGAACAGCACTGACAGACCATCTCAGCATGTTTCTCTTTGTAATCCTGTAACCTTCCAGTTGCTGAGATACTTCCAGGATCCAGCACACAATCGGGTGTAGGACTGAACCTCCAAAAAGGCAGAGGAAAATCCAGGCCAAGTAAAATTTTCCTACACTTAAAATTGTTTTTGGACAAAGAACATCAAGCCCCTTGAGCATGATGAGCTTAAACACAGAAAGGTTACTGAATTTGGCAAATGCCCACACTTGCTGGTTGGTGGAATCCTTGGGTGTTGGAAACTTATGTCTCTCCTCAATGCCTGGTCTTTACCCATCTGCATCCATAAATTTATTTGTGAGTGACAGAAGGCAGTCTGGTCTTACCCTCTCCCTCCTGCACATTAGCAAGAAGGGAGCTCCGAGTGCTGAGGGTAAGCCAGAGTCAGACCCCATACTGCAGACCTGCTTGGCTCTTACCCAGTCCTTGACTCCTGCACCTCAATCCTTACACAGACAGACCTTCTCAGAGGTCCTCCTAAACAGTGTTGAAATGCCACTGCTGAAAGGGACACTGGGAAATTTGGGGTTGTCAAGTTTTAAAATACAAGGACGATGCAATCCCTGAATTTTGCTATGACTTGGCAGTTCTCTGGTTCAACCAGAGAATCCAGTCCTGAGAATACAGTAGGGAAAAGCAGCTCATGACAAGCAAAGAGCAACATGGGTCTGCTGGCCTCCTCCCTTAATCCTAGAATGTGGATAGCAGAGATCCACTGGGGATCTGATTTCAACCCTCTGCATTTTCACATGGCTGCACAGTGACCAATAACAATAGGTACTGAGCTGGTCTTTCTCCATCAATTTCCCCCTGGAGAGGAAGAAAGGATATTTATTCTTTAGGCTGATTCCTGACTAGCAGAACCCATAAATCCAGGATTCCTCCTGGTTTCTGTCCACTGTCCCCTAACATTTCATATCTGTGAAACCTTCTGTTCCTTTCCACATCCCCTTCATCCTTTTTTCATATCCACCTGCGCTTCACCATAGCCACCCACATCAGCCTGTGTTCCTCTCCTTCCCTCACCTCTTCCTTAGGGAGCAGTGAGCACAGCTTTCAGTGCTCTGCTTGCCATCCCCTCTGATTTCCTATCTGTGCCTTTTTGACCCTGCCCCACAACCATTCTGTTTTTTCATTTGGTTTCCTCTACAGTCACCTTTTTTCCTTCTTTTCTCTGCCTTCTGCTTAGTCCTGCAGCCCAGGAAAGCTCTAAGGCTTTGCCAGGGCTGGGCTAGTGAGGGCTTAGTAGGTACCGGAGTAGGTACTAGATGGGAAGCAGCGCATGTTGTGTGCAGCTGCAAACTGTGGTTTTGGGCAGCTGTCAGAATAATTGTCAGAGTAAGGTCTATGTTCTCCTCTCCAGGGTGGTGAGGACATGAACCCCTTTATCTTTTCTCTTTATCTCAACAGTAATTTTCATAAAAGGGTGTGGGAACAAACATCTTTGAGACCTTTGCCTTTCTGATAGATTTGTTGAAATGAGCTAGCAGGTAAGAGAGGACACAGTATAATTGCCCTTTTCCTGGAAAAAAAAAAAAACAAACCTGCTAAAAAATAGTGGTGGGTGTTAATAATTTGGCAGATAGGAGATGGATCCAAAAGCTTTGCATTAGGCTGTGGTCTGGACCTTCCTGCAGTGGCAGGGGTTGGACTGTGCCAAAGCTCGGGGAGGGCTACAGCTTGCATTCATACGTGCTCACTTAAATCTCTCTGTTCCTGATCTTTGGCAGTTTCCTACAGCTTAGCAGCATCCCTTCCCTTGGCATCATGGAGATTTCCCAGTGTGGGTTATGGGGGGTTATGTGGATAGTGAATCTTTCACTATTGTACCTTGAGCCTGCATCTTCTGGCTTCTACACTGAATTTTGGGTTTTCTACCTAAAGTATATGGTGACAACATTAAGGACATTTATAGTAGTAATGAAATTTTTCATGTTGCAGATCATTTGAAATTAAATCTCCTACTGTGCTTAAATTATAGATATATTGCCTTATAAATCTCTGTATATATTTCATTAATAGTTGATTGTGCTTGGTTTTTATTATTTTTTTCATTATTGCCTCAGGGTACTGGTCAGTATCCTATAATTTACAAAGAAAATTACCTAAAACAATGAAAATTTCTTGGTTTTTATTATAAACAAATCTGAAAAAAATAGCTGATGAATCATCACAGAAATTTTGTCCAATCTGATGATTAATTGTACTGTATTTAGACAAATCAATGCATGCTAGCACGTATTTTCTCTCCAAAGTCTGTAGCCCACAGGCATTTGTAATCTCAAGCTCCCTAAAACAGCCAAGCAATTTCAAAGTTTATTTTGTTGCTCTGAAGCCTTTTGTCCTGTTCTGGCAGAGACCAGAACCAAAAAAAGTCAACAGTGGGGGTGCAGCTGGTGGAAATGTCCCTAAAGGCTCGTATTGCTCAACCTGTCAATTTTGTGTATGAGTTTTGAAAGTGAAAATAAATTAAACCAAATGTAGGCCTTTACTGTAACCACATTTTATTTCATCTCTAGCACAGACTGGCCTTAAATCCAGAGTGGCTCCTCCAGCCTGTTCCTCTGGCACAGCAGTGAGACTTTTCTGTGGTTAGTACGCAACAAAAGCCAATCCATCAGCTGATCCCTCCCTCGTGTGTGTCCCTTTTGCAGCCTTGGACAGCCAAAATACCTGCCAGTCAGCTGGGCTTGGGGCATAATTCAGCCAGACTGCAAAGAGCACAGAGCAGCACGCAGCAGCAGTCAGCATCCTTCCACCGTGACAAGCCAACTTGGTTTTTCATTTCCTGAGTGTGAAAATAATTTTGACATGCAGATTTCAATGTTACTCTGAGACAGTCTTGCTCCAGGTTTTCTGAGAACATCATGCCTTTGTGTAAGGAATGTCTGTGATCACTGCAGAAGGTCAGCTTGTGCCATGCCTGTCAGAGCCGTTTTCTGTCCAGCCTTATAACTCACTGTGGGTTTCTGGCTGCTGTCTCACAACTTTTTCATGGCTGTCCAACGGCAGCCTGGTGCAGGCTGGGATGCTGGCAAAGATCTGACTCATCTCTTTTGTTTGTTGCTTTTTTAAGCAATGATTTCCCATGGACTTCCTATGTCTTCTAAGGGAAGTCCAGGCCTAATTAACTTAAAACGCTCAAGGACTTTTATGTGAGTAGAATTTCATCACCTTCAGGTTGTAAGTGGAGACACTTAACCTTTATTAGTACTCCAAGAATGAGTCATTGCTATCCAGACAAAAACACTCATGATGCCTGCTTGTCTGATTTAAGTATTAGGAATACGTGCATTTTCTTAGTTTTAACTTACACAGTAGCTTTTATTGTCTCCTCACTTGTGGAGCAAGTTCCCCTCATAGCATCCAGACTAGAAGTTAATAAGTGCAAAGAAAATTAAACAAAGCCTGAGTTTTGTTACCATTAGTCTTGCAATTCACTGAACTGTTATGGCAGCACACACATGAGGAGCCAGACTCCTTGGAAGGACCCTTCCTTGGCTGGATGAGAAGTATCTGGAGAATTAGGGACCTTAACTACCATTTGAATCTGCTCCCCTCCATCAGTTCCTCTTCTCAGGAAGAAGTAATTATATGAGGCAAAGCCTGGTAGCCCATTAAAGAAGATACCTCTTTTCTGAGATCCAGTAAACAAGGCTGATGGACTGATCTCTGTGCAGAAAGCACGTGGAACTGAACTTGCAGTTGAGGTTTTTTTGTGTTCTTCCTGCTATATACCAAACCCTGAGCAAGCCTGACCGTTGCAGTGTCAGTAAATATTATACTGACAATATATATGATATGATAATGCTGTGCAAATACATTCCTCCCTTACTGAGCAAGTATCTTATTCTTCAGCGAGACGTCCTTTTGGAGGAGTGAGTGAGGAGAAGAAGGATGAAGCTGCAATAGTTGAGTGGGAGGGGTTGTGTTTTTCAACTCCTGTCAACTTAGGAGCTTTTGAGGTCCTTCTGGTGGTGTCCCTTTTCCTCTATAGAACATAAATATACAATCATTTTCTACCTCAGCTAGCAGGGGAAGTCCATGCGAATCAAAGAGTGATGTCCCTTTGCTTCATGCTAGTATACATATCAGTGATCCAGTGCCATCATTTGTTCTGCTCTTTTGTGGCTTTTGACCAGTGTGATGTGAATACTGGTGGGTATAACTGCTGGCTGTTACTCATACACGATAAGTGTAAAGAGGCCATTAATTCTATAGAAGTAAACAGGTAACCGAAGTCATAGGAATGCTGCCCAAACCCACAGCACAGGACAAGACTGCAAGAAGAGCACAGCAGTGGCCAAAGAGGTTTTACATGGAGCTTGATGAAGCAAAAGCTTTGATTGCAGTGGGTTTCTGTTTGATTTCATGTCAGAGGCAGCAGTGGGGCAAGGCTACACCAGGAGGGTTGCAAACATAGCCACAGGAGCGTTGGTAATTGCCAAGGAAAAGCCATTAGGAGAGGGAGAGAGACTTTTGGGTAGGAGGGAAGTGAGGAGAGATTTAGAGCTGTGAGGGAAAATTGCATAATGTTTTTCACTCCCCTCTGTGCTTTGGGGAATGAACATTCTCTGTAAACAAAACAATAGCACTTTAGAGATAGCACTGCTGGCTCCACTGTTTTTCTAATGGGAAATAGCTCACAAGTCAGCATTGCTAACAAGGACTGTCAGAGAAGGGAACACTGCTTAGCCTTTTTAAAGAAGTAACTGCTTATTGAGTGAAAGGATTAAAGGATATTTCTGTTTTCTATTATCAGACATGTTAAAACTAATGCCTTCCCAAATGTCTGAAGGAATCATAGAATCATGGAATGGTTTGGGTTAGAAGAATCCTTAAAGATTATCTAGTTCCAAACCCCCTGCCACAGGCAGGAACACTTCCCACTAGGTCAGATTGCTCAAAGCCCCGTGCAACCTGGCCTTGAACACTTCTAGAGATGGCAAGTCCTCAAACTCTCTGGGCAATACCCTGTTGTAGTGCCTCACCATCCTCACAGTAAAGAATTTCTTTCTAATATCTAATCTAAACCTGCCCTCCTTCAGTTTGAAAGAGCCATTACCCCTTGTCCTATCACTACAGGTCCTTGTAAAAAATATAAATGTTATTCCAAAAAGCCATCACTGGTGTCTAGTACCACTTCCTCTGGGCATCAAATGTGCCATGTTTTCCTTGTCTCTGACCTTTTTCTAAAATGAGCCTTGCAGTTAAGGGATTGTCTTCACAGTGGGAGTTTCAGAATGCCATGAGGATGGCCAAGATCTAACCAGTACTGGGGACCAGAGCAGGATTCTTCTCATGGCTCACATGGTGCGCTGTGTAGCTTTAGAAGTCCTGGGGTACTGCCATGAACTCAGTCAGGATAAAACCAGAAAAGGTTTTATTATATTAATTTCCCTAGTTTAGGGATGAGAAAAGGTCTTGTATAGTGTGGGTGAACATACTCAAGCCCTTTGATGGATTCTGCAATGACCTGCAATTTGCTAGATCCTGCAGTCCAGTTTGGGCAGCTTGACTGGACTTGCTGACATCCAGACAGAAATACTGCCTCAGTGGCAAATTAAGAAGCTGTAACTCTCCCTGAAGTTTCCTGGACTCTTACAGACGTGCTCAGTGGCACAATAAAATTTAGTCTGACTTCCACCTTAACTAAAGGCAGCTGTAGTGAAACCTGTGACGTTAATGGACTGAATATGAGACTGCAGCTCTGAAACCCTAATGAATGCAGGTTGAAGCACTCCCCACTTTTAATTACCCCCACGAAGCTAACAGCTCTCTGAAGGTTACTATTTAACCAGAAATAATGGTACAGCATCTACATTCTGGATTGAAATTGCTGAGGCAGTTAATTTTTACTAAGGTCTATTTCTTGTGTTTTTGTCTCCATGCATGACTGAAGCCATGTAGAATGGCAGGTTCCTGGGCACAGGTGAGTTTTCTGGTCTGGAAAAACATTGTGTCTCTGCCCCACACAATGGCCATGTTATGTGTTTTGATCAAAATTACTTATATTTTTAGCTTTACATTTTAATTGAATCCTTGTTATTGAGTCCTAAGAAGTTTAAAGGAAAACTACCTCATTTGTTTTTGTTTCTCTGAAGAAATTTATCAACTGTTATCCCAAGGGAGTTGGAGCAGACATGGTGATAAAGGCAGAATAAAGATGATAAAGGTTGCTGAGGTTTCATTTCTCCTTCAGAATGCTTAGGCTGCATCTTTTCCACAGAAAAATCAAGTTAATTCATTTTGTTGCCACTTGGATGTTTCTTATTTACTACTGGTCCATCTAGGCCAACCTGTTCCTCTTAGTATTCAGAGCTCTACCTTGCTGTTCTCAAAGGCACAAATAAGCTTTTGCTCCTGTTACCTCTCCTGTAATCATGGAATCATAGAATGGTTTGGGTTGGAAATGATGACAGATCATGTAGTCCACCCCCTTGCCATGGACAGGGACACCTTCCACTAGACCACCTTGCTCAAGGCCATCCAATCTGGCCTTGAATATCTCCGGGGAAGGTGCATCCACACTTTCTCTGGGCAACATGTTCAAGTGCCTCACCACCCTCATAGTGAAGAGTTTGTGTGTCCTTAACAGAAACCTGGCTGCTACTCTTCCCTGTTAACTCATCAGCAAAGCTTTTGCTGAGTTCAGTTTGTGGAGCTTGTCTGTTCCTTCTGCCTGTCTTGCAGAAGGGATTTTTGGGCAGATAAACCCTCTGCCAATTTTGGGCATGTTATTTTAACTAATTGGCCAGCTCATCTCTGTGGGTATGTTGTTGTCAGGAGGGAGAGCACAAGTCTGCTGGGGATCATACAAAATGAGGACATACCTGTAACCCCTGACTCTAAAGACCCCTGATGTGTCTGTTTCCCTTTGCATCTCAAAACCACCATGAATTCGCTCAACTGCCTATCAGAGTTGGTCATTGCATACTCCATCTGCAAAGGGACTTCCACCTCACTACTACCAGGATCCCCTTCTGAATGCTTGAACACATAATGGGAGGCCACAGAGCCTCAATCGGGTTCAGGAAGTTGCTTCAGCTGAGTGCCTAAAGGCATTGGAAATTTAGGTGTTTTGTTGAAACTGGGCCCTTAGCTCATGGATTCAGCATTAGTGAAATACAAGGCTTGCTTAGATACATGCTCACTTCCTGATGTGGTTGTGTCACTGATAGAGGTCACTTTCCCCACATGGATCACCATTTCTGCTCCTCCTGATGATTTCCCTTGCAAAGCTGGTAGTGCCATTAGGATGTTAGTCCAAAATAAGCCGTCTGATTTTGTCTGAAGTAAAGTAAGGAGCAATTAGCATCAAATACGTAATATTAAGGAAGAGAACACAAATTCTGAGGGGGCTGTCGCTCCATGCTTGGTTCTCAGTCACCAACTCGGCTATCTAAGCCAAGCCAATCTGATGGCAGCTGTGGGAGTCCTACTCCCAAGGAGCATAGTGAGAGTAGTCACCAGATTTCGGAAGACCCAAGTTGAACTCTTTCTACTGGCAAATCCTGAGCAGGGATTGGAGACCAGCATGCTGCCCTCCTGATTCAAGGGCCGGAGTCAGGGGGCAGTGGGTAGCTGCCCTTTCCGCTTTTATATGAAATAACTCTCAGTTCCACCAAGCCGCAGGACCAGCAGTGGGCAGACAGTTGGGCTTCAGCTTCTGCTGTGAGCACAGGACGTCTTTCAAAGGTTAAATAGCTGGTGGGCTCCCTTCAGTACTGAAGAGATGTGAATGTATGAGGCACATGGCTAGACACTTAATGGGTGTTTTCATTAGGTATGGAAAATGTTGCCTTCAAACAATAGCATTCTTTCTAAAAGCATATCACAACCTGAAATATATGCAGTGATGTTACTAATTTGCACTTTTAATTCCCAGTTAATAACTACTTTCTAAACATAGATGGCAGCAGTACAGTACTCCCTTTTTATGAAGATTGACATCTGTGAATACTGTCTTTGAGGCAAGCCATGTGTATGTGATTAGTTCATTGGTTATTGGCACAGTGTTAAAGAATTACACTGAATAAATGAACCATTATTTTTCCTTTTTTGCCTTTCTGATCTGTCTGTGTGATTGTGACTTGATCAGTGTTGAAGTCAGCACTTTTATTTTTCTTGTTTTCGAAGTAAAGGGCATTTTCATTAGGAATCCCACAGTTGACTGTGGGAAGATATCTGTCCCCTAGAAGTCATGTGAGATAAGCCCTTGCCAGAGTGAGTAGCCCAATTATGTTTGATTATCCACCGCTCATCTGGCCTTACCGTGGAGGTTGTTTTCAAGCTGCTTCTCCCTAGTATTTCACATAAGAAGCCCAAACCATGACCGGATCTGAACTTTCTGGGGCTGAGCAATAGTTGAGAGATGTAAGCAACAAAAATGCATCTCTCCGTTTTTCCAACTGTTACTAATCGCTGGCACAACTCCTGCCTTTGTGAGCAGATAACAAGGCAAGAAAAATGGGTGCCTCCTCCTGCCAAGGGGAGTCCTCGAGTTAGAGCCCTTGATTTGCACTGGTTAGACAGCACTGTGAGCAATGTAAGCAATTTTCTCTGACACAGGTGTAGAGGACGGGTTGCTTCTTTTGGGGTTAGTGCAGCCTAAAAGAAACTTCAGCAAAATCCCAGAGTATCACAGCAGAGATCAGTCAATGTAAATAATACTGTCCTGGGTATTGAAAGAATCCCTGCTATAGATACTATTTTTGATAACAACAGCAGAGAGGTGAAAACGAAGCCACAAATCTAAAACATGTTTCAAAAATGAACTCTTCCAGCTCCTAATTTTATTCAAAAAGGCACTTTTGTTTAAACCCTGGAGACCTTTGCATTGAGACGTGATTAACCTTAGTGCAATCAGCTATGTTATTGTCCATGTAAACACTTCACACTGAAGTTAATCCAAACATTTAATTTTCTGTTTCCCTTCTCATAATTTTTCATGATTTTCATTCGGTGAATGTCAAAAACTGGGATCAGATATTCATGGGAAAAAAAAAGAAACACTGTTACAAGGGCAGGTTTGACTTGGTCAAAGCAAATGCCGTGGCAAATATTGATCCAGTCAGATTGGAGTTCTGTGGGCTAGAGAGGTGACCCAAAATATCTAGCTCTGAAGTAGCCATCCCTATCACTGACACCGGTAGCTGGATGAGAAGGATTGTGCTTCCACTGTTTGGATGGCCAGGAGCTATAAGCTCCTCAGGAAAGAATGTATAACAAGGCTGATGGTAAAACCATCAGCCTCCACTGCATTTATCAAAATGCTTTAACTAGAAAACTCCTCTGCACTAAGGCAGAGTTTGCTCCTCGAAGCAAAGATGTTTCACAAGTGTTAAATGTGCAGCATTGGTGGCTGCTGAGAGAAGTTGCCATTAAGGATGTTGAGCCTTTTGCTTTGAAAATGAGAATTTACCTTGCTATTAGCAGTCCCTTGAGGTCTCATTTTTGTATCAGTGAATTGCTTGGTTTTGTACTCAGCAGCTCACGTTCCTCCATTTTTAAGTTCACCTGTTTTCTTTTATCTTGGAGTTACTAGTTTTATTACAAGGCTTATTTTTCTTCTCTTTCTTTCCTTTTCTTTTCCTCTCTTAGGGGCTTGTTTATCACCATCCATGACAAAGGCCATATTGCAACAATGCTAAACTCTTGGCCTGAAGAAAATATTAAGGTATGTGGCATGTCTTCTGTGGACTGGGAAATTACAGGGAGTTTGGTGCAAAATGGGATATTTAGTGGAACTGCTTGGCATCATTTACAGAACTGGCTACTTAAAAGGACAAGCAAAGAATGTTTCCCTTCCTCAGAGAATTTTCATGCTGAACTTCAGTTCAGCTTCAATTTCCAGTCAAGTTGGGACTTCAGAGACTCTGTCATGATACGTATGCATGCAGTCAAGAACAAGTTTTTCAGAGGTAGCAGGATCTTGGTCAATAAAAAAAAATGTGCATGATAATAAATTTGTACAGAACAGGGGCCCTAGTGAAAAAGTAAGAAATGTGTATTGAAAAACTGCATGGCTAACTTGCACCAAAGCTCTTTAAGATATCTGTGTAACCAACATGCTTGTAGGACTCCTTCCCACATCCAGTGAGTCATGCAGCATCGAGAACACTGGCAACTCTGCAAATCATGTTTGATACCCAGCAGCTGAAAATATTACTGACGCCCCACCCAAAAAGTGTTCTTGTGAAGTGTTTTTCACTAGAGCTCAGGGCTGGGCAAGTCCCTGGCATGAAAAAAAGGCAACAGTTAAGACAGGTCTTGCCAGTCACCTCACCTTATTCTATCAGTTTGAAAGTACATGTTCCTGGGAATTTCCATGGCTATTGACAGAGTTTTGGTCCCCTATCTGTCATCTGCTTCGTCCAGGAACAAAGGTTTGGCAGCTGAGAAAATCTTGCAAGCATTTTCCATTTCTAAGGGGAAACAAAAAAGAAATTTAACATGTTTTCAGAAAAAGTGATCACATTCATATAAACTTGTGTTTGGAACCATGGAGAAGAGAGGCAGGCTAGGTATTTTGTCCTTGCTCTGTCCAACAAACTCAGTATTTCCATTTGTTTCCAGCTCGGGACTGTGAGCAGAACTCATTATGGCTAATAGATATGTTTTTGCAGATGGGAAAACTGGCACAGAAAGATTAGAGACTGTTGCTGAAACAGCCCCTCTGGCACCCAAAACAGACCATAGGAAGGGCAATGGTCCATGAAAGAGATTCAGACTATCTATTTTCCAGGTTTGCCAGACTACAAAGGCAGCTCATTTTAGCAGTATTGCTGTTATGGACCACAGGGTTCCCTGTGTCTTTGTGCACAGACTCCTTCATGCCTGAACTGGTAGGCACTTGAACACTCAAGATTTTGAGATAAGTAGGGAGGCACCTGGACTGCACCTAAGTCCCTGGAAGGACTGGTTTTTTTTAAAGGCTGAACACCCCCACCATTGAACACCACCCACTAAAGACAGCGCAGAAATACCTGGATATGCTGCCCACATTTTGCTCATTAGATTTGGCTCATTAGAGCTTCGTGGCAACAGTGTTTACTGTAGAAATGGGGAATCTGGGCCAAATCCTGTATCCTCTGCCTGGAAGGGCTGGAAGGGTGCTGGTGCTCTGCTTAGCTTAGCAAAGCCTCAGCCAAGCTCTAATGAGCTGCACCTTCAACCCTCCTGTCAAAGCTGGGCTTCCCTGAAAGAATCACAGTACCAGAAGCAGGACAAGTGAGAAGAAACCATTTCTGGTCATACTTATGTGGGAATGTGGGGGTTTTGTGCCTCTTCCAGGATGGCTAATGAATCCTGACATGAAGAAATATTGGATAAAATGATGGCCATCCTCAGCAGTGCCAATTTTCTCTCTGGTTCCTTAGCCTTGCACTCTTTTCTTCACAATGGCCCAGCTAAAGCAAAAGGAATGCAAAGAATCATACAGGATGGGTGTCATCCTGGCAGCTATGAATTCAAGCCACCTCAAAGTGAAGATGGTGTAGAAACCTGTATTTTATTCCAAGACAACCGTGCTGCCGTGCAAGCTACTGCACTGGCCTTCCATCCCGTCTTCCCTCCCTTCATTCCTCCCTCCTTCTGTAGGATGCCTGCCCTAGTAGTGCACTCAGGATCTTGAATCCCCATCAGGATTACTGCTGTACAGGGCTGTTCAAAATCCTTCCCATGGAGCACTTTCTGTCGGTTCACTCAACGCAGAGTATCAGTTCATCCCGTAAAGGCTGACCTCGTGCAATCAGTGCAGAGAACTGGGAATGCCAACAGCAGCACTTGCCTCTCTGCATTGCCTCAGCAGCTTGGAGACCCAGCGTAGTGCTCTGGGTCACTCTGCTGGGCCACATGCCTCCTGCTAAGGCACTGCAAACCTGGACTGGTTAACTGGATACAGCCTATGGTCCAGAGTCATCTCAGTTCGTATCAGCTGCCTTGGGACTTAGTGCCTAGTCTCATATTGTAAGTACTTCTGCAGTGCTCATGAA
Organism: Lycocorax pyrrhopterus obiensis; assembly: GCA_014706295.1. Taxonomy (NCBI): domain Eukaryota; kingdom Metazoa; phylum Chordata; class Aves; order Passeriformes; family Paradisaeidae; genus Lycocorax; species Lycocorax pyrrhopterus. The sequence goes on from JACSVZ010000001.1 coordinate 83,734,364, forward strand.
GAGGGAACTGAACTTTTCAAAGAGAAGTAACCCATTCACCTGTTCCCAAAACAGCTGCTGGAGAGAGGAGATGTGCTCTGGAGGTTTCTGTCTCTCCCCATCAGATGTCAAATAAGTTTAGAAACCATTTAGATGGCTGGTGTAAGCTGCACACCTAACCTTTATACAATGACTTCATTGGAGTCATCAAGAAAATTTGCATCACAGCTGGAAGTAGAAAGCAGGTTCCTAATTGTTAAACCAGTAACCTCCTACCTTCAGGTTGATGGGTCTGCCCCGCTCAGCCAGAGATTAATGTCCTGTTTGTTGAGTTCTGATCATATGAACATGAGCGAATAAAAACATCAATGTGTTTGTGTATCAGGTGCTCACAGAAACTGTGCTCTTTTTTGGGGTGTTTTTCAAACCCAAAGAGCAACAAATAAACGTGAATCCAGTTTCCCCTCTGTTACAAATAGCAATGCATGTCTCCCATGCTGTATTTTCTGTTCTGGTTCATTTTTCAGTGTTGCCTTGAAGAGCTTTGGTAACTATAGAGTGCTGCAGCACATCTCAGGCTGAAGAATTTTTCTCTCTCTGATGGATATCTGAGTGCTATTGAGAGGCTTTTAGGTTTGCCTGAGAACATTTATTTGTTTGGATGAAAGGGAATCAGTGCTCCAGAGAAGTATTTTGATTCATTAGAACTTAATTTTGTTTTAATATTCTCTGCATAGTTTGAATATTAACTCCATTTAATTTCAGGATAAACCTGTAGCAGTGTATATGCTTGCTGCTTTCCCTATTCCCATTACTGCCTTTCAATCCCAATTGCATCCTCTGGGTGTGGTAGAGAAGTGAGCACACACCCAAAACCAGATGGAGCCCACCCTAAAAGAGACTTTCTCATTGCTAACACTTCACGTTGACTCAGAAGGAAAAGCAAATAGGAGAATATTCAAATATGTGTATAGTTTATGTTGAATAAGAAAGAACACTGAAATGTGTTTCTTCCACACATACAGTTCCTAAGCACACTTTTTTCTTCTAGAAAAAGAGATCAAAAAAATCCAGGCCAGATGTCATTTGTGACACTTGCTGTAATACAGCTGGAGATGCACAAACAGCCATGCTGCTTGGGCTCTGCTACAGTGAACTGAAGTATTGTCCAGCAGAGCTGCTGTTGTCCCACACTGTGAGCTGCTACCTGTCAACCACACTTTCTCTACCCCCGAAATGAGCAGCCCCCTGTTGCAAACAGCTAATTAACATGGTGTCATGGAGCAAATATCCATTGCACAATGCATCTGCAAAGTCGCATCAGTGTGGAAGCAGTGGAGCTGGGTTTGCTTCTAGAGCCTTGGCAACCCCATACGGCAGTCTCTTTTGATCCTCCTAGGCTATCGTGGTGACAGATGGAGAGAGGATTCTTGGTTTAGGAGACCTGGGAAGTTATGGCATGGGTATCCCAGTTGGAAAGCTGGCTTTGTACACAGCCTGTGGTGGAGTTCATCCACAACAATGTCTCCCTGTCCTGCTGGATGTTGGCACAGACAATGAGGTAAGACAATTTTTCATAAATCTGACATGGGGGGGGAGAAAGAATTAAGATTAGTGTTTAACCGAGGCCAGTTCCCTAAATGTGAAGACAAAGCTGGAGACATCCAAGATGAGATGATGGCTAGACCAGCACTGCAGGAAAGTGGGAAGGTTTAATTCCTGTTTGATGCATGAGAACATTTTGTTCTTATGGGGAACTGAAATAAACACTAAATAGACTCATGGTTCCCTGGTGAGAAGACTCAGAGTGTTACCAGTTGGAGCTGAATGCTCAGCTCCACCTTTCAGCATGGCAAGGTGAGTTGACAGGCTTCATACAGGAAGTCCCAGAATTATTCTTCCTCTGTTAATTTTGAGTAAACAAGGAGATATTCGTGTCTGTGTAGAGATGACTATATTCCAGAAATGGAGAATCCCTGGTGAGTGGTTTGGGAATGATTAATGTCACTGTTTTGTTAGATTGCACATGTTACTGCACATGATAACCAGGCAAGAGGATTCCATCTGTTTGCAGATTTTTGCCTTATGACTCTGGCTCAGTAAGGCCAAAGTAAAACGTTTCAGCAATGCCAGAATGGACATCTGTGAGGATGTCTTTTTAAAATTAATATCCTATAGCTATTTGTGATGGCCTGGGTTTGTCCATTTTTGTAAAATGCACTTGTGCTTCACATGACCCCATGTAAACCAAACACACATTTCTTGAGGGAAATAACCAGTCTCGGGTATAAGAACTTTGAGTTTGTGTAAGAAGACGAATTAATGCTGACATTTTCAGACATGCTGATGCTCACTGGACAGCTAGATCTTCTGCACCTCTTTCAGCCCTGCCTCAAGTCTCTCATGCTGGACACTCGAAAAGAACGAAAGAATGCAAAAGCAGTGCCCATAGATGACATCTGAGAATCTCAATTACATCTTTGGTCTCTGGTCCCAGGATTATGTTACCGTTTAGCATAGCAGCCTGTCATGGACTTATGGAATACAGGGTGTGCTCATCTCAGTCTGATTCATGGTCTTTCCTGAAAAGGGAGAACTCTGAGTTTGGACCCACTGAGGCTAAAGAAGGACTTAAGTCTCTGTCTCTCACTTCTCGCAGTCTCCAGTCAATAGAGCATTGTACTTGCCTTTGGATCCTTCATCTCTTCCTTCTCCATGCTGATCTGCACATCACCAGTGCTTTGAGCCTCCCAGCTGGAGTTTCCCCCAGAGGGACCTGGGTGAAAGTGCTTCCCTTCCCATGGGCAACCTTCTGATTGTGCACATCCATCTGTTTCTATCTCAGCAGCCAGGGGACACTAAAATCCAAAGTGGCTCCAATGATTTTTAGGCCTCTCCAAGGGTCAGATGGCATCAGAAAAAGGGACTTAGAGAATCAGTCTTGGACCTTTTTTTCTGCCCAAGATGAGGTGTAATTTATGTGTTCAGGAACTTCTCTGTGAAGGCAATTTCCACATCTAGGGTAAAGATACAGAAGCCACTGTTTTCCAGCAATATGAACAATGTATTTCCTCACTATATAAATAATTTTTTGCTTATTTATTTAATGGCTTTCTCATGTGCATAAACCCATATTAACTGAACCCTAAGCACATCCTAGGAGCATCCTGCCCCCAAGTAAACTCATTTATCAGTGCGTAAATAAGATACCTCTTATAGGCGTTCATCCTGTTCATCTCTGCCTATTAATATCTGGTGAGCCAAGGGTGACTGTGTTGCTAACACATGAACCTCAGGTGGAACGCAGTGAATATAGCAGTTGTATTATGTTTTTAGCATCAGTTGCCAACTTGTCTTTCTGGCAGTCCATAATACTTTGTATTAGCTTTCAGCAAATCAGTCTTTTTTCAGAGCTTGGCATTTCTCAGCTTGTCTGTGGCAGAATTTTGTACTCCACGAACAGGCCCCAGAGCACACGGTGCTGTAGGAGCAATCAGTGAAGTAATGCAAATGGGTCTCCTTTCTGTTTCGTGGCCCTGAAGAGCCCAAATGAATCAAACTCAGAGGAAAACCTCTTTCATCTTTCCTTCTAAGGGAAAACAGCTGTGGCTGTAAAAACAGATCTGATATTAGCATACCTGCCAATATTTAGGGCCATATGGCTGCAGGACAATAGGTTTGAGATGGCTCATCTCCCCCTCATGTGGATGGTTCAGTTCCTGAAATTGGAAGGGAAGTAAAGTTCCTTTGCAGTGACTCACAGAGGAGTTGGCCCACCTGTCTCCTGCCAGCATTTGTCCTGTAATTTCCCCCAAATATATGCTATTTCCATGCTGACCCAGGCCTTTTTAGGTGCCTTATGCATGCTGACTCAACACCTGCTGGATTGTTTGGAGCAGTGGCCTGATTTTATGTTCCTATTGGGAACCAAAATATAAATGAATCTGTTGTATGAAAATACCTTGACTTTACACCTGCCAGATAACCGAGGTGAGTGCTAGGCAGGTGCAGGTCTTGGGAACATTTTGGCATCTGATCACTGATTCTGCTCAACTCGGTGCTGTCACCTAAAAGGCCTAAATGACACGTCAGTTCCAGTTACATCAGGTGGTCTTCATTGCACAAAGCACTGTTTATGGTCAACAGCTGTCCTGGTAACCTCAGTGCAAAATTAAGAACTGAAGCACAGTAAACACTCCCCACACAAGGTCAGTTTTATTCAGTAGGAGTGAGGCACCTTGGCAGAGGGCCTTTGGTAGAGCTGTTCTGGGGATGCAGAGCTCCATTTCCTATGGCAACCAAGAAGAGTTGCATCCCTCTGACTTCATTTATGCTAAAAGATAGTCTGTAGCTTCCTATGGAAGCACTTTCTGCTTGGGAAGAGATGTGCGAGCTGGCCTTCACTGCATAGTAAGTAAAATTATTACGACCACATCAGACAAACTTTTTTGGTAGGCTGGGACATAAATCTCCGTCCATCCACGGAAGAGAAGATGTCAACAGCATTGCTTTGTGTCCTAGGCTCTCCTGAATGATCCACTGTATATTGGACTGAAACACAAGAGGGTTCGTGGGAAACAGTACGACGAACTGATTGATGAGTTTATGCAGGCAGTTACCAACAAGTAAGTGGGGTTATATACATGGCTCCTCTGGGCTGCTTCCATTTAAGAACAAATGTTGCAACTCCTGAAATAAACATTAGTATAATTGATCATCCAAGCAAAGGAAGGTCATTTCAATGCAAGTCTCCTGGGTGGTCTGCAAATGACTCTTTGTGCTTGAGCACTCCGTGTCAAAAATATTTGTCTCCGGAGAACTGAAATGGGACTGACTATTTATAAGCATTTCCTATCCACATAGGCCAGAGGTGTCAAACATATGTCCTGTGGGCTGTATCTGGCCTCCGTCATGCATTTATGAGCCTCATTCAGCAGAGTCAGAACCTAAACTTTGGTTTGTTTACACTTTATAAAGGAAGTTTCTAGCTCTCGCCATTGTGAAGGAAATCATCTAAATGGAAATGGCAAGTTCCTTCACACGGTGTGGAGTCTGCAGACTGCCTCTCTATGGCTTTGTCAAAAACAGGAACTTTCCTGCTGGCATTTAAGTCTGTGGAGTGAGAAGGCCAGGATTGTAAGCATTGTCCTTTTAAGGGTGGGACAAACCAGCTGCGTACTTCCATTCATACTCACTAACTGGGATAGAGGGTCTCTGAGGTACCAGAGAGTTTAATATGGGAAGAGCAGAACCACCACCTCAGCCCTGTGCACCTCTCTCTTAAAAATAAAAGAAAATGTATTAAAATCTCCATGACCAACTGGAGAGATTATCATAAGAAGGAAAGTGAGGGCAATTGTTAAGGAAAAAATACTCGTATTTGGAAAGTCCAAGCTCCTAAGCAGCTTTTTTTGCCTTTCCTAAAGCTGCAGATGATACTGATAAGGAGCAGCAGAGAGCTGCAGTCTCTGCCTGATTGCCAAGCTGCTGCCTGTCTTTTCTTCTCAGTGAAGGAGCTATGTTTGATTCTCCCTCTGTGTCTCCAGCCAGCTGTATGTGTGTGTGTGTTCCTGCACAACGGGAGGGAATGGGTGGTACATGTGTCATTAACTCGCAGCTCCCCCATCTCCCTGGAGGTAGGAGCCACCATGACCAGGGTCTGACACAGCACCTACCCATCCACTGAGAAGGATGTATTTACACACAGTGTGACTGCCCAGCTGGCTGTGGGTGGAGGAAATAGGGGCAGAAATGCAGAGGACCATTCAGTCACAGCTGAACCTTCTTTATATTTGATAAAGAAGCTTGACTGAAATGTAATTTGATCACATTATAGTATTATGTTAGACGGCACCTAAGGCATCACTTTGTGCATTATCTAGTGGGAAGAAATTCTTAGAGGCTAGAAAGCTGGTAAAACACAACTAGGAAATCACAAGAGACGAGTAGAAAAGATTTAAGAGTCATCAGGGTTGATTTGTGGGGGTTTTGTTTATTTTGATTGTAGTCACTAATTAATCCTTTAGGGAAACCCTATCCTGTTTTCTTCTGGCCAGAAGACCATGGGGGTGTTGCAGTGTTGGTGTTGATGATAGAATGGGAACAAAAGAATGAGAATGCAGATGATGGTCTCAGCCATCATAAATTTGGCTCTGAGATTTATGCTTGTGGTGTTAAATGCTAAGCTCATTGCACTCACTTAAAGACAATTTGCCTTTTCTGTGCTTGCTGTTGGAGAGGAAGGATTGGCTGTTATTTTCCTGTGTTTACACAAGCTAATCTCCACACTGAAAGGAGAAGACCATGAAACAATAAACTCTTATCTTGGGAGGCAGTGAAGTCATGTCTAATGCTTTCATCCAAGTATTGGGAACCAAGTTCCTGGGGCCCCTGTCCCAGCTTTTCTATTTCCCTTAACCAGGATGAATTCCTTGAACACAGTAAGCCCCCTGAAAGTTCTCAGCAAAGTGGGGCTGGGAAATTCTGCTTTGCACTTCTCCATTCACGTCTGTAAAATACTTGGAGATCCTAGAGCGAAAGGAGCCATTACCCTATATTATCATTCTGACCACCAGCGTACTTTAAAGCTTTGCTGGGGTGTGATCCTTATGAACTCTGGGCTGGTGAATAATCCTGCTACCAGTCTGAGTTTGGCAAACTCATATGAAACAGGTTCATTCTGTCTCAAATTTCCACTGGAATGATTGGATTCGACCCAGTAGGAGCTCTCGCTTCTGTTACGAAAGGAAGCAGAAATTGTTCAGAAGGTCAAGAACATGCTGCTTTATTGTAGCCTGCTTCCACTTTTGAGGCAACCTGTGAGTATGAGCTGCTGCAATCTCTTATGCAAATCTGTAATGTCACATGCAAATTCAGTTACTTGGGGAAGAACCTTCTGGGTTGCCACAAATCCCTTGCAATTTGGGGGTTTCCTTTTCATCTTGATATTCATGCAGAAATTCTGTCTGCTCCCTGAGGGTACTTTAACTTCTCATGGAAACCCTTTGTCAGTTCCTCTGCAGGAGTACCTCCCACCCTCAAATCACTGCTGGCTCAAGGGACATTTGTCACTGAAGTGGAATGTGTCAGAACCCACAAAAAAGCCAGGGGAGTGAAGATTTAATCTTCTAATGGAATAATAATATGTAACAGATGTCAAATTTCTGCTGCTGGAGACCCATAGAGTCAGTAGAAAGGACTCCTGGTCTCTTAATACCCACCTAGTAATGAAACAAGGAGTGTGCCAGAGGCTTCAGAGTTAGCAGTTCCAATATTTTGAAATAAAGTGTGGGCACCCCAGGCAATTTTAGAAAGAAAAGCCCTTTCTGAAACAGCTGGATAAATGTCTGTGTTTTCTTGCTGCCTAAACCTCCATTCATTACTCTTTCACCTAAAACATGTGAAATGACTAAGCTCTTTAACAACAGCTCTAAGCTATGCCTTTTGCTCCTCTTGGGAAGCAACTACATGCAAAATTTGGCCCATTGAGCCTAACTGTGTCTGAATGAAGCAGCCTGACAAATTGCTGTTTTCTCACAGTGAGCAGCAATATGCTTCACATGGGGAAACGCACTGCTTCAGTTTTCCCTCTGCTCAGTTACTGTGGCAAAGGACAAGTCAGTCTTGCTCTTAACTTGCTATATTTCTTTAGGCTGAAATAAGTGTTCACCTAAAGTGTCCAAGGATCATAACAGGAATAAACCCCAGCATTTCTGGGCCTTGAATATCTGATCAAATTAATCCTTCTGTAGCTTTTACCATGCAGCTACCACACAGCTTGATGGCTCCGAGGGGCCAGACGTGTCACTGGATGGTCCCAGAACTCCAGCCTCCATTTTGAGCTCTAGCCTCAGTCACTGGCTGGCAGATGTGGAACATGCAGCCTGAGACTCTACAAGATGCAGTTCCCCACGCCAGCAAACCGTGTCGCAGAAGCCTCATTAACCTGTCATAACTTCACTCCCCTTTCCTTTCCCATCAGTGCTTATTAACAGAGTGGCCAGGGGAACAAGCTTTCTGTCAGCCTGCGCCATGAGGCAGAGCACAGAAGGCATCAGGAGATCAAGTGTTCCATTTCTCAGATGGGAAAAGAAAGGAAGAACCTCTGCTGAGTGTATTTTTCCTTGTGTATCTTTCAGACCTGATTTCTCTTTGCCTAATGCCTTCTCAGTAGTTTTACCCACAAATATACCAAGTCAGGTCTCGTGTGCTCTCCAGCAATCAGAACTTTTTTGAAAAGAAGCCCCCTCTGTTTCAGCAGTTCTCCAGGGTCATGGATCACAAATTCACCAGCACCCTTCAGAAACAAATCACCAGTACAGGTTCCCCCATGTTATTTTTTCACATGCTCTGGTTAACTTGGCTAATTGATCCTGAAAGATTAGACTTAAGTTTCTAGGCACTGATGGGCTTCAACAAAGCCCTTGCATATACTGCTAACACCCAAAGTCACTCCCTAGCATCTGTGTGTCTGTTAGGAGGCCTGCACACCATCACTAGTGCCCTGGCACTGGTCATGTAGGCCAGCTCCAGCCCTCGTGGAATACAAGGTGGATATTCTCCTTGCCTATCTACCCCAGCTACCATGGCCAGAGGGACTCTGACACCATTCACGAGGGAGAAGTGACGGTAATGGGAAGAGCCACCACAGCTGTCCATTGTCCTGGCTTGATGGGGGATAAGATCAGCAGCCAGCATCTGTAGCCTGCTTTAAGACACTGGATCATATTTTAAGTCAAGGAACAATATTTAGATTTCATTAGCTTGATTTTCTGCTACTGAGGAATGACTGAGCTCCAGATGTGCTGCTAGGGATCCCTGTGGCTTTTATTACCTTGAGTTCAAATCCTCTGGGGTAACTCAGTTACATATGTCACAAAGCCCTCTGCTCTAGGCTTTCTGTCTGGGCTTTTCTACCTACTCCAGATTTACCCCAGCAGTTTCAGAAAGATGCAGCTGGAGAAGCTCTGTTTGTGCGGAAGGCACAGGGTGAGGCTCCATTCCTTGTTGTGTGCCAGAGGGTAGCTCAAGGCTACATCTGAGGGTCAGCACTAATATGGTTGCACCTCCTGCTGTTGCTCTGCTCCTGAGAAACTTTGTAGCTCCAGCTGCAGTCCTTTCTCAGGCTATCTGCAAGCAGGATGATATCATTTTGCATAAAAACACTAGAATGGCCACAGCAGGCATTAGTGCTGGTCTTAGTGCTTGAAAGTCATGAGATAGGATGTGCAAAATAGTTGTCTGGAGTTTTTTCCTTCTGTAAAGAATATAATGAAAGTTGACTATGAACTTCCAAGATTATTTTTTCCCAAAAACTTTGTAATCAATCCTAATTTCATCCTGCCCCTTATCCTGTTTCTAACAGTAGCTCATAGCAGGTGCCCTGGCGTATGGCTAAGAACAGCAATCCTTAGCACATCACCCAGTTTCCAAAAATGTACAACTCTGGGATTTCCTGATATCTCTGTGCTTCAAGGGGCACTTTTATTGACGCAGCACTCACTGAATCCACAGCAGGCTCTGTGCCTCAGAACATGCTGGCTATGTTTATGTTGGCAGAAACCCAGTAAGACTTCTGCCCAATGTTAGAAATTGTCTATAGCCTAAGATGATGGTGAGGCAGGCAGCAGGTCCTGTTGGGTTTGTGATGCAGCTCCCTAGCACGGGATTTCTAAACCCAGGACCCAGAGTTCTTAAGTTTGTATTGGCTCTAAGGTCCCCCTGGAGCCTTCTCTTCTCCAGGCTGAACAACTCCAGCTCTCTCAGCCTGTCTTCAATAGGAGAGGTGGTCCAACCCTTTGATCATCTTCATAGCCTCCTCTGGATCCACTCCAACAAGTCCACATCTTTCTTGTGCTGGGACCCCAGAGGTGGATGCAGCACTGCAGGTGGGGTCTCACCAGAGCAGGGCAGAGGGGCAGAATCCCCTCCCTCGCCCTGCTGCCCATGCTGCTTTGGATGCAGCCCAGGACACGTTTGGCTTTCTGGGCTGGGAGCACACACTGTTGGCTCAGTTCTCCATCCAGCAATACCCCAAGTCCTTCTTCAAGGGCTGCTCTCAGCTGGCCTCTTGAGGAGGTGCCTGACCAAATCGACCCCTAGCCTGTGGCCAGGAATTGTGTGGCAGAGTACTGCTGGTCTGACCAGAAGCCTGACAAATATCATAATAACAATTTAACAGTAAGATTGGCCTCAGGACCAGACAGACTCAGGTTCTAGTCTTGTTTTACTTGCTTGAGTGGACTTTGTTTTTCCAATCCTAAATGCTGATCACTTGCCAAGAAAGATATTTTTCTGATGATGGCCTTCTTTACACAAAATTTAGTTTTTCTTGGAAATCAGAACTTTGGTTGCTGGTGTTTCAGGCAGCAATAAGAAGATGACAAGGGAAAGGACAATTTGTTTCTTCTCTGTCTGGTTTTATCTAAGACTATGAAAAGGAGTTGCAGCTCCTAAAAGCAGATTCCTTGTGTCATGAATGGCTGAAAGCAGTGCTGTAAAATGTTAAATTCAGACAAGCATTGGAACTTCCTTCTTGTGATTCTTTCTATGAAGGAACTGGATCTTCTTGCAAATACATTTTTTTTCATGCATGTAGGAATGTATTATACTCCCTTCTCATTGTCAAAAAAAATGCCCTTTTGATACTGGTCAGCAAAGGCACTGCACAGGTCCTCAGGCCACCCTTGAAGTTCTGACTTGGGTGGTTTCGGTCAGATGCTTCTCAAATAGTAACTGCTGCCTCATGAATGTTTTCCTCTCTGACCTCATAGCTTATAATGAGTCTGGATGAACTTAAAGAGGTATATACAAATGAAGATGAAAGAAAAAAATTGCATAATGAGATTGTTTAGGCAGCTGAGAAGTCTCTTGAATAAAGAATCTAAAAGCAATGTCATCAGGAAAGCATCTGCCTCCTTTTCTGGGATTCATGCTCTTTTGTTCCACATTTTTGTTCCACCACTTGTTCCACGTGCTCAGGAAAGGTGTGTCATTCTCTGCAGGGGATACAGATTTTGCTAAGACCATCTTTTATCTTAGCATAGCCGAGGTATAAGTGTAGGTATAGGTGGATAGTAACAGTACCAGAACAATACAGCGATAAACTGAGCATGAATCCTATGTCTGTGTGTTTTCCAGGAAATTGGATCATTTCTTGATAAAGATTTTCAGGGGATAATTTTTACAAAAGGCTTGTAATATTATATGTGTTTAGCTCCTAGAGTCATCCTTCATTAGGGTGACAGTTTGTACTATTATTTTAAACAATAGTATATTGTTTCATTGAAAGTACTGTTTGTACAAGATTTGCTGGGCAAGGGCTGGAGATTGGACTAAAATGAGTGTATGGGACCATTTTATAAAGCATTTCCCAGTGAGGCTATTTTCACAGGAAGATTTTTGCAAGGTATGAGAGCCAGAATTTGGGCCATAATTATTATGGCACAAAACCACAAAATAATCAAATTAATGAGTCAACAATATAATCTTTGCCTGAAAGACTAGTGATTTTTTTTTTGGATGAGGAAGAACTGACAAAGTGTATCTTTTTGTTTCCAATTCTATAAAATGGGTAAATTAATTCCAGAGGTGGCACAGAACAGTATCCCCCAGATGGTGGTCTGGCAGCCAACAGGAGACATGATGACAGTATTAAATCATGACTCTTTTAGTGTAACCAGTTACAAGTTTCAGCATGTCTGAATTCTTTCAAAAACACCTCTGTCCAAGCATCCTTTTTGACAGCCTACAAATGTAAGTATGACTCATGCTGAGGGGAAAGCTCCAGTTCCACAAGGAGACATAGAGCTGCAGAGATCCCACAAAATGCGCACTGCAGTGTGCCCAAGAGGAATGGCAACACCTTGAACCCAAAATCATTCAAAAAATGCAACCTTCCCTTTTTTGAAAGGGAGAGAAAGAACTGAGAAATGGAAGAAACCACACTGGACCATGGCACTTGCTTAGTTTCAATGTACCTTGTCAGTCTGAAACCCTGATAGTCTACATTTGAGCTTTTCTTTTAGATAAAGGCAGTCAGATCCTGGCTGTTTAACTACTCGTGTCCCAGATGCCAAGAAGATGATAGAATGCTCTAGAGGAGATGAGTCATTGACAGTCAGGATGAGATTGCTGGAGAGAGCCAACCTTAGCTGGCCATGCCTTTCCTGGACTGGAAAACATTCAGTCCTGATGTGACCTGCTGATCTGCTTCCAAATCTCCTTCGGGGTCTCAGCTGAAAGTTAGGAGATGAGTCACATGGATTGGTGAAAGAATCTGTGAGAACTGACAACAAGCCAAATAGACTGACCTCAGGAGTCTCTTCCTATCACAGCAGCTTGCAAGATCTCTCTGCAGGGCCAGCATCAATTGTAGCTGCAAATTTTAAAATATTTAAATGTCTTGGAAGGGATTTTCAGAAATCCTTGTTCAAATACTCACTTTACAATCACTTCTTCTATTAAAAGGCTTCCTGCACCTACAGACACCAAGTATGCGAGTACTAACTGGGACTGCATTCATATCAGATGTCATACATTAAACAGAACAAGGTTCAACAAAAGCATACCTCATTAAAAATGATTCCTCCAAAGGAATTCATTAATTTTGGTTTCTTAGTGGGAAATACAATGCTTCCAATTAAACACAATTTTGCACAATCAGTTTTGTCAAAATCCAGTTTTCGTTTTAAAACATTATGATGGGGGAAGACTGGCCAGTATAATTCACTTCATCCTCAAGTATTTCTGTGTTTGCTGGCAGGGGACCACTTAGATATGATACACAAGGGATGGAGCAGGGCAATTTCTGCAGACATCAACAAAGAAATTGCAAACATTGAAGGGCAGCATAGTACTGCAGTGAAAGGATGATAAGCCAGTGACCTAAAGTGTATGGCATATATTTAAGAACTTCCCAAACAGATCGTCCCAGCTGTGATAATTAGATAATATTAGATTATCTCTGCTAATTTAGGTGTCTAAAGTTAGATATCTAAATTTAGGTTGATCATCTTAGTGTGCCTTCACAGACGCTGTGAAGAAAGAGGCATCTCCAGAGATGTTATCTACTTCCAATTTTCACTTAGACTAGTTGACAAAAATTGCTACTGGATATGTCCTTTCTCTCCATGGTCTGAGAGGGCAGTCAGAGTTGTCCAGTTGGGCAATTCACAGCTGGGCATTACACAACCAACTTTTAGATATGTAAAGGTAGTGGAAGAAGTCCCATTCTGTGCTGCATTTTATTGGCTGGATTCCAATACATGTAGCAGCTCTCAGGACACCCTTTCCCTTTGCAGTACCAAGTATTCTCCACCTTCTTACCCGAGCTGGACTTTTTCTTAGCATTGTTGCATATTAAAGAACTTCTGTGCTCCAGTCCCAAGTTGGCTACATTTTACTTTTGGATGCTACCCAAACATTCTTTGTAGAGAGCTCTTAATTCCTTTGGGATGAAAGGAATTACACAAATATTGAGATGCTGTGCTGTGGGGGAGGGACAGTAGAACTGACTCATCATGTTGATACTCACAAAGATGTTACTGCACATGGCCCCAGCAGCTAGTTTGTTCAAACTCCTTGCTGAGTTTATCCTTAGCCTGCACTGGTCACCCTAGGATGGAGCATTGCACGCAGCCGCCAAAGTACTGCTAGGAAAGAGCAGTGAGATCAACTGGTAGATTTCTAAGAGAACTCAGTAAGTCAGCTGCCTAGTTGTGTTTAATTTCAGTGACTTTGAGTAGCACATGTTCTTTAAATTTCTCTCAAAACCTCATTAAGCTGAGTAGCCCTTGAGAGCTAAGATCATCATCTGAGATTCCCATCTTTAACCATGAGTATGAAATACTGGTTCTTTCATTTAAAACACCCAGTCACCAGGTCTTACCATGACCGATCTGTGGTCTTTATTAATGAAAACTTTAGTTTTCACATTATGCAAAGGCTCACATAAGCTCAAAAATGGAGTTCATACTTTAAAAAGCTCAGTGGACATATCGCAGTGAAAAAGAAAACAATCTTCAAAAAATACCTTAGTGAGAAGAGCTTGCACTGCAGCACTGTCCTGTCATACTGAGGGGCAGGAAGAGAAGTGTTTATGGACCACCATACTTCTCTCGTGCTCTGCTTAATAAACAGGGATCAAAGACAAAAACAGAAGTTACTTGTGCACTGTCCCATGCTGCAGACCACAAATGTGAAGTGAGGAAGGAATTCACAGAGCTGGTAACACGCACATTAATGCTGGCTGAGATCATTGATTTTGTTAAGCAAGGCAGTAATGTTACTTCTTCAGTGATACCAATAAATAAGACTGGTGTTAGAGAAATAGTTTCTATAGCAACTGAAGTTGCATAAAGATTTGCTAATTATTTGCTGTGAGATATTAGCAGATGTTCTGGATGCTGTGTCATCTCCCTCTTAGCCATGTTTTCCTTACACATTCAAATGATGAGTAAGAGGAACATCCATTAGTAAACTGATCTTCAACCAGACCGGGTTGCTCAGAGCCCCATCTACCCTTACCAGGGATGAGGCATCCACTACCTCTCTGGATAGCCTGTGTCAGTCTTTAACCACCCTCATTGTAAAAATTTTTTCCTTATACCTAGTTTGAATTTACCCTTTTTTAGTTTAATTAAACTCAATGTTTAGTTTAATGTCCTGTTGCTACAGGCCTTACTAAAAACTCTGTCCCCATTTTGGTCCTTTTCTAAAAGCAGACACAGAGAATGGGAAGCAAGTGTTAGAGCCAACCCTTGTCCCTTTTTGAGACCAGGGGTATTATCAAGCAAGAGATTCTCATGATGGAAAAACAAAGGAGCACAATGCATGTGCTTATTATTGTCTTCTTACTGACAGATATACTTGAAGTGGAAAATAATAATAATAAAAAATTCAAGTCCCTTCTAGGAGAGCCTGACTGCCCACACTGTGAGTGCCATGAAAAGACCTTTTCATGACAGGAGCCACAGTTCTCAAATGGAGCATGTTCTATCCAGTATCAATTTCTAGGCTAAAGCAGGGGTGTTGTACCTCAGATTTCAGTGGCAAAGGAGGAAAGTCTGAACAGAAGATATGTAAGGTGATGCTACCTCTAACAAAGTGCAGCTATTTAGAGCCCCTTCACCTGCCTGCAGCGCAGAGGTTGCTGATTGTTGCATTACTCATTCCCTGAGTTTCTCTCACTACCCTATCACATTTATGTGTGAGAAACGAGTACTCGTGGCCCTTTAAGGTTTTATTTGCAAAGCTTTAATGCAGCCTAGAGTCATGCAAACTGCTGACTGTATATACATATGGACCAGACTGAATATACCCAATTTATAAACTGCACACTTGTCCTTGAGATAGCTGGAAATTACTGGACAGTTATGGAAAGTTTGCAATTATTTCCTGCCTTTTCACTCTACAGGTCACTAGCTGTCATTGCATGCTGGTTTCCTGCTAAACAGCTCAGTGGAGAAAAACATTTCTCAAGCACAGAAGTGTGGCTGTGAAATCACACCATGAACCACTCAGTCCCACCATGAAACACTCACTCCATGGGATCCTATGAGCAGATTTTTTTCTCCTGTCTTGGCCAGCTGCAGTTGAAGTGGGCCCTTGGTGGTGTCCCTTTAAGGGATGTCCCCTTTGCAGTCAGGTTTGCTGTATTGCAGTGTGGCAGGTGCAATACAAAGAGCGTCTCCTTTACTTTGAGAAGCTCCTCTGCAAATACACCACAGAAAATTTCTCATACCAAAAGTCCAAAGATGCATGTACATATAGGTATATAAGTATACATGTTAAGAAGCCACTTGAATTATGACTACAATTTATTCCTGGTGACTCCACATTTCTCAGTGTGTGGACCTTGGGATGGGTCTGATCCTGACTGCTGTTACTGTGCTGCATTTCTCTCATGATACTTCTATTTCCACACTAGAGTCTCTAGCTACATTGTCTTGGTAAAAGGTGTATATCTTGTCCTATGTTGTGTAAATGTATTTATCCATTTTAAATTGCCCTTTGACTTGCAGGTATGGCATGAATTGTCTGATCCAGTTTGAAGATTTTGCCAATGCTAACGCTTTTCGTCTCCTCAATAAATACCGCAACAGATACTGTACATTCAATGATGATATTCAGGGTAAGTGATGTTAGGAAAATCAAATTTAACCTTCACCTTGTCATGAGAAGAGGTGGTTAATATCATGAGACTGACTAATATACAGTAGTCAAATGTCTGACAAATTTTAGAGTTTACACAGAAGCATTTAAAAATATAAACAAAAGCTCAGCCATCTGAGTTGAAAAGTGAGTCTCCAATTGTTTTTAGGAATTTAGCTGTTCATTGCAGAAACAATCAAGGAAGAAAAGGCATCATGTGCTTTATATTATCCAGGTAACTTAGGGAGTTTCACTAATTTTCTATAATTTAGCTAAAACAGCGATGACGTTTTAACAGGCTTTCCGTTTCCATGAGCCAGATGGTCATTAGCTGATCCTGGCATTTTCCCTCTATTGTTATACTCTTTACTACATGCACAAAAATAAAGGTAAACTAGCTTCTTTCCTCTCTGTGGATGCTAATTCTGCAGTAATCTGAGAACAGATCTGTTCTCCCCTAGCGTGGTTAACATAACTCTTCCAGCGTCAAAGAAAAGTGACAGCAGCAAAGCTGGGGTTATAACCGGCGTGGACTGCTCAATGCCCAGAGGGATGCAATCTGCATCCCGGTCTGATGCTGACTTTGCTTTAAACCTTTGGAAGAAGTGTTTGACCATTCGACAGGGACAGGATCTTCCCCAGTGTCTACAAACAACCAGTTCTTCTGTGAGTCCCTTCGTCTTTTCTTTTGTCTAGTCCTGCTTGAAACATGCAGAAATTTCCAATGCTTGATTTAATTATTTGCAGTCAGTTGGGCTCATCCTCACTTGTACTTGAAAGAGACTGAAAGAAACATCAGCGTTATTTTTCACACAATGCTGGTTCTTTTGTGAGCAGACTTTCCAGTGCTATTTCTGCATCTGCTGCTTATCTAACAATATTTGGCAATGTGTGCAGCAGCTTCTTCCTATCTGACACAAGGAGCAGGACCCTGGTTTGGGAAAATATGGTTGGTGTAATGGGATGCATGGACCTCAAAGACATTTTCATGAAGAAGGTTTAGAAGCAGAGAAGCAAAAGGCATTTCAGGGAAGGGCAGATGGATACTCCTGTACAAGAAGACTCATCAGGTGTTCTTGCCACCCCCAAAAACTTTCAGTGTAGAGAGAAGCAGAAAAAGAAAAAGAAAACCCAGGAGATACGTTTTTGAATTGAAGTATTGAATGGAGGAACCAAGCACTCAGACTTTTCTGAAGATGGGCAGATGAAGTCTATAATAAGAAGCCAATGTTGTAAGGATTTCTTTTGGATTAGTTGCTCTCTCTGAAAGTGGAAGGGGGCTCAGCAGTCAAAAAGAGGCCCGGTGATGTGGCAAATCACACATCAGAGGCCTGGATGTAGGTTTTCTTGGCAGAACTAGAGTGAATGGCATAGGTTTCTTGATGAATTGGAAAGGCTTCTTTGATAATAGAAGAAAAAGAGAATATTAAAGCTAAACTACAGATTCTGAGTGGGAAGCAGGAGACTATTTTTTATAGTTTTCTTTTGGACACAGGTCATAGCTGAAAGCCTCAGACAGTTCCTGGCAATGACTGCCCCAGAGGAGCAAACCACATCCAGGAGGATGCTGTAAAACAGTATTGTCATAAAATGGACCTTATCTGATTCTCCCCAGTTAGATGCATGTCACAGGGCACAGGAGATGTCAAGTCCCCTGAAAATTCTTTCGAGTCCCACCTGTTGAAAGAGTAGGATTTTACCTCTTTGTAGTAAAACATTGTTATATGCTCAAATAAAGCATTTTGCTGGCACCGGTTTCTCAGTAGTAGATAAGTAAAGAAATCCTGCTGATCTTTTGCACAACAAGCAATGAGTCAAAGGAAGCAAGCCCCTGTTTAGGCTTTTTTATGGAGCTGTCAGAAAGAAAAGGGAAATCCAAGCTAGGGCTGTAGTGAGAAATGAGTTTTGAGAACTTTTGGAATGCTGAAGTAACATGGATCTACTCAGTTAACTCTGTCTTGGAGTCATGTCAGAGATAATAGAGTTGAATCTGGGATGAGTAGTCTGATTTACCCACCCTAATATATCCCTCTGTATCCTCAGATGGTATGAGAAAGGTAGGAAGTGGCATTTTCTCACTTACAACCTCCTGTTCTTTGGGTTTACCTTAGACTCTCTCTTTTCTAACATGCTGGTGTTTCATGACTCACCTACTTTAAAAAGTGTTAGAGTTCAATGTAAGTGGTGTTTAAATGATATACAAAGCCTTGTTTAAGCAGGTCTGATTAATTTTACTCAAGTGAGGCAGGAACAGACCTCCTGAAGCCTGAATTATTCCAGCTTCTGAGCTGGCAATGTTTTAAGTATGTTGAGTCAAAAACACATCTTAGGCACAAGCAGTGCAAGTCAGATCAGGCCTGAGCTATACTGATTTAAACTCATTGACCATTGGTTAGTGGGACTCTGGATGCACTGTGCCTACACATACACAAACAGATGAGATGAGGGAAAAAGGTATAAATTGCTTCCCTTAAGCTCCTTTAGCTTAAGGGAAGCTGCCCCAGGGCCTACACAAAATGAAAAACAGTTTAAAATAGTAATACCTTTTTTTTTTTCTACAAATCACTGTATTTCCAAATCCATCCTAACCCCAGAGAACGAAAGTGACTCAGACTCCTTCCAATTGGAGCCAGCCTGCTGATGCTGAGCGGGATGCCTGCCAGGTACCACCAACTGGGACGAGGTGATTGCTTATTCTGAAAGCCATTAGCCTGGGGGCTCACAGGAGCTGGCTCACTGTGCCCATTGCTTATTCTGAAAGTCATCAGCCTGGGATCTAGGCAGGAGCTGGCTCACAGTGCCCACGCGTGGGAGCTCTCATTAAGGGAGTGCTTCTCCTTCCTCTAAGGGGTGATGACATCAGTCCTTTCCCAGCTCTGTCTGGGTTCATGCAAGGGCCAACAGCTTCAATTACAGCTCTAAGGGAGAAAATTGATTGTCACTTCTTCCTTTTTCCCAGTAAAGTACCAGGGCAGGCTCTGAAGCACATAAGGTTGGAGGTACATGAGAATGCTTTAGCTCCTGCTCTTTTTCTTCCTGCTCTAACTTTGCTCCACTTAATTGTTCACAGTGATAAACAGAAAGTAGACAACTTAAAAGTCTTACAAAGTTGTCAAGTCTGGTGAATCCTTGAAGCAGGCATCTCTGGATTCCTGCTTCATACAAGGAATTATATAAAGCCATTGAAGACATTAGTTTGGAAGGGACCTCTGGACATCAGCCAGCTCTCACTCAAATAAAGGGTGATTTCAAACTTCGATCCAAGTTTTATATTAGTTCAAGTTCCTCAGAGCCTTGTCCAGCCAAATACTTTGCAATATCTACAAGGATGGGTATCCACAGGCTCTTCGTGCTACCTGTTCCAAAGTTTTCTCATCTTCCTTGTGCATTTTTCTCCCTAATATCTAATTGGAATTTTGCTAGATTGAATTTGTGTTCATTGCCCCTCATCTTTTTGTTGTATACCTCTGACAAGAATCTGGCCTCTTTACAAACCCTCCAACCAGTGCTTGTAAACAGCCTGCTTAGACTTTTCCAGCCCTTTCAAACCCAGGCTTCTCAGTCCTCTTTGTATACCCTGGTCATATTTGTGTACCTCCTCTGGACTTGCTCCAGTTTGTCATTGTGCTGAAAGCCCCAAACTGGAGATGCTAGTCTAGAGATGACCTCAAAAGTGCTGAAATAGAAAAAAGTTATCACTTTCTTTGACCTACTGCCTAGACTTCTGTTGACACAGTCTAGCAGGCTGTTGGCTTTCTGTACCCTAGAAGGGCTTATTGCTGGCTCATCTTCCACTTGCTGCCTGCCAGTACCCCAAAGTTTTCTTCTGCAAAGCTGCAGGACTTTGCATTTGCCCTTGTTGACCTTCGTGAGGTTTCCCTGAGCCCATTTCTCCAGCCTGCTGAGATCCCTATGAATGACTGTCATACCACCACTGTATCAATCACTATCCCCAATTTGTAATCAGCCATGAACTTTATGGGAGTGCACTCTGATTTATAATCCAGATTGTTATGAGAACTTAAATAATGTTGGCCTCTTTGTACCGCTGACCACAAACCCTTGAGCCTACCAGCCCAGTCACTTTTTCACCCACTTGTTCAGTCTGCACCTCTCCAGTTTGGCTACAAGGATGTTTTGGGAGATTATTTCAAAGGCCTCTTGCAGATCAAGGAAAGCCCACAGAGTTCTAGTTCCATGATGAGAACTTCAGGCATGCAAAATTACAGGATCTCTATGGACTTTTGCCTATTGAGCAGGGATTATTGAACAGACAAAGTCCATGAGACCTGATAAGATCCATCTAAGGATTCATCTGAGGTGTGTGGCCAACGGCATTACAAAGTTACTCTTTGAAAGGTTATGGTAACTGAGGAGATTCTTCATTCCTGAAAAAAAGACTAATGTCACACCTATCTTCAAGAAAAGCAAAAAAGAAAGATCCAGGGAATTTTAGCCCAGCTAGCCTAACCTCAGTATCTGGGGATTACAAAGCAAATCTTCTGGAAGTGCACCTAGGAACATGAAGGTGAATGAGAACAGTATGGATCTCCCAAGGCAAATCATACCTGACCAACTTAGCTGCCTCTTGTGATCCTTACTCAGTACTGACCAGCAGAAGTAGTTCTGCAAGTTAAGTCAGCATTGCAGAAAAACGAAGAAATCTTTGATATGTTATTTAATTAATCATGTCAGATCGTGTCATTCAAAAGTTTTTCACACATAAAGGCAGGGCAAAGAGAACAGTGCACAAAAGCATAAACCCTGTTATCTAAAGTAGTCTGCAGGCAATGGTCAGGGTCCCCCCTTTCACAGAACACCTCTGAGTCTTTTCCAAGTCATTAGAGCAATGATTCCTTGGTTGTAGGATGTGTGACTGCTGATGAGCCTCAAAATACCTCTTGACCCCCCAACCACCTTTTCTCATTATCCTAGCAGATAACCTTTCCATAACCTTCCCAAGACACTTCAGGAAGCAGTGCCTGGCCTGAAGCAACAGTGCTCCAGATCTCAGATGAGGCTGAGAACAGGGTGACTCTAGTGCCACAAATCCAAGCAGCTTCGAACACTTGGGCAAGCTGGAAATCAATCATGTGCAAACGAGGCCTGTTTCACAGGCACGTTTCCATGTGCTGTGAGAAGCAGGAGAAGTGAGTTCTTGGCTCAGCAGTAACTAATTTCAGCGGATTAAAATGGTACAGTATCTTACTTTGTTGTTTCAGCTGGCGTGGCAAATGCATCGATAATTATCACAGGAAGCTAAGGAGGGGGAAGCACAATAGGAAAGGAGCGCGGGACGATACCGTGCTGCGGAACAAAGCAGGCAATGTCTTGCCAGGCAGCTCCTGAGCAGCACGCTTTCCCTGGGGATTTACCCAGCCTGGAGATAGATTTGGAGGTGTTCTCAGTCCTGTAGAGGTTCACTATTAACAGTCCCTCTGGACCTGCTGTGCCCCGCAGCGGAAGAGGCTGCTGCATTTCCCCTTGGTGCTGCTGCATTAACTATGTAAGGGCCAGCTCCTGGGTTTGTGTTGAATTCACACACTGACTGCTACACAGGCCAGGTCAGAACAGTGTGGACTCCAGGCTGTAAATGGGCCTCAGTTTCTTGGGCTTATCAGTGCAGCACTCTAAAGATCAGGCCCGTATCTTCTGTCATTTTTGGGAACTGTGACTTTTGTTTCCCTTTCCTCTCCTGCTTTTCTTGTTTGCTGTTTTTCTCGTTCACTGGATGCCACTGCCAACTCCTCCTTTGCAGTGAAGAACAGCACAGGTCACCTCTGTGTTAAGCTGTCTGTGATCTTTTAGGTCCAGGCTAAGGAGGCAAAATAAGCAGAAGAAAGGGCTGTGCTCTGACCTGGTTTAGCTTGTTGGTATGGAACAGCATCCACAGAGCTGCCAGTGCTGCGATGGGGATGGGGATGCTTTCTTGCAGAGCGCTGGCAGCTGCCTGACAGCCTCTGCCTGTGTGGGTGCACGAGGGGGCTCGGCCTGTGTTGGGACAGTGGCTGCAGGCTGGCACTGTATAGGCAGGAGGGAGGGCACTGCTGCCGTGGTTCATCCCATCATTAAGGTTATGCACAGTATAGCCCAAGCACTTTACAGTGGAAGGAACCTAGAGATGGCCTCATTAGGCTTCTCCTTTGTCAGGCAGCTCTTCTCCATGCCACCACCTCTTCTGGGTCACCCTGAAGAGAGCGAGTTCCTTCCTTGTGCATCAATGCTTTGCATTTTACTGCTCTTCTCGTTGACTAACTCTGCACCATTTCTAGGTTTATTTTCTTAATGTCTTACAGATGCCCTATGGGGGAAGGGTAACACTAGCCCATAGCCATGGAGGGGAAGACCTTGAGCTGCAAACACTTTGGCAGTTTTTTCTCCAGCTTTGTTGTGTTTGACTTTTGATTATGCATTTGGAATGGATCTGGACAAGCTCCACTCTGCTTTCCAGTAATGGGCGGAACTGCTGCAGGGAGTTAATATAAACCAGAATTTGGAAAAGCCCTAGGCTTCCTCCTCATCCATAAATTTAGATATATTTCCTTGGCTGCCCTTTGCTGGAGCTGTTAAACTAGAGTTTGCTGTTCCCTGGGCCCTCATATTGGCATGGTTTTGACAGGGCGAAGTGTAAGCAGGCAGGTCAAGAGTAAAAAGCAAAAGATCAGACTGAATTTGGTCATCTTTTCCAACAATGTACTGTGGAGAGGGAAAATCACCCACACAGGTGTTGGGTGAAGAAACAGGCAGTGGTGTGGCTGCATGTTCCCATTGCTGCTGCGATTGGAAGGCTTCAGCATGGTGGTGATGCTCAGCTCAGCTCACTCAGCCCTCCGGGACAGGTGACAGGGCAGTGCCAGCCATCAGCATGAGAGGCCTCCTGCCTCCAAGCACCCACATGGCCCACGCTTTCCCCCGTGTCTCCTGCTTAGCCACTGGCTGCTGTCACCCACGGCAGAGCCTTGACATCGGCACTGGACAGCGCTTTCCCTGTGCTGCCCACAACTCCGTGAGCAGAGCTGCTCGCCCCTCTGCCCGCTCTCCCTGCTCTGAGGAAGGGTCAGGTCCCCGGGAATGGGAGCCTCTCTGCTGCAGCCGTTCCCATCCGATGCTGTGGAGCAGATCCTTTCCTCAGGTTATGCTCCAGTGTACCTCCACTGACATCTACTGGGGCTTGTTCTCACTTGCAGTAGTACAAGGGGAACATCAACCCCACAGGGCTTTCCTTAATGTTTTACAATATTCTGAACGTGCCTGAGTGTCAGAGGTTGATTCCTGCAGAGATGGCCATGTTCTTGAGTGTGCCTTAGTTTTAAATGCCTCTTTTTTGTACTGGTTCTGTTGCTGTGGACTTCCCAGAGAGGTCCCGAGGTCTGCTTGCTATTTTGTGATACGTTTAGCACTCACTTCGAGTCTTGGATAGACAGGATGATTTGCAAGCACTTTCCTTTCTTCTCTCTGTACCCCTCCATATCTCACCACAGATACAGACCAGCCAAGCTGGCTCTTGCTAATTACTTAGGGAAGCAGTTATCCACAATAGCAGCACTCAGTCTCTTTGGAAAACAGATAGACCAATGTGTTGAAGGATGGCTGGTTTTTTCGTGCCATGGTGAGGAGTTCCCTGCCCCAGTCTGACTTTGTGATTCTTTTAGAACTGAAGCACAATGATTGACCAATTCCTTACATGAACCAGCTGTGAACTCTCCTCCACAGAGATGCTCTGTTGTTCCATGCTCAGAAACTGTAATTATCAAAGAAAAATATTAAGCTAAGGCCAAGGTACAGTAACTTTATTGCTTGAGTAATGGGGGTGAGATGCAATTTGGGAGTCGTGGAGGGATTAGAAACACATTGGAATGAGAGAGGAGGATTAGGAGTGGCAGAGCTGAACAGAGCCCTGCTGTTAGTCAGAGCTGCAGTACAAGTGCAGGGGATGAGTAACGGCACACCCAGTCCCACAGGTCTCTGCTCTGCAGACTGAGTCCCTGCCCCCTTTCTTTCCATGCACACCACTTGTCAAATTCCTGCTGGTGACACCTTTAAAAAGTACCTCAAGTCCCTCTGTTAAATCTCTAAAGAGCATTTCCCACTTAAATGGGTTTGCAAATACCAGCATTTGTCCCATCAGACTTCTTGACAATCACAGGGTACAAAGCAGTTTTGCCTGGGTCAGGACCAAGAGAAACAAGATATTTCTCCAGTTACACTTCTCTCTTTTCAATACTTTCCAGGCATCTATCACTGCTAATGCAGTGACCTGACACAGTCACGGTTTCACTTCTGATTTTTCAACTCTGATCAGTTCCCCACTCCCACCGACACAGGGATTTGGTGATTTCTGTGCAAAGTAAGCCTGGGAAATAATGTGTGAACATGTGTAAGTGTACACATAGATGTTCTTACTCTACCGCATGTCACAAACCTGGCATTGCTGACAACTGGGGGACCCTGGTCTCTTCCCATTTCTTTGTAGTTGAGACTTAGAGGGTGGAACCCCTTCCTGCACAGAGGAGATGTCTGCAACATAAGTGTCTACATGTATTCCAGTTACCTTGTCTCTCTTTAAAAGTGTGGTGGTAGTGACTCTTCTAGGGTGCATTTCACTTGACACAGTTCAGGTGGCTGCTTTAGCATGAGTCTGAGCAGGATCTTACACGTGTGTTTAGAGGAGTCCCATCCTTAGCATCTGTCATGGCAGCACACCAAGCAGTCCTGCTGATTATAGACTTACCAAAACACAGACAATGAGCATGGACTGGTTATGTGACACCTGTAAAACACAAAATCTAAAAACTAGGCAATTGTCTGGTGTTCTTTTAAATTCCTTGGATGTTCGTTTTCTTCCTCTGTAATTTTCCCGATTCATCATGCAAATACACTACTCTAAATAGAGCTTTAAAAGGCAGAGATTTAGTGCAGGAGGATCCAAGAGGAAATCCTTCGTACACTTCCTTCAGTTGTCTGACATGTTAATACTGAAGCAACAGGGCACTCAGTGGCTGGTTCCCTCCCCATCAACTCCCTTTTAAACTGACTGAACTCAGATGGTCTGGCTCTGGAAATGTAATGGTACAAACTTTTCTGAGCTGATGAAGGGAATTCATCCTTGGTGCTGAAGTGAGTGTCTCAAGTGATTCATTGCAAGAGAGAAGCTTACAAAGCCATCAACCATCAGTCTAGTCTGTTTTGTGTTTAAGACATGAATGCTGGCAGTGCCCTCATGAAGTCATGGATGCCTCATCCCTAGAAGTGTTCAAGGCCAGGTTGGAGGGGGCTTGGAACAACCTGATCTAGTGGAAGGTGTACCTGGTCATGTCAGGCGAGTTGGAACTAGATGATCTTTGAGGTCCCTTCCAACCCAAAGGAAGGTTGGTTTGTGAAGTGATGCTGCCATTCTGCACTGGTGTGTCAGTGTGGACACCACATCTGCTGCAGGAGTGTGGCTGCTGTCACCTCTGCTAAACCAGAATCACTCTTAAGAGTGGGTAATTATTAGTTTTTGGAGAACTAAACTCATCTGAGTTATAATCACAAAATGCTGGTGAGCAGATTGTACTGACAAATAGTTCTGGTCTGACCTATAAAGATTTTCTTTATATAGGTTCCCTAAACAAGATAAGTCCTGTCAATAAAACTACTTCTTTGGCAGAGTACTTGTGCTCTCACTAGATTTTCTGCTTGCTAGGAAATGATAATAGAGTGAATCATTCCCCAGTGATATACCAGCAGATTCCTAGCTTGGATGTGGCTTTTACACTAAAGAAAAGGAGCAGATAAAGCTGAATTTTTTTTCTGCGTCCTTGAAAGATGAGGCAGCTCCATCTGCTGGTGTCACTGCTCGTGGTCATGTCTGCTCAGGAGCTGCTGTTTCTCAGCCAGGCTGTTCCTGATGCCTTGCAGCATCCCAGGCCCTAAGGACCCTGCAGGGGACCTCACTGAAGCACTGGGTACTTGAAACCCTGATGCACTGGCTGATTACACAGGCAGGAAAATAGGAAATGCTGGAAATTTGGTGAAATCAGGTGTATTACCCTAAAAGTGGTCATTGTCTGCCCC
Source organism: Lycocorax pyrrhopterus obiensis (assembly GCA_014706295.1). Taxonomy (NCBI): domain Eukaryota; kingdom Metazoa; phylum Chordata; class Aves; order Passeriformes; family Paradisaeidae; genus Lycocorax; species Lycocorax pyrrhopterus. Next base: position 83,760,551 of record JACSVZ010000001.1, read on the forward strand.
AGCCATGACCACCCCCACAAGACTCATTACTTGTGGACTCCCTGATTTCTCACAAAGCTTCTAAAGATGAGAATGGAGAGACCAGCATTAGAGCTGGGAACAGATCAAAACTGGGCAATATCCAAACTGATATTCTTTCAAATGCTCAGGAATAAAACTAATGGACTTCATGAACCTTATGGGTCCCTTCCAACTTAACATATTCTGTGATCAAACTTCCTCCCTCACTCCCAGGACCCCTTTAACGCTTGCATCCAGCTTGCCCAGGTGAGCCGAGATATCGCCAGTGCCTGAATCCTTATTAGCTTGTGTCTTATTTATTTCCACCATATTCCTCCACCTGGGACAGGACATTAGATGAATGCTCCACATGATTCATGTGTGAGTTATGTGGGGTAAAGGCAGGTTATTCAGTCTGGACATTTTCCCCCCTTAATGGGTGGAGAGCTGTAGATATACAGTGGCTGCAACATCAGGACTCTGTTCCATTTACTGCATTGTTTCTCACTAATCTGGGACCACCTCCTGTTCCCAATGATTCCTTAATGTTTAGCAGCAAGGTGTGATGGCTGTGTCAGGGTATCAGGGTGTTGGGGGGGGAGTTAAAAAATGGTGATGCTGGGCTGTGAAGGTAAATAGGAGAAGAGGATGGTAATTCCGTGATCCCAGAGGATTTTGTGACAAGGGGACCCAAGGTCAGACCATTGCTCTGCTACAGAGGTCTCATCTGGCCTTAGAGAAGTCACCTGCATTTTAAACCCTTGCGAGTTAGGTATTAACTTCTCCTGGCATTCTAGGATTCAATGTCCCTTTGACTCTATATGGAGGAAAACCTGTGTTCTCCAGCCTTGCGGGAGAATTTGAATGTTAATAGTTCAGCATAGGGAAAGCACTCTGATCCTTCAGTGACAGAATCTAAGAGAATGGTTCCTACAAGGTTTCTGACAGTATATCTGCAGGGTAGATAATGCATTTGCCAGGATGTCCGTCTCATGGTGTTTCTCTTTCAGGCACAGCATCTGTGGCAGTCGCTGGCATCTTTGCAGCCTTAAGGATCACAAAGAACAAGCTCTCTGACCAGAAGTTTGTTTTCCAGGGAGCTGGAGAGGTAGGAATGTTCCTGAGGTTGTACCTTAATAAGGTCCATCTTCAAATTTAGAGAGAGAAAAGTCAACTGTGAACCTTCCTGCAAGGCTTGGTTTCATGAGGATGAAGCACAGAAGCAGGTTCCTTGTCACTGGGCAGGATTAAGCCCACAGGTGGATCTTGCTGCTGTGTGGAAGTTACCAACAGTCTTCCAGTGACCTCTTGGCCCACGAGTCCTGGGCAGACTCTGTGGGTACTACGAGGCTGCCCATGTGTCAGTGGGCTTTAAGTACCTTTAGGGAAGTCCCTTACGAGGCAGGGTGCTGCAGGAATATTAAGGAGGCTGGTTTGAGTTCTCAGGGTTGGTGTCTAGGGTAAACCAGAACTACTTTAGCACTCAGTCTCAGAAAACTGTAAGAACACAACATTGCTTTCTGGAGTCGGTCTTAGTGCCCCATGGCAGAAGCCAGGTTGCCTGTACGGCGCCTTGCTCAAAGAGAGAGCAGGAAGAAGAAGCCTCCAAAGCCCGGTCCATGGACTACAGGTGTTGGTCCAGGACCTGTCTCGGCTCTCACCCACCTGTGAGACTTTGGGAAGGTCTGTTACTATTTGTCTATCCCTCACTGAGACAAAGATTGCTCCCGCTCTCTCTCCACCCCTGCTGGCAGACACATCTGTGCTGGTCACCATCTCTGTGGCACAGAGACCCTCCTGCCTTGTTAGTCCCCATCTGGGCAGGAGGGCCAGGCACAGCTGTAGGACTACAAACACACAGCATGTCCAGGGCTGCTTTCCCAGGCAGGAATGGGAGAAGACTTTCCTCGTGGCTGTATTTCAGATACAGCAGTCCCGCTTGGCTTTGAGTTCCTCTGGACTGGCATTACCACCAGCATTTTTTAAGTGTCTGCCTCTTTTCCTCCCCTGCAGCAGCTGGTTTAAATTATGGAGACAGCCCCTGCTTGTCAAGGTACCACCTCTGCTTCTTCAGCCTCACCTGCAACCTGCTCTGCTGAATAATTGTGAGGGTTTTTATTTATGGCAGCACCTACAATGCTAAAATCAGCCCCATGCCTTGGCACTGTGCAGCCCTGGAGCAGAAAGTCTCCCTGCTTTGTGCAATGCTGGGGGATGACCCAACCCACCTCTCATTTAAAACCTTCCCCCAAAAGATAATGATATCCCAATGAAGTGTTTATATACTGTGTTCCAGGCTGCAATGGGCATAGCTCATCTCATCCTCATGGCCATGGAAAGGGAAGGAGTTTCACGAGAAGATGCCATCAAAAAAATTTGGATGGTGGACTCCAAAGGACTGATTGTGAAGGTGAATTTGTCTCCAGAGCTGAGCCCCACTCCCCTGACATCCACTGCCAGCTAGAGAGGCCAGAGCAGGCAGATACCTTGGACCACTGCTCAGCCCTGAAGTAAAGACTGCAGTTTTATTGGTGTCAGCATTGCTGCTCCTGCTTTCAGAGGACTAGGTCTCATGGTGACAAGAATGCGCCAGCAGCACTGGCTGCCCTAAAGGCAACGCTTTGGACTGGGCCTCTAAAGTGGAAGGGTACCCTGTTGGTCATGGCCTCAAGCAGTGCTGGGAGTCTTGCACATCATAAGGGGTATTATCACAGCAACATTGTGCCCTGCTCGGTGACCCAGCCTGGCCCAGCTCCTTTCTGCACTCCCTGTGTCCCCAGGGCCTCTGCCCTTGTCCCTCCTCAGACTTGAGGAGACCTGTGCTTTATGAACAAATGAATGGCAGCCAGGCCCTTCCTCCACACAGTCAAGGTACTTTAGTGGGTGAGAGGAGCAGAGGCCAGCCCAGTGTGACATTACAGCAACAGCTTGATGCCTGACTGGCTGATGCTGAGGTCCTGCTATGTGGAATCTGCTTTAGGTAGAGGGCTGAGAGATTAAATGAACTGAAGATGAATTACTATGTTAGGTGTCCACCTTTTGCCAACAGACCAAAGTTTGACTCCTCCTTTTTCCTCACAGGGCAGGAGCCACCTGAACCACGAGAAAGAAATGTTTGCCCAGGACCACCCCAGTGTGGACACACTGGAAGAAGTCGTGCAGAAAGTGAAGCCTACAGCAGTTATAGGTGGAGTTCACTTAATAGAACCTTTTCATGTCAATTCAGTTCTTAGGAGAGTTTCTGTCTTTCTTCCAGAGTCTCCTTTTGTTCTCCTAGTCAAAACAAAATGAGCTTTTTTCACCCCCATTTTGTCAGTTGAGCTCTCCACATCCTTTTCACGTTAACTATGGGGCACAGGCTTCCTCACTTTTGGAGCTGTAGGAGCCCTTCCAGACAGGGCTGTAGAGGGAGGTGCCGGGGGAGGCAGGATCTGGGACTCGCAAGCAACAAACGTTGCCCCATCAGGCTGGGCAGGATGAGAATGACAACAGGCACCTCAGGCAGGTCTTTGGGAGTCAGACTGGCCAAAACACTGGTGCCCACTCTGCCTGGAGGAGCAGAGGGCTTCATTTTGAGACAGGCTTTTAATCTCACTGTCATATGAGAAAGGAACATTGCCACCTGCATCTCCAGAGATGAAGCCCATTGCCTCCCACGGTTCATTTCCCAGTCCCAGAGGGAGCAGCCCGATGCACTGAAGTCAGGCAGCGGGCAAGCACCACCTCACTCTGCTGTTGCTGTTGCAGGTGTTGCAGCTGTCGCAGGCGCTTTCACTGAGAAGCTGCTGAAGGACATGGCAGCCTTCAATGAGAGGCCCATCGTGTTCGCCCTGAGCAACCCCACGAGCAAAGCGGAGTGCACAGCGGAGCAGTGCTACCGCCTCACCCAGGTACTGCGGCTCAGCACGGGGAACACGGGGCCCTGGCTGTGCCCTGGACACCACAGCGGGGCATGCTGGCCATCAGGTGACAGCCTGCATAAGTTGAAATAAGAGACATTCGAGCTGCTCGTCAAGAAAAACGTTCATGCTGTGAGGAGGGTCAGGAGGTGGAGCAGGGGGCGAGGCCAAGATTGCTCATGTAGTCTCTGTCCTTGCAAATTTTCAAGATGAGACTGGGTAAAGCCCTGAGCAACCTGGTCTGACTTCATAGCTGACGCTGCTGTGAGCAAGAATTTGGGTCCCTACCAGCCTGAATTACTTGGTGATCCTCTAAAGAAAGTGCTTGCTTCTTTAACCCACAGCTGTCTGAGATATCCCATCCTCCCCGGCTTCTGTCTCCTGTGTTTTGCCAACCTAGTTGTTTATGTAACTATTTCATCACTCAACTTAGACCCAATGTCACTGAAGAATTCCAATCATGTGGATTGACTTGGCATGAGAGAGGAGCCCTTGTCTCACTCTTTCCTTTGCCCTGCCCACCTCCTGCCTATGGCCAGAGCAATCACACAGCCCCAGACCTTTATCTCACATCAGTCTCTCTTCACACTCCAGAAATGGTTGATAGAGAGGTAGGAAGACTCCTCAGCAAGACCAGAGCACTTGCAGTACACACACACTCAGTGCTCAGTGGCCTTTCCACGGCCCTGATCATGGCTCTGGGGGGGTGGGTCCTCCCAAAGTGTCCGGAGGTGGCTCTGGTGGAGATGCCTCTGCTGACTGAGATTTGGCAACCCTGAGCACAGATCATGATGAGCAGCAGAAATGTAAGACTTCTCTTCCGAATCTGAATGCTTCTTTCTCTCTCTTTGATCAGGGCCGGGGAATATTTGCAAGTGGGAGTCCATTCCCAAAGGTAACCCTACCAAATGGACAGACCTTCTTCCCTGGCCAAGGAAACAATGCCTACGTCTTCCCAGGAGTGGCACTGGGAGTCATTGCCTGCGGGGTCCGGCACATCTCTGATGAAATCTTCCTCATCACAGCAGAGGTTATCAACTGACATTTAACTGATATTGTAAAAAAGCTGATAAGAGGCACATGTATCTACTTCAGGTGTTTTAAAGAACCTGACCCAGGACAATGCGTGGAGGGGAAATGGCTCAGCCTCAGCAAAAAGCTGCAGCCTTCTCCTGGCTCAGGGAAAGCTCACGCTTCCATTACACCCACAGAGGTGCAGGAGCCATGACAGGGTTCTCCTCCACACCTGCTGCCCTAACACAGCAATTCCCTGCTCCGGCTCCAGTCCGAAGTCTGTAATGAAATGTGTACACACCTGTGTTTGAACAGGTCACGAGTTCCCACTCAGGACTAGTACCAGCCCCAGTGCTGCTGTGGTTTCAGCCACTTACCATGTAATGCTAGGGAATGTGGTATGTGCTTGAGACCATCCCTAAAAACCACCATTCTCTTCTTTCTAGGTTATTGCTGCTGAGGTGACAGAGCAGAATCTTGCAGAAGGAAGACTCTATCCCCCTTTGGACAGCATCAGAGAAGTGTCTCTCAAAATTGCTGTGAAAGTGAGTATTTCCACTCTTATTTCCACTTTTCATGGTAGGGAGGGCAGGAATTGCCCTGGCATCATTTTTGCTTTGTGTTTTTTTAATTCAATTTATTCTAAAGTCTAAAGCAATCATTCTCAGGAATTCTTCTGGCCATAATTGCTGCTTTGATTTCTTCCATCATTAAAACCCAAATGTGAAAAATACATTCTGATTCTGGGTGCTTCACAGCTCACAAAGCTCTGCTTTATTGCTTAAAGCTCTGAGTCTTCAGGACTTCAAAAAATGAGGTTTAGAGTCAAATTCAAACATGACTCAAGTTGCCAAAAGATTTTCGGTTCCAAATTGCTATTTTGGAACCTTTCCTCCTGTATTTAGTAAGGACCTAAGTACGTAAATACTATTCCAGATCTGGGCTTGTCTAATTATGGGTTTGGTGCCCTGTATACATCAGATCTGTAATTCAGAGACACCCACTGAGGATCTCCTTGGCCTGCTCAGAGCTACTGATGGATGCAGAGCGTAGCAGAGGCGCCTATGGGTGCGAGCAGAGCTGGCCAAAGGGCTGCTCTCCTTCTTCACCTGCACACCCCAACCATTCTGCCACAGCAGGGGTCTGCATTTCTTACCAGCCACTGGTTGCAGGCAGCTTGCATTTCCTCACCCAACTGAGCGTGAAGTGCAGCTGACTCATAAAGAGAAAAAAGCAAAAAACTGCACAATTCTGAGAGGAGGAAAGAGGGAAAACACAGACAGGGCCAAACTGCAGTTGGTTTCAACTTCATAATGTGCCAGCATTGTTTCAGCAGCTCTTTTTGCTTATCTTTTTGCAGATTGTTGACTGGGCCTACAAGCACAGCCTCGCTTCTTGGTACCCAGAGCCAGCAGACAAGGAAACCTTTGTGAAACAGCTCATGTACAGCTCTGACTACGATTCATTTGTTCTTGACGATTACAGGTGGCCCCCCACAGCCATGCAAACACAAAATATATAATGTTTCGTGAGAACTGTTCTCTCATTTTTGCCATCAGTTCCTGTGGCCCATGTCATTGCTGATATAATGCACCTCCAGGCTTGCAGAATGATAAAAGTAAATGAATCCAAGTAGCTTTTTACTTGCCACTGATTTTTGTCTGGGGGAGCATATCAGTAGAGAACAAAACAGAGTCCAGGGTGGGCAGTGGGTACTCCAAGGAGAGAGAGACTGGCTGCAGCCCATCCCAGCCAGTCAGCACTGCTGATTGCTGGTTGCTTAACATACTGCCTGCTCTCAGGTGCTTTGGGATAAGCTACCTGGGCCACCTCAGAAGCACAGAATCCCATTGCTACCGGGAGTGCCCACAGGAAGCTCGAATCCGCGTGGCCATCCCTCACACATGACAGCCACGCTTTGCCTGTGGCTCTCTGGATGTAATGGGAAGTGTGTGCATTGCCCTGGGAGGGCCGCACACTCGGGAAGCACTGCTCTTTTCTGCTTCCAAAGTCCCTGATGTTTGGGGAGTCTCAACCAACCCAAACTGGTGCATGGGTCACACAGCCTGGCACTGTCATCTGCCACACCCCATGGAAACAAACCCCCAAACTTCCCTCAATCCCATGGGGACAACAGACCCCCTCCCCTCCTCAATTCAGGTGGCCCTTCAAGGGAACAAGAGCGAAGGGACACACAGGGGACAGCCGAGCTGGAGACCAGGACACCTCCAAAACCACATACATTTCAGGTTCAGGGAGAGACCCTGACAAATACTCACATTTCCTGGGCAAGAGACTTTGAAACTGAGGCTTCCTTGCCTTATTCATGGTTTCTGGAAAGAACTCTGCTTTTGAGAAGGGGGTAGCAGGGTGGAAATTCCTTTTTCTTTATTTCAGAAAGGTGTCTATACAACTTCTTTTAGTTTCTTCCTTCTCCTTCCCATGCACCTCCCCATTGCTTAGCTAAAGGCTTCACCTTTCTGTGTGTCAAGGTTCTGGGCTTGACATCTCAAGTATTTGGAAAGAATGAAAAAAAAAAAGAAAAAAAAAGAGGGGATGTCTTTTCTAGGTGAAGCTCAGAAGAGAGGTCAGTTTCCTGAACAGCCTGGGAGCATCAGGGAGTGCACAGTGGGTCTCAGACAGTCACCTGACAGTCTTCGTCTTCAAACACTGCCAGCAAGGAAGGCTTTATGCCTCCACCTATGAAGTCAAAGACAAAACGCTTTAGGACAGATGGCCTGAAAGTCATAATTCTACCACTATTCCAGAAATCACACTTGCAGAAGCATAGTTTTTCTTCAGAATGCTGGTTCTGGTCCAATTCATCTTGACCAGGCAAATGATGACTCCAAGAAAAGGACCAAGCCATGCCTTTGCCACAGCAGGAGCCTTTTTTTGTCCTCTGGACTTGCCTGATATCTGTCATGCCTTGGGAGAGACAAGGACAGAGACCCAGCAGCCCCTGCTTGCTCTTTGGAGGCAATGATACTCCAGGGACCTGGTTACTTTCACCCCTCAGTTTCCCTGGAGAAGCAAAAGGCTTTTGGGAGGGAAGTCTGAAGGTGCCTTCCATACCCAGACCCTTTTTCCTGTGTCTGCGCCGTTTCTCATTGGAATCCAGGAACAGCCCAGGATGTTGAGCAAGCTAAGACACACGTGGAGTGATCCCCAGAGCCTGTGGCCTCTCCCCGTGCCATGAGCTCAGCCCAGACCACTGCTACCATCTCTGTTTGGTTAATGACTGTAAAACAGCTCGCTCACTCCTGGCTCACTCCTGGCAGTGGCAGGGAAAGAGAATCAGAGGGTAAAAGTAAGAAAATCTCTGGGCTGAAATGAAAGGCAGATTGATAGGTAAAGCAAAACCTGCACACACCAGGCATTTCCAGGAGCCAGAACTCATATTACTTGTTCTCTTAGGTTCTTCCTCCATCCTTGCTTCTCCCTTTTTTTCCTTCCACCTGCCCCTTGGGAGTCTGAAAAGGCCCTTTCCCAGCAGCTCTTCCAGGTGCTGTGTAGAGCCCGGTCCTGGAAACAAGAAGACAACAGGATCTAGTCCTTGGAAAAGGTCTCCCTCGAGCTGCTTTCCAACCAGTGGTCCTTCTGAGACAGACTTCTCCCTCCAGGCTCTGTCCCTTGCTGCCCTCCTGGTGTCCTGCAGGAGCTGCTTTCCCATGCTGGCAGCAGTCTGCAGACACAGCTGGAGGAGTCCTCTCCTCAGTTTGTGCTCCCCACCAGGTCACACACTGTGCAGCAGAGGGCACGGCTGTGGGGGGACAGTGCCTGACACAGACATTCGCCCTGAGCTGTGCTGCTCAGCTGGGGACTGACACCTGGGCTGCTCAGGTGCAGGTGTTCCCCTCGAGACAGAGGGGCCAATCCTGACAGTTCACAAAACAGGCACCCAGGATGGGCATCCTCTCCTGCCACTTCCATGGTACACCAATGTGTGGTCCAAAAGGCTGGGGTAGGCTCCTTAGGGGAATTCTTGTTGGGTGACAGTGCAAGAGAGAAAGTGATCTTGTGTGAGAAGTCATCCTGCCATTGGTGCTTCTCTTCTGCCTGCCACAAAGATGGGTTTTCCTCGAGCAAAAGAGCCTTGTCTTTCCCCAAAAGCCCCAAAACCTCTCTGTCCTTGGCCAAGAGAACAAACAGGGAATGATACCAGGCTACAGAGGCAGGGCAGTGAGCAGCTCAGGAAGAAGAGAGCCTGCTGAGCCAATACAAAAAGCTGCTTGGAGCAGGATGCAGGCTCCACCTGGGCTTCCTTGCAAATAGGAGAGGCCATTCAGGCAACTATTTAACTGTGATACTGCACACATTGGCTTCATTCTCTAGAAAAACCTATGCGATGGGGTGGGACATTGTTCATCTTCAATCCATCTTCCTTTTCCAGCTCCTGCAAACAAATACCTTGCAAAACTCTCCAGCTGGAACCAACTCTGTGGTTTAGGAGGCCATGTGATTTCACCCCAGGAAGCACTCACTGTACCCTCCTCTGCTCACAGCTGGACGGCTGCTGGAGGGCAGCATCGACTCCTTGGTGCTGGGGAGAGACTTTCCAGGACAACAGGTCCTCTCCGGCCTCCATCGAGATTTCCACAGCTCTGCTCTCGTGTCTGAGTTCCTACAGGGCTTCCTTTCTCCTTCCCAGCTGCCTCCTCACCCGGGTGCCCCACACGGGGACGCAAGGCAGCACTGCCACTTGAGCTGTCACCCTTCCTGCCTCTGCCTACCCTCGGCCCCCGGGGCAGGCAGCACAGCCTCCTTCCACCTGGCATCCATGGCCAGCAGCTCTGGGGCAGTTTTAGCCCACGGCCCCCGGGCTGCGGGGGGCAGTGGAGCCAGGGGCTCTTCCCCATCACTCCTTTCCAGAAGCAGCCAGCCATGGAGAGCCAAAGCCCGCAGCGGGGCAGCCTGCACGCTCGGTCCCTCGGGGGCACTGCTGCCCTGTCACCGTGTACAGACCTGTCGGGGAGCAGGCACACGCTGCCGTGGGCAGTGACTTGTCACAGCAAAGTCACTCGTCACTGGCTTCTCCAAAGGGTGAGGATCTCCTGTGCACCTCCATGTAAACCACGGGCTGTGCTTTGGCTTGCCCCGAAGGTGAGGAAGCTGCCGAAGCCACCGCACGCTCCCTGCGCTGCTGGGGCTGAAGGGAAGGGAGCACAGCAAGGCGGGTGGAAGCCTCTTCCGGGCAACAAGGCTATGCCCGCCCTGCGATTTCCTCGCCAAAGCCCGCGGCCCCGTGCTCGCACCGTGTAGGATTCAAAGGGAACCACTTGAGGGCTGTAGAGGACTTCTACGCGCAGCTTCTCCCCAGCGGAGAAGGTCCTGTCGGCCGTACCTCACGTTTTACCAGGGACTTCAGCAGTGGCAGTGAATGTTCTTTTCTTGGCCAGTTTCGTACAAGAAAAATCTCCCGCAGAGGGAATACTTACTGCAAGTGGAGTTGCTGGGCCCTACACGGAACGCCAGCCAGTAAAAGAGACTAAATTGGTGTAGGAGAAAAGTTGAATATTGTGGGACTTTTAGCTGCTGTCTGTGTTTTTTCTAATTTAAAGCAAGGATATTTCTAGCAGCTTGTTTTGGATTTCTCTGCTCCCAGTTCTTCTCTCAGCAGCAGGAAAAGTCTCTATTCTTAAATTATTCTTTTGTCCTTCCTTTGAAAAATGAGGTGATTGGAAACCAGTGATAAAAATAGTACAAACACAAGAAAAATATATCAATACATGTAATAATGTGGCAATATTAATACCTATTTCGAGCTCAGAAGGGATTATTGTGTTATCCAAACATGATGCTAAGCCTGGCAATTGCCTGATATCTGAATTACCTCTGCCAGGAAAAAACCCTTCACTTCTCTTTGCCTCATCACTCATGTCTCTCCTCTTATTTACCAAAATTTCATCTCATTTATAATTCCAGTTGGTCTGCATTAGCTAGGTAGCATTTGTCCTGTAGTAAAACACGTTCTTCCTTCCCTGGCAGGGCCCATCCATTGGCCAAGACAGCACATTGCTTGGAGTTGCCACAGGCTGTAGCACTGGCTCATCTCCAGGAGCATCCAGAAACCAGCGTGTGGCTCTGACAACCCAAGGGGCTCTGGACAATACAAGAAAAATAAATTATATTGAAGTCAGGGCCATCCTCCTCTGGCCTGATTTTTTATTTCAGCCCCTGTGCCTGGTGTTCTGTCATCTGGCTCTAGGCGAGAAGGGTCACCTAAGCCATAAAGAGTATTAATCACAGACTTCTGGAAAAAAAGTCAGGATGTCTGGCCATCACATTTGTATTAGGCACACCAGGCGTGTTCTTACAAGCAGCCACCCCAAATTAAGCCTCTACCCTTTAAGTCATGTTCTGAGGTATCTTCCTCCCAAGCCCTGACTTTATGTGCAAATAGGAGGCATTTGTTTTGCTGGCACTTCAGGGGTGTGCTGACCTTTCCATCCTGAAAGGAAAATCTTGATAAAATCACTAATTAATGACTGAGTTTGAATCATTTGTCCCAGATATGTGGATAAACAAAGAAGCTAAAGGTCTGGCTATTAAACAGGAAAGAAAGGTTTTTCTTCATAGAGCGAGCTGTTCAAATACCTAAAATCGTGGTAATTGATTTATATGCAATTATTGGAGTGCACAGAAGCAATTATAGCTGTTCTTTGAAGTCCAGTTCTACTGTGAGGCGTTTCTATGCAAAAAATTCCTTATTAGTTACCCACTGATGAAAAATGGTGGTAGAAGGATGGCATTTCTCTTCATTTAAACTCCATACCCAATTTTACCCCTCTGATCTCTGCTTTCTGTATCTTGAGAGTAACAGGGCTGTTTACTCCAGACCTAACAAATCTAGCTGACAAACCACTGACAGAGAAGAGACTGCTGGAATGGGAGGGGATTTGATCACAGAACTGTAACACTGGCTGGTATTATTTAAACGAGATCTGCCAGAGTCCAGCTCAACTCGGTCACCCAGACTGTATTCATACAGTCAGCAGTCAGAGCACTAAATGTTATTTTAAACTGTAACTCCTGCAGATTGGTCTGGAACATCACTGAGATGTCCAGAGATCTCACAGACTGACTACGAACCTCCATCACCTTTCAGGGTGCTCAGCCTTAATACCTAAAGAAACATTCTGGCTAACTTGGGAGCTGAGCACATCAAAGAGAGATGGGAAGAGAAGGAAATAAGAATGTCATGCTAAGGGAGGGTCCAGGACAGCTCTCGATGTCACCCTGGAGTGTTGTGTCCACCTGAACCCAGAGCAGAGTCCTGAGCACACTGAGCACAAGCTCAAGCCCCTCACTATGAGGTTTGGAAGACAGAAGGGGTCATGTCTGCTACATCATTGAAATGAGTCATGGGGATCAGTCCCTATAAATTTCTCCTTTACCCTGTGGTACAGAAGAGCCTGTATCACATTCTGCAATTAAGAAAAAAGGGGCAATCAAGAAAATCCGGGCCACCACCTCTCCTGTGCCACCATCCTTGGTGCAGCAGCTTCTCAGGCAGGATTCTTCTGCTTGTAGAGTATTGTGGCAACATCAAATTAAAAATCATTCACTGAGCTTTCACCACTATGGAGGTACAGAGGGTTGAAGCAGTGGGCCTCTATCTTTTATGAAGCTGAACAAATATAAAATTAGTAACAATTATGCCCAGCTTCTCCAAGAGAGAGCAGTCTGCATTCCCCATCTACAGCTACCAGCAAAGTGATTTGTCACCCAGTGTCTCAGGTTTAACTCACTCCCAGTCTGACAGCAGATTTGCTTCACTTAGCTGTGGCTGAAACAGCTTAGCTGAGCTCCAGCCATTCCTGGGCCAAGCCAGACAGCCCCCACTTCACTCCAAAGCCTCCTTGCACTCGGGCACTGATTACAGGTTGTAGTGAAGGAGGCACAGGTACAGTTCCCTTCAGCACATAGCTAAGGGATGGCACCTACGGCAAAGAGACTGGGTAGAAAATGGAGACAGTCACCTCTTCATCTGGCACAGCAGGATTTGCCAGAATTTGTTCAGCAGAGCCCACAGACTGAATTACAATTAGCTGCTAAGGCTGAAGCAGTCTAAAATGCCCACCAGGAGACATCCTAACACACAAAACATGCACTATCAGGAGCACCAGAATAATTTACTACAAATCCTGAATCCTCTCCTCCCTCCCTCAGTACAGACCAGTCCACATTTTCTTACATGCCCAGCATTGTTGGGGAATACCTGGAGGGAGCACAGGGTAAATCGTGCAGTTTTAGCTGCCTCTGGGAGGGTGACACAGATTGTATAAATGAGATGTGATTCCCCCATTTCAGAGAAGGAGAGATGAAGGATCATTTGGGAAATGCTGCCTATTCCTCAAATCCCACACTGGCCAATTCAAGCAATTAAAAATACTTTCCACTGACAGCAATGCAGTGACACTGAGTCTGTGATCTCTGGACAACCACAGGTCTGTGGACTACAACCATAACAACCCTAAAAAATAAGGCTTTGACAGTACATTTACATTTCATATGGAGGGGGTCCAAAAAGCAGAAAAGGCTGAAAATCTGCAGGCTGGTGAAGTAGTTCTCTGCCAGTGAGGGAGGGGACAATCGGGGTTACAGTGAGGTACTGAAAAATATTATAAGACACCTTCATCTTTCACAGCATCACCTTTCAGCCGTCCCCTGCCAATCCTTACCCACACAGAACTGGGGAGAGTGCGTTCATTATAATACACTATTTTTAGTTGTTTATGTAGATGTGTTACAAATACTACTGGATTTTAAGCAAGTGTTCACCAGCCTCTTTGGCTGACACAAAGCTATCCTAAAAGCATTTCCATCTCTCACTTCATATAGTCAGGTTTGTAAGCTTGAACTCTCACATTCTCATCTGAATTTCTTGGATGTCTCTACGGAATTGCTCCACCACCTTTTTCCTCCTGTTGCCAATAAGTGCAGAATGACCTTCAGTTTTCACACTGTTGCCAAAAGCAGTTTATTTAAAAAGTCAGAAAACAAAGAGTTCACAATAAACTTCTGTATCTTTTTCACTAACACTGTTTGATCAACTATGTAAGCTCAATGAAGATAACTCATCATCGATGGCCAGGCTGTACTAGAGCATTCCCAAGATCAGGCCGTGAAATAGTTAATGAGCCTGTCTCAAAACACTTTAAAAAAAGGAATCTTTCTGCTTTCTGAAAGTGGCGTTGGAATAGACCCAGACCATTTAAGTCACAAAATACTAAGGCACAGTAGTCATTATTCATGGTGAACCCTTACTTATTTGTCAGTAAATCACCATTAAGGAAAGGTTAAGATTCCCTCATTTAAAATGAGAAGCAAGTGTTCTTGTCATCCCCCTTTATCATCTTTGACTGTATATGAAAAATTATTAACACGTGTATGCTTTCCCATCAAAATCTCCAGTAACACCAGACAGTATGTGTAAAATACACCACCAACAGAATGGAGTTTAGTGTATCTGAGGAACTCAGTGCAGGCTTTGTGAAATGAAATAATTTGGTAGTCTGACCTCGATCCAACCAAACAGAACCCATTTCCTTTCAAAGGGACACACTTCTTTTAAGACAGAAAAGCTAAAAAGAATCAGCTTTAGTCCTTAGGGACAGACTCCATATAAAAGTGCATCAAAAAAACCCCAAAATATCTTGCTCAATTAGAAAAGCTTTTATTCTTGCAGATGGTTAAGATTATGATCTTCAGTGTTTCACAGGAGAAAACAATTTCCCAAGGGTGTTTCTGAGCGAGACTGTTAGGTGATGTTTTCAGTGCCTGCGCTATTCAAGCTGGGGGAAACAACCCAACAAAAAGAGCCCACACATGCACAAAGGAGATCAAAGATGCAGCCTCACTAGATGGCAACCCCTGGGCTGCTCGGGTGCCCTCACCACCTCCACAGCGTGGAGAGGTTCTCCAGCGCTCCTCAGGAGTTACACAGAAGTCCTTTGTTTGGTCTGTGCTGTGGGAAAAGCTGTTGTTAGCTCCTTTCCAGGCTCATCAGACTTCCCATGCCAGGTACTCCTCAAATACAAATACATCCTCTGGCAGCAGTGTAGCCACACTTCGAAGAACACTGATTTCTAGATCTCTTTTTTTTTCTTTCAGTGCAAGCTCCTGTAATCTGAACATCCCCCTTAAGGAACTGTTGTAGGATAGAGGCTAAGCTGAAGAGACATCTGCAGCTGCTGCTCAGGTAGGCTGATTCCTGGAGCCTGCCCCCAACTTCTCGCAAGCCCTCCCAACCTGGCAGCACTGGGAATGAGCTGCCACCCCAGCCTTGGACCAGCCCAGCTCTGCTGGCACCCACAGAGCTGCTTTTCCCCCTAGTTTTAGACAAGGTCTAACCCAAGAAGGCCATTCATGCTCAGCTTCCGAGCACCACAGGACACCAAATGAGCAAAAACCGCTGGCAGGTCAGATTTTTGGCCCTTCATGGCTACTTGGAATAAGAAGGTGAGATCAGTGGGCAATCAGACCACTCGGGTTTGCAATGTCTATCCCGGAATCAATTCCTGAAAACCTCTTTTTGATTTTTTCTGAGTAAAATCTCACTGACACCTGTGAGACAGCTGACAGGATAGGCATAATAAGGTCTTCAGGATTAGATCCCCAGTTAATACACATTTGCCTACTGAGCTTATGAGATAAATAAATCCTAAAAAAGGTGGGCTTTGTTCCTTGGCAGAGACCCCTGCATTATCAGCTCCCTCATCATTTGCCTGGCCTGCTGAAAGCACAAATCTCAGGTGCACAGCTCAGGTGAGAAAAGTGGGCACTGAGATTATTAGCACAGCATTGTCAAGCTGAAATATTCTGAGCAGCTGCCAAGACGTGCTGCAAATTCACACGCTTGAAGTAGAAACTAAACAAACAAAAAAAATAATACAACGCATCTCCACCTGAAATAAGCCCCCAGCTGGTCTTGCCCAGGTAGTCTCAGATGCAGTTAGACACAAGCTCTGCTGGGAGCTAGCAGTGTGCAGCTCACAAATGCAAACTGGGAGGTTTGCCAAAGTGAAGAAGGCAGGACAGAGCTTACAGAGCAGGACATTGTCCCATCATCAAAACCAGCAGCAGGGCAGGATTAACCTAATTTGTAGCTACCTTGGCTGGACAGGCTGCCCATTGAGCCTCATACATGCTCTCGAGGAGCTGAGTGAAATAAACTGCTGCAACATTGTTCTTGAAAAATGCATTTCCTCAACAGCACTCAGCTATCAGATGCTGGAGTGTTGTGGACGTTCATCCATGGTGGTTCCTTTCCATACAGCTTGTGGAGACCTTGGGCAGATTTTGGGGAGGAAAGAGGCGGCAGCAGTTACAGGTCTTGCTTTTAAAAGTAAAATTAAAACATTTGCCAAAACAAATTATCTTAGTTTATTTCCAAAAGATTTTGCTTCACCTCTGCGCATTCCCAGCATGCTGACCCCAAATCTCTGAAAAGTTAAATCTGGGTTGAAGAATGAAAAAAATTGCTTTACCTCTCGCATTATCTTTTAAAAGACAGAAGGCACAAGGATTTGCTGCCACCGAGGGTAAAACCCCAGGCTGATCCGTATGTGGATCCCGTTTCAAAAACAAACAATCCACTTGGGGCTGGCGGGGAGCCAGACTGCAGGATTGCCTTTGAAAACTTGCATCTCAATAGGAAACCTCAGAGTATTTTGATCTGTTTTCATAACTGTAACAATTTTCCTCCCTTGACTTTGTAGCGTATTATCGCTCCTTTCTTTCCACTGAGTTACAGAAACAGACGGTACAAATGAAAGCAAAAGAAGCACGGGTCGCTGTGGATAAAATACAGCATTTCAAAAGATTTAGAAAAGAAAAAACTCGCTGCCCGTCTTAACTCCTGCCAAGAAACCATTTCAGAGGATGGAGGCACGGTGAAAGCCCCCTGAACGCCGCGTCTCAACAGCAGTAACAACCACAGATCTCGGATCTATTGTGTAGCTTTATTTTTATAGGACCTATCATAGACTCTTTTACATAACTTAAATGATTATCAAATAATCTCCTGCACACAATGAGACAGAGCCGCATTGCTTTCTGAGCTTTGACACATTCCTGGAAGAAATCCAACAGTCTGTAGGAATCACATGGCCGCAGTGGCTACAGTACATTTTTGTCCCGAACGTACACCACCAATTAACTTACGAATCGCTGTAAATTGCCGTCTGCAAGACCCTGCAAGCCGTTGTTAAAATTTCAGGACACTGAGTTTTGGTAGCAGCATTTTTAACTTTGCTTCACTTTCTTGCCTTTGTGTCCTCAGCTGAACACCTGCCAGCACTTGTGACAAACGTGAGCCTGGGAAAAATGCTAAACGCCCCTCAAGTGTTGACATGAGCTTTAGACTTAGACTGAAATCATTGACGACTGGTCCCCGCGGCCTCTGAGGAGCGCAACCCCTGTTCCCACGTCGCCCACAGGTACAGCAACGCGTCTGCCTACAGCCAGCCAAGCCCTGGCCTCTAAGAAAGGAGGATGAAAGGGGGGCACCGGCCGCTACAAAAACACCTGAAGAAACCCAAAGTTTCACATTTTATTTGCAGCGTCGCCCAAACCGCAGGAGAAGACTGGCAGTGCACAAGGGTGAATCCTGCGGGGGCCGTGGCCGCGGTTTCGGGTGCGGGGCTCTCACACGCAGCGGGGTGTGTGGAGCCCCGTGCGGCCTCCGCGCCGCCCCAGCGTCCGCCCGCCCCCGCGGGGGGCTCCGGGCTCCGCTCCCCGCCTCGCCGTCCCGGCGGACCCCGAGCCCCGGCCGCCCTACAGCCCGGGGTAGCCCCCGCGGTGGTACCCGCCGCCGTAGTCGTAGGGCGGCTGCGGCGGGGGCAGCGGGCACTCGGGGAAGAAGGGGGCGAAGCCCGCGGGCAGGTGCCCGCCGGGCTCCTCGCTGCCGCCGCCGCCGGGCACGGGCTCCGCGCCGCCGGGGTAGAGCGGGCGCAGCGGCTCGGCCGGCGCTTTCCTGGGCGGGCTGCAGGGCGCGGCCGGGCTCCAGGGCGGCTCGGGGTACAGCAGCCCACCCAGCAGCGGGTGCGGACCGGCGGGCAGCGGCAGCTCGTACAGCCCGTGCTCCAGCCCCAGCTCGGCGGGCAAGCGGCCGCCGAAGGCGTCGGTCGGGGCGGCGTGCTCGGGCAGCAGCGCGCCGTACTCGGGGCACAGCAGCTCGAAGAACTCGGTCGCCTCCGCGGCCCCGCCCCCGCCGCCCTTCTCCGGCTCCTTGGCGGGCGGCCCGCGGGCGGCGGGGCCGGGCAGCGCCGGCTCCGTGAAGAAGGAGGGCGGCAGGTTGCGGTCCCGCAGCGGCACCTTCCGCGGGCCGCCCGCCGCCTTCTCCCCGCCGCCCGCGCCGCCGCCGCCCGCCTTCGCCTCGGCGCCGCCCGCCGCGCCCCGGCCCCGCTGCAGGGAGCCGAAGAGGGCGGCCAGGCTCTTGCTCTGGAGGCTGCTGCCGGCCGCCTGCGCGGGCTCCCGGCGCGGCGGGGGCCGGGCGGGACAGGCGGCGGGCGGGCAGGCGGCGGGCGGCGGCGCGGGCGGCGGGGCGGCGGCGGCGATGATGCCGGTGCAGCGCTTGATCTGCTTCTGCAGGTACTTCCTATGGTTCACCTTCCGCCGCGACTTCACCGGCCGGTCCAGCGCCAGCTTGATGTTGCTGGAAGCCGAGTCGATGAAGCTCAGCAGGTCTCGGGTGGCTTCTCTAAATTCCCCCGCGTCGCCGCCGCCGCCCTCGTAGCCCTTCTCCAGGTCGGCATAGCCCAGGAGCCCGCCGGCGGCGGGGAAGCAGAAGGAGAGGAGGTGGTGGGGGCTGAGCAGCGCGGCGGGCACGGCCATGGCCGGCGGCGAACGCCGCCGCCCCGAGTTCCGAGGGGCTCTGCTGGGATGCGCCGCGCGGGCGGCGGCAGCGGCGGCGGCGGCGGGGAAAAGGCGGCGGGCGGGGAAGGAGGAGGAGGAGGGATCAGAGCGGGGCTGGCTCCGACCCTCCCCGCCTCCCTGCCGGGAGCCCGGGGGCCGGGCTGGCTGCACCCACCCACCGACCGACCCGGGCGGGAACATCGGCAGCGGCGGGGCGGGACGAGCATCACTCCCGGGACTTGGACACACACCCCTGGGAGAGATACGCAGCCGCGCGGGTCAGGTGTGCACATGCACCCCGGGACAGGTGCACAGGCATCCCCTGACCAAACTCACATAGTCACCCCGGAGCAGGTGCACAGCATCCTCCAGACCCCATCAGTCTTGTCCCCCGCTCCTGCAGTTGCTCAGCTGGCAGAAAACATATTCCTCTGTCTGGGGTCAGGCCCGGCGCTTGCACGGCTCTGGGTGCAAGGGCACGGGGACACGCTCTTGCTCTGGCAGCCGCCAGGATACACACACTTAAATTGATTTGTAAAGGATGCTTTTTTCCGAGCTCATTGCTATGCACATTACACAGCATATTCTCTGTCTAGTCATGTCCTAAGAAAATCCAGAGCTGTGATCCAGTAGCGATTTCAAATGACTGGGGTGCATTGAGTTAAAGTCACAGAATCATGGAATGGTTTGGATTGGAAGGGACTTTAAAGATCATCTATTCCAGCTCCCCTACAGTGGCCAGGGACACCTTCCACTAGACCACTTTGCCTATGGTGTTGCATGGATTTAGTGAAGCAGCAGTATAAATCTTCCACATGGAAGGTAGAAAAATTAGTGACGTGGCTACTTAAAGTACTGGTAACAGCTCCTGAAGGAACCATCTTGTCTTTTTTATGGGGAAAAGGTATTTTAATTTGCCTTCAGAAAACTCTTATGTTGATGCAGAACAACCCTTAACCCAGCTCCAGATTTATGTTCAGTGTTATATGTCCAAATTTGAATGAAGGTCCATATCTGATTTGGGATGAAATAAGGTGGGTTTTCATGGTCTGCATCAATTCACTAGAAATGCAGCAGTTTTGTATTGGAAGGAAAAAACAGAAAGCAAAACTCTGCAGAAGCAAAGCGAGACAGGCTCCTAGGGCTGTAATTAGTGGTAAAATGGAAAAACCAGCCAAATTCACCTCACTG
The DNA here is from genome assembly GCA_014706295.1 of Lycocorax pyrrhopterus obiensis. Classification (NCBI taxonomy): domain Eukaryota; kingdom Metazoa; phylum Chordata; class Aves; order Passeriformes; family Paradisaeidae; genus Lycocorax; species Lycocorax pyrrhopterus. The sequence continues at coordinate 83,780,515 of JACSVZ010000001.1, forward strand.
TGGTTTGAAACACTTGTTGAATGCAAAGCAAGTATTGCAAGGAGAAAAGAGGAGAAAGCACATATTTCATGAGAGGAAAAGAAGGCTCAATATCCTCTACAACACAAGAATGCTGATTTTCTTGATCTCTCACCAGCACCTCAGCAGGTCTCAGCAGGGTCCCAGCGGCAGGCAGAACCTCACAGTCCCAGGCACAGCCTTTGCTCTGGTGCCGGCATATCTGGACCGGGTCTCCTTTGCAAAACTTGCTCAGCTGGAGTCTCCCAGAGTCTCTTATTTGGGGACTTGCTCTGAGTGCAACTGTGTAATTGAAGCAAAAAAAACCCTGGTAGGCAGAGGGCTATGGGAAGTTTATATATCTCTCCATGTCAGAATGAGTATGTCTACATAGAAGGTGGATTTAAACTGCTTATCTCGAATACAACTGACAGGGATTAGCGACCCGAGCTGTTACCCTCAGGCCCTGTCAAGCCCTGTCAAGCTTCGAAGCCTGCTCCAAGCTCCCTTACTGATGGGGAAATGTAAAGAACAACATATATATCCCCTGTGTGCTCCACTAGATAGTTTTGCATCCCCTGTGAGGCCACTTAGGACTGCACATGGGTCTAGAAAACGGGAGTCACTATCCTCCATGGGCTGTGCAGACAGTCTGGGACTGTTTCTTATCTGAGCAACATGAAATTATTCAGATAGAGCAGCCACGAAGTTGTCCTCAAATTAGTATCCGCTTCAGCATCGTAGCAGCAATATTCTGTAGCCTGTCTAAAGGGTTTGTTAATGAGTCTGGGTGGTATTATATGCAGAGTGGCTAAATATCCGGTGGCTCAGATAAAAAAGAGCTGAAAGGCCCAGCTTCTCTTCTGTAAGGCTGAATTCATTCAATTAAACAGCTTTGAGAGCTCAGCTACGGTTTAGCGGGAGACTTTATTACCTTCTAAAACTTGGAGAGTATTAAAACAATTGTCAGGCATGCAAAGGAAAGTTTGCATTCAGTTGTGCTAAGCAGCCAAATTTACATATTCTCAACCAGATCTGGAGATTTAGAAAGCCTTCATAATTGCATTAAACATGCTTATTCTCCTTGTTCTCTCAGGCAGAGCTGATTACCCCAAGTTGGGCAATGCCTGGAGGGAAATTTGCTAAGCCACATGATGTCAACAACTTGTAAAGAAACTTAATTTTTTTCAAGGAAATAGCAGTTTGGTCGTTCCTGCAAAACATCTCTCTTTTCCAGCAGTTGTATGAGCCTGCTTGTCTTCTGCCTGTGCTCTTTCAGGATGCTGATGCTCAGCACACTCGTGGTGACTCTCAGGCCCAGCTATCCACTTCAGCTCACTAGCAGGGTCTAATGTCCAGGAAATGCTGGGATTAGACCCACAAAATAGCCCCAACCCCAGGCAAAATTTTGAACCAGATGTCCTTTTCCCTCCACTTTACCCCCAACAGACTGAGGTGAGTGAAGTGGCTGCAGAATTGCTTCCACCACCCCAAACCTTCATCCCACAGGAGAGCACTCAGTGCTCACTAAGGGGCTCCAGGGGTTCTACTGCTATTTTCTTGCCCCTTTTGTGTAGGACATTTATCTGGTTTTGTTCATTTTCTTGCTTGTTATAGGGAGCAGCATCTCAACCAGCTCTGGGGGTTAAGCCAAGGCTTCTGAGAGCAATGCCCTTGGCATCAAGTTTGGCTTTTAGAGAACCAGGGCACAGTCACCCTGAGAATCAAAGGGAGTAAGGGCATGCCCTGATCACTAATGCTTTGCTCTGGGCGCAGATTGAGCTCATGCCCACACCATCAAGCCCTTCACAAGAAGAACAATTTGTTATCCTTGCAGACCAAGCTGGACAGAAAGGAGAGAGCAGTTTCCATGAGAAAGGAAGCTTTGCATGGTCGAGGGCCACATCACAGTGCCAGCACTTTGTGGAGCAGCTCCTCACTGGAGCCAGTTGCAGAAGCTCTGTGTGCCCTCCTGATGTTCATGGGGCCACCCGTCTCAGCGTCCAGCCCCAGGGTAAATCCTCTGCCATGCAGGGGCAGGATCCCACTGGGATTCAGCCTGTAGGAAACATCTCACGTGCTGTGCCTCGTCAGTAAAAGGAAGTAGATTCGGGCTGATATAAGGAAGAAATGTTTTATGATGAGAGTGGTGAAACACTGGCACAAGTTGCCCAGAGAGGTTGTTGATTCCCCATCGCAGGTTGGATGAGGCATTGAGCAAGCTGGTCTAGTTGAAGATATCCCTGCTGACTGCAGGGAGGTTGGAACCAGGTGATCTTTACAGTCCCTTCCAACCCAAACTGTTCCATGATTTTATGGTCACTAGCAAAACCTTCTCCTAGGGAAGGCAAACCAAATCCAGCACTGAGCCCAGCCCTCACAACTCACAGCACCCGTTTCCCTTTTATCGTGGCATCAGGGAGGCAGCGTGAAAGTAAGAAAATCTCAGCGACAGGGGAGGGAGGGCTTGTTTTTTCCCTTCCTGGTTGTATGGCCCATATGGTTATCGAGTTATGGGAAAATCTGGCTGCCCAAACAGGTGTCACCGCTCCCAACCCACAGACTCATTTCCTGATCGCGTCTTAATCGGCGAGTTGGTTGTGAAAGTTGATTTCTTGCACATTCTTATATCAGTGGGAATTTCTGCCCTTCCCTGACAAGTATTATAGGCAGCCTTTGACATACAGCCCTACAGGACCTAAATAGGCTGCTATTCTTTCCCTACACTGAAAGGGAGCTTTGTGCCAGGGATTCATTAAACTGCACTGCACAGCCCTTCATAAATGGGCTCAATAATGAACAGTCGATTTAACTGGAAAAGCTGCTGGAGCTGTTAAATTAAAGGGAAATAAAGTGCACTTCAGGCTCAGTCTGCCAGAAGAAAATGTTGACCTAAAAAAAAAAAAAATCTTTATTTTACTCAATCTCTTGCAAACAGGCTAAAATCTTCAGGAAGTTTATACTCACAACAGTGGCAAAAATTTTAAAACATACCGGTTTGCTTTCCCACTGATAAAGAAAGAAGAATTGCAATAAAATACTCAACGAAATCAGGAGAGATGAAAGGCATATTCAACTTAAGCCAAATTTATTCCCCTTAACGCAAATTTAGTATTTGTATGTAGATCCCTCATCCCATCAACTTTGTATAGGTAAAGTTTCCACTGGAGCCGACTTCGTAAAGTCATTAGGGAGATACATTATTTCCAGTTTGCCAATATTTTCTGAAATTCTGGGGTGCTGTGCAGTCCAGTCCTTCAGTGTCCAGTTCTGGGATCATGTTGCTCATAAGGCAGTGGTTGTTTTGCCCATGTGAGGTGTGCAGGACTCAGCTGAAAAACAGGCACACATGGGGGATGACATTTAATCTTCTGAATGAATACAAAAGTCCATCGTTCAGCTGAGCCTGACCCAGCTCTTGGTTTTAGAAGAGTGGAATTCCTTTTTTCAGTGAGGTTACTCCAGTGTGAACCTGGAGCAGTGAATCAGCTCTTCTATCACACTCATCTCATTCTCCTTCATCTGGACAGCCTTAAATACTGTTCCTCAGCTGTGTTCTGTACTTTCTATATTAAATATTGTGAAGAGAATCTATCTATGTGAAGGTAGATTGGAAGCTTAAGGATAAGAAGATCAGAAGAAGCATGCAATGGGGAAGGGACCATGTCCAAATCTAATTCCTGGGGCAGCTCATCTGAAAAGAAACCTCTGCACCAGCTTAAAAAACTTTTGTTGCTTTCACATTTCACATTGTAGCTATTTTTTCCTTACATAAACTTCATGATTGGAGAAACCCTCATCTTCTTCATACTATTGTGATTTTTATTCAAATCTTGTATATAATATATAAGGTGATGGCAGCAGGTTTTCAGCTCTTTGCTGAAGCTACCTTCAGTGGATTTAATATTTTTTCATACTCTGAAAACATGGAGCATTCAGGAAGAATGCTGAAATTAACTGAAATATGTCAGTCTTCCACCTAAATTGTCCATAATTATTTAAAGTTTGATTATAAATTACCTGGAGTAGATCAAAATCCCACAAGAATTGCAAAAACATGAACTTGTCTGCCAAAAAATAGTGCATTTGAGAAGTTGATAAGCCACCTCTTGTGCTGGTGACTCACCACTGCAAGAGCTGTGTGAAAAACACCACTTGCATGCATCTTCAGGAAAGAGTTTTGGGGGTTGAAATTGTAATTTTGTTTCATTAAGTCCTGCTCATAATCCGGCACTTGGCTACTGGTAGAAATATACAATGAGGAAACATTTACAAATACATAAAAATAATAAGAAAAGAAACCACTTTTCATACTATTGAGAATTTTTTTCCCTCAATTCTTGTGTATTCCTTGAAATTTTCAGGGTTTTATCTTCACTCAGAGACATTCCTGAAGGTAAATGTGTGGGGGTTGGGATTGAACTCCTTTCTTTATTTCTCTAGTAGTGGAGGGTGCTGCTTGGAAGAAACATGAAATGCGATCAAACAGCAAGTAAATGTCAAGCACTGCCTTGTTTGCTGCAAACTACCTTCCCTCTAATGTTTTTTTGCTTGGCAGGAACCAGTTTGTTTGATCTCCTGGTTCCTGACAGGCTTTGAGATGCTACGTGGCTTTGAGAAGGGGCTACACGGCTTTGGGGAGGACAAGAGCTCCTCAAACCTTACCTGATGCAAATAGTGAGGATTTAAAAATGCTGAAAAACAGCCTTCATGTATCTCAAAATGGCCCCTGAAACCAAAGGTGTTCGGTGTTTCTCAGAGGTCTGGCCATGCACCGTCCGCAACACAGGGGAGCGCACACAAGGGCCGGGTGCTGTCTGTGGTGTGATCATGGTCATACACAGCTTGTCAACAGTGTTTCAGAAAGAAGCCCTCTCTTTCACTATGCTCTGAAGTAAGGACCTGGTCCAATTCCCAGTGAAGCCATTTCCACTGGATTTCATTAAGTGATGAGTAACTCTGGTCTATGGATCTAATTTTCAGAATTGCTGAGCATCAACAATTCCCGTGAGTCTGGTAAGCCAGTCCCTGTCTCTGCCCTCATCTGCGAATAATCAATTTTCTTGAGGCAGGAAACCCTGTGCCAAAATCTTCATCTGATTCGTGGCACCTTTCCTCCATGTAGCTATGAACTGAACTCTGCTTGTCCTTCCAGCTCTCCCATGGCCTGGGATCAGCACTCTCTCCCACTCTGGGCAGCTCTCAAATGATGCTTCAGCCATGCTGACTTGGAGGTGACTCCTCTCTGACTTGGAGGTGATTTTCAGGTACCTCTGACCATGGCAGAGCCATCATAACTTTTCTTACTCATTTATGTCTCTCAAAGAAACCTGGTGCATCTCAGCTGATGGATCATCCTGGAGAGGAGAAGGCTCTGGGGAAACCTTGCAGCACCTTCCAGTACCTAGAGAGGCTACAAGAGAGGTGGAGAGGGACTTTTCACAAGTGCATGGAGTGACAGGACAAGAGGGAATGGCTTTAAACTGAAAGAGAGTAGGTTTAGGTTAGATACAAGAAAGAAATTCTTTACTGTGAATTCTTTACTGGTGAGGCTCTGGAACAGATTGCTCAGAGAGGCTGTGGATATCCCAACCCTGGAAGTGTTCAAAGCCAGGTTGTATGAGGCTCTGAGCAGTCTGGTGTAGTGGAAGGGGTCCCTGCCCATTGCAGGGGTTTGGAATTAGACCTTTAAGGTCCTTTCCAACCCAAACCATTCTGTGATTGTGTGACCCCATGGCAGACAACGACAGAGCCCAATCTTCACAGATATTTACCTAAAGGGAATTTTTTTCTGGTGTGTTACAATTGTTATGAGATATTTGCAGCACAAATTCATTTGTAAAAATATTGTTCAGCAACATGTACCAGTATTTAAATAAAATAAATTAATTAACTAATTAAAAAAAATTAAAACTGGTTAAACCCCGTTTCTTTACAAGAATCTTTTTCTCATAAAAAAAAGACAATTGTGGAAATTTTAATTGCTTTATTTTTAATTTAGAAAGCTATCAAAACTGTGTCCAGTTTTGTCTATCAAAAATTGCCTATCAGGAAATTTCAAATCATCTTTAATAAGCTTAACTCAACAAGCAAATATGATTTTCTACTCCCAGCCTTGCCACCCATCCACTGCAGCACTGGGCTGCTCTGAGGAGCCCTCCAAGATCTGGAGCCAGACCAGGAGTATGTTTTCGCCAGGGTGACATGAAGATCCATATGAAAAATTATTGGGTGTAGGACAGCTGATGTTCTTTGCCTGAGCTGCCGTAGGGAAATCAAAATCCCAAATGGATTTCATGGTCTTCAGACACCAGGACCAATTTTATTAACTCTCTGGGTTTTTTTCACTATTTATTTTCTCCCTTCCTGAGGTATGTCTGCAAGGAGTTTAAGCTCATCAGGAGCAGGAATTGGTCCCAAGACCCCTTTCTTACAGCAAAAATAATCTTCTCAGTGGTGCGGCACAGCCTGGAGGCTGAGATGGCCACTGGCCTGCAGGACCTGGGCATGGCAGGAGACTCTGGTCCTACACAAAGAGCTTCCTTGGCCCACCCTTGGCCATGATACGTTCTCCCATGGGAAGCCCCAGACCCTAAATCACAACACCACCAGTGTCAGTCACCCAGGCCAAGCACTGGGTTTCAATGGGTTTGCTCTCCTGCTTAGATTTGGGCATATCTTGCAGAACGAAAGACTTTGTTCACAGCAAGAGGGGTTCAAAAACAGTTTGCGAGGCATAGCTGCCTTTTAAATGATACCTGTCACAGGTTTCATTGAGAGTTTAGATCCTAATACTTTATTTGTCTATAAATTGTCTAGATAAACGTATAATAAAGACATATATACCCAGAGTGGGAGTATACTGTGGTTAGGAGCTTTGCATACAGCCAATACTGTATATAGACTAAAATACAGACTAAAAATGCTGCTAAGAAAAGACCTCTTTTTTAAAGCTGTAGCTGACATAAATACTGGATTCTTGGTTACCAGAAATGTTTTCTTAACCAGATGTTTTCAGTCTTTTCTTAACAGAACCACTCACAGATTGTTCCCTGAATTATTTCATGTTTAGAAATGGTGTCTGGTTAAAAGAGAGAGGGAGACGGAGGGAGAGAGTCGCACAAACTGCCATTATCATGCAAATAGCTCCAGAGGAAAAAGGACAGTGAAAATGATAGCACTGATCTAATTATCTGCAGGCCAATATAGCTAAGTCACTGAAAGAGGCCCACAGAAAAGGCTGCCACAGAAACACAAAAAACAGCCAGAAAACAATAAGGAACTTAGCAACAGTATAAAAACGGACTTCTTTCTGTGCACAAAGACTAGTTTTATGAGCATTTTTCTTGCTTTCAGTTTGCAGAAAAGGTTAGAGCACATTTTAAATTCTATGCCAGGATATTCCCCCCCCGAGCTCCCAAAGATCCTTTGGCACGCCGTCATATCGCGGCGCGCCGGGCGGTGGGAACGTGCGGCTCCCGCTTAGCGTGTCCGGACCGCCAGGCGTGCTGGGGGCTGCGGGGTCCGGTGAGGTGGGGCCTGGCAGCACCATTCTCCAGGGCTTGGGCCTCCATCACCAGATTCAGGCTTTGCCCTCTTTGTGGGTTAATGCTCTCCTCTTCCTTCCTGTGCTCTCAGGGGTTCCCAGCTGGAGGATGGAGGGTTTGTTTGCTGCCCACCCTCCCTCGGGTGACCTGGGCAAGGGTTTTGGTGTTCCCCCAGTGTGGAACCACAGGAGGAGCCTGGCTGTGCCAGCCTAAATGGGCACGGCCATCGCCACAGCCGTGATCCAGCTCAGCAAGGACCTCAATAAGGACCATGAGACACTGCCCACCAGATTGCCAACTACAGACACTGACAACCAAACAAGAAATACCCAAAAGCCATCGATTGTGGCTATCAAAGAGGACCCTACATGATCTCAGCCCTAATCTCTTATTCATGGGGAGAAACAGGTAGCTCCAGAGTAATTTCCCTGCCCTATTTCAGTGACCTTGTTTTCCTGCTGATGTTGAAACGGGCCCCATAATCAACCTAATCAAACTAGTCTCAACCAGATCTGAAGAACTCGGGGCCTCTGCCAACTTGTCCCAGCATCCATTGGGGCTACAAGTGTCAAACCAGTGCAGGAAGTTGCCCAAAATGTCCTGAAAATGATTTTTAGAAACCCAGAGTTCACCACACTCCTTTTTTGAGGGGGGAAACTCCCATCCAGTAACTATTATTCACTGCTGGTTTAAACTGGACTGGGACCAAACCTGGAAAGGGAAAAAACACAGAGATCTATCTCTCCAAAATCTCCAAGTCATCTAATCCCTTCTACTCCCATTTTTAGGCTTAGCGTGTCTATTAATATATCAAAATATCCATAATTAGCCTCATGCCAAGAATGTACAGACACTACAACAAATAGTTGCCAGATGTGGTAAGCCTTGTTCATATGGCTGGATGCTCAGGCAAATGAAAGTGAGGAAAAAAGCATTATCTTCCAAACAACTTTTAATTATTTTTTGTGGGGCTATGAAAGGGATTTTTAAGAAGGATCTGAATGGGAATATGGAGCAGTCATTCAGCTTGGATGGGGAGACTCACCAATATCGACAAAATTCAGCCTTCTGGTGGCATCACAAGGAGGAAGAATAGAATCCACTGGAAAACCCTGAGGGATGAGAGGATTCAGATTACATCCTCAGACACAGACAGGGTGGGCACTTTTGCCAGTGACTCAAGCCAGTTCTGAGCCTGACACCCTCACAAACAGCCAGACATGAAGCTATGGAGATATAAACGCTGTGCACTTAATTTTGCCCAGAGGAAGTTATTTAGACCTGTTTGGAGTACATCTGGTGATATTCTTTGTGCAAGATGCCATCTTTGAGCCATCTATGCAGTCTGGAGCCTTCATCTCTGATCTTCAGGTGGGGACTACTAGGTCTGGACCACTGCAGAGTTTACACATGGCCTAGATGCACTATTTAAAGGTGGTTTTCCTTAGAAGCGTGATTTTGGTTCATGGGATGGTATGGGCTTCATGGAAGAAGAATCAGAAGGAGAAAGAGGGCAGAAGGACGCAAAGAAAAAACTGTTAACAGAATTTTGGAAGGGGTGGGCAGATTCGCTTGAAGAATTTGGTTCTTGAGAAAGACAACTTAACTATCTGGTGCTTAAAAAATCATTGTGGGTAAAATGTTCCCATATCTGTCCAGCAAGGGCTCCTTGTGCCCAGTCTGTGTTCCAGAGGATGAACTGGGGGTTTGTAGTGCACATGACTTGAGTGGAGATCTATGGAAACTTGGGTCAGTTTCAAAGGAAATTGGTCAGGGCAGCAGAATCTTGTTAGATTAGAAATCTGCTAATAAGCCACAGACCTGTGCACATCTGTCGTGGTCCTTCCTTTTTCACCCAGCTCCCACCACCGTCTGTAGCCAGCATCACGAACAGCCCCGGGGTGAACAGCCCAAATTTCTGCTAAAAGATAAACCTGTCCTTTTTCAATCTTGACAGGTTCACCTGAACCCTGATCAAATCCCCAGGGCCCTTCAATGCATTCCCAAACTCTTGTACCAGCTTTTTCTACCTTACAGACCTCTTGGAAATAGAGACAATCACAGAGGAAGGAAGCCCAGAAGTCAAGTTGGCATGAAGAGTATGGCAGGCAGCTCATTCTGCAGCATGGCCATCAAACTGCACAAAGTCTTTCTGTATCTGAAGATGCAACAGACAACAGCAGAATAAACAAACCAGATGAAGGAAACTACCACTAAGAGAAATAAAAGGCACTCAGCCCCTCCATCCGGCTCTCTGGGGCACTCATTACATCTTATTTTGATTTTGTAGTGCCCACAAAACCCATCTATTTTCTAGGAGAGCTTTGTTGGCATTTATACTATGGTGGGGGGAGCTGTCATGTCTGTGAATAGTCAGCTGAGGTCAGAAAACAGATTTTGGTGGCAAAATTGGCTGTGTCAGATAAATGTTAGTCATGGTGATTATCTGCCAGGGAATGCGAACAGGCTACGAAGTGATAAGAGGAGCTGCTGGCACCAGACATCCAGTTTAATTTTTTTCCATGGAATTTAATTTATGCTGTCTTTGCAAACAATACCTGATTGCCGTGTGAGATGGTCCAGCACCAGAACGGCAGCTGCCAAACTGGTACCCAGCTGAACTCACCTCCTTGTTTGCTGCACCAGAGGGAGATGGAGGGGGTTTGAGCCTTCTTCCTCACAATTCCGTGCATTTTCTGATCTTCCACATAGAAGTCTCTCCCCACCTGATACTTCAGGGAGGAACTAGATTTGGTTTGCTTTGGTTAACAAGGGCCATGGAAACTAGACTTCATCGTCAATATCTAAACCACCCCCTTAACATTTCAGGAAGTGATGGGTTTAGTTCCTTTCTGTATTTCCCAGCTGCAGAATGCGCACCAGTAATCAGCTTGATGGAGGTGTGGAGATGAGCCTCACAGTCTGATACCCAGCATCCATGATTTGTTCCATGACAGGAAGGGCTGTGTAGAGAGGTCCAGCCATAACCCAACAGGGTATCATTTTTTAGGGCTCTGAGACCACAAGCAGCTTTGGGAGGATGCCCTGGGTCAGGCATCATCATTAAGAGCTGTCTGTCAAGGCACTCTTCCCACCACCAAGAAAAAAACATGGCCTTTTTTAAAGTGTCTGGGATACACAGATCCCTTTCTGAGCACATGGAAGATATATCTGTGTCGGTAGCCCGGGGAACAGGTTTCCAGCCACTTTGACTGACAGTCTGATATCTGGTTTGCCCTTTTCCTTGCCCCCATTGGTCCTGCTGGCCCTGGTCCACAGTTACTTGCCAAGGAGGGGATGGTTATACATCTCTAATATCAGCCAAAGTTGGGCACTTGTGACCACAGAGGCTGCCTGGGATGTTCAGGGTGATGTTTAAGTTTCCAAGTCACCATTACTTGCTTTCCCCTGGGGATGGCTGAACACTTGCCTGCCCGTAGGAAGTAGGGAATTAATTCCTTGTTTTGCTCTACTTGTGTGTGCAGCTTTGCCCTCACCTAGTAAACTGTCATTTCTCACTTCTACCCTTCCCATTCTCTTCCCCGTGCTGCTGTGGGGGCAGGGGGGACGAGTGCATGGCTGTGTGGGGCTGAGCTGCTGGCTGGGGTTAAACCACAACAAAATGCTCATTTCAGAACACTGCAGAAGAAGTTGACTTGCACCCCTTACACTGGTGTCCAATAATTGAGGATCCATTGGGACAGAAAGCTGAAGAGTTGCTGTAGCTTTGTGCCAAAGGCACCTGCATGGGTTGTGAAGCCCTGGGTTTGAATATCTGCTCCCAGTGCTGCTTTGGTATTTAACATGACAGATGAAACTTCTGCCCACTTCCACTTTCATCCTCTCCATCTCCTCCTCCATCAGCAGAGACTGATGTACATCTTTGCATCTCCAGGAAGGACCTTTGTGTTCCCTTTAGTTGTGACAGCAACCCCCTGCCTTGAGGATGAGCCCCAAAGACAAGGATGTTTCATACATTGGGGTTTTAGCTGGAGAGAAGATGCAATTTGCTGCGCAGGGGGACTTTTCTTGTTAGGCTAAACCTTGAGGCTCAGACTCCTAAAGGTGCCTAATCCTTACCAGTTTTAGCATGACTCAGGGAATATTGCCTAAGGCCAGAGATGATCTGTGGTGGTAACTCTCCAGGGCTATGAGACTTAAAGGAGAATATGTGACACTTGGTCAGGTTCAAGCCAACTATACTTTAGAAACTTTGGAATTTTATTTACATTTTCCAGTTTTCCTTTCCTCCACCCACCACACATCACAAGCACATTACTGTATTTTTGCTTTTGAAAAAGAGAAAGAAAAGAATGAAGAAATAGGAAAACAGCATCCCCAGCTTAAAAAGAAGTAGTCAAAATGTTTTACTTTGAGAACAATTGGTAAAATAATCTCATTTAGAAATCTCAGCCAACTCTTGGTAACAAGTAGCCCTAAGAGTAGTGCCATATTCTTGGTTCCATTCCTGTGCCAGTCACATGGGCACATCATTCACACTGCCACTGCTGCCTTCCTCCACTGGCCACGGCTTTCCCTGGTCAGGGCCATCATGGAATCACAGAATCATAGAATCTTGGAATACTTTGGGTTGGAAGAGACCATTAAAGGCCATCTAGTCCAACCCCTTACAATAAGCAGGGACACCTTCAACTGAATCAGGTTGCTCAGAGCCCCATCCAACCTGGCCTTGAATGTTTCCAGGGATGGAGCATCCACCGCCTCTCTGGGCAACCTGTGTCTCCATACCCTCATTGTAAAGAACTCCTTTCTTATATCGCATCTAAATCAACACTCCTTGAACCCTTGGCTGCATGTTCTGAGCATGTGTAAATTCCCGTTCTGAGCAAGGCGCTGCTGCAGTTGGATTTTCTCTCAAGATGTGCACACCTCACAATTTGCTGCTGTCACTGTCCTCTTTTTTTTTAACATAAAACCTTGCCCAAAAGCAGTTGTGTAAAGATTTAATCAGCTAAGTGCTTGTAATTGGGATAAACCTGGAAGGAGAAAGGCTGGAGGACTGGTGATGTGGGACCCTTACCTGCCTCGAGGACAGAGCCTGCTTAGGGAGCCCGAAGCCACCAGCACATTTTCAGGACCCAATCATTTCCTGACAGGGGTTACCCAGGAGTAAGAGCACAGTGGTGACTGTGCTAAAATCCTGTTCTTCCCTCTGGATTTAAGCCCCCTGTGACCACGGTGGGAGCAGAGACACCCTGTGAGAGCACCAAGGCATAGGTCCCAGCCCCGAAGCAGCCCTGTGCGTGCAGCAGACACCTCTTAAGTCACCCTCCCAGGCCCTCAGGGCTGTTTGCCCGGGAGCCACTTATTGACTCGCCTCAACCCAAAACAACAACGTCCGTCATCGTTCCTCTTCCCAGCTCCGTCCCCCCGCCCCGGAGCAAGGAAAAGTGTCGAATAATCCTCCTCCGTTCGGTGTGTGGTCTGCTTTTCGGTGTCGTCATGCAGACAGTGCAGAGACAGGGGGTCAGGCGGGTCATCAGAATGCTAATAAGAAATCTGATTGATGAGCCGGTGCCTCGGGGATGAATGGGATACTTAATTAATGACTTCTGCTCTGTTTAAGAAAAAGTTTCCCTTAACTTCCATCCCTCTTTTTCTTGGAAAAAAAAAAAAAAGAAGGAAAAGAAAAAAAAAGGAAAGAAAAAACCTCTATAATCCCAAGTTTTCCAAACAACATAAAGGGAACTTCAAAGACAGACGTGGTCAGTTTTTATGTGTTGGGTTGGTTCAGTGATTCTTTCCTTTCTTTGTTTACAAGGGCAGCCAGGCTTGATTCCAAGGCTGAAAAATAAAAGGCCACATTGTTCAACCAGATTCTGGATTTTTACAAGAAATTTCCTCCTTCTCAGTAGGGCAATTAACTGCTTCATTTCTGGCTCTGCCAGTACCAAAACATGCCGCCAGGCCTGTGAAACTCAGCAGAGGTCGGTTCCTGCCAAAACACTGCTCTGCTTAGGAAACAAGATGTACTATGGAGATGCTATTGTCCCATTAAATCCAACCAGCGATCCAGGACTGGTTGTTTGTGGGGGTTTTTTGCAGGGAAATAAAAGCCCATCGGGAAAAATACCTGGTAGGCACTTAGCTTAGGAACATTGGACTGGGTATTCAGGGCAATTCGAATGGGATTTCAAACCAGCAATTAGCAATGGGAAAAGAGCAACAGTTTCAAATGATCTCTTCCAGATTGCTTTGGAAGGTTATTTCATGCTAAATGAATAGCAGCAGGAAGAAGATGAAAAGCCAAGAAGGAAACCCACACAAATTATTTTTTTCCCTTTGAGGTTTTGTTTTTTAGGAACAAGCTCAGCTGCAGTGTTGAGGGCAGAACAAACTGCTCAGTATCAGCACCTGGGAAATGGCAACAAAGGGATGCAGGGAGACATATTGGATCCCGCCTGTTTCCCACCCAAATTCATCCACCCCCAGCAGGCAGCTCCTGGTCTCCATGGGCCCCAACACCACAACAAAGAGCCAGGCCCACAGGCTCAGCAGATTTGTGGGATCTTGAGCCCCTTGGTGGACCCAAGCAGGGAAGGAAGCTGCATCCTTGAGCCTCACCTGGGCTTCACCAGCCCTTTGCTGGGGTTTAAGGGTGTCCCAAATGCTAGGCCCATTGCAAGAACATTTTGGGAAGCAGGAGCTGCTCATGCACCACAGTCAGTGTGTATTTAAGTGCTTGGTTGATCTGAAGCCCATGAGAGGAAGGAGAGGATCCTGACCGAGTCTGTGGCTGCCCCTGGCAGTGATGCTCAGCTCAGGGCCACAGACCTGCAGGCTGCCTTTTTCTGGATTGCTGGAGCTGAATTTTGATGCTGGTGTCTCATTGTTAACTTCTCCCTGTAGTGATCCTGTACATATCAAACAGAACCTGTAAATATTTCAGCTGTAGCTTTAAATACAATTAAAAGTAATTTATTTTAAAATAGGCAAGAGATGCTGAGGACACAGAGAGTTGGCATCAGACTGAAACTTGGGCACATAATGAAATGTGCCAACTGTAGAAGAAGAAAGGGCATGGCTTTAACCTGGCAGCCTAGACTACTGACTATTTGTCCCTTTTAAAAAATTGTACATGAATTTTCTAAGTGAGTAGGCACCTGTTTTGGCCTAAGGGTTTAGAGCACTGGTTAGCCTCACCAGCCTTGCTAGTTTAAATCCCCTTTTTTCAAATCCCACTTGTGGGATTTAGGAGTCACTCATTTAGGTAGTTCATTATCTAAAAATCACTGACTTATTTAAAGTGATGGGGAACTTCAGAGTCCTTCCTCCCTCTGGTCTTGGGTCCCCATAGCTGTGATTTTCTACTCAGCTTCTACTCAAGAGATGATCTATGCAGAGCAGCAACAAAGCAGGAACACAAAGAGCTCAAATGTTCTCATCTGGAACCAGTGTCGCCCACCTGACCATTATTTTAGGGAATCTGGGTGAGCCCTGGTTTATTTTTAGCCCTTCAGATCTTTCTACACAAAGGGTTAATAAAGACACGAGTTGGGCAACAGGAAGAGGAGGAAGAGGGCAGAGGTGTGGGAATGGAGCAGGTCTCTGACCCTCCTGGGGACCTCGCTTCGGACACACCAGCTAAAGGAAAGGGAGGAAAAGAAACAAGTGAGAAAAGACCTGCCAAGCAATGCTGGCCAGACAGGAAAAAAAAAAAAAAACCAACCAAAACCAACAAACCAATGGCCCAGAGCTGATTTGCATTTGTATTGGGCACTTCGGGAATACGGATAAAACACTCTTTATTTTTCAGACGGATTCAGGGAATATCAGCAGCAACATCCCATGCATGAGCACAAAAGGGGAAACAGAGGAAATAGACGTATTTTGGTAATCCTGTTCTTAGGCAGTAACAGTGATAACATCAGAATAACACATCTCTCACCCCTTTTTCCTGGGTCTCATGAAGAAAAGCAGCATAGTCACAAAATTACAGTCACTTCTGGCAGTGGCTGAGTAGGAGAAGTCAAGGAGAGAGGTTAGATGGGGGGGAGGTCACTAGCAATGTATTGCTAAACTGTGAACAGAAGGAAGGGCCCAGAGTCTAAAACTAATATCAGAATGCCCCCATACCTCCTGTCATCAATGCCTGCAGTGCTCTGTGTCTGCCTGATGGGCATTGGCAGCATAAAAGCAAAGCAGAACTGAAAACTGAACAAGACCAATGGTCAAACATTGAAAAAGGTCAAGAAAGAAGTAATTTGTGGCCAGTGAAACAAGTTGTATGGCTGAGCTGCTTCTTAAACCTCAGGCTCACCATGGGTGTAGGACACATTCATCTATCCTAGTTCCCTCTGGTTCCCAGCCAGAAATCCCATCTGCATGTGTTTCCTTAAATCAAATGAGTTGGGTTGGAAGGGACATTTAAAGACCATCTAGTCCATTCCCCTTGCCATAGACAGGGGCACCTTTCTCTAGATTGCTCAAAGCCCCACCCAACCCGACCTTGAACACTTCTAGGGATGAGGCATCCGCACATTTACAGGGTTGTCCCTCCCTGCACTGCCCTGCTGGGCTTCTCTCCAGCCTGGTGCTTTTGCAGGTTCCTGGGCACCTCTCCTTGGCAGATGAACATTTATAAGCTGCTGGACCTCTGCTTCATCCTGATTTAGTTACACAGACATCTGGATTCTATCCAACCTATGAAAAAGCAGTGAATTGGCCGTGCTCACTCCTCACATGCCAGGCAAGCCCAGCAGAGGATGAACTTGCCCACCAGTGCACCTGTCCAGGGTATTGCCTACCTCTGGGCAGCTCCACATGGCCAGCTTCTGTTTGCTACACAATTTTGTGGAGATTTACTCATTTTGCGCTTTTAAGTGACAAAAAGGACCACTGAGTTCATCTCGCACCCCAAGTCAAAGTGTTGATGCTACTGCTCCTGTAACACCCTGACCGTGTGGCCAGAGAGATGCTCCAGGAGGGCCCTGTGCAGAGCAGGGCACCTCAGGCATGGTGGTCACTTCCCAGTCAGTGGTGGTGACCTATCCCCCACACATGTGGTGGGTAGATCAAGCAAGGACATGGGCCTACCACCTCAGGGAGTGCCTGAGGTAACAGCCCAGCTCCATCACTGTGTTACAGGAACAGCCCTGGCGCTAAGGATCCTCTGCCATAGGCCATCATCTGCTATTTATCCCTGACATAACATCCAGGAATGGCTCTGATGCTCTAAAAGCCCTGGAGAATCACTTACCCTCATGTTTAAATAAACTGCGTGCTCCTCTGCACGAGGAGGGATCAGAACCAGGTGGGCTCTGCTTGGCTCTTTGTTAGCCATGTGTATCAGATCAAAGCAAGGCAGCAAGTAGCCCTCTGCCGTCATTTCCCAGCTGAGAAACAACTCAGGGTTACTTCAGGTTTGATTCCCTTCAGGCTTTGCCCATGTAATTCCTTATTGTGCATTTGCAGTCACCTTTAGAGCACACAGAGCTTCGGCTGAGAGTGGAAGGTTCAGAAAACCCCAAGTGGTGTTGTGAAATGATTTACAAGTGCAGCTGTGCCAGTGCTACTCTGTTGGCATTTGCACCTCCTGGCACCCACAGGCCAGGGTCCACACACATTGCAGAAGGTGCTGCCCTCTACACACACTCGCAGGTTTCCTATACATCCTTTCTGTCCAGGAATTCTCCATTCACCAAAAGATATTTTTGCTGCCATTTCTCAATGTTCAGGAGGATGGGGGTGGGAAGAGAAAGGAAGGCAGGAACTGAGGTAGCAGAGGTCGAGCCCCTAGCTTACTCTGCTGATCAAATCCCGGGCTGTGGCATTACCTTCCCTTTCAGCTGACCCAGTCCGAGCGCTGTGACTGCCTATTCCCACGCCACGTCAAAGGGAAGGTTTACATTGTTCACTGGATATTAATTTAAATTATTCTGGGGCGCTTGGAAACCACCTCCTCCCCCCGCTCCCGTTCAGTCTCCATGGGGACTATCACAGAGGCCGGGAGATAGAAATGAGCAGCACTGACACACCGATCTTCCTCCCCTTGTGTTGCAAACGCCGTCAGCCATTTCCACTGCCACAGGGGACACATTCATATTTCGCTGAATGACTTGCTAGGACAAGATAGATCAGTTTTTAGAGTCTGGTACAATATCCTACTAATACCATTTTCCATTCGTTCCTTAGGTTCACACGCCTGTGTTGTGGCTCTTTTCTTCACACCAACATCCTGCTGCTTGTTGATGGTATTAATAACACCCGCGGCAGGAGGCTGCGCCCCCCGGGGCCCAGGCTGTCGGAGTAATTATTGAATGACATTGGGGTTGTTCTGTAAATTACTTTGTGACCCAGGAATTCAGCAGGTTACCACTGTAACTCAGGCTCTCACAGTTGATTGCACTCACCTCCTGCTGCCCCGACATTTATTAGTCTCGTTTGCCTAGCAAGCACTGGCTTCATCTGTGTGCTCACACATAGATACGTGTTCTGTGGAGGGGAGTCCACTGTCCTCCCCTTAGAGCAAAGGAATGGGGCTCACATCACCAGAGCCTGCCTCGGCCAAGGAGCTGAGGGCAGCCAGTGGATCTGTGAGATGCTTGGAGGAACACCAAGGGACATGACACACTGCAAAAAGTTGGGTTGCTTCGTGTCAAACTGATGCATGTGCAGGTGTGGAAGCAGAGCTCTGGGTGCTCTGGGAAGCCAGTCTTGGAAATAGTGACACACTGAGCTGTGCCTGCCATCACTCCTCATGGCTTCTCAGCATCTGCCCAGATGTACTCGATAGCTTTCCTGGGAATGCTGAGCAGCCCTGGAGCCCTGCTCAAGATTTGGACAGAGATACCACATTAAAATGTTTATAATTCCTTCTGAAGAAAAACAGTCAGGACCTGTCTTGTCTTATTCTGGTCCAAATTCCCTACTTACGAAATGGGTATATAATACCTGTGATGAAACACTGGTGATCCAATGCATAGTTCTCTCAGACTCGTTTGGCCCTATGAACCACCCTCCAAAAGAAATCTCTTACCCTTCATGTGGAGGCAGCCCAGACTGCTCCTCTTCCTCATCCCAGTTGCTTGGATAGTGACTAGCTGTTAAACCTGTCCCAGAGTCCCTCTTAAAAATGACTGGGCTCAGTTTTCATTACAGCACAGAGGCTATAAGGACTGAACATCACTTCTAAAGCTCAGAGCAGCCAAAGCTTTTCCTCCCTTGTCCTGGCAGCTGGTCAGATCTCAGCTGCAGAATCCATGACAGGATTGATGTAGGTATGCAGACTAGTCCAAGCGTATCTTCTACAAGAAAGACAATGAAGAAGCTATGTTGTTCTCAAATTTCAAGTTCTTTGGAATGTCTTAGTCTTGCAAATGACACCAAGTTGGAAGGAAGAATTGAAGGTAGGGTGGTCATTCATACATGTGCTGAAAGAAGGAGATAAGAACTTCATGGAATTCAATGAGAGCAAGCACAAAATCCTGTCCCTTTGGGAAGGAAGGACTCATTGTAGTGGTGCAAGCTGGGCACTGACAGCCTGCGGAGCAGCTCTATGGAAGAGGTCTTGGGGATCCTGCTGGTCATCAAACTGGACATAAAACCAGCTAAGCTGTGTATCCTGGCAGCAAGACCAACATCCTCCTGGGCCGTATGAATAGGAGCAGAGCCAGGAGATCCAGTGAAGGGATCCCTCTAATTGGTGCTCAGTGACCACAGATCATACACTGCAGCCAGTTCGGGGCCTCCCAGTAGAAGTCAGTGATCATCTGGAACAAGTTCAGTGGAGGACCACTGAGATGGCTGGGTCTGAAGCACGTGACCTGTGAGGAGAGGATGGAGGACCTGGACTCGTTCAGCCTGGAAAAGGAATAACTTTGGTGGCACCTACCAGAAGCCTCCGGTACGTACAGGGCTCATCAAGAAGACAGAATAGGGTTCTTTATAATGGTGCATGGTGGGAGGATAAAAACACATGTAAACTTAATAAGGGGTTCAGACGAGTTGCAGTATCTTTCCACCATGCGGACAGATGAGCAAAACGCTCAGAGAGGCTGTGCAGACTCCGTCCTTGGAGATTTTCAGGACCCAACTGAGCATCTTGGTCTAACCCTGTTGCTGACCATCTGTGAGCAGGAGTGGTGGACAAGAGACCTCCTGAGGTCCCTTCAGCCTGAACCAGGATTACTGATTGTACAGCAGGGAGAGAGGGGAGAGACAACAAGACCTCACCTGTACAAATTGCAGAATATTCAGGTTGATACAATCTGGGACTGGTTTTTAGGTGGTGAGCTAAGTTCTTGAACACTGTCTCTCTCTCTCCACAACAGAGAACCCAGCGCCAAGTCCACAGCCAAGGCAGGTAGATGAGCTATAGAACTATAGCTGAGTGTATGTCTTTGTGAGGAAGATATACTGATGTTGAGGTACCGCTTTTTCCTGTGTTGCTCTGCTGGGTGGTGTGAGGAGACTGTGTTGCATTCCAGCTGAGAGAGGCAATAGTTCAATATCCTTTTCCTCCTGATATGCTGTTTTCAGGATGCTCAGATAACAAATTAGAAAATGCAACCTGTTTGTTTCTACTATAAATCCAAGTGCTAAAGAGTCCCAGAGCCACTACTTGCTTTTTAAATGCTTCAGCAACACGGAGGGTTCTACCTATCTTGCTAACTGTTCCTGACAACAAGATTTCCTAATGTGTCTAAGACCTGTGCCTTCAGATGGACACAGGGAAACCAAAGAATCACAAGCACAGGCCTATGAACAGCAGAGAAGCTGAACACCACCAGGCTGGTGCCAGACAAGGTCCAGCTATGGCTGCATCCCGCAGCATCGCCCCTTGGTGCTGTCCTCCCAGCCATCAGGCATCACCCTGCAATAACTTGTCAGCAGGTCCAAACCTTTCCAAGGGGTTGATACGGAAAACTGGGCTTTTGGGTCTAAAGCCATGGACCTGCATGGGTACGGCTGCTCATCCAAAGCACAAAACCGGACAGGGTCTTGTCATCCAAGTAACTGCAGGCGACCTCACCGCATGATCAGAAAGGAGAAAGCATTCCTGTATTCCATGTTGCAGGGAATGTGGTTTCGCAGGAGGGCAAAAAGGAGGACCCTCTATTCAGGTGGCAGTCAAAGGAAGTGGAGAGTGCTCAGCCGCCTGCCGGAATTGGCCCTGTATTGGTTACACCCCCAGCTATTCGAGGTAAAACTTGGCCTCTCAAAGCTCTCTGCCTCTCTCCTGCGCCTTTGTATTCTCTAGAAGGTGAAGCGTAAGAGTATAAAAAGCTGCAAACAAGTTCCTACCTCTGGAGACCAGGCATTTACTCTAAGAAAGAAAGACCAATTGCTTCCCAGAGCATTGTCCACCCACATTAGAGAAAGGATTAAGCAGATACATTCAGCTATTCTAACAGATTTTCTTTAAACCTTGAATACGCCTCTCACACTTGGTAAGATAATCACATTAGTTTTGTCATTAAAGGATCCCTTTTATAGAAAGTACCTAAACCGCTTAAACCACCCAGAGAGGTCGCATACATTAGAAAACAACAAGACAAACGGAAGGGATTTGCTATTCCCGGTCTCAGTGTTTCACTGCCCCTACTTTCTAAACTGGGGGATGGAACCAAAAGATCTTTCAAATCACCAGCGGAGGGAAAAGTCCCTGAGAGCTGGGCAGCCCCCACCCAGGAAACACTTGGGTACAGCACTGAGGACTTTGGAGAGAACATTGTTACACATGGAGATGCCCACAGGTTACACCCAAAGCACCCCCACAGCTGATTTTCCTCTGCTGAATATCTGGCACCCAAAACCCAACTGCAAGATTAGCAACAGCTGAGGTTGAACTTATTACTGCCTTGGAGAGCCCAGCTGTGAGGTGCTCCATGCTGAAGGAGCACATCCTCACCGCTCCCTGTTGTGGGTGTTGAGGGTATTGCTGTCTCTGACGGGATCCCCATCGGGGCTGCAGCGAGGACAGAGCAGGTCCCCACCTCAGCAGGGTTCAGGGTAGCAATGCAATCAGCTGTCAGCAATCTAACTCTGCTGTAAAACAATTTCTTCATTAGGCTTGTATAATTGAGAGGACACAGAGAAGGACACTGCCCCAAAGCATGTGGATCAAATAGTTTCAGATTTGCTGATAAGATAAAGTTGGGCTGGGGGGTAAAAAAAAGAAAGGCTTATGTTCCTGCAGCTGGAGGCAGTGCTGGGAAATCGAGGAATCAAAATAATATAGGAGCACAAGTCTACTCAGACCAGTGGAAGCTCCAATGCCCAGCGTCTTTAAATGATAAAAGCCGTATTTTTTTTAACAATAGAAGGAGGAAATGAAAAAGTACTTAAGCGCCGTTAATTTACCACAGATATCTTCAATTCATATCTTTTGCCACTGCTTCGCTGCACATTTTCTGCTAACCTGCATTGCTAAAACAAACCATTTCAGGTTTTTTAACAGGGACAGTCTTAAAAAAAGACAGATTTGCAAAGTCATCTTTGTAAGACCAAGGCTTTGCTTTAAAAACACACAGATAGGTTAGATTATTAAAAAAACACCCAAATCCTAGAGGCTACAGGAGTAACGCCCAGTAGGACACCACTTACAGCATAACAATGATGTTCCGAATCAACAGGGGAGATCTAAAAAGAGAGGCTTGGAGTATACAATCCCCTGTGTTCTTTCATCCCATGGTTAGTGGTTTCATAGTGTCCTCCTGACTGCCAGAAAGGCACAATAATTCCATCGTTAGTCTTGCAAGGAGCAAAAATATCCCAGTGTCTATGTGCAGTCTTTAACCTACATAAAGCTCTTTAGGTCACTCATGATTCCATAGAGATTCGATTCACAACAGCTAAGTACCCTTTTTAAGAGCACAGATAGAAAAAGAAATCCCTTTATTTAAAGCATAATGACATTTTTTTGCAACATCCTTCATGGGCAAACTGCATGGGAGACAAAAATTCTCACTTTTCCTGTGATTTAGAATCCATGCTCCAGGAGGGACTTCCCTTTCTATACACTCCTTTGATGATGAAATATTTGATCATTTTCAAAATCAAAATTATCTTACAAACAAAATGAGTTGCAGAACCTATTTAGCTCCTTCCCAAGACTCTGCAGCCTTAGCCCTGCCCTATTAACTATTTGGTAAAAACCTCCCCTTGCCAGGTCAGGGGACTTACAGATCTGTCCTCACAGCCTTCCTCAGTACTGACATGTGGGAAGTGCGTGTTTGCCTGGGAAAGCTTTCAAAAGGAAAATGGACTTCTCCCATTATAGGTAGCTTGACTCCATTCAGTGTGGTCACCTACAAAGAACAACCAGCCCACACACCTGCTCCGCACCACATCCAAAGCTCTGAACTGAGAAACTCCCAAAGGAGTGCGGACTCACCATCTGTCATCCTGACTGCCATGTGTGTGACTTGAGGATTCCCGTAACTAGTTTTCCTCTTGCTCCTCAAGAGTCAAGTACAAACAAGACAGTCACTTGCAGAACTTGGAATCTGCCAAAGGATAAAAATTCATGTCCCTGCAAAACAAAATCCAGTTCCAGAAACTCAATGTTATTTTAATGCATTTTTATTGATACAAACTGCAGGTTCACCACTAAGATTCATGCTTTGGGGAAAACATTAATTCTTTTTCCGTCTGCATTTTTCCCAGTGAGCAGGAAACACACAGTTTTAAATTCCAGTAATTTCTGACACATGCCAAGGACTTACATAAGCCTGAGATGAAGTAGGGCCCACCATCATATGCCTGGAAAGATAAATCAACCATTTGTTACGGCCCAACTTGTTCTGACCTGTATGAAACACACAGAAGAGCCAACATTTAGGTGAGGTAGCCAAACCACAAGACAGTCCCTTGGTAGCATTCAGAGATATGTACATGGATTTTAAGATGAAGTCTGAATGTTTGAGATAAGTAAGAACTAAAGTTGCAACTACTCAGCTTGATGGGAAAAAAGTAAAAAGTAAGATCAATTAAAGATCACATAAAAACAAGTCACATAATTCATAAGCTGGTCCAACCAGTAAGAACCTGATCCAAAGTCAATTTGAATCAGTCTCACAGACAAAAACTGAATGGAATAGTAAGATTATTAAACCACCCCCCACAAATAAACAAAAAGCACAAACAAAACCCCTCTGAAAAAAAATTTAAGTGGTATTTTACAAATCTTAAAGTTTAAAAAGTGCATGTTGTTTTAAATGTTATTGAAGGTAATTTTTTCTGCTTATGAAAGGAGTGAAAACAGAAAGAAAAGAGAAATGAAATTTTAAATGACTTATGCTGCTTGAAACTAAAAAGTGTTTTCCATACAACAAAGCAGCAGCTGTTTCCTGAGACAGTAAGTTCAGTAGCAGGGGACAGAGAGGAGACACAAGCTGACTAATAAAATACAGTAGCTGTTAATTTGGGCTGTTCACATCTTTATCCATACAACACAGAAAGGCTTATCCTAAAATTTTCACTTGGAGTAGCATCCTGAGCAATCAGTGGGTGAGTGGGAGCAACTGGACTAGGATCTTATTTGCTCAATTAAACCATTTCTGATCCCCAAATTTATATTAACTCTTACAGGTTTCATTCCTTGCCTGCAGTAAACCATGACATTACCACACATCAATTAACATGTAAGAAGATACAACAGAATTTTTAAAAACTCTGCTGTAACATAATTGATTAAAAAATAACAAATTTTATTTGTTTCAAAAGAATCAAGGACATATTATAAAGTCTGTAAGTGAGAGTCTGGAGTATATTTACAGCAAAAATGGGAACTGTTGGAAAAGGGGAGCACTAACAGCTTTCAGTCAACAGGTTTCAGGCAAATCCTACACACCTCATCCTTTAGCTCTGTAGTTCTTGTCTGGCCTTGTGTTGTGTAGGAAATTACCTTGCTCAAAAGCACAAGAGGTTCAGGTTGCAGCCTGAACATAAATGCCATGTTTAACACTAGATGAGGAAAAAGACAATCTATTGGAAAGAAGATACACAGGAGTGTTTGAAAAGACAAAAATTCAGTGTTGGGCTTGCTTTGCTCCCAGAGGACAGGACAAGACTGGAAACAGAAAAGGCCACCTGGGATCTTAGGAAAATACTCAACTATCAGGCATATCATCAAAGCTGAGAAAACTTTTCAACAGAGATGGAATTTTAAGAGTCTGGGGACACGAAGACTTGCCTGAGTCATTCTAAAATGGAGTTGTCCTTTAAACTGCAAAGAATCCTTTCTAAAGAAGGGCTGCAGTGTGAATGAAGCCAAAGCTGGAAAACAAGGGGACTGCCCCAGCCATTTATTAATGTCAAATATGCTGTCTCATGAATCAGGGCAGTTTGTCTGGTTTGGAAGCCTTACAGAAAGCCCAGTGCACCTGGCTTGGTGAGCTCAGCATCATGCTTCAGGCTGATCTAAGGGAATAGCTGCATTCTGTGTTTTCAATAGTTTGTCCAGCAAACAATTTTTTTAAAAGGCTTTTATTGAAGAGCCATCAGCAAACAGATCATGCAGAATTTGAACAATACACAGAATGGAGGGGAGGGAAGAACCCACACAAGGCACAGCCCCAATTATTTGTCACTTCATAAGATCTAGCCAGCACAAGTGTCACATTTGCTCTTCAAGAGAATAGCTTCAAAAGCTTCCTGATTTTAAAAAGCTAAGTGTTTGTGAGGGATACACACATATACACATACAAAATATACCCAGTTTTCTTTGGTAACCATCATCACAGAGAGTGACATATCTCAGAATTAGGAGACATAGGAAAAGAAGAAATAAAATCATGACGCATATTGTGCATGCTCAGCCAGTTATCAGCAGAGTCTGGGCCCAGCCCTGACCATTCAATACAGCACAGAATACAAAAATCCACCAATTAATAAGCTGCAGGAAAACTAGGTAGAAAAAAATTGTATATTTATTTATTTTCCAATACTGATTACAAAGGGTTAGGGCTGTTTAGTTTCCTAACAAACAGCACAGCCAGCTTCCCCAGGCCTTCCCTACCTCTCCACCAAACATCACAGTAAGATGTGATTTCTGTTCCTTCATTATCTCCACCAGCAGAAGATGTCTGAAATTCAATCACACTGGAGGCAGCAGGAGTTTCACCACCAACAGCACTGCCACGTTGGATATCCCAGCAGCTGGAACAATCACTCAGCACAGCAAGGAGAAGGGCAACAAGCCTAGAACAGGAACCCATTACTACGTGGTAAGGTACAGCATTTGATAAGAGCAGAAGAGGAAAGCAAACCAGAGCAGGCAGCTCAATCCATGCACTTTGACCAGAGTTTATCATCTGAGAATGCTCTCCATCCATCTGCTGCCAGCCTCTCTCGTGGACACAAGCAATGATGACCACTGCAGTGCAGGTGAGGAAGCAGGAGGGAAATGCTCCAATGACCATATCACGAGGCCTGGCCCTACTCCCAGCAAAGCCAAGAGAGGTGTAATGGCCACAGTTGTTGCAGTGCCACTTCAGTGGCTGTGCCCGGCCTTTTCAATCCACTGCTTCATGAGGCAGATCTCCAAGGCTCGAGCTTGCTGTACAGACTTGGGGTCCAAAGGGTTACGGCTGCGTAGGTCCAGGTGATGGGCTCCATCTGGGATCACAACTGCCACGAGGGAGTTGGTGATGTTCTGGGTCACCCCACCTGCAGACCACGGATCCAGGCCGCCATTGCTGTAAGGAAAGGTCATTTCATTAGGGTACATGTGCACAGCAGTCAGCAGTGAGGCTGTAGCTCACATCAACATTTCTACAAGTTTTGCACATGCAGCAACAGAAACAGACCTCAGCCCTGTCTTAATGTCTTGTGCCCACCCCTCTGCTGAGAGGAGACATCTTGACAGAGGTATGGAGCTATCAGCAGCTTAAGCAAGGCTACACTTCTCATTAATTATCTGCTAATTCAGATGATAATCTATAACAGTGCAAAAGCCTCTGAAGAGAAATCTGCTGCTACCTGTAATTGTCCTAAAAGTTTCAGGTTTCCCTCTACCAAAACATGTCCAAATTCCCAAAGCAAAGCACTTCACTTTCCTTCTTTGCAGTCTGCCATAAACAAATCACTCACTGGACCCTTTAGAGCTGAATTTTCAGGAAGTTCTACCTTTTGCTGTCTCAGCTAAGTGCCAACCTGGTTTTGCAAAGAAATGCTTGGATTAGTCTGCTGACTTTAATAACAACCATAGGAAAATGAAGATTTTTATCCCTTAAAAGACCATCAAAAATGACTCTTCCACTGTGAAAGAACAACTTAATGCCATTTACTCCCCCTCCTCCCTCACCTCAAATCAATTAAAAGAATTCTTTGCACTATAGATATGGCTACAAATAATAGTTTATGGGGCAAGCTAATGGCTCAGCTGGGAGGGAGCTTTCCACCTCTCATTCCTAGCTTTGGACTTGACCCAATAACCCCTACTACATCTTATTTTCCTTTACTGCAATGCCCTTCCCACACGTGGCCCATCTTTCAGCACAAAGAAAACAACATCCATATACTTGTGAAACTACACAAACCTAGACCTGTTCCTCACTTAAAACACTGGACCTGCCCACAAAACGAAATGTCAGAGATGGGCTATGGTATGAGAGGGTAAATTTCTAGAAGGAATTCTGAGAAATTAAAACATCCTTGGACACCGAGATCTGGAGCTAGAAAAATACCACAATGGCAGCACCATGAAATAACAGAAAAATAACAAATAAAAACAAGAGCTTTTTTAGAAATAACCAAGAGTACAAACCTGATGGGGTCTGAACTAGTATTTCACTTGTTTCACCACCGAAAAAAAAACCCCGACTAAGTATCTTGAGTCTCTGTAGTTCTTTACTTTCAGTGATTCTAAATATGACTTAGGACAAGAGAAGCATTTTGTATACGCAAAACAAAAAGCACACAGAGCTGCCCAATAAGCCAAAAGCACTGGATTTAAAAGGTCACCTGAATCAGCAGAGCACCTTGGCAACAGGGGGATGAGTTGCTGAGAGACCCATGATGCACATGAACTTGGATCTTTTGGTCCCAGTCATGTGGAAACTAAGCATGCCACAGGCTTTTCTGTGAGCTTCTGGCTGCATCCTCTGCCTCTCCTGCCAAAGGATGGCACCAGAGGCGCTGACGCAGTTTGGGAAGTGAAACTTGAAGGGAGGGGGGATGGAGGGCTCACCACAAAATCATAAATCTTGACAGTTTTTGCAGATTTAAGATCATTCCAACTAGAATGAATTATTTATGTGTTAAAACTAAGCATGCATGTAAGTACTCAGTTGCCCATCTCAAAGGACAGGAATTTCCCAGTATAAACCGAAGAAGTAAAAGAAAAGAAAGAATAAAAATCAGACATTTCTTTGCAGTGGCCAGGCAAGTAGGACTTCAGAAAAAAAACAACAATGCAAAAATCAGCATGCTAGTCCTGTTTTCAATTCATATACTTACTTGACAGCATACATAGGGTTCTGCCTAACCCACAGCACACAGTTCCCTCTCCTATATCCTCTTCAGTCTCCTCAGCCCTCCTGCCCTGCCCAGAAGTTTTACACAATCTTAGCAGCCCTGTCTGTGCATCCTTTTTTTAACATGACCACTCTCCACAACTGTCATGTTTCCTGTTATTAACTTTTTCCTCTCACCTTTTCTCTTCAGCCAGGCATTGTTGTGCTTTCTCTTCTTTGCCACCACTCCCTTCTTTAGTGCTTACAATTCTCCCTTCTGCACAGAGCACCAGAATCTCTTAAAACAGAGCCTTCACTTTCTGCCTCTCCCCTGTCAGTGCAGAACTGGATATGTGGCTGCCCTGACTTAGAAGCCTACAACCTAGATGTGATTCATTGAGAATGAAAAATACCCATTTTTAGACTGTGCACACCAAATTTCATACTGTCTGATATAACCTGGGCTGGTTTTGACTACCATAGCACACTGATGATGAGACACTACAGCTGCTACCACATGCATCAACAGTGTTAAAATGTCACTTCCCAGCACCATGCAGCACTTCCACACCAAGTGTTCCATTAAATGTGTTCCAGTAAGAAGAGTGAAAATTGCTGGAAGGGAAAGGGGAAACAGTGTTCTGAAACCCCCAATTTCCTCAAACTAGTTTTAATAAAGATGTACTGCCCAGGACAGGCAAGTACCACCTGCTCACAGCCCAAGTAACCACTCACACACTACGAAACTCCAGGAAGGTATCAGAGGGGCAATGGAATTTCCATGCCACACAGTACAAACAACAGCGTGACTGTGCAGAGTGATGTACTGCTCACAGAGGGAGAAGCAGCAGCACCAGTTTAAGCATCCTGGCCAAATCCCACTGCGTCTGGAAAAATCCACCCTACAGCGGTTCTCTTTAGATGGAGTACTTTTCCCTTCCTGCACTACACTGTTGTGCAAGTTGCCTGTCACTTGAAACACAGTCCTTGTCACCCCACAGGGAGCCGCATCCCCTGGTAAACATCGGGATGTTTTTTGTAAAGCACTCTGCAGTGTTTGAGGATAAAAGGCTCTTATATAAAATGTACAGTGTTGACAATGTATTTGTTTGAAGAGAAACATCCCAGCTTGAGATCCAAAAGCTTTGTGTGTACAGCACTACTTTAACATTCATTTGGTTGCTTTCAGGCTTTTCTCATTTCCAGCTCCTTCAGCTGGCATAAATTCTTAAACACTTATTTAGATTTGTTTGCTTGTCTATCGCTTACAAAGCAGATTTCTACTGTACAGAGCTGTGCAGCCTTGGAAATAAGCAACACTTTGCAGAAACTAAGTGAAACCAACAAATTTTTTTTATTAAAAAGTTTTCCAAAAAAGGGTGGGATTTCTCACTCCAGAGTAGATATCCTGCTGGGATAGAAACAGCAAGACGCAAACAAGAGGAAAGCAACAGGCCTTTGCAGCCAAACAGACCAACACTAACAGCTTCAATCCAGAAAATAATCCCCAAATCACATGAGAACTTTCTACTTTTAAAATGCACACCTATGTACCACGTCCAAAAGACTAATTCTGAGCTTGGTTTGTAGAAGTGGCGAGATGTTTTAAGAAAAGGCCTTGCACAATTTTAACCAGAACACAGAGGAATATATATCCAGGAGCTTCCCCCAGTGGGCAATGGGTACAGCAAGTCAGGACTCCTGAGGCCTCAATGGGTGTGTGGAACACCTCCCTCCCACATAAGAACTTGATGGACAGACAGTACTCACCTGGATCACCTCACAGTATAAATACAACTACATGAACCTCCCTTTAAAGAATTAAATCTTAAAAATAAGGGAAGGCTGAAAAGAGAGCAAGCAGCATGCACTAGTTTTTTGTGTTAGACTGAAACATTTCTTTCAATTTTGTCCACACACAAAGGTGTTTCAGACAAACTTTTGTTGTATTACCAGTATTCCTTACCAAAACAGAAACATCTTTGTATTTGGATCTTATACAAGTTTGCTGAAACTTGCCTAAATGCCACTAAAAGAAAAAGGGTTGTTGGCAGTAATAGAAAAACTCCCAAAGTTACTTCCCTCTCTTTTCTGTATCAAAGGGAAAAAAGAATGCCATGCCAGCCCCTTCACGAGGCTATCACTCAGAGCAATAATTTTGGTGACCAAGATTCTGTGTTATAGCTAGAGCTCATTTAGACTCTCCTTTTATGTGTAAGTGACAGTGCTTTGGGTTCATAAAAGTAGGAATTTGTCAGCATGGGAAACCTGGATTTTGGCCACAAGATAAGAAGGAATCCACATGGAAAGATGTTTGGCAGAATCCCAGCCCAGATTCTTCTTTTAGAGTCACACAGGCAGTAACAGAACAGTTGGCTTCTTTGGCCACTGCAGACTGACCATTTTACTCTCAACAGCCACACAAAGCATGCCCATCATTTATTCAGCTGGAATGCTGGAGACAAATCCCTTTGCCACTTGGGGCAGATTCTCTGCACTGACAACCCAAACTGGTGGAAGACTCTACACTATCAGCTGAACAAAGCTCACCTGAAGATGATGTTGCTGTGTGAACTGATGTTTTTTCCTCCATACATAGAAAGAATCCAAGAGAGGCGAGGCCTCACTCCCCACATCCTGTAACACTCTTCTGAAAGTGCATCAAAGTCCCACTTCTGAGGTTCAAACATGTCATGGACACCATCTGTGCATAAAGGCATCACCATCTCAGTGCAAGCCTGAAAGAAAGGGCAGGTCAGTAAGAAGTATTCCCAGAAGAACATCCAATAGCTGTTACTGCAGTATTTTAAAAAGAAAGTTCAAACAGCATTTAATCAGTAATTACTACCAAACTATTAAAGAATCATTCACGTTGGAAAAGATCTTTTAAGATCAAGTCCAACCATAAACCTAAAACTGCCAAATCCACTGCTAAACTGTGTACCAAAGTGAATAGTGTCTCTTAAAAAACTCCAAGGATGGGCACTCCACCGCTTCCCCTTGCAGCCTGTTTCAGTGCTTGACCTTTTTCCTAATATTCAATCTAAACCTTCCCTGGTACAGCTTGGGGCCATTTCTTCTCATTCTATTGCTTGTTACTTAAGAGGCAGAAACCCACTTCCCTACATCTCCTTTCAGGGAGCTGTAGAGAACATTAAGGTCTCTCCTCAGCCTTCTCCTTCTCTCCAGACTAAACACCCTCAGCTCCCTCAGCCACTCCTCACCAGACTTGCGCTCCAGACCCTTCCCCAGCTCCGCTGCCCTTCTCTGGACATGCTCCAGCTCCTCAATGCCTTTTCTCGCAGAGAGGGGCCCAGAACTAAACACAGGATTTGAGGTGTGGCCTCACCAGTGCCCAGTACAGGGGGACAATCACTGCTCTGGTCCTGCAGGCCACACTATTGCTGGTACAGGCCAGGATGCCATTGGCCTCCTTGGCCCCCTGGGCACACACTGGCTCATGTTCAGCTGCTGTCAACCAGCACCCCCAGGTCCTTTTCCACCAGGCAGGTTTACAGCCACTCTGCCCCCAGCCTCTAACCCTGCATGGGGTTGCTGTAACTCAAGTGCAGGACCCACCACTTGGCCTTGTTAAACCTCATACAATTGACTGCTGAAGATAATTTACAACTGCTTGCTGTACATCATTTTCCAGTCTATACGAAGAGCTGAAACTCAACAATTAGCTAGATAATGAAGATACAACCTGAACCTCCCGGGAAAGCTGCTTCTCTTTTCTGCTTTGCCTTCTCCACTACAATCATACTTGGTTTGTGACTATGTTTATCATCAGTACATCAATACATCTGGCACAATATATTGACACCTAAATGACAATTCTCATCAGCTCTAGATCAAAAAACCTTCACTGACTTTCAATTTATAAAGATTAGTGTGCATACCTGGTAGTACCAACCCATTTCACCCAGACTCTTTGTTGCAGTCTGTGATACATCTAAGCACGGGGCTTCTCCTGTATAATTGTAATATAAATTTACCGCCTGGAAAACATTCTGCAGCAACAATTTATCAGAGAGACTGGGATCCTTCAAGAACTTGCAGACTTCCTGCAATGAAAAGAGAAGGAGATGTCTAAATCTATAGGAATTAAATATTAATACATGATACCTGGTAAGATATTAATTTCTTTTCCAAGTACAGTCAGACCACTTCCAGAAAGTGTCTATGAAATGATATATCCTGATTATCACAAAAAGTAGTATTACATGTGTATGGTGCAGATTACTCTGAGGAACCTGAAGCTTTATATTTCCTGATTAAAATTTTTTTTAAAAAACCCAACAGTGCCACCTTGACGTTTCATTCACCAAATTTTTCAATCCATCTCTCATACTTTAAAATAGATTATATTTAATAAATAGTATTTAGTACCTCTGTAATTAAAGACAGCACATACAGATATATAACAGAGAAGCTCCAGGTACAGACTGGGGCTCCCTGCAGTTTGATGTGGCAACTCACAACAGAGAATAGTTTAAACAACATACATACACACACACATATACATATCTATATCTATATATACATATATATTCAGCTACTCATTAAGGCTGGAAAAGACCTCCAAGATCAAGTCCACATCTTCCCCCCTTTCTTACCCTCAGAGTCATAATAGAGCTACTGTTTCAGAAAAGAAAGTATCTTAACAGCTTATATAAATCAGATTTCATACACTAGTATTGTCCGGATGGGTAGTGGCTTTTTCTAGGTTAGGTTTATACCTCAGTTAAACAGAGGTAACATGGACAGTGGTGGAGGTGAGCATGTTTCTTGGGTTCTTTCAGACTGATAGAAAAGCAGAAATAATTTTCAAGGTGTTTATGCTGCTCTTTGCAGACAGCCACGTAGGACGGATGAATTTCCCTCTCTCCTCCATCAGGCAGCTCTACACAAGGGAAAAACTTTGGTTTATAATTAACTACTGCCTAAAATACTTATATCTTATCTGCCTCACCTACCTTACACAGTAACTCAAAGTCCTGCAGGGAAATTCAGCCAGTCTTTAAAAGAATAAAAACACTCCAAGAGAATAGAAATCTTGGAGAGGGCTCTGTGGATAAACAGAACTGCACAAGGAAGGCTTGCAAGCATAAAAAGAGGTTCTGCTTTGAGAAGGGATTTGCAACGAATATGTTTGTGGAGATCCACATTTTCTCTCTCACTAGTTTTCCCACATCAAAAAGGACATAGGCTCAAAACTTTTCCAGTTGCAAGCTCTGTTAGCTAAGTCTCACATCAGAAACTCTAACTGCACGTGCTTTTTGTGCAGCATTTCTGCTACTCAAGAACAGCTCTGCAGGACAGTTGAGGTTTCTCAGTCATCCCTGGCACTCTTCTTCTCCTGGGCTCTGATATAACCTACTACACCTACAAGTGGCAGTTGGGCAACAAACCAGCTCATGCACACAATATTATCTTGGTTGTCTTTTCTCAGTCACATTGGTTCTATGGAGCCAAGAAAATAAAGGAAAAGGTTCAAGCTAGGAGAGGAGGAGAGAATTAGTTAAACCAAATGGTCAATTCTACAAGATACTAGTTTTAAATTACCTGTATAGGCCAAGCTGGCAGAGGCTGCAAGAAGTCAGCTTTATAGGGATAATTCACCATAGCCAAGTTTACCCATGTTTCACTCAGCCAATTTTTCAATACAGCAGCATCCTGAAGATTTTTTAAAGGGCTGCACAAATGAAATGTGTTGGAAAGCCACTGCAAACCTGTATCTTTAATAAAAAATAAATGGATAAAACAATATTTAGTGTATTGCACCATTAACACATAGGTCAGTTGTGCTGCTACTAAAAAATATTTTTGCTTAGCCTAACTAATTTAGTGAAGCTATTCCACATACATACAAGCACAGCAGATCAAATTTTAGTCAGCACCTCACTACAACCTCTTTTCAGGCAGTCGTATAATCACAGAATCACTTACATTCCTCAAGTCCAACTGAGTCCCTATCACTGAGTTCATAATGATTACAGTAATTTTCTTTTCCTGAATACCTCAGTTGGCAAACAAAATACTTTTTTTTATAATACTTTTTCTTATAGACCAGCTGGCCTATTTGGTTAGAAGGAACATAAGCTTTGAGGTTTTGATCTGAAGTCTGTTCTTATCTAACCTTAGGGATGTTTGGACCTGATTCTGCATCCCACCAGGCCTGAAAGAAGTCTGTGACACAACCAAACAGGCATTTAAAAGTAGTGCTAAGTTCACTTGGCAGTTTTCAATACCAGGAGTAGAGTTTCAAAAAATGCAATACATACACAGGTGAAGGTCATAACACAATCTTGACCACTACTATTCTTTGAAAATGCATTGGTGAGGTCTTACCTGTTGAGGAAAGGTGGTTAATAGCATTCCAGGAATTCCGAATGCTCTCTGAGCAGCCCGTGCCACTCTTTTTGAAATCATTGGTCACTATGCTGAAAAATGTGCCACATGGAACCAAATCACCAAACTGCCAGATTGGGGCGGAGGCTGCCAGAGCTCTGCAAAGGGACATAAAAGATCCTGAACCCCTGCAAAGTGAACTTCCACCCTCTGGTCAATACCCTCCCACACAGCCACTATCTAAGCAGAATTTATAATTCAGCTTGGAAACTGTGCTCTAGGTGAACAAGCTCTAGGACACAGCTCTAGGTGAACACACCATAATGTTGCAAAACTGTTCCATGAGTCTGCATGCAGAGGCTGCTGGAGGATACAAGTCTTGGACACTAGTAAAACAATATCAGCAAATACAGGAAGTAGAAATTCAGACTTGATTACTTTATTGTTTTTCATTCTTATCTATCAATTAGGTCTTTCTTACTAGGCATTGTGTGAAATCTAATGAAGAGAGCCCTGGTCCACAAAAATATACTGTCCAGCAGATGAAGGTAGGGGAATTACTATTTTTGTTTCCAAGAGAGTAACTAGGGCATTGAAGAGATTAAAGACCTGCCTAAAGTCATCAGGAAGTCTGGAGACCCTAAAAAAAATTAGATGCCAAGACAGTGTTCACAAATCTAACAGATAACTCTGACAAAATACACCATCCAGTACCTGCTGACCTACAGTTGCCTTTATTAGGCGCTTCTTCCAAAATTCAAAGTAACTTGATTCCTTCTCCCAGTACTGAAAAATCCAAGCCAGCTTGAATTATGGTACTTCTCCCAGAGCTGTAATATTTCTAGCACAGAAGTAACAAATGCCTGCTTTGTTTAAGCAGGATGAGCACACTCACCCAGCCACCACATGGGGATACTTCATCCTAAACCAGGCTGCAAGCATTCCTCCATAAGATCCTCCAATGGCTATGACTGGACTGTGCCGGGCTCCTGCAATGGTTGTCTTCAGGTACTCAACAAGTACTGCAAAGTCTGCCAGAGCTTGTTCTGATGTCAGGTAATTTAGATGCTTGGAATCCTGAGAGAAAGAAGGCAGGTTATGGACAGCATGAGTGATTTCCAGCAGTGGTCTTTCTATTCCCCACAGTAGTTACAGCTAAAACCAGGTCTACAGCTAAAATCACAGGTCTGAATCTGTGCCTGAGAACAAATGAAATATTCTTTTCAGGTGTCCCTTGAAGCACTTAAAAAAATCTCCAGTTTTTTTTTTTTTTACCCTAGAATTGATAGTTACAAAAAGGTTATATCTTACTCAAGTTAACACTCATTGCCCTGGCAAGAATTAAAATACACAGAATTGTGTTTGTATGGAATACATTTATTAGGAAGACAAAAGATGACACTTACGCTGAAAGACTCATTCCCAAAGGGCAAAGATTCTCCATAATATCTATGTTCAGCAAATACCAACATGGCATTAAGTTCTTCAGCCACATCCCACATAAAACCCTGGTTGGAGGAAAACAGACACTGAAAATAATTGACTCAACTTGTTTAAAAGTCTCTAGTTTCAGTCCAGTGTATTCCAATTCTTTGATTAGAAGGATATCGCTATCAAAATGCCACTAGAAAGACAGAATGTAACTTGCTTTTAAAGTATCACTGAAGTAAGAAAACACACAAAACATCTATCAACCCAGAGAAGGTGATA
Organism: Lycocorax pyrrhopterus obiensis; assembly: GCA_014706295.1. Lineage (NCBI taxonomy): Eukaryota > Metazoa > Chordata > Aves > Passeriformes > Paradisaeidae > Lycocorax > Lycocorax pyrrhopterus. The sequence goes on from JACSVZ010000001.1 coordinate 83,816,543, forward strand.
CACACAAAGATGGTATGTGCATTTTAATGCTGCAAAATATTAAGCATCCTTGTTTTGTGACTATACACAGGCAGTTCTAACAGAACTCCTATGGCATGAGCTTAATCTACAGGAAATAAAAAAGGCTACAGGAGAAAAGCATGCCTTTGAGCTAGGATTACATTAGAGAAAACACAAAACTTGTTTGGCAATAAGCAATACCCTAGAGCATTGCAATCAGTTATTTTCAACTAACAAATAAGTACAACTTGTTATTACTTGTTGATAACAGTTTGTTACCACCAGCTATGGAAGGAAGCAGACAGAGATCATCTGCTGGCAGCACAAAGCATGCAAGCAGTCCTTGGTGGCTTTGAGCTCAGCACATGCCACCTCCTGTCATGTTACTGGACTTTGTATTGAAATGGCTGGAAAGTACCCACACAGTCCATTCTGCATTTGTATCAGCCAGGGAAGTAAAAACTTCCACAGCTATTGCATAGAACAAGAATTATCTAGCTTTGATTTCCAGTTCCCTTCATATTTTTCTTAACAGAGAAACAAAAATCCAAACCTGAAAACCTCCCATTTTATTTGAGGAATCTAACATACTAGGATAAGTTTAATTTGGTCCAAAATTCTGAATTGTTAGCTCAAGGCACCTCATGGTGTTTCCTCTAGAAATTTTCTTCACTGCTCCAGGAACTTAATACAAGTGTATCCCTTTGATTTGTTCGGGCTTCAAATAGGACCCTGAGCCACCTTAAACTTTTCCTGTGCTTTTCTTCAGCTTCCTCTTCCTCCTATAACAATCACTACAAACTTATCTTTCAACAACCTTCTGAGACTGTCTTCTTGTTCCTCCTCACTTGTTCAGTATGTCATTCCTGGCAGGTAGGACTGTAATTCCACTATTTCCCACGTACCGTGTTGTTGCAGAACCATGTGATGTCTCCTTCATTGCCTGTATAAAACAGTATTGGTCCACTGTCCTTCTTCCAGTACTGATCCGCTACCAGATACCGCTGCTGGAAGGTACGATTTTCATCAAATCCAAAGTGATCAATCTGTAAGAACAAGGAACAGCAACATGTTCAGAAAGCTAGAACTGATCCTGGAGTCCACTGGGAGTGCTGGCAGTTACTTTGCAGATAAAAAAATTATATCATTAATTTATACTCCTAATTCATCACATAATTTCTGCTTTGTGAAAAAAAAAGGCCAAAATTACAGGTGTATATACTGAAGGAGAAATGCTATTTTCAGCCATCAAGAAAAAAAATCCATGCCCTTTTTATAGCATCCTACTTAACATCAGATATTTTAAATATAAGTAGGAAATCAGACAAATCTGCTGAGAGGTCACAAAGTATCTCATGCAATAAAACTGTATCAACAAGTTAAAAGAGTCATCACAAGATGTTTTGAGTCTTAGGAAAACCTTACTAGCCTTGTTATTAAAAAAAAAAAACAGCAAACTAAACGAAAAGGAACTCTAAAAGTAAAACCAACAAAAATCCCACCTCTTCTTTCTCTCCTCCTTCTGGCATAAGAATTAAATTTAAACAGATGCTTGTTAGAAAGTGGATTTTTATTGCTTTCCACTGCTCTACAAATATTGCCAGCCTATACATCATACCCCTTAACCCAAGCCCCACAGTGTTAGATTTATTCCCTCATTAGAAATTCAATTCCTAAGGTCATTTTTTCCAGCTTTTACTCACACTGCTTTGTATTCACTATCCACCTCAACCCTTCCCCTAGAATTCATCCACACTGGAAAGTTTATCCATTGCTTTTACAAGTAACTCCCTGCATAGGCATAATCTTATTCTGGAATACCCATGCAGGCTTTTACTATGAAATATAAAAAAAAATCAAACCAAACCACATAATTACTCCAGAAGACCTATCCTACTTAATCACCATGTATCCACAGTTATTCATTACTTTTATTCATCAGCTGAAGACAACCTGTAGCTTCCCAGTTTTGACTTTCATCAGTGCATCAATTCACCTTTTCCTTTCATAGTTCCTACTGGTGGTAACAGCCTGACATCTGCTGGCTTGAGGATCTCTGCTCACCCATCCATCTGCCTTTACACCCAAAACTCTGCCACACCTCTCAGATGCTACAGGAACCAAACTTTTACATTCCCTATTTTGGGAACATCTGCAAGTTAATGTTGAAAAGCAGCAGATCACACACAAATCCAAGCACTTGCCGTTAGCACAGTAACATCTGCTAGGCGGATTCCTATAGGCAGCTCAGAAAAGCCTAACTCTTGACCTGCAGGATCCAGCTACTCATATTTGCTTTGGGTCAAAGAGAGCACAGGAACTTATTTCAGATATACGATCTGCTGCAAAATGTCTTTTCTGAACTCCCTCAAAGGTTACTCACTCTTGGACTCAAGTGGGAGGACGTGTGCTGCAGCTCACTGCTGCAACAGCAGGAGCAGGGGGAGGTCTGGGCATGGTGTGGACAGAGACAAGGTCTTCGCCTTCATAAGTAACTTCAGTGACTGCTTCCAGACCCAAATAAAACTATTTTAGGTACTTTCACAGTTTTCCTCAGAGAGGCCATTTGCTCCTCACTCATAAGTGCATGGTGATGCCATCATGTGCGTATTTAAGGGCTCTTTCACTGAACTTCAGTACTGACAGCACAGGCTGGGCTTGTTTTACACTGACAACTCACCTGCTCCTTTTTTATCTGCACAGTCATTAATTTTAGTTTCACCTATTAAGAGTGATTAAATGTAGAAAGGCAGAAAAATGTCAGCAACTGAAATAGTCTTTGGTCATATGATCTTGGGACAATTAAAGAGAAGGATCAGTTACGGCACATCTAAAAAGTCACAGTATAGTTTAATAAACTCCAACACTATTAAAAAGTACAACTAATACATCTTTTGTTCCATGTCTGTTTGTAATGGGGAGAAGTATCTTTTTCTATTTAAAATTTCTGGTTAGGCTGCTTTCCAGAGGTAGGAAAAACAGGACCATGTGCCCTGTTTGCCCTTTATGGAATCATCTAAAATTAAACACTTAGTTTTAAAACTTAATTCTGCATCCTTCCTGCCTGAAGCCAGAGTGCCAGCTAGAGGACTACACCTCAAAATGTATTCAACTTTCTTAACTACAAAGATGTATACCAGCGCAGGCAGCTTAACATGCAACAGATAAAAAAGAGTGCAGAGGGAAAACTAAGCAAAAACCAAAAAAAAACCAAGCCAAAAAAAAAAAAGAAAAAAAATTTTGACACCAGGCTGAGCTTATCCAATGGTGTACTGGGCAGAACAGATTCTAAAGCCCATCTTACTGTTCCTATTTCACAGAAACTAGAAAATTAGGATAGTGATACTCCAACATGCATGTATCTTCCCAAATTATGGCTAGTTTTCTTTGGAGACGTGATTTACTACGGTTTTCCTCTGATGTGATCTACAAGTCTACTTCCCCAAAACAAACCACAACATCGCAATGCTCTAGTGAGTCTGTCTCTCAAAACCAAGGAGGAGAAAAATACAGGAATTTAAGTTCTCTTTTGGTGGTTTTAGTAACCATGTTGATCAAAATGTCATGATTCTCTGTCTTGACTCTGATGCTGTACACTCCCTCACTGCCATCAGCCATGTTATTCTTTCCTATTCCTCCCTCAATCTGTAGAAATTTGATAGTCCCACAACAACTTAATCACCTCTGTTCATCATATTCATAGCACATCCAACCATGGGCATGTGCAAGATCCCAGGCAGAACAGACACAAGTCCAGACTTCTCCAGAAAAAAAAAAATAAATAAAATTACAAGTAGCTATTACTCAGCTGAAGAGCAGAAATTCCTTTATTGCCAGATGATAGGGCTTCATAACTTGTAGTAGCTTGTCTCTGCAACGGTAAGACACACAACAGGAGTTAAAAAAAAAACCCAAACCAAGCCCTAATGTTTGTAAAAGCAGTCAGAGAAGAAAATGTCACAACTGCTGGTTATTGCCAAGAAATTCAAAGAAATTCTAAAACCAGAACATCAAAAAACAGTGTGGAGGTGTCCCAAGGAGTATCTTCTCACAACAGTAAAAACTGTGCGAAAATGTGTCAAGCCAGAGGGAAGAAGCCCAAGAATCAACATAAAATGGTGAAGTGAAAGGTTTGGACACACAGGGAAAGCTGCAGTTCAGGAACAGCAGATGGAGCTGTTGTGTAGCCAAAGTGTGCAGCGGGAGTGTGCAGGTCTGTGCACAGGAGCTGCTGGGTGTCATTCAAACAATTGCTTTATTTCACCATTCTTTACAGAAAAGGTAAGCAAACAGGTAATAAACCCTAGAAACCGTGTGAAGCATACTGTGCAACTCAAATTAACCAAGGATTTTTGCAGCTTTTTTCCCTTAATGTCATTAAAAAGTTGAATCAGAAAGGGATTTTCCCCATACTTATGCAAAAGGAGTAAGATAAAAGCAATGAATTTACAACCAGACTTGATTAGAACAGACCACAACAACAAAAAGAAAAAAAAAAGTATGTTTAGTACACATTTAAAACACCTTAACTGCTGGTTAAAACAATGGTAATGGTATACTAACAGATATGTGATTTTTCCAATTAAAATTTTCATAAATACAACTGTGGCCAGGATGTCAGCAGTAAGTACAAGGTCCTGAGCTGTCCAACACAATTTTGAAATTGGCCCTGCTTTGAGTGGGAGGTTTGATGAGATGATGGCAAAGTTCCCTTCTAAAACTAAACTATTCTAGAATTAATGCAAACCTGTTACCAGTTACCAAAGTTCTAAGCTTCTGCAAACAGGACTATTCAGCAGGTTTGGTAAAAAATAATAACACAGTCATCATCAGTGATGCAACAGAAATGTTTTACAGATGAAAGTATGATCTACTGACACAGGAACAGTCATTCTGATACTAATAAGAGGAAGGATAAAATTAGAAAAAGCAGCACTGAAAGTTGCAAGTTATGAGTAAGTTTTGAAGAGAAACTCTTGTCAGGTGAGGCAGGATGGCAAAAGGAGCAACAAAATTCCAGTTGCATATACAAAAACCTATGAGAACATTGTTCAATTAAGAAAGCCTCGTATTTTCCTGCACACCTTTGAGTCCAAAGACTCACAAAGCATTTGGGCAAAATAAAAACATACATTTAGCAGATGGCTTGAGAGGCAGGCAGCTCTGATGGAAGATTGTAGCCACTACCCACAGCATGGCTACTGGGAACTGCACTCCCTGAGCTTGATGACAAACATCAGTGGGCAGCACAAGGCACTGAGCCCACGAGGCTGAGGAGAGCATCAGACTGAAGGCTCAAGTCAGCAGCTTTGATCCTTCAGCTCAGAGGAACTTTCCACAGAGAAGTGCAGCTCATCAGCTCAGGGTGAGGCACCTTCCCCAGACTGGCTTACTGAACAAACTCACACTGGGAGGAAGGGCCAAACCCCACCTTGGTGCCTTCTGTTTGAACTATACAGCACCTTTATGTATCTTTATCTTATATGTGCACATGTACCATGTGCTTTTTTTGAGCTCTCAAAGATTACTTATCTCATGGTGGTTTTTTTGTAATGTGCTTTTTTGTTACTTTAGAAGTCCATTTAAAATAAAACAAGCCACTCTGCCACACATCTCCCCTGGGGACGAGACAAAAAAGGCACAACAGATGTTAGTTATTGTACAGATGTTAGTCTGCTTAATGTACTTCTGGAAGTATTCAGGAACTTGGGCAATGACTAGAGTACAAATACAAAACAGGACATGTGGGCTAAAACCCACTTCCTTCTCAGCAGCACCTTAAGGTCATCAGTGACTACAGGGACAGGGCAGCAAAGCCAAGCCTTTACCAAAAAAAGACTATCATTCACTGGGCAGTTTCTAACCAAAAAGCATCTAATACCATTTGAGGTGATAAATCAGCACCTGATGGTTTTATGCTTTTAGGTTTCTGGCAAGACTGTAAGCATTTGAAAGCCTTTCTGTGACGCCTGGAATTTCAATCCCCTATGCGATAGCTTTATTTTCCCAAATTGGATATTCCATGTGAAATCAAGCCAGTTGTTTCACTGGTGAGAAGCCAGGGGATTTTAAGTCATGCTTTACTATCCACATGTCCATGGAGTTGTTTCGAGTGCTCATCCTGTCTGAATTATTTCCTGAGGACAGGAAGATACAGGATAGCCTGAGGATATCCTCCTGTGTGAATGGCAGTGTGGACCTTAGCCTCCTTGGGATTTCACTGATGTGTTTCTATTCCTGCTTTTACTCCTGATGGGCTGTGGGACTCCAGTCAGCTGGTCCTATTAGTTTTGTTTCCTCTAATAACCTTTGCTTCCTCTATTCAAATTTGAAGTTCACAAAGGCAGGGACTTTCTCAGCATCTTTGTATAACACCATGTTTAAAGGGGGAGGGGCTGGGGGGCAGATTTTGTTGAGCCTGCCAGGACTGAGGTTTCATCCCACCAGTACCTGCTGAGATTCTCTGTTTGTCCCTGCTCACTTAGCGCAGAAAAGGGAGGGGGGAAAAAGACAAGAAAATCAAGCTTAGCTTTATTTCATCTTTTCCATTTTAAATGCAAGGAATGAGGTGTTTCCTTGCTTTCAAGGCTGATAGTTGTGCAATGGACAGCAGAGATTGAAGATTTGCACCTGATGCCTTTTCCTGGTTTTAAAATCAAGAGTCAAGCATGGTTAGAAGGAAAAAGGGATTTTACCTTGGTATTTATTTTAAGGATCCTTAGGTGCACTATGTCCAGGTCAAATGCACCTCCATGCACACCGCAATGCACACCCCCAAAAGATCTGGTATAACATTATAGGTCTTACTAATTAGCATATCTATCAAAGATTCCCCAATGAGAGGCTCGAGTGAGCCCCCCTCCCCAAGGAACCTTCCCCTGGATGGTTCTATCTCAGTTTACAAAATGTGTTCTGGAGAGGACCTTGGGGTCTGGGGCACGCTGATCCCTAACTACGAAGCTTCTAAAATGTTTAGTCTCTTAGCTTGATAAACAAGTCCAAGAATGTAGGCTAAAGCACTAAGAATACAGAAGCTGTAAAAAGGGGGTTTAAAAGAAAAGGCAAAAAAACCCATCATGGCATCATACCCGTCTGTTGAAATGCATAATCATTTGGTGCTCTGTGGAAGAGCAGGGAGATGTAAACTGAACCTTCTTGCACCAGGCTGTCTAATCCACTAACTGGAAAGTCTTAGACATAAATAATACCAAAAATTTAAAAGAGACAGGATCATAGATTAGCATAACAGAACTGCTTAGGCTGGAACAACACCTTCAAGACTGAGTGCAACCATTAACCCAGCACTGAGAAGCCCACCCCTAAACCACATCCCCAAGTGCCACATCCACACACCTTTTGAACACTTCCAGAGATGGCAATGCCACCACTTCCCTGGGCATCCTGTTGCAGTGCTTGACAAGCCTTTCAGTGAAGATTTCCTACTATCCAATCTAAACCTCCCCTGCTGCAAAATGAGGCCTTTTCTTCTCATTCTATTGCTTGTTACCTAAGAGACAGAAACCCACTTCCCTACAATCTCATTTCAGGGAGCTGTAGAGAACATTAAGGTCTCTCCTCAGCTTCCTCCTCTCCAGACTAAACACCTCAGTTCCCTCAGCCACTCCTCACCAGACTTGTGCTCCAGACCCTTCCCCAGCTCCATTGCCCTTCTCTGGACACGCTCCAGCCCCTCAATGTCCTTCTTGCAGATGATGCCTGAAAGGCCTCCTAGACACAGAGAGTAGACAGAATAAGGGAATAAAGGTAGGTATTTATTTGAAAGGCCTTCAAAGGTACACTCTGGGGAGCCAAAGGCTATTGCCAAGATGGACCCCAAGATGGACGACAGGTCATGAGTTCTTCACACTTTTATAGGTTTGGTTCATTTGCATATTAGGGTTAATTCTCCAATTAAAGCTTTAGTTTAATGATGTAATTTCCCCAAGCTTGCCCCCCTTTCAGAGTCTTTAGTTTACACATTTTGGGCCTAGGACGGTGTCTTGGGGTGACTCTATCATGTATATCCCCTATCATGCTCTATGCCCAAAAAGTAATTTTGTGCCTTTTCTGTGCCTTTAAACTGAGCTTGAGGAAAAAAACCCAAACGAACTTTTCAAAGCAGTTTCTCAAGGACACAGAGGTACACTCCTCTGTGTTCTCTGGCTGCTGGTAGCAGAGAGGGAGCACCCTGCTCGCTTTCCTTCAGCCAGCTGGTTTTTTTCCCTCTTGGCGTGAGACGGAGAGCTGAACTTTGTTTCCTGGGACTTTGGTTTTTTCCCTTCTTCTCTTCTGGACTGTTCAACAACATCAGAACACATCAGGAGAATTTTCTCCCCGAGGCCCAGGGGGTGGGCCCTCGCCGACCCAGCTCCGAGGAGGAGAGAGACCACACCTACAGAAGGACTCTGAATCTTCCCAGGTTTCTCTCTATAGCGAGAGATTTCATTTCATTATTTAGCATCATTATCCTTTTCCTGTGTGTTTGTTAAAATAAATAGTTTTTATCTCTTTCACTTTCCTTCGAGGAAAAATTTCCTTTTTTCCCGAACCTGGTGGGGGGAAGGGTGGTTGTAACCTGGTTTTCTCTCAGGGGATACATTACTAGATTTTGGCCAAACCGGCACAGACGGCCTGAGTATCCTTGGAGAGCAGGCCTGGAGAGGCTTTGTTATGTCTAACTAGCACTAGAGAGCAGAAATTAACAAGCTACAGGTTACACACTAAGCAGTACAGGATTTGAAAAATACAAAAGTTAAAACCTAAGGCATCACAGAGAGGGGCCCAGAACTGAACACAGGATTTGAGGTGTGGCCTCACCAGTGCCCAGTACAGGGGGACAATCACTGCCCTGGTCCCGCTGGCCACAGTGTTGCTGATACAGGCCAGGATGGCACTGGCCTCCTTGGCCACCTGGGCACACGCTGGATCACGTTCAGCTGCTGTTGACCAGCACTCCCAGATCCTTTTACCTTGGGCAGCTTTCCAGCTATTCTTCCCCAAGCCAGTAGCACTGCCTGGGGTTGTTGTGACCCAAGGGCAGGACTGAGCACTTTGCCCTGTTGAACCTCATGCAGTTGGCCTCAGTCCATTGATTCAGCCTGTCCAGATCCTTCTGCAGACCGTTCCTGCCCTCCAGAAGACCAGCCACTGGATTTAACTCCACTCACCACCACTCTCTGGGCTTAGCTATCCAGCCAGTTTTCTACCCAGCAAAGAGTACGCTCACCCAAGCCAAGACTGACTCTGTCATTGTCATTTTCCACAAGCTCCATAATTCAGAGGTTGTGTTTACCAGATTTAAGTTTATTTGTTAATCCGTCATATTTACCAAACCATCCAGATAACAATACACATGATTTTTGACTATTTACTGTTTCCAACTTCTGTTCAACTATTGATATAGTCTAGAGCACCTGTTACCAAGTTTTCCTTGGCTGTAATGAGCTTCCAGCCAAATATGCCCCCAAAGCCAATGCAGGCTTAGGATCCTTGTAATAGAAAGAATCTATAATTGCAGCTGTGTCCTTGCGAATACACTGGCCTTTGACTAGGCACACCAGTTAGTGATAAACCTGGCAGTGTTACATTACAGATGGACTTGATGATCTTAAAGGTCTTTTCCAGCCTAAATGTGTCTATGATTCTACACTTCATGTATCTTTCTGAAGCTTCTCTTATGCTGCTGAAATCACAGCACCTGCTCTTGGCGATGCTGTTTAAGGAAGTCTGATTTTTAGCACTGATTTGTCTCTTCACTGATTAAAAGACATGGACAAGGAAAACTTCAGACAGGAACTCTACCCCTGCCCTGAGTCACACAGTTTGGACAGGCACTTAAAAAGACCAAAGAACATTTAAACAGCTACAGGATATGCTGTAGGAAAGCACCAGGGTACTCAGGTCGGGCCTTGTTAGAAACAAACAGTACATGATGAAAGGTTATTTTTACGTCGGAAGCCCAACTGGCTAATGAGAACACAAACAAATTGATTTCAACTTCCACAAACCATTAATAGTTTTGTGCTGCAATTGAACCTCCAGATTCTGCTTGCCATGTAAAAATGAAGCCCATAAACACATTTAGGCTTTAACTACTTAGGTGTAAAATCCTCCAGCAGACACAGTGAAGATGCTATTCCTTGTTAAAACTCCTCCATTTGGAAGGAGAAGTACCACAGGCACTCTCAACATTTTCTGTCCTGGACTTGAGAGCCACAAAGCTCCAGCACAAGGGGGAGAATGGGTGACCAAGGCAAGAAATCTATTCAATCTGCTTTACTGCTGACACTCCTTAAACCACAGTCTCTATTCTCCTGCCACCTGGTTCCTCTCAGAGAAATGAAGAGGCTCGTGCTACGCAGACTCCACCAGCTACATAACTCCGCAATAATACGGCAATAAACACCCCAAATGTTTACATCACTGATGCTTCCATTCAAGGCATTGTTTTCCTGGTGAAATTCTTCCTCAGGACAAGGGATGGGACAAGGCATAGGGAACAACCAGCTCAGAGCTGTACTTCACAAGGTGTGATTTCACAAGGCTGAAAAATGCACACATTCACTGAACCAGCAAGAGTAAAGTTACCCTTGTGCAAGGTCTCTCAGACCCCTAACAAGCAAAGGCCACTAATTTTTTCCATGTGCGTTCCAGATTGAATTACAAATCCATCACATTCAGAGGATTAACTTCAGAGGACAGGAAAAAATTGGATGTGAAATGTCAATATGTCACAGATTAAGTAGCATAAAAACATGCCAGGTTTTTTCAGGAGTGACCTAAAGTTCTGTGCAGGACTAATTGTTTAAGCAAAAGAATTTGCAAAGTTTCATCTTCTCTGATGAACAGAGTTTTCATTTGAAAGACTTCCGCAATTCTATTTTTTAACAAAGACACAGGGAATAAAAGCATTTCAGATCCAAGATATATTTTTATTTAGTCAAATTAAATATTTAAACCAGCTCTACTCCTACTCCAAAAAGCTCTAGAACTGTCTACTTCGCTAAATATTTTTTAAAGGTTAATTCAGGTTGCAATTGTTTTATTTCCCAGGTTTTCAGAACTACAATTAAATTTGCTTTATCGTTCTCCCAGCCTTAGTTCGACCACTATTACTTGTATTTTATTTTCTATTGCTAATCCTAAAAAGACAGAGGATCCAAGAAAGTAGAGATGAACAGTGACAGCAAACAGGAAAACTATCCTGTCATCTATCCAGATAATCTTCTAATTAGGCATAGCACAGACAAAATGACAAAAGCTCAGTGCAGGGATGACAGTTTATCAGTATTGAAAGGCAAAGTATTTTACGTGTGCCACTGTGGATCATGTATTTAATAGCCACCAAATTTGATGAGGTGGGGGGAGAGAAAACTTCAGAACACAAAGCAACTCTGATGCAATAGCAAAAATACCACATAGCAACTGCTACTTTGGCAAGCTTGCAACACCAAGGAACAACTTCTGCTTGCAGGGCTGCAAGATATTGGTAGACAGGATGATGGGGAAATCAGCAGCATTCAGGGAAATATCATCTGCAGCTCCCTGCACCACCAAGTGTGTCCATATCAGTAATCAGAGGGAAAGGACATCACACAGTATCATAGCTCCCTGCTATCTCATGCAGGTAGGCTTTTCAGCGAGCCACCTCCTCTTCAGGAAAGAGACATCTCAAATTTCACTCTACAAGCACCTTTTCCAGCTAATCTTCACATAATCACTTTGGCTTTAAGCCTGATACAAGGGTGAACTTGTATATAAACTGTATCTTGGCTGCAGGCATGAATAATGGAAAAAGCTGTTACAGCAATTTAAAGTTAGAAACAACAGCCTACGAGGATTAGAAGTTTTGTTGTTTGCTCTGTGTGCTTAGAGAACAACAAGCACACACAGCACAGCTGACAGGAGCACTATAACAGCACTGAGTATCAGAACATACTACATGCATGCTAGAGCTGAACTAAAGCATAGGAGACAGCAAATAAATATTTTAAATAAAAAAATAACATTATCCCATTGCACCACTGTGCTTAAAAGAAACACAATTTCCATTCTTCTGTCTTAGTTTAATTCTCTGATTTGACATGCCTGGAAAAGAAAGAAATTAACCATTTTGCAAGTATTAGTAAGATGGCCCAGGACAGCCTGGTTTACCCCACTAAATTTCTTATAATCTTCACTGCTTTAGAGATAAAATCTAAATATTACAGGATGTATGAAATAAATTAAGGTATTCAGTTTTTGAAAGCTTAAAATGAAATGATCAAGTTTGACTTCTGGTCTCTCACCAACTTGGCAAAATGCTACAAATTATCTGCACAGTCTACAACTTCTTATGCTGATGGCTCATCTTGATCTGCTCAAAGCCAGATGAAGAAATAGATATAGAACTTATCAGCACAAAATTTCATTTTGAACTTCATTTTCCTCCATATCTCCTCACCCAGTCCCCTCCACAAAAAAAGCAAAAAAAAAAATCAGCTTTAAGACTTTGCTTCAACTTGTAGAAGCTCATGATACAAGTCAAATTCAATGAAGTTAACAGGAGTTCTCATGCACATCTGGCTTGTGATCAGCTTGCTACTTCAGCCATATGCAGTTCTGCTTAATGTTTTATTCTTTAGACTTTCATTAATCTAAACAGTCTATCAGAAATCTTTCAGTGGCCTATTATAGCTTTTAATAATTAAAGCTAGTGAGATATGAAATGCTCACTTTCAGTGAGGGAGTAGTGATCATTGATGTTTTTTGAGTCACTAGTATTAACTGCTCACTTGAAGGAAGAGGCTGCAAGTTGTGAGGAAATTGTTTCCTGCTTAATTTGAGAAGCTGATGTCTGCATTGTGACCCCACTGATAAGTAGTGCATAAAAATAAAAATTCACTGACAAGCTTTAACAAGTACTTCCCCGTTTTCCTGTCCACTGAAAAAGAGCTATTGTTCCTGCTTGTAGACCTGGTTTATAGCTTACTGTTCCCATTTTAAATCATGCTATGAAATCACAGAGTAAGAGCTGCCAAGTACTCCTGTACTACTTGATGAGTAAAACATATTCCAAGTAATTCACCTCAGAGACAAACATCAGCATCACTTCTTCTCTAAACACCGGCATAACTTTTAATTGGTACCAAGGGGCTCTGTAAAAAGCACTTTGTTTTTTCCTTCACCAGAAGCCAAAAGTGCTATTGTATTATGGTGCCAGGCATCAAAAACAAGCCCATCTTAACCATTCCCGGCATCTGTTACTATTCTGAGACACCAACCTGAGTCACAATAAGATGCTAAATAAGATGCTAGCCACAATTAAAAATGATAACCTCAATCCATCTCAATGTCTTCCTAAGCCAGCTTTAGATTCACGATTGAAAACTACTTCATTAGGTTTAAAAGACATTTATATGTGACTGTGGTATACAGGTTTTTAGTGACACTCATTTACATGCAACAGTAAAAATTTGAAATACTAAAAATGCTGAATTGCATTAAAGATACCTTGCTCCACAAATGCAAACTTCCTTCTTGTGAGTTCAAGAGATGCAGCATTTAAGAGCAAAACTGCACCCTTAGTTTTGACTAATTTGATGAATTAGGACAACATTGTCATAAAAATGTGAGCCAAGCTCTTCGCCAAACTTTTGTCTACTCTGCACATTCATGAAGTAAGCTGAAAGAAGTCAAATTGGTTTTTGATGTAGTACTGATTTACAATTAAAGCACTACATTCTTCTATTTGCTCGCTTCCTCTTTCATAGATCTTTTCTGTGAAACAGAAAGAATCATGTCTAAAAATATGTATACGTATCTTCACTTCCTCTTTGCGGTTCTTCTCAAATTCTTTTCTGGCTTGAAACTTGCATTCTAATTTTCACATTTTCAATCAGGGCTTTTATTTTCTATACTTCAGAATTTCAGTCTGTAATACAAAATAGGGTATGAAAGACTCCTGACAAAGCCAGAAAGGACCAAATTGCATTACTTTTTAAGCTTCATCACTTTGAAGCTTCAACATATCTTCCTTTTATGTACACACAGTATGAAGTGTGGATGCATTTCAGAGCACGAAGACCTTCATGTGAATTTACTATGAAATACTGACATAGGCGTGAAATCTAGAAAGTTATTAAATGCAATCAGAATTCTTCTTTTGGAAGGGGTGACACAATTGACATGTATTAGTTCAAAAGACAAGCTGATTGAAGGATCAGGCTCAGTAAGTTGCTGAACAAAAATCAATTTGTACTTGTTACATTGGTTCTTAGACAAATTCATAGCAGTTCACAAACTGTGATTGAGGTAAAGGGTTCACCAGCACATTGAGCCTCACACAGCCATCAATTATCAAACTGAGTGAAGAGACACCACATCCACTCTCCTTTCTAAGACAACAGTTCATCACTGAGAAGCTTTCAAATATCAGGAATTTTAAGACATCATGCTCTCAGCAGTACTGCACATAAAGCACAACAAGTTCTCAGGCTATGGTTTTTGTAACGCTGGTTTGTGTGCCAAAGACAGAGATACAGAGGTACAAGACAAGGCTACCAAAAGGTCAGAACTGACTGACTCAAGACCGTCCCCAGTATGCTGTAAGATTATTTCTACTTGGTTAAAGAGAACTAGATGGATCTTGGATGCCTCACCAAGTCATTCCAATGAATTTGAACTGCGGTCACAGACACAGCTGCTTACAAAGAAGCCATCCCAACAGTGGTGATCCTCATCCAGCTTTATACATTCTACACATCATTCTCTCTGTAAAGTTCCATTTTGGATGGATTAATTTAACACACAAATCACAACCAACCACTTAGCAGGCAAGCAAGTTACCATGGACTTGCCTACAAAAGTCACATCAGTACATCAGAAAAGCTATAAAGGAGACCATCATCCCCTAAATAGATAAAATTTGTTGATGTAAAGATGTGGCTGACGACAGAGTTTTCCTTCACGGGCCATCTGCTCTTCTAGGTCTGCACAAGGTACCTTTTTACGGGGGTAATTTCACTCATACATAGGAGGGGTAGAGGGCTGAAAGGCAACAGTTACTTTTGAACAGAGAGGAATAAAAATCACACCTCCAAGACAAAATAATAAAAGTTATTAAATACATAGAGAAGTCAGAAAACAAGCTAAGATGGTAGTCACACTGACACAGGCATTGCTTGACTGATTTCTCAATATTCTAGACTTTAGCCCAATCATCACAGATGTCTGACACTTAAAATTGTAAACAGGAGGAAGTTTAATGCAAATTAGCATTGTGTTGAACTTTGACCCTGTTATTTCTCCATTTTTATGAAAACAGACTTAAATGTCACTGATTCACAGTAAAAGCTGACACTAAACCCTCAAACAATGTTACATGTCCACAGATTGTCATGCCCAGATGTTCCAATGTGCAGCAGTAATAAATTATTCACAGTGATCAAGAAGTAACTTTTTAGGCAACAAATCATGTAAGGAATCTATTTACACTTTCAAAGTTTTCTTCTGTAGAAGTATTAAATATTTAAAGACTCTATTTAAAGGTATTTTTAATATAAATAGGAGTAAAACTGTTTCCTTTGTGACAGCATAATATTTTGCCATATTATAAAGTATTTTTTTTATATAAATTATTTCAGCTTATGATGAAAACCATAAGAGAGAAACAAGAAAACAGGAACCTTAGCTAAGAAGAAAGACTTGGCAGCAAGGAACACAAGCAGATAATTCATGTCATAAGTAAATATAATGTAAGTAATTAAACTTCAACAATCCTGAGAAGTGGCAAAGTATCACCGCCCCTATTTAACATGTTAATCATTGGTTTTATGTTGCACTACAGAATAACAATGCAATTACAAATTCCCAGACAACAGCACTGAGTGCATGTTTCATAAGGGCTGAATGCTATCAGTTCTACACACTGTGGTACTGATAGCGTGTCCTATGCTCTCCGTGTGATTAGACCTCCCGTGCTACCTTTGTATCTTTCAAGTGCCAGGCAGCAGCATCCAAATCTTTGATGAACACACCTCTCACACTCTGTTCAACAATATTAGTAAGTCTTTGGACAAGGAAAGCAAGGATTTCAAGGCCTGTGAACGGGCTCCCTCTTTCCTGGAGCAGCCACTCTCAGGCAACATGATTTTTCTTGATGCCTGAGAGGAAGAGAACATGTAAGAGACAGAATGGAACAACTCGTGGCATCAGTATTTACAACAGGATGTTACTGTGACTCTTCCATCTCTTCTCTCAACACCTATCTACATCCCAAAACCCAGAGATCTCAACCACACCGCTTTGCTGGCAGCTGGAGGGCACCTGGGCTGTCTGTGCCAGAGATGAGGAGAAAAGGCAGGTGACACCACAGCCCCGGGAGGAGATGAGGACAGAGGTGTAACAGATGGTGACAAAGGGTGGTTCAGACCACGGCACAGAATTAGTATCACTGGTACTATGATAACAATGTGTAACAACCAGTGTGCCACAACAATTAGGGTTAATTACACCACCACTGCAGGAGTGATATCCTGGCCAACGCTGGCCACACACTATGGCAAGTATCTGCACTATGCTCACAAAACAAGCTCCAGAGCTGTTAAAGGAGTTAATGCATAGACACAAATCACAAATCATTACCCGAGTGAACATTAGGCAGAGACGTTTTCAAGACACAGGAATTCCATTATTTACGCAGGGAGACCTCTGGAACAGGAGCATTCCCAAACCAGTAACACTGTCTGCAGAAGATTGTAATCTCAGGGGATGAATTTCTCACTGAAATCCTTCCCAATCTCTCACCTCAAATGACAGGAACCTTGACCCTAAAATTATTCTGTAGCTATTTCAGGATAATCTTGTAGGGGTTATCTGTTTTCTTTACGTCTATTCTCTCTGTCAGGGTAATCTTCCCATTTTGCCCACTCCATCATAACTTCACCTTGACCAAAGCTGAAACAGGAGCTATTCAATCCACATACTATCCAAGATGCCTAGCCACAAATTGCACCAAGAGATATTCAGATAGGATATTAACAAAAATAATATTCACTGACAGTTATCAAGCATTGGAACAGGCTGCCCAGGGAAGTGGACGAATCTACAACCCTGGAAGTGTCTAAAAGAGGTGTAGATGTGGCACTTGGGGACACTGTTTAGTGGTGCACTTGGTAGTACTGGGTTGATGGTTGGACTCAATGATCTGAAGAGTCTTTTCCAACCTAAACGATTCTATGCCTGTAAATTAAGCACCTTCTTCCCACCACTCCCTATGGAGACCAGGGCATGAAATTCAGATGCATGCTACAAGCCTGATTCTAAACAAACCAAGAGAATACTGCAAAAACGTCCTCCTCCCTTACTATCCCTCCCAGTAAAAAGAGCCATTGCCTCCCCTGCGAAGCCCAGGTACAGCACAGTGACGATGCAGACACTCCCCGACACACCAAAGGAACTGATGACTGTTTTTATGACAACCCATGAACAATGGGGGTTTCAAGCCTTAGGCAAGGAAGCCACAGCAACGCTTAAAGACAACACTGCAGAGCCCTCCATTCTGTCCACATGCCATGGATTTCGTCAAGGAGCTGTTGAAGAAGTCAGGATGACAAAGCTCAAGTTAGCAACAGAAATCTGTTCCATGTTCCATCCAGGGGACAGCGAGCCTGCCCGCGGCTGCGGGGAAGGCGGAACTAGATGATCTTTAAGGGCACTCTTAACCCAAACCACTCCGTGATCAAACAAACGAACAAAAAAATCCCGCAGCTGCTGTTTGCGAACAGGATCAGGGTGCAGCCGCGGAGCGCGGCCCTCGCTGCTGGCACGCTGGGAATACGGACTCCAGGGCCAGGATACATCGCATGGACACGAAAGAGAGCCGACTACCCGACACGCTGAATAGCTGCACTTAACAGGAATACGCAGGGCTCGGAACGTTTTACCAAAAGGACCCAGCGCTGAGTGCTTTTTTAAAAACCTGCCGATAGTCCTGTCCCGCCTGTCGCTCGAGTGAGGCTAACGACAGCGGGAAATGCCCCGTAACTCCCCAAGGAAACTCCCTCCCTCCACAACCGGCTCCCACCTGCTGGCTCAGGTAGCGCGTCAGGTAGGGACCGACGGGCAGCGGGGCGCTCCGGCGGCGGCGCAGCGGTGAGGGCAGGGCGCCGGCCGCGCCGAGGAGCGGCAGAAGCAGGAGGAGCCGCAGCATCGCCGCGGGCAGCAGGAGCAGCAGCAACAGCAGGAGGAGGAGCAGGAGCGGTGCCGGCCCCGCCACTTTATACGGGCCCGGCTCCCCCGCCCGGGGCTGCCCCGCGCGGCCCCGCGGGGAGCGGCGAGACCCCGGAGGCGGGGCCAGCCCCACACGTGGAGGGGCGGGCCCTAAGCAGCGCCGCCTTCCGATTGGCTGCGGGTCGGCGGTCGGCTCGCGCGCGCCTTCGCCGTTGGCTGAGGTGGCTTCCATCGGTGTTTCGGCCGCGCGGCCTCACGCGGGGAGGCAGCGATTGGCTGCTCGGAGCACGTGACCCGCCCGTGCCGCCTCTCCGCGCCGTGCGGGGGCGCGGCCGACGTTCTCGCTTTGTGATTGGGCAAGGGGGGGGGCAGCGCTGCCCCCGCACTGCCTTGCGATTGGCTGAGCGCCGCCTTGTCCCGCCCCCATAGCGGCCGTGAGCAGCCGCACTTCCGCCCTTCCGCGCTGCCCTCAGGCTGCGAGACCCCCGGGCAGCCGAGCCCCCGCTGCCGCCCCGCCCCGCCCCGCCCCGGCCCGGCCCGGCCCGAGGGCACCGAGTGCAGCCGGCGCCCGGGTGAGTCAGACCGGGTCGGCCTCGGGGAGGCTCAGGGGTGAAAACTGGGGTGTGAGATGTGTTAACGACTCGTGCTTTGCTTTTCCTTAGGGAGAGAGCGAGGCAGCGGGATCACCAGAGGGCACCAGGCACCGACAGGAGCGGCGCCGGCAGCCGGGCCGCTGAAAGGCAGCGAGCGCACCTCGAGGGCTGTGCGATTCCCCGGCCGGGCGCTGAGGTTTGGGTTGTTTTGTTTATTAGGAAAAAGTTCAAGTAAAACGCATCTTTTCGTGCTGTCCTCTTTCCGTCTGCGTCCAGATAGCGAGTTCTGTATTTCTTCCAAAGAGAAACAGAGGTGTAGATCTTGAGTCTCTTTGCTCTTGCCGGAACCTGTGTGAGCACTTAAATGCTGTGCTTTATCTTCTGTATTTCAGTTGAACACTTGCAGTGTTCTGTGTTTTCTGGGGTGTGCGTTTGGGGTTTGTTTTTGGGTTTTTTGGTTTTGTTTTTTTTTTTTTTTTTTTGTTAATGTCTTTTGAAAGTGCAGATAACAAAAACTGTGTAAACTTTGCTTCTCGAGTTCTGAGTTCAAAACAGGTGGGAATGCGAAGCACCTGCTAGTTTCTCCAAACCCACCTTTCTGGGCAATAAAAAAATCAGACTTAACTTTATTACTCCTTTTGTATATATTGATGTGTTTTCCATGTACTTTTTACTGTTATCTTGTACTGTAACTAAAACAAAATAGTTCCCTTTTGGCAAGAGTTGAAGGCATGCACTGTTCAATATACTGAGTCAAATGAGTGTTAATATGTGTGTTCTGAAGACATGTTTTTTTCTCATTTTTTTTGGCCCCCTATTAAAGCTTTTCCCTTTCCCTACCTCTATTTTCCAGATGTAGGGAATATTGGGAATTTTTTTTTAACATCTGAACTACTCAGAGTAATGAGTTCAGTCACTCACATTTTTCTAGTACTCAATGTTACAGCTCTTGTTTTTACCAGAATGCTGAGAAAGGTGTCTCAAAGGGCAAAGGAATAGCCTGTAAGTTTAACAAAACATAACTGTTGATTATTGAATGTGGAGTGTTTTTTAACCTGTAAAAGCCGTACTTGAGTCTCCTTTGTCTGTTTGGTCTTTTGCCTCTCCAAGAGAATTTTGGGATAAAGATGTGGAATTCACTTCTTATTCTGAGTTCATTCTGCAGCTTATAGTGAAGAGAGATTTATATTTAGCTGTGACCGTGATAAAAGAGCTTTTGCAAATACGGACTTTTAAGGAGTCGTTTAATTCAGCTGTAGAGAACATTTTGGTCATTTAAGTTGGAACTCTGTGATTTGAGGTATTGGATGAGGCTCTGAGCAACTTGGTCTAGTGGAAGGTGTCCCTGCCCATGGAAGGAGGGCTGGAACTAGGTGATATTTAAGGTCGCTTCTAACCCAGACCACTCTAGGATTCTATGATTGTTGTCTGCTTGTTTCTAACATCTGCTGAGAAAAACGTTGTCTGTCTAAAATAGGGGCAGTTTCCTAAAACTTGATGTTTTGGGCAGCATAGTATAATAAAGCCAAAATAAATCTGCAGGAAAGTAATACTGAATAAAAGTAAATTCATTCGTATTTATTTAAATGTTCAGTTCATCATTTATTTGTCAAATCCATACAGCCTCTGTTAAATCAGCAGTAAACACCTGGAGCTGCCTCTTTAGCTCAAAGAGCGTGATATAAGAGGAATATAGTTGCTATTGTGAGCCTTTTTCAAGATTTTCTGAGCATCCTTTGCAAGTCATTGATGTTGAAGCATTTGCAGAATTACAAGTGCAGAATCATTTTGGTTTTTAACCCCATGTTGACTTCACTCTAAATTAAGGAAAAGAATTAGAAAGCAATTTGCTGCAGTGCTGCACCCAAGAATAATTCTAATAAAGATTCCCTAAATGCAAGTGAGAATTTGCATGTTCTGTCTGCAATGGTGTGCAAATGCCGTGAACACTTCCTTCTTATTATATAACTTCATCCTCTTTTTTTTCTTTTTAAAGGGTTAATTAATAGAATTTCTATTTTCAAACAGAGATCATCATTTCCTGAAGACTGCTGTTCAAAATGTTAAAATAACCCAACTGAAAGCAGTTAATATTAACATCTCATAAAATGAGAACTCTTTGAACCATTTCAACTTACTCATTTCAGGTGATGCTGTGAGCACATGAATAGTGTGCAGGGACTCTTGGCTGCCTCTGTGATTTCCATCCAGAATTCCTGCTTCGTCTATCCTGCCTGTCAAAACTGCTTTTCTAGGCTGATACTGGATTCCAGGAGGTATGTCCTGTTTTGGGGATCATTACTGATTTCCATTAAATTGGGTTGTCTGTTAGCTGAACATAAAACAAAACAGTGAAAATCCAGCCACTGTAGAAATAAGTGCTAATTTTGGATCTTATGTTACTTATCCCTGTTTAGATCTCTGTATTCCAGGAGCAGCTTGGAGGTCGTTATGCATCAAGAGTTCTCTTGTGTTCAGTGTTATGCAATAGCGATAAATGGTTTAGCAGAACAAATTATGTGTGTTAGAGCTTCCAAGTGCATCCCCTGCAGTCCACCCAGTCCCTCAGTGCTATTCTTAAGTTGGAAGACATTGTCTGAAAGCCCCTCCAGATCAAATCCTGATTTTATTTTTTTTCATCTCATTCTACATGTGCAGCACACCTGGAAGTCCTGCATGACTCTTCACTGAGTGCATGTCCAGAAATGCATGAGCTTTCCTTTTTTAATTGCTGTGGTGGGTGAAATCTCTGACACACAGAAGAACAGTAAATCAATGAATGTCAGCACTAAATGGAAGGAGCTGACTTTGTAAAACAAGGATATCTGTTGTTTCAGATGCTGAACTACAAGATAACAGTGCTGTTTCCTGATTATTTTTTTAAACCTAGGTATTTGTACTCAAGTTGCAGGAAGAAAAATCCCAAACCAGGATGAAACGTGAAAAAAATGGGTGCAGGGAATTCAAAATTGCACCTGAACCGTCTCTCAAAGCCCACTGTCCCTTCAATTTCACAACAGGCTAGCACTTAATAAATCAGTAAAAGGAGCCAGAGGCATTCTGTCATAATATACACATCTTGCTCTGAGCCTTTGGTAAGATTAATGCCTCAAGGAATAAAGAATAAGAATAAAATCTTACCGTTTTTTATGGAATATTTGATACATTATGGTAGTAATACTTAAGACTGCAGATAAGTTCTTACCTCAGCAGTGATTAACAGAAGTTTGTGTATTCAATCTTTTTTATCCTTTTTCTGTCTTTTGTCAGGTTCAACTGTCTAAAATGTGGCTGCACAGGTGAAGCTAAAGATGCAAGCTGCAGATATAGATTGTCCCTAAAGATTGCTGACACTAAAGATTTGTTTGACATCACTGTTTTTGGAAGTTGCTTAGATCCATTCTTTGGGGTCACCGCAGAAAATCTGCAGAGGTAAGGAATAGATTGTCTGACCATATAACTGCTGCTATTTATTCAGCCTAAAAAACCTGAAGTGAGCCTAGATGGTGGGAAGTAACTGCTAAAGTGCTTCCTTCCAGCATTTCCTTGGTACTCCTCACCTTGAGAAAATGCCGAAGTTTGTTTCTTCCTGAAATCTTGATGTTTTGAGATGGATTACTTCTAGGTAGTAGAAGAAATCCTCCACTTGTCTATTGAAGGCAGCTACCACCTGTTAAGTGTGCTTCACTGTTTGGTTGGTTTGGCTTCTTCCTTGTATCCTTTCTCCTTTTTTTTGAGATGATTGATTTTCCTTTGTTTAAGTAAGTTGGCTTTTCCAGATAGAGCCTCTGGGTTTTCTTTTTTAACAGTTTGAATGCACCTTGTGACTTTTTGTCAATTTGACCAAATTTTTCTGAAGAAAGAAGGGAATTCTAAGAAAGTCTGTCAGTCCTCAGAGCCTGACCACCCACATTATAGGCTTCAGATTTTCTGAAATGTTGAACTGCCAGGATGGGGTATTCAGATAGATTCCCTGCTTCTTTGTCTAGTCTGTTATTTTCCTATTCCTTGTGTTATCACTGGCTCAAAGATGAATCGTTTTTAATGCCATATTAGCAGCATTAATAACCTGCTCATGACAGGCATTCTGCCCTACACTGCTGTACTGCTGTCTGCCATGAAAAGCAGTTATTTCCATGTCTCACATGAATACTACTGTGCTGTAAAGGCCTGGGCAGGAGGGATGTGTAAGGAATAGCAGCATATTGACAGCATTGTACAGTCACTGTGTTGGCAGAAAAATCACAACCACGTGGGGAACACCTGAAAGTCATGTGTGTATTAAACCTGTTCAGAGTGGTTGTTTTGTTTACTTTATCTCACTAACAAATTAGGTAAACTAAAGAATTGAATTTATAGGTTCATGGTTTACTGTTTTCATTCTACGTTTAGTTGAAGCTACCACAAAATCTTTTCCTTAACATGTGTCCTCATTAGCACTATACTACAGCTAAAATGCTATGTAATGCTTCCTCTGTTGGTCCAATACTTCTGTATGTTTTTATTCAAGGTATATTCAAGATTTCAATCAGCTGTCAGGAGAAACAAACACAGAATCATCTACAAGAGCGTTAGTTCAAGCAGTGGAAACCTGTTTCATTGGAAAAAGGTTCATATTTGGAGTGAAGGTAACTTTTAATTGACATTTTGGCCTTTTAGTGAGTTTTTGTAGCCAGTTAGGGGTATAGATTGAGTTATCAAAGCTTCATGTACAACATTTTTTGGGAATTTGAGAAAATTTAAGGCTGGGACATGAGAAGGATTCTGCTTCTTTCCCCCAAGACTCCTGTGGGGTTTTTTAAATGAGTCACATCCAAAAATCATCTTGAATGGCAGTAGTCAGCTTAACAGATTGTCAGGGTGCTTTTCGGAGAGCCTGAGCAATGCCAGCTCCTGTGCATATCAGTAACAGCTTGGAGTCTGTAAAAAAACCATGTATGGTTGGAGCAAGAAACAGGCTCTCTTTCCAAGCAGTGCCCTACCTTTCCCGTGCTGTGTAGTCTCCTTTCCAGTCTGAAATGTATGGAGAAGCACATTCCCGTGTAGCATTTTAATATTTCTGGATTTAAGAGCATTTTCAAAATGTTGTTAAAGTACAGCTGTTCAATATCTGCATTGGTGGCTCTTTTATGTGTTTAACACACTTTTAAACATTAGTTCTTAGCAATATTTCTATAGAAACAGTCTTCAAGGTCCTCTTCAAGTGGTGCTTATGTGAGTCATTCATATTATGAAATCTGTGAACTAAATCCTACCTGGCAGGTGTTTTGCCTCTCCCACAGGTACGATGAGGTTTGTATCTGAACTGAGATTTTTCCTGATGTACAGCATCTTAAGTAATGGAACTTGGAGGACTTAATGGATTAACTTTACTTACCTGGAACCTTTGACCAGGTCTGTGGGCCTGACGCCTTGACAAACATAACTAATCCTAGATATCACCAGCCTTGTGGCTGCTCCTGCACATACAAGGGCTGAACACACATTCAAAGACTCTTGGTGCAGCCCTTGGCTGTAGACATTTCTGTATAGTTGTGTTCAGCTGTGTATACAGTTGTACCTTCCCAGATAATACTCAGAATCAGCATAACATACTTTTTAAAGGCTTACTTAGAAGGTTGTTGTCCTTGGCTAACAGCCTTCAGCCTCAACCCTTGCACAGACTCAGGGAGGAGGAGGGTTGTTGGAGATAACTATATCTGCTTTTTGGCCTCTCTGGCTTTGCCAGACCTTGAGGGGTAGATGAGAAAGGGTTTATCCACTTCTTAAAATATTAGCTAATTCCCTCTCCATGTAACATCATTTTTCACCTGTAATTTCTGTGTAGAGAGAAGCAGGTTTTATAAAGAATTGCAGTTGAAACTCCTTTGAAACACTGCTGTCTAAAAAATTCTGAGCAGATAAAGGTTGTAGCTTATTTCCCTTTCACAGATGTAGTGCACAGAAAGTACCATGCTGGCTTTGGTAGCTGAGCTGCCAAGTCAAGTGTCTGGTACCAGAGTGCTTTGCTTCTGGTGCTGCCCAGTGCCTCCTGGATGAAAGAGAAGCACTGGCCTTGGGCTGCCAGCCATTCGCACTGAACTGCACCAGAGGAAGCCCGGAAACATCCAGTGCCCTAAAGGGAGGAAGAAATTTTCTGTGAAGTCCTTTCTGAGAGTTCTTGGTTGTTTTTCCAGCTCCAAAACTCTGTAATTGCAACAAGCAAAGAACCTCTCACTGTGATGTCCTTTATAGCCCTTGCCAGGGCTTATTTCCCAGGGACTGCCTTGTGTGACAGACTGTTCTGTATTCTCTTCCTTGCAGATCCTGACAAAAAGTGAGACCTAAATTTACGCCTGACTTAAAAGATGTGTTAATTTTTTTTTTCTAAGTTGGTTGTTTTTTTGTTTTATTTCCCCCCCCCAGGGTTGTGCAAGGGAAGATGGAGGGCATTCTGCTGCCAGCAGCATCTTGCAGAAGTGTTCCAGGATTAATAGAAGTACGAAAAACCTTGTAGCTTGCCAGATCTTCCTGCCAAATGCTGCTGTTACTGGCTTTACTGTTATCAGCTACTTAGATCGTCTCCTGCAGTCGGCAAAATTCAGGAGCTGTCATAGCAGCTCATATTTACCTGATGTGTCATCAGCTCCCATAGATGAACCTCTCAGTGAGCTCAGCAGCTTGTCTAGCCTGAGCAGGAGCTCCTGTTTTGTTCAGTCTAGTGGCAGGGAAAGTTTTTTAGGGTGCTGGCAGCAGTCCTTCAGTCTGACTTCATCTGTTGCTTGGGTAACAGCGGAAGACTTTCCCACTCTGGAAGTGGGAAAGCTGGTGAGTGAACAGCATGAACAAGAGGAGAGGCCTGTCTCTGCAGAATTGGGTAGTGTAAGCCTCAACAATCAAACTCTTTGGGACTCACAGTTTCTCATCTCATCTGTGAAGGAAGGGGATAAAGAGAAGGATAATGAATCGAGTTCACAGCTTAGTCAGACTGACGGTATCTCTGCAACAGATAAATTGGAGAGAGTATCCTCTTCAAACAGCGAATGTTCACATGGAAACAGTTCCAAGTTGTTACAACATCCCTTGGAATCTGAGATAGGAAACATTTACCCAAAAACTAGTAGTAGAAATTATTGTTACCCAGAAAAATCCCACAACTCCTTTGTTTGCAAGAGAGATGCCTCAGCTCCTAATCATGTAAATGTAGCTGGAGTGTCTCAGATGGACTCTATGCTTTGGGAAGAGCTCCCATTCTCAGAAAGCCTAAATCAATTGTTAGCCAGAATAGAGGAAGACAGGAGTGTTGTGACATCACCCAGCCTTGATGCGGGCGAACGTCTCCATCTTGAAAGTAGCAAGTTGGGTGTAAATCTTAAGAAATCGTATCCCAGGCAAGGCCCGGGTGATTTGCCTGCAGCCAGTGTCTCGGGGAGGCTCTCACCACCAGCAGAGAGCGATAGTTGGGAGAACACAGTGTTTGCTTGTTTTCAGTCAAGTGCAAACCCTCCGAGTGATGTGTCACAATGTGAGTCTTCCCTTAGTGATTTATCTTCAACGCTCAAGGAATGTGGAGCATCCTCGCCAGTTACACCAGAGCCTTCTGCTTTTCAGAGCATATGTGTGCAGTCCAAAGAAGCAAGTAGTGACCCTGCAAATCCATCTTGGTCTTTTATTAGGCTGCATGGAGAAACCGCTTTTTTAAAAAAGAGCAAGACAGCCACCTGTGTGCATTCTGCACATGAAAGCTGTTTAGCTGGTTGTGAAAATAAAGAAAATTATTCTACACCAAGCCAAAAAACAGATCTTACACTCACAGGGGGCCAGGTCTCTGATCCACCAACTCCCAACAATGCAAGAAGGATATATAAGAGAGAATTAAAACCATTGACAGAACTATCAGATAATACCTTCAAAAGTGTTAGTAGGAAAGAGCTGCAGTGGAACAACATCTTCCCTGAAGGCAGCTACAATGCTTCTGCTGATCTCTTTGATGCAAGTGTAAGAGAGGTGGCAAAACCTGTGGAATTCTTAAGTAAATCATGTAATTCTTTAATACAGGAAGATACTTTGACAGAGAAGGTCACAGCTGAATTGATGCTTTCTCCTGGAGGTGTTCTTTGTAACAGTTCAAAACTGAGCTCATCCCTACACCTGTCCCCTCATGCTTTTAGCGAGCACAGCACACCTGTAACTTACTCCTTTTGTGGTTCAGAATGCAGTTCAGTTTGCGCTCAGGACTTTGTTCCGTATTCACAGTCAACCCCTATGACAAAACCTCTGCAGAAACTCTGGCCTGTTAGGGAAGGAAGCTCTTTTGTCACCATCTTCACCCCTAAAAATCCCACTAAAATCCATTCCCAATGCAAGCGATCTAGGTCGTCCTTTCAGAACACTCTGCTGCAGCAGCTTACCAGCACATTAGTGAGACGTGGGAGCCCAAGGAACAGAGAAGACAAAGAAAGTGGTAGCTCTGCTTCACAGCAGTTCCTTAGCAGCCAACTGCCTGCCAGCTTTGAGTGGATCCCTCCATCTTCAAAGAAAAGGCTGAAACCAACTGCATCTTTAAATTTAAAAACAGTTAGCTGGGCTGCTGACTTGCAATCCACCTGTGGGCACACTGGCAGGAACCCTATTTCTGAAAGCAGAAAGAACAGTGAAAATGATGATCTCATCCAAAATGAGAGAATAAGTCCTGGGGATAGAGCTGGGATTCTAACAACTCCTGTATCTTCAAGTGTCACCAAGACCTCATTTTTAAATGATAAAGTCCTGAAAACTTGTTCCCCTTCAGAAGGCAAGAATCACCTCTCAGGTGGAAATCATTCAGGGGTTGTATTGGAAGGGCCAACTGTCTGGTCTCCTGAGCTGTTCTTCCAAGCACGGACCCCTTCTTCCAGTAAGCCAAAACACTAAGATACATTTCTGTGCTGTGTTATTTTTAATTATTTTTTTAACTTTTGGGGAGGAGCCAGTGGAAGAAAAGAGCTAGTTAAAAGTTAAATTGTTTATACATCTGTTGGCATATATCTCGCTAAGAGGAGTTGGGTTTATTTTCAGACCTTTGTGCTACAGAGATAAGGGAAATCAGAACTAGCAGTTTACTATATTTTATTGAAAATTAATTAGGATGTACAATAAACACTTTTGTAAATGTGTGAGTATTGAATAGATCTTACTTAATAAAGTACAAGTAGGTGAAGTGCTTTAATGTTCACTATTGTCTTTTCATCACAAGAGCAGCACAGGAGTCCATGTCCACTCCAGATTCTTGCCTGATGACTCTGGGGAGAAGGGCCAAGTTTTCATTGAGATTTGATGGTGCCTTTTATCTGAGCCCATTTGGGATCCTGTGACAGCCTTGGGTTGGGTGAAGGGAGCCATCCTGAGAGCTTGGTAGCAGCTACCAGTTTTCCTGTAAGCTTTTTCAAGTTAAAGACTGCTAGTGGCAGATTCCTGACAGTGTCTTTCCTCTCCTTGCTTTAAGGTCTTGTGGCTGAGCAGGGTATACATGAGGTACAGCCTCTCCTGCCAAGGGTGCACATGTGCTGAGGCTGCAGGCATTCCAGCAGGCTGACCCAGGAAAAAGTTACACGTGGTTATGCAGCAGGTCTGCACAGGTACATTGCCTCTACAAAGAAGCTTTTCCAAGTCAGTGTTGGTTGGTTTGGTTATTTTTTTTTCCCCCTCCTTATTTACAGTTGAAATCTAGGCACAGGTTCAAAGACTTGCCTGACTTTGAAAGGACATGGAGCACAGCTCTGGAGATCACTGAAAGACTTTAACCAGCAAACCATCTCTTCTTGCTGTCCCCAGCAAGATACTCAAGCACACTGCAAAAGTTCTTTCTGGTGTTTCAGGATCCTGCAACAGCAGATGGCAGTGGAAAGAGGTGCAAGATTTCTTCTGACAGGTCCAAGGCTAGAGCCCTGCAGTCCCTGAACCCTAGACATAAACGGAAGAAAAAGGAACATCTTGTTATAGCAAAGAAAGAGACAGAAAAAGAGCAGAATTAGACATCACAATTTTTAACAATGTTTAATTGATAAGCTGATGATGTTTTTCAAATGGGAGAGGGGAAATTTAGGTTAGATACCCAGAAAATATTCTTCACTGTGAGAGTGGTGAGGCACTGGCACAGGTTGCCCAGAGAAGCTGTGGATGCCCCATCCCTGGAAGTGTTCAAGACCGGGTTGGATGGGGCTCTGAGCAACCTGGTCTGGTGGAAGGTGTCCCTGCCCATGGCAGGGGTTTGGAACAAGATCTTTAAAGTTCCTTCCAACCCCAAACCATTCTGTGGTTCTGTGACCAGGGTAACCTGCGGATGGAGTCTCTTGCTAAGTGTGGTGCCAGTGACAGCACTGTTGCAGAACATGGCAGGGCTCTGCTGTAAAGGACACAGAGCTCCCTGTGCAAGGCTTCCTGGCACAGCCAAAGGGGCAGGAGGTAAGAGCAGAAGCCGTATGGGCTTTGCAAGCTGCTGCTGAGTTTCCCAGCTGAGCTTTAGCCCAGCAAATCAGCGCACCAAAACCACACCAGGGCTGCTTCAGTCAGGGTAGGGCAGGGCTCCAGGGTGAGGCCAAGTGAAAAGGCCTGGGCTTGTGCCTGCATTTGCCAAGTGCTGTACCTATTGAAAAGATTTTATATATTGCAAATAAAATCCTACTTGATGAACCCTTGGGGCAAGTGGAAAAGGAGTAAGAAATGTTGCCTGCCTGGAGATTATAAATCTGCATGTATAGCTTATGTAGAAGAAATTAAGGGAAAGACAGCATTACTCACACCTAAAGCACTGAGCATAGGAAAGGCAATACAGAAAAGGTTTTAAGACATTATAACACTTGAAACTAGTTTTTTTTCTACTACAGCACATAATAGGGCACTGCAGTTATCATTGGCTCTTTAAGCACTCCCTTGTGATGAACTGGACAGACACCCACTCTATCACCAGGAGTTAGACCTGATCCAAGTGAGGCACCAGAGACTTGATGCAGCTAGCTATGAAACACTGCCAGAGCTTCTACATCGTATACCTGACAGCATCTTGACATGAAATGTTTGGTCCAGCATGAGTGATTTTATTCAGCAGACAATTCACTCACATACTACGCTAAGTGATAGCTTTGGTGCAGGCTGATGTGATTATAATTATAAGCTTGTACAAAAAGACTAAAGCTCAGCATGTTTAATTCTGAGGGTAATAAAACTCCTGAAAATGCGTACTGCGTTTGTGATTGATTCCCTATGCATAGAAATCCATAAATCAAGACTAGATTTTAAATTAGGCAGGACTGTCTGTGCCATACCATTGAAATTAAAGCAGGACACTCAGATGTCCTGTGCTTTCTGCAAGAGGACTGCACACAGAGTGAGAGCAAAAAGTATTGTTGTGTGACAGGCCCCTGTCAGCAAGATGACATCTTCTGGGTAGAGCTCCCCACATGCTCGGTAGGGAGACTTTGACCATGAGAGGATGGAGGAGAGGCAGAAAAAGCTCTCTTGCTTTTGCTCCTGTAGTCAGCCTTGCCTTTCTTCCCCTGGGCAGCTTGTTCCCTTTTTGCAGGGAGCCTTTGTGTGCTCACATTCCTTTCACCCTCAGGAAAGCCTGGCACAGGCTGTACCCTTGCTGCTACACCTGCTGAACAAGAAGTGCACATCCCACTGGATACATGCTCCTTGCAAGGAAGAGCTGCTACTCTTCACCTGCCCCTTACCTTTCCCCAGGAAGAGCTTGGTCCATTTTCTCCAGCCTTCACCCCCAAAAGCAACACACTCCAGCCCTCCTCTCTTTCAGTAAATACTCACTTCCCAAGCGGTCTGAGCATCTGAAGGATGTTTCCTTCCTCTCCTTTTGCCTCGTTCCTACCTAGAAACATACAGGGACTTTTCCCTATCCAAATACCTCTCTGTTCTCTCACTGACTCAAATTGCCAGCTTCCTGGGGAAGGAAGAGCAGATGGTCCAGCCCTCATGTCAGACATTTACCAAGGAAGGAGCTTCAAGGTCAGTGGAAAAGGCAATAAAAGACACATGGTGTCTTCAAGCTTCACAGCTCGTTTCTCAGTGTAAGTGTTAGCAGGAGTCGTCTTTGATGTGCAGCAGAGCACAGGGGAGGAAACCTGATCCCCAGAATGAGTCAGAGCACAAACTTTATATATTTACCGAAAGCCAAAAGGCCTAAAATGGGAGATCTTGTCCAAAAGGATTCTAGGCCTTGAGGAAGGCAGGTCATTAGGGAACTCCAGTGGAGTTCAATGAGAATGAAAACAGCAAGTTGAAGGCTAAACAGAAGGAATAGCATTTAAAAAAAAAATGTGACTGGGTCAAAGAATAAAAGACAACCGAAGCATCCAACCATCATCCAACATTTATCCTACACAAACCCAGCAGCTTGCTAGGACAAGAGTTCAACCTGTCACAGGTTTGCAAGGTCAGTGAGTGGATGGTGCCTCTGTCAAAGGCCACCCTCTAGTGCCTGATGCCGGCACTTCTTTGACATTTCAAACCTCTATAATTTCTCCTGCTTTGAATATTTTTTTCTCTTCTAGTACAAAGGGACATTGCTCCCACGGGCAGCAGCTCTACATCTGCTCTTCTTGTGAGGTCTCAGTGCTGTGAGAGCCTCGGTATTCTCAGCCCAAGCAGAAAATCCTTAGCACCCATTCATTTGCTGGTCTAGTATCAAATCATGTCAGTTGAAGGCCTCATATTTAAGGCAACTTTGCTTTGCAGTCCAAATCAAAAAAAACCAAAAAAATCAAACACTTTAAACACCAAGTGGAAAGGATTAAACATTTATTTACATACAGATACACATGTAAGCAATTTCTAAGTATAAAAAGGACATTACAAATAAACGTGAAGCATCATACATTCATCATCCTGGTCATCCAAAACACATTCCTTTCGCAAGCCCACTGTACCACACTTGACCACAAGAACTTAAAGAAGAGACAAGCCAAATGTTTCTGACAGTGAATGATTCACAGTTTGGTGATTTGCTAACACCTATACCCTCCCCAAAGACAGCACTACGCCAGCAACGAGATCAATGGTCTGACCAGCTGTAGTGCATTTTTTTCCACTGAAATGGTTGTGCTTGATCAACAAAAAACACATCCTCTCCTCATCCTTCTGGCCACAAGTTTAGGAATCAGGGTTCTTGCTAAAATTCTGTACATTGTGCTAAATTCACAATTGTTGGGGAAAAGACAACAGACCTTTGTGGGGAAAAACTCCAACACAGGAAATTCCTTTTATGCTGTGACTTCCCTGGCATGGAAATCACAAACAAAATGATGCTGTTAGTGCTTAAGCAGATTTTTAAACTACAATTCAAACTATAGTTGACGGTATAAAACATACTTTGTTCATACTGTAAAAGAAATTACGTGCTTCAATGTTGATTTGATAGTAATCAAAGCTGAGGGTAATTCAGGTTTTCTCCTGAGGAAATGAAGATGCCTTTGTAGCATCTCTAAAAATTATCATAGCTTTCAGGAAAGAGGAAATGTTTTAGATTCAAAAGTCTAAAGGTAATGCAGAGCACGACAAACTTGTCAGTTAGATAACATTACAAAGGGAAACAAGCCAGTAAACATAAAATTAAAATGCCTACTCAAAGTATTAATGAATTCAAATGAGAACTGGGTGAGTCTTTCTGTATAGATCAAAGGCAGTTTGAAAAAAATGTCATGATCTGCAAATTCACAGAACAGCCAAATATGTGCAGCAGAACAGAGTGAAGTGGAAATAAAAGAGCAGAAAGAGCCTTGTCCCATATTGACAGCTGAGTGACTGCAGCTGCTCCAATCTCAGGGTTTTGGTTTTTTTTTTTTTTCCCTTTTGTAAACAGCTGTGGAGAATAAAATGGATGTGACATATCTGCAGTGCATCTTATTATGCTAAAAACTATGGCATATTTTAAACTACTTCCCTAATATCCAGAGATATACTTGTCACTCCCAATCAGCATAGTAACAAGCGCTGGGCTTGCTCCATACTCTCATTAGAGGGCCTTTTCTCCACTAAAATGTTGGCTTCAGAAGTTAGTTTTTCCCTCTTCAGTGCTGGCTGTGTGTGTGGATGAATGGTAACCCTTTCTTCCCAACAGTCTGCAAGAGCTGAGGCAATGGCAGTGCCTGAAATCATAGCAGCTCTCTCCACCATACACCAGGTATTTTATTCCCCCTCTATTAAAATGTAAAAATGGCATTCCCTCTCCTCTGCTTGCCCTTCTGTAAAGACTCAGCTGCTGGGAGACTGCAGGACACTACATTTACTAAAGCCCTGTGCCAGTGATGCAACCCCGGCCCTCGGAGACATTCACAGCACCCCCCAGTGACAGCTCCTCCTCCACACCACCCCAAGTCTCACTGGATGGAGAGCAGCACCCACCTACTCACTGGAGAGCAACTCATTTGCACCAAACTCCCATCAATTCTTGATGCCTGAATCCCTTGTATTGGTCCCGTAAGAAGGGAAGTATTCCTTACAGGGTGTCCTGGCTGGAAGGGGCTTATTGAATTATTAACTTTATGTCCATAGTAAGAAGCTTGAGGTGGCACAGAAGATGAGCCTCTGATGCTCTTCTTTCAACTAAAGCAGGAGTCAGATCCAGTGGCTCATGCAATCAGATCATCCCTCCACAGTGCTTGAGGCATGAGCAGTAACTAGAGAAGAGCAGATTCATTGATGAGAGGTATTAGAGGAATCAAGCTTTGAAAAGTGCCAAGGTTTGCATTCATATGACACCAGACACTCCAGAGCCCTTGACTGCTGCCCATGAAAGCATAAGAATACTTTTAACAACCCCTCCGCCGCAGGGAACCATGCACAGCTAAAACCATGACTGACACAGGTTTTGGCTATGTCATTTTTTGCCTGAGGACCAGGCATTCAGAAAATGCTCACCAGGGACACCACCACAGTGTACTCAAGAAGGTGAAGGTCCTTGAGAATGTTATCCCAAGATAAGAAGAAGTGGAAAAAGCAAAGGTGCAAATGTAAAGCTGGCATCTGTTTTCAAGTAATATTGTAGCACTAACCAGAGCTAAAATTATCGAGCTTATTGGAAAAGGATAACTGGTTCAAAAAATGTGGTCACATCCACCAAGTCCTAATTGCAAGTTATTAATGTGAAAAGAGAGACAATCTCCAAGTATTGTTAACCCAGCTCCTGTTCATCCACACAGATAAGCTGAGCCGTTGACCCTGGCTGTGCTCTTAAAACCAGTTTAATTTTTCACTGACAACGTTTACAGCCTAAATTACACTCATTGCCATCCCATTTTCTGCTCTGCCTGGGTTATCTTCCCCCCCTTATCCCATTGACTGTATT
The DNA here is from genome assembly GCA_014706295.1 of Lycocorax pyrrhopterus obiensis. Taxonomy (NCBI): domain Eukaryota; kingdom Metazoa; phylum Chordata; class Aves; order Passeriformes; family Paradisaeidae; genus Lycocorax; species Lycocorax pyrrhopterus. Next base: position 83,850,662 of record JACSVZ010000001.1, read on the forward strand.
TGAAGGAGCAAGCTTTAGAGATGAGGGTTTTTTTCTGGATATGTGGCTCCCACTCAGAAAGAAACACACACCTGTGACTCACATGGCATAGTTTTTACTTCTGGTTTAAGTTACAGCTCGCTTACATGAGGGGGAAGGTTGTGATGGCATCTGTGAGTGATGACAGGGGGTGACCTATCCCAGCTGGATATGGTTTAGTACAGCAAAGGCGACTTGGGGTCAGGTGAGTGAGGTGGTGATCAGAGGGGTAAGTCAGAGCAAGGCAGCGTGCTGCTTTGGGAGCCCTGCATCATGCTCAGGATGACTACCCTGCTGTCTGCTTTCCTAGCCAAGATAGATCCTGAACTGAGGCAGATATGAGATCAGTAACATTTATGGTACATTTAGCTACTGCTCAAGTGGATGACTGCATTTCAAAGACATCACCAGTTCCAGTTGAGGCTGCTCTGCTTAGGATGCACTACTTGCTTATAAGAAATCAAGCTATTGTTTCCCCACCACTCATCATCATAAGACAAGACTGTCCTTCAAAATGATGATCCTTTACTGCTTGCCAAGAGCAGCTACAATTATTACCCACAGCAACAAGAAGACAGAACTGATGCAAGGAAAAAGGGTGATGTCAAACCCCAAATTTGTTGAGATAACAACGTTTATAAAAAGAGGAAGAAAAGATTTTGATTTAACTGGGTTTTCACTACTAGAATTGATTAGAGTATTTCCTTAAGCTCCAGAGGGTTTTCTGGTGAGCCCTTAGGTACAGAGACATTTAAAAAAGGACAAAGAGTTTCCATAGTTGCTCACTGGGAATTCACAAAGTATCCTCTAGAAACATCTTTTTCTAACTGAATTAACTCAAAAAGGACTTTGTTAGTAGGAGCCAATCACATGAGGATATTGGGTGCTTTGACTCTAAAAGAATGAAGAATTTCTGACTACATTTCAAAGCAAACCCTTATGAAAGCCCAGAGCAATCAATATCGAATCCATGGACGCAATTTTAAAAGAGGATGGTATGGAAAAAATCCTGAGCACATGGAACCATCTCTTTACTTGCATTTTCTACTCCAGAGAGTCATCTTTCCCTTGCACAAAGGGCTGTAGCATTCATTCTGCCCCACAGTCAGGAGAAGGTTTCTGTGACAGTGTCTCCAGCCATATCTGACCCTGATGGCACCACAGGTTCCCAAAGGGCAGCATATCCTGCATGTTTGCTCAGCCTACTTCAATAGCTGGAGAATTGCACCTATTTTCCAATTGAATTCAGTCTCTGACTGCAGGAATCATGCCAGCTCAACATTTCAGCCTGATTTACAGACAGTCCTTCATACTGAAAAGAGAAGACAAGTGGAAAAGCAGCTGAACAAACAGCGGTCCTTAGGGATAACAAACAAGGCAAAACCCAGTGGATTTGACTCTAACTAATTGCATCCCTTGTCAGCAAAAGCTCTGGAAAGCCTGTTGTCCCACGTGCCTGCCCCCATCGTGCTTCTGCATCACTAACTTCGACTTTCCCTCTTTTCAAATCACATCTCCTGTGTCAGCCTCAGTCTGCTGCTGTTATTACTGGTGCTGAAGGAATTCAATAGCCATTAACTGCTAAACCTAGACTAGCAGGAGCCAACTGCTACCAATACAGTCATTTCCAAAAAATCACAAACAGCACCAGCAGGCTGACAGATTTTAAAGGCTGTTTCACGTGTTCTACAGAAAAAGAACAAAGTATTGCCTGACAATTTGTCATGTGTGGCTTTCATTAAATGATGATCACAGAACCATTTAGTATTCAGAACAAACATGTATCTGACTGCACGCTCCAACAGCTTACCTGGAGGTCAAATCAAGACTTCGGGGTTCGAGGTGGAAAGAGGCACCCAGCATCCCCTTTCTTTACAGAGCTCATAATTCCACTTTTCCCATCTTATTTCTTTGACCTGAAGGGATTTTTTTGATTTGGGTTTTTTTCCCTTTCATGGGGAAACACAAATATGGACAGAAGGGAGTCATGGCTTGTCTCAGCAAACTCTCAGTGTCAACACCCAATGCGAAACTTCACAGCGAGTACTTCACACCCAGTGATCTGAAGCACTGAATGTTTGGTGGTTTACTCGAGATCAGCCTGACTGAATCAGTGGCTCCCACTGGAAGTCAGAGTGTAGACCATCCAGTTTTCAGAGATGCTCTTACTAATCTCTGCAAACAGGCTTGCTAGATTAAGCAAACATCTGTTGATCATCCAGTATTGGCTTCTGCTTGGACATAATCATTGTGCTAAAAATGTCAAGAAAGGGCCTCATTACAGGACTACTACAAAAATTAACATTCAGCCAGAAATAAGATTACTCCATGGCTGTGAATATATTGCCCTCAAAACGCATTCAAATCCAGCAACCACACTAAAAACTTGGCTCTCATAAAAGCAGAGAACATTCCCAGTCAAATTTGGCCCCATTATATCAATTCTGCATGGATTTTGGATACTTTATCCAGCAAGCAGGACAAGGCTTTTACTGACAGTTCTCTCAAAAATTTAGCAAGGTGTTTAGTTGGAGAGCTGATTATCACATAATTGGAATTTGTACTTATTTTATGTATTTTTATTTTTCAAGACTCTGCAGTTGATAAAGTTCCTCTTCCAGTTGGGAAGCCTTCAGCAGTGGATCAGACTGTAGAAGAGAAGCCCTCAAGGCTACAAGGAAAGTTTGGCTGTATGCACTACAGAGATATTCAGAGGTGTACAAAACTACAGCTTTGGTTTATGACCTTGTAAAAAGCACTGCACATACCACCTTTGTTTCCTTTCAACTTTTTAAGTCTCCACAGAATAAACACTGAAAGAAATCAGTTCAAATTTGACCGGAGAAGTCAGGTAATTCACTTGAACATCAGCCCAACCACAGCACTCCACCCCGCCACAAAAGCACATCACTGTCTGGACATGGAGTCCTTACACAAAGATTCCCTAGCAATAAAAAGAACCAGTGCTTTGAGGTTGCTAGTAGGCAGCTAGTCTCCAAAATAGTCACCTACAGATTAGGAAAGCACTGGGAAACGATTTAGGCTTCTAGGAATCTCAAAGTAAATATCCAAGAAAATAAAGTTAGCAGTTTCTGCTATTTGACCAGCTCAGTTTGTTCAGTCATGTTTAATGCATTCGAGTTCCACCTCCAGAAGTGATGCAAGGAGCACTTTAAAATGCATTTATAGTTGTACACTTGGCAGGGATGAAGAATACCTGCCCAGCTTTGATCTTCTTGGAAACCAGGCTGAGTAACCCACGGGTGTTTTATTGGGCAGTCTCCTTCCTCCCCAATTAAGCTGATCAAAGAGCCCTGCCCTATTTATTATCAATTATATGCTGACAGGTCCAGCTTCAGGGAGTGAGAGCTACTACAAATTAAATACACGTGGTATTGATTTTTGAGTGTTACCTGCCATGGAACACCCTGAGCCCAGCTCTAAAGAACTACCTAAGAGCTGTGCAGAATCAGCTGTCTTGCAGTTGGGTGCTCCTCACAAGCTCAAATGAAGCTGCATTTGGCAATTTGGGGAATGCTCAAGAAGAAAGATGCTGCTCTTCAGCACAGGCTGTATCACATGGTCCAGCACAGCAGAAGCCACCAAGTCCCACACATTTCCAAATCCTCCAGATTACAACATGAGCAGAGACTGAAAAGAACCGGAGCAGAGCAGCAGATGACATGTTCCCCAACTTCTCACACTTACAGAAGCTCCTTGCTAAATGTTACCTAAATTACAAACTTCATACCACAACTTCTACATCTTCCTTTTACCACTAGTCATGAAAATGACCTAAAAATAGCAAGAAAATATTAAAAATGGCCATATGACAAACCAATCCCTCCTCTCTCTGACACAGAGTCAACTCCCCGTTACATATCAAAGGCACAACATGATACAGCCCAAAGAAATCTTTCCAGGAAACAAAAAAAAAAGCATTTCAAAGTGCCTCTTTTAATTGCTATTGTTTTCAAGAAGTATTTACTGGCAGTTTATGTCAATACAAAAGCTCTGTTATAATCTTCAGTAAAAGCCAAATAATATTAAATTGATTAACTCTAAATTGCAGCATATCACAGCCATGTAATCGCCAGGAGAGATTTATTCAGATTAGCTAAACTGAACTCAGACTCCTAAATATAATCGTTTATGTGCGCATTCACTATCTTCTGATTTCGCTTCCATGCCAACATGTAAATTTGCAATGCATTGTATGGCACTAGAGGTGGAGTAACACCACAAACCCCAGGGTGCTTCCACTTCAGGGGTTCTGGAGGAAGAAGTTGCCTAAACAGTTACATGTACCAGAGTCTGGGATTAAGGGTGCAAAGCATCAGGTAAATAAAGTGACTCTACAGCCCTGAACCTAAAAGCTACCCTAGCAGAGAGACCAGATGCCAAGAAGACACCTTCGAGAGCACCTTTGAGAGCAGTTCCACAAGGTGAGAGCTGGAGGGGTCAGACATGGAACGACACCACTTGCAACCCATTGCTATTCCCACTTACCGTCAAACCCTCTGCAAATTTGTACTCCTGCCTGTCAACAAGAGCAGTAGCTACAAGCTTTGTTTTTCAGCCGGACTCATTGCAGATTGCCAGTTCAGACTGAGCTTCCTTTGAACCCTCATACACAATCCATGCACGCAGAAGACTTTGGTCATGTGTCTGGTGCACTTTTGCCAAGTCCACCAATAATCTTTCCCAAGGCTAACTTTTTACATCAGGACATGACTAATTAGAGGAGGAATGGTTAATTTATTTATTTATTTATTTTTATTTCTGGAAAGTCTTTTCATCCTTTGTTGGATATCAAAGAAGCACACAGTCCTTTCCCACTATGTTCAGGCCTAGAAAAAGAGGTAATGAGATTTTTTATTTTTATGAACAGTGCTTATTAGTGTTTTTTCCTAACCAGTCTAAGTTACACATTCAGAAGACAGTAATGTGGTAAGACTACGTTTGGCCTATGGAATATTCGCTGAACTGCTAGCACCAAAGGGAGCAACTGCGCTGTATCCATGTCTTCTACAATCTTGAAAATGTTGCTATCTGTAACTTTTTTGTTTATTCCATGTTCATGAAAGTGCCGGTAGATGAGAGACATAACACTATTTCAAACACCAGACTCCTCCATGAAGACGCAGGGGCAGACGTTATGTACACGTCCCAAGAGCTCGCTCGCTGACAGCCCAGGAGATTGCTGGTGTAGTCCAAAGTCAGCGTTCATTGTTGCGTTTTTTTCTTATTTTGTTTTACTTTAAAAAGGATCAAAACACATTGTTCTGCAAGCGAGATTTTGATCTCTTCAGTATCTTCAAGAAAGGCTGGTCTACTCTCCCACAGAAGGAAACAAAACAGCTCCTGTTCTGCATCACATGAAGCACTTGTGCAACTCCTCCTTTTCTGACCTGCTCCACGGACTGCAAGAAAAATGAAATTTAAACCCTGTTGTATTCTGCTACATTGCCATGCAGCTGGAGCCATCAGCCTGCCATGTTTCCAGGACTGTAACCTGACTCTGAGTAAACCAGATGGGTCAGAGTGGCAGGAATTCCTCCAAGTAGATACATCCCAGCATAGGAAAAAAAAAAAAATCCACTTGGCCCATGGCAGAAGGGGCAATCACATGCCAGCTCTTTAATTAAAATTACAGCAAGTCAAGTAGCTGATACTTTTCCCCTCTCCTGGTAAGGGGGATGAGACATTGTTCACAAGGGTGTTCTGTCGTGCCTCGCTGATCAACCGGCAGGCCAAGTCCAGGAAGAGTTTTTCCACATTATCCGATTCTTTTGCTGACGTTTCCAGATAGTACATGTCCTGTGCTTCAGAAAACTCTGCAGCTCTTTGCTGGGAGACTTCCCTCTTATCAGCTAAATCAATCTTATTACCTGCATTGATAAAATATTTTAGAAAAGGAGTTAATTTGATTTCAAAACCAAGAGAAACTGAGGTCTATAAAGGATAAATAAGAGTTTGGTTTGATATATGTACAGAGAGTGGCTTGGATATGTAACTCCTAGTGCTTGCTCTCCCCTCCAAATAATGGATTCCCTGAAACACTCAAGTCCACTTAATATCAGCTCATTTAATGAAATATGCCCTGTGAACATCCAAGTCAGTTTGCTTTAATTTAGCACCAGTGCATCTGTTTGCTGCTATCAACCAACTTTAAAGGATTTCCATTCTAACATCTATTGAAAATTCTCCTGTGCTTGCTCTGAGGAGCACTTAAAATGTCAATTATAGCATATCAGACACTAAATGTGATATTCATCATGTTGTTTTAAAAAAGCCCGGCATGGAAGGAAGCCTCTCTATTTCAGTACTCCAGTATAGGATTCGGCTGTGCAGGCTGGAAGAGGCATGGGCTTGGAGGGCACTTGCACAGTGAGGTGGGGTGAGAAACCAATCCTTTAGTTCAGAGAGATCTGTTTAGCAGAGAGTTGATTAAAGCCTCAAGCAAGCATCTGATATGATTATGCCCTATTGCTGGCCACTTAACTTCAAACATGGTGTTTCTGCCATAAATTAATCTCACAGCAAAAGTAACAGACCAGGACCTGCAATAACAGGCAGCTCTGCCCCCGGACTCAGCAGGTTCAGGAGGAAACATCTCCCGGCCCCACTCCTACCAGCAATTACATGAGAGCTCGTGGGAGGAAAAGGTGGTGTTTCCACTGGCAAGCCTTGTCTCATTGCCTTCCCCTTATCCAAGAGGGATCCAAGGAGATCCAAGATATCCTTCTTTCCCAGTGAAGCACTGTCTTGGACCCACTGCATGCACTGAAGTTACCCTTCTAAACAGATTATCACTCAACAGAAGTGATTTATGGGTGTCACCATCTTCAAAGTGTGTGTTATGACTAAAATACGATTTATATGTTGTGCTGTGGATGCTAGCAACTAGCTTAATGTTCACTGAAAATTTAATGTACTTTTGTTAGTCACTTATTAATTATTTCTGCACCATTTGTACCCAGGCCATACTCAAGGAGTGTGAGTTTCTTGTATGGAAGCTCTATAAAACCCACAGCTCACTTGAAGTAGCACAGGGGCATATAAAACTCAAAAGATTTTTTTTTTTAAATACACTTTTAGACACTTCTTACAATGACCTAGATTTTTTCATTTAAATAGCAAACTATTAAAGGTCACACTGTAGCAGGAAACTTTTTAGCTTTCCCCAAGTTATTTTTCCACTGTTCTTTATATATTCTTGGACCTTTAAAAGCCAAGTCCCAACTATCAGATGCTGAAAGCAGAGCATGGAAAAGCACTGGTAGGCAAAATAACCTTCGCCTTGCTTGTAGCAGACAGATGGCCTGAGGTCTGTTTTGCCTTGAGTTGAAGCTCTACAGATTAATATAACATTCAGTTATTTATTTTTAGTTTCCCTAAAACCCATGCAAGAACATCCAGTTTTCCAGCTCTGCCCCACCTATGAATGCTATGATCCACACAACCATCACGTCCTGATGTGGTTCACAGATCCTGACCACTTAAGACAAGACTGGTTGTCCCACACCTATGGGGTATAGCAACCTGCAGACATCACATACTTGTAGAGATCTGATCTTGGAGTCACAAGGGGAACTGCTCTGTTCTTAGCTCGGTGGTAGCTGCACCATCTACACTTCAGTCCTTTATGGGACCAACTGGTGGGAAGCCTCCCCCTCTGCAGGCAGTAGCCTTAGACCCAAAACAGGACCACGCTTCAAGAAGTGGCCGTGGCATCCTGACCACCACTATCAGCATCCTGGGGTTATTTGCAGAAGCAATGGTCCAAGCACTGGGTTCAAGGCTGTACCCTGTGCCCACTGCAGTTACAACCGGTTGGCAAGAAGATCCAGCACACCAGTCCAAGCATCCTGCACCACCAGGTGACAGAGCTGCCAGGTTTTCCTCCTGCTAACATCTCCACCTGCCCCGCACCCGGGCACGCACAGCTCGCCCCCTCACACCCCTCCCTGGTGGTCAGGGGCCACGGTGGCTTACCCACGAGCACGGTGATGACCTTGTTGCTGGCATACTGCTCGATCTCCCGCAGCCACTCGGGCAGGCACCGGAAGGACTCCTCGCAGGTGATGTCGTAGGTCAGGATCAGCGCGTTGGCGCTGCGATAGTAGCTCTGCGTGATGGACCGGAACCGCTCCTGGCCTGCCGTGTCCCAGATCTGCAGCTTTTGCCATGGCAAGGAAGGGCGGCAAAAGGCAAAAGAAAAAGTTATTTAAACGTTTTTTATTTGATAGCAGCACCATTTTGACCTAAAAAATCCCCTTCAGGGTAAAACCAATGCTGGGAAAGCACTTAGCTCTTCTCCCTTCAGCTTCCCTTCCCCCAGCACTATTTGTTTCTGTTCCTGCACTTGTGGATTGAAATGCAAGGCACAAAGTCAGCTGGCACTGCGGCCGACGGCCCTGGACGCTGCAGGTCTGTCAGCTTCCATGCAACTTCTAGCACACTTCTCCCTCTGCAGTGGGCAGAACTGCCAGCCTGGAGGGGCTAGAGGGAGAAAGTCACTTCTCCCACCCCTGAAGTCCAACAACAGCAGCTTCCATTCCCAAGAAGGAGTAAGAATGCCTCTCCTCTAGCCCACAGAGCTGGTTACAGTTATCCAGAGTCAATGCAGTGATGGATGGAAAGCACAAGACTGAACAAGGAGCTCAGCCGAAGGCTTATCTAAGGTTTGTAACACATTTCCTCTCTACAACTTCAGCCATCTCCTCCAGCTGCTCACTGTTTGCCTTCCCAACATGTAGAATTGGCTGACTTGTCCTTAACTACATCACAGAATCCTGAAATGGTTTGGGTTGGAAAGGACCATCTAGTTCCAGCCCTCCTGCCATGGGCAGGGACACCTTCCACTATCCCAGGTTGCTCAGAGCCCCATCCAGCCTGGCCTTGAACCCTTCCAGGGATGGGGCAGCCACAGCTTCTCTGGACAGCCTGTTCCTGTGTCTCACCACCATCAAAGAACTCATGAATGTTTGCCAAACCCTCTGGATCCATAAAGACAACAGATATTTCCCAATACAAACTACACTTACACTGGTTTTATATTTTGACCATCTGATAGTTTTTGGTGGGTCATCAAAACCTCAATTGTTCAAAAAGGAAGTCCAAGAAACAAACACCCACGATTAACATAATTTCAAGATAAAAGACTATTTATCTCTGTCAGCTTTTATTTTTTTAAAGCACCTCTCCCTGGAATTAAATATGTGGAAGGATGATTTCCAGCCAAAATTCTGTGTACTTTGGGAAGAAAAAGGTAAAGTATTTGAGATTTTTTCCACATATTCAGCAGCCATTACAGAGAAAACCTTATTCTTGCCCAGTTCCAAAGCTGAGCTACACCAGCCACTCATCACAAATACGTTAGTTTGAAATGAGAGCCCCCAATAGCAGCTTTGAGATGTGGGGTATAATTTTGAAAAAAAGCCCACTTTTTTTTTGCAGAGAAAGTAATTGTGGCTGGCTCACAGCTCCTGGGCACCTTTGTGCTTTTAATCTCTTGGCATACTTGTACTTAAATGGCTGAACCTGGTATCTGTAAAGTGACACACAAAACCATAAGTGAAATTACTTGCACATGAGAACCAGAAAATGAATGAGTCCTCGTTAAAACAAACCAGCCTCCAAACTCTGGCAGATGGAAAGAGACAGATAATTCTGTTGTTACTCAGCTGTTTCCCAGGAAAAACATTTAATCACTGTCTACTGGCTAACTCCAGCTTATATATGTTCTGCCTTTATTGAGAAGATCTCTAAATTGATAAAAACTTGACGTGAATATGTTCTTCCATTGCTTCAATCTAACAGACATTGAAAGCAGAAGAGATTGTGCTGGGGAGAGCAGACATGAGTCCACGTACGAGCTGAGTGCAGAAGACAGGGAAGAGCCCCCAGTCTTACAGCTACTGATAAACTCTTCCTGCACACAAAATGCACATCTCACACTTTCCCTCACAGGTCATTTCTGTCAAATAAAATATTTCACAGCACTCATTTTATTTGTACAGTATTTTTTCCCCAGAATAAGCAAAGACAGTGTCTGACTCAGCCTGCAGAAAATCTAGATGTTTATTTTCTTGGTGTCAGCTGATGCTTCCCGCCCTCCCAACATTTGCACATTTAGCTTTCCACCAACGAGATCACTGGTCCATACAGCACAGCCCTCTGCTTGCAGCACTGAGGGTGCTTAGCTTTGACCAGCATGGTAACTGCTATCTGCTTTACTTCAATTTGTGGGCCCTCTTGCTACAAGTGCTGCACATATTTTTATAGTTTATTAGAAGAAGCCAGGCAGATCAAAATCCCCCACAACTGCACAGTGCTCTCTCAGCTCATTGGGCAGTGAGCTTTGGTAGCTGCTCATATCTGGAGGAGCTTGCACACAGCTTGAAAGCAAGTCCCTCTCCACTGACTGTATAATACTATTTTGAAAGCTGGAAACTACTTTCCCCAGAAATCCATAATTTATTTTCAAGTCTGAAAACTTTTTTGGTAAACAGCTCTGCTCCCTCCTTCTGGATCCCAGCAGACATGCAGGGGAAGCTGCCCAGAACAGATGCAAGAGTCATGGCTTGGGCAGTGCTAAATGAGCTGACAGCCAGAGCAGCTCTGTTCTCTGACTCATTTCTGCTTTTCCCTCTCATTAAATGTTTATTCTCACAAGCACTGCTTACTCAAAAAGTTTCAGCTACAAGACCACTGAAAGAAATGTTTGCCTTCCAGACTCCAGAAGGCTCATTCCAGTGTCCAGATGTATCATACTAAGCTCCTATCAAGGCTTGGTCGCTGAAACTGAGCTCCAGCAACTCCAATTTACTGCACTGGTGGGGGCAGGAGAGGGACTTTAGGAACCCAGTATTTGCCATGTGAACTATAGCTGATACACCAGCTAGCACTTGCTAAGGCTCTGTGACACACAATCCTGCCCCAAGGTGATTCAGAGAGGACACTTGTGCATTCATCAGACATTTGCAGGGCAGCAGGGACTTTTCATTTAGCTTGTAGAGCTTCCCTGAACCATCCTTGCCCCTGAGACAGGCCACACTGGCACAACTACTTCCAGTATTCTCTGAAGAACTTTGCACCCTCAGCCCAAATTAGTCTTAAAATAGGATTATATCACAGGAGCAACACTTCAAACACAGACAAATCCTTAGGGCGAGTTCACCAGTACAAACCCCAGACCTCATGTACAAGTGATGTTCTTAAGGCTCCAGCAGAATTTGACAGAGAACCAGATGCCTGAAAAGGAGAGGTATCTGAAGTGGATGGGATTCATGTCCCCCAGGACTTCTTTTCTCCCTCTAATGACCAGGACAGTCTTGAGATTTCTGGTTTAAACCATGTATATAAGGGAAAAGAATGAATTCCACCTCCAGTGCAGTGATTAAGCCATTTACCAGCTCAGATCCTCTGAGTTGCTTCACTGGAGCTGCTTTTGGCTGAGAGAAACACCTCTGCTGTCTTAGGAGCTTGGGACAAGCAGCATTCATGTCCTGGCAAGCCCTACTAATGAGCATCGAAACCACCAAGCTGAGCACCAGCACCACAGTGGCTACACGTGATCCTCACTGCTTCCCTGCCTGCTGCTCTGGCCCACCTGCATAGCCACGTGCTGAGTATCAACTTGGTCTTTACCAGGTGAAGGATTCCTACCTCTTGTCCTTCACCTGCTCAGGTGGGAAGTCTCCTGGTGAAGCACCACCACTTCCCATAGGTTTGTAAGCCCCTCACTCAGCAGAGTGGCAGCCTGCTGACATGACCATGGCTCTGAAAACATGTCCTAAACTTAGCAACACAACACCTCATTTTCTTCTTAAAAACCCTCCATGGTGCTGTGTTAAAAAACCCCGAGGGCTGAAAGTCTGCCCAAGTCCACTGTTTCCATCCCATTACTTACACAAGCTTAAAAAACGGGTCTCAATGTTACATCCAGCCACAGTCACACCAGTGCCACTCTCACACTGGGTTTTGATATAGGCAGCAAGGGGAAAACTGCTGGTTTTCACTTTGATGCCCCCAAATTTCATGCAGGCAGAGTAATTCCAGGAGCAGCTCAGGGACCGTGGACACCTTGATATTAGAGGCTCAAATAACCGTACTCTTCTCTCATCTCTGACACCACAGTAGCTCAAGTGAAACCTCTACTAACGAACAAAGTGGTAGCAGCCAACATTTCTGGGCTCTGGAACCCAACCATGGATCCCATTAAAGCATGAGATTGGTCCCCAGTGTGTTTTGGCCCAGGCAAAGCAGCTCTCTGCCAAGTGATGCTCAGGCTCAGTTTGGGAGTTAGCTCAGGACAAGGACAGTTTCCCAGCAGCGGTTTGGTTGCAACCACCCTATTTTAGAGGGTGAAAGAGTTAAAAATATGGAGAACTTTGCCCTTTGCAGTTCAACCTGTTGGCTGAAACACAGGTACTGTGATCATCTCTGCTTCTCCCAAATCCATAGCTTGGCAGAAGCGGAAGATGAGCCTTTGTCGTGCAGAACCACACTAGAAGCCTGTTCTCCACAATGGCCATCTTGGAGCTCACAGGAGAAGACTTCCCTCAAGCACAGGCTGGTGGGAATGCAACGTATTTCTGCCTACCAGAAACACAGTGAGAAGATGCTGCACTGAAACACTTCTTTGGGCTTCCTCACCTCCAGCCAGGCATGACCTTACCATCTCCTAAGCAAGGACAAGAGTTTTGCAAGACCTCCCTGTTCCATTTTCTCCCCTCCAGTAGGTTCACTGTTACAATCCTGATGGTAATGGTGGAGAGGGGCATACGGATTGTTAGACCCTGCATTGCCTAAGCCATGCCAGACAGCTCTGCGCTTCCTTGAGTGTCTTCCAGCAGTGGAAAGGCTGCAGCAAGAAACCTCAGCTATGGTACTGCCACATGAATTTACACTTAAAAGTCATAAGGCTCCTACCTTTACTTTTTCACCGTTTATCTCCACAGTTTTAATCATAAAGTCAACCCCAATCGTGGCTCCTTGCCCTGGTGGGAAAAGCCCCTGGAAGAAAACAAGAGTTCAATTAAACTTATTTCTACAGCAAGAGAAAACTCTCACTGGGTGCCAATCCTCACCCTTTTCCATCTTCAAAACTATTAATCTGTTGTCCCCTTCCCATGATACTTATTTCACACATGACACTTATTTCGCACACATTTAGAGTGTGACATTTCCCCAACATGAAGGTTACCATAAATTCAACTCTGTTGTGTTTTCCCTGCCTAATACACCCCTAGTTGTGCAGCAAGTCATTGACTTCAGAGGCAGGAACACAGGAAAAGAAAAGGAGGAAAAAAGAGAGAGGGAAAGCCCTTCTACTTCTGTGCAGTTGGAAGAGGAAGGGGAAGTGAGGACATTCCATCCTGCTTCCCAATGCATTGAAAGACGTGTGAACATCTGTGTGGGATGAGATGCATTTGCAACCTTTTGCAACCTCCACACAGCACCTTTTCCCTCCACAGCACTCCATGGCACTGACAGGCATTTCTGGCAGCTCTCAACAACAGGGTCACATCTCTGCACAGCATTTCAGGAGCAAAGCACGGAGCCAGCCATCACCAGTGCCCCAGCAATGGCAAGGGACAGCGCAATGCTGGTGGTATTTGATTGCACCACCATCAGAAAGGAGCAGCAGCAAACGAGAGTTGGAGTTTCTGATTTCTGGTCTACCAAGTCATGTTGATTTTGGGGCACATCCATCCCCTACAGCAGCTGTGCTGCCAAATAACAAGCAGCAGAAGTGGCCAAAGATTTTTGCTGTTAACCTTTTGGGTTTGACTAGCTTTAGTGCCACTGGCTGCCACATGCTTTTGGACAGCATCTAAAATCACTATAGCTTTATAACTAAAATTAACAGTGAAGGAGAAAATTGCTGACAATACCTAGTGGAGAGTGCAACCAAAACCCCTCAACTTGTGCTTTATGATGCATCATGCAAAGCCTTCCCTTGCCCAGGATCACAGAAGCATGGTCCTTTCCCTGCTATTCTGCCACAAAAAAAGACACTGGACTGACAGCTCAGGACCCAGATTATCTATTTACTAATGACAATTAACAGGGAGAACTTTGTGCAGCAAAGGCTGGGGAGACCAGGAGATGTGTTGGTCCATTGTACTGGTCCAGAACACCACCAAAACAGGAGGAGTTGTTCCAGTGGCTTTCAGAGGGGACTTTCCACCTTCAGAGAGGAATGAGCTTTCTCCAACACAAAATCCAGAACAGGGCCAGGTGCAGCATTAGACACAGAAGTGCTGCTTGTGCCAGTATGTCTCTGTATGTGATGAACGCACCAAGAGTGTGAACAACAAATGCTTCAGAGCTGCGATGCTGGCAGAGCCCTCAGTGCAGAGCCACAGGCTCCATGCTCCCATCCCAGTGCTGTCCCCATCCCAACACTCCACAACCCAAGAGGTGGCCAACCTTACCTGAGTGAAGCGACGGACTAAGCAGGTCTTCCCCACACCGGCGTTGCCGATTAAAACAATTTTGAAGAGGAAATCATAATCTTCCATACTCATTTACGCAGCTGCAAGAGAGACAGAGAGCATAACACTGCGTGAACCAAGTCAGTGGGGACGTGCCCTTTTATCCCTGCTGAACTTTATTACCCCAAATATTCAGAACAAAGGTCTCTTGGCAGACACGTGGCTCCTCAGATAAGGGAGAAGAGCACTTTTCACTCTGAGCCGAGGCATCCACGTAGTCAAAGTCAGCTGCTGTGAAACCTTGGCCCCATTTTGGTTCTCGTGCAGTCTCGTCTGGCTGCCAACAAATTAGAGATGCTGGTTTTCAGCTTTCCAAGCACTGCTCCAAAAACCTGAGACTGATCCTTAGATGTTCCCAAATGTTTGTTTTGCTTTTAACTACGCCAGCTCCAAAGGACAGCATGGACTTTGTCACACTGTCTGAGGATCATGTAATTTAGTCCTGTTAGGGAAATATCCCAAATTCCACCATGAGCTCCTCCAGGAGCACACTGGGTTCACAAAGAGCAGGCTTGGGCACACATGAGGGCAGAACAGGTAAGGGACTTCATTTAAAACAAAAGCAGCAGTGTTTGCCTTAAAAACAGAAAGAGTTCATATGCTAAAAGTGTATGAAAAGTGGGGTGACAGTTTAGCTGAAGTACGAGAGGTTTTTAGAAGAGGAGAAATAATAGACACTAACAGGAATATTACACTATGATAATTTTATTTAGTTTTGTGAGGAATATTTAGATTGCTCAAATGGGAAGTGAACAGAAAGGAGCTTAGGAACTATCCAGCACACTCCATGCCCCAAATCCAAGCTCCTTGGCAGGATGCTGAGACTGATATCTCAGCAATGTTACAGGAGATGGGCAGGGTTGCCTACATGGGGGAAGACCCACACGGCTTCCTACGCCACTCACAGCACGGGGAGGACCAAACAGACAAATGCAGAGTTTGCTGCAGCTGAGCAAGTCATAAGGGATGAGCATCCACACCTCCATCTCCAGTGCTCCCAAGGGTGCTGCCAACATTGTGCCAGAGAAGGGGTCTGTAACCTTCCAGGAAAGCAACAACAGCCAGAAGAGATTCAGCTGGAGACTTTAGGCAAAAAGAAACCCAGAGACAAGGGAGCAGAAGGGCAGTGTCCAAACCCAGCTATATCCAGGAGGAGGATCCAGGTATTACACATGGCATCAAAGACCTGTCCTCAAGGTATCAGAAAAGAGACAGATTTACATACCATCAGTTCAGATACCTTGTAAGGCAAAACCAAAACATCAGTACCTAACCCACCAGTACCTAGAGATTAGGTAAAGAATGAGGTGATAGAGTCAAAGACGGTAAGTGTAGCAGTAGTAAGGGGCAGATGGGTGGGGAATGAGGGGAAAAATGTATTATGAAAGTGCTATCCTCAGTAAATCCCCAGATAGCTAGGAGGATTTTTACAGAGCTGACGAAGGGAGCAAATGTAGCCTGGGTGAAACCAGCTTCTCATGCTCAGTCCAAAGTCAGGGTGCCGTCTCCCAATGCCTTCAAAGGTCCTTCCTTTGGAGGGTTCATTGTGACACACACCAGAAGGCTCCAGCTACAGTCCCACCAAACAGCTGTGATAGGCTTACAGTCAAACAACCAGAGAACACAAGATAAAGCTGAGACAGTCTGTTTCTGCCTGGCAGGGCACATTGAAACAGCTCTTCAAGCACCACCAAGAGTCTGGTGGACCTGAGGGCAGAAGAGGTAGAAGACTGACTCAACTGCTTCACATCTATGTGGCCCTTGGCCTTTCCAACAGCCTAAAAAAAGGGTAACCACACCAATTAGTGACTAATGAGCTGCATCACATCAGCAGATGGTTAGTAGGAACACAGCTGAGTCACTGCACAGACGTGTCACTTCACCCGGGTAAGGGACACAGTGCAGCAAAGTGCCACCAAACAGTAGCAGCTGGAGGTGTCCTGAGGATGCTCTGACTTCACCTTGCTCCAACACACACGTCCTTGCAGATCCTTCCTCTCTCAGTAGAGTGAAAGAGTGGGACCTTAAAGGACAGCCAAAAAAAAAAAGCCCTTTTTTATTTTCTGGGGTTCTTATTTTGTGTAATCGTTTCTTATCTCTGGGACTGCCTTTCCCAGAGTGGGAATGGATAACAACAGCAGTATTAAACACATGTTGACAGTGCTCTTAAATGAAGACTAAATGTTAATACAAGGTTTCACAGTAGCATCTTCTGTGAAGAAAAATGTGATCATCCACTAAAAGCTATTTCAAGGCTAATGATACTCATGCAGCACTGCATAATTATTCCTGGGATTCTTCATACCCCAGAGGGTATGCTCCCCCCGGAGAGATTTCAGTTCCATTACTTACACCATAAACAATCCAAAATTCAAATTTATCTTCTTAGGAAGCTTAAAAATAAACTTTCTCTGCAGATCTTAGAGGTCAGAAATGCTAAATGGCTCAGACATACCCTAGAGTTATGTCTGATCCCGTTCATTAGGCTCTAGGACTAATCACATGTGATAATGACCCCAAACGGGAACTGAGAGATGAGCCAAGACCATAAAACAAACCATGCAATGATGAGATACAAGCAGTCAGGGCATGGGAAGGGAGCAAGCAAAGGAAGCAGCACGGGAGAGTGAGAAGTGCTTTGTGGAGCAGAGCGGGCAGGTGAAGCTGACCATCGCTGCCCTGTCGCCCCAGCCGGCGTTTCCCCCTCTGAGCTCGCACACGCCAGCCCAGCACGCTGTCACTGCTGGACACACAGGCACGGCCTCGGCCACGTTACGAAATCCTTTCCTCCTGCACGCCCAGCCTCGCAGCCAAGTGACCTTTGCTGCTGACTCAGGCTCACCCTCCCCTCCCCTCTCCCCAGAGATGTGTCTCAACCTCTACCCCACTCGCCACAGCTGGGGAATGTGCATCTCAGCAATACAGCACACTGAATTATATGCTCAAAAAAAACCCCCCAAAACAAACGCAGAGCACAACTTTTCTGTTTGTTTTTGTTTTCTTGGGTTTTTTTGGTGTGGGTTTGGGTTTTTTCTTCCCCTCTCTTTTCTTGTGTTCGCAGGTGCAGGGCTCTGCCTCGCATCCCTGCAGTGGTTTGAAGTGTTCAGGATGCAGCTGCCTGTCCCACCCTCTGGAGGAGACAAGACCCTACAGAGAGGGCAGAGGATGGGATGCCAGTCCATGCCTCAGCCACCCCTCACCTCATTCATTTCAATCACAAACACTACAGCACAGAGACATGCCCTGTCAGGAGACGAAGCAGGAATAGAGCCCAAGGCTGGCAGCAGGGCAGAAAATTTGGTTTCACAGCTGTTTTTCCCCAAGGCAGTTTATGCAGCTGGCATCCCAACCAGCCTCTGTGGGCTGTTCCTGCCAGCCTCACAAGAGATCCATTTTGCGGGGTTTTATTTCATTTGCATCACTGCTCTGCTTCACTCCATCATGTGACCCCACACACGGTCACTCTGGACAGAACAAGAGGCCAGGAGGGATAAATCGAAGCAGGGTGACCAACAGGTCCATCAGTGGGAATGCAGCTGAAGGACAACAGGAAACGTTTTAGACTTAGCTAGTCTTCACAGATTCATAGAATCATTAAGGTCAGAAAAGACCTCTAAGATCATCAAGTTCAGCACCGCCAAGTCCACCACTAAAGCATTTCCCTGACACATCTACACGGTTTTGAAACACTTCCAGGGACAGTGCCTCCACCACTTCCCTGGGCAGCCCATTCCAGTGCTTCATCATCCTTTTAGTGATGAAATTTTTCCTAATACCTGATCTAATTCTCCCCTGATGCAACTCGATGCTTCCTCTCATCCTATTGCTTTTCACATGAGAGAAGAGACTGACCCCTACTTCACTACAGCCTCCTTTCAGGCAGTTGTAGAGTGAGAAGGTCCCCCTGAGCCTCCTTTTCTCCAGGATAAACACCCCCGGCTCCCTCAGCTACTCCTCACCAGACTTGTGCTCCAGACCCCTCATCAGTTCCGCTGCCCTTCTCAGGACATGCTCCAGAACCTCAGTGTTTCTCCATTTGGGCAAGACAGTGCAATAAATGCTCTTGGTGTTCTTCAGTTATTAATTCCAATTCAACCAAAAGACTGGTGAGATCCACCCGAAACAAAAGCACAGGGACCAGGGGCTTTCACCTCTCCTTCTCTCACCCAAGCTTGCACAAACAAGTTCCTGCTCCCTGAGACACCTGAAAAAGGAATACAGAAGCTGTGGGCTGCTTTTCCCATGCTGATGTTCAGCTGCTGTTGACCAGCACCCCCCGGTCCTTTTCCACCGGGCAGCTTTCCAACCACTCTGCCCCCAGCCTGTGGCGCTGCCTGGGGGTGCTGCAATCCAAGTGCAGGACCCAGCACTTTGCCTTGTTGAACCTCACACAGAGGTTCAGATCCAGCTTTGCCTCAGATCCAGCCTGTCCAGATTCCTCTGAAGAGCCTTCCTGCCATCCAGCAGGTCAACACTCCCATTCCACTTGGTGTGATCTGCCATCTGACTGAGGGTGCCCTTGATCCTCTCTCCAGACCATTGATAAAGATATTAAACAGGAGTGTCCCCAAAACTGAGCCCTTGGGAACACCACTTGGGACTAGCTGCCAGCTGGATGCAACTCCATTCACCACCTCTCACTGGGCTCAGCCATCCAGACAGTTTTTTCCCAGTAAAGACCTGGATGAAAAACAAAACAGAACAAAAACCAAACTACTCACAGCTACAAAGGTTTCTCCACATTTAGGGATTAAGACCAAAACCATACCAAGCCAGGAATGCTGATAATTTGCACCTCAGCTCTATCCCACCTCAAAACCCCATTACAACCTACTGCTGCAATTAGATACAGAAGGATCTGCAGCCTCTTCACCTGCTGGATCTAACCAGTAGGCCAGGGCAGGTTTCGATGTATTTATACAGTCCTTAATAAACAAGTATTTTCTGTTCTTCATCATCCAACAGCTATAAACAAAAATAAATTTACCCAAACATCTCAAGTTCAAACAGCAGCAGTTATGTATACAGATATTACATTGATTACATATGCCATACGAGCCACAAAATTCAAAGCTAAGGCTAATATTTCAAGCAGAAAATTATTCCTCGCAGGCCAGAAAATCGCAGGGAATTCAGGTCTGGACATGCTGCTGCATTACGTAACTCAGGATAAAATATTTTCGTTTCCAAAGCACCTGCCAACCCAAGCAGGCTCCTGCACCCAGCAAGCATTAGCCCAGCTCATGCCCCTCTGCAAACGAGCAGCCTGGATTTCCCTCTGCTTCCCTGCCCATCTTCCTCACTCCTCATCTCCACAGGGTTAAATTTCACTTCCATTCACACTAGAAAAATTAAGAGGGACTTAATTCCCAAGAAAGTCTGGATCATGCATGCCTCTGTGCTGATGGTGACAAAGCCACAAGTACATGGGATCCACGCTCTCAGCATGGTGCAACATTGAAACTCCAAGAATGTCTTCTCCAAAATCAAAGGAGAAAGATGCATTGCAGGCACTTGGGGTTGCAGAGCTTGACATCTCTCAACTCCTCCCATCACACTTGCCATTGCAGGTGAGCTAAATCCAGTTGCCTGTGCTCTGCCAATCCTAAACACACCTCTTCAAGGAAGGGAGAGGGTCCCAGCAGTGCTCAGTAAAGCCATCCAACACTTCCAGGAGGCACCAAGCAACTATGCACATAGTGCAGGAAGGCATGGGGCTTCCCCATGTTCCCCAGCAACACTGGCTGATAAGCTGCTGATCATTGAAAAGTCTGGACACATTTTAAAAAGTGCATCTGGAAAAAAACCAGCTTATTATGAAAACCTCAGCCCTACCCTATACAGAGAGATTCCTGCTCCTCAACGCTTTGCTCAGGATGTTTCTCCTACAGCAACCAAGCAAGCTGAGTAGGTACAATTTGTCATGTATCAGATGTATGTTTTATCCCACAGATATATTTCTATAACTAAAAGAAAAACTGAAGCTGAGGGGTTTTGGATCAATGACCATAGAGAGCACACAGCCCTTACCTCTTTTGCCACCATGGAAAATTTGCAGCTCACTGGACTACTTTGCTCAGGTCACGGCTCACACACGAGTTGGCCTCCAGGAGCTCGTGCAAGTACTACAGAGGAACCCACTGACCAGCAATTACAGCTGCTTCACCACGGAACAAGCAGGTAAATCCAGCACCAACATCATCCCAAAGAAGAGCCTGGAGCCAGAGCTCCAGAGAACAGGATGCTCTGCTGTGGTGCTCACACTCATCACGAGACACCCCAGCCTCACCTCAGGCTGGACACCAGACGTAACTGCCTGCAGACTGCCCTCCCTGTCTGCCTGCTTTGCTTAACACTAGAGGTTACAGATCTCGCATTCAGGAGCAATCTTTGGATTTTCACATATTCCTGACATCCCCTGATGGGGAAAAGGCTTTGTGTCCAGTCTGTCCACTTCCAGGCAAAGTCTTCTGGGGGGCTTTGGTACTGCTGGTGTCAAGAGCAGCATTAGCACACAGGATTAACCCTTTTTCGTTGGATGGTGGAAAGATGTGTTTGGGTTGGACACATCCTTGAGGATCAGCACCACCAAAGATCCTTCACGAAAGATCAGGCAACTCACAGCTTGCCTGGTGCAGTGTCCTCATCTAACTTTCTCACCTCCTGGAGGGAAAGGAGACTCAGTAACATTTGTGCACGTCAGCACTGGGAACAGCCATGGAAGTGCTAAATATCACATGCAGACAGCAAGTTATATTCCACCAAACACATAGGAGGACTGAACTGTTAATCAATGATAATTCTCCTCACACAGATAAACTAATCAGATTTCTGTGTTACATAGGAATAATGAGGTACACGCAGTAGTTACAAAATGATAAATAGAAAATTAATTTCTTTAGGATTAAAAAAAACCTGCTGACATGCACAGCCACAATGCCTCAACGGTGTCTGACCAAACCGCACACCAGCACCCCCAGGACACACACCATCTCTGGAAGCACAAGAACAGCCTGACACTCCATTTACTGTCAGAATCTGGGTTTTCACTGCAAAAAAAGTTGGTGCAATATTAATACATGCTTTTATAAACACCTTTTAAGACATGCCTGGAGATGGAGACAATACTGCATGCTCAAAACAATGCTCCCTTGGTGTTGGCTACATTTTAGCACATCATGCGACCACCAAGCTGTAGGCTCTGCAGCAACATGTTTTTGTGTGTTGAAGCAGTCACACACTCAGCCAGCACAGCACACAGGCTGACTTCCAAGTGTGGAAAAAAACTGCATTGCCAGAAATCCAGCCAAAAAATGCTGTTTCATCCACTCAAAAACAACAGCCTCTTCTCAAAGGGAGGAAAAAAAAAAACACAACAGAATTATTTTTTATAACTACAGCCAAGAGGTAACCGAAACATATCTTGCACGGAAAAGCCAGGAAAGCTTACTAAGTCCAGCTCTCTATGTGAAATGAAGCTCCCACACCAAGAGCTGACCCACTGAAATGGGGAACCCATCAGCAACTTAGGTGAGATTTTGTGTCCTTAGAAACCAGGTGCAGGATCAGGCTGAACCCCAGGTGTCTCCCACGAGGTTCCTGGGGACAGCACACCTACAAGCACCGAAGTGCCCAACTCGCAAGGAGGCAAAGCCAGTGGAGAAACGATTCCTCAGTTTAGAAGAAAGGCTTGTGCATGTCAAACACGTAAAAAGCAAAGAAGTCTCCTGACGCATTAGTTCGCTGGGCTGGCATGGGTTTGAGGGGCATCATGATCATATGTGGAGAAGTTTTGAAACTAGGTGACAAGGCTCCGCTAAAAAACTGGCAAGATTAGACAGCTTGACATCATCATTTTTGAAAATAGATGAGAAAAGCTATCATAACCAAAGAATTTCAATAGAGTATTTACAGGAACATCGTGACTCAAATGAGGTTGCAAGTGCAGAATTAGCACAAGTGTAACTATGCCATTTAGCAGTGACATAAGAATCATAAATGTATTGTGAAATATGAATATAAGCCTTAGACACACTTTCATAACCCAGCCTATCCAAGAAAATTTTCTTGAGTTTTAACTGCAGTGACATGTCTTACTGCTGTTGACCATCTTGTTTTCATTGTGTCAGAGACTGTGGTATGAACAAAAGAAAAAAAAGTTCAATAAGGTTTTATTTAGCAAGAATGTTTTTTAATTGAAAAAATAAGCCATTATTTCCATCTCTTCACTTCTGCTTAAGTAAGCTTGTGATTTATCAGGATTTACATCACTTCTCCATCAAACCTATTAGAAGCAACAAGTAATTAAACCTCAGCTAATTGCACTTTCATGTGTCTGAGGTCTGGGCTGTGCTTGGTACCTCACAGCTTGGGCTGTGGGATCCATGCTACCCTGTGCATGATGCTCCTCTGCCATGCCATGTCAATGCCATGCCACTGCTGAAGGCCAGGCTGTGCCAACTCAACAGCATCCTGGAATAGCAATCAAAAAGCTAAAAAAAAATGGTTTTGGCTCAGGACAGATATATCATACCTAAAGTCTAAATATAAAATATATAAATATATTCCAAAATACATTATATATATAAATATGTATTTAAATATATAATACATATTTTATATATATTATAAATATGTAATTGAAATATTGTAACAGTAATAAATTAGCAATACCAGCAGCAGAGGAAGAGGCAATAAGAAAGATAAAAATCACAGATCCATACAATAGTTTGGGTTGGAAGGGACCTGTGAAAATCATCCCTGGAAATGTTCAAGGCCAGGTTGCATGAGACTTTGAGTACTCCGATCTAGTGGAAGATTCCCTGCCCATAACATCGGAGTTGGAACCAGATAATCTTTAAGGTCCCTTCCAACCCAAACCATTCTAGGACTCTACAATAACACTTCGTTGAGAGGAGCTCAACCCCTAACCAGCTCTCCTCATACATTTTGTTACAGTGTGAAGTGCAGTGATGCAGCCCCCTCAAGACAATCGCTTAAAGGAACTTTATCCAGGAACTAGCACAAAAATTAACAGGCCATTAATTTGCAAAGTTCAAGTAATCCACCTTCAGTCAGGAACTTGCATTTGGGTTACAGAGGCAGCTTCTTCCTGGTGACTCAAGAAGCTGGCTGTCACTCCCAGGCAAAACTTTCAGGCATGCCCCCTAATTCAAGGGCAAGCCTACTACTACAGAGTTGGATTGTTAAGAGAAAAGGGTTCTTTGTTGTGGTTGTTTTTCAACTTACATGAGGAAATAAAAAAGTGACCCTGTGTTTCAGCTGGAGGCTCCCTTTTTACAAGCACACATGCAACATCGTGTGTGAGCCATATGTGAGCTGTGCATCACACCCGTGCCACCACAATAGGAAAGGCAGCACTTTGCTGCAGCACGTTTGCATTTCAGAAGGACTTCTGCCTCTGTTACGCCTTTTAAAGGAAGGATTCCTATCTAGCAGCAGTAGCATTTTTGAACCTGAAGTGATAGGATAGGAGGAATAAAACACAGTTGAGTGTTACAGGCTTTTGCCGCCAAAGATAAGCTTGGAATCCCTCTCTGCCACTAAAGTCAAGTTTGGGATGATAAGTTCTGAGCTATTCCGAGGCTGATTATTGCCCCAGTGGTCCTCAATTTACCACCTTCTATTTCCAGATGGGAAGCATATTTTTCCCTGTAACGCTCATACTCATGCACACAAGCACATATGCTTCAGCTTCCTAATGGAACTACACCACCAGCACAAGCACTGTATATGCCCTCTAAGAAGTCTTCCCCTCTAAAAATGGTCTCATCTGATGGAAACCCCTCAGCTGGGATCAGCCATCCTGTCTGGCAAGTGACTGAGCTGGCAGGGAGTATTCTTTGCATTTCTGCAAAGAAACACTGCAGTACAGCTTTAACTGTGGGTATCTGCCAGAGCAGCAGATGTTTCACAAAAACAAATTGTTCAGAGAGGGAAGAAAGGAGAAACAATAGAGACTTGGGTGTAGCTTCAGAACTGGCTTAAGATGATGTCTCCAAAGGGAAGGCTTCCAGCCCTGCCTGCTCCAGACAGCTGCAGGAGGGACCCAATCCAGACGGGAAAAAAAACCCGAGGGTGGGGCAGCAGAATTAGATATTACAGCCTGGGCTGCAGAATTTACTTTTGTAAAGAAGTATGTTTACTATCTTGAGTATCTCAATAACAGTAACTTCTTATCATGGCTCCCGAGTAAGATTTCTACCAGGATATCACAGGTCTCTTCAGAAGGTAAGGAACAGTTTTCATGTTTTGGTTACATTTTAGCTCACATGCTAACACGTAGCCTGTTTTCAGTTCCCCTTACAGTTTCAGGTGGTTACAGTACTTTCTATTTGCCCTAAACCACTGCAAACGTGCAGTTAGTCTTCTAGGGCAGCTATCTGCTGTTAAAACCTCATCTCGGCTTCAGACCAGCTGCAATTCAAGAAACTGCACAGGGTAAATTTGGCACTAAAACAAAGCCTTAAACACAAAAAGGCAGCTCTTTAGCAGAAGCTTTCTGCTCCAGGCCTCCTACCACTGCAGGGACATTACTCAAACAGCTTACCTAAAAGTACAGAATCTGGAAACATAATTTTTAAAATTGTGTTTCAGGGTCTTTGAGATTTACTGTTTAGAGCTGATGCAGCAAGCAGTACCTTGAGGACTAAACAGGCAGGGCCCCACAAAACCAAGCATTGCATGTGCATGCACACACACATTAAAAGATGGCATTGGTCACAGCAGCTCTCCAGCCCAGATAAATCATGTCTTCACCTCTGCACACCTCCACACCCAGCTCAGCTACTCCCCATCTCCAGCCACATGGGTTAATAAATTATTGCAGAGATCTGCAGAGGGAGATTTGCATTTGGGGAGAAGGTGAAGGCACAATCGCAGCTTCTGCGGCACCGATATTCACCCTTTTGATGTCATCAATGACCAGCAACTCTGTGACACAGCCCAGGATCTCCCAAAGAATGGTACTTTTGTTCAAAAATATGCTCCCATCTCTCAGGGCTCTTCCAGTATAGACATTGCTGTATTATAGACAATAGCACACAAAAATATAATATATATATATATTTTCCTGTATAATTACTATCTCCTGGCAGCAGCCCTCTGAAGTTTTTACCTCTTTGGGACTAAGATCAGGAAACAAAGTTACTTGCTCTTGTTTACTTAAAGCAAGCAGCAGCCAAATCCTTCGCAGACTCTGATGCCAACATGACCTGCAGCCTGGGCAGCGCTGCCACTGGGACAGGGACCTTCGCACTCACAGCTGCACGGTCATGGGGACACAACTTGGCACGTCAGCACCATGTTTGTGACCATCTATTTTTATTCCTTAGCAACAGAGCAGCTTTTTGGGGTTGGGCTTTGAATTTGTGGGGCTTTTTTTCGTGTGTTGAATCTATATCTGGCACCCTGAGGAAATTCCTAAACAGAAGACAGCAATTTTTAAAAGGGAGGATAAATGCTGGCACTCAGCTTTGCTGACAGCAACACCAACACCAGGCTCTTGGTTAGTGTGAAGTGCTCAGACCTGGAGCCAAGGGAAGTCCTCACGTGAACCAAGCATCAAGAGTCATATCCCTCACAATTTCTGCCTTAGCAAAACCTTGCCCTGGCATAAGAACAGGAAGTGATTTATTGGCTCATAAAGTCTCTAAGCCACTTGTATTCTGTGTAAACCAATATCTCCAAGGCTCTGAACCTCATCACTGTTCAGCACCACTGATGGGACCCACGATAATCTTTGTCCTGTGGGAGACAGTGCTGTTGCTGAGTGGTCCTGTCTCATAGGGGGAGAGGGGCAGGGAGGGGAGGACTTCAGCACAATACAGCAATTCTGAACTAAGATACCACCCTTACCATAAATCACAGAAATATCAATATCCCCCAGCTCTCTACAGCTCTTAAATAAAAACATGCAAATTAAATCCTGACTAATCTACATGAGAAAAGCAAGTAACACCTGATGTTTCCCAACTGTTAGCAACACGGCCTTAAAAATTTTTTTTAAAAAAAGATTTAATCATAGGAAGGATAAAGATATCACATGGCTTGGCAGTTTCATCGGTTGTCATGGCAAATGAAAATCCCTGACTCTCCAACTTGCCTGTTTTAGAGGAAAGGAGACAACAAAAATGCCCTTTTTTATGACTAGAAAGGAATGTTTTCCTAATAATCACTCATGAACCCACTGCACACTATATATAAGCAGCTGCTCCTTCTCAGGGAAAATGTTTGCTGTTTCTTACTGAGCAGCTCTCGGGGATCCAGGCAATTCAGCCCCAGCAGACATTCAGGCGTGGGTAATGAAAACCATGTGCTCTCGTATGTGGTGACTTCTTGCCTGCCAAAGGGAGCCTGAACTAGCTGCAAAGGGGGTCTCAGCTCCATGAGGGCTCAGCCACCAGTGCCCAGGGGAGGCTGCCAGCACAGCATGGCCAGGAGAAGCTGGCAGCAGCGTGAGCCCACTCCTCTGCTCCCACACTCAGCATCACCCTGCCATTTCTTGCCACATGTCCAACAATGGGTGCCTTTTCCTGTGGTCTCAAAGCAAGCCAGAGCCATGGATATTTGTGCAAGTTTCAATCTGCCAGACAGGTAGCAGCAGCAAAGACACCCCAGCGTTCGCTCCCACCCAGGCAATCCAAAGCACCTTGCACCCTGCCTGCATGACCAGCATCACACATCTTTCATTACAGTAGATTTTCTAAATATAGGGAAATAATTTGGCTGTAACTTCAAAAGTAGGTCCCCAGAGAGCCTGCTCCTTCCAGTCACACTGCCTTTTGTTTTTGGCTGCATGCCAAAAATCTGGGAGGCTGAGGATAGCCCCACAGCAGATTTACATCACTCATTTCACTACCAGGTTTTAGTTCATTGGTCTGTCTCCAGCCCTTCCCCTCCTGCAAATCGCTCTTCCCTCCTGGGCTTCAGTGCAATAATTTTGTCAAGAAGGAACAACAGGACCCCAAGGAACAACATTTATTGTACAGTGCAGTAAGCAGTGCTCCTCTGTGGGTTAGGTTTTTTCCAACACCCCCATCCACTGTGACTGCATGGTGGGACCAGAAGTTGCACCACCATGGACAGGCAGCTGCCTGGAAAGCAGCCCCTTCTCTAAGGAAAGCCACAAGCTGTTTCCCTTATCTTCCCAACAAAGCAGCTCTGTGTCAAACTGCACCACTGCACTCCAACTCCGGCTGTGTACGTACACCGAGGGCCACATCCTCCCAAGGTCCCCGGCCTCAGTGAGTCTGCACTGCAGAGCCTTCACCGCGACAGCAAAACCATGCTCCTGCACAAACCACATCCATAGTCAGGGATGCCCATACAAATTAGCTAAAGGTAATGAGAACACATGCATAACTAATTTGGATCCGTTATCTTTTGGATATGAGGCAGAAGGAAGGCAAGTCATCACCGTCCTTCCTCCCTGGCCAGGCTGTGCCTGCACGACTCTGGGTGAGACACCCACCTTCATTTACAGCCTGCATGTACCAAGACGAGGTCACTTTGTATCAACTGTGAGATAAATAGATTCCCACAATAACTTCAGCTGCAATACTGTGAATTGTATCGCAAGCCTCGTACATTCACCCTTACCCACACCACGGAGATGAAACATGCAGGTTACTGAAGTTACTGGGAATGCAGTCACAAGCCAAGGGACAAAAGAACTCTGCTCTTTCACCCATCCAATAAGCCAAATGCACAGAAAACATGATTTTTCCATGGAAGACTCCAGCCAGACTACCCCTCATCACACTGGTCCTGCAGCATCCCCTCCCCGCAAGGGTTGCTGGCTTGCACATTCAGTCCCCCAATGGTTCAGAGTGTTTCTGGATTGCTGTGCATGTGGGTGGATGCGGGAACGAACGGGCAAGGGAGAGAGCATGGGCCAAAGGGAAATTAAAAGGCAGGCTGCGAAAGAAAAAGGGAAACAGAGAAAACCAAAACCAAGCAAGAATAATTCTCTTTGGGTATTACAGCAGAGCAGGCTGGCACTGTTGGACACCACACAGTTTTACTGCTTTAAGTTGAAAGGATGTGACAGAGCAAGTATTTTCCATCCTGACTAGGAGACTTAGTTAGGCTACAGCTAGTTACACTCAGGTGTTCAAGATCCTGACACACAATCCTGGAAGAAAAGTGTTTCAGTCACAAAAAAGACTGCATTTTCAGCTTCTCAAATACATACATACCTACACATTTTCCTTTAGGACAGAGCTTGACAATTGAGATGGTATGAGCCAGACTTACTGTGTTTATGGGGGTAAGGCACATTTCACATTTGTTCATCCCTTGCATTTTCCCAAATTTGCACAAAACTATTTGAACTAGCACCATTTGTTCTTTAAAAAAATGGGCAGTCTATCCAAAAATACTACTTGTAATTCAAAACTCAACATAAGGCATTTTTATTTAGCGAAATAAAGAACTCCCTGACATCATGTTTCAGTTTGCCATTTATCCCCTCAAACACAAGCACAGCCTCGCTGCCCCCCAGCACAGAGCGCTCCCACCAAGTATAAAGTGACGTACGAACAACAGCTCCTCTTGCACAGCAAATTGTCACAAGTTATAAAGAGATTTCATGTCTAACAGAGCCTGTGCAAAGCAAAGACAAGACCTCTGTAGAAGCTCTATATTTATTTCTAGTTCCTTCTGTATGTATTTCCATACTACATGTGACTGAAATTGGATATCCAGAGAACAGAATAGTTTTGGGTTTGTTTTTTGGTGCGTATTTATCCTCTTAGCAGGTAAAAGAGGTGAACCAAGGCCACAAGTCAGAATACAAGAAGATTTTTGGTTCTGCTGATGACTGCTTGCAGGACAGGTCCTATATGGCACTTCAGATTTTACTCTTTCCAAGGCAACAGTCATCAGCACTGCCCTGAAATGGCACTGCAAGCCCAAATCCACCCATCCTGCAAAGCTCCGTGCAAGGAACTTGTACAGAAGCATTATATTAAGTCTTAACTTTAAAAGCAGATTTATAAAAAGTCACTGTTTTTCTCTCTGAAAACAGAGGGTTTACAAAGACTTGCACAATTTTATTCCAGCCAGTTAACTCCAGCAAGAACATAAGAATCCCAGCTTTGAACAACCTTTTCAAACTACTCTGTCCTCCAACCTATTTAGCTTCTCTCCAAAGAAAAAAAAAAAAGCCTTCCCTCTTAACGTGTGCTGCTGCTCCCTTGTAGCCAAAGCACCTCAATGTCTCTGCAATAGCCACGTGAAAAACCACCTAAATTGAGGCAACTTGAACTACTGGATACATGTATGATAAAAAGCAAAAGAGAAGCTGCTGTGGTGGTAAAGAATCCAGGCAGGGTAACAAGGCTTGTGAAACTGGCTTCATCTGGACTGGGATATTTGCTTAGCTGGCAGCACTCTCAATTGCTACAGATGATGGTGAAAGGAAACACGCTACAGCTGTAAAAATCTAGGTTTAAATAGAAAAAAAAAAGGTGGTTTAAAGAAACCGTGAGGCAATTTAAGGTTATGATTATAAAAGGAAGAAATAAAATTTATAGGTTGAAAAGACAGGGGAAATAGGAAGAACAGAAGAACATGAGATGAATCTGGGCTAAGGATGTCTAGGCAGATGCTGCTGGAGCACCAAGGCATGAGCCCAGCCAGCCGCACTGCAGAGAGGAGCATCCCTGCCCAGCACAGCAAAAAAGAGCAGGAAAAATGCTGCCCAGAGGGGAAGATGGGAAGAACACATGGCAAAAACTATCCCTAACTCTGGAATGACACCTGCCAGCTACCTACAGAGATAAAAGCCATGGGGTTACCTCTGCCAAAAGTTAGAACACCCTCTGCTTTTAAAATTGCAAAGGAGGTGCATATCCTGGCAGGACTGTGTGTTGGATCTGGGAATCCAAATTCAAACCCTGAGCACAAATCAGGTTCCAATGCAAATCTCAGTGCCAGCCTGAACAACAGTCACTATAGCCCCAGCTAACACATCCATCTGTAACAGAACATGCATTTGTAAGTCACAAATAGGCTTTTGGTTCGCTGTCAAAAGCGCCAAACAACCCAAGACAATCGGGGAATATCAGGCATTAAAGGTCAAGTATCCCGTTTGTGGTGCAATGCAAGGGGACAGGTTTGAGTATCGTTTCGGCATAGACATGTAGGTGGGCTTGTGGCAAAGACAAGTGTTCCACATCCAAAAAAAGTCTATGTAGCACCTGGAGTGAAGAACTTCACCTCCAGGGGAGAGACACAAGTTTTCACTGTGGGCTTGCTAACCCCATGCTTTGGTTCCCAGCTCTTTCGATGCCTCACACACTGCCCAAAGTTACAGCCAGCAGCTCCAAGTGCTCCCTGAAATTGATTTGGGTCTCTTTTCATGGCAACCAATAACCTCTTCTCTCCTTTCCCGCAAAATTGCGCAAGCACCAAGAGAGACTTCCCAGGTACAGTACAAGAGTTGCAGCTAATGGGAGTCACACGGAAAGCACCGTGTTTGCTTTTTTTTGTACATTTATCACACTTAAGCAGTCAGTGAAGACAGTGTGTGCTTTTTAGAGCAGGTCTGTGTCCACTCACGTCTGCCCCAAAGCCAGCAAAATAAAGTCACAGCATGATTACAAACATCGTCCCCTTCACCCTCAACACAAATACACTCCTGGACAGATCCAGAGCCCGGCTGTGATAAGCACATAGGAATTAGGAAGCCACAATTAAATATGTAATATAGAATAAAGGTAAATTATTCCTTTATTCATTACAACAACCAACACTTTGAAACTGAAACTAAGTTGAACATTAGCTGGGTTATGTAAGAGCACCAGAGGAGTGTTACAGATCCTATATGTGTGGTGTCTCTGCTTCACACACTTCTTAGACTCTTCTCCTCCCTTTTGTTATTTGCTCCTTGTTGCTAATGACACGAGTTTTCTTTATACTAGGTTGTACAGAAGGTTGTATGGACTCCAACAACATATATGTGAGCTGTGCTTTGAGAGAATATATTACTTTTTTTTGGTCTATCACACTGGAAGTAGCTTGTGGCATTTTTAAAAGGTTGAGGTCAAAAGCTTCACTCAACATTTAACTATTGTGAGCACACTTTCCACCTCACACATGCCCCCTTGTACATCCTTTAAATTTTAAAGGGAGAGCAAGCTGCATATAAACAGTACGTACGTATTTCCCCTTTCCTCATCATTAACAGTAACTTCAAGCCTGTATCATGATAAAACTTGAATTCGAGGCTGATGGCCTGACTATACTCTGTGCTATAGAAAAACCCCTTACTAAGAATTATTGTCCATCTTTGAGCACTCTGTACACACAGGCAAAATGGTGAAAAAGTAGCAGGTCAGGTGACTTGCCCAAAGAGAGGAACTCAGAAATAATCCCATGTAAACCAGACCTGTGCCTCATATTATCTTTGTTGAACTATTTTACCTCTCCAGCCTCTTTCCCAGCTGACATCCCCAACTCTGCTTTGCTTTTCTTTACTATCATTGATGATCATCTTTTCATTCTGCAGTCTCAATACAGACTTTCCTCCGTCCTGGTATCATGCTCTCTATGTGCATTTTTGTCTTCGTCTGCCAAGGAAGTTGTAAGAGGGCTGGTATTTTTCTATGGGAACTATTTTTGTGCCATATTCAGGAAATTTCCCCTCTTAACTAAATTTTACATAAAAGCTATAGCTACCAAAATAGAAAAGATAATACTTTCTTCCACCTTCTCCTCCCATTCACTCCTAGGTGCTGGAGGACAGGCCATCCATGATGGCCCAGCCTTTCTTGGAGTCATCACCATTTCTCCATGCAGACAGGCCACATCCCATTGCTCTGTAACTGTCCAAATCCTCTCCTAGCCACTAGTGCCTTAGTGCCACCTCTGTCCCCAGACTCCAACAGAAATGCTTTCTACCCTAATTTAATGTTATATGTGCAGCAACTGAACTGGTTGATGCAGCTCTCAAGTAGCTGATACATACCTAAGATTTGATTTCCAGCTTAAAACAGACACCACCCACCTTCTCTTAAACCCTCTCCTCCCTCTGCTCACAGAACAGCCCTTCCCTTCCCAACCAAAATCCCGCCAACCTGCACCTTTGCTGTTCACACAGATCATTCACGTGAAGAACTGGTTTAATCTCAGCTGGCAAGAGAGTTATTTCCTGCAGAAGTACAGCAGTGAAGCCTTCCAAAAAAAAAAAAAAACCAAAGTCCCTTCAGGATTAATCCTACCCAGCATCCTCTCACATCCCCGTTATTGCAATTGTACCTCTCTAGCCTCGACAGATCTCATCTTGCATCACTGGCATCCCCACTCAAAAAAAAAAGAGATCCTGTTGAAGCACAATTTGCCTAATCTGTATCTTCAGAGTTTCCAGTTTTTCCTCTTTCTACGGCTCCAACTCCTTGTTATTACTTTTCACAATCATTTTACAGCCTAGCCTACATCCCACTAATTATTCTTAAAGCAAAAGCAGCCCTGTCAACCATGCTCTCCCTCACAGCTGGTCAGGTCTCTTTGAAAACACTCACTGAGCTTTCCCCTGCTCAAAAATACTGCTGTTATCTGGCTTTTCCCTACCTGTTAGTGATCATAACCTGTAGTCACCCACCAGAAAGCACTGAGCTCTGCCAGGTGGAAAGTGCATTTTGCCATTGACAGTTACTCAGGATGCAACGATGGACCACGGGATGCTGCAGCAATGCACAGTGGCAGGAGGCAGAAAGAATCTTGCTTGAGTGGTCACTCTTAATTTAAAGCAGCAGGTCTCCCCTCTTCAGGCTTATCCAACTGTTCCTAAATGGAAATGTTAAACTGTTACACCCATGTTACCCATTTTCCTCCAGGTCTGACCTACAGAGAATGGCAATTCCTCCTGGATCCATCAGGCTGAGAGGTGATGGTGAGATGAAAGCATGTGGCTCAGGTTTCTCGCAAACAGCAGGAGAGTAGGGAATTATGAAGGATTTGAAATGTGACACAAGATGCATTTTTGATATTTACAGGGATTTCTGTGACTGTTCAGAGGGAGCCCTTCCCACGCAAAAGCAGAAGTGTGATGGAGAGTCTACTTTCCCAGGAACAGCCACAATAGCCATTATGAGCCTGTTCTTTGCAAGAGGACAAGCAACCTCAATCACACACTGAGGCACACTGGGACCCACTTCAGGCTTAGGATAAAGTCACAGATGATCCTTTTTAAAACTAGAAGTTGGAGAGCAAAATGTCAGAGCCTTGGACAAAGCCCTCAAATGCCAAACAAGCTTCACATCTCTTGCACATGAGAAAGCCAGTGAGTTTCAGCACACAGCTTTTCCCAATATCACAACACATATTAAGACTCAATTAATACATTCTCCCTTTCAAAAGGGCACACAAGTAATGAGCACTTTCTTCTATCCTAAGAAGAGACAGATGCCGATTACAGGAAGGAGTTCTCTGTAATTCTCTTCCTAAACCATACCAACTGCCTTGCCCATTTGAAAGATGCATTTGCTACATCAGAAGAAAAAAAAGACCCTTATTATTAGCAATGTCTGAACCACTAACCATCAAAATTGTTTCCTTACTGGACACGTTATTTTTTCCGCATAGCACTGCTTGAATCCCTGTAGCACCTTCCCAGACAAAGTGCCATTAATATGCAAATGAAAAGTTCACACTCCTCCTTGAGATGGTACACAATTATAGTCATAAGCTAAGGTAATGAAAGGCTCAAAACAAGACAGGTTGGTTACACATGTCACAGTACTGCTCGTAAATCATTCTCTCCTCTAATTACCACAGCATTTCCAGGAGGAATCGATTACAGCAATATGGATGAATGGGATCCTAAAACTGAAAAATGTACTGAATTAAACATTAATGCACTCATTGACTGTTATCTATATATACACACACATATTTAATGGTATGGCCTAGGAAAAGACAGAACTAAATATCTAGAAAGACCAGAATCTTGGACACTGAGGCTTTACAATAGTCCCAGCAACAGAATATACCAAAAATATAAATTCATCAAGCAGGCTATAATTATACTTCGCGTTTTGTTCTTGCTGTAAAGATTGGTGTAAGCCTATAGCCAGGCAGAAAGCCAAGCCACAAACTGTGCTCTGTTGACTGCTGAGGTCTCCATTAGGTGCTCCAACAGAAATACTCATTTGCCCACACCAAGCCTAAACATGATACAGTGCAACCTCTTCTCCATGCCAGGCAAGCTTTGCACAAGCACTGCCAAACAAGCATCCGAATTCAACAAGCTCCCTGCTCCTCAAAGCATTACACACACTTTAGCCTTATTTTCTAAGGAAAACGAGCTTTTGCAATCATCTAACCTGGCCAACAGGCTCAAAAGTTACTGAAGGAAAGAGGGTTTCGGCAAAATTACAAAGAACAATAT
Organism: Lycocorax pyrrhopterus obiensis; assembly: GCA_014706295.1. NCBI lineage: Eukaryota > Metazoa > Chordata > Aves > Passeriformes > Paradisaeidae > Lycocorax > Lycocorax pyrrhopterus. The sequence goes on from JACSVZ010000001.1 coordinate 83,885,600, forward strand.
CATTTCTATAATTCTTTTGATCCCCAGGTGGCTGGGATGAGCCCAAAACCAGCATCCATCCTGTCACTATTGGGCTGACCTCTGCTCTTGCCATTTTTTGTTTGGGTGTAGCCAGCTGGTGGTTCAGGACACTGATGCCTGTTAACCAAGAGCACACTTAGCAGCCATGCATTTCTTCTCCAACTGTGCAATCACAGCTTCCAAGTCTAGCTACTCATTTGTGCTATCCAGTTTCTGGGCCTCCATCTACTGCTTCTGAGCCCTTGAAGCTGCAGCACTCAGCTACCAGAGTTGAAAGTGCTCAAAACCTTTCTAAAAGAGATGCTCCTGCATGGGACACAGAAGCTGAACCACCCCTTTATTAACGAGTGATCTGACACCCCGTGCCTAGTTCCACTAAAACCCTAACTGGTCTGGCAGATCACATTGTACAAGGTGGCAACGTTTTGTCTTACCCACCTTTGAGGATTTAACCAAAATGACCCACTTTTGACTCTGCTATCTCTCTCCAGTGATGGTGTGTGGGACTTAAAATAACAATAATGTTATTTAGACAATGCAACTCGGGCACCTATGATTCAGGGGAGAAGCCAAGGCGCCAACCATTCAGTGAACAAACCCAACTGAACGCAGCAAATTCTAAGCCAACATCTTTGCAAAGCTATTTACGCTTTCTAAAAGGATTTAGGGTTAACGGGACATCAGCTTAAGAGGGTATGCTTTCAAGTCTTTTGGATCATATACAGGGCAAACTCCAAGCAACTGTGCCTTTTGCCTCTGCAAGAGGAAGACAGCACAGAGCCAGCCACACCAGCCTGAAGAACCACTGAAATCACATTGTTGCACCCCAGTATTTGAATTAAGACGTCCAGAAACACACATGCTCTGCATGGAAAGAAAACCCCGGCTGCTAGTGAGGCTCTTTCTGCTCGACTTGAACTGAACCAGTATCACAGCACCATGAGGGTGCGACAAAAACACCGTGTTTCACATGAAAGTCACTTGAGTTCTAAGTATTGGTCACATCAAAGATAAAAATCAGAATTCAGGGAGTGCCTGCTTGTTTTCTTACTTCTCTCCCTACGTCACCTCCAACACTTGCAGAATTCCTTTTCTTCCTTGCTATCCCCTCACATCCAGCTGCACTGCAATATCCATCACACAGCACCTCCCTGATAGCTGGTGGCTGCTAAGGCAATATTTACACTATGGCTTGCATTGCAGTTTATAAAATTCTTTGGAGCTCTTCCAAAGGGAAAGCCCCACATAAATCAAAGTTATTAGTGTCATCTACAGGCTAAGTCCAGTCAAGAATTTGCTCGAGCTCGCTGTGGAGACTGCAGATCTTTGAAATACCAATCAATGTGCAGCAGAGGGGCTGAGTAATAAACTTCATTAGTATTGCTGGTAACACTTTTCTTCAGTGGCATACAATAAATCACTGATGAATATTCAAGGCATCCCTCCGAGGTTATCTTGATTTTATGCATCAAGGCAACCAAGAAACAGAAAGTTTAGAAGGAACTTGCCGATAAACACAAGAGAGATGCAGAATTCAATTGTCTTGCCTTCAAAGTACAAAACACATAATTTCTAGAGGAAACTCTGAATTATACAAATTGATTTGCAATGAAATTAAGGAGACCGTCTTTCTCCAAAACCACTAATGGCTATTCCCACCCAAGTTACAGCACTGGTTACTCACATTACAGTAACACCTACAGACTGCAGAGAACTGCAGATTTTTCACTGTAGAAAGTGGGGACTAACAGAGAGAAGTTCTATCCCAAAGACCTTATCATGGATAATAAAACCCAATCTATACACACAATACAGCAGCAGTCATAAAGAGACTAATGACTGAAAAAGTGCATCAGAGGAAGAACGAGAAATGGACCAACCCTCCAGAGTATCAGACAGACATCAATAAATTCATTAGCTAAGCATCACCCAGCATTGCCCAGGAGATATTTTTAAAACCTTCCTCTGTATCTCCAAGAACTGATGTCATCAGGCAAAATGAGAAATATTGTGAGAGATGTGCTAACATGATGGAAAGAATTTTTATGTAGCTTCACACATTTTCCAGCAAGAAGCCTGACATTTAAGCAGGATGACCTGGTTACTAGTGGCTACTTCACAAATTGATGCAACACACTCACTCCCACAATGACTGACAGCTGCAGTAAACAAACAATCATTCACGCCAGGTTCTTCCTCCCTGTGGCGACAGCTTTTGCAAAACTGCAGAACTTAATGAGATACTTTATTTAATATTTATTTCGCAATCAGCCTCCTTTATTCTAACAGAATTTGCTTCAGCCCACAATGAATGTTTTCCTTGGTTATTTCATTGTGCAAATCAATACTCAATTTATTTTGAATTTCTTCAGTTGCAAATTCTTAACTAGGGGGGATTTGTTTTAAATATGCCTTTATTTATTATTACTAAATACCAGCTAACTACCCACATGGCTGCAAAATGAATCAGCCTGAGGACACTATCCCAAAAAGTTAACCTAGAAAAAAAGATTAATTTTAAGACTGACTTATTCAAGCAGTTTCCCAATCCAGAAGCACAACAGAATAGAGACAATGCTGATATAAATGTGACAGCCCTTGACAAAAGACTGAACATTCACAACGAGCAAGGTGAAGTTACTCATGATGGAAGCACACATGAAGGCCAGAGAGCAGCTTGAGAAGGAGCTTTACAAGTTCCCCATACTACATTCACATCTGCAGTAGAAAATTCAGGAATGGTCCACAATAACCATGTATAATGGCACAGGACAGGGCAATCTCAAGCATCTCCAGCACAGGGATGTCCAATGTGACCCAGCAGACACTTCTCACAAGCCACGCTTTTCAAGACCAGTGCTTCCTAGTGACACATAGGGACCAGTGACCTGCATAGCTAAGTGCAAGTGCACCAAGACGCAGCTTTCCTGCAGAACTGTGACAACAGGACTTCTACTTAAAATAAATGGAAAAAATATTTTTTAGAAGAGGGAAACACTCTACATTAGCAAAAGTCATTTACAAACGTAATGGAAATACTGAGAAGTACCTCAGGATCACAATATGGATATATTTAAGTTTATTTTATTTATATTTACCCAGTTTTGGGTAGTAGGCAAAAGACAGAATTTGGAGCTAACAACTGCTAAAGGACACTGATTGTTTCTGCACTGAACATGCACCACAGCCCTGCACGAGGTGTTCAGGGCATGCCAACAGCAGGTCACAACACAAGACGAGACTTCATTCCTACAGATCCCACACAGCAGTTTCCATCTAAGTCCTATGTTCATGCCTGCTTCTCCCAAATAAGTCGAGCAGAAATCCATTAGCCTGGTGTTAAAGAGTTCAACTTTAGACTCCTGTTTGCCTGCTGAAATTAAAGAGTTAACAGAAACCTGTGTTTATCTGGGGGGTTTCCATGTGTCCACAAACACATCAATCCAAGCAAAATGCTACTACCACATTTTAGAAATGTGAATACTGCTGACTTGAAGGGAATGGGCACAGTTCCCTTTTTAGAAGGAACAAATTGTTCAGAACAAGGACAAATGCAATAGAGAAATCAGGCACTGACTCTGCTTCTACAGTTTCAAGCTGCTGGTACATGCAACTTCTGACGCACTCTTTACATGTTTGGTTTTTTCAATAGACCCAACATAGTTCAAGAATCCCCCTATAACCACCTAAAGCTCTCAAGAGCAAATATTTACAGTGAGGATTTTTATATGCGAGAAATTAGAGGGTGCCACAATCTTCTGCTGGCTACAGACAGGAGACAGCTATTGCCAACAAGGCTGGAGTAATTGCAATGGTGCAGATACTCACTGCACTTGAGTATATTTTAGACAGAAAACATGGAATTAGCTCAAACTGTGTTAAAACATCTCCTTCAGAGTAACAGCACTTTCTGTAATTATGCCACAGAAAAAGGGATTACAGAGAAGAACAGCAGAGCCAAAAGCCATTATCACACAGGTTAAACTTGCTGCTACATCTCCAGTGAACCAGATACTCGCTATTCTGAGATCCTCAGCAGTCCATAGATACATGGAAATCCCAAATCTGCCGCTACCTTTTTGTGAAAGCTAGAGATTTCTCCAGTCTTTGCCGGGGTTTAATTAAACTCATTGTCACAGGTTTATCTGAATTTATACCTTTTCTCTACAGGACATGTTGCACTGTGAACTTCAGGGAGGATGCAAGAATAAAAAGGCTAATGTTATTTCTTGTTGTATAATGTATTTAAACCCTGTTGGTATGCACTAGCCAAACTCTCACCCAAGACCAGGATCCACACCTGGATCCAATTATTGGCTCATTAACCTCCTACAAACAGCTGTGGCTGCAGGGCAGGCAGAAGCCCTATAAATCAAGCCCTGGGAGGAGCCAAAAGGAGGTGGTTGTTCCTGGTTGCTGAGTGCTGTGTGTTACTGGAGCTCTGCTCTGAGAAATTATAATCCAAGAATCAGAAGACTGCGAGCTCCGGCACAATTTCTCTCAACCTTCGTCTCAATATGCAAAAATAAACTGACACCCCCACAGCAATTTCAGACTACCTGATTCTCACCTCTCAAGATTACTCATGTCAGGATGGAATAATCTGATGTCTCCAGAGGACTAGCAGGGATACTAAATGAGCCAGGAAAGATTTTTCAAGCCTACATTTACTTTTCAGGTATTTGCATTAATAGCTATAATGCAAGAACAACAGAAAAAGAATTATTTTTTCAAGTGGCAGTTGTCCCTTCTCTCAGTTAATCAAGTTCAGTAGCTATTATAATAAAGTTTCAATCTCCAGTGTTGGAGAAGATGGAATTTACAACTCCCTTCCACCATCAGAAAGCAACAGGAAAATAAGACCACACAGTATGGAGATGCCATAGTGGATTTCTTGATGTCAAATCAGGTTATACAATGTTGTCTCACTATGTTTTTAAGCAAGGGTGTTATTTCCAGTAAATATTCCCATGCATCCACAACTGTCATGAAAACACCATGCTTTAGGTCCTAGAAGCACCATGAAGAAGTTCTCACTAATTAGACACGAATCTGGCTTTCTTTAAAAACTTGCTAGATGAAAAGCCTTGACTGATCTATTTTCCCTTTCTCTGAGTTCAGGCAATGAAATTTAAATCACAGAGAAGTGCTAATGATTATTTTTCAAGTCCGCTTTTCATTATTGAAAGCATCCTTTGCAACACAGCAAACCCAAAATCTCTTTTCTAATCCTGGCAATCCCTTTAAGTTGTTCTTTGGTCGTAAATCTGAATGCTGGTGTTTGTGTCTCAACTAATGGTCTACATCCCGAGCATGGATCGGGGATTTTTCTGAAGCACAGATTTTTCTGGATCTCTCATCACACTGATATTTACGGATAAATGACTATTTGGAGCAAAAGAATGACCACTGAAGAGACAGAAAGGTTTGACAAGCCCCTGTGCTTTAAGTTTCATCTGTCTCAGGTAAGAGCAGATGTAGGGTGATCTTCTAACCAGACACAAATTCTTCTACTCAGCACCTTTAATAATCCATTTCCTATAGGCATCACATCTTCTTCAGCTAAGAGTCTGCATTTATACCTAGTCCTCAGATTTATCTGTAGTCTGGGAGTATCCAAGCTCCTAAAGGTGCAGCTGGGGTGGCTGCACTGGAGCAAGAGGCTCAGGCAGATGGAAAACAAGCAGGGAGAAAGCAGGTGGGAACAAGAACATTAGCAGTTCCCCTGGAGCAGGAGCTGTCTCTTTAGCAACACCCCACTGAGTAGTGAAACGTCCTGTACAACCCCACACAGCTTTGTCAGGGCTGGAAGAGCACTATGGAGTGCAGCAAAGGCTTTGGCCTTGTCTGGTTTGGAGAAAAGGGGTGACCTCATTGCTCCCTGCAGCTCCCTGAGGAATGGGAGAGAGAGGTGCTGATCTCTTTTCCGTGGTATCCCGTGATAGGATGCATAGAAATGGTTCAAAACTGCACCAGAGGAGGTTCAGACCAGACATGAGGAAGTATTTCTGTACCAAGAGCATGGTGAAATACTACAACAGGCTCCCTAGAGAGGGGGTTGATACCCCAGCCTGTCAGCATTCAAGAGATATTTGGACAATGCCCTTAACAACATGTTTATGGTCAGCCCTGAATTGTTCAAGCAGCTGGACAAGATGATCCTTGTAGGTCCCTTCCAACTTCCAACAACATTTAGAATAGAAAATACTCTATTCTTAACTGCTTGATTACTCTGGAGAAGGGTCTTATCCTTCCAGAGCCAGGTAACAGGGTAATCTCTCCTGCCAAAGCAATAGAAGCTCTTTTTGTTTTTTGCCTGCAAGGATTTTGGTCCAAAACACTCAGGAAAGCACATGCAAATGATTGTTACTGTGGGGGATGCGAGACTCTCATATGCAGTCGGATTCATTTTCTGCACTGTTCCAAAAAAACTGGCATCAAGGCTCAGCACCAGCCTACGGGATGGTAGTTCCATGACAATTCTCTTTTGCAAACAACAGCCTGGATTTATATCAAGAAATACTCCCACTTTAAATGCACACATGCTGCCCTTTGAGTAACTGAGATTTTGCTTAATCAAAAAAGCAGAGTTTAGTTTTCGGAACCTTCACTGCAGAGGAGAAGCAGCACAGTGCAGCAGTGGGTTGGGCTGCTGAGGCCCTGCATGAAGTCCCTCTCTCTATGGAGGGCATCTTTAACAGGACACAGTAACCCAAGCACTGCTCGACTTCTGTACTTTGGCATCTCTAACACCTCTTTTTTTTTTTTTTTTTCCCTTTTAAATTCAGCCTGCAGGATACAGTCTTTTAAGAAACCATGCACAAGCTCATCTTTTTTCATGCCAGCACAGCCTTTCCTCCCCTTCCTCTCTTCCCTTTTCTCATTACTCTTTTCAAGGTCTAAAAGAAAACACTATTCAGATACTTAAAGGTTACAGTTAACTTTTAGTTCAGCAGTACTTAAAAGACAGGATTTCTGCTAAAAGGAAAGAAAATAAACAGGGTATCCTGTGATGTTTAAAAGGACAGCAGCAGATTTCTGTGAGACCTTACTGAAGGTTTTCTCCTCTGTTTGTACAAGTATTCCCTAATTATCTTAGGAAACTAATAGCTAGGTTAAACAGGTTTTAAATAGGTTTAAACTTTGCCTTAAGTATATTAGGGAAGAGGGTAGCTCTGCAGTGTAGTGAGAGCAGTAACTCCAGGAGAGGCGAGATGATAAATGGTGAGTGAGTCTCAAGCTGTTCACAACCTAAATGTCTCTCCTCAGCTCAAAGCAACAAAGCGCTCTAATTATTTTTATCTGTGCAAGGTGAAATCAAATTGTCGCCCTGAGATTTGCAGTCTTTTGATGTTTTCATTTCTGTGATGAAGTTTCTCACGTACTTTCTGTAAACACAGTTATGTTTGGCTAACCGTTCCTTTTTGTTTTCATTCCTTCTCCTGAAGCGGAGAAGTTTGATAGACTTTTCGTCTGACCAGTGTAGTTGGAGAAGTGGTAACCTCATCCTCCAATCTACGGTCATTCCTAAGAACATACATATATGAAGTAAAATAAACAGCCTGGGGCTTTTCCTGGCTTCTTTCTGTCCTGAACTAAGCTGGGTCTGCGTGGTTCTTTCGTGTCCAAGTACGACATCAAATGACATTACAACACAAATCTCACTAATACCTTATGCAGGGCCAATGTTTAATAGCATAGATTAGTCACAAAACTACTGCAACAGCAACAGACTTCAATGTGGTCTTGACTCTGTTTAAAAGCTGATAGTGATTTTAAGGGACAAGTTTATCCTTGTTCTGCCCTAATTATTTCAACGTACTAGCACCTGAGGAATATTTGACTCAACCCCTTCCCTCTCCCCACTTTAAATTCAGGATTTATGCACAGGCCAACCAGGATTATATGACAAACACGACAGATAACTTCTTTCCCACTGTAAGAGAGCCATTAAAAATAAAATGAGAATTTAGTTAGTTATTGACAGAAGCACTGGGAGGGAGCAGGAAGCTAAATGACTTGCTGCAAAATGAAATTGTGGAAACTAGAAAGTCAATCAAAACACTGCCTCAGGTCATCTCATCTGTCCTCCAGCCAAAGCAGAGCTGTTGCTGAGCATCTCTGCCCCAAGACCTCTCCAACTGGGCTGATGTTTTTGGTGTCAGAAACCCATCTGTAATATAGAAAATTGTTTTACTGACTCCTAAGTCTCCTGTGCCAAAGTTTTGCAAACATCCATACAAGCATCAGTATCTAAACAGCTTCATCACTGCAAGGTACGCCCATCTTGTGCTACTTTCCACACTCCTGCCATGCCAGCCACACAGCTGAAATGAATCTCTTTAACTTTCTCACTGCCTGGGTGGTTATTTGACAACATGCACGAACTAGCACCTAGCACATTCCCCACTCCTTCTGTACTCACACAGAGCAAGGCTTGCATTCAAACTGCTGGTCCCGTCCTTAAAAAAAGGCAATAAGCCTTAAAATGAAAAGTGGAATTGATCTAGTTCCCAGCTATCATAACTTCTTGTTTGGCTACATTTTATGTAAAAATAAGAAAATGCCAATAAACCTATACCACCCACAAAAAACCCAGCTGCAAATACACCTCTCTGGGACACACCACAAAACTTAGAGCAAGTGTCTCAGTTTGCCAGCTGATGGATGCCAGCTTGGCTGTCCCAGCAAGGACCAAACAGAGGCAGCTCCAGAGCTGAAACCAGGAGCTCTCCACAGCTTCCATGAGAGAGCCACCACGCTCCAGGTCAGGCTGTGAGCAACACCTACCACCTGCAGCTGGGTCTGGGAAGATGGAGAGTACAGCATAGATCAGTCAACAGAGAAAAGCTCTTTCACAGCAGGGTGACAAATGGGGGTTGTTTGCTGGCAGACGCCTTTCTCCCCTTGCCTGTTTGGGAAGTGACTGCTCAGTTCCTCCCTGAACAGCCACCTTCAGCCACTCATCTCTTGCTTCAGGAACTTCAGCTATCTCACCAGATTCCAACTCCAGGCTACAGAAATCCCTGTCCTGTCCTAGCTCATCTCTGGAGCAAAGAGGAAAGTCAAGCTTAAAAGTCAGCAAGGCCGGCCCAGCTCTGGCTCTTCCCAGTTCCCCTCATCTCGCCAGTCTTTGAATTCCCCTGTACATGAGGTTGGATGACACCCAAACATCCCAGGGCAGCAACAGTTCTGGGATGGGCAATTTAACACAGTTCAGGGCACACAGGTGATGCTCATAAAACCAATTTGCAAGGATGTGATTTCTGGCTTGACTAAGAAGCCAATAATTGGCATCATACTCAATTTCATGATGAACAGGACTAAAATACAAGAAAACTCTACAGAGTATGACCATGAGACCACCTAACACTGAATTTCCCTTCAGAAACTGACACTAGTAAGAAATGGGGGAAAAAAGCAAAAGACCTGAGGAAATATTTAGTGCTGCCTTCCTGGGATAGTCTCTTTGCTTCCAGCAACTGGCATTTCGGAGAATTCTTGAATCAGAGTAAACACATACACTGCATTTAGATCTTTGCAGGACAAGAGGAAGGGTCTCCTAGCTCATCTGAGTTTTTTCACAGCCATCATTGAGTGATTTTCAGCTTTTATTCCCTTTTTATGTGTCTGTATTTCAGCTGCTGAAAGGCAAAATTTAATCTGATTAATATAATAGTGTAGATTTCTGAGGTACATTTTTAATCTACCTCCTGATATAGGATAATACAGCTTGAAAATGCTAGCATGCATTGTCACAAGTCTTTCTAAATCCAACAAATGTAATAATTGTTGAAATATATACAAATATGTACTGCTATTTATGCTTGTTTTGTTCAAGATACATACATACAGAAAGATGAAAATAGAATAAAGAAAGAGGGGCATCACAAAAATTGTCTTACTTAAATGAAAAATCCCTGGCCATGGATTGCTTGCTTGTTCTCACCAACTTCTATATCAGTATTTCCCAGAACAATTCCCAGGCTACAGTTTCAAATTATCACTTCATATCCAGTGCCTTCTATCCTAGGCTAACAAAATCACTGCTATAAAACTTCTCCTTTTACAGCCAAGATGGGAAACCCTCGATTAGATTATCTGTTCCCTCCCTTGTGAAATAAAGAGGAAAATGCCATTCCAGGAAACAAAAATGTTAAAAAAAGACCAACCAAAGGCAACGCCTGCGTGCACTGTTGTTCTTCCCCTTTGAGTCAGTAGTAAAGAGGAAGGAAGGAAAAAACACAGATAAAATAAATGCAAGGAGGTGTGGATACAGCATGTTTATCCCACTCGAAGAGGGGAAGCTGTAAAACACCATCCCTTGCATATGGACACCCCAACACCGCCTGAGTGTTTACAAACACTTTGAGCAAACCAAACAGGGAGTTTCATTGTCCCCACTGCACTCATGTCACCCGCACCCCAGCACTGCAATTCCAGGGAGAGCCCTGCCAGAGGACACACAGTGCCAGTTACACAAGACAAGCGCAGAAGCAAATATGCAGCAGAGGGGAGGAAAAAAAATTAAAAATACCAGCTCAGCTGCACACTCTCTTGCTGCTCTCAGAACAGCCTCCAAGTCGGGCTTTGGTGAGGATTAACTTTAAAGGGCACTGAAAGATACTGACAGACTTGAAGCAAGCAGGACCCCTCTGTGTGCACACATTTCATTGCCACCAGCGCAAAATGAGAAGTCTAGGGTCCACAAGCAACTGCAGAAGCAATTTAGTTATAAGAGGGGATAAAACCTTCTGATATTATACACTAAGGAAAAAATACCGGGTATGTTGCACTAACATCTTAGCACTGTTCAAGTAAAGATCCGAATTGCGCCTCGCAAGCAGCAAGGAACAAGGAAACAAATAAAAAGCCACACTAAAATGAAGCTCTGCTGGACCACAAAGTTTCTACAAAGTTTAAAACATAGATATTTCTTGTATTTACGATAAAAAGGAAAAAAAGATCAGAGCAGTAGTTTGGAAGTTTAAATAAAACATCAGGCTGTCAACCAAGAATTTTTAAGGTACTAACTCATGATGTGACTTGGAAAAGAAACCTGGACCAACTGCACACAGCCAGGACTGAGAGTCAGTTGGATTCAAATCTCCCCCGTTTCCCTGAAAGGCGGGGGGAGGAATAGCGGTGTCAAAACAACGAAGCCGCACGACAGCACACCAACGCCCCAAAAACCATCCTAAAACACACCTCGTATTTATTTTGTCCTCAAGAGCCCGGCTCTCGCAGGCTCTGCAGCGCTTAACGACAGCAATTCAAAATCCATCTTATTTTCCACTCTTATCCAGCGAGGGAACCAAACGAGGCAGGGCTCCCCGCCGGCTCGGGACCGCGCAGCTTCGGGGCGCCCGGAGCATCCCGGAGTTGCGGGAGCTTCCCGGGGGCTGCGGGACGCGCAGCGCGGCCGCGGAGCTGTCGCCGGGCCCGAAGGGCGGCGAGGGGGACTCATCTCCGCGGGATGAGACCATTTAGCGGGTTACGCTTTTTTTCTCCCCTTCCTCCGTTCCTCCGTCCCTCCGCCCCTCCTTTTTCAGCAGGACCAGGGAACGACAGCGCAGTCCCGCTCAGCAGCGCTGCTCCCCGCTGAGGAGCACACGGTGCGGGGAAGGGCATCGGGAGATGGGGGCCTGGGAGGGAGGGGATAACAGGACAAGGAAAAGCACGCAAAAAGAGAAGATGAGCGCAGAACTCACCTGGTTTGGGATCTTTCCTCCCTCTCCACGACCATAAAACGAGGCGGGAGCCAGGAGCCGGTCAGCGGCGATGCGAAGAAGCGGCAGCCCCGGGCCGCCGCACGCTGGGGATAGCGGGGCTGGGCGGTGCAGCCCCCGCACGCCCCGGTTAGGTGCTGACCCCGGAGATGAGCGCAGGGCAGCCCACTTCCACTGGGATGGGTGCTGGCCACCCTCCCGGCGCAGGGCAGCTCCCCGGGATGGGTGCAGCGGGGTTGGGCGCAAGGCAGTCCCGTTCGGGGATGGGTGTTCAGTCCCCACTGCCCGTGCAGCGCACCGCAGCCGTCCGGGACGGTGTCGAGCTACCCTGGGGCCAGGACGCCCAGGACAGGAGCAGCAGGGCTCGGCGCAAGGCAGCCGTCTGCGGGGATGTGTGCAGGGCCGCCCGCCCCAGGCAGCGCAGGAGCGGGAGCGCGGCCCCCCCGCCGTGTCCGGCAGCGGAGGCGGCACCGGCCGAGCACAATGAGCGGCGGCGCGCCCCCGCGGCCCCGCTGGGCAATGACATCACCCCTCTCGCCCGCCGGGGCGGGGCCACTGCCCGCGCCGCCGCCTCGCCATTGGCTGGCGCCCCTTCGCAGCGGGGGTTTCTGGGGCTTGTAGTTTTCTTAGGGCTGCAATAGCGCGGCGCCGCGCAGGACGTGGACTCGATTTCCCGGCAGATCCCGCGCCGTGTGGCCGCGTTGAGTAGCGGGGTGGGCAAGGAGGCGGTGGCGGTCGCCATGTTGATGGCGTGGGACGCTTAGGTCGGGAGGAGCGGTCGGGGAGCCGGGTTAAGATGTCGGAAAAGGGAGAAGGATGGGAGTCTTGTCTTGGTTTAAGGGGCAAGAAAGAGCTTGTGCGAGCGGTTGAGAAAGAAAGGGGAGACTGAGGAATAGCCGGAGGGGCGCGGTGGGTAGGGAGGGGGGCCCTGAAGGACACGACCGATTGTCACTCGGTGACTGCCGGCTCTGGGTGGGGCAGCGCCTCTCTGTGCTGGGAGCGGGGCCGTGGGGTGCGAGTATGTCCTGGGGCTCGGAGGGGCCCGTCCGGCCGCGGTGGGTGTGCGGCAGGAGCGGGTGGCGCGGCGGTGAAGCGGCGGCCGGTCACGGCTGCCGGGTGCGTGTGGGCGCTGGGGCGGTGCTGGCTGCGAACGGGGAGGCCGCTCTGTGTGGCGCAGGAGCCGGGGCGGGTCCCGTGGCTCTCGGAGCTGTGCCTCCTGCTCTCCTCTTCCGAGGAGAGCCTGTGCGGGGCTGTACCAGCCGCGGTGTTTGGGTCTTGGACCAAGTACGGACTGTGGGTTAAAGAGCAGGGCTGGTCTTGGTGGGGCGGCCGTCAGCAGGGTGCAGCAGATTGGGACAGGCCCTTGTCATACGCCAGGTGAAGCCTGCGCTTCGCTGGCTTGAGGGGTTTTTTTAAGGCTTGTGGGTGGCTCTGTCTGATTACTGATAATTGTACTAATGGTGTTTGGCTGTCAGAGACGTACGGCTTGGTGTGACCAGCAGGAGGAGCTTTGCTTCCTTCTGAAGTCCTTAGTATGTCTGGAAGAGGGTAGGTTTAGATTAGATACAAGGCAGAAATTCTTTACTGTGAGGATGGTGAGGCACCATCGCAGGTTGCCCAGAGAAGCTGTGGACACCGTATCCCTTGAAGTGTTCAAGGCCAGGCTGAATGGGGCACTGGGCAACTTGGCGTACTGGAAGATGTCTCTGCCCATGGCATGGGAGGGTTAGAACCGGATGACCTTTGAGGTCACTTCTAGCCCAAATGTATAATTCTATGTCCATAGACACATAAAACAAGTTTGAAAAAGCTGCAAAAGCAGATGAGATGGTATAAGACATCTCAGCATGGTATGGGAGCAGCCAAGTGGACTTGCTGCCCCCTGTTTTACTTGTGCTTGCTGTCTCTGGTTGGCATGGCTTAGCCACCCGACTAGGTGCTGTCTTAGTTTCAGCCCTCTGGCTGGCATGCAGGAAGTAGGATGGAATTTTGAACAGTGGTTTTAGGCTTTCTTCTACTGAACGTTATCCCTGCTTGTGCTAGTCTTTTGTGTTGGGGAATGGGAAGTACATGTTCACCAAATGAGAGAGTAATCAAAGCTCTGTGAGGCTTAAGGTGACTGGAGTTCCCTGGAACCATGCATGGAAGGTCTGTGCTCAAAACTGGGAGGGAAGATGGTCAAAGTATTGCATGGCTCGTGAAATAATGCCGTTTCTAGTTACAGCTGATTCCTGTGAAATAAAGCACTTTATTATGCCAAGAAGATACTTAATTGAAAAGAGTTGTGAAGAGTTTTGCAGGCTTGCTTGAAGTCTTGGCTAAAATCCACCGGTGTTACTGCTCAGGTAAATTGGAGTTACAAGGGTTTATTTGATACTTTGGCTCCTCCTGGAGGTAAGTACAAGGCATTTGCTCAGGGTATTGCTGCACATTAACTACATAGATGGTGTGTTTGCCCCAGGATACAAAAGTGTTGGAGAAAGGATGTTGTGAGATGTTCTGTGGTGCAGTTACTTCACCTGAACATTGCAGCCTTTCAAGATTGGTTGGTACTACAGCAATGTGTGCTATTCCTTTATCACTTTAGATGCAGCTCCCTCTAGTTAAAGAAGCTGAACTGGTTGCATGCAGTCCTGCAGAAAGTCCAGTGTCCTGAGGGTGCTTCTCCTCACAGCCAGGTTCTCCTGTTTTATCATATTCCTCACTGAAGAATAGGAGTGGTGGGGGTGTAAGGCTCTATTAATAAAATTCATAGCATCAGTAGTTCCATATATCTGGAGAATCTGAATTACAAGTACAGCCCCTTTTATTTCTTTTCTAATTATGTTTCTTCTCTACACAGATACCTTTAGATGAGGTGAACTGTGGGTGAAATAAAGGGCACTGGCACGATGACTTCTGTCACAACAGTTGTTCACTGTAGACTTTAGGCCTATGCTTTTTATCTCTGCAGCTGATACCTGGTAAGGATGGTAAGTATTGCAGTGGAATAGTTGGGTCAAGCTAGGTTATCATTTCTATAACTGTCAGAAAAAGTGCATGTGAAATCTTCATCCAAGATGGTCTGCTGGCCTAATGGCAGTATGTTTTCTGAAACTGGTTTAGAAACAATTGGTTTTACCTGCAGTGGTTCCCTTCATTCCCTCCCCATCCCCCTGCAGTCAGTGCTGCTGCTCTGAGGAGGATGCTGTGTACCCCACTTTACAGATAATTGTATTTTGTTATTTATATCTTATGTCTTCATCTGTAGATGTAGATGCCACTGATGTCTCAGCTGAGGTAGGAAAAGGAAACAACTTCAGAAATGACTCGAACACCTAATGCAAGAGAGAAGTAAAACAGTTTTCTCTGTGTGTGTTGTTCACTTTGGTCAGTTTTGGGGGATTTGATACTTGCCAGTGTATGGATCGATCTTGTTGATCACAACTTGTCAGAGATGTTAATGATGAAACCTGTGTTACATGTCTCAGTCTTGGATCTGTTCACCTGAAAGTGCTAATGTCCAAATCTATCCTGACCCAACAGGCCTTAGTTGCAATGTCTGTAAGAAGCTTGCAGTCCTAGTGCAGAAATAAGTGGTGTGTCTGCAGTTCATATGAAAAGGTACAAGGTAACAGCACCGAAAACCCACCTTTGGCATTTCTTAAAGATTGGTACGCTCTGCTTTAATGCTGTCAGTGAAAACGTACTCCAGTGTCTGTCTCGTCCTCAGCCTATGAAGCTGATAGGTTTGTGTGTACTTTACTATGCTGACATCCTACACTGCAAAGCCTGGGGCTTGTCTTTGTTACTGAAGTGATTTTGGTCACTGTGGACTCTGGTAAGCAACCACCCTGTTTCCTGACCTGAAGAATCAGTTGAAAGATCCCGAAGGAGGGATGAGGAAGATAAGTAGGAATGTGTGATGACTTTGCTCAAAGAAGAAAATGCTGAGTCTAAGTAATAGAAGTTCATACGTAGAAACCTGTCTTCATGTCTCAGTGCTCGTCCTGACAAGTTTGCTCTTAAAGAAACTTAAAGAATTTGGATGCTCTTAGTTGAGTACTCACTGGGTAGTATAGAAAGCCAGGCTGCATGAGAAACACAGATTTTGAGATGAAGTGTACAAATACATCATGTCATAATTTTTAAGATGTGTGGTGATCTAGGTCTACTGTCACTGTCAACATCCATGTCAGTGCAGCACAGAGAACTGTTGGGGTTGTCTCAGTTCTTGGAAATTATGGTCAAGCCTAATGTCAATCCTGGTAGGCAAATTAACTGGATGAAAATATTTGCATGTGCGCTCAAACAGAAAGTAGAATATGGTTTCTAAGGGTCATACCGTCTATGCCAGTCTTGGCACGTAAATTCTGTTTTAAGAGCCTGTTTTCTTAATTATCCCAGCTGTAAAACTTAGTTGTCTGCAGTCCCCTTGGAGGAAGGAGTGGAAGTGTCACTGACCAGCTGCTTCTTTCAAAGCCTATGGGGGAAGGGTGTAAACTCTTTCACATTAAAGTTACTGCTCAGATGATAGTAGATGAAGAAGCTATGATGAAGGCTGGTTGATTTTAATTGTTTATCTTGGAGCTGTTTGCCAAAAAGTTTCTGGAGCTGCAAGGGGAAAAGTGAGAGGATGAGTTCAGGTGGGTGGAACAGGTAAGTACTTGTATATTGTACTACTGTTTCCAAGTATCTTTATGATAACGCTAAGAATACATTGTGTAGCCTGCTTTGTTCTCTGATGGGGGAGCTTGGAAAAACAGGAAGGAGTGGAAGGCTTCTGTGCCTTTTTTAAGTGTTCTCAATGAAATTGTGCAGCTGTTAAACCAATATCTGGAAGAGCCTAGTATTTGTGCATAGCCAAAAGAGTGGAAAGTGACTCTGGAAATAATTCTAATGACTAATTATAAAGTGTTACCTTTTTTTTGTCTTTCAGCAAAAAGAAGAGTGCTGTAAGAGCAGTCAAGAGTCAAGTTAGCATGGACATGTTCTTCAACTGAGACATGGCAGCAGTTCAATAGCAGTTACACAATGGGAAAGGGTGTGCAGGCTGCTGCAAGTCCCTGTGTTCCTAAGATCTGGTATCTGAAAGAATTCAGTAGAGAGAAAAAGGTTGTTGCTTCCACAACTTCAAACCCTTTTGAGTTGAAAAGACAGCTCATCTAATACTGAAACAGGAGATTGGTTTCATTGTAGATACTGGGGAAGATAATCACTATGCAGAACTTAAAAGTGCTAGTCAGGACACTGAAAAACTGCCAAGTAGCTCAAGTACAGGAGACTCCAGTTGTGGGAGGCTTCCTTTTGGGAAGGCACATGAGCAGTGGGGAGAACTTTCTAAACACAAGGAGAATCAAAAGTTCTGCAGCTGTTGGCTACACATGGATGTATCTCTTAAGGTGGGATGCCCTGACGTGACCACTGAAGACCATAAGGCTGTAGGCAGACCACATTTCTCTTAAAAGGATGTATGCCACTACCCAATTCAGAAGCCCCCAAACAGCTTCAGTTTTTGTCAACTATGCTTAGTTCCTGGAACAGTAGCTTTTCTCAGTCAACCTAACTGCTGCAGATTGCAGCTCTGCACTGAAGATAAGCATTCCCACCCGTGGATTGCTGGATAATGGCACACAAGCATGGCTGAGATGGGCTCCAGGGCTGAGGATAAATCTTTTGGCTGCCACTGTTCTGGCTTTAATACACACAATGGGTGCCCTGAGCACTTCTATGTGGAACAAGAAACACTTGGAGTGCATGTTTAGATGTACTTTGTGTGTGCACTGCCTTCTTCAGCACAAAGCTCCATAAAGCCCTGTATTGCATGAAGCAGATGGAGGTATCACACTGAGGTTATGCTTGGTGTGGACCTGACTCAGTTGCCACTAATCCTGGGAAGGGCTATTTTTGTTGTGCTGTGGTAAACCTGAGTTGGTAACAGATACTGTTCGGCTGATGTGCTTGTCTGTGCCAGGAGAGCAGCCCATGAGCCGAACAAATACTCAAGTGTGGTACTAGCTTTTACTTCTTTCAACATAAAGAAATTTTAAAAGGTGGGAGGGGGAAGAGCAGAGGATTTTTAAGAGTCACATAAATTCTACGGAAATTAAAAGCTCACTAAGAATATCTTCGTTGAAAGAATACGTTTTGGGAAAGTACCTCCTTTGACAAAGGCAATATGAGCCTGTGGATATGGCAAGCTTCCAACACCATTCCTTGACCTGTTTTTTTGTGAGGTTGTAGGGGAAAAGTGTTGGATGTAGGGAGAGTGAAAGCCATAACCAGAGGTTAAAATTTAATCTTAGCAACTATATGTGAAGTGATGCACTATTATTAATTTTCAAAGGCAGTCCTGCACCTAAACTGATACACTGGAATCCCTGGTCATGTGTGCTACTGTGTTTGGGTTCTTCAGCTGTTTGAGTGCAGTGGTGCAAAATTGCACGTTGCTTCCTATATGATTCAGCTTAAAATACAAGCTTGGGCAGCGTGAGTACCTAAACAATAGTATTGCAGTCAGAGCATTCCTCAGTGCACACAAACCATTTCCTTTTGGGTAAGTACTGCTGCACTGTGAAAAAGCATGCAGCTCCTAGGACAGCATCATTTGATCATGTTGCCTCTGCCACAGTTCCCTGGGTTTGCTCTCTTCCTTGCCTTGAACTCTTCACCCAAACCTTTAGCTTTTCTGTACATTACCACTGGTTGACTCTTATTTTTGGGTGGAGTTTTTTTGCCGTTTCTTTGCAAATGCCTCATCCTGGAAAACTGGCAGCAACAGTAAGTATCTCAGGTTCCTGGCCAAGTTTCCAGTCACACGGTTTCACTTGCTCCATTCTGTCAAGTTATTTACATGCAGTGTCCTAAGGATGTAATTTAGTGGACTTCTAGTGAGGAGCTAACCTTCATGTCTTGGCTGCAGTCCACGTAGGTCAGGTTTACACAAACCTGCTTCCTCGTGAATTCAGTGGCTACTCTTGGAGCATTTAGTTTCCTGATGCACAGCTTTATGGAAAAGACAATGTTACACTGCTCTTGCAGAGATTTAAAGATGGTCACACTAGCATTGGTCACTTTACCTGCTGAGTTGCATGACCCAGAATCATTTCTGAACCTCGTTCTGCATGCACAACACCTAGGGCTCACGAGGTGAGAAGGCTGTGTTCTTCATGTCTTAATAGGGCTGACGTGCCACAATACAGGAAAGGTTTTTTAAAACCAGCATAGAGATGTGTAGCTGACGACTTAAGCAACCTTGCTCAAGGTAGTCTTACCCTCATGTTCTGGTGTTATGCATATCAGAGTTACTTTGTTTCTAGTAGGGTCTCTTTGGGCATGCATTCCTAAGTGGTGTATTGAGCTCCCTGCTTTGAGCTCTCGGAAAATGCAGTTGCATGAGGTAGAGGCAGTGGTGGCATTGCCAGTCTAAGGAGTTTGGTGTTACCTTCTGCCCTTGCCTTCCTATGCTGCAGTGCACCATTCCCTTTCACGCTGATGCAACTACCTGGATCGGCACACAGCACTATCGGTGTCTTAATCAGGGTGTTAACACACACTCCCTGCCCTGGGTATGCTTTTCTGTGGGTCATGGTAGAAGTGGAGGAGGTTTGTAGTTCTGTGGCTTTATAATGCCTGAGTTGGGTTTGTGACCTGGTTTAGAGCATTTGCACCATGGCACAAAAAACAGGTAGCTGGGTGCATGCCAGAAATCAGAAGTTCTTGGGCTTGTTGCTGAAGTCTCTGCCTCATTAAATCATGCATCTAAGGATGCAGTTGATTTTGTGGGGGAGGACCAGCAGTGTCCCTTGGGTACATGGGTGCTTTTGTTTACTATGTTTGTCTGTGTTAGGTCTCATGACAGAGCCTTTTTGTGGTTTTGCTCTGTGTAGCCTTCTGACCAGGCAGCAGCATCTCAAGAGACACTGCTGTCTGTAAGCAGCACTAGAGATTGTTCAGTGTAGTCCAGACAAATCCTTGTGCAAACAGAGCTGGAGTAAGATGTGGAACAGTTTTCTCATAAGTTTGGGGGGGGGGGGGTTTGTTACTGAGACTACCAATATATTTTCCTTTGATGGAACTAATTCTTACATATAGGGAGTTGTATGTTTCCCCTACACACATAGCCAAGTATAGTTTTATATTTAATGGCAGAGTAGATCAGCAAAAGAGAGAATTAGGTACTAAAATGTTTCACATATGATAGGTGAAAAGCTAATCCCAGTTTTCCCTATCAACATTTTTGCAGTGCTCCTGCTACCAGTGGAGGCTGCTCTGCTGTGAACTCTTCTGTTCTGATGATGGTGAACGTTACCCTCTGACAAGGACAATGAGGTGGCAGCTGTTTCAGAGAGACATGCGGTGGCTTCACCGTACATGCGCTGCCTCAGTGGATGCCAGCTAAGAGAGTAATTGCATCCCCCAAGAGTTAGATTGTTGCTGCTGTTAACCCTCTGGAGAAACAAACATGAAGTAGAGGCAGGTGCAATCCTCACATGAGTTGGCAGCCAGGTGGGTGCTCTGCATCACCAGGGATGAAGGGCAATCACACTTTACTAACTCATAGCAGTGAGGTCCATTTGGCCTCCTGGAAATTCCTGCCCACTGAAAGCTCCTGTCATCTCCAGGGTAGATTGTGACTGGAGTAACTGCTGTCCCAGTGCTACCTCCTGGAAACACAGGGGTGATGAAATTGAGTTTATTTTAGTAGGTCCAATGAGAATAAATGAATATTCTTCATTATAAATATTTATACAATAATATTCATATGTATTTTTATAGTGTAAATTGTTTATAAACACATATCTGGAAATCTAGGCATATGTATATAAAATGTATATTTTAAATACATTTGTATACATTGTTTTATATATTATTCATAATTTAGCACTTTCTAAAATATAAATTAGTAAGTTGGGAGAATCACGGAAAAGGAGAGGAGCTTTGTGTTGTTGACAGACTCATGGGATGGAGAAGTTATTCCCTCTTGAGAACAAATCAAACGCAAATGTCTGGTCCCCAACAGATACAGTTGGCGTGAACTGTTTTGTTAAAATGTCTGCTCACATCTGTCTTTTAAACTCTCATCCTTGAGAGGGTGGCTTAACCCTGTCATGAGTACTGAGGCATGTGACACACTTGGCCCTGAAAGCAAGGATGTGAGGGGTCTCTTACAAGTTTCTGTCAACACTTGAGTGATGTGGCTCTCCGGGATGGGTGGTATTGCTGCTGTTCCTTCTGAGTGGCATTGCAGCCTCATTTACATGGGTTTGATTGTACCTCAGATATCCCAGCCTTTTGCTATAGTCTGTTACCTGAAGGTAGAGTTAGCCACAAATCACATCAGCCAAGATCCTGGGTTTGGAATATGCCTGCCTCACTCATTCTCTCTGGTATGAGTGGCTCTGCCTCTTGGGTACTGTCAATTTACCATCTTATTTCTCCCAAAGGAAACATGCGCCCTCAACGTTCCCTGTGCTCTGGCAGTGCTTTATGTGTGCAACCTCCAGGTAATGTTCACCTGTATGGATGTAAGGGGATAGCTATCCCAGTCTTTCCTGAATTTACTGCTCAGCAGTCAGTGACATAGGAAGAAAAGCATTATTTTGCTCACATCCACCATCCACAGATGGCATTTGGTTTTCATCACCATTTTGTTTCTAGCTAATAATGTAGGTGTGTGCCAACACACAGGTTTTCCAAACTCCCTTTTTTTTTCTTTTTCTACTATTTTCTTGTCACCCATACATAGTACATTGCACTCAGTGTTTAGTGTGTGAGAAACCCTAGGATAATTCCCTATAGTAATAATTTGTTAGCTGTGGGGAGATGGGGATTCTGGTGACTGCAGAATTCCACCTATAGCATCCCATCATTATAAAGAAAAAAGTACGCTTGGAGGAAAGAGCCCTCCTTGAATCTGGGTGGGGAAAGAGATCTGTTAACACTTAAAAAGTAGACAAAAAGTGCTCTTCATGTGCTGAGTTTCATATTTTTAACTTTTTCATTTAAAAATTTTAAAGTAGTACCTTCTATTTCCTAAACTGATTACACCTGAAGAAAAACAGATCTCTGTAGCCAATTGCCTCAAATTGCCAATTGCCAGAAGTGGTATTTTGCAGATGCCCAGGGAAGATGCAGACCCACAGTATTGCTGGGAACCAACCTGTCACAGCGGAAATACAATAGTGCAAAAATCCATCAGCAGGCTGAGCAAACCCAGCTCTTTGTACTTGTTATGTCTATGGTGTTCTGTCTGAAAGCTATTATCCCTTGGAAAACTTGCTGACACATTTTAACAAGGAGAAGCAAAGACTTAGCAGTACCTCTGTAGGGTTTTCCCTAATTTCAATGCATTCATAATCCTAGTCAGCTACTGCTCACTCTTTAATAAGGATTATATTGGAAGC
This sequence comes from Lycocorax pyrrhopterus obiensis, assembly GCA_014706295.1. NCBI lineage: Eukaryota > Metazoa > Chordata > Aves > Passeriformes > Paradisaeidae > Lycocorax > Lycocorax pyrrhopterus. Next base: position 83,907,735 of record JACSVZ010000001.1, read on the forward strand.
CATCCATAGATAAATGTAACTTCTTGATACAGTTTTAACTATTCATCCATTTTCATGTGGTCTGGTTTTGACATCAGCAGATGTGTTCACATTTCTGAGTCCAAGATATAACGTGGCTTTGTGTTATTTCTTTAGAAAATAGTAAAAGACATAAAAGAAGCCCTAATTTTCAAAACAGAAACATTAGATTTGTATTTTATTTTAAAGAAAATGAATGCATGCAGGTGGTTGTGCAAGTCAATGCATGGTTTGTCCAGGCAGGATTTGTGGTTTCCCAGCCCACCGGTTTTGCCTGCAGAGCAGCAAAGAGAGCACGGTTTGTGTTAGCAATCATAAATCCTGCTCATGTCTTCTCCCATGGCAGATACCTAGGGACATGGCTGTAAGGTGAAACGCGGTCTGGATGCAGCTGTTAAGGGAGGGAGGGAACGGCAGAGCTCCCCGCTGCAGAACCCGAGGCACCCTGTAACGCGAACGGGCACAGAGCGAGCCTCCCTTGGTCCCTCCCCCTCCCAGCTCCCCTCGGGTCACACTGCTCAGGTCTTCAGGGTAGCCGAACACTACGTGGTGCTGGAAAATGCTCGTCGGGGGCGTTGGTCTCTGCTGGCTCTGAAACTGGAGAGGCTGCTGTTCGTGCTGGCCCACTGTACCGGTGGGTGTCCACCAGCAGAGGGTGGCTCTAAGACCGTTTATGCATTGCTTTAATGTTTAAACACTCTACAGCGTGAGTATTGAGTGTGAGGGCCGTGGTGCTTCCTTTATTTCCTAATACTTCATCTTTAGTTAGTAAGTACAAGAAAGAAGTGTCTAGCAAAGATTTTTGTTTCAGCTTTTCCTCACTGTTTTGTTTTTGGGTTTTTTTTCCTCTGGCATTATTCTTCCAGGTGAGACTAAACAAATATAGTCAAATTTGGGAAGACAGGTTTGAAATAATGTTGGTGTTGATTGGGAACTACTGCCTAGGAACAAAGTATTTGAAATAAATAACTGCATAAGTTGTCAATGCTCTAGCATTTATTAGGGATTGAAACATAGGACACTAGTAGTGAACTAAGTAATTTTCCTGAACTTCAGACACCTAACAGATACCCAGTGTGTGCTTGGGCTTTCCTTTCACTTTGTGGAGAGGACTGCACCCATCCCAAGGTTGATTTCAACGCCTCTTACCCTAATTCAAGAATCTCAGTTTAGAGAACACAAGCTAGCAGGAGCCTGAGCCCAAAGAGCATTTGTGTGTGCGTAATTATTCTCACGTGGAGTCCCACTATGTGCGACAGTTAATGACTAGATAGTTAATTATGTGAGTAGCTTATGTAGGAATGGGCTCAATTCTTGTGCCTGTGTTGCAGGGAGACTAATTTGTCTCTTGAGATGTCTGTTCCTTTCCGTTGACCACAGAGGAAGCAGAGGTTAGACTAGCTCAAAGTTAGATATCTGACCTCCACATCTAGCTGAGATACAGCTCAGCTGCTGTGCCTGCAGGCTGCTGCTGCTAACATTGGGTAATACTCTGCCTCATCTTTGAAGGTCTGCAACACTTAATAGATTTTATGGATCTGATTTCACATCTAAGGGAATAAAGTGTGACAGTTAAAGTCATGTAATTAGTAGACAGTCATTAACTTTTCTGAAATCAGTGGAATTCCACATGGGACCATGTGTGAGTGAATAAGTAGTTCAGGCTGTTTTTGACTGGAGACCTGTTGAGAAGCTGTACAAAATAAAAGGTAGTAGTAAATGATGATGGAAAATGTTTCATGTTTTAATATATAGTGATTTATATTCTGAATTAGATGTTGTGTTCAGAATTTTCCTACATATCTTTAAGTAGTTTTGAATGATTTGAACAAAAATTCAAACATTTCTGTTCTTTATTTCCGTTTATTTATCACTCGGAAATGGTTTTCAAAATGGAATTCCTATCTAAAGTTCTTTAATTAAAAAACCCAAACACCTGAGTACCAGCAATTTTGAACTATTGCAGAAGTACAGCACAGATGCGGTCTTAGTGTTTACTAGAGTAGGTAAAACCCCTTTCTGTTTACAGAAAGAGAGCAACCTCAGGACCAACTCAAGCAAAAAATTGAAGAGGCATGTTCACAAAGGCTGCAAACAGCAGATGACCTCTGGCTTTCTCTGCCACAAAAGACAGGCAATACCAAACATGAATAGGATTCACTTCCTCCTCATCTGCACAAATCAAGCCTTTTGAACCTGTTTCCAAAACTGTGTCCATGGTGCAAGAAGTGTGTTTGATGTATTTAAACACAGAGAAATGCCACAACAATGATTAAGGGATTAGAGAAAAAGGGTCAGGAGGATAAGAGAAGGTTATTGCAGACACAAGAGTATATTCATGACACCAGCCTACACTGTGGTTCTTCTGGAAGTTTCCAGTCTACACCAGACTATACAAAGCTTTCTGCAGGATTTAAGCGTGCCCAGCACTTGTGCTCTGCTTGAGGTTAATAACATGGAAAATCCTGTGTGTGATTCCTTGCTGTAATGACCTGTTTGTATACAGATGGGCTTTCAAGTTATGGAAATGACCCATGACTTATGAAATAGCCTCTTCCTGTTTGCAATGATGCAGTGAAATATTGAGTCATCTCTAACCCTCGAGCCTTCCCTGTACAAGCTCTTCGTTGTTTGCGACCTGTCCCCTGGGATTTGGATTGATGATACTGGACAACTGTTTTCACTTGAACTGGTCCCAGTTTTACCAGTTTTGGATGAATTACTGCTCTTTCCTAGGGAAAAGGTTTGATCCACATCAGTGCTGATTTGATTATAATAACTTACTGAAAAATCGTCTGTATGTAGTTAGGTTTGAATTAATGAATTCTTGATTTGAGGGATTCATTACTTGAATTTACTGTATGTACCTAACTGTCCTCCCATAGAGTAATGAGTCCAGCGATCCACCAAGTTCTGGATTCAGATGGAAAGTACATACTGCAATGCTCCACCAGATTATATTTCACTGCCTTTTGGAGAGAGACCCTAATGCCAGTGAAATCTCAGCAATATGATATCTGACCTTTCAAGGGATGAAATAGAATAGGTGCCTGAAAACACAAAATCTTTCGTGAGGTATTTCATTGGGTATTTTATCCTTTCTCTACAGAATATAGCAGAGGCTTAGGTAGAGCAGGTTGGATGGCCCTAACTTACAGTGGCTAAGTTTAGTTTGACATAAGGTCTTGGCTGAAGAGCTGCATTTCTAGTGGCTGTGCAGACTGCTGGGTGTGCTGCCAAATAGCTGGAGATTGCAGGGCTATGTTGTTGTTGTTAATTCCTTTTGCCAGAGAGACATTCCTGTTCATCTCTGGGACAGTGTCGTAAGTCACTTATTGGTCCTGCCCATGGCTGGACCCGGTGTGAACTCATGCATAATGTATATGCCAGTTTACAGTCATCGTGCCTTCCTAGAAGCAGCTCATTTTAGCTATTATCCTGCAAAGAATGAGGAAAGAAGGTGGAACAAGCCAGATTACATCGGTGGGGTAAAAGAGCCAACAGTTTTCCAGATTTGAAATGCAATGCCTTTAGATATTGACAACTGACAGTTGCTTCATCAAGGCACAGAATTTTGCAAAGTCTTTGACAAGTTAAATACAGATGCAACATGATACATTTTCTTGTGGAACATTTTAATGGCTATACTTGGCTTTCCCAGTGGGATCTTACTTTCTTAGAGCAGAGATTTGTCACCAGTTAATTGATTTGTCTGAACTTTCTGCCAAAATCAACAAGGAAGGAATTGACAGGACGGACTTTAGAAACAGGGGAGTTGTGATATGTTTGAAGAGAATGCATGCTCAGAGGAGGGTCTACTTCTCTTTCAAAAAGCAGTTTCCTATCATCAAAACAAACTTTATTCTTTCCTGCATGTGTCTTGTCTCTGCCTTGCAGCAATGCTATGGAGATGCTTCATCTTGTAAAAAGCCACGGGAAAGAGATTTACTAAACAACAACCTTGCACATGCTATTGCAGTGCCAGTCATTCTATTGTTAAGCTAAGGAAAGCATTAAAACAAGCTGAGACTGTAAGGATTAGAAGTCTTCACAGTTATTACAGGGTCTGTTTTTCTACTCAATCAACACATGCTGCAGCTTCTATGGCAAAGGAAAGAAGTACATATTGGTACAACAATACAGGAAAATATCACCCTCCTGTCTGGTCATGGGTGACATGGGGCAGACATGTCAATCTCCTGAGAGAAATCAACAGTGCAAAACTTGAGTGGTTAAAAAATGCAATTTTGTAATACAAAATTTCAGTAATACTGAAAGATCAAACTTCAAGCAGCAGAAAATGTGAGGCAGTGCCCAGAGCAGTTCTATCTTTCAGAAATCTAACTAAGCACAAGTAACCAGGAGTTCAAGAACTAACTTAAAACAGTGATGATGCCACTTTTCTCTCTTCACCCTTCCTTGAAACACTACAACCAAAACCAACAGCAGACCATGTCTTCTCAAGCCTCAATATTCACTCACACATAGAGAAGAACATGGGAAGCTTTTTAAAATCCCCTTGACAACTGGTCCAAGAAAACAGTTCAGCTATGAGTGGAATGTCCTCTTACAAAATGCCAAACGGCCTTGTGTTTTTTAGGCCAAAAGCTAACAAGTTGAACTGTGAGCTCTTATTACTTCTTCTGTTCCTCCACAGTAAGAATCTGGAGTGCTTTAAAAATGCTGAGAGCATGACAGTGATTGACAAGAAATGAAGGAATGTAAGGACATACTGTGCTAAAGAAATTTTAATTATTTTTGTAAAACACAATTGATACTAATGGAGGTCCTGCGTTTGCAGTTTGAGCCAGGAGCCAGGGATGTTTTGTCAACCATGACCCTTACATGCTCTGCCTTGCACCCTTATGTAGGATCACCTAATTTGATAAAATCCCAAAGTGACTTTAAAGAGAGAGATCCTAAGAAATTAAGCAGCTGCTTGAACCATTCATGTTTTTTAACTTTTTCTCAGTGAAAGGATGTCTTAATTTTAGTGTGTGCTGTGCATGTGTGAGACACTTTCCGTTATTTTTATTACTGGATGTGTGCAGTGATGGATCTCCAAGCATATGTGTTTGGTTCCAGTTCAGTGTGGGCACATGACCACATTGCCGTTGAATTAAGTATTTCTGGTATGGAGTTCATATGAGTTTTATAACAGCTGGTAGCTGGTATCTAGTCTGACATAAAGTGACAATGGCACAGAGAGAGCAGTAGTTGTAATCACATTAAGTGTGTCAGTAAGAAATCAGCAAAATTTTACAGAAATTTTAACTGACAGCATGAGTGAAAGCTGGATCTGCACCTTGGGTAGCAGATTATGGTATAGCTGGTCCGATGCCAAGGGCCCTAATGTTGGATTTATTGTGTCATTAAGCCATGGCCAGAGAGGAGGAGGGTGAACTGTGTCTCTTAAAGTTGCTAAAAAAGGAAAACACTGCCACTGGTATGTTCTTCTCAGTGAAAAAGCCAGTGCTATGTGAAAACTGCTGTTGGAGATGATTCAACCATCATCTGTTTACATGTTAAATCTTCAAAATACTCTGTAACTGCATAGAGATGGCAAAAGCAATGTAAAACTGCTAACATGTAAAAGCAGGGAGATTTAAGGATGTGTCACAAGCATTTGTATAACTGCACTTGTTGAACTGAGCTCGGGTACAGTTCTTGTCTGCTTGGATCATTTCACTGGCCAAAGACCAAAATATACACTTAATATTCCACAGGCACCTATGCTCAGTAATGACAGGGTCTTCCAGTGACATGTTAACTGTGTCAAAAAAATATTACCTAAATAGTAGCTGGGTTTTTCTGGTTAAAAGAAAACTAGACCTTCATTATATTCCAGGATAAGCTTAAAAAAAATTCTATTCTTTTCATTATGTGACCTGGTTATCTGCTGTGGTGACTTGGCGACTGGATAATTTGGATCTGCTAATTTATTGACTTAACTGAAAACACAGCCTAAATCATCTAAAATATAGATCATTGCTTTGTTTTTCATCAGTCTGTTGAAATTTTAAGTAAATTGGGTAAATGTGCTTTGTGAGATTCATGCATACATGGGACATGAGATGTGTTTACTCCATCAGCCCACAACCTGGGTCACAGTCTGTGAGGGCATACAGCTCTGGGGTGAAATCACCAGCCTCTTGCACCCATCTCCAAAGTGACTACCTACATCCCTTACATTACACAGGCTCTACATCCCCAGTAAAGTGACCACAAGAGATACCTATCTCGCAATACTGACAGTGTAGTTGTTTATATAGAGTATAAACATGCTTGTGCACTCTGGATTTGCTAACGTGCCTTCATTTACGTGCTTAAGTCAACACAAGACACAAAATTGCCAAATATCTTCACCTCTAATGAACACCTACCTGGACACACAGCTGGTTTGGAACAGGACAAAGCAGGCAATTACAGAGCATTGAAGCCAACCGCCGCAGGGCAAAGCAGCCACAGCCTTCAGGCCTCCTTCTGCAGCTTGCAGGGCGAGTATCTGCTCTCTTTGTGTTCACCATCTATTGTGTTCCCTAGAACATGGTGTGTAATAAAACATACAGGCTGTTTTGGCATCGGGAAAGATGCTGCCTCTGTCTTGGATGCGGCAGCTGTGGTTGGAGCCCTGGAAAGGGGACAAGATGCTTTTCTTTGGTGCAGTTAAGCATGATGAGTTGAGTGAACCACTTTAGGGATAAGATGGACAGAGAAGTGTTTGAAAGAAAGAACCTAAATTAACAAGGAGTTAATTTAGAAACTTTCTGTTCTGCCTAACTTGAAGAGTTCTCTATTGTTGTTGGGTTTTTTTTAAAGTATTCCTTTATGTTGAACAAAATCCGATTTCTGAAGTTAAGAGCTTTGTGTTTTGGGATGTTTGTTTCAAGGGAAAACTGGAGGTAGGTCCACCTCAAAGATCTGCTGACTCTACCAGAGTGCTAATATAATTATATATGTTTATTACCTCCAAAATGAGGAGGTGCCTGCCTTAAGGTGTCTTGCAGGATTATAATGTGAATTCCTTAGTTAATTGCCAGAGATGCTGTTCCTCTGCCCCTTAGTGGATTTGCACTTAGTAGATTTGCACGCTTACATGACAAGAGCAAATTGCAGAACATAAAGATTTGAATGTAAACCCATTGCTAAACTTTGGCCTGGAAGCATCAAGTTGTTCTTCTGATCACTCGTATTTACAGAAGGTGAGTACAGAGGTAAAGAACAATAAAAGGGCAAGGCAAAAGAGAAGGACTCATAAAGCACCTCAGCAGAGCTACCCTGTTGGACTATATTAATCAGTCTGAGTTTTGCCCTTTTAAATACTTGTGCCTCTGCACACTTTGGACCATGGGGCCCTTTATAACAGATGCAGAGCTTGAACAAAGCATATTTGTTATGAGCCCGTGAAACACTTTGCAGTGTTTCACATAGTGGGAGTGAAACAAATATGTACCTTTATACTTCCTTATTCCTGATGGAAGCAGCAAGGGGGAAAGGACGAAAGGAGAAGCCAGAATTTCTGCTATCAGGAAGAAAACGCAGATAGAGAAAATCTAAAAAGATTTTATTTGAGCAACCTACTAATGTGTCTGCTTGCTAATGAGTTCTGCTGTAAATAACCAGCTCATCAGTATGTATATATGCTGCTTATTTGCTGTACTTACTTGGTGACTGGATAATTCAAATATGCAAATGTATTGACTTAACTGAAATTGCAGCCTAAATAATTTAAAATGTGGGGTATATACACATCTGGATTATTCTGGGTTGGTTTTATTATGGGGCTAGATTGTGTCTCCTTTCACAGCACTGAAGTGGTTAATTAGACACAGAAACACACAACTTTTACCTTTGTCTTCATATGTTTAAAAATATGCTAAGATCCCCAAACACAGGATTGTCACAGATAAACCCAGCTCAAAGCAATAACTGGCTGTGATGAGGCCAGTAACCTGTCCCAGTTCTATCTCAGCTGGCACATCTCCAAATGCTGATTCTCATGGTATATCCCAAAATACCAGCTGCTCCCAGCATAAAGACAACAGTTTGTTAGTTCATTATGGATTGTTTATGATTGACAATATTTACTGTATGTACATTTCAAACAAACACAGTGCTTAAATAAATAGAGATATTAGGCAGCTGTATGTTCCTACAACATGCAAATTAACTGTAGCTGGAGTTTTTTTTCCTGCTAGCAACTCAGGCAAACAGATTGCAAAAGCAGTTGGGAATTAGCCCGGGACTTTTATGATAGTTGTGAAGAAGTACATTGTGAGTACTTCTGTAATCATTCCATTTAGGTCGGCCAGTGAATTGTTTTACTGTAGAGTCTATGGAGTCCTCAAAATGACTGCACTTAGTCTGGCATTTACTGAGGGACAGGCAAGGGCTTTAGGCATGGCCAGTATGGGAAGAAGTCATCATCCTTGTATCACTTTGTCTTGCAGTCTTGGGGAATGGGCTGGCAGGCACAGATCTGCTGCAGGGCCTCTGCTTCAAGGCCATGTTCTCTGTCCCCACCATGTCCCCCACACTAACGTGCCACCATTGCACTGATGCAATTCATGAGCAGGGTCTACTCACAGCTTGTGTGGGACCCCTTGGGCAGGGTCTGCAGGGGTGCCATGACTTCAGCCCCATCCTACTCACCGCCAGCCACCTTCCAACTCCCCAAAGCCTTTGCAGCACAGCCAAGGGAGCTTGCCTTTTCAGTATACTGAAGTGATTACTCTGCTATAACCAAAATAGGGTGGTTTTTCCAAGAACTGTGGCTGGTGGCATCTGTATGCAACTACAAAGCTTTGGGGATCCTCTGGAGATGGATGCAGGCAGGGTATTCCAGCTTAGAAGTCCTCAAGAGCAGCATAAAATATGTACAGTCATTATGTCCTTCTCTTTATTCTGACCCTGTACAAGATGAAGCTATGTGTCATACGCTTAATATTAAATGGACTGAACAGGTCACTTGGTTTCTCTTTAATTCTTTTAATCTTCTTACAAGATACAAAATAGGCTTAAGTCAAAAACTGTTCCTTAATGTGAAGGGTTGAGAGGGGCGGTTGCTTGCTTGGCTGTCTTGTGATGATGACAGCTGCCCCTTAGAAGGACTGGGTTTGTTGAGCACTGATAATACTCTCCCGAGCAGGTTTACGCCTCCTTGCATAAAGGTTTCCCTAAAGATTTCTGGGAAACAATTGCACGCAGAGCATAGGAAGAATCAGAAGTAGTTAAACCTCCCAGCCTACACACAGTAACAGGAAAATCCTGTTTGAAGAATCAGGGAAGAGCCTATTCTGGATAACAAGAGATAATGTGCTGATAATGCTGCAGTCCCCCCACCCTCTATGTGGTTACCGCGGCAGCTGTGTCCAGCCCACTGTGGTTTGATATTTTTCAGGGGCTGTCCAGGGTGGGAGAAGGAGAGAAGGGTTTCTGGGAAGTGTTTCTGCAATTGAACTAGCAACAATTGTATTTTAATGAACACACGAACTTGGGGGCACTGCAAGAATAATTTGTTTTCTGATCCATGGGTTTTCTTGTCCAGGCTGAAAATTAGAGAGGGAAGAGCTGTGTTAGTAGGGAGATGCATAACATTGCAAGCTATCCAGCATGGGAGTGGGAAAAGAGAGGGAAGGTGCCTGTTTTGCATCCTACTCAAGGTTCCGTGGGTGTTAATGCTGCTGGAACCACAGCTGTGTTAAGTAAGAGTTAAAATACTATCATGAGACCAGATTTGCTCTGATTTCAAGAGAAATGCTGGAAACCTTCTGCAATACAATACACGCAAAAAGATTTTTCACCACTATAAAAAGCTATCATTGGGCTAGTAGTGTAAGCTGAACTCCAAAAATGGACACTTTCACGCAAATGAGAGGAGATTTTTAGCCTAGAATCACATTTCTTCCCAGAAAAATGTCCCAAGGAGCAGTATAAAATTCAATTCAATTAGAAGGTGTTCCTTCTAATCTAAACGAAGCGCTAAAAAGAAAGACACCACCTACCTTATCTATTGATTTTAGGAAAACTACTTTGCACCTCACTGCCAAACTAAGCTTTTTCTGATGGACAGGGTTCTTTTGTTAAAAGAAATTGGAGCTTTGCTTTTTATTAGAATATACCAACCAAACAAAAACCCCACAAATATACATTTTAAAGAATGTCTTGCAAATCTTTGCCAACATTTCAATTTCTTTTTTTTTCCCCCCACAGTAGATAACAAAGACATTACTAATTGGCAACATTGATTTATCTGAAAAAAATCTTATCAAACCAATAGCAAACCTTGCATGGGTAAACAGATTCTTGGAGAGGAAAAAAGCACTGAAAATGTCCACTTGAGCAGGGCTTTTGCCTCACATAACAGTCCCATAAGCAAAGCAGCTACAACTTCTAAAGGGGTGCAGAACTGGTTGTGTAACTGTACTCAGAAAATATTTATCAGTGATTCACTGTCAGAGCAGAGTGATGTGCACCTGCAGGCATCCATCTCAGATCCGCTTCCATAAAGACATAAGGGAATAGCTCTGCCTCTTCAGAGCTTGATGTTTACACTGCCTTTTTTATTCCCAATTGATTTTTACAGTGTTAGTGCGAAGATCAGATGCTCCTCTGTTAGTCAAGTCCTTGGTCACTGTAAGCACACAGTGGTGCAGGCTGTAAATTCATTATATAAATCAATTCCAGCATTTCTAGTGGGTTACTGTAAGGTGTGTAATTTCAATACCATCAATAAGAAGTAGGATCTGATGGGTTCGGTCTTTGGAACTAACAAATTAAAGACCAGCCACCTTCAGTTCTTTCAATTTGGAGTAGATAAAGAGTTATTTGTAAGCATTTGGAAAATAACAAGGAGAGGAGTAGCAGCTACCATGGATTCATCAGGTATAAATTAAATCTAGCAACAACTGCAATCAAATTTCTTTATATGATAGACTAACAAGACTCATAAATAAGCAAAAAGCTGTAGATATCATCAGATATGTGGACTTCAGTGAGATTCTTGTCATGGTGCATGTTCATAAACAAGCTAGCCGGAAGCCCTACAGGGCCAGTACAAATCTGGTTTCATATAGTTTCAGCACAGAGGAGTGGCTACAGGGGTCTATCCAAGTTTTTGCAGTGTTTCACTAACAATGCAGATGATGGAATAGAAAATACATGTCTGAAGTTTACTGATCGTTTACTGGGAAGTTATAATGAAGGACAGGATTCAAATTCAAAACAAACTTGATGACCAGAGCAACGTTTTCAGGACTGCAACTCAGTGGGGACCAGCACAAAGTCAGACACTAAGGCATGAACAATCGGACACACAGGCTGAGTAGGAGCTGGTGAGCAGTTGATTTTCCCAACTTCACAGAACTTCAAGGATTTGTGAAGTAAAATGAATCACAACATGTGCCAGAACTTGCAGTCTTCTGATTCTTGGATTATGATTTCTCAGAGCAGAGCTCCAGCAACACACAGCACTCAATAACCAGGAACAACCACCTTTGGCTCCTCCCAGGGCTTGATTTATAGGGCTTGTGCCCGCCCTGCAGCCACAGCTGTTTGTAGGAGGTTAATGAGCACTTTAGGTTGAGGTGGTCTTAATTAACAATTGGATCCTGGTGTGGATCCTGGTCTTGAGTGAGAGTTTGGCTAGTGCATACCAACAGGGTTTAAATACATTATACAACAACAACACACCTTCCATCACCTGTCATATTTTGCAACTGTTGTCTTTGGCAGAAATATCAGTTGCATGAATGTGACTGCATTAGGTCTTTACTCTCATGTGGATCTGTGTGCTGTCGCTGTTTGGAGTAGAAACCACAACCAGAAGTCTATAGCTTTCCAATCTCTTTATTCCACAGAGTTGGCAGACTAGGAGTATTTCTAAAAAGGGACCTAGGAAAATCAGATGCATTCTACCACACCAACTTCAAACATTTAATAAGCTGGTGCAATGCACAGAAGCCTCAAAACCCTCCAGAATATCCCACAGCCAGAAACGGCTGTGATGAGAACAGGAGAGGCAGGAGGGGCTGTAATTCAGGTGGCAGCTCCCAGCACAATGATCTGGCACCTACAACCTTCAGGTGACTACTAAAGACATGATGTTGTTGTGGTTTAACCCCAGATGGCAACTGAGCCCGATGCAGCCCCTCATTCACGCTCCTGCCCCAGTGGGACGGGGGAGAGAATCACAAGGGTAAAAGTGAGAAATCTTGTGGGCTGGGATACAGACAGTTTAACAGGTGAAATAAAAGCTGCACACACAAGCAAAGCAAAACAAGGAATTCATTCCCCACTTCCCATGGGCAGGTAGTTGTTCAGTCATCCCCAAGACAGCAGGGCTCTGTCACAGGTAACGGTGACTTGGGAAGGCAAATGTCATCACTCCAAACATTCCCAATTCCTTCCTTCTTCTCCCAGCTCCATATGATGAGCGTGACACCTTATGGCCTGGAATATCCCTGAGGTCAGTTGGGGTCAGCTGTCCTGACTGTGTCCTGTTCCTGTGCACCCCCAACTCCCTTGCTGGGGTGTGGTGAGGAGCAGAAAAGGCCTTAATTCTGTGTAAGCGCTGCTCAGGGATAACGAAACCAACCTTGTGTTATTAGCAGTTTTTCCAGCACAAATCCAAAACACAGCCCCACACCAGCCACTGTGAAAAAAATCAACTCTACCCTTGCCAAAACCAGCACACACTGAAGTGTTACAGGACTTTTTATCAGACCACAATGTAACATAAAAAAAAGGTCAGTCCATGACTTGAGCGGAGGCTGGGCTAGCTGCAGCCACGTTAAACACTAAACCAACCCAAATACTATTTAACTGCATGGAATTTACTCAGAAATTCTTGGGCGAATTCTTCTTGCTAAAGATGGATGAGACCTTGGCTCACCCAAACACTGCTGCAGACTCCATCTATCCAATATTCATTGACATTTATCCCATACTTCTTGACATCCATCCCATATTTGTTGACATTCATCCCACATTCATAGAAAATAGCTGTCAAGGGAGATGTTGATGTAGAAGAAGGAAGAGTTGAACTCTCAGAACTGAACAGCAGAAGCGTGGTTGAGAAGAGGATGGATTAAATACTGGACAGATAGTTTGCATAGATGGAAGAAGTCAGAGTGACAAGGGCTTACAATTTGTACCAAGGGAATCCCCTTGAGTTTGTGTGTAGAAGCAGCATTTCAGTTATCCAGCTTAATGCCAGTTTTAACGAGCAGTGCCCTGCGCTTGCAGTGCCCTGCGTAAACAGAGCCTCAGCGTTGTGAGTCCCTCACTGCTGTGGGTACCCAGTGCTGTCTGTGCCGATGGCTGCTCGTGGGCAGGGACAGCCAGGCGGATCTGAAACACCAGGGAATCCTTTCCAGGTTCATTCCATGGTGTTAGGTGACTGCGTGCTCTATCAGTGAGCAATGCCAGCTGCCTCCTTGGCGGCTGTACTGCACGAGGGGTAGCTGGGAGACTGTGATGTGGTGTGATAGGAGCAGGTTTAGTTAAACAAGGAGTCTTCCCCATTCTCCTTCTGGAAAAGTTGTCAGAGAGGCTTGCTGGGGATGCCCTTCTCAAAAAAAAAAAAAAAAGAAAAGAAAAAAAAAAGAAATTAGGCCCTGAAGCAAAATGTTTCCAAAATATAGTATACTTTAGTAAACATGCCTTTACTCTCTAGATATTAGTTCCAGCTAATCACAGCTGCTTTCCTTGGAGCTGCCAGCCTGTTTGTAGGGAAGGCACGGAGAGCTGGCCAGCAAAAATGTGAATTATTTATGTTCCTGCTGAAAGCATGAGTCTTGTCACTAGAGCCTTGCTTGATTGAATGGATCTGCAGAGACAGTTTCTGTAGCAACCCAGAACCTTGCCCAGCAAAATGTCACCCAGCTAAAAGAAGATGGTAAAAAATATCTGTCTGGGTAGCTGAAGATGACACAGATGTGCCAGAGTAAAATATATCTGGGTTTTGAGTCCTCCAGTCTCCCAAGACCCACCAAGATGTAATTTCAGAGGTGAGCTGGTGGCATGCCAACTTGGGTACCAGTAACAACCTAACTGTGACAACATGGGGTTTCCAAAGATTACACAAACCTTCCTGGGAACGCAGCAAGTCTTTAGCACCAGGAACACAAGGTGCTGCGGTCAGGCTTTTAGTGGTAGCCCACATAGTTGAAGTCAGCATAAATAAAGATGTGCTTCACAAAACTTACTGTCACATCTTTGGGTGCTATGTCCACATACCAAATACTAGGTTTGAGAATACTGTCCAAAATATCTCAGATGTCTACTTTTCTTTTTTTTTCTTTGTTTTTAATTGCCACGGTATTTAATGTAGATTGACAAAGACAGCAATACTTAGATTCAACAGTTTCTTTCCTATCTATCCTTAGTCTCTGATCTTGGCTCATTGCTGTTTGAGGTCGGTCTGCTCTCCTGTAAAGATGAATCCATAGCAATGAAAATGTTACAGAGATTACACGTTGCCAGGACTATCTTGCAAAGCTGTGAAAGGCAATACAGGTTAGTACATCTGTCTAGACATACTAAACATATTTTTCACTATGTCCGTATTTGAATTTTTCCTAATAATCAACCCAGCAAATGATCTTTTACTAAATATATTTATCATGTCTTAAGAATTTCTGAGGCTATGAAACCGAAACCATATTAGAAAAGTTACAATACCCAGAATTTTGTAAGTAAAGAAATGTTAGTAGATAGTTCCTTCATCATGCATCTCCAATTCAGCTCTATTCACCGGAAAAGTAAACTGCAATTTTTTGTGCTTCCACAAATCCACAATTCCAGCATTTCCTATATTTTGACCTTGTGAACACAACTAGGCTTTCCACATTCGGAGCAACCCAGGTGCTTAGCTGTAAACAGGAGATAATCCAGTTATAAAAAGCCTGTGGTTATTTGGACAGAGGTCACCAAGGTGCAACTCTAAAGGTGAATAAAAGTGAGGGAAGCTGCCTGACACGTGTGTAACCTAGACAAGGAGTAATCTGGCAGGCAGACGACAGGGGCTTGGTTTACATTTAAAAGTTTTGCTGATTTAGCAATAGCAGGATGTAACAACACTTGCCAATCAATACAGCTTTGCCAGCAAAACCCCACAGGTGTGGTTTCAACAGCAAAACACCCTTTGCAGTTCTGGTATAAACAAGAGATAGTTACTAAAGCAATTTAAACTGGATCTCATCTCTAGGAGGGTTTACCAGCTGCTCTACTGCAGCTACATTGGCAAACCTTTCTAGTCAAGGCTGTTCCAGAAATCAGCTGCTGCAGAGTGCGAGGCTGATGACAGCAGAGCTGCTTTGGAGGCTTGAGGAGAGTATAAAGCTCTGCACCCTCTGGGAGGCCCACTGAGAAACACGGCCTGCTTCCTTAAGAGAATCTCAGCTGGAGAACAAAGGACTTCAGCTCATACACGGAGGGGGTAATTTACATCTCATTAAGCCAATATTTAAAAATCTACACTGTGTTTGTTTCTCTGGTGTCTGTGTTTTCCTCTTCCAGACATATCAAAAAGGATGCATTTTCAATTAGGGTTTTTTTTTCACTTTTCCAGAATGAAAAGCAGCAAGAACATTTCTGGATGCCTAGAGAGCCTTTCTTTTTTTTTTTTTCCCTATCCTCATACAGCTATAGAACAGTTTAAATGAATTTTATTAAACTTCCTAAGAAAATTAATCTCATAACATAAACACAAGCATGACTATTCTCAACTACAGATGCTTTGGAATGTAACATATTCCTGGAAGGTGTCTTACCTTGATATGTTTTCTTATGTAGTACTATAATTTCACAACTATCCAGCAAAACTTCCTTAATGATCAGCTGCTGGTGAATCTCAAGTCATGTGTGCTATATGTGGGTCTAGTTCAGAGGCTTTTTAGTGGGTTTTATGCCAGCAAAACCTTTATCTGCGTCTATAAAAAACCCCCAAATGACCCAAATATCCAAACTTTATCTGACAGCCATGTCAACTGTGATAAGAAGCGGTGGAATACAGCTGCACCAGAGGCATTTCTAGGTGATGCTTTCAGCAAAGCTATGCTTTAGACAGGAGGTTCAAGAACACACGTATGAAGTGTGCTTTTGTAGGCGCAGAGAAACCCACACTCTACACACACTGCTGCTACCACACAATTCCTGTAATAACAAACATAAATAACATAAATAATAAACAATTCCATACTAATGAAGAACTTTTCATTAAAGAGCCCCAGGACGGACTCAATGGGTATTCTTGTGCCACTCTTAATGAGCTGTTTCAAAAATTGCTTAGAGCACGGAGTATTCCCACGGCTCATTGGCACACGGGAGCCCCATGATCAGCTTCTCACTACCAACCTGGTGACACTGCTGAGGTACCACAGGCTTCATGTGAAGACTGGTAAAGGCAAACTAATTTTACACTAAAATACGAGATCTGCTCGGGCACGTTGGGTGTACTCGGTCTCAGGAAGACTGTGTTCTGGAGGCAGCAAACTGCTTGGCTTCACACCAGGCTCGGTCCTTTCCTGATTAGTAAACAGCAAATCTGGTTTTGAGGGTGGTCTTGGACCACATGGCATTCTCATCAAGGCTGTTTTGCTTCTATTATTGGTTTTGCTCCTGTAATTAATAGGAACAAGCATTCTAACTTACAGACACGGACGCTGGAGGAGGAGCTAGATTTCCCCACCCCCACATTTTTCCTCTCGCAGCAGAACAGCGTGTTCTGTTTTTGCCAAATAAACTGGATATACATTATGGCTTGACTCCTGGTACATAATTAATATTCTTCATAGACAGTGTGTCTTCAAACAGCTAGCTAGTATTTACTCTGAGAAAAGGTCTTGTGATCCCAGCTTTGGTCAGCCAGAGACGGAAACTTCAGTTTTATTTTCTTATCTTGTGGTGACACGCTGTAAAGGCGAAGTGGTGTGTTCAAAGTACAGCCTTTTGAGGCTTACAGGAACAAACATGAACATGCAATTCAACAGGCAAATAGAAGATGCTGTTGTATTTCCTGTTCCCTCCTTCCCTGTTTTTCATAAAGGGGATACAAACATGGACACAGAAACTAAAACAGATTTTTAGCCAGATAAAACGATAAGCAGCAGTTCTTGTCAGAAATGTGCCAGCTTTACATTTTTATTTATCTTTCTGCTATATTTGCAGAATATAAGTATGTGTGTGTTTATATATATATATATAATTTGCACTTTAAACACGATCCCACGTGTTTTTTGCAGTGTATTTTAACGAAGCATTCACCCCTTGCCTGGTTTCAAATGCTGACAATTCTCCAGCTACCAAGGAATATGAAGTGGGGGGAGAAAGGAATGGCTACACCTGAAAAGGCTTTGCAAGCAAATTCACTTCCAAGAGGTACCTTTGAGCAAATCTCATGACCAAGGAAAGGCAGGTTTTGTCCCTTTTCTCTCTCGCTCTCCCCTACTCCCAGCTCTCTCCTGCGGCTCCTGGCTCTGTGTAGACCTGGAAACACTGGTGTGAGCGGTGACTGGTTAAAAGGATGGCATCAGAGAAACAGGGACGGCAGGGGCGCTTGCTGAGGCGAACGAGTCACAGAATCACGGGGTTGTTAGGGTTGGAAGAGACCCCTGGAGGCCATCTATTCCAACCCCCGCACCAAGGCAGGGTCACCTAGAGCAGGGGACACAGGAACACCTCCAGGTGGGTTTGGAATGTCTCCAGAGAGGGAGATTCCACAAAGCTCCCACGGCAGCCTGGCACCCTCAACGTAAAAGTTCTTCCTCATGCTGAGGGGGAACTTCTCGTGTTTTTGTTTATGGCCACTGCTCCTCGCCCAATCGCTTCCCCTGCAGCAGAGAACCCACACCGGCCGGAGAGCCGCCGCTCCCACCGCCACCGCCGTGTGAGGCTGTGTGGGCTGAGCCAATGGCGGGCGGGCGGGCCCGGAGGGAGGCGGGGCAGCGCCGGGCACCAATCAGCGCTCGGGGCAGCGCGCGAAGGCGGGAGGGAGCGGCGGGGCGGGACGGGACGGGAGATGCGGCCAATGGCGAGTCGGGACGCGCGTGCGAGAGCGGGACTTGGGCGCAGGAGCCCGTCAGCGGGGAGGAAGGGCGGTGCCAGCCAATCGCAGGCCGCTGTGGTGACGGGCGAGCCAATGGCGAGCCGCGCGGGCGGGGCACCAGCCAATCAGGGCGCGTCCGGCGGACAAAAGGGGCTCTCCAAGGCGCCGGCCCCTTTCCCGAGCACAATTTCACATGACGCAACGGCTGCGGGAAGCGGTTCGCGAGCCGTGCCCGCCGCCGCCATTTTGTGAGCGCGGAGACTGAGCCGGCGGCGGCCCGAGGAGCGGCGGCACCGGCAGCGCAGCCAGCGGGAGCCGCAGCGTGGAGGATGCGGTAGAGAAGCCCAGCGGCAGCGGCGGGGGGGGGCGGCATCGGCATCGCTCGGCGGCGGCGGCGGGGGATCGCGGGGAGGGGGCTGTCGGTCGGTGGGTCGGGTCCTGGTCGGAGCAGCATGTCGGCCCCGGAGAGCAGCGCTGGCAGCAGCGAGGCCCGGGAGGACGCGTGCCGCGACTACCAGTCGTCGCTGGAGGACCTGACGTTCAACAGCAAGCCGCACATCAACATGCTGACCATCCTGGCCGAGGAGAACGTGCCCTTCGCCAAGGACATCGTCTCCCTGATCGAGGCGCAAATCGCCAAGGTTTTTATATTCCACCGACTACTACTCCTACCTATACTGCTGGGGGGACCGGCCGGGGCAGCGGGGTAGGGCGGCCTGGGGGCCCGCAGGAGAGGCGCGGGGGGAGCCGAGCGGCGGAGGCGGGTCAGGGGGCACAGCGGAGCCGGGGGACGAGAGGGCCCAAGGGCCGGGAAATGAGGCGAGAGAGAGAGAGGCGCGGGTGGGGCGGGCATGGCTGGGCTGGGGCGGCGAGGGGGCTTAGGAGGTAGTGCCGGGGGGTGTTGGTAGTGAGGGGGCGAACAGAAAGAGCAGGATTTGGACGGAGTTGGGGGAGGACGGGGGTCTAGGAGGCTGGGGGTCGCCGTGGGGGAAACAGGCGGAGGAGGGAAACGTGTCTCAGCAGGGATCAGGGAGCAACGGGGCGAGGCGGCGGGCGGGGGCTCCTACTTCCATCGCGAAGCTTAAGGTTGCTGCTGCTACTTCTACCCTCCCACCACATAGGGAGCAGGGGACTCGAGGGAGGGGAGCAGCCCCCAGACCACCCTGTTGGGAGTAGGGAAGGGTTTGGGACTCGCCCCAGGAAGAGCTGAGGGAGGAGGGCAGCGTGGCTCGCGCTGTGAGCCCCGCGTAAATAGCAGGCACAACATGGCGGCCCGGCAGTGACTGGGCAGCTGCACTTCCTCGCCCTTGGAACGGGGTTTTCCCCCGACACGGAGCTAGGATTCGGTGTCCGAATCTGGAGTCTAAACCCTTGGATTTAGGCGATTTCCACAGTAGGTGGATAGTGCAATCATGAGAGAGGACCTCAGTGGGGAGATCTCGTGGAGAGTTGGGGTTTTCTTGGGGGGATAGTCTAAAAGGAAAATAAGGTTAAGTTTCTAGAACGCAAATTGTCCACCTCTGAAAGGCTAATTATAGTGATCTTTAAGTATAAGTTAAAGCTATTTCCCCAGTGCGGTCCCTGTGAGAGATTGAGGGGTGGGGGCTCCCTTATGTCGTAAAAAAGTTTGTGGGTGAAAGGTGATCATCTCCTTCGGTTAGAGAAGTATGTGTGGTGGTGATGGGGGTTGTTTTGCTCTGCCTCATTAGAGAAAATTCTGTGGGCTTGGGATAATCTGTTTGGATTTCAGGTGGTCTGTGCCCCTAGTAGCACTAGTGTTGTGTGCGTATTTAATTTTTTTTGGCTAGAGAAGTTTATTGGTTGAGGATGTGGAAGAAGAAATTCTCCCTGACTGTAGAAACTGCAGCAGCCTGTAGGATCTAACATGGCGTCTGAAAGGCACATGATACAAAAAGGGAAAGAGGAGGCTCCCTCTGAGCCCAGCCCAGGCAGTTGCTGGCATCACTCAGCCACTGCACATGCATGGGGGTTTGCAGCACCTTTTTAGTGAGCATTTTAGAAGAAAAGGGTTCTTCTTTCAGTCCCCCACCCCGCCCCGTATTCGTGTCAGCCACCCCTCCCCCGTTGTTTCCCTTGCTCCCTCTGATCTCAGGTGTTAAAAGGCTTTTTTCCTTTGGCTTTAATCGTGGTTTATAATGGTGAGAATTGTACTATCTAATGATGGGGGTGGGAAAGATCTTTTAAGATACTTAATCTATCTTTCTATCAATGCAGGATGTCTTTTTAGTGTGCCACAGACCTCTTCCAGTCTAGTTTTAAAAGCTGCCAGTGGCTGAGTTTTGCCATTCCTTGGGGAGGTGACCTCATAATCTAATAGCTCTCACCATTATATCTCCTAAAGGGCAGTGGATGTGTAAAAAATGATTTGTGATGAATAACAATGCTGTCAATTTTTTTTCATTTCTGGGTGATTTAGAACCTGCCCTGAAGTGTGGGGGTTTTTTTAAAAGATGTCTTAAAACCTGTATCAATGGTTAGTTTTGCTTAGTTACTGTTTATGACTGTAGTTTATTCAAGGCAAGTTTTTAGTTGTTTCTGGGAAAGTGATCTCCTTTACTAAGCCACTTTTAAAAAGTGTTGCCTGGAGACAGTTTGTTTAGTGTAAAACTTGAGTGGTCTGCTTTACAATTTAATAAATGGTTCTGAAATGTGTGACTGGTATTATAAAATTTGTAAATAAAAAGTGTGAAATATGTATTTGTCTTTTTATTTACCATTGTATAGTGCAGAATTTGTTTCCAAGACCCATTTTGTATATAAAGTTGCCTTTTTTTTTTAACAATTTTTTTCACAAGTTTGTGACTTGGGGTTCAATTGCCAGATATTATTTTAAACTTGAATCTTATAGGAAACTAATAAAAAAAAGCCACACATTTCCAACAATAGCTTTCCTACGTTATTTGAAGGAACAGTGGGAGTTTTGTAAAGAAGTCTTTAATATTATGCTGATGAGCTCAGAGTTAGTGTTCTGCGTTCTGGTGATTATGCGGCGCCTCCCTGCCTTTTGATTAGTGTCCTGCGGGCATCTTTCTTCCTTGGGGGTATTGCAGAGACCTCTTGAAAACAAAATGCATTCCGGTCTGGGATTCCCTTTTGTGGTTATTGAAATACGTGCTAGATACCGTGACATAATAAACACTTGCAGAAGAGAAGACTTAAATATTCCAACCATATTTAAGTCAGGTTTCTTAAAATGCGACACCTGAATAGCTTATATTTGAAGCAGGGTATGCTGCTCAGCTGCTAATTGTGCTCCATAGTTGGAAGTAGGCTTCCTTACCTAGATAATGGTGTTTCCATGTGTGATTGCTGTAACAGTCTGATGCATGATGAAAGTGACAGTTAAACTTTTCTACAGTGCTTTTGCTACTAATGGTTCCCCTGCACCTCAAACTGCCGGCTTAGCTGAGTATAGTGGGCTACTTTCCTACCTTGGTGAGATGAAGACTATAACTCGGGCAATAGCTCTCAGGCATAGGTACTTCTGGGACAGCTCTTTGTGTCCCTAACACAGCTGACTAAAAGTCAGAAATGGTGCGCTGTCATTTTTCTATAAAGGAAGGCACTCAGAACTGGAGTGTTTTTAATGTGCCGTTGTGCAGGCTGCTTCAAAGAAGCAGCTAGTATTCCACAGACATTACAAATAGCTGCAGATCCACAGTCTTTTATGTCTTGAGACTTAAACAGTGCTTTTTTCTAACACTTGCACATTAGGTTGTTTACGGTTCAGTATTCTGTCACAGTGTAAGATTGGCTTCTAATATGCTGCAATTAGTTTTAGTTAACTTAGCTGGGTTTTTTTTGTCTTTTTATGTACAAAATGCATCACCTGCCTCTTTCTACCTTTTTCCCATATGTTCGAAGGCAGTGACACCCCCCTCTACCCTTCTGCCCTCAACTAACAAGGAGTTCTGCCCTCTTCAATAATAAGTTTCAGGTCATGGTAAATTAATACACATTTAAGGATGAGGAGACACTGTGATTGCCCATGTAAAAATACTGTTGAGTGGGTGCCCTTCTGTGAACCACCTTAAAGGGGAAGGAATTGAATTTAAAATGGTGAAGCAATAGCACTTCACACCCTTGTCTGGATAATGGGACTGCAAAGTAAGGTGTCATTAATTAACCTAGTAGCCTATTCTGTTTAACTTGAGCAGTGAGTGAAGTTATTCCGCTTTTATCCCGAGCTTACCAGATGGTGAATGGAACTTAACAAGTGGATGCTCTTCCAAGGGGATCATGGTCAACACACACAGTTTGTGTTGTCTTTCATGTCCTCTTCAACAAGTCTTCGTACTTGCTGATACTTTTTGGAACTTTGCTGTGCCTTCTGCTTTGTGAAAGCCACTGGCAGGCATTTAAATCACTTTTATTGGTCCAGTACTGCTTTTTGTAAATTGGAAGTTGCTGTAGCAGTCCAGGGTCACCACACTTTTATCGCACAGACTTGCTATGAGTTTTGAAAACGGATTTTAAAAAAACCCAACCAAAACCAAACAACAAAAAACAAGCCTGTAGCAAAGCTGTATCCAGAGTTTGAAGACAACCTTCTATGAAAATGGTGGTTGCAGTTCCTGAGCTTGTCTGTGCGTTTACCCAGTCCACCAGATGATTGAGTTTTGACTGGATTTTGAACTCTGTTCTGACTGCGTTTTTGCATGCACTCTGGAAATCAGAACCGTCGCCATCTGCAAGTGCCAAGAAAGAATGGGACTTCTTGCTCTATCCATTTGGATTACAGTGAAATAATTGCAACCTAATCTGTGTGTAATTTACAAAAGACTGTGATAATCAACATATAATTTACAGCTACAGAAGTTCACTGACTTGGGCTATTTGCCAGAAGTCTTAATTTGTGTTCTGTGAAATCCAGAAAAATGCATCCAGGAGGTTTGAATTATAAACAGTTTTTAGAAGTTCCTTGAAGTGCTGACGATGGTTTCCTGCTAAGTTACTTTCTCAAGGGAAAGGTTACACTCAATACACTAGTGGCAATACTGTCTCGTGGGCTTACTTTTTCCTCTTTTTTTTCCCCCCTTTTTTTCCAAAGCTTTGATACACGAACAAATTAACCTAAGGTGTTCCTTTTTTTTTTTTTTGTGATAGACCCACTGCATTATACTTTGAACTGAGTGTCCATTTTTCAGATTAAGTTTTTGTATAAACAGAAATCCCAAGCCAAATCCCTTGGTATTTATAGTGGCAACCAAAAAGAGAGGTCTGTATTTCTGGGATTGGTAATCCCTTTATTTGAAAAGGTTGAAGTATGTTTTTGTTGTACTAAACTTCTCAGTTTCTTCTTATTACTCCAGGCTCCTGCATCAGAGAAGCTACCCGTTATGTACCTAATGGATTCCATTGTCAAGAATGTGGGAAGAGAGTATCTCACTGCATTTACTAAAAACCTAGTTGCAACATTTATTTGTGTATTTGAAAAGGTATATACACTTTCGGAAAAGTACTGTATTCTAAGCAAAATTTGTTCCTGGTAAAATAAGTACGTGCTTTCAGGTTTGGGTTTTCTTGGGTGGTGAACTATACAAATTGATTGGTTTTTATAAATCTCAGTATCTATACTATGAAAGATTATTCCTTCTGCTATCAAGCATGTAAGTTAGCTGAAAGATGCAAAGTATTACTTAATTTGGTGTGTAAATGTCAGTAGCTTTCCTGTCCAGGCAAGATTTTACTAACAGTATTTTGATTGTTGATGGCTTAGCTGGATGGACTTTTTGTAATGTATAGACCAATTAATTATGAATCGTTGGTTTATTTTTAGGATAGTTAGTAGTCCTTATGCCAAGCATAGACTGAGAGTTTGTTTCTTGTGGATTTCTCAAAGCCTCTCTCTCCTGTAGTTAGATTTGTCTGATTTACATAATTCACATTGTGCAGAATGAGTGCTTAAACTCAAGAGTGAGTAGCACTGATGCCTGGTTCTCTCTTGGTGGTCTGTCAGCTGAAAAAAATGCTGTGACTGTGTGCGGGAAGAACTTTAAAATGCGTGACTATATTATAAATAAGTGTTTTAATTTTGTTCAGCATTGAAAGCTGCTGCCATATCTTTTAATTCTGGCTTTTAATCTTGAAGCCCAGTGAAGTAATTGTGCATATTCCTCAGTGAGAAAAGTGTATCAAAGTCCACGTTTTGAAAGGGTGGACTTGAATGGGTTTAAGTTGGATCAGAAAAGAAGGGTTAACTTCTGTTGTTTCCTGTATGTTGTAAGAAAGTGGCATTTCATAAGAATGAGATGAATAAAACTTTTGCATATTTGTCATTACATATCAGTGAGGATCTGAAATCCCAGTATGCTTTATATATGGTTTTCAGATGTAAAGTGCATGATGAATTAAGGAATAGATTGTTATCGTGACTGCAGAAGACTTAAACTCTTGTGTATAGAACAGAGAGAGATAGATTTACTTGTTTTTTTGGTGTTAAATTGTGAATGCTCTTCTACTGAGTTGCATTTAAGGTTGCAGCTGAACGAAGCTCTGGATAATAACTAATCTTCAGAGTTTTATATGTTAACTTGCTACTAAGCTAACTAGAACTATTAATGTACTAATTAAATGTGTAAAGTGACAGTCATTTCTAATAGCTTAGTTGGTCATGTTAAAAGATGTGAGTAGAATTCCAGCACAGGCATTGTTACAAATTTGGTTTTATCAGTAAATGGTCACTAAGGTATCTTTAGACACTTGAAGTCAGAACTGTTTGCTCAGTCATTTCTACACATTTTTTGTGGTGAACTTCAGTGAACCTTCTCATAGAAAATTGTATAGAGGCATCTCCTAATTACTAAGTATGAATTACTTTTATTGAAGCTCCTGCTCTTACAAAAAAGAACCTCCAAACCTTCCAAAATATTCTGTGTCTAGCTAAAACATCTTAAAACGGCAGCAGAAATAATCCATGTGGGCAATATTTAATGATTGAATTGGAATTTTGTCATTAGGGCAGCTGCATGTATTTTGTACTCTAATGGGGTTTTTTTATTGTTTAATTGAGCCACTCAACTTATGAGATGAACTAAATTTTACTTTATTGTAAATTTCTAATTTAGCTGCCATGAGATAATCCAAACCAATTGTTTGTAAAGCGGTAAAATGGGCCTGTGGTCCTACAAGTGCGCTTGATCTGTGACTCATACATAGATGGGTCTAATTCTGCAGCTGAACTGAAATAATAATTGGCTTCATTTTAGCTAATACTCCTTTTATTGTATTTGTTCGGAAAAAATCCTTCAGTGACTAAATAGCTGAGCAAAACATGTTTTTTTCTGTTCAGAGTTTGTTTTTTCTTTATTTGTTTGTCATTGTTACACTCCAGCACAAACACTTGAATAATGTATTGTCTCAGGGGCTGTTGCCTTTGAATACTTTTGTTACTGTATTTTTTTCCACAGAAGTTGGGCCAGTAAAATGAGAATTTTGCTAATGGAAAAGTTGAAAGAAAATTCTCAGAGCATGGTAATACACAGTAAAATCTTCAAATGGCCTTGAAACAACAATTCCGCATTTGAATTTCTGTTGCTGATCCCGTTGATAGAGATGTGTGGTCCGCACTGCTTATAAATTTTGTGTAGCAAGTTCAGTATGTTAAAATGGCAAGATAGAAATAGGAAATGAATGAAATCTTAAGTTCTACAGAAAAGTTTAAGAAATTGTTCTATATTAACTTAACAAGCCATAGAATTGTTTTATTGTTTTAGGTGGATGAAAATACTAGGAAAAGTTTATTTAAATTACGCTCCACATGGGATGATATTTTTCCTTTGAAGAAACTATATGCACTTGATGTCAGAGTCAACTCATTAGATCCTGCCTGGCCAATTAAACCTCTGCCCCCAAATGTGAATACTTCTAGCATCCATGTGAATCCTAAGTTTTTAAATAAATCGGTAAGTTTTTCTGCCTTCTGTAAGAACAGATGGTAATACGTGTAGTTTTCATTGTTTGTATGCTGCTTTTTGACAATTTAGAATATTAAGAATGAAGTGTCTGACCTTTGTAAACAGGTAAGAGAAATTTACAAATTTAGAATATTTGAAGGGTTTGGTTTTTTTATTTACAGATTGTATTCTAGGTTTTGGAACATTGAGGAATTTATATTAAATGACCTACACCTGTCAAAGCAGGCAACTTGTAGTGGGGCAAAAAAATTGCAGTTTATAACTGCTGTACAAACTAAGTCCCAGTACTGGATCATGATAACACTGAAAGGAGATGGATTTAATTTATTTCATTAGGATTTTAAATGTAACTTTTCTTTATTTTGTTTTTAGCCAGAGGAATCTAATGCACCTACCTCTGCTGTCACTTCTGGTGCCTCTACTCCTCCAGCTGTTCCTGAAATACAAAAGAATTTGACACAGGAGCAACTGATAAGGCAGCAATTGCTTGCGAAGCAAAAGCAGTTGTTAGAACTTCAGCAAAAAAAACTAGAGCTGGAGCTGGAACAGACTAAAGCACAGTTGGTGAGTAGGATAGTTGATCAAACTTTCATAGTTGGGTGTCTCTTTTGGAGAGTACTTGGCTGTACTGGTAAGTACAGTACATTGGTTTTTCCTCATGTTAGGCAAGTGTAGCTATTTTAGGACTACTAGAGCAATGCAGGGTGATCTGGGGTTCCTGAACAGTTTTTGTTACCTTAAAACCTTAAGTATTATACTTAAAGGTAAAAAAAAAAAAAAAGGTGAAGTTCTTTTGGTTTGGTTTTAATTTCTCTTCAGAATGATACCTGACTGTGATCTTCATCTTTCACCTCCTGCAGCTGACAGTGAGCGGGGCTATTTCAAATGTTTGTTCCTAAGGAACAAGGGAGCCTGATTATTTGTAAACAAAGTCAGTTTCTTGGTTTGATGCTGCTATTGGGCTTTACTGCAGTAGTTGGAAGTCTTGCTGTGTTGGCAGTTGACAATACAAAATAAAGCATCTTTGAACTGGAGTGTGAAAATAGGATACTTGGCAGCTGAGTTGCCTAGAGCATGTGGAATAGATAGGAAAGCTAGCACTGTAATTGGAACGTGTGCTGAAGTTACATATTTTGCAATATTGACTTTATATACTGATCTTGCATTGTATTTGAATTGGATCTTTTGTAATGGTACTGCATTATTTTGGTGCTTGTAATTAGCAATTAATGGGTCAATTTCACTTAAATGGCTGAAGCTCATAACTTTCAAGACATTACTATTACAATTTTGTTTTTGAGACAGAACATTAGCACCTCTGGCATACAGATTAATGCTGTATTTTTTCCAATTTCAGGCTGTATCTCTTAGTGTTCAGCAGGGATCATCTAGTATAGCTTCAGTTCCAGCACCTTCCAAGCAACACATTTCTCCCACACCTCATATGACAGTAAAACCACCTCATCAGACTGCTGTGCAATCTGAAAAAAACAAACCGTCCCCAAGTCCTCCACTACATGATATCAAAATAGTAAACAGGGATCCTCGGCTTAATAGGCTGGGTCAACATTCTTCTCATACTAAAGATCAATCTCATAGGAAAGAATTTTCACCAAGTGTGACCAGTCAGTCTGAGACCAAGGCAAACAAAACAGCACAGGCTGAAAAACAGAACTCAGCAAAGTCAGAAAAATCAAAAGCAAGTGAAAAAACACAGAAGAAGGAACTTGAACAGTCCAAAGCAAAATCTAAATCGCCATCCCCTCTGAAAAATAAGCTGCCCGATACTAAAGATAGTAAAAGCCAGGAATGTGAAAGCACTAAGGTTTCTGACATCAGTAAGCGGGATCCAAGACTGAAAAGACATCTTCAAGATAAGTCAGAGGGAAAGGAAGACGAGGTCAAAGAAAAGAGGAGAAGTACAGAGAAGAAGGAAAAGGAAGAGCATAAGACATGTGAACATAGACCGGTGGGGAGCAGAAATAAAGTGATTAACGGTGCTGTTCAGAAACAAGACACAACTACAGAGGAGTCAGAAAAACAGGGTGGAAAACAAGGAAGATCAAGTAGTAGAAAACGGTCACGGTCACGCTCTCCTAAGGCAAGATCACCATCTACACATTCTCCAAAAAGACGAGAGAGGAGATCACCTAAAAGAAGACTTCGGAGTTTATCTCCTACTTCATCAACTCCTAAAATTGGAAAGATACGTCAGATAGGCCCTAAGCAGTCTCATGTTGAAGAAGGCACACAAGCAGCTAGAGATGAAAGAAATTCTAATAAGAGAAATGTTAAACAAGAGGTGCGTGATCCAAGGAGATTGAAAAAAGCCCAAGAAGAAAGACCCCAAGAGACAGCCACCCAGCATTCTGCAAAAGCTTCTCCAGATCCAAAGGAGAATGCAGAAAACTGGCAAGGATCCAAATCAGGCAAGAGGTGGAAATCTGGTTGGGAAGAAAGTAAAAAGTAAGTTACTATCTTTTAAACGACTTCTGTGTGAAGTCAGTGGAAATTTTCCTGTTGGCTTCAGAATAGTTGACTTTGGGAGGCAGTGTTCAGATTGTTAAAATTGATAGGTTTAACTTGTTTCTCCTAGTGAAATACAGAGATGATGCATACTTAGATTCTAAGGTGATAGTGATGTTTTGCCATGATCAGTTCTAGTAGGAACCATTATGTCCTGAATAACGAAATAATCTATATTTTACATATATTCTTGTTTTCAGCTCACAGCAGAATGATGAACACCAAGCACTTGTTAAATCCCCTCACCAAAGACACAGGGAAAACTGGCCTGCTAGTAAAGGAATTTTATCACCCCGAGCACCAAAGCAGCAGCACCGGTTAAGTGTGGATGCCAATTTACAGATTCCTAAAGAATTGACATCTGCAAGTAAAAGAGAGTTACTTAAGAAGGTAATACTAATAAATCTGTCTTCATAGAAATGGCTCAGGTGTGGGGTTTTTTCTTGTCTTTTTGGAAGTCTAAATTTTAACTTTATGTTACAGGCTAATGACCGCTTAACGTCTGGTGAAATAACACAAGATGAGTTCCTCATGGTAGCTCATCAGATCCGACAGCTGTTCCAGTATCAGGAAGGAAAGCACAGATGTAATGTCTGGGATAGCCCTACAGAGGAAAAATGTGGTTTAAAAAAGAAACCTCTTCTGTCAGATGCAGAATTAACATATTATGAACATAAAGCTAAACTAAAAAGGACACAAGTTCAGCATTCATTGTCAAGGCTTGATCTGTTGGATACTGAGGATATTTTGGATTATCATATACCTGATGCATTGCTTTCTGGAATAGAATGTGAGCAGGCAAAAGCCAAGCGTGGGGTACAGTTTGACAGAAAAGAACCATTTGCAGAAAGATCAAGGAGACATTCTCCTGTAAGTGGCACTACAAGACCTTTTGCCGAAAACCTGTCACCACTTGAGAGTCGACGAAGGCTTGAAGAGCAGCGTCCTACTAAAGGAGCAAGAGGTTCTGATCCTTACGACAGCTGGGGAGAATCGGATGAATTTCGAGATGCTCTCAGACAACAGGGGAAAAGTACAGCAGAGTTCCAGAAAATAGATGGAGATGCACTCTGTAGGTTTGATAATCGTGAAGAAAGACAGCTTCTTGGGCAAGCTGGTATGTGATTTTACTTTATTTTATATCTCTTAAGTAATTGACCATATATTGGTGAGTGGTTATGTGATTTGTTCTGGTTTTTTTTAGGTGTTCGAGAGGAACCAAGGTCACCATTCAGTGAACGTTTCAAAAGAGCTAGGTATGAAGATCCAGAGAAAGCACCATTTCCAGAAAGTCCAGGATCAAGATTTGGAGGTATTGAAGCAAAGCAGAGGATAAGCGCACTGATGGAAGACAGACCTCTGTTTGATGGCTCACCTAGACCGACTGCTGCGAGGGTTGGGGTAGATGGACAAGGAAGTCCTTTTGTTGATGGTCCTGCTGCTGGTTCAAGTTCCAGAATTGATGGGCCAGCTGGACAGGCTGCTATGAGATTTGAGGGGCCTTTGGTGGGGGCAGGTGCATCTCAGTTTGATGGACCACTGGCAGGAGCAGGGGCAGCTGGAGCCCTAAGATTTGATGGGCCACCAGGGCAGCTGGCAGGGGCCCTGAGATTTGAAGGACCTCCAGGCCAGGTTGGTGGAGGAGGTCCACTACGGTTTGAGGGACCTCTTGGGCCTTTGCGGTTTGAGGGGCCTGCAGGGCAGCCTGTAGGTGGTCCTAGATTTGAAGGACCTGGAGTTGGTCTCAGGTTTGAGGGTCCTCATGGTCAGCCTTCAGGTGGTCTCAGGTTTGAGGGACCTCATGGTCAACCTATGGGGCCTCGGGGTCAACCAGGGGGTGGTCTCAGGTTTGAGGGACCCCATGGTCAGCCCTTGGGGCCTCATGGTCAACCAGGGGGTGGCCTCAGGTTTGAGGGGCCACATTTACAGCCATTGGGGCCCCATGGACAACCTGGAGGTGGCCTCAGATTTGAGGGGCCACATGGTCAGCCCATGGGGCCACATGGACCGTCAAGTGGTGGGCTCAGGTTTGAGGGGCCACACGGACCATCAGGTGGTGGGCTGAGATTGGAAGGACCACGTGGTCAGCCAGGTCTAGGTCCTAGGTTGATTGATGGACCAGTACACCAGGGAGCTGGTGGACTTAGATTTGATGGTCCTCTTGGTCGCGCTGGTCCGAGATTTGATGGCTGTCATGGAGCTGGATTTGATGGTCAGCCTGGACAGCTGTCTCTCCTGCAAAGATTTGATGGAATTCATGGACAGCCTGGTCCAAGGTTAGCACCTGGCCAACAGGCACAAGCAAGATTTGAAACAGCCATACCTCAAAGATTTGATGGACCTCACCAGCCAGCCTCTAGGTTTGACTTGCCCCTTGGCCTTCAGGGTGCACGTTTTGAAAATGTAGCTAACCATCCTGCCTCAAGACTAGAAATGTCACCATATGGACAAGGTGGTCCATTTGTTGAACATCCTGGCCAGGGCTACAATGGACCAGCTCATGGAATGCAGTTCCAGAGACCTGATATATTTGATGGTTCGCCTGGACCAAATTTCAATGGGCCAGCTGGCCCAGGAGCACAGAACTTCCCACTGAGAGCAGCTGGACATTACTTTGAAGAAAAAGGTCTTCAGGGTCCTCAGTATGGAAATTTCAGTAATATGCCAATGGGAAGTAATCAGGTAAGAAATGATTGCATCAAATAGTTTGCTTGCAGAAGTGTTTTTGTGCAGAGAATTAGCAGTTTTTCTTCCTGTAAAAATGGAATGTTTTTCTGAAGAGTTGGCAGGCTGAGAGTTGGTTTCAAGCTAAAAAAGTCAGTAGATAATTCAAGAACGTGCAGTGCTGTTTTTTTTTTGAGAATTAGACAAAATAGTGGATCTTAGCAATCACTTCACAGTTCAGAATACATCTGTGAAATCATTATTTTTAACATAAGCACAAAGCCAGGTAATTGGAAGCCTTTGGTATTTTCATTAAATTTCAACAAAAGTGAATTCTATATAAAGTGTGAAAGATAATGTAAATAAGTGAAATATACATGATTAATTTTTCTAAGAGGTGTGAAGTTAGACTGGACCAAAATGATAGTTGTCTTTTTGCAGCTGTTAATAGTGGTGACAAGCCGATTTTAAAGAGATACCCATAACCTGGGGGAATTGAGAAAGATGGGACTGTTTTTGAACTTGCTTGCTCAAAGGTGTTGTCTTAAAAATCCCTTGGCACCATCTTGCTTTGTCAGTTCAGTTGTCTTTGCTGTTGCCTCTTGGAAATGCTGTCTTGAAAAGGGGGAAAATGATACTTTACATTGGTGAAACTGATGTAATTTCCAGTAGATTAGAGATTTTAAAACGTATTTTTCATTTGGGGGATAAATATTGAATGTGAAGAGTTGATTGTACAAAAGCAGGTAATGTGTTCTGCAGACCTCTAATGGGATAAAGCTTTAAACAGTGTCTAAATCCCGAAAGCAGCCAGTTAGGAAAAAAACCCCCAACATTTTTATTACAAGTGTGTTAAAATTACTGTTTTTCTATCTACAGCTTATTGTAGCTGATGTGCTGAAGTCTTGCTTTCAAGATGTGTGTTCTGTAGTGAATGCTGGTTCAGTTCTTAGATAAGAGTTAATCATGGTATTTGTCAATAGACATTTATGGGTTCCTTGAATTTCTTGAGGAGCTCTGTTTTGGTGAACAGGGACAATTTAAAAGGAAGTACTGTGTTTGGAAAATGTGATTGCTAAATAGAAGGAAAGGTGTTGAAGGTGTTGTGGTGGGGTTTTTTTGTTTGTTGGTTTTTTTTAATATTAGGCAAAATGAGGATGTGTTCCAAATTTTCCTAATGGAAAATGAAAATGGGGGAAAGATCATATAGTAATTTGTGGTCCTTCTCAATACCGAACTGACATGGTTCACTCCTGGAAGGAGTTTAATGTATGTGAAATTATTGATAAAACATCTAGAAGTTAATAATAAAATGTGAAAAGTAAGTTTATTATCACGTTATTATACAAAGAATACTTACATGTTTACTTTCACAGGTTTCTCTCATGTCTGCTCAACCAGGACCTTATGGCCAAGGTCAGCAGTATTTGCCAAATCCTGGAAGTTTTGTCCAGAACCCTGCAGGTGTGTAACAGTAGAATTCCTTTTATTTCTTTGTGATTTTTTGTTCGGTGGTGGCTACAAAAATGACCTTTTTTTAATGTCCTTATATACTTGGTCTGTGTGGAATACAGGAAGCTTCCTCAGTGAGGTGGCTGTAGATGTGGTTTCTGTAGCACCTTCATCTCTTTAGGATCTTCTCTCAAACATTGAAGGCTTTTGTTAGTTTTCATTAACCACGTGTTTTGGTAGTGGTAAAGTTGTGCTGAAAAGCCAAAAAATAGTTATGATCTGTTTTTCTGGAAGGCACCAGTCTGTAGGCCTAGCTTGCTTTGCTGGGATGTGCAAACATTTCCAGTGTATGAGTGGTTAGTAATGAAAAACTTCAAAAACATAAAAGGTTAAACTAGGTGATGAAATAGATTGATTGTGGTGAAATATGTAAGTGTGAATCCAGGACAATACTGCATTTCAATAACCACCATCCAGCAGAGAGCTGTGTATGGGCAGCCAGCTTAGATAGCACATTAGAATACATAATGAAGGAAGGGAAAGTCTTGTTATGAAGATTCCCTGTTGCAAGGGAAAAAATTAGCCAAACACTAGATAAAACAGAGAGTTGGTAAATAATCTGAAACAAAAAACCAAAAGAAATGGGAGGCAACAGGAAAATTGTTGTGAAATATACCAATAAAAGTGAAGTTGATTTCTAATGCTAACCTCCTGTCACCTTGAATGTCTGTGTTCTTCTCCAGGAGCCCTTCCCCATTCATATCCTGATAACCACCTTGGACAGGTTGATGTGAATGAATTGTTTGCTAAACTGCTGAAAACAGGGATCCTCAAATTGTCTAAAACTGATTCCACTTCAGCACGTACGTAGATTCATTATGTTCTAACTATCCAGTTTATCCACAGCTCAAGTGTAAATCTGAGTATACAAACTTTTGTGAACTCCTGTATGGTTTTTTTTAAACTGAACTTTATTTTTGGGAAGGAATTTAGTGCATGTGATTGAGTAAATTCCTTGTATCTTGTTTAATTTACAGTTCAGCTATCCAGAGAAGTCAGTTTTGTCTTTGGTGCTGTGCTTTCATAACTTGTTCATGATTATAATCAGGGTCTTTTCATCTTCTGAAATATTTCTGTATCTATGAAGACTGAATTTTGATGCCAAACACTGAGGTGAAATACTGTTTTCCTCAATTGAAATTCTGGCATAGTTCTTTTATGCTTCTTTTTAATGTTGTTAGAGGATGACTGACTTAGCTGTTGTACACTTGTGTTTTACCATAGTCAGATTGTATTAATAATATTTGAAAAAAATAACTTTCTGGAGCACATAATTTCTTTCTGATGGTGTAGTGAAATTTTGGTAAAATAATATCTTTATGGTTTCTAGAAGCAAACGAAACATCAGCCCAGCCGACTGCTGAAGAAGAAGATGATGATCAGAATGAAGATCAAAATGTTCCAGACCTCACTAACTTCATAGTTGAAGAACTTAGACAGTGCGTATAGTACAATGGGTTTACAGTAGGAATAACAACATGGCAATGGCCAGATAGTTCATCCAAGACAGTTAAAAGCTTTTGAAAGATTACCTGTCACTTTGAGATTCAGAGGAGGTTAAACCAATGAATGTATTGTTTGATGTCAGCCTTATTGAACTTGAGAAAGGAAAAAGACAGAAAATTAACATGGGAAAACTTAGCTTTGTGCAAAGGTGCACGTTGTTACTTAAGCACTAGGGTTGTGATAGGGAGTGGAGCCCAGGCCTGGGCTGCATCAAAAGCCAAGTGACAAGGAGGTCAAGGGAGGTGATTCTCCCCCTCTGCTCGGTGAGACCCCACCTCTAGTGCTGCTCTGGGGCCCCATCACAAGAAGGACATGGACCTGTTGGGAATGAGTCCAGAGGGGGCCATAAAGATGATGAGAGGGCTGGAGCACCTCTGTTGTGTAGACAGGCTGAAAGAGCTGGGGTGGTTCAGCCTGGAGAGTGGAGGGCTCCAGGGAGGCTTTAGTGTAGCCTTCCAGTACCCAAAGGGGTCTACAAGAAAGGCTGGAGAGGGTCTTTTCACAAGGCCATGTAGTGATAGGACAAGGACAAGGGCAAATGACCTTATGCTGAAGAACAGATTTACTGTAGTAGTAGGAAGAAATTTACTGTGAGGGTGATGAGGCACCGGCATAGGTTGCCCAGAGAAGCTGTGGATGCCCCATCCCTGGAAGTGTTCAGTGCTAGACTAGATGGGGCCCTGAGCAACCTGGTGGAAGGTGTCCCTGCCCATGGCAGGGGGGTTGGAACTAGATGGTCTTTATGATCCCTTCCAACCCAAACTGTTCCATGATTTTAATTTTACAGCTTTGGTAGTAGCTTGTAAAGCTGGGCCAAATGAAGGCATCGCAATTAGTGCATTATTAGGTGAGAAAAGCTAATAGGAGTGAGACACAACACTAATATGTTTCTCATGAATCATTAATAAGAGCCCATTGGTTTTTGAATGTTTAAGTTTATTGTGCTACGAAAATCAGGATGAATGTAGTCATATAGTGTACTTCTAACTTGGAGCAGATGCATGCTTTTCCCCTACTATGGTAGGCAAATGGAGCAACTTACTGAGAAACTTCTTACTGTTCCTTTTTAAAGAAGTGTTAAGATTTTTTTTTATCTCTTTTTGTAGGCGTTATGATAGTGTTATAAATCGACTGTACACTGGAATTCAGTGTTACTCCTGTGGAATGAGGTTCACTACTTCACAGACAGATGTCTATGCAGATCATTTAGATTGGCATTATCGCCAGAACCGGACAGAAAAAGATGTTAGCAGAAAAATCACACACAGGAGATGGTACTACAGTTTAACAGTAAGTAATGCAGTATTTGTGTTGATAAATTACAGGCTGGATTCTGTGTTTTACTCTTGCATGTGCTGTAGGATTGCAGCTGAAATTTGCATCATCACAGGAGTTGGCTGTGATAAACAGTGATGTCTTAGATACTTCAAGTAGTCTGCAAATGCGTGTCAGGATACAAGAGGCAATTGTATGATGAACAATAAACAGTTTAAAGCTGCTTATTGCACTGGTTTCATTCCACTGAGAATGGAATTTGAAGGATAGTGATCTTTTTGGAAAAAGAGTTTTTGAAGTGAGAAAGAGTACACTGTGCTAATGCTGCATGTGAGGAGTATTTCAGTTTTAACAAAGTAAGATTTATTAAATACGATACTTTGGGATGTCTGAGTGAGAATGAAAACTTTTTCCTTAGGACTGGATTGAATTTGAAGAAATAGCAGATCTAGAGGAGCGTGCTAAAAGCCAGTTCTTTGAAAAAGCCCATGAAGAGGTTGTGTTGAAAACACAGGAAGCTGCGAAAGAGAAGGAGTTTCAGAGTGTCCCAGCTGGACCAGCTGGAGCGGTCGAGGTAAGTTTCAGCTTGCCAGATAACAAGAATCTAGTTTAATCAGCCCAGATAGCAAGAATCTAGTCATTCAAAGGCTTGTACTGATGCCTTTTCCTGGTTTTAAAATCAAGAGTCAAACATGGTTAGAAGGGAAAAAGGGATTTTACCTCTATATTTATTTTAAGGATCTTTAGGTGCACCACGTCCAGGTTGAATGCACCTCCATGCACACTGCAATGCACACCCCCAAAAGATCTGGTATATCATTATAGGTCTTGCTAATTAGCATATCTATAATAAATTCCCCGATGAGAGGTTTGAGTGAGCCCCCCTCCCCAAGGAACCTTCCCCTGGATGGTTCTATCTCAGTTTACAAAATGTGTTCTGGAGAGGACCTTGGGGTCTGGGGCACACTGATCCCTAACCACAAAGCTTCTAAAATGTTTAGTCTCCTAGTTTGACAAACAAGTCCAAGAATGTAGGCAAAAAGCACTAAGAATACACAAGTTGTAAAAAGGTATAAAAGGATATAAAAGAAAAGGAAAAAAAATCATCATGGCATCAGTACTGTATTCTTGTTATTATATGTAGACTGGAATCTTGTACTTGGGCCTTTGTGCAGCCCCTCCATAGGTGATGTATTTGTGTATGTAGTGGTTGCTTCTCAGGGGCAGAGAATAGTATAAACCACCTGTAGTTAAAAGTCTACATCCACTGGCATTCTGTGGTTTTAGCAAAATTGAAATGGGCAAAGTGTCTTAATTTGCTGAATGTTTATATAGTGAGAGTAAGTAGAGTAAGCAGTTTGTCTTTTGATGGTTGTTTGTCATTCAAATAACTACAGGGTTTACTGGGTTTTTGGTACTTTGAAACACAAAAAATTCTTTTTTGGTAGCAGATAGGCATTAGAAGAAAGAAATACCACAATCTGAAAGTAACCAGTAGAACTGTGTTTTGGTAGATGAATTGGTGTACAACAAATGTTGTTAGAATTACACTTTAGTTTTACATGCTAAGTCTCTAAGAAACTAACTATGAAACCACAAAGGCCTTTTTTTCATTTTAAAAAGTACCTTTTGTGCTTTGTTCTCTGAGTTGATAATTTTTCTCAGAAGTACTAAAAATGTTAGTACTCCATCTAAAAGTTCTGCCTTTTTTGACTGGAAATTGCAGGTTAAGGGGGAAGAATGAAGATAATGCCATAAATAAAATTAGTTAAATCGCTGTAATGGATTGTCTTACATGACAGTAAGACAGCATTACATTGTTACAAAGTGCTTTGCAGGCTTGCTAGCTAAAAGGGCAAAGCTTACCTTTCTCAAGTGACAAAGAGTATTCAGGGCCAGAGGATCATCCTTTCTCTGCCATACTCAATTTTTAATTAAGTTTTACTAATTATTAAAGTGATTTTTAAAGTGTGGAGAAAAGATCATGTTCTAATTAATTATCTTAATTTAAAAGAGCCTTATTTGACTCTTACTAGGTTCTTGAGTTTCATGTGTTCAGTAAATTGCAATAACATCATTCATCTCTGTTACTCCAATAACATTTCAGAGCTGCGAAATTTGCCAAGAGCAATTTGAACAGTATTGGGATGAGGAAGAGGAAGAGTGGCACCTGAAGAATGCTATCAGGGTAGATGAAAAGGTAATCTGATCATACTTACTTGTGATACTAATTTGTAGTACAACTCCTGAAGAATTACAGAAAAAAGAAAAACCAACAGGGGGAGGTGGCAAGTGCTCTTTTTCTTCTGAAGGATTCCTATTGCAGTTTTCCTGGCTTCCAAATATATAAATGTCGCTGCCTTTGGAAGTGCCTGAAATCCTGGTGTCATTGGTATGGGCTCACTAGCCTTCCCTTACACTGCAGTGCTCAAAGAAAAATGGATCTCTCTGTGTATGGGTGTAGGCATCAGTTCATTTCTGCTTGCAGCTGTGCACAGATAATTCCCAGCACTCACCAGGCTTCTAACTCGCAGCACTTACCAGCCCTCTGTATGATCATGTTTCCTAAATAAACATCACAACATCTTGTCTCAGGTATATTTGACACCATACTTAGCCTGCTCAGACCATAGTTTTTCTAGATGAGTCATGTGATAATGTGTAATTGATACTGTTCAGTTCATTATCAGTGATCCTGCTATAATTTATTTTTACATATTTAAATGTATAACAACTCTTTTTCAGATTTACCATCCATCTTGTTATGAAGATTACCAAAATGTAAGTGGATCCTTCGTATTTTTTGAAGTATTTTGCTTTCAGTTTGTTTGCTTGGTCTCTTGACTCTGCAGGGAACAGATGAATTCAGAATGTGCTGCCCATTTCTCTTGCCTAAGACTTGGAGGCCTTGGGTATGGCAAGTCTATAATACAGAATTAGCTGAGATGCATTTCTGGTTACGATGTACCATGACAGCTTGTGTGCCATAAAGCAAAGCCATGGTTTGATGGATTTATTGTGGAGTAACGTGTAATCTTAGGAATTTGTAACAATGGAGTAGATGGGTATTGGTGTGTGTGACATTTTTAATGCTTTGGGAATTAGAATTGCCCTGAGGGTGGATAGCAGGGAACAGTTCATGGTAATGTGTTAAGCATTTCATCACTGCTTGGTGATACCTTTTCAAAGGAAGTGGAAAAAAAGTAATGCTATTAAAAAAATTAATTTGTTTTCTTAGAAGCTTGACACGGTAGAGATTTGGATTTTGAGTGCCTGACCATGAACATATTTGCGTTTTTGAAAAAGGACAAAAGGAATAAGAAGCTAAAAATGGTTATTTTAGTGTGTTAATGCTATATTGACTTTGACTTTGCAGACATCATCGTTTGATTGCACACCGTCTCCCAGCAAGACTCCTTCAGAAAATCCACTAAATATAATGTTGGACATTGTTAAACAAGAAACAGAAGAGTCCTGTGACTCACCTAAAATCAAAGAAGAACCTGAGGACACCCCTCCTGCCTGTGCAGAAGAGAGCACACCTGCATCTACAGAAATCAAAACAGAACCTGAGGAGTCTGTTTAAATAAACTGCGGTATGATTTTTTTTTTTTTTAACAGAAGAGCTGCTGTGTTAATTCTGGAAGGCAAATACTTTTTATATGAATAAAAATGTCCAACTGAGGCAGGGCCTCAACTACTGTTTGGTTAATAAATACATTTTTGTATTTGAAATTTCTTATTGCCTGCACAGTTTCAGGTGTCATTGTGTGAAAGTTCTGTAGATGCGTGACAATTTAATGGTATATGTAAAAATGTAAAATTTTCACTTGTTGAAATGTAAATTATAAATAAAAGATATTTTTGCTATATATGGAGTGTAATGTTTATGCACACCATCAAATAAAGACAGTGTTTCTGTACTTTTTTCAGTTTAAAATTAATTAAAATGAATTTTTGCTTAATAAGATTCAGAAAATTGAAAGCAAGTCCTCTTCCTTCAGTTATCCCATAGGTGGGTTATCAAGGGAAGGAGCTTCTCAGACAGACAGGCCTAGATTCCTTGTCTTTTTAAAGTTATTTGAACAAACTTAACATATCCAGATGTTAAAAAAACCAACTACAACAACAAAATAATAAAAAATCCTCAAAAAAACTCACAAAAAGACAGTTCTGGGTAGAAGGGGAAAATTTAACAAACCAACCGGAGTGCTTGATTGTGGTGAACACAAGTGCCAACAAAAAAAATTAACAAACCAGGATGCCTGGTAGTTAAGACATTTTTAATTTTTTTTTTTCCATTAGTCAAACACAAATTTAATAAAGCTGAATTTTCTTTACGTTACAGGGGGGAGTGAATGTAAGAATGCTCATTTGAAACATGGTTAACATTTTCTTTTTTGTTGCTTATGACTGGACTTAGATGGTAAACCAGATATCCTGAGATGTTAATATTTCTTAAATGTTATAAATAAAACTAAGCATATATTTGTGCCTGAGTCTCTTCCTTTCAATAATGGGTCTGAGTGGCTGCTACGTTTGTGGGATTGGAAATAAAGTTGTGTGTTTCAGTATGCATTTGATGTTTTATTCTAACTCTGCTAGGTATTGTGTGTATTTTTAACTTGCTGGGAGCAAGACAGAAGCTTTAATAGTCAGAAAGCAGTGTCACAGTCCTAGCATGGTATTCTTGCAGTGGGGATAGTTGGGAGTCAGAATTCACCCTTAGTGTATTAAGTAGAAAAAATTAGCAGTGCAGGAGCTGTTGGCTGCAAAAACTTCTTCCCATGTTGACACTCAGGCTTTATGCAGTTTTTAAGATGCAAATAATACTTTGATTCTTTTATTAAGGTTGGAGCTGAAGTTGTGAGCTTGCCCTGTTCTAGGTACCAGCCGTAAAAATGCTGTTTAATTAGAGACAGTCCAGAGGAACCAAAATACAAAACGGATCAGGGTGGTGTCAGTCCCTAGGGTGGTGTGTGTGGCTGCTGGCTGTGCTGTGGGGAGATGCTCCTGTGGTAGTTGCTGCAACCTCTTCCTGGAGCAGGGATGGAGCCTGGTCCCTTGGCCCAGATCTGATGCTTTGTGTCCTGGAATTCTGTAAACTTCTAAATCACAGCAATTGAAGTTCAGAGGAGAGTGAGCAGAGATGTGATGTCTTTAAATGTGTAGAAGGCTGTTAAGAAAAGGGAACAAATTGTCTGCTGGAGACAGAATAAAAAGAGACCTAAGAATTGCAGAAATAGGCTTTATGACAGCTCTCTAATGACAAAGATAATTAAGCTCTAAATGGTCCATTAAGCTCACTTGGTCCACGTAATTATCACTGCACACCTGACTGGGAAGGGTTCATCCTGCCTGGAAGCAGGATTCTGGAAATGCAGGGTCCTTTTTTCCCCCCGATCAAAGGAACCCGGTTTACCCCCG
Organism: Lycocorax pyrrhopterus obiensis; assembly: GCA_014706295.1. Taxonomy (NCBI): domain Eukaryota; kingdom Metazoa; phylum Chordata; class Aves; order Passeriformes; family Paradisaeidae; genus Lycocorax; species Lycocorax pyrrhopterus. The sequence goes on from JACSVZ010000001.1 coordinate 83,948,646, forward strand.
GGGCACCAGCTGGTTTTCACTAAGGGAACTGAGGAGCAGGATCACGTCACTGCAGGAAAGAAGAGGGTTAAAGATTCCCACAACATGACTCGAGTCCGATCATCCAGAGCACAGGCCGGTTCAATACCTCTTGGTCAGTGCATCACTGCGGGGTTCAGAGATGAGAACTGGTACTTGTTACATTTTTCCCTGGGAACGCCACGAAGGCTGTAGCGCGGGGCTGCCGAAAGGCGCAGGAAGCCCCGGGCAGCTGCAGCGCAGCCCGTGCGGCCGGACCCCTCCCGCTCCCTCCCCGCAGCAGGGCCGCGCCCGCGCCTCTCCCGCCCCGCCCGCCATTTTCCGCCCGCGGGAAGGGCGAGCCCGGGCCCATGGCAACGCGGGGCGGGGAGCAGCAGGAGCAGGAGGGAGCTGCTCCCGGCGACAGCGGCGGGCTCCCGGCCGCCTGTGCTGCGAGGGGCCGCTGTGCCCCGCTCCGGCCGGTGAGACTGCTCCGCCCGCCCCTCCTCCGCCTGCTCCTTCCCCCGTCCCCTCCCCGCGGCGGGGGGCGGCTCTGTGGCGCGGGGCAGGACGGGCTCCCCCCGGGCTCTCCCCGGGTCTGCGGCACGGGGCTGCGCCGGGATGCACACACAGCACCGAGGAAGCCCCATATCCGCCAGACACGCGTGGAAAGGCGGTGTTTGGCGCTGGCCGGCCGGGCCCTCCCCCTGCCCCGGGCCTGGCAGCTCCGCCTGCGCCCCGGCGGGCCGGGCCGGGCCGGGCCGGGCCGGCGGCTCCCGCGGTCCTGGGGCTGCTGCCAAAGCCGAGCTGCGCGGGATTGGGTTTGTGTGTTACGGGAACATCGCAACATCTAAATTCTGTCTTTCCCTTTGATAACAGTTTTTGGTAAAAAAAAAATTGCACTAGAATTATAGAGCCTGCCCTTCGCTTTGAATATCAGTGTATTTTTTACAAAATTGATGTTAACAGCTTTTTTCTGAGCTTCAGTCCCAGGCTGCTGCCTTTGTCTTGTGCCAGGAAGCCAATGCAGCCACCCACCCTTGACATTCGTCTCCGTGCAGCAGTAGGTATCCAGAGGGAGAGGGGAGACAAAATGCTTTCTGCTGGGCCTTGTTGTTTGCTTTTCCTCTGGGTTAAGGAAAAAAAACCAACCAACCAACCAACCAAAAAGGATTACCTTGAATTTGCTGTACCGAAACATTGTGTTACACACATTAGTACTTTGCCAAGTAGTGTAATCAGCCAGGCCTGCCTGTGATGTTGTGTAACTGGGCTGAAGTCTGTAACCCTCACTTGGTATAATGAGCCATTACTTCTTTGGGGAAAATTGTGTCCTGGTGAAACTGTTCTTTAAAATAACCTAAAAATCTGAGACCTCATACTTAGATAGTTTGGAAATATTATTCGGAAACATGAACTAGATGACCTCTTGAGGCCCCTTCCATCCGGAATTTTTCTGTGTTTCTATGCTGCTGCTGTTCATTTGTACAGTGTTTTGCAGGATGGACTCCAGGTTTTTCAGTTTTCTAGGCTCTGTGCAGTGCAGTGATGCAGCCTGCTGAGCTGGGGAGGTGGAGGTGGGGTGAGACACAGGCACAGGATCCGGTGGCGTGTTGCAGCACACACAGGGTGTGTTACTGTCAGCCTGGAAGACTGAGACAGCTTCAGCCCCCTGGTCCTCTCTGTGGCAACTCTAAATCTGCCCGAGCTCTTCTACAGATTACATGAAAATAGGCACTGGTAAACTGCAGAGGCTGTTTTTAATTATATCTAGTGCTTTTTTACAAGTATCACGAACATGTTCATGCAATATCTCTTTTATATACTTTAATACTTTTTTGCCTTGAACTGTGTAACAATGTTAACTGCTACTACCATTTTTTCTCCACAGGCGGAGGAGCTGAGGCACTAATACCTTGAGACCTTCAGCTTTATGCTTTCTTGACTTGCTAAACAGTAGCCCAACTCTTCAGGACTGCGAGTTGTGTGAAATGTAATCAGAGTGTTAGTGCGTTTTGGTACCGGAATGATGACTACTGTAGAAGGTGAGTACTAATTGGTTTAGGTTCCTTTCATGCTTGGCTGTCTGAAGTTAGCCCCTCAGCCATTAGATCTACTTACAGCTCATATTTCTGTTTACAAGTTTTATCAAGATAGCAAGATGTTGCAAGGGGTTTGGATATGTAATTCACATTGTTTCCAGTCATGTAGTTCATCAGTGGAAAGGCCTGAAGGGAGGACACAGGTTATTTGATCCTGTGGCCTGGTGATAGAAGAGTTTTTTTTTCTTTTACCCTACTGCTTCTACATTAAGAGTTTGATTCTGTGCCACAAATGTCAACTCTGATATTTCTTTGATTCATCACACATTTTCTATCTCTTAAATGTCGCTGATTTAAGCAATGGACTAATACCCTTTTATTGCTCCTCACTAGTTGTCAAGAAGAAGCAAAATTATACTAGTGTGCATGAAGCAGTGAAAGCTGGGGATGTAGAACAGCTTGCATCAATGATAAAACATGGAGCCAGTATTAATGAGGTGGATGTAGTCCACCAATTCACACCCTTGCAGTGTGCTGCCCACTCTGGAAGTCTGGAGGTAAAACATTACCTTAGTGTATAGGCATAGCTGGGCTTTTGTAAGTCCGTATTTCCTTCTTTGGGAGAGGCTGAACACAACAGTGCTTTGATCAGACTGAATCAGTAATCTCTGCCTGTTTTTCTCATTAAATATATTCACCAAGAGCAGGAGTACAGGATTTTAGATTTTAATTTTTCCTTTCTGAAGCCCCAGGCAATTTACGTAATGAACTTTGCCATATTTTACAAAATCATTGATTTTCTTACTCTGAGTAAAACATGCCTTATGGCCTCCCTTTCAGACTCGTGACTTTCTTTTGTCTCTGTTGCATTTTCCCCTTCTCTTGAGACACCTAGAAAATCCCATAGGATGTGTAAAATGTTCTGAAGGTGACTGAAACAGGTGGGAAGTGACATGAAAATATGTTCATTCTGCTTACCAATGTTCCATGCCTCATTCTCCATAGAAGTAGTCCTAATACATTTTATTTTAATAAATGAAAATGTTGAATAATGGTAGAGAAATCAGCAGGTGCTTGCATCAATGTTTTGAACTTTCAGAAGGACTGAACTGCTGTATTCAGCACAACATTCACCTTTTTCTTCCAGCCTCATTGTTCATGGAAATCTAACCTTGAAGCAGCAAGGCCATTCATGTCCCAAAAGAAAAAACGTGAAGTTCTTGCTAAACTCAAGAATTGTTAAGTGCAGTGCTGCTTCTGGAATGTAGAGATGCTGTCAAAAAAATGCTAATCATCATGTCACCCCCGAAAACAGATTGCTTACCCACCCTTTCTGCCTCTATAAGTTCTGCCATTTTTCATTTGACTCTCCTACTTTGCAATCAGTGTGTTAGACTTTATTGAATTATCTGTCATCTCTTTGTCACTAAGCTCCTTGGTAGACACAGTGGAAGAACCAGAGCTGTAAGATGGCCTGAAAGAAGATAATAAATCATAATAAAATATAATAAGAAGTTCTAACTGTTCCTCTAGCTGTCTTTGGATAGTCCATAAAGCTTTCCATTGCAAGCAATAGTATCTGCTGGAAATAGGTGAATAAAACAAAACTAGGCCATTGAAGAATGAGAAGAGAGATGGGATTACGTATGCCTAAGAAGCCTAATAAATTAAATGAGGCTTTAAATTTAGTGCATGATATTTTTCCTGCCAGTAATTTTAGCTGGAATTCATGTGAGCATGTTTGCATTGTTTTTTCCAATGCTTTTACCTCATGCCATGTGAATACTCTCACAGATTATATTTTAAATCTGGAAGAGTAAAATGAAAAAGTCCAACTGTCACATCAATGCTATGATCTGAATTAGTAGGTTATTTGCACATTTTGTACCCTTGGGTGAAACCTGGAAAGTATAACTTACCCATAACTTCCTAATGTACAAATACCTGTTTAAGGCATGCTCTAGGGTCTCGTATTTCCATAAGGAAGTATTCCAGCACTGTTTTGAGATGTAGCTTTGGTGGATAAATTCTAGTTGAAACGTGCCTCAGAGACATGATGCGAATAGTTAAATGAAAAGCACTTTGGTTTCGCTGAGCAGTGCCTTCACTGGTTGCTGTGGCACGGAGCTGACACCACACACGTGACAGTCAGAGGCTGGACAGCGGCTCACCTCGCGGCCATCCGAGGGCAGGATGCCTGCATGCAGGTACTGTAAATACTCACTCCCAAGCAAAAGTTAGTAGGGCAGACCTTAATTCTGGACAAATTCATTATGAAAATCAGCTGAGGGAGCTCCTAAGGGAGCTATGAGTAGCTCGTCTTCATGTCTTGACATGTCAAATTAAGTCAGTCATACTCAAACCAGAGCACTCATTTGCGCTGTCTGTGCAAACAGATCCATTTTGTGCAATACCAGGCCCCTGAGGTCAGCCCGGAGTTATCCTGTTGGTCATCACAAACCGTCCTGCTAGGAAATGTTTGCTTTTTCAGCTTGTGAAATGAACTTGTGCTTTGCATTTCTTTCAGGCTTTGTTACTGAACGGAGCGGACGCAGCAGCTCGGGACGAGCGCGGGTGCACGGCCTCGCACCTGGCTGCAGCGCACGGGCACTCCTACACCCTGCACACCCTGCTGCGCGCTGGGGCGGTGAGACCCCTGCCTGCAGTCCTGCTGCGCAGCCACAGCCCGGCAGCTTTGCCCAAGCAAAACTCTCCCTAACTTAAACTGAGATTTAGGGCTGTAGATTAATTACTGTGGGGGAATTTATTTCTTGAGTAAATTTGCATTTTTTTTAGATTGTAATATACATTTAGGGAAGCAATCCAGAAAATCTAGAGAGAGGGAATCAGTAACGTGAATAAATCACATTCCACTGAGGATGTCATTAAATGAACATCAGGTACTGGGGTGGTGGTAATTTTTTGCAGTTCTAAAAATCTTCTGTAGTAAAGGAGACATAAACTTAAAAAAAAAAAAATTAACCCAGATGCATATTTAAGGAATAACGACCAATCTAGGTCATTATGATGATAAAAACATGTCTAAAAATGCACCATTTATAAGTGTATTAAGTAAAAGCAAGAACCTGTGAAAAGTAACTGTCTTGAAACCGGAACTGCATGTAATGCATAAACTTTGAAAAATGTATTTGGTTTGGTTTAAATAATTTAACACAATGAACAGCTGATTCCCATAAATAAAATTTGTCTTGTGTCTAAGGTTCAGAAGTGAACGAATTAACCTGCTGCTTTCATTTTAGGATGTAAATGTTTCAGACAGGAATGACTGGAAACCTGTTCATTATGCTGCTTTTCATGGTCGCTTGGGGTGTTTGCAGCTTCTTGTTCGATGGGGAGCGTGTGTAGATGATGTGGATAACAATGGAAACCTTCCAGGTATATCAGGATAAATCATATGTTTTTAAACCTTTGGTTTACAGTTGTTGTGAAATGTGATAATTGGGCAAATTGTATGTAATGCACAGCAGCAGCATTTGCTATTTGATTCCGTGCAATCCACATAGGTAGTCCATTTTTCTAATGATGGGAGGATTTATAAAATCCAAAGTGCTGTTCTGTTGGTGACAGTATCCCATTCGCCTGCTGCTGCTGCTAGCAGGGATGAGAGCTCACAAGTGCTGGGACGGGGAGCAGGCTGAGCCTGGCTGGGAGCAGGTAAGCAGCATTTCCTCTGTGTGTGATGGAGCTTCTCTGCCAGCAGAGGTCACAGAAGGGTAGGTGGTGCAGGAGGCAATTTCATCTGCTGTGTGCTACTTTTTGAATTGGTGCCAGTGTGATGAGGTTCTGGTGTGTTTACATGCAAGTTTTTGTATTGTACTATTTCTTACCTGATTTTGTAAAACACTTGTTCTCATTTTCCTGTGATTTCTTCATCTTGATTTCTGGAATACTGTTTTTTCTGGATCACCTGTAATCTGTTCTCTTTTCATAATTATCAGTGTATTCACTTCAGCACAAAAATTTGGCAGTGATTGTTCCTTGCTTTCCATATTTTCTGCAGTGTCCCTCTCCCTACCATGCCACTGCCTCAATATCCTCTGTAAACTCGGTGCTGTTGTGTTGTGGGTTCTCCTTGCATCCTTTCCCTTTTAGCATTTTCCTTTGTAGGGTTTGTCACATTATTTGTTCCAAAGAGCATTCGTTTTTCTCTATAACTTGTATAGAGTTATCTTTTTAAAATCCCTTCTGGAAATCTTTTACCCTCTATTAAGAACTGCTTACCTCAGAAACGAGTTGCTATGCTCTGTTTAGCAAACCTGGGTCTTGTTAAAGGTTGTGAGGCTCCTGCATCCCAGCAGGAGGTGCATTAGCAATAAGGGGTCATGATGTTAGGCACCCTGGGGGCAGCATGGAAGGCAGCTTTTATTTGCATTTGGGAACGCTCCCCTGATAACAGACTTCTGTGGAGAGAAAGCAGATGCTAGCACAGTTCTACTTAAATGCTCTGCATAAAATGGTTGGTAGGAAACTGGTTTTGTTGCATTTTGACATCTATAGAAGCTTGATTTTCCAGCCTTTGTGTTCTGTTTCATTTGATCATATTATCTTACAAAGGAAAGAGAATAGTTTGGAACATGGCTAGTAAAAGATTACTAGAAGTACTGTGCAAACCAGCTTGTCTGCTTGTGTAACAGAAGTGGACTTAAATTATCTTTACATACTTCAGCTTCAAGATTAGCTGAACAGTGCTATAATTTTTCTTAAGAAAATACTGGAAAAAAATTTTTGAGGTTGCAGTGCCAGGCACTTAAAAACTGGCTGCATCTTTTGCATATGTGCGTTACAGCAAAGGGTCTAACTACCTTTGGTAATTTGCATGCTAATATTTTGGAAGAAAAAAATTTTGTGGCTCATTCAATGTACAGAATGGGCTGGCTGTGCTTATTAACGAAACATTTCAATTTGCTTTCTCTCTGTATGCATTTTTGGACCACATCTATGCTTCTTGTATTGCTCACCAGTCAAACCTATTCTAAATATTTTTCACAAGAACAATTTTTTGACTTGTGGCTTTGAGAAGAGTGAATATTGTTAGTCTGATTTTATAAAAGATGAAACACAGAGAAGCTGGGATACCAACACCAACTACCCACTCCCTATTTATAATGCCTGAGACAGGGTTTTTCAGTTCTTGGCGCTCAGCTGCATATTTTGATGTTACTGTGTTAACATCACAGTACCCTCTGACTTTAGTCTCATCTGCAGGTGCTCAGCATGCCTGAGGGATGGCATGGCACAGTTACATGCTGGGCACTGGCTATGGAAACACACAGGTTAAAAGCCATCTACGAAAAGCTCCTTTATGTGTCTTCCACAGCATCCCACTGAAACTGCAATAAGATTTGAACAGAGCACAACTCTTTATTTTCCTTTGCTCTCTTTGGACAAAATATGGAGCTTTTCTGATTGCTTTCTGCACAGGCCAGACTGATAAAATAGTTTCATCCCCTTTGGATGAAGTTTTCTCCCGAAGATTTTAAGTATCTGAAAATGGATTCATACAGGTTGAGTCAGTTTTTTACTAGCTGACTTACCTTTAGCATGGTACCCTTCTTTCCCCTTCTCCCTGAGTAACTAACTCACTGACTAAAATTCAGACAATGGGGAAAACCACCCTTATTTCAGTGGAGCTCAGATTTTGAGCAGTCATGTCTACTGAGGTGTTGAGATCCTGCTGTAAAAACAGTATCCATAACCTTTTAGAACAATTATGCTCTGGAAAGCTGTGGATGGTTTGGTTTGCTATAGAGAACTTGAGTGCACCAAAAATGGAGTGACGTGTTTTTTGGGTCCTGGGTACATTGTTTGTTGATTATGAAGATAATGAGATTCTTACCTGGAGACAAACTAATCCTTTTGCTTCTAGGACATCTGCCAGCTGTTAGATGAGCCAGCTGTTACAGAGCATTTTCGTGGAGCGATAGCACATAATAAGCATTTATTTGGCAAGTTCTTCTCATTAATGGGATTAGAGGATATTACTCATGTCAGACCAATCAGCACGTGTTTGGTGCCTCTTACTTTGTTATAGGCCCAGCACTGTAGTAGTATTAAATAAGTAAACCTCTGCATAGCCTAAAGGTCAGGTGAGGAATGTACCTTCAAATAGTTTGTCCAGTAAAGTGCCTATCACTGTCCTCATTTTATAGGTGGGGTAACTGAGGGTGTGACACAACTTGTTTGTGGTAGCACAGTAGAGCCTAAAGCAGAAATGGCCTTAGCTCCTGATCAAGGACACTGCTTGCTGTCTCCCTATAAGGAGTATCCCTGGGACAGCAGAGTCAGGCAGCTGCTGAAGGCAGAGATCCGTGTTCCTGAGGGAGATGAGAACCCCAGCAGTGCACTCTCCAAGCTAGGGCTCGGTGCTCTGTTGGGAGCCTGGATTGTCTCCTGCAGTCCGCTCTGCCAGGCAATCACCTTTGCAGATCCTATCCTTGGTAGCTTTACCTCCTTTGCCCAGAGCTGAACTCTGTCCTGGGTGGGAGCTGAACATCCCCAGTTCAGCTGAGGCTGCTGTTCCCCATGTGCAGTGTTGGATGGCTCACGTGCTGGTAGATGAGCCAGCTCTAAGCAGTGGTGAGAGCATTGCTCTCTCAGTGACTGGCAGGGTTCTGCTCTAACACCCTTTGTTTCACCTTGTGCTGTAGCACATCTGGCAGCAGTGGAAGGACACTTGCATTGCTTTAAGTTCTTGGTCCGGAAAATGGCCGGTGTTACGCACACACTGAAAGCCAGGAATGACCATGGAGAGACTCCAAGGGACTTGGCTGAACGGTTCTATAAAGATAATATTCTGCAATATATTGATGCTGTGGAAAAAGAGGGAGAACATCCAGAGACACAGGAAGGTGAGTATGGGTCAAGATACAGTTAAAAAAGGCAGCATGTATAATTCTGTAGAAGTGCACAAGGGTGTACTTGTTATTTCGGGTCTGTGAAATTAATCTCTTAACTGCATGAGATGCCCGTAGCCATAACCAAGACATATTTAGTCAAGTGTGTGGTGAGCACTGCTGGTTACACAGCATTTTAGCTGATTAAGGTGCATTATCCTTGCTACCTCTGAAGTGCTCATACATAAGTTGCTATGAGAGAGGCGAGCCATGAGACACAGATACCAGCACATTCAGTAGAATTACTGGCATCTGCTTGGAAACATGTGCATTTCATTTTCAGTTTTAGCTTTCCCAGCTCATGGTGCTGCTTTCAAAGGGGACTTGTTAGTGCTTAGAAGACTAGTGAGAAGTGGAGTAATCAATATTAACGAGCGGGACCATAAGGGATCCACTCTCCTGCACAAAGGTCGGTAAATATGATCTGTGTTTCAGCTTGTTACTGTTTGTTGCTGGTTTATTTACTTTGTTTTTCAAGTGGCTGCTTATCATATAAACTTCATGAAAAACAGCATCTAATTTCTTGAGGGCTTGGCAAGGCAACCCCAAACCTCATATTCTGTAATGTATGTGTTCGTGGGTCACTTTAAAAATAATATAACCAAGCTCAAGTCAAGAAAAAAGAGCTTACAATAAAGAGAAGTCAGCATCTAAACTGAAAACTAAGTAGCTCTTACATGTATTTACTTACTATTTGTATATCAATATCATGTCAGCTTTGTTGGAATTAATCCTGATTTTCAGTGATGGAGAAAGAACAGATCAAGCATATGAATTCCAGCTTTGAGTGATAAGCAATGCTTTATTGTAGCTATAAAAGGTTCTAATTTTCACTTAATTTAATGTAACTAAATAGTTTTGGGTTTTTGTTTTTTATTAGGCAAGATGTGGCTTTTAGAAACATCTGGCTGGCTAGGTATAAGAATGATCTGTATTGTGGCCTGGGCCTTTATTTACTGAACACATCAGTACTGTGGGGATATGTTGTAAAAACCACAACAAAATCATTTGGTAGGATGCTGTGAAGAAAGGTAAACTTCTGGTTGACACTCTGACATGTAGTGGACTGCTAGCATTACAGAAGAAATGGTCCTTTTGTGTTTGGGGCTTTCACAGTACTGTCTGAAAGAAGAAGCAGAAGAGGAAAGAAAGAGGGAAGCATTTTTGTAATATGCTTTTAACACGTTTCCTACATTTCTTTTTGACTAGATATGTGGTAGAATTTTTAAAAACATAATTAAAGTTCTCATTAAAATAACAGATATGTAGTGATTTTAAAATCCCACTTTCTTTTCTTGGAATGATGCTGACCTATAGTTGTTTCATCCCCAGTGTTTACATGCTGATGTTGTAATTTCATTTCCTTATCTCAGTAAGAAAACAAATATAACAAATATCCAAAAGGGAGTGCTGTCAAGAAATAGATTTATTCTTCCTTGAGAAAATCAGTGTACAGTGTCATCTAGATTTGCCAAATACCATCTTCCATAAGTGAGACATTGTTCCTGGCACCACGTGGTGGGAGCAGTGGCCATGCCAGATCACATGATCAGTTGTGTTAGGGTGCTGCTGAGAGGTGCTGCCTCGAGTGTCTGCCCCAAGAAATGCTGTACCTTTAGCTCCAGCACAAAGCCTTGCTTCTCTCTTCTGAGACAGCAGCACACACCACAGACTGGGACAAGCATCTGTGTCTGTCCCCTGGGAGCCCAAAGCCAGGGAGAAGTGACAGCGCTTTGCTGCCAAACTGTGACATACAGGCCTTTCTTACTAGGGCAGCAGTTATTTGTGTGTCTTGTGTTTCATACATGAGACTGGGCAAGTTTAGTTTAACTCATGTCCAGGAAGAGCTGCCAGTACATTTCTAGAACTAGAAAGAGTCCCCAAACCACACTGCATGCTCTTCCTCAAAACTCTGTGTAGCCAAGTGATGTGAGCACCTTGACACACAGGCTTCTCTTGAAATAGTATGTCCCTTGTGGCGTCTTATTGAGCCCAATCTCTGAATGTCAAATAATGGCAAGAGGAGGACATTTTAGGTTTGAAACACTTCAGTTGTATATAACTGACTTGTGTGCACCTTCCTTCCCTTAGCTGCTGAACAGGGGCATATCCATTGCTTACAGTGGTTGGTTGAAATGGGAGCTGACTGTGACATTACAAATGATGCTGGAGAGACTCCAAAGGATGTAGCCAAGAGGTAGCAGTACATATCCTGTAGCTCTGACACTTTGCTTACTACTTGTATATCAATATGTCAGCTTTGTTGGAATTGATCCTCATTTTCAGTGATGGAGAAAGAACAGATCAGGCCCATGAATTCCAGTTCTGAGTGATAAGCAAGGCTGTATTGTAGCTATAATATTGTAGCTATAAAATGTTTTAATTTTCACTTAATTTCTTTTTGCTGAGGTCAGACACAAAAGAGGAAAACTAGCTCATTTGCAAAAGGACAGTTGTGAGCCAGTATGCTCACAGTTTGCTGTACAAAATAAATGAGAAGTAGCAGAAGCCAGCTGATTTTTGCATTAATAAAAATAATTTAGATTATGATGAGATTCAAGTAAGAAATCCTGCAAAGGAAAAAGATACCTCTGATGCAGGAGCCATTGCCATAAGGTTCCATCGAGGCAGAGCTCATGCCATAAGAATACTACCAGAAGTAGATAGATAGTTGTAGTGTATGTACCAGTGCTTCCTTTAGTCTCGAAACTCCTCTGATAAATGGGAACATGGACAGTTTCAGAGAGTTTCTACCACACGTGTTTTTCCAGATTTTAACTGTTCTCTCTGCAGATTTGGCCATCTGGCAGCTGTGGAACTTTTGACACCAAGAACTGGAGACGGTAACTCTAGTGATGAAGAACTAGATGCAAACAACATAAAGTTTTTTGAAACACATGGTGCAGAAGGGAGTACAGATAGCAAAGAAGATTTAACCCTGGATACAGCAGAGAAAAGGAATGCACGCAGTAAGCACTGTATCGCCATCATTCCTTGTTTGAAAAAGTTGGTATCAAGACATTATAGTCCTAACTAGGACAGTTCCTGCCAACTGCTCTGATCTTTTTGTTGTAAGATGAGATATCTGTAATACTGAGCATTGAAACAAATTGTGGAAAATTAGAAAGCAAGCAGAGGGCAATCAGATTGTAATTGTTACACCATTTTAATCCATGTTGGTGCAACAGTGTTGGATTGCTATTTGTTTTTGAGATCTGCTTGCTGTGTGGGTGTCAGGAGTAGCTCAGTGTTTGCTGAGCAGTGTCATTTCTGCTCTTGCATGTGTGAGACTATTTTCCAGACTATTGGATTCCAGCATTACTGTCTTCTCCCTGCATTTTACCTACCTGGAGAACTCTGTCTTACAGTAAGGGCCTATCACAAGATTAAAGAACTTCAGCGACTTCTAGAAATTGCCTACAGCAACTACAGACAGCTGGGAGGAATAACTGAAGAGGAGAGGAAGATGAAAAAAGAAGAAAGGAAAGTTGAGAAGTAAGGTCATTTTGCCCTGCTAATGTTTACCTCTGTGGGACCCATTTTAAATCCTCCTTTAAAGCTGACTTACACTCAAATTTGCTTTGGCCATTCTGTCTTTTCCCCTTAGCAACTTCAAACAGGCCAAAAAGAAATGCACTGCAGCAATTTGTCTGGCCATTTCTAAATTTCTACCATCAGGATCAGCCCCACAACACAAGTGCTTGATAGGTCCATCATTCTCATGGAAGATCATCTGTTTGGCCTTCAGGTTTTCCTGCAGATTTGTCCAGTAGGTCTGATAAGTTCTGGCTGTTTTGTTTCCACTGAGGATGCCAAAGACATGTATGCCCTTCAGTAAATCTGAAAATAGGCAATAGTCTTAGCATGGCTTGGATGGAAGTGCATATAGAGCAGAGATTATTCAGTGACGTGCTAGCACTTCTGTTCATTGGCAATATATTTCTGTGCTCAGGAAAGCATTAGCTTGTGTCCAGACCACAGAAAAAAACCTATCAGCAAACCTGCCCTTGCATATGAAGCACTGTTCACAATACCTCTCTAATTCTCAGTGTTTCTGTTAAATCAAATGGTTCTGTTAGATTGGCCAGGTGATTTGATGGACAGACTGTCTACATGTCAAAGAAAACTCTGTCAAGGATTTAGAGATTTAACAATAATGTAGCCTCCAAAGACAGGCCTGTCTCCACCTCTGCCTGTCAAAGATCTGGGTACCCTCTGTTCTCAGTCTCTGTAGATAACCACGTCCAGAATGTGTTTGGGCCAACCCAAACTACTGCCTTTATTGGTCACTGAGATGAGACTGTCCTGAGCCATCAAGACGTATGCTGTCAAGAAGACAGCAGACTTACCAGTCTGTGGATCTGGAGCAGGTAGTAGGTGCCACAGATTGCAATTAAGTGCTTTGTTTTACAGCCATATCTGAGCCAGGAAACAGAGGTCAGGATTTCTTTTGGTTCCAGGTCACTCTTTGACTCAGGTTTTGCTGGAAGTCCATCTTCCTTAACTTGATAATGTCTATTATAGGTAACAGATATCTGCATCTGAGTTAGTTACCTTGAGCTCCTTTTTCAGCTTCTTGGAGTGGTGTAGGCACTTCCAGGGCGTAATTAGACATGTACTTCACGATGAGATTCATCACTTCTAGGAGTGTCTCTCCTGGTTTTAAAGGAGGAGGGTCACCAGCTCAGGTGTTGATGCCCACACTGAAAGGTCAGAGCAGTCTGTTTTTAATGATGGACTAATGATGTTGACTAATGACAGACATGAAAGTTCATTTTGGATAGAGCAGCTGCTCAAAAGCTAGCAGTGTCTATTAGAAGGCTCTGGTGGGGCTCTTTAAGGGGTATTGCTTTCTGTGGCATGTGTGGCTAAACTAGAAAAATTGTGAGGCTCTCTGAAGGGTCTGTCTCACCTGTGAAGGCTAGAAAGCATCCCCAGCCCCAAACTATCCCTTTGAAAAGGAAATAGGGCTTCTCAGCATACCTACCTACCCTTCTCAGGGTACCTATCTGTGGATAAACCCCAAGATGCTTGTATCATAGGCCAGAAAACCTCATTGTTGATAAAATACTTAATGGCAACACCATTTTGCTAGATGAAAAGCAGGAGTTGCCACTTGGGAAGGTCACTGTAGCAGATTTTGAAGATTTCTGCTTTAGTCCAGTTTTATTGGCTGTAAGAGGCCTGGTGTGAACCACTTTACAGTGCTTTAACCAGGGTTCATTGCAGGAAATTGCCAGCGTGAGTGTGCCACACAGTTTGGGAGCTGTGCCTCTTTAATTGGAAGCATGGAAGGAGTCAGCTGTCCCCTGAACACTGAGCACAGGCCATTCTTGCAGAGTCGGTAAGGCTGATTGGTAGCTCAAACGGCCTGAGTCAGGAATTCTTCACTCTGGGAAACAGGGAAACGTGGTAGGTCTTGCTGAGAGCTTTCCTGCTGTGCTGTTGGGATGCACAGGGCAGGTATCTTCCCTTTCCTTTTACTGATCTTCCATCTTTGTAGCTGTGATTTCATCCTGATATAGGAGAGCCAGCTCAACTCGAGACTCATTTTATGTGTGAATTATGTGTCAGCTAAACAGTTCCAGGAATCTCAAGTAATTTAGGAGCCGTTGAGGGTGTGACTAGTGAGATATTGTGCAACTGTGTATAAGCCAGTCATGCAAGCTGTCGTCTGAGTATTCCTCATCCGTGCCTAAGCCGATCAGTAGGAAGGATGTAGAAGCACCAGATCTGAATGAGAAAGCTGCCCCTGACTTTTCCAGAATGCCGCCGGCTTTGTGCTTTTTCTCTGTTTCATAATAACTTCGTTGCTGCTTGGGCACTTCTCCCTGCTCCGCAGCTGGAGCCTGGCCTGGTCACAGGCACCGGAGCCGGGCTCGGTGTGTGGGCAGAAGGCTCCACCTCGCGGTCACATTGCGCCGGGCCCCGCTGCGGACGGGACGGGACGGGACGGGACGGGACGGGACGGGACGGGACGGGACGGGACGGGACGGGAAGGGACGGGAAGGGACGGGAAGGGAAGGGAAGGGAAGGGAAGGGAAGGGAAGGGAAGGGAAGGGAAGGGAAGGGAAGGGAAGGGAAGGGAAGGGAAGGGAAGGGAAGGGAAGGGAAGGGAAGGGAAGGCAAGGCTGCTGTTCTGCGCTGCCACCAAGGGTCTGGAGCCTGAGCACAGCTGGCGTGAGGCGTGCTGCCCTGCTTTCTGCGTGACCGTGCTGTTCCCTGGCAAAGGATCGCACACGTGGAGTAGCCGGGGCAGGTCTGGATGTACTTCATGCTCTGCTTGTCTCGTTTGCTTTTGGCAGGGCTGTGAGGGAGCTGGAGGCCCAGCTGGAATACGAGCGGGTGAGGCGGGAGAAGCTGGAGAGCCAGCTGGATGATTACCGTGCTGAGATAAGCCAGCTCCGAGAGAGTCGGGGGAAAACCCGCACCCCGTCTGCTTCCTTCGCGGTGAGTGCCACACCAGCTCCCCTGGGCATGGCAGAGGCTACTGCCTGTTGCTTGTGCGTGTTTCTTTCCTCTAAGCTTCCCAGGCACAATGCTAGGAAATACTGGAGAAAATGTGCTACAGCTTTCAGCTTGGGACACTGAAGTGAGCAGGAGCTTTTTTCTGTCCTTGACAGTGTCTCTGCTGTGAAAGATGATGTTTCTTTCTGTACTCTGTCAGAGAAGCACCGATTCATATTAACAAAAGGAGTGGGTCAATCCCTGAGTACTTCCACACTGCATATCCAGTGACTGGCAGTTCTCCTTGGTTGGTAGCTGGTGACTGAGACTGGAATAGTGCTTCGGGAGAGGTGGTGTCACCACCTAAAGGGTTACCCAGCCTGCAGGGGTGTAGAGATTGCAACCATGGGTCCCCAGAGGGTGACAAATTAAATAACAGGGTCTTGATCTGTATCACAGTGTCTGGAGTCAGTCAGGCATACTGAATGAGAGTCCAAGATCTCATAGAAAGTTCATGCAGAGAATTCAATCTGTTCGGGAAAGGAAACGTGCAGCACTGTATGTTCTCAGAGGTTCTATTTTGAATTAAAAATTAAGCTCTTTTTATGTGATAGAGACAGAGGGAAGAGGACACCACCACTGCAAGATGATGTTGTTTCTATTTCTATTTCTAATTTTTTACTTTTTACCTGTACAGGCAATAGATGATGATGCTTCTCTTCTTTCGGACCATTCTTTAATTCCCAGACTATTTTCCACCTTTTCAGTCAATTGCCTCTGCGGTCCCTTGTTTTTGTGTTTCTCGGTGGAATCTCAGGCTCTGAATGCTAGGTGCCACAGCTGTACTTCAGAGGCCAGCTGCACTTTTCAAGAATGTTTCTGCTTCTCAGCCTTGTGATTCCCAGGCTGGCAAACATTTTCTTTGTCACTATTTTCCATTAGGCCATTTTTCTGGTAATTTTCCCCTTCTAACCAAGCTGCCTTTCTGGCTGAGTGACTGCTACAGCCATGGGACCCTCAAGTCTCACACTGCTGTGTTGCCATCCCATGCCCTTGGTCTGTGCTCTGCCCTCAGCTTCAGTCTGAACACAGTATTCTGTTGTTGCTCCCAGATGTAGATTTTTAAATCCTTTCACTGGTTGCTGTTTAATGGCTGCAGTATTCTTTGTTTCAGGAAGCTGAGACAATGCCCGAGTCTTGCAAAGACAAAAAGAAAATGAAGCAGCAGCCCGCCTGCAGCCCAGGAAGAGGGTTCGTGAGACCACGCTGAGGAATGAGCCTCAAAGGAGGGGCAGCAGACTGTGGAGGTATAAAAGCAATATTCCAGATAATGGAAAGTGTTTGCACAGCCCAGCTCCACAGATGAGGTGTGGGTCTCTGCCTTTCACTGAACTATGTTTTAGTTCTCTAGTTCTCTGGCCTAACAACAGGAAAGTCACAGGCCCTCGAAGTTCTGAGAAAAGTATGTCCATCCACTGGTCTATTCTGTACTACTACCTTAGGATGGCAAAAGCGCACATTACCTTCTAGAATATTCAGTGTGGAAGCTGAATAGTGGATGGGAGAATTACTTCTCAGCTGCAGACAGGTGCCAAGCCCCTTGATCTTTAGTCATTCCTAAAGAAGGCAGGAAGCAACTCCTTTGTGAGGTGCCAGATGACCTGCAGCTGTTGGTCTCTAACTCAGGGCTGAAGGGTTTACTAAGTTATGGGGCAGCTTGTGGTTAGAAACTGCAACCCTGACCTCTCCTCCACACCTAAAAATCATTTAATGACGGCACATATAAAAGTTTTTCTGTCAGCTGTGTGCTGTTGTGAAATTATTTTCCCTCTGGAACCCTCATTTTGAGACTTTAAATTATCTTTAGTGTGTAAGTCCTGAACTGCCCTGTCCTTAGTACCAATGAAAACTTTATCTCTGAGAACTTCAAAGGTACGGAAAAATAAAAATCCATGGTTTTGTGTGCACAAAAGGAGAGGCACGCTAACAGCATAAGCCTTGTATTGAGAGCCCAGTTCAGAGTGTGTGAAATTATGGTGGTGAGAAGCTGCAGCAGATGAGCTATTTCCTGCATCACCATTGGTGCTAAACTTTCACGTAGAAACTCTCAGATAGCCAAACAGCAAATATAAGAAATTAATTTTATGTTTTTGAATGAAGATGATAAATAATTTAATGCAGTGAATATAAGAATTGGCAGAATACCAGCAAGTTCAACTGTAAACAGAATAAAACAGCAATAAAAAAAATTGCCACTAGTCAATACTACATAGTCCTTAGCCCATAAAAGGCCTATTCTTACTTCAAAGTTAATCCAGAAAGACTTTTTAAAAATGATCATTTTACTAAAAGAATCAAACCAAGCATATGCATTTGCACTCAACAAGATGGAACTGCTTCAGTTTCGGAAGGCACCCACCTTCAGGTGTGTTGCAACTCTGCAAAAGTCCTTGCAGAAGGCAGAGTGGTCAGGAGGGTCGGTGTGTCCCACAGGATTACAGAACAGTCTGCAGGAGTGGGGAGGATTATCACCACCACCCTGGCACCACTGAGATGCTGAGTATCTCCATGTTAAAAGCCAGGTACTATGCCCAGAAAATATGTGCAGGTTTCTTGGAAATACTCTGTGCTGCTTGAGGGAGGAAGTTAAGAGCACTTATCTGCCCCAGGGCTGTACACAGTTGCTGAGAGTGGAGGCATTTCCCGTTGGAAATGTGAAGACAGAGAAGTTCTCCCATTCTTTTGACCTCTGGGCTTACAGAAATTGCAGGAGATACTAAATGAAATAAGTCTATGGAGACATTTTAGTTGTACATGAGATTTTAAATTCATGTAAACCAGTTTTCGAGGGGAAAAAAAAAAAAGGTTTCTTTAGTAAAGGCCTTGGAGTGTGTTTTTACATATGTAGATTAAAAAAAAAAAAAAAACAAAGGGCCAAGCTTCAATTCAACAAAAAAGTGAGGAACAGACTGAAGGCAAAATCCAGAACCTATGTTTAAGATTAATTTCCTTGGATCAAATTACATATGTTGAAGTCTGGTATTAGCATCCCCATACTGGAAACTGTAATTTGGGAATTGTATTCCCATTTCAAAGGCATATAAAATGTTTAATATTTCCATTTTGAAAAGAGATGACAGTGAGAATTTTCCAAAACAAATTTAATTCTAAAAAATATTAGGGAACTTTCTGGTATAGCATAAGAAATATGTTGAAGTAAATACAGTATTCAATAGGAGGCAATGAAATACTACTATCTGGCTACTTCCCCCCCAATTATTTTGATCTTTAGTGTTACATATTCAGAAAACATTTTTATTATACAGAAAGAATATAAAAACAAAAAGGTACCAAGGTTATCTACAGCGCAAACATGATCATCAAAGTGGTATTGCCTGGGTGGTCTTTTCTGTCTGTATTTAGTGCAGTCGTTCCATGCAGATCTATTTCCAGAACCTGTAAAATCCCAGTGCTATCGCTAGGCAAGTGAACACTGAAGCTGTTAAAAAAAAAAAAAAACCAACAAAGAAAGGAGGTAATTAGCTGAATGCTGTTGTACCGCTTTATCCATAGAGGAAATTAGCTGCAAACAGATGGAAGAACAGTAACAACTCTAGAGCAGAGCCTCCAAACCTCACAGATTGCTGCAGGTGCGACAGAACAAGTCCAGAATCCAATGGCTGGTCCTGGATGCTGCACCCTGCACAGCAGCAGCACTGAGATGGGAGGCCCAATGCAGCAGCCTGAGGAGCCAGTTTTCAGGGACACATCCCAATAGCTACACTGGATATCTGAGAGCACCACAGGCTATGGGGGCTTTAACTACTGTCACCCAGCTACTGGAAACTGCATTACAGGAGAGCTGGCTGCACCAGGGCTCATATTAGACATTGCAGATTTCCCACAGAATGAAAATGACAATGAATTTGACAATGAACTGTCAAACACAGCAGCATTCCTGAAGCCTGATGAGTTGTGCTTTGGATTTGTTACACTGCTGTTTCAATTAGTGGTAAAATAAAGCTAATTACATTTCCCTTTGAACTTATTCTCACTTCCAAATATAAAGCATTACTCTCTTTCTATCCAGCTCCTACACAATAAAAATTTCAGTGGTTATGTGTATATTGAGAAGACTAATTCCAAATCAGACTGAAATTTATTCTGCTTGGCAGGGGAAAGTACAAGTGCTGCCACACTGAAATTGTGTCTGTGGAGACTCAATGGGAGGCAGAACTGGTCACTCTCAGACCAGTCCTGAATGACAGCAAACCTTCAGGGTAATGTGAGTGACCTCAGCAAAACCACTCAAGCAACTCCATCACATCAATGACCGCTGCATCAAGTCAAACTGGATAAGGTATTTAGGCTTTTAATTTTTTTGAAACCATGTCCATATTCATCCTAATCCCAGTTCTGGGCACAGTCCTAGTCCTACTGTGGCATGCTCCCACTTCTTCTGTGTTCTCTGTCACACTTCTTCCAGCTGGAGCAGGGAGATCTCCTCCACCCAATCCCAGTTGTCTGCTGCTACAGCTGACAACTCTTCTAGCATTTACTCATGAACAGAATTTTATACCCCCACGATCCAGTACGGGTACTCACCTCCTTGCCTATCACATACCTGCCAAATAACGAATGGTATCAAGTTTATTCGATTCCATGAGCGTTTTTAAGGAAGCTATTTCAGTGTCAATTTTATTACTGATTTCCGAGATAATGCTGTTGGTATTTGCATCCTGAAATATTAAAAGACAGCATATATTTGACAATGGTCTCTAGCCCCTTCAACTTTCCAAAGCTGAACAAAAATACCATGCTACTAGAAACAAGAAACACTTTCCAACCTATCACTGCTAAGAGACATTAGAAGACAGAGAATGTTGCTTCATGCAGTCTGGGAAGATTACTGAAGGGACAGGGACACAAAACAAGAAAACTCCAGTGATCATAGAGTCACAGACTGGCTTGGGTTGGAAGGGATAACGTTAAAGACCATCTAGTTCTAGTCCCCCTGCCATGAGGGGGACACCTTCCACTAGACCAGGTTACTCAGAGCCCCTTCCAGTCTGGCCTTGAGCACTGCCAGGGATGGGGAGTCCACAGCTTCTCTGGGCAACCTGTGCCAGTGCCTCATCACCCTCATGACACAGACTTTTGTCTCTGATGTGCCAGTGCGTCCTAAACGAGATATTCTACAGCACACAGAACAGCAGTCCTACATTTCTGAGATACAATCGTTTAAGCATTCACAAGGCATATCCCAAAAAGGGAAGACAGTCAAGATGGGACATGGTCCCTTTTCAGCCTCTTAGACTTTGGTGTCCTCTAGCAGCTTTGACGACTTCCAGTCCTTGAATGGCTTGGCTGTAGGCACCTGAACCATCCCTGTGGTACAGCTCATCAGTTAACACTGGGAAAAGGGCAGCATGATAGCTCACATCCCACCCGTGCCAGCCTGCGACAAGGTACTTGGAAGCGAGGGACAAGGCTTGCATGTCTCCCTCTGCTGACTGGAGTTCAGCGTGAATCCCACAGGCAAGAAACAACTACAACAGCTACGAGTGATAGAGCCTGGCCTTTTGCTTTACCATAGCCAAAAACATATTGGCTTTCACCAAAGTTTGGGATTGACATAACGCGCAATGCGTAACTGTATCCGGCTTTGTTTGATACTTACTTTCTTATGAAACTCTGTAGTTGCTTCCATCAGTTTCCTCTCCTGATCTGTAAACTGTGGATAGAAGAAGATAAATCACAACTGTAGCAAAAGAAACACAACACAGAGCTAATAAGGGCATCTTCACAGAGCAACTTACCATATCTGTCACCCTGCTCCTCTCCAGATTTATGTCTAGCTTGCTGTCAGCTCGGATTTTACCGGTTTCAGTCTTTAAAACAAATGAAGATTATGAAAATAGTTATTTATTCTCCCTAATGGGAGTGTGTAGGTACTTGCTGTTTACTTACCATTAGCTGCTGTTTAACTTGATCTAATTCAATTTTCATTTTCTAAGTGCAGAGGAGAAAAAAAAGATTCTTAAAAATTCGGGAAACTGTTAACCAAATGAATCAGTCATGTAAGTGTTATCACTGCATCCATGCAATTATTCTTCCCCCATTTTTCCTCCCAATGGGGCAATTTGTTCTTGATTAAATATCCTAACTAATGTGTTCGAATGTACAGGCATATATAATCTGCTGGGAATTTTGTTCAAAATAAAGGAATTATTTTGTAACAATGATGATCTTGTTATTCTGAGTCTAAAGACAGCAGAGAAATATCCAAATGCCATGAAGTAAAAGCAAAATGTGTCTCAATCACCAAATCAATTAAATTGTTGCAAAGGAATGGCTGACTCCTCTCCCTGCACTGTATGGTTAATGGCCAGAAACTTGCAGTTACCCTTAACTAAAATTACAGAAGACGAAAAAAATGTACACATCTTAGAATCCTTTACAGAAGATCTGAGCAAGTCTTAGGATGTGAAATATATTTTTATGTGATCTCTGAAGTTGTAACATACAGACTCTTCAATTCTGATAAAAGTATCCAGAATTACTTTTACATTCATATTTTGTTCCACAAAAATGTACAACAGGTAAAACGCAACAAATACTGCAATTAAACTGCTTAATGAAAATATGTATTAGTACCTCATTCTCTGCTCTCAAGTTTGCAAATTCACTTTTCTCCAGGATGACCATATCTTTTCGAATGGAGTCCAAGTGTGCCATTATCTGCTGTAAAGTTATTTCCTTTAAAAAATTAAACATGGCATTGATTAAGGTGCACTCCTTCTGGCAAGTAAAGGAAAAATGTTTACGTCTGAAATTATGAAATTAGCTACTGCAAAGCACAAAAGTGGGGCGTCTCTCTACCAAGAATGTGACAGAAACAGACAATTTCATACTAGCAATTTGTTTGAAAGACTCAAGAGGTTTGTGCTTTTTCTGTTGCTTTAATACACCAACTCTGAATTTAAGCCAAAAGGCCAGAGCTATTAGTCCAAGTTGCGATGATATGAAATAGACCTGAAGCTACAGGTCAGTCCTGCAGTCTCTTCCACTTTCAGTGAACATTCAGCAGCCTCAGAAGCATTAACTGTGGGTCTGAATGCAACTCTTAATAAGTACTTCCATTTCTTGCCTACAAACTCATTGAAAGCAAAAGACTTAATGATAGGAGTCTCATACTGTCAGCTTCAAAGTCTGATGGACACAAGTAAAACACTGCCAAAAAGCACTGGAAAAAGCCTTCCTGGGGTTTGAACTAACAAGTTCAGAATTCAACCACTACGTATAAACACAGGAAAAAAACCAAACCAGAAAATAAAGGAAGAAACTCAGTACTTTAAAATGCTGAAAGCAATACTCCTTCACCCAGCATAAAGAAGTTATCCTACTATATAGCATGGAAAATGACATATTGCTGTGGGATTCTCTGATGCAGAGTGATGGTTTTGATCATTGCTCCAGAAGGCTGTGCAAGCTGAAATTATGTGCCATTCTTCTTCAATCACTTAATGTAATTAAGTATTCTTTGCTATTTTATTTGAACTGCTGAGCCTTTCTTCTAACAGATTTTTATCTTACTAGAATTTACTTGTAATATAAGTTGTCTACCTTTTCTTTTCCTCTAAATCTCAGAAGAAGACAAGAACTTCTGTCTCTGTGGGTTTTTTTATTCATCAAAATGAAAACCTTTCTCTTTGGGAATCCTATTATATGCAAAGAAAGTCAGCATCCCAAACAGAATTTGCGTAGAATTGTATTAGGCAGAAACACTGGTTTTTATAGTGTAGTCAGTATTGATAATGAATATTTTAAGATGGTATGAGGCATATTAGCTCCTTAGTGTAAATGCAACTGAAGTTTTCCCAGGAATTGTAAAAACTTCACTGTATTCAATGAAGTAGTCAGACTTCAGTGGAAGCTGGTCAGGGCCTATAACTATCTGTTAAAATCCCACGTGAAACTTAGGAAAACCAGGCACAGTGAGGTGTTTATAGTACTAGAGAGAGCTGCTCACTTTTGTTTCAAAGATGCCAACACGAGCCTTTATAGCTACACAGCACAGACGAGTTTTTACCTGCTGGGCCTGGGTAACCATGTCCTTATAGACGGTGTCTAAGCTGACATTGGACAGGGTTATCAACGCCGACACGATGGTCTGTGCTTGCTCCTTCCCAAAGCCTGGGGACAACGAAGGATGACAAGTTAAGGTGATATTAAAAATATGGATGAGGAGCAAGAGATGTATAGTAACCTGGGATGCTCAAGTGCCACGCCTAACCACAGTGGCACATGGGAATTCACACAGTGACTGGAAACTGCCAGCCAGGAGCCAGTCACTGCGACTTCAGTGAGAAAAAACACAGACTTAATGCTGCAAAAATCTGAAGCACAGTACCTTTTAATATACTGAAAGCCTATACATGCAGCTGGCAGAAAGACCAAATTTCTTCATACAGGATCCAGCTGTTCATGCATTATAAAAATAATGTATCAAAACTTTACTTCATAACGAACTTCCACAAGTTCTTTTAAAACCAAACTTACCTTGAGCTACAAAGCATGCATTCTATAGAATAGTAACAAGTAATTCTGCATATATTGAAACTGTCCTGTACAGATAGGAACATACGCAAAACTGATTTTTAAACTGCTGCATCCATTGCCTGCAGAATGAACTCAAACTGGGATTTTTGCTTTCTGATGATAAAAAGTACACTTTGTCCATAGCTTGGTGTGATTTTGAAGTGTTAAAGATGATGTGTGGTGAATAATGGGGAAAAAAAATTGCTCTCATTTTAGCTGTATCTGGTCAAGTGCTGAGAACTTTTGCCCTAGAGATTTATTTTCAGCAATCTGACTGATATGTTGTGTTTCAACTACTCCATTTTATGAAGTGGGCTAAATTAACATTAAAAAATGCTTTCAAGGCACATTATTTAGAGAACTATGCTACTGCTCCCTTCCAGTATACTGGTACTGTCCAGGTGCACCACTGGTTTACATGTCTAAAAATGCTACACGTGCTTTATGGCAGCTTCCTTCCACTACAAGGTGTGATAATATTGCTTCAGTTTCTCTGAATTTTCAGGGTTACTTAAGCTCTTGCCAATTCCTTATTTTGCTCTTCCTCCACAGCAAGAAATGACTGTTTTGTGAAAATTTATGTAAGCAAGAGATTGGAGCCTGAAAACTGCCTAAAGCTTGGGAAAATCTAAAATGGCTCTCTCACTTTCTTGGTTTTGCCTATAAAGACCTGTCACCGTGGTACTGAAGTATTTGTAGAAGTTATGGAACAAATTAAACTGAGCAACAACTGGCACCAGACAGACTCCACCCCACAAGTTCTAAAGGAACTCGAAGAAGAAATAGCTGAATCAGTCCCTGGGACAAGTAACATTTCACAGCCTACTGTGGTTACCCGTGGACTGGAAAATAACAATGCCGGGTTTTAAACACAGTTCTACAGAGATGTAGGGAAGTACAAGCTGTCAAGTCTGACAGGCATGAAAAAAATAAACATTGTTAGCATGCTACTGTAAGTCTTTTAACTACCAACATATATTATTATTATGAGACCCAAATAGTGGAAACAATCCTAACCTCTGACTGTACAAAGTTCCTATTGTCACTTGGGATTTTAAAAGATAGTTGCTAGTCTGATGAAGACATCAGCTCAATGCTTAGTAGGGATCAATAAAGCAAACCAAACCCTTTGGAATTACTAGGAAAAGGAACAAAGAGCACAACAGACACAACATTACTTTACTATTCAAATCCACAGGACATTCAGTTGTCAAGTAATGCCAGCACTGTTCCCTGAAAATGTGAAATGGAATGGAATGTGACAGAAGCAGAAAATACTAACAGAAGGGCATCATGAATAATCAAAAATATGGAAAATCTACTGCTTCAGGAAAAATGCAACAAGCTAGGATTCTTCTGTTTGGAAAACAATGATGGGGCAATATGACAGAAGTTTGCATAATCGTGAGTGACATGAGAGATTAAATGTTCACTCCTTCTTCCCACTAAAGAGCTGAACGGGCATCAAATTCACCTCACTGATGCCAGATTCTGCATAAACAAAAGATGTGGATGTCTGAAGTTCCATGAGAAAGGATGTTTTGGATAGTAATCAGTTTATAGTGGCTCAGGGACAGAATAAACTTGTGGAAAGATTTCCAATGAAGGTTACTAAAACTCACACCTGATTTAAAATACCTCTGGGTGACAGAAACTGGAAACTTGGAAAGTACAAGGGGACGTGTGACGTACATCTGCCCTGCTATAATACTCCTCTGCAGGCTCTGACTCACAGCCCAGGGCTGGATGGACCCTTCACCTGATTTCAGCCAGTCTCACTCACAACAAAAGTGCAGGCATTAAGAACGTATCACGGCACCATGCTGCTGAAAATATTTCTAATTAGGAAAAAAACCCCTTCATTATTATTAGTGGGCTAGTAGAAGCAATTTCTTTAGGAACTTCATTTTTGCTATAAAAGTCTTTAACTGTTACTGTTACTTTACATTTGTTACCTGTGTTATGTTTCTCAGCTGGAAGACACTACATAAACCTGCCTAGAGCTACCAGTGAGGTAAATCTAACGTAGTAGTTACTTCTATGGCACAGCATCAGATGCCTCTCCTTCACCAGCCTCCTCAAGAGGCTGCCAAAACATTTTATACCACCAGGTACTGGTACTCTGGGGAAACTGATAGCGCTCAAAGTTACACTACTTAGTATTAAAAATTTTCCTTTATTTATCTGATATCACTTACCATGGGCTTCCAGCTCCTGCACTAAACCATGGGTATCAAAAGTCACCTTCCTCTGCTCCAGGGGAGTGATATCAACCCTTCTGACATCATATGACTTCCTAACGACCGTAGCAGCAAAACCTGGAAGTAACAAAACATGCCTTAATCTTAACTTGATTGGCTTATTGTGCAATATACTAATTTTAATTTCTTTCATCACAGAAAAGCTGCATGGATGTTGCAACAAAAAACTGGGTTACAGCACACACCAGAAACCATCAGTCCCTTTTCCACAGGAAATTTACGCCAACTAGGACTCACAGGTCTATCTTAAGTACATTCATGTAACTGTACAACAGACCAGCATCCTGATACAACATAAATAAACTCCCACAGCCAATTGTCTTATAATATTTGGGAAACATCACTTAAATGATTTTCTTACTTGTAAAATACTGAAGGACTTCATGCAATTAAGCATTCATTGCTGTTTCATTTAAACTGCTGAACCTTAATTCCAACAGCTTTTTATTTGTCACAGAATCACAGAATGGTTTGGGTTGGAAGGGACCTTAAAGATCATCTTGTTCCAACCCCATTGCAATGGGCAGGGACACCCTCCACTAGACCAGGTTGCTCAGAACACCATCCAAACTGGCCCTGAACACTTCCAGGGATGGGGCATCCACAGCTTCTCTGTACAATCTGTGCCAGTGCCTCACCACCCTCACAGTTAAGAACTTCTTCCTTATATCTAATCCAAATCTCTCACTTTCAGTGGCTTGTGTGAACACAAAGCTACAACTTTTTTTTTTTCTTAGAAATATATGCAAGTCTAATTTTCATGCTGAATTAATTTATTGGTTCACCAGGAAAGTAACTGGGCAGTAAAGGGATACGATGTTTGCATCTAATACCTCAGAGATTAGGTATATCTAATCTCTCAATAGGTATTTGTTAACCTCAGGTATTAGTTAAAGATCCACTCTATTTATGACGTGCCTTTCCACAAGCAGGTTTCACTGCTTCTCCTACTTTTATTTCAAGCATATGTTTCTCTTCACCTTATGTTTGTGTGGCTTTGCATATTACAGATTCTGTTCTGATTAATTCTTTGTTATCTAAGCAGCCCTGTTACTTCTTAATCCATGCTTATTTGAAACTTTATGCACTGCTGGCTCTCTGCCTTAACCAAATTGTTCTGTGTCTTATCCACACCTTTACTCAAAAGCTTTGTATCATTTAAACAACAGGGAATTTATATTGTGCCACTACTAGATAAATCAAGTCGTGCTACAAGTACTATAAACATCTTGCTATAACTAAACCAGCCACAGCACCCAAATTAATGACTGTATTAGAGTTAAGATGCATCGAATACTACACACAAATAATGAAAACCAACTCAAAACATCGTTTTCATGAAGCTGTACCGGCTTTTAAACGCACAGCTCTTGTCTCCTAAACGCATTGGTGGACTTTTTCCTTGACCTGAACAGCTACATTGCAGAGACACTGTCTCAGGAAAGCTGATATTACAGTTCCGGTTGCCTCGCCACGCTGCTCTTGTCCCCTCGCTCCACTCCTGCAGTCTCGATTGGATGCTCCTCTCCCAGCCCGGGGCTGAGAAAATCACTCCACAAAACCCTACCTGAGACACCTTTCGGTGACGCCCTTCTGCAGCCCCATGGTAATTCCCACCGCTCCTCCCGTCCCGAACCCCCCCTGACAGCCCCACACGCCGCTCACCCGGCTGCTCCCGCCCGTGTAACTCACCCCTTGTTACAGCCCCGGGGGAAGGCGCTCAGCGCTCCCTCACACGGCGCCTCAGGGACGGCCCCACGGCCGCTCCCACACACCGAGTCCGGCCAGCGCCCCGTGCAGCCCCAGCGCCGCTCACAGACCCGGCCCGGGAGCACCCGGCCCGGGAGCACCCGACCCCGGCAGCCGCCCACCCCGAGGGGCCGCCTGCCCGCCCGCGCGCGGGGGCTGCCAGCGGGCCGGGGGACCGAGCACGGCGCTGCGGCGCCTCTCACCTCTGCGAGGAGCCGGGGGCAGCCGGGCCGGGAGCGGGAGCGGGAAGGGGGCGGCCAAAGCGCGGATGGCTGCGCTGCTCCCGGCGCCCCTCATGGCGCCCCAGCCCACCGCTTCCGCCCGCTCACTGCCGCTTCCGGCCGGCCCCGCGGGGCATGCTGGGTACTGTAGTCCGCGGCCGCACCGCAGGGCTCGGCTGGAGACGGCGGCGCAGCGTCCCCGTGTGGATGGGAGGAGCGCAGCGCTCCGGCCGCCGAGTCCGCCCTCAGCCCGCGCCGCACCGGGGCTGCTGCTCCGCTCTGTGGTGCGCCCGTGTTATAGATAGATGCTATAATATTGGCTTTCTGCAAACGTTAAAATAAGTGATGTTAAAAGTAGCTTTTGTAACAGTGGCTTTGTCACAAATAGATGCTATATGTAACATAGCTTTATTACAAAATAGATGCTATATAAGGTAGTTTTGTTGTGAAGATGTGGGTTTTTTAATACTTTTTTCATTCAACCAAAAACTTAGAAATAGCTATGCTTATGAACTATTTGCTTGGACTCCTGCTACCGGCATACCAGCTATCAGCAACAGATAAGATAATATACGTCGCCAAAAGGCTTATCCCCACAGCGATCTGCTGGTTCCGGGAACTACCGGCGAGACGAGAGAACTGCATTCCATTTTGAACTGTTCCTGGAAAGGGTTTTGAATATGTATAATTGTTTATGAATATGTAATAAGTCGATGTGTATGTAAAGGGGGTCTCCAAGATAGCAGGTGTGCTCTTGGCTGAGCGCCAAAGCACCCAGCACTGCGAATTTTGCTTTATTATCTTTGTCTCTTATTGTCCTTTATTAAACTTTTCAATCCTAACAGGAGAGTGAACCTCGTTTTTCACAGCCGGGAAACGAACTTAAGGATCATCTAGTTCCAAACCCCTGCTATGGGCAGGGACACCTTCCACTAGACCAGGTTGCTCAGAGCCCCATCCAGCCTGGCCTTGAACACTTCTAGCGATGGGGCATCCACAGCTTCTCTGGGCAGCCTGTTCCAGTGCCTCACCACCCTCACAGTAAAGAATTTCTTCCTTATATCTAATCCAAATCTCTCACTTTCAGTGGCTTGTGTGAATATAAAGCTGCATTTTTTTTTTAGAAATATATGTAAGTCTAATTTTCAAGACAAATTAATTTATTGGTTCATCAGGGAAGTAACTGGGCAGTAAAGGGATACGATGTTTGCATCTAATACCTCAGAGATTAGGTATACCTTCTCTGGGCAACCTGTGCCAATGTCTCGCTCCCCTCACGGTAAAGAATTTCTTCCTAATATCTAATCTAAACATGTCCTCTTTCAGTTTAAAACCATTGTCCCATGTACTGTCACTATTGGTTCGTTTAAAAAGTCTCTTTTTCACAAGCCCCCCAAGGTGCTGGAAGGCCACAGCAGGGTTTGCCCTGAAGCCTCCTGCAGGCTGAACGCACCCAGCTCTCTCAGCCTGTCTTTGTAGGAGAGGCGCTCCAGCCCTTTGATCATCTTTGTGGCCTCCCCTGGGCTTGCTCCAACAGGTCCACATCCTTCTTGTGTTGAGGTCCCCAGAGCTGGACACGGCACTCCAGGTGGAGTCTCACAAGGGCAGAGCAGAGGGGCAGAATCCCTTCCTTCGCCCTGCTGCCCACGCTGCTTTTGCTGTAGCTCAGGACACAGCTGGGGCTCTGGGCTGTGAGCACACGTTGCCAGGCTGTGTTCAGCTTTTCCATGAGAGCCCCCAAGTCTTTCTCCTCAGAGCTGCTCTCAGTAAGTTCCTCTCCCAGTCTCTGCTCATCTATGGGATTGCCCCCAGCAGATGCAGCCCCTTGCGCTTGTTGAAACTCATGAGGTTCTCGTGGGCCCACGAGTCAACAATTCCTGCGTTGCTGAGATACAGACGTTAGAAACAAACCCCAACATTAGCAACAAAGAGCTTTCACTAAGGGAGAAAAGCCACAGATCCACGCCCTCTCTGCAGGGATGTTTTTGTTCAACGCTAATAAGCGTCGCTCAGGACGGCAAAGGCTCCTTGAGCAGCACACAGCCTTTTTCATCCACAAAGGCTTCCCTGGCGGGGCAGAGAGGCTGAGTGCCCCAGGGTGCTGATTTTCTACTTCAGGCAAACAGCGCGATGGCAAACTGGGTGTTTGGAAGCTGTGATTTCCGTCAGCCAGAACCAGCAGCTGAACTCGATACGTTTCAGCAACACAGAGAGCTGCTCTGGGGATCAGGACTGCTGTCCCAGTTTGCTATAGGAGGGCAGCAGCCTACAGCCGGATGGGCTGGCGACGGGACTGTCTGTTCTGATCGTCTCACCCTTCTGCTCTGTTGTATTCTCATTTGTACACATTCAGTGGAGGACGGCTATCTCTGTGCTCTCGGCTGGCTATTCCACAGCTTTTGCACGCACACAAGTCACACATCTCTATATTGTCAGTCCATTTGTCTGGGTGAGGGTCTACAGCAGGGATTACTTCATGCTGCCATACTCTGCAAGGTGCTGTAGGGTAGAAAGCTCTCCTCTGAAACAGATGAAAATAGGGAAGGCAAGTGGATGTGGACCCCCAAGAGAAAAGTGTTGAAACCAACGAGATGGCTGGAAAGAGGGAAAATAACAGGACACATTCTCTGCCTGGTGTTGGGACCATCCATCTGTCATCCCTCCCTAAGCATCCACCAGTGCACCTCCCTCCCAGCTCTGTTCTTCTTCACCTCATGGGGTAAGAGGGGAGTATTTCTAGGAAGCAGAACTGGCTCTGATCCCTCTCTTACCACACTGAAACAAAGCCAAAGTGCAAGACACAGCTTGGGAGGCAAAGGTGAGTGAGCTCCAACAGCCTGGAGAGGGACAGAAGACAGCTCGTGTCTAGAAGATAGTTGCAATTAATCATAGTTTTGTCCTCTAATTGTTCCAGCACTGGTTGGGATTGTATATATTTAGGAACATGAGACCTCTACAGTGTCTCTTTTACCATTGCTACTCAGGTATTGTTGTGCTCTGACTCTTCTGCGTTACAAAGCCGGGCTATGGCACTGCTGGATACTCAGTGTCTTGTGCTTCAGTATCATGCTAGCAAACATCTCTCAGGATTTCACTCTCGTTTGCCAAAGGTACCTTGCAGGCAGGAGGTTATTACCCAGCAGCTCTCCAGAGTTGCTTAAGCTCTTTATGGGAAACCCAGAGAAAAGGGCTGGTCCATTCTACCCAGTTTTGAACTGACTGGAGCTTAGGAGCTTAACTGTGCTTCACAGAGATATGGAGACAAAGAGTGGGGAGCAAGCGAATAATTCCAGTGCAGATCAGCAACAACAGTACAATAAATTCTGTATTCCTCATACAAAAGAATTCACTGAGCCATGTATTCTGGAAAGCTTTCTTCCTCCTGAGGTACCTATCACAGTTTGCTTTCCAGCTAGATAAGCACATTTGTGACAAATTAGATTACCTTCCAAATAAACATTCAGGGTGGAGCACAGGAGCCTGGGGCAGGATAGGTCAGTGCTCTGCATTATTTATTTACTTACATCAGGCTCAGATAAATCTTACCAAATTAAATTTAGATGGAGTATGGGCTGTGGACAGACAGACTTTGAAGCTGTGGTTGACATGATGTTGATTTTCATCCTTGTCAGTGTCTTGAATAACACTGAGACCCCAGTGGGAAGGAATAATAGGAGAGTGATCACAGATGTATTTGATTAAGTCTTGTCTACGTCAGTGAGGTGGCTGCAGTCGATGGAACCATGCTGACTTGTATCATCAGAAGCTACTGCTTGTTCTTTTTAATCTTGTAGTACGGAGAAGCCCAAACCCTGCATCAGCGTCTCACTGTTGTGAAGTCTCAGTACGTAGATTCTGCATGCAAACAAAGGCAATACAATTCTAGTGTGGAAAACAGTTATGAAAAAAAGACTTTGTTGCTGTGTTGCCCGATGCTCCTCTTGCCCATCTTTCTGAATTACCCTCTCTCTGCCCTTCACAGAACTGCCATCTACCACCTGTGTGATGCTTCAGTGGTCAGGTCATCCCTCAGTCATGAGCCCACCCACATATTGCATCTTTCCCTAGATGTCCTGATGTTCCATGGGCTCACTAAGCTACAGATAACTGACCCTGCCATTCCCAGTCTAGGTCACTCCAGAAATCCAGATGGGTTCTGCTCCCTCTTAATCTGATGATGTTAGAGTACGCTGTGCAGCAGTGTCCAACAAAGCCTTCTCCTTCTGTGGATCACATGCCAGGCCATCAAATCAGCCTTCTTGGATAGGTGCTTTGTAGCAGTGGTCTTCCTTGCAGTCCATGTATGTGGGCTTCTAGATTCGAGGTGAGCACATTGTTCCACTTCTTCATCCTCCTGATTGTGCAGGAGGAACCACAGGCTGGCATGGCATGCCGTGGATCCCCCTTTCCCTCTGGCGGGACAGAGACGACTCTGTGGGGCATCTCTGGCAGTTGAGACCTAGATGTTTGTTCAGGGGGAAGAGGGGAAGTTCTCTTTGAACCCTGGGAGCCATTGGAGCAGCCACTCTGCAATTAGTGGTTCGGGATCTGTCCAGTGCATCAGCCCCACGGTGTTGGCATGCAACACTGGTGAGTTATGTACACCTTCTGCACATGGACTGGGTGCAATCCCACCGCCTCTCCTTCCCTCGAGCATTGGATGCAGTGGTGGTTCACTTGCCCAGACATTGTACCAAGGCATCCTTGAGGGGGTAACTGGCTTTCATTGTCACCAGGAACCGTGTCCAAAGCTTGCCTTTGTCAGTCCCAGTGTCTATACTTAGGGATCCCAGCTGCCTGGCTTGCTGGCTAATTCCTGACAGCAGACCCCAGTATCCTGACATTGGAGCAACCAGGCAGCAATCCGCTCACTTGGCTTGTGGCTGTAATTTTTCCACAGATCTCGTAGCTCCTTTAAAACTTGGGGTTGATGGCCTGAGCTATTACCCTCTCCTGAGTGACTTTGTCACTTCCTCATCCTGCCTCCTCTGATGGTGCTGGGCTGAGGCTCAGTAGGCACAGGCCAAGCCCAAAAACATTGCCAGAACTAGTTGAGTCTCATTGGGTTAGGCAAGGCAGCTTCCTTCAAGTGGTGTGCCAGTTCAACAGGTTTATGTGCCTGTTCAAGCGTAAAATCTTAGACTATCAAAGATGATAACTGCTCTAGGCACTTTCCCAAATCCTCCCGCAAACCCTGCCAGCAGCGACTGGCCACCTTGGTGCACATTTCTTTGTCACCTCACAGACAAGTTTACTCTTGAGCCAGGACCAATCCAGGTTCCTCACACCCAACAGCAATCCAGTGATGCTAGAGAACATGACCAAACAGCATGCATGGTGACGTCCGGGGAACTTGGGAGCCCACGTGGAAGAGCTGGACACATCCATCCCAGAGGAGCAGAGGGAGGTGTAATCCCTAATGCTTCCCGCAAGGGAGCTCACACAGTGCAAGAGGAGCATCAATGCCAGGGCCGTACGCCAGCCCTGGCACGTGGCCATTGCCTTTATCGAAAGGTGTCCAGGCACAGTGAAGTAAAGCAATAAGCACCACAGCAAACAGCAGAAGCAGCCTCGGGCTGTAATACACAGTAAAGAGCACAGGCTGCATGACCAGCACGGGACCTGCTAGAGTTAACACCTATGACTGCTGGTAGAATGCTCAAATCGAACCCGTTATCTCGGGCCCCATATTGCTCTTGGAACAGGCTCTTGTGGGTTGACCCTGGCTAACAGACACCTACCCAGTTGCTTGCTCACTCCCCTCCCTTGTGGGATGGGGAGAAAACAGAAAGAGGGTGAGGAGATCTGTGGTTTGAGCTAGTGATAGTTTAATGGGGAGAGCAAAAGCTGCATGCACAGGCAAAGCAGGGGAAAAAAATAAAGGAATTTATTACTACTTCCCACTGGCAGGCAAATGTTTTGCTACTTCTTGGCAAGGAGGACCTCAGCTTTAGTTGAGAAGACAAATGCCATAACCACAAACATAGCATCACAGAATCAAGGAACGACAGACTGGCTTGGGTTGGGAGGGACCTTAAAGACCATTTAATTCCAACCCCCTGCCATGGGCAGGGACACCTTCCACTAGACCAGGTTGTTCAGAGCTCCATCCAACCTGGCCTTGAACACTTCCAGGGATGAGGCAACCTGTTCCAGTGCCTTTACCACCCTCGCAGTGAAGAATTTCTTCTTAACATGCTCCGTTCTTCCTCCTTCCTCTGAGCTTTTACTGCTAAGCATGATGCCATGTGGTATGGAATGTCCCTGCTGTCAGCTAGAATCAACTGTCCTGGCTGGGGCCCCTTTCAACCCTTTGCCAACCCCCAGCCAACTTGCTGGGTAAGGTGGGCAGAGGAGGAAAGAGAGAAAACTGCAAGATGCTATATAAGCTCTGTGCAGCAATAGCCAAAATGTTGTGTTACCAGCACCATTTCAGACACAGCTTCTAAGCATAGCTCCACACAGGCTGTTGGGAGAAAAGGTGACTCCATCCCAGCCAGGCCCAGTATGCTTGTCTAGTAAAGATCCTGAAGGACACAGATGTTCTGGAGAAGCTGGCACAACTTCATAAACAAGTTCACAAAAGTCACTGTGATCTTACTTACAAGATATTATGGAAATGGCTGACAGCTCCCAGGGAGACAGTTTTTCATGTCTACTGAAGTTGCTCAGAAATTCTGATGGAATCCAAAATACTTTGCCTTAGATTACACAGTGGGGTTTTAGTGTTTTGAGACCACACAAACACTGATGCATTGCCACGTAGGCATGAACAGCACCCGCTCAACCCCAGTGCTCTGTATCATGGGAACAGCTTGCAGACCATTGTTTTCACAGATCTTCTTGCTTGAATAGGTTATACAAGAACTAAGGGCTTTTCGCAAAGCGGTCAAGTGTTTATGAGCCAGCAAAGACAGCAAATATATTTCTTTGCAAGTTAATGTAAATCCAGCTGGGATCTTAAAAAATTTAACAGATGAGCTTCAGAAAGGTACACTGTTTGCTTCAAGACAAGTGGAGACATGGCATCATCTCCACTTAGAGCTCCCTCACACGCAGAGGGTACAGTCATCCTGGCTTGGCAAGGTTGTGTCGAGGGAGACATGTCACTGTAGCAGCTGCTCATTTCTAGATGCTCATTTCATCCATCTGCCGTGCAACCCATCGTGCTGTTAACTACATTTTCCTGTAAGGACATTTGTCTTCTCAGCAATTCTGTGGTGGTTAGACACGCCACAGCCAACTGCTAAACGCCACAGACCATCAGAAATGACTGCAGAGAGTCATATGGGCTGTTGCATAATGGAGTTAGATGAGGTCACTTTTCTCCCCTGTTCCAGGTACCGCAGTTTACACTGAGGAGCTCTGTCATCTCACACAAAACTTAATTAAACAGGAAGTGTGTAAACCACCAGTGTAAGAGAGCCCACGCCTGACCTTCAGTCCCCCAGGGGCCACTTTTGCTCAGTAGATAGCTGAGTGATGGGGTTTCTGAGTTTATGATACAAACATGCACACATTTAGGTAAATTTGGTTCCCATTAGCATGGCTATAAGTTAGGAGTGGGTTTACTGCAAAAATCAGACTCATTTGGCAGCAACCTTCAAAGTGCTTTATGCTGGTTGAAATTCAGTTGAAACCAAATCTCTGGTGATGTCATTCAGGTTCTGATTGTTTTCTCCAACAAGAAATTTGGCCCCTCTGTTGGTACCATGCATGAATAAAAGTTCTTTTGTTCCTGGCCACAAGCTCAGAAACCAGGTGAACAAAGGCTTTCTGCATTGGTGACCTCCAGCTTGGTTTGCTACGGGGATTGTGAATGGGGATGAATAAACCAATGCTACAGATTTGGGTTTTATTCTACTAAAGAAGCAGAAGTTCCTTACTCTAATGTTATGCTGATTCCTCAGCAATCAATCCAATTTAAGGCTGTAATGCTCCTTCTCAGTAGTTTTACTGACTTTAGGTAACAGATATGCAGAATATGGAATTAATTTCCCTGGTGAGGTTGTTACGCTGTTTCTCACACTAAGGGCAATAGGGTTGTCCCAACAAATTATAAGATTTATAGGAGTAAGTTATAAGTCTTTTTAGTAACCTGGTTTTGGTTATTTCAGCTTCCCTCTCCAGGCCAAACAGAAGTTTGGGTATTAGAAATTCAAATGTACAGTCATCTGCCCTTTCTGGTTTGCAGTCTCAACTCTGTCTAAAATGAAAAAAAATACAGGTTTTGGAGTTGTGGAACAGCTTGAAGCTATGAAGCACCTAGTAACTGCTGTCTCAATTTACAGGATACATGGAGAAGTTAATCTGAGAGAGGTGCACAAAAAAGTCGTATCAATACCCCCTATGTATGGCCAAGGACACAAGGAACACATCTGACCATGAAGAAACGGCCTCTCAGCCACCAGTTCAAGGTCAGAGCTGCATCAGAGTTTCAGACTCCCTTAAGATACCTCTTTTCCCTTTCTCAGAAATGAGATGATTCTCAGCATCTACATGTAATATGCAAAACTGAACTCTCTCCTACCCCAATAGACAATTCTAATTAAGACTTACATAAGATGTTCAAGGTGTTCATCATTGGAAATAATGGAGTTGAGGCTGGGTGGGGCTTTGAGCAACCTGGTCTAATGAAAGGTGTCCCTGCCCATGGCAGGGAGTTGGATGAGGTGATCCTTTAAGGTCTCTTTCTACTGATCATTTTATGATTCAATTATAAACCTCCCAGGTTTGATGTGGCAAGAGAATTACTTCTGAATCAATGTTTGGTAGATCATCAGTTCTAGCCTATGAGAGGGAACGTGATGCTCAAGATCAAAAGTGAAAAAGATCATATTATGGGGATGCTAAGAGAAAACTGATTTGGGGCAGGCTTGAGGTGAAGTTCAGACTCCCTTGCATAAAATCAGAACTTTGGGCATGGCTCTATAAAATAGATGAGGTCTTTTGTCAGGAGTAGAATGGAAATGCTGCCTGCTTGTACTATTCACAGAGAGAACAACTGAGGAAACAAGGGCACAACACTGCTCAGACGTCTGTAGTTGCTCTGCGGCAAAGACGAGAGTACACAGAGGCCTTCAGGGTCCCGTGCCAGAGTTGAGTCACTTCATGGTATAATATCTTTTTCCTTACTACAGTTTAATCATCTGGGCTGAAGTATTCCAAGTTGGAAAATCTGTTCATGGCTGAATTTGAAAACTTAAGGCAGAATAGTTCATATCTTTCTGAGCAGGCAGCTCTGGTACTCCCACATCTTGAAACAACATAGGAATTTTGGCAGGGCTTTTACTTGGGTCAAACCCTTTGCTTTCTCCTTTATCTCTATATTTTATGAAGAGGAATTTAGAAGAATCTCCAAGTTCATTACAGTTCTGCAAGTGGAGGGGTTAACCCCCACTTCTGTGAACCACGGAGATACAGACTTAAGCACTGAATCATCACAGGTCTTTAGGAAAATACCATGTGATCTTGTTGTTTGGAGCTGCCTCATAACACATGCACAGCATGAGCAGGGTAACCTTAAATCTGGCATTATTGTACTTGCACATGCTTGGATTTGCAGCTTTAATAGCCTATGTGTAATATATATTTATCTGCATCTGTGTCTATATACACAATATATGTGTTTAAGCTTTGCTATGGAAAAGCAGCCAGCCGCTGTTTCAGTAGCAACTGGGAATTACACAGAACAGTGAAATAAAGCTGCAGAAAGGATTGTTTTGATCTGAGATATTATTTCTCTTCTAATTTCTCTTTCCTCTTCCTCCTTTGCCTTAATCAAAACTATTAACCCAAGATCATACCTCAGAGCTAAAGCAAGCCCATGGGGAATTTCTGAAATGTTCAAAAGGAGTGCAAAGAAGCAATTTTACTTTATTTTGCTATGATTGTAGATGTTCTGTGCCAGGTCTGGCCCCTCCCGTAGGCTCAGAAAAATTACTTAAACAATCCTAATTGATGAACACCAATTAACAGGCATAGGTAAACTAGCATTAGTGTGCCAACCTCTCCATGCATGAGATGAATCACCCCCTGGAACAGACCCAACCTAGAAATTGTGCTGCTCTGAGAGTTGTAATAAAATTATTTGAGTTTCCACATTCTAAAGTAACTCTTCGTCTCAGTGCTGATATGTGGACATGGCTAGCAGCAACAATCCTGGTTGTAATAAGATTAAATTAAGGAGTAATAGGATTAAGTTAAGGAATGGAAAATGAAGCTTCCGTAATAAATTTCCCAATGATGAGACTCAACCTGACAAGTAAAGCTTATCACGTGACACTGAATCATTTAGGAAATATACTGTACAGAAATTTGATAAGGGATTAAATCTACTGCTTCTTCTCCATCTCGGAGTTTTAAAGATTTCTATCTGCTTTGCAGGCTCATGTAATTTAGCATGAAGAAAACAATTAAAAAGAACAAAAACTTTTGCAAGTTTACTTTTATAAATCATCCCCCTGGAGGAAAGGTAGACCTCTCCTGTTGTTGACTCTGAACAAAATGATCATGAGTCGAAAGAGAGGTTGGAGCAAAGCATAGTCCAAATGTTCATGCAATTCACTCACATTTGCAAAGGAAGGTATCCTAGACTCCTAAATATTTCAGGCTATTCTATAAACCTTCTTTCAACTTAGGCAAATCCTTTTAACTTATTTTAAATACCTTTGGAATACCTTTAGTTATTTGTGTGTTGCTTCCTTGAAAACCAGAAAAGGATGATGTGTGTGTATGATTCAGCTGAAAAAAAACGTCTTTTAAAGACTTTAAAACTGGCTGTTCTCATAATCCTGAGAGATAGTGCTTTGTTACTATTTGCATTACAGAAGTTCCTATAGCTGTCAAAATACTTACTCAGGAAAAGGTTAATCTGGGTCTAGGATTGTGAGTCCTAAATCAGAATTGTACCCCGCTGGCAGTACATGGGATATTTCCCTCCTGTCTGCCAACTTTATCCGTAGGGGAGCTAAAGAGCAGGCTTGCAGACTTCCTTTTGTCCTCAGAAACACCTGGAGAGCAAGATAAAATACAGAACACATCCTCACTTACTCACCAGACTCGCTGCTTTGCCTATGGATAGGTCAGCAGCCTGCATCCCACATAAAGCCTGGGGCACTTATGGGCACCTACGTGATGAGGAAGGATGACCATGGGCCTTCAGGCATAAGTAGACCAGGCTAAACCTTTTATTTATTTTCAGAATGTGCTCAAAACTGGTGCCTGAGAGTGAATTTCATATTGAAGCAGTTTGGATTTGAGGAGAGCATGGGCTGAGGAGACCAGTAAGGCACAGATAGGATGGTTATGTGTCTTGAAATGAAATCTCTTAAAACATGTACCAGTATCTTAACCAGGGATCCTATTTCCCTTTTGAATAAGTGGGATTTTATTCAACAGGGCCAAGAATCACTTTATTCAATGGCAAGTGTATGAGTTGAACCTACTACATTTTTTGTTAGCTTAAAGCCATGATTTTTTGTTTCCTTGAAATTGGGTTGATGATGTGAAGAAGCATAGAATAAAAACAGCTATATCTTCCTTCTTCTCTACTTTCTCTCTCTTTTTGTGAGGAAATGAAGGGCCTCTCCTTTTGTAGGCTGAAATTATCATCTACCTTCTTCAGGAAGCCTTTTCACACTGGGGACACTAGGACAGGCATGTGGACATTGTTGTTTCTAGGAATGCATTTGCGAGGCTGGACATGATGGCCACTGTCCTTGGGCAGGTCGGCCACACAGACAGGTCAGTTCTGATTGGGATCAGCAGCAGCAAGGAGGCAGCTTTGGGAGACAGTGAGCAATTCAAAAGGATGTGATGAACTTCCCGCTGCTGTTGTAGAGTCAAACATTTTTTCATCTGCTCCTGTGTTAGGCACAGATAGTAAGTTTGAATAGTAGAAGTAACATGGGCAAAACTGGTTACAGACTTCCATTTTCGCATGAATCTGTCAGAAAAAAAAATTCTGAAGCGTTTCCTAGCCAAGGAAACCTTCTGGTCTCTGAGAGCAGTAGAGCAGTACATCAGCAGAGCCCTGCTTGACAAACAGACCTAATGTTATTTGAATTTATATCAACCAAAGAGCAATTATGAGTGTTCTGGCTTGGCAGATATAAAGTCCAGGTAGGTAACTGGCTTGAACTGGAGAACTGTAAGCGTTGCATCATAAAACAATTTCCTAAGTCACCGATAGCGACTAAATTTGAACAGCTTCTTCATGCTGCCAAGCAAATACAAGAGGGTAACATGGCAAGGCAGTGGAGTGAGAGAAAAATCAATTTTCATTTAACTCTGGTGGGAGTTAACTGGAGTGTGAAAATTTGGTGGTCAATTCCTGCTATAGAAGGAAACTGTTCTTGTTGTCCTGAGGGGCAGAATTGTGGAAACAGCTGACTTTTTGTATTCACGGCCTAAGTGAAAAATCACTAAAATTAATTTATTTGGGTTTGATCAAGAGCAAAATGACAAAAAACAACCTAACAGTAAAACAAAACAGCTTTCATATCAGTTGGAGCAGTTAAATATTTTTTTTAACAGTTGAGAAAATACATTTAGGGATGGGCTCAGAAACTTTGTTTCTGTAAAAAATTTCCAAGTGTTCCATTAAAAAAAAAAAGGTGGAAACAGGATTTGACACTTTTAGTTGCTGAGAGCATCTGAATTCGTGACAAACTGTCTGATCAAAACATTTCATGTCACTCTGCTCAAGAAAGTCTGTAGTGGAGCTGCAAGCTGCACAGGGACAGGTTTCTGTATGTCAGAGCAGGTGCTGCTAAACAATCCTTCTGCCTCACATGACCAAAAAGAATATGTCCATGAAACTGGAAGCAGCAGTACAAGGGAAACAGGCCTATAAAAGATGAATGAGCACTGGGAACGTGGTGCTTTCCTTGTGACGTGGGAAGTCATGAAGAGCAAGTCTGTTCCAGGGTTGTCAGGTTTTGCCTGTGTGTTTGGACTGAGCTGATGTGAATGGAGGGGCTCTCCTGGGTGTGGAGGGCTGTGGCTTGTGCTGTGCTACACGTTCAGCACGTGTGGTGCTGCATGAACCCCTACTATGAGCCAGGTGACTGCAGTGGAGCAGTCTGCCAGCTGCCAGTTCCCTGCCTCTGTGTGGTTGGCTCTTCCTTCTAAAACAGGCAGGACTTTGTATTTGTCCTTGTTGAATTTCAGGAGGTTCCTGTTGTTGCCTTCCTTCAGCCTGTCTAGGTCCCTCAGAAGAGCAGTCCTGCTTTGTTTTGATTTTGTACCCAGTGTGGTGAAAATAGAAAGCAGATGAAGAAATAGAGATGTTGTTGTTTCTGCTTTTCCCTTTTGCTCCTTGAGCTGCAAAGAGGTTTCTTTTGGGGACAAAATCAAGAAGCATTTACTAAAATAGTGTAATTCAGGTGCAAACTGATCAGTAAGCTCCACTTGAGTAGGTAGGTAAGCAACTGTTGGGGTGCCTCGGACCACTCGGGGTCCGCCCGCTGTCTGTCACAGCATATCTACCCAATGGGCAGACGGCTCGGAGAGCGAGGACCAGTCTGTGGGCGAGACCCGGTTCTGAGCCTGCACCACTTCTCCAGAAAGTTCTGATAAATTCGGTTGTTTATAGGTTTGTTCTGTAAATTCCCTCCTCGGTAACCTGGCCATTGGTTCTGTGTCCCCGGGACTCCGCTCCGAACTTACTTCCTGTTGGTTATTCGTTCGGTGCCACCCCTGTTGAAAAGCACGGTGCCCCTGGCTCTCGTCGGCCAGTTCCTCCCCTTCGCTTTCAGGACAATAAACCCTTGGAAGACATCACGGACTGGTCCTCTCCCTTGCCTCTTTCGGCCCCGGGATTCCTGAGAGGCTGAGACCACCTGGTTCCCTCGCTTTGGGTGCGCCTGCTGATACAGAGCCAGT
The DNA here is from genome assembly GCA_014706295.1 of Lycocorax pyrrhopterus obiensis. Lineage (NCBI taxonomy): Eukaryota > Metazoa > Chordata > Aves > Passeriformes > Paradisaeidae > Lycocorax > Lycocorax pyrrhopterus. The sequence goes on from JACSVZ010000001.1 coordinate 83,990,765, forward strand.
GCTGCCCATTTCAAGCGGCCGCCGGGAAGTGACACTTTTCAGTGCCTGTCTGCGGGAAGGTCACTGTTGCCTCCTAAGCAGGATGAATACCCCCTGAGGCCGACCCATCTCCCAGGGCAGTGACAAGCAACAATAAATCTATGGACAGGACAAAAAGGATGCAGAATTTGAAAAAGCTTTCATTGAATGTAAAGCAATGTTAGCCTTCTCTAAAAGATACTTAACTTGGGATACTTTTTTGAAAAAACATAAACTAAGTATCATGGACATTTGGACCTAAGCCTGTTTCCTCTGGTCAGAATGAGAGTAAAGCTGTGGAGTGCCCAGGGGTGATGAGATCCATGTTCTTGGCGCACTTTGATACAGAATTACATTGAGCTGGTCACCCAAATAAAGGCAGAGAGTTCTGACTTCAAAAGCCATAAGTCTGGCTAATTTTAACAGCCTAACACAAGCATGCAATTGCTCTTCTGTGAAGATATACTGGTGCCTACTAATCATCTCATTCTTGGGATGTCTGAACTTGGGCAGCTGCTGCTCCAAACTGGCTATGAAATGGGTGGTGTCTAGAATGAATGGAACTCAGTCACACTTGATGAGACAAATTATGGCATAACAGTTTTCAGCTCCTAAAATGGGAAAGACTGGCATTTTGCAGTAGGGAACATGTTGCATCTTTTTTCCAATGCCATCACTCTGTGACAAATGAGTGCCAACTTGGGAAGAATCAGTAATATCCATTCACAAAGAGTTCCAATCCAGGTGCTACTGCGTATGAGAGGAGAAAATGCCACATTCCTTGCACAGAAGATCTTCTTTCTATTGGAAGACAGTATTACCAAACAAGAGCTCTTCCCTATTCCCTTGAGCCTGGTTTTCTCAGACCTACTTTTATCAAGATAAATAACCAAATGAAAATTCTTAGAATTCAAAAGAGACAGGCAGGCTCAAGTACTTGGAATATCTGGCTACTTAGAACACTTGGATTTTATTTCCGAATAGATCTGGTAAACCATACCTTTTAATGTAGAATAATCTGCTCAGAAGACCTGAGCACAGGACCAGTGTGTCTGGCTCTGCATTGCCAGCATTGGACACGCATCAGAAAGGATAGCCAGGCTATCCTTGTATCCCGGCACAACAGCCTGGCTTCCGCTGCACAGTCGTGCTCCCTGCATCCCAGCGCTCCCTCCTGGATTAGCTTCTTTGGAGCTACTGGATGCTGTGATTTGTAGGCATTTTCAGCCTTCAGTAAATTAAAAGGGTGCTCGTCTGGTCCATAACTGTAGGATTACAAGCAAGAAATGTATACCATTTTCATGGTGTGCTCTCAGAACGAAGGTGAAGATTGAGTCTGGAGGCTCCCTCTGCCTCCTTTGAGCCTGCGGAGACCATGTGACAACACGCACGTACTTTCTGCTTATTGAGTGTGGGTGCAGCTTGTGGCCGTCAGCACGGCTGGCTAATGCAGAGTGAAGCACAGCTTAGGCCTATGTACTGATTGCACCAAGGGCTTTCAAGGAGCAACTCTTTAGATCAGCTGATTTCCTCATTAGCTCACCCAGCAGTTTTCAGCAGGAGCAGCTCAGCAGCCTTTGTGACCGCTGACAGGAATGTTTCTTCCTCCTTGCAGGGTAGAATGTAAGATAATGTGTTATCATTCAATGTAAAAGCTAGATTTCTTCCCCTTCGCATTATGAAGCTGTAAGTGTGACATGATTTAAGTCAGCCTTAGGAATGCTGATTAAATGCAAATAAAGAAGAGAAGGATATATTCTGTGCAACCCCTACTTGCAGATGGTGCTAATACAGTTTATGTGGGGAATTTCAATGCAAGAGTAACCATGGTTCATCTACTATCCATAACTTTTAATTGTGGTTGTAACTATTCCCTTGCAAATGTGTATATTGCTCATAAACTGGAAGCATCTGTGCTAAAGACCACTAAATTGATGAGTTGATATACACACACAGGAGGCTCAAATTACAGTTGCTGCATAATTGAAATACCTATACATACACAGAGCTAGACATAATGGCAGATAGTGCAATTATTTATGAATAACCATTGTATTACTATTCAGCCTGTTCCTTGACTCTTGGTAGAGTTTTTAGATGTGAAACAAATTTGCTTCACTAGGTGGTTGATATTGCATAGTTCAGTTTGAAACTGGGGTGGAAGAAGAGGGGGTGGGAAAAAAAAAAAGGATCAAGAAAAGTCCAGCAGCAACAACAACAACCAGAATCGTTATGGTTGGAAAAGACCTCTAAGATAATCAAGTCCAACCATTAACCCAGCACTTCTGTGTTCACCACTAAACCATGTCCCCAAGTGCCACATCCACATGCCTCTTGAACATTTCCAGGGATGATGCCACCACTTTCCCTGAGCAGCCTGTTCCAATGTCTGACCACTCTTTCAATAAAGATATTTTTCCTAATATCCAATCCAAACCTTCTTCCCCAGTGCAGCTTTTTTTATTTTGGAGAGCAGCACATCCCTCTAGCCAGCCCTGTGGGACTGAAGCCTAGCCAGGGCACAAGAAAGCTGAAGTGCTTGAAGCAGACGTTTTGTGGTCATGCTATATTGACAGAAAGAACCTAGCGTCCCTACCCTTCCACAGAATCCACCACCACTGCCTTCTGGTCCTTGTCTAGGTAACCATGCCCTGCCTGGCCTCTGGCAACTCCACCTCCTCCATGCTCCCTCCCTCCTTCCCACACCAGTGCATCAATAACCCACTTGGCAGGGCTCTAAGCTCATCCTTCAAGGGGCAGGATTTTGGGTTTGTGATCTTTTAAAAAAATTTTTGAAAGTTCTTATGTTCTCTCTTTCTAAGCTTTTAAGAATAATGTTTTTATCACGGAACCATACATTTTCCATATTAGTGTGTAGATTACAGGCAATAGTTACATATTCTATTGTATAGTGTAGTCTGTTTTCTAACTAATGTATTGCAATAGCTATTAGCACACTTACTTTCATCCTTTTTTACAATCCATAGCACCAGTCACAAGAGCAAGTAGTTGTAAGATTTACTGTCTGTGAGCACATCTTAATCTAAAATACCCTTGTGATTTGTTACAGAGACATTTTAAACCCTAATGTATTAATGTCTACAGTAATGCTGTTTTAATGCTAATGGCCCTATTATTCAATTAAGAAAAATATATGTTTTCTCATTCTGCCCTTATGTTCAAGGTCTTACATTAATTTCTGTTCTGCTGAAGTTTTGTGCGTGTGATGTATCCCCCCATAATCAGCAGTGGGAAGAGAACAAGTCTTCTTGTAGAAGAGATAGTGACAATTGTTTTTAGCATAGGTGAAGGGTTAATGAGGATGTTGGAGGTCTGTGTTCAGGTCAGCCAAAGGGACTCCAAAAACATACCTCACAAGAGAATGGTTTTCACAGCGTAATCAAGACAAACATTTTGAACTCTCTCACTCAGTGCAGTACCACAAGGCTGCTATATAAAATGTGAGTGATACACTGATAGCTCTCTCTTTCTTCCTGTGTTTTAAGCACTTACACCTGTACTTTTTGAGTAGTCTTTTGGCTTGTTAGGCAGTCTGTGAGAGCATGTGCTGATCTGATCAGGCCTCTCAAGGGTCTATGTGCTCCTTTGCTTAATTTTTGTGTCTGGTTTGAGTAGAAACAGGTGCCAATGTACTGAGAGGGGGAATATGCAGAATTCTGTGCAGCTGGGGAACTTCGCAATCCAAACAAACCAGGTGAACTACATCGCTCCAATACAGCCATAACAAGAGCTGCCGTGTTGGGAATGGTAAGATGATTTTGGGAAAGTCAGCACTAAGGGTGGTTGTAAACTGTTTCTTGCTTTAGCTTTACTGTGGGGATAGTTATTGTGCAATACTGCTCACTACAGGAACATTGGCATTTGCATTTTTGAAATTCAACTGGAATGTCTCTTCGCTTGGAAGACATCTAAATGCCTCTAGTTAATGCACAGGAACATAACTCGGAAGGATGAACCAGGGAGCAAGAGCAGGTTTACTGTCCAATAGTTGATGGAAAAAGGTATGTTGTGGTCTGCTCTGAACATTTTGAGAGCTGTCAAGAGCAATCCTGGGAAGGGAAAACATCCCTACTGTTGCACTGTGCTCCAGATGCCTGTTAAAGACTATGTGTTACACAAAGGGTATTCCTTAGGGTGGCCCTGGTGACAGGGAGCTCTCAAATCTGGCTCCTGGGGGTTTCCTGGTAGCACAGCATGCAGTCAGAGGATATGAGGGTTGTTTTGACATATGCTTGCATGTACTGGAGTCAGTCAGATGTCCAGGATCCCACAGCATTATGATCTTTAGAGGCACTTATGAATTAAGGGAATCTGGTATGATGGATGGGAATGGATACTCCAAAACTATTCTTCAAACTAAAATATCATCTCAGTGCTGTGCACAGCCCATAAATCATCACGGCTTTCTCCAGCTATTCATTTCTTGAACAGGTCCACTAACTTTTTAGGGGAAATGCTGCTAGAGAGATTTTCCACATCAGTGGCCAGACCTTAGCTGGGTACCTTCTAAATCAGACGATTGTGTTGTCTCCTATGTGCTCCCTTTCCAAGATAAAATCTGAAGTGATTTCTCTTCTATGAAATGATCAAGAAACTGCATGAGAACATCTCTTTGAACATGGCTAGCTGGCCACAGTTAAAAGCAAGCCCAGAGCTGTGCCAATGTGTGCAGGTGGTGTCGTTGTATTGCCCCCAGCCTACGTGGTCTTTCCCCGTGCAGAACACCTGAAGATGAGCAGACTTGTCCTGACTCTGGGACCACACTAGAGCCCACACAGTATGAATAACCCTGTCAGGGTAGCCAGGTTGTCTGCACATCACAGAGGTGCTTACACCACTGTTTGCCTGAGGTGAAAGCTAAAATAACTCCCAGTTCTGGGGTAAGGGCACCTTGTCCATTTTGCAGCATGTGCAATGAAAGAAAGATCTTGTTGCTCCCATTAAATGTTTTTGCTGACTCAAGCAGTCCTTTGCACCTACAAAGGTTAAAAGAGTAGTGCTGGCTGCCAGATCTAATTGCAAGGGCAAAATGAAACGTTTTACAGAATTACAGGATAAATCAGTGCAGATATCTAATTTTCGTTGAGAATGAGAGCTGTGGGAGTTTACAACTTCTCCTGTGAAAATTCTCTCCTTAAACGTTAGCAGAAGGTATTTTTCAGGCATTCACAATATTTTAACTAAAATGCAAAATCATTATTTGGACAACAGTTTATGCAATAATTAAATTTGCTGTTACTCATTTTAGTGCAGGTATGGATAGAGAAACCCTAACCCACACCCTTGCTGACTCAACTGGTCTGCCTACCTATATGGACATCTTTAAATTGGTAAAGCAGCTCCTGAAGATTAATTCTGTTAATTTCCATGGAAAATTCATATACTTTAGGAGAATGTATTGCAATCTATTTTAGTTTTTGTATCACAAAATTGTTTTTACTAGTGGATGCTTTGCAAGTCAATAAAACCCAACCAACCTGACTTCCCAATCCTCTGCTGAATATGCTGTCAGTTAGGAATAAGACCAAATCGATTTTACTTGCAAATTGGACAGATTTATGTGGAGTCATTGATCAAGTACAGAGACTCCAAGACTTGGGCTTTTCTAAGAGAGGAATTATATTTCAAACTTAATAATGCCTTTTAAACATGCAGTCATCACTGCACTGTAAAGAAACAAGCAACTATAACTACTGGGGTATTTCTCCCCTGAATTCTTGGTAAATAAAAGAGGGAAGAAGTGATTTTAAGAAATGTCCAGCACATAGCCTGTGTTACACTCCAGGCAGCATGCAATACAGCTGCTTATTTTCCGCTTCTTAATTTCTAAAGAATTTTTGCTCAAAAAGGACCACGTCTTTGCTACAAGCACGTTATCTAGAACTCTGGCTTCCAGGTTACTGCTGGATGCAAGCTTCTGTTTTATTCTGTGAGCTGGTAGCTTAAGAGGCTGAGCTTAGTGAAAAACAACAGCACTTATCTGAACTGTGGAGTCCAGGGGACACTTAACATCAAGGCTTTTGTTGCTGGCAGCACAAAAGGAGCTGCTTTAATGAGCTTTAAAGTCACCTTAGAATGCCATAAAAATCAAAGTTCTCACAGAGTGTACTTAACAAGATCTGCTCCCTTGATAGACCCATGGTTAAGAAATTCCAAAATGGGTTTCAGGTAAAAAAATATTTTATCGTAAAGTTTCTCTACTAATTATTTCCATTTTCCAACTACTTGTCCCTGGCACTATAATAATGCTGAGTAAGAATTTAATAGGGAATGACTTATCAGTGGAATTTACTGATTTTAGATGCTGGTTGTTAACCATTTTCTCAGAGTTCATTCAGTATTTAAGATCCATAGATGAGTAATTCCAGAGTGATATTTGGTCTCTAATTAGTTGGCAAAGAGCTCATTGTGCCTCCTGGATGCAACTGATGGATGAGTTTAAACAGATGCGTGTGGCATGTGGTTGGCTTATTCTCTCACTGGATGCATTTAATAGGATAATTGTGTTCCGCTATAAAAAACTGCATTTAATTTAAAGGTTGTGGCAGAGTCCTCTGATCTTAGCTACAATGGGAAACATCTGTGTCAGTGGGGATGTGTCATCTGTGATCAAAATTGACTATTGAAATGCTACAGAAAAATAGCCCCTTGATTTCACATTTTCTGTTACTTTCTCTTCAGATGGGCTGAGACTTCATAGTCAGGCTTAAAATCAGCTTTTTGTGATGTGCATCTCTAGTCTGGTTGAAGGGAAGAGGCCAATGAAAGACAGAGTCCCTCAGAGAGGGTGTCAGGGCTCTGCTTTTCCTGCCTCTTGCACAGGAGGAAGAAGTGGAAGTTGCTGGCAGCAGGAGCTGACCTTGCACACACTCCTTGTGGGCACCAAGGTGTGCTGGGGAAACTGCAGGAAAAGCTTCATTTTAGAGACTGTACTTTGAGACTCCCGAGCTGCCCTGTGTTACCGCGGTGAGCGGTGTGCGGGTGAGTGGTGTGCTGGCAGAAATGCCTCCCGGGAGAATACGCGGCTTGTGGCCGCTAATTTTGGAACAGTCAAAAACCACTGAGAAAGAAGCTCCTCCCTGCTGCTCTCTGAGCTGTTGTTTTGCATCCTTTTGTGCACTGAGAAACCAGCTGAGGGATGGCCTGCGGATACCTCCAGGGTGGAAGAAATGAACATTTTTGGCTTTTTAAATAATGAAGTAGGAAAGATAAGTCAACATTTCAATTCTTTTTAAGAGGCCAGGACGTGCTTCCTGTCTAAGCAACTTTGCTGATGCCAGGTTGATGTTATTGCACATGGAGTAGAGGCACTTGTTTTCCCTTGTACTCTTCATAGCCTCCCTGCCTCCATTTCTCCCTACTACTTGTGCATACACAGAGCAAATCAGTCAAAAATACCTGACTTGTAGGCTTGCCAATTTATTAAAAATAAGAGTCATCCCAGTGTCAAAGCCCAGGAAAACATACAAGCCTCAAATTTTATTTTGGGGGTCTTGGATCACGTGTGGTTTACTTGAGCTTCCTCCTGTAGAGCAGACTCAGAATGACAGCATCAGAAACTTGTATCATATAGCACATGAACTGAATCAGTTGTCTCTTGTCCAGGGTCTGTGGTTATCCATGCTTTCAGGTTGCTGCTGGGAGAGCAAAGCAATGGCAAGTGAGAAAGAAGGTCCAAGTGCAAAGATTAGGGCTGCAGAGCTATGCCATGCACCGTGTCTGCTTCCCCAGTTCTCTTGCAGATAACATCATGTAGCTGTCATTTCTCCTGCTTCTAATTTCCAATAATCATTGTACCAGCCACAGTGTACTGATGTCATGAATGCTGGTAGCCAGCCCGTGCTTCAGTGTACTTCACAGTCGGCTGATTTCAGCCTAGCCCAGTGAGTGCCAGACCTTGCCGTTCTCTGTGTTGAACCTCATGAGGGTCCCACGGGCCCATGTCTTGATCTTGTCCAGGTCCTTCTGGATGACATCTCATCCCTCAGGCATGTCAGCCTAACCACTCAGCTTGGTCTTGTCTGCAGACTTACTAAGGGTGCACTCGATCCCACTGCCTATGTCAGTGATGAAGACATTGAAGACTGGTCCTAGTACAGACCCTTGAGGGACACCACTCATCACTGATGTCCATTGAGACTCTGAGCCATTGACCATTACCCTTACCCACCAAACAGTCCTCCCATCAAATCCATGTTGCTCCAATTTAGAGAGAATGTTGTCAAAGGCCTTACAGAAGGCCAGAGACATGATGTCTGCAGCTCTTCCACTGTCCATAGGTGTAGTCTCTTTGTCAGTCTGCATATGTAGACTCATGTCAAATAGGATTCTCAAGAATCCAGCTCAGTTCTACTGCGTGTAGTAGAAATCGTCTATCCATCTCTCATTATCTAAATACCTTAAAAACTCATTAACTAATTGAGTTGCCACTATGTTTGTCAGGGATAAATTCAACTCATTGCCCTAAGTTTTTGTCCTGTTGTTTATGTGGCTGTAAACATTCAGCTCACCATCAGCTCTCGTTCCTCAACAACTGCAGTAAGATTTATGACAGTGTTTCCAGCAGCATGTTTCTTCTGCTTTTAAAAAAGAGACAGAGAAGATGAGCACATCAAAGACATGCCCTCATGTAGCACAAGGCAACAAACTTTACATAAAGCAGCACATCATTTTTGTCTTCCATTTGCCTCTGATGTGTTCTTCAATGTGGCAGAAGCTGTGACAGGAGCAGTGAAGGTTCCTGACCTGTAACCTCCAGTCAGTGCTGGCAAATGCTGCAGAAATGCTGTGGGATGATGGACACGCAGTCTCTTTAGGCAAAACATTATGCTGTAAAAAAAACCTTACTTACACGGTTTAATTTGGCTGCATAGATGAGGGACTTCCACACAGTTGGCCTACTGCCACATCTCCTTCCTCTCACTTCTGTGAAGGAGCTTCATTTACTTTGACAATGGTATCTGCTTTGCCAGCGTATCGCCCTCATGCTTTTCCTTGTGCTGCCGCACAATGGCTGGCTGATGCTCTCCTTCATCTTATCCCTGCACCAGATAGCTTCTAGTTAAGTGACTTCACTCATGGGTCTTGTCAGCTGTACATGAAATGTAAACCCCCTGTTCCAGATAGGAGATGAGATCACTGCAGTAGAGAACCAATTTATCCCGAGCTGTGACTGCAGATAAGGAGAAAGTATTTAAATTTGGCGTTGCAGGAGTCAGAAAATAAGGATGGAGAGAGTTCAGTGCAAACTCAACTCTATCAGTGGAGTCCATAACTAAGTGAAGTCAAAGCAAATATTGAGGAACCCAACCTTATGGCTTGAAGACCATCAAGTCAAGAATATGGCAAATGAGGGGCAGGAAGGACACGTCTGAAGACAAGAAATAGAGATCAGAGGGGATGTTCAGAGACAGGCTTCACACCTTGCTGAAATGTGATCAGTGTAATTGCTCAAAGGTGAAGAGATGACTTGGTGGGGTTAACACATGATCACAGTTTGTTTCTCCCTATCTTTAAGAAAGCACAAGACCTCCTCAGCACAAAACGGAGGCATTTTTAGGTGTGAGGGAAGAATGCCATCTTTTCAATCAAAACCATTGCTTCCACTAGCTAGGTCTTCTGTCCAGCTCCTGATATGGCTTCATATTCAAGGAATAATTTGAGGTACTCCATTAATCAACACCCCACACAGGGCTTTGTGTATTGGGAATTGTGGCGTTTCCCACTGACTGCCGGGGATCAAAGGGATCCAAATATATTTATTTTGCATCTTTTTTACTTATTAACAATGTTCTTTAAATCAAAGTCATCAGATATTTCTGCACATGTGTTGAAAATAATCCATATTTAAATGCTTTGCCATCAAGCAGCTTTCAGTTTACTGATTTGGAAAGGATGAAAAAGAGACACATCGCTTTCGGTATTAGGCATGTTATGACAATTTTTCTTTATTCCATGTTCCCTGTGACAGCTTTTCAGACAAGCATCAATCAATTGATGTTTTCCAACTTCAAAGGCAGTGTTTGGCCTATGACATCACAGACCTGTTCGTCAAACAAGATAGCCTCAAGAGACAAGGTAGCATTTAGATGCTGTGACTTCTCTGGTAAATATAGTTGTTCAATAAACAATGCAAGTAAATAGCGTCATGCTTGGAGCTTCCTAAAAGCCAAAGCTATAAATTACTAGTAACCTTTGGCAAAGCTGAATTTATGCATTCCCATTCATGCAACAGTCATGTCTGACTGGATCTGTTTACAAGTGATCTCAGACTAATTTCCTCTTCAATTCCACTGATGCATGCAGTAATAATCTCTTTTTTTTGCTAGTGAATGTAGAAGGTGAATCAGCTCCATATTATTCTCATCTTCCCTGCCAACCTTGGGTTAATTATGCCCTAGAGGGAGATGAAGGTAGAGACTGGGACTGAACAGAAGCATTTTATTCCCAGCTTCAGGTAGGTATATACAGATATATTCCTTGAAATGCAAATTTATACCACTTTTTCCTCATGAAGTGTCTGCAAAAAAAAAAAAAAAACCACAAATGAAAAAACCCACAAAAAAACCCACCACCAACAAAAAACCCAACCAAAAAAAACAAATCAAAAAACCCAACCAAAAAAAACAAATCAAAAACTTTAGGTGAGGTAAAGAACTAATCTCCCATAATACTTACTCCCATGTTGTATTTTCTGAGGAAAAATAATAGCTAGAACATTTTAGAAAGGAAAAAAATATTGGAAGCTCCAGACCTCTGCCAAGACAAGCAGTTGGAAATCTTGGTCTCTACCTCCACAGTACCCCAGGGTAAGGGACACCCAAATGACAGCAAAAGCAAAACATATAAGAACCTTCCACGTAGGTCACACAGGACTTTTCCTGTATAACTCTTCCAGTCAGCACCATTTAATTCCATTTTAATTTTTTGATTAATAGAATAAGATGCATTATTTTACCCTAAATCTTATCTGAATAAAACATAGTTACCTGGTTAAGATAAGGGAGCGCCATTCCCAGCAAGAGGTGAACACCGTTAGCAAGAGTGGGGACTGCTCTGGGTGTGTTGGGCTTACCATTCTTTGGGTCTGCTGGATGCTCTTCAACGGCACTGCAAGGGCCAGGCTGTAGTGCAGCAATCACTCAGGGGCACGACTCCGCACACAAGATGGAGAAATGCGAAGCCTTTATTGCGCAGGAAAATATTCCCTAAATACCAGCACCCAACAGGATATCACATCATATAAACAGGAAAGATGTTCACCTCAGTGTCCCCTAATCACCTGGGATAGTGCACAGATGTTGCCTGTTATGGTAACAGGTAAACAATACCCTATAAGGTCACAAACTACAATTATCACATCTCATAGGTCCAGCACTGTCCACAAACCCACAATCCTCTCTCAGCCCATCCCCGGTGACCTGGATGCACTCCCAGGGTCACCTCTGGGCTCAGGAAAGAGGCTCTCTCTCTGGCCCTCAGGGCCTATCTCTCTTCCAGCACATAGTGCACCCCAACGCTGTAGGTTGTTGGTCCTGTGCCAAACCTAGAGCAAGTTTTCCCTTGTCATTTCTCGTTTATAGCTCTTAGCTGGAGAGTACGGAGAAGAGATGAAACTCTGGGATCACTCTGAACATGCCACGCTGGGCCATATATTTGAGCAGAGAAAGCCTACAGAAAATTTCTAGGAGTTGTAAGATTTTGTCCTCTGCTGGTGATACAATTGCCTTTAACCCCCTCGGTCTAGCTGTGCGAGCCCTTCAGGGAGTGATCATTTATAACTAACACATTTTAGAAACCCAAGAAAAAAGACCTAAAATAGAAAATCCGTCTACAATGCCCCTTTTTTAGTGCCAAAATTTTAGAAGGATTCAATCAGTTCCTTGTTGGAGAGGTGAAATCTCATTTTTCTAGTCCAGTAGAAACACAAGATATTAAACCTTATGTTGTCACTGATGCAGGACTTTTTCTTACATCCATTATTTCCAGGTCAGTGTAAGAGGTGGTTGGGCTGGATGTTTGAGGCTACTCAGTAGTTTTATATGGTGACCATCAAAATCCTGAGAGAGTGTTTTCATGTGCATGGGAAGTACCTGAAGCTACATGTCCACCACTGAGTCTTACCCACTTAATTACATTTCTGAACTGTTTTAGGATTTGTGATTCTTTGGTCTTGACTGTTCTTGGACAATTCCTGGAATGGAATTGAGGAGGAGGAGGCAGCAAACCTCCCTTGCATCTCCTATTAGCATCTTGCCAGCTGTATTTTAGAGGTGAGAAGTGAGATACGTATGCCTGGAGAAATCGAATGGTGGGTTGCTGGAACAGACTGTTCAAAACTTCTTATATTTGTACAGAGAAATGTTTTGATGGATACTCCCTGGTGAAGGACAACTTAGACTGATCCCCATGCTAATGAGTTACTCAGTGCTTAGATTCAAACCAGTTTGGCATCATTATTTCCACTCCCCTTTCAAAAATACTTTTGAAAGGTGAGCCTGATCTGACCAAATGGAAACACCTACACGTATGATCTCATCATCTCATCTACTTTAGTAATCAATGGGAAAGTAATGGACACTTCAGCTTATCCCAGAATAGATACTGAAAATATGCCAGATGTGTCATAACTTACAAGTGAATGTTTCTCCCTGTAGAGTAGAGAGAGAACCAATGGGGAATATTTCAGATACAGATATTGATTCTGTGGATGTTTAAGGCTAGATTAAGATCCTTGGTCCTGTTCTGGCAATGCTTAGCAAGACCTTTGGAACGGAGATTTACTGCTGGGTTTCTTTTTATTTTTTTGTTATGTGGTCTGAAATTGTGGTCATGAACTTTTCATAAAGGGAGGCAAAAGGGTTTTAAAAAAAAGCACAGAAGTTGCATAATGCTACTATACTGATGGCTATAATAGCTTATAATTAACCTCTCCACCATGCAGTCCCTATAATATCTACTGTATTCATTGTAGTGCTTGCAGCTGAGGCTAAACGCTGTCTGTAGACATATTTTCTTCACCTTCTTCTCTGTGGTTCAGAAGTATTCACAAAACAACATGAGACATGGCAGATGACATTCTCTTCATAATTTGCTTGGTGCTGGTATACACTAAGAAAGGGGTAACAAGAATGGGATTGGAAGAATTACGTCAATACAAACCTGCATGTTCAAGATCAGAATTCAGCTCTTTTTATTTCTTCTGAACAGATAGGCCCCTAATTAGGCAAGTTGTTTTGCAGTCATACTGGTGAGAATAGCATTGAGGATTAAATTTCTCAGTAGCTTTCTTACCAGCACCCTCATTCTTGGATCTATTGAAAGTAATGTTAATCGATATACTTTCCTGCACTTACTGTAATAACCCTTTTTACTAAAAAATTCTTCTTACTCAGAAATGCCAGCAGATAATAATGGCCGTGAGTGAGCTATATATTTGAAAACTGAAAGAACAGCCTCACAACAGAACAGACATGGGACTTTGAATGAAATCCAGTTTATCCTTCCAAGCTAATGTTCTATTTGTTATCTAGTGCAGTGAGTGCTTAGAGATCTTTTGCAGACATCCAAACTGAAAAACAGCAGAGTGATTCAGACATCAGAGGACGCACAATACAACAGCAAATACTGATACACTAATTGCTGTGCTGCTCTTGGGTTAATTGAAAAACATCTGTCACTATTTTTTCCCCTACGACTAATATCTAGCTTACAGGCAAGCTCTATTAGTGGCTGCTTTAAAAATTAATTGACCATATCACATTATTGAGAAAAAGCTGCAGTCAAAAGAGTTGTATGAAATTTCCCATTGTATTTCTCTGCAAAACCAACAAGGGTTAAGTCACTAAAGGACTCTTAAGGCCTTTTCACACTTCAGTTGCATCCAGAATAGAAAGACATAGGAAAACAATAACATTTAATGGAGTGACATGTTCATACTAATTCCTACACTGCAAACAGCTACAACATTTTATGATCATAAAAATCCTAATCAGACCAGGAACCAAAATGTTGGATGATCTGAAGATCTGTAGAGAAACCAGTGCCTCCGTTTGTAATCCTTAACAGCCATTTCTGACTTGGTCATGCCTTCCTTTGTAGAGGAAGAACTTCTGACTTGCTCGGATAGATACTGCTTCTTCCATTACCTCCATTCTTAAATATCTGCTTCACTCATGGCTTGAAGGACCTCTTGAGTCCTGTGGTCTGAAGGCTGAGTTAGTGAAGGCCAGCCCTTCTGTGCCTGCCAAGCCCTCTGTGATTCAGTGCAGAATCAGACTTCAAGGGCTTCAGAGGAAGAGTTATGCAAACCAGTAAATTCCATATTCTGGCAAAGATGTGAATGGAAGTGCTAGCCTAGCACTGCCCTGGCTCTAGTGCCTAAGCATTGTGCTTTTTCATAGGGGAATGTGGATTCTCCTGGAACTCAGAGAGCAATGAAAATGGGAAAGCATGCAGAATCATAACAAACAAAGCTCAGAGGAGCACAACAGGAAAGTTGTTAAAGCCATCCGTGAGGGTTAGTATTCTGCCTCTTGGTCATGCTGCTCTCTCAAATATGCAGCAAATAGAAGACATCCCATTAACTTTGGGTTTACACCAGCACATATAACAACTTCTGGGAAATTTTCAAAACCACTTTATTATATCAGTCCCTCTACAAGTAAAAGTCAAATGTTTGAATTTGTGTATATTTTATCCATTGGAAAGTTTTCTGTGCTTATTTTTCATGTTTAAGAAAGACTTCCATACAGCAAACTCCTCAAAGATTTTCTCCAGTTCCCTCTGAGGTGCAAACAATATTAGCAACATGTGAATTACGACTGGATTATTGACAGTTCAAGAAATATCAATTGTTATATTGACAAGAAATTAGCCATTTGGGCGGTTTCAGCCCTGTTAATATTTCTCTAATCTAAGCCATAATTGCAATCCCCTAAGCAACTCAATACCATAACAAGCAAACCCAAATGCTTTCAGATCTATCTTGCATGTTACACTGATCCAGTTCCAAAGCAGTTATTCTCATTAACAGAAATAAAATTATTAATCCGAATGCTTTTTATGTCCTTGTGGAATACTCTTTCTGATATATCCCAGTCTTTGTCTGCAGGAAAGGAAAGGAGAAAATATTGCTTTCCTAATTAAAGTGGCCTAGTCAGAACAGAGTCAGTAGCAAAAGTCCAGTTAATGGCAAGAGGGGGAATACTGAATTAAGGCTCTTTGAGAGACCAGCAGAAATTCAGGTCATGTTGCCCTCTCATTCCTACCAGTCTGTTTTAGAATTTTTAAGTAGGCATTGTCATAGAATTCTGTTTGGTATCCAATGAATGGAAGGAAATTGCCTATGCATTAAAGCAGTACTCATCCTGTTTTGGAGTATCCAGGTCCCTTTTTGCTGTCCTTGCTCTGCTTCAGCTGTTCTAGCTTTACTATGGGCATGATATTTAGTCATTTTTCAGGGCTGATTGCTTTCCAGCAAGGTGGCCCACAAGTGCCTGGGACTATCCCACCCCAGGGACAGGGCTTCCTGTTTCTTTTTGTTAAACTTTATGAGGTTTCTGTTGTCCCATGCCCCCAGCCTTTCAAGATCCTTCTATGAATGGCAGTGCAACTGCTGATGTTATCAGCAACTTCTCCCACTTTTTCTGCAAATTGCTCTGGGTGCAGCCTGTCCCATCATCCAGGTCATTGATGAGCGCGTTAAACAGCATTACCCTCAACATCCATCCCTGAGGTACATCACTAGTGACTGCGCTCCAGCTGGATGCTGTAATGCTTGTCAGAACCAACTGAGCCCAGTTCAGCCAGTTTTCAGCCCACCTCACCGCCCATTTATCCAGCCTGTACTTCACTGGTTTGCCTCTGAAGATGTTTTGAGGGTCATTGTTGAGAATCTAACTGAAGTCAAGATTAAGCAGTGTCAACTTCTTCACCCCGTCCACCAAGACAGTAATTTTGTCAAATAAGGCTGTCAATTTGCAAAGCATGATTTCCTCTTCCTAAATCTAGGCTAACTACTCCTATAATCACATTTTCATTCATATGTGTGTTTGGAAGTGGTTTCCAGGAATATGGTGCATTTGTTACTATTCTGTCACAGAACATGCATGGTGAATGTGAAGTTTTTATCTATAAATATTTGTTTATGTATATAAATGTGTATATACATAAAGGGGAATCGGAACACACAAATCTGCAAAGCCATAGGTGGTAAAAATACTAAATAGTCATGGAGAGAGTTTGAAAGTAGGAATTTGTAAGAGAAAAATTGCTGATGCACACATAGGGCTATAAGGTGCTATATATAGTTACTCTTTTGTTTAAATGTACATGGCTCTGTTTGTTCTGTCTTCTGCTATGTTAGATAAACTCAAGGAGGATCCTGAAAGTCGTCTCCTAACAGCTGCTTTCAGTTCTCTGGAGAGGCCCACAGCTAAAAAATACCCTGCTCGTGTATCTTGACACTGAAGTATTTGTACTTAAAGGAAAGAATAATAGCTGCAAGGTCTGTCTTTCTTCCTGTCCTCAGCACAAGAAAGGATTCCTTCAGCAGTATATTCTTTCCCCTTGTCTGATCAATGAACTCCCCTATCTGTTATCTGTGGTTTTTGCCCATTAATCTCTTATCCAGTAAATCAGTTTGATTTTGACATTCTTTGTCTTTTGAACAAATCCTCCAGGGTGGAATCAGATTTTGGCTTTCTAATTCTGGAAGTGAGTCAAATAGAAAGGTTTCTCTAAGTTGTACGACAATTTTGGGACTGTCTGCATAGAACTTCTTTAATCTTTTGGACACGGGGGACTTTTTTTCCATGTCTGTGGCATACTGCACATCTTTACTTGATGCGCACGGCTGTCTGTTGCCCTCATACCTCCTATGTTGGGCTGAAGCTCCAAGGAATTGAAATTTGATAGTCTCTCTGCCAAGACTGAAATTTGACCAGCACCTTGGACTTAATAATGTGGTAACTCAGCAGCATATTTCTTGGTGGATTAAAAATTTAAATTCAGTGAGGTCCAACTGCTTGATGGGATGGCAGTGTTACATTTAGGTGTGGCATAAAAAGTCTGTGCCACAGTGTTCCTGCAAAGCATGCAAAGAGCTTTTGACCTCTCAGGGTCTATTACAGATTTCTGAGCTGCCATGCAAGCTGGAAGAACTCCTTCCCTCAGCCTTACCCCTGCGTCATGCTGGCAGATATTTGTGGGGCCAGAAAACTTCAGTGGTGGAAGTTCAGCTCACTAGCTAGGTTTTCCATAACAGCCCATACTTGGTGTATTGACACAAATGAAAGGGTGTCTTGGGGATATGAATGAGCAGTCAGGGGCAAACTGCTCAGAACTGCGATGACACTGAGTTAAAAAATGACCTGGGATTGTCTCATGAAGGCATTGAGAGGGAAAACAAATATCTCATTCTGCATAGCATGCAGGGGTTTAAATCTCACCAGGATACCAGCTTGAATTGATGCAAGTCCCCAGATAGGAAAAGAAGTCCCAAATAAACAAAATCAAACCTTAGTGCAAGGCTGCACTTTAGAAAAATCAATTTGCTCCAGAAATTCACTGAGTCAGAAGAAACAGTGACCTTGTGAGCAAGGCATCAAAGTTAAACATGTCCAGTCCTGGTCTTACACAGTAGCAGACAAGTTGTAGCCTCAACTTCCATCTGTGAAGGATGACCATCCTGTGTCCCAGCTTTTTAGATCTGAGTTGTGTACTGCGACACCTCTGCAGATCGTGGCATGACTAACACTTTAAGAAACTCACCTGGCACGCAGTATACGGCTAAACAAATCCCCGAATATGTGGATTCACTCCCCACTGAAATTCGTATTTAGGTAAGTGGCTCTCTGGTTTTGAGTGAGTGTCGCGAGTTGGTCTCCTGTTTTGGTGTTATCCCGGCTGCGGCAGCCAGAGAGCAGCAGGACTCCCTCCCTGCCAGAGGGAAGTAGCAATGGCTCTGCTTACAGAAATCTTCCGCAAGTGAACTCCACCAGTTTCCTACACAGGAGACATCATCAGTAAACCTTGCACTGTTTTTGATACCACTTGTAACCAGTGTCATCTGCCCGGGTGTGAAGCTGTCCTGTCCCAAGTGCTGCTGTATGGCTGGAGCCGACTGATGGTAGTGTAGTAGTGAGCTGAAATCTGTGAAGCCACATGCACCAGCCTTTTCTTTTGTTAGTCTCCTGTGATCTCTTCATTGACTGCTCCGACCTTGCCTGTGGCAAGATGGCTTGGGCAAGGTTTTTGAAACACTCCCTGGGGGAGTTTTTGTGTCTCCTGACTCTTTGTTTCCAGTATTTCTCAGCTATGTCTGTCTGTGTGCAACTGGAGGAACAATGGTGTCTCTACAAATTAATTCTCTCTTATTTTTCTAGAATAATATGTTTATAGTTACCTGAGCTGCTGGTGCCCTTGCAGGCTAGTATGCAGTTAATCACTCCCTGCCACCTTTCATCATGCTGTTTTATCAGTGAATTTATCCAAATGCACTTATTTTGCAAATTACACAGCACGAATTCACTCTTCCTTAAGGGTCATTTTAAAAATAGTTTTCAAGAAGGCTTTTTTTTTTCCTAGTTCAAATTGCTTCTATTCTCTTTAAAATAAAGGAATACTGCCTATAGTGGCTGAGCACAAAATCCTGAATTTAAACATGCTTGTATTTCAGGCTGTTTCAAGTCTGGATCCAAACTAGCTGTCCAGAGCTTCTTTTACATTTTCCTTCACTCCCTTTAAGATTCATATATTTTCCTGAGGCTTATTTATTGGCCATGAGTGGAAGAAAAATGTACTCTCATGCAAGGGAAGGAACATTTTAGTGAGTAATTCATATTGGGAATAATCCAATTATAAGAATTCTTTGAAAAAATAATGGATTCTGAGCTACCTTTTTGCACAGCCAGTGACTAACTTTGAAGAAATTGAGAAATTCATGTAACTCATAGATCTCTTGCATTCTGCAGCTGATGCTGAATGGCAGATGTCATTTGTTTAAGCACAAAACAAGTTAGTCCTTTTCTTACCCTTTGCTTGCCCTATCTCAGAAAGACCAGGTTTGGGGTTTATGGCCAGGGTGTCTAACCTCCAAACATTCATGCACCCTCCATTCCTGGAAGCCTCGTGGCACAGGACCCAAGGCTGGTAGGATGGGACTTTTCTACCTACAGCAGCCTCTGCTGGCACTGAGCTGCACGGTCCAGTGAAGCAGTGTACTTCAGTGGGAAACTGTTCTTTGGGTGCCTTTCAGACACCCAGAATGAAATTCAGCAATTAAAAGAAATAAGGAGCTTCTGTGTTTTTTCATTTGATCACAGCTACGCTTGCTTCCTACCAGCTTGTCAAAGCCTAGTGACAGTAGAAGGATCCTGCCACTCTTGCTGCCAGTGCTGCCAGTTCCTCTAATAAGCAGCTCTAGATAAATCCTTCCTTATGTTTTCTCCCAAACAGACCTGAAGCAGAACCCTGGACCTGAACATCTCCAAAGGCAATAAGAGAGAAGTGTTAGTGCAAATCAGAATTGAGTTCTGCTTGATCCCGGGTTGGAAGTAGTATCAAAATGTAGAGTGAGCCTTCAAGGGACTTTGTGATGTCCAAAACCCAGAGTCAGATCTGGATCTTCAAAGTGTGCCTGAACAGTCACAAAGCGCTGGGTGACTGACTTGCCAAGATTTTGCTCTTGATAAGCTGCAGAAAATATGTATTCTTAGGCCATTGCGAATGTGAAATAAATTCCATTAGCACAAACCTGCTGTTATGTAAGAAAACACTTTTAGAGGGATTGAAACAACCACTTTTAACTCCATATTTTTTTAAGGGGCTGAGAGCTATCCATCAGCCTATGGCTGAGTCATGAGCAGCAGTTCCTTAGGCACCAGAGTCTTGATTGCTTTTGCTTTGGTGAGTGTTGCTGCTTGCACTTTGATATACCAATAGCTGCATTTGCAATGGCCACATGTCAAATGGCACCACAGCTGACTACCCTGCATTGTGTTCCACAGCCAGGTTTGATGGTCTGTTTTGATAATATTAGCCCTGCACATTGTAATTACTTTCTTCTGGAAGAAAAGTTCTTAAGTTTATCACTGAAATCCATTATTAGAAAACATGAAAATAGGTGCTCAAGACCCTGATTTCCACCTGATCTTTTCATGCTGAGAGACACTTGTACCCTAATTGGTAAGACTTTTTATCTTCTATTTTTATTTTATTATTTAACTTTTAATTCTATTTAAATAATTTCTATTTTTAACTTCTAGCCTAATTGTAATTTAATATAAGTGTGAGTATTGTGGTTGATGGCATATAAAAATCCTGATGAGCTGTTTCTCTTGGGATTTTTAGCTTTAAATAATTTTGCTTTGTACCACTAGCAGCCCATTCCTCAGATGTGCTTCACAAATGTCAGATATTCCCTTGTTCTAGTTTATGACACTCTGGAGATAAATTTACCTGCTGAAGTCTGAGTCATCATTTCAACTACATCATGTCGTATACACACTGTCTTCTTCCTAACTCAACCATCCCAGTCTTCTCAGCTCTTCCTATGTGCCATTAAATATTTGCATTGCTTATCCCCAATTGCTCTGCTTTCCATTGCATTCTCTGCAATAGCAGAACTGGACAAGAACAGAGTGTTTCAGGTAGGAATGTAAAGGAACTGATACATTTTTCTCCTATTTTTTTTCTAAGCTGAATATTTGTTGGCTTTTTTTTTTGTGACTACTGCAAAGCACTAGGCAAAGCAATTGCAGTAATGATGTACTTTCAAGTGAAACTGGAAACATGGCTAAGTAATAACCCAACAGTACTCATTTGTTTGTGAAGCCCCTGACCTTTGTTAGCATTGCACTTTGCCTGTTCTCAGCACTCCCTATCTGTCTATTCAGCCGGATATGAAAGACTTGGGGATTTTAAATTATGGGAAGCTCAACGTGTCCTGGCAATGTGCACTTGCAGCCCATAAAGCCAACTGTGCCCTGGGCTGCATCTTAAGCAGCATGGACAGCAGGGTGAGGGAGGGGATTCTGCTGCTCTACTCTCATGGGACTCCACCTGGAGCATTGCATCCACCTCGGGAGCCCTCAGAACAATAAAGACATAGACTGGGAATGAGTTGGAGTAAGTCCAGAGGAGGGTCACAATGATGATCAAAAGCCTGGAACACCTCTACTATGAAGACAGGCTGAGAGAACTGATGCTGTTCAGCCTAGAGAAGAGCAGGCTTCAGAGAGACCTTAGAGCACCTTCCAGTACCTAAATGTGCTACAAGAGAGCTGGAGAGGGACTTCTCTCAAGGGCATGTAATGATAGGACAAGGACTAATGGCCTTAAACTGAGAGATTTTAAATACATTAGATTGGACATTAGGAAGAAATTCTTGACTGGGAGGGTGATGAGCCAGTGGCACAGCTTGCCCAGAGGGCAAGTGAATGTACATCCCTGGAATTATTCAAGGCTAGGTTGGATGGGGCTCTGAGAAACCTGGTCTAGTGGAAGGTGTCCCCGCCCATGGCAGGGAACTGAAACTAGATGAACTTAAAGGTCATTTCTAACCCAAACCATTCTGTGATTCAATGATTCTTTGCTCCTTGGCCTGCTGATTCCTGTCTCCAAGCCTGTCCCCCACATCTGGTGGGAGTCCTTGTGCTCTCCTTTTTCTTCTGTATGAACAGTTTGTTGTCCTCTACCACTCTCCACAGGGTGGGAGAGCTTCATTTCATCCTATTGCAGCATCGCATCTACAAACCATATGGTGTTTTCTTACAGAAGACTGAAGGTGACCTATAACCACCTGACAGCACCTTTCAGGTTCTCACCTCACGGCTGTTGCCATGACATTCATCTCCAGTTACATGCAATTTTCTATTAAATCCTCCTTTTTTCTTGTAATGAGACTATAACATCAAGTCGCATTATCCTTTTATATAGAAGAAGATTCAGACTCTTTCAAAAGCAAACGATTTATAGCAGTGGGCAGGTGCTCATGGCATCTAATTTACAATTTGTTACCACCAGTAGGGTTTTACTGGGAGGTTATTTCACCTTCCACATCTACTGCCTCTCTGACAATAATTATTGAAAAAAAACTTGGGTAGAACAGTACAATTTCTTTGCCAGAACAGAGAGGCTTTATATTTGAGGTTAATAAAATGTAACATTTCATTCCAGAGATCACAGCTTGTGTCTCATGCTGTAATAGTCTTTGCTTAGAAACATTTTCCTCTGGCGTGGAAAATGGCTAGGTGAAAGCATTAACACAGAAACACTACTTTAGAGCTGTCCATGTCTATATTTGTTTTCATGCAGAGCCAAAAAGGGGACCCCTAGACTTAGTAAGCTACAGAGCTTCAAGAATTACAATAAGATAATACAACCAGACAAAAATGGCAGAAAAATATATCTATTTTTCAAAAAGTGGCAAAAGAGAGTTGTTTTGACTCTTAAAGAAATTTCTTCTAGCACAGAGAGATTCTGATTTCAGTATAGAGGGAGATGCTTTGTGGCATCTCCTCTGCTGTGAGCTTTAAACCATTAACTGAAGGAGTCAGTTTGCTCTCTGAGTCCTTACCCAAAAGATAAGGTGCTCCTTAACTGTGCTTAGATGAACACAGAAAATACGGACACACATGGATCTTCTGCCTTACTTGGAGAGTGAGACTGATAGCAATAAAAAGAGGTTTTTTCTCCCAGCTGAGGAGGAAAATAAGGGTGAATATAAGCAGTGGAGGCAAGGGCAAGCAGGTCAGAGATAAAGACTGTAGATGTATATGGAAGAGACAGCTACCCCTTTTTGAGATTTTTTACTGCTTTTAAAATGTGTAAGACAGCTTCATTTAGATCACAGAAATATGATGGAAGGAACCAGAATACAGGAAGAAAATAAGAATTTTTAGCATGAGATGTCTAAAAGTGTAGCATTTGGTGAAGACATCCATGAGAAAGCAGCAGCCAAGGAGTCAGCAGCAGCAACAGGAAATCCATTTTGAAGTGCTGAAAGCCAGTACAGCTTCATTATCATCTCACAGTCTCATCAGCTCACAGTTTAGCAGCTAATGTTCTCCCTGGTAACCACATACAAGAACAACGTCATACTTTGAGAAAAGAAAAATCTGAATGAACTCTTTGCTCTTCCAGTTTATGCGAGGGATCACAACATTTCTCCTACACACATTGTAAATAGGGCAGTCCTTTATGATCTTGTTCAACAAAATCACCTCTTTTTGGTGAGACCCCATTACCTGCCCAGAGGGCTTTGGGGAAGACCCATGCACACAATGGGGACCTGCTGTGGCACTCAGGTACAAGGTGGAATGAGGGGAAACCCAGTGAAGAAAGTGAGACGTCCCACAGTGAGATTGCTTTTGTTTCAGTCCCATAACATCTTTTTCATCTCATTCTCCAAGGGGCTCCATAAATCACAGAATCACAGAATATTCTAGGCTGGAAGGGACCCACAAGGATCATGAAGTCCAACTCTTAAGTGAATAGCCCGTGGAGGAACTGAACCCACAACCTTGGTGTTATCAGGCAGATTATTTTTGCAAATCCCGGATTTGCAAATGTTCCCTGTTCAGGCAGTGGGGTTTATGCATGCCCCCTGAAAGCCATGCAGCTCAAAGTATCTCTCTTCCACAGCATTGGTGTAATGCCCTTATTGCCTTACAGAAGGTTCCTAATGTCGGGGAGGAAGGAAGAAGTGGCTGTGGACTGTGCGGAGTCACTAACAGAGAAGAGCTTTTCACTGTTGCCATATCAACCCCCCTCTCTGTCTTACTATGAAGCATCATGTATGAATGAAAGCACCTCAGCATTTCTCACCTAAGCTGAAAAATCATTGAATTGGGCATCTTTACACTTTGCATCATAATGTAACCCTGTACAATCATACCAGGAGGGACACGAGGTCAGATCTTGGGCAATTTCCGATTTGAAGGCAGCAATACTACTCTCTCTTCTCAGAAAGCTGCAGAAGCTGGCTGGGGGCATGCATGCAGGCAACACCCTTTGTCATGCCTGTTATCTCCAGGTGCAGTCAGAGGTCTGGATTAATGCTGAATACAGTGGAAAGTGCAGTACAGACTGTCAGATAGACCCAGCCACATGACTGTCACACTGGGCACAAAGTGTAAGATTGACAATACAACCTTGTTTCTGCGTAGGGGATTTGGTTCTTGTGGGGTTTAGAGTGATGGGGGCTCTGTAGTGCTCAGGTGTGATAATTTTTGGGCCACTGTAGATCTCCAGCAGACATCTGGGTGCCCTGGAAAGAACTGGTTGTGACATGAGCTGTTGTGATCTTTTATGGCCCAGAGCAGTGGAAGGTTGCGGATATTTTAGTGCAGAGTTCGGGACTCTAACCTTTTTTGACCTACAGGCACATGCTGCACTAAGACCCAAGAAAAGAATATTTCTTGTCTGTATTTGGTTTATACCACTCTCTGAGTGATTTTTTTCCCCACATTCTATTTTGCCAGCAGTTCATTTTACTGTGTCATGTTATGTCTTTCCTAACCAGGCTGATCAGATTTGTTCCTCTTATGCTCTTGCATTTTGGCAATGAGGTGAGGCTATAGTTTTTGCTTTGCCATTGACCTGTGTGCCCACAACTTTACTGTCCTCAGCTGTGTCCAAGAACTGAGCCCTGTGAGGGCATTTGGGATGATCTCCCTGAGCCAGTAAGGGACAAGAGCTCAGGCTGTGGGATGTGTGACACAGGGAGCAGGAGCCACCTCAGAGCCATAGCTTGGGGAAGGAGGAAGACTGCTGCCATAGGCAAGGCTGGATAACTTAGTTGTGCATGCCATATACTGTCCCATGGGAAAAGTCATCTTTGTTTCTTGCAGTTTGAAGCTGGTGCTGGTGCTATCTCTGGAGTCATGGCGTATCCATCCCTACAGTGCCATGTAGAAATTGCTGTCTGGAAGACAGTTGTGTGGATAAGCACCATTGTTGGAGCTTGTGACTGGTGTGGGGTGTCCTTGAATACAGAGTCTGTGCAGAAAATGCTTGCGAAACCATCAGCCTTGTGAAACTCTCCGGTAGATCAGCAACTCAAAGATGGACTCACTTGCTCTCCACTACTACTTCTCAGCAGTACCTTGAGTGAGTTCCAAGAGAGGTGCCTAGCAAAGTCAGGTCTCCTCTGCCCTGGAGCAGGCAGGGTAACAGGGCTGTATCCATACTTGCAAGTTGGAGCAGGAGGAGCCTGCCTGGCAGGGAAGTTGTGCATGGCTGAGCACAGGAGGTACAGATGAGCTAGTGATTTGCCCCTGCAGGCTGTCAGTGCCAGGGAACCCTCTCTGATGGGGTGTCACAATCTGCCCATGCAGGAAGGCTGCTCATTGCTGGTATTCCTGACCAGGAGGATGATAGAGTGCTCCTTCTCCTTAGTTTTCCTAGTAAGAATTGACCTTGTTTTCACAAGGGAAGAAACTAAGCTTGGCCAAGCAAAGCTGCATCAAGCCTCCCTGCTGAGGACTCCTTGAATCATCTGCTCGAGGCAGAGGTGCTTTTTCACTTTCACACCC
This sequence comes from Lycocorax pyrrhopterus obiensis, assembly GCA_014706295.1. Classification (NCBI taxonomy): domain Eukaryota; kingdom Metazoa; phylum Chordata; class Aves; order Passeriformes; family Paradisaeidae; genus Lycocorax; species Lycocorax pyrrhopterus. The sequence continues at coordinate 84,016,342 of JACSVZ010000001.1, forward strand.
CACTGCCCTCAATCCCATGGGATCGCTCCTTCAGTCCTTGACTACATAACTTATCAAACCTGCAGTGCCTTTACAAACGTGACTGTTGGCAGTGGTCTGCCTGAAAGGGATTCTGCACATCCTCTGGTCAGTCCATACACAGAAGTGCACAAATGCCCCAGAGCTGGCAAACCATGGGTTGCAGCGATGGCACCATCATCTGCGTCAGAGGGCTGAGCATCGTGCAGCTCTGAGCAGGAGCTTTGTGGAGGCTGTGAGATGAGGATGTGGGATACGGGCTGTGATCTGGCACTCTGTCTGTGTTCAAGGATTACCCAGGTAAGAATGACCATTGCTGTTTGTTCCTTAGGTGGCACAGCTGGACCCAAGAGCCAAGCAATGAAAATAGCCGAGGAATTTGAGCTTGCAGTCATTGCCATGGGAGTGGCATCGGCATAACTTCAAATGCGGGCTCCATGTCTCTCCAGATATTGAATATACCATGTGAGGCACTCCTGAGTGTCGGTTTATAGAAATAATCTTTCTTCATGCTGTTTTGGTTTTTGCTTTTTTAGCCTTTGGGAAAAAAATCCCTCTGTTAGAATCCAGAAATGAGTGTGTGTGTATGCAGATGGATATAATCCACTGTGAAAATTCAGGAAGAACTGGTAACAGGAGAGCTTTGCCTTCTATTTTAGATGGACAAAGATGTTATGAGTGGTTGAATAGTCCCAGGGCTGGTCAGCATTGGGGTGGGACAACCGAGGAAAACACTGAGTTAGCTGGGTGAGACTGTGGCTCAGAGTTGTAAGTCCTGCACAAGGCCGGGGTGAAGTCAGGCATTTGCTTTAAAATGTTTAAAGTGTTGTCCCACCCACCAGTGATTGACCGATCTTTGGTCGTTTGCATAAAATGATGGGAGCTCACTGTTCCACCTGTGTTCCTGTCAACCTCCTTGAATTTCCTCTTTCTGGCAGAAAAATTGCTCCTCTCTTCTGGATGCTACAGGAGGGGGCTGGCTCCACCGCCCAAAACCCTACGCAAGCTCTGAGCTCCAGTAAAAGAGTGGGCAGTGGGGGCGGTAGAAGCAAAGGCTTATTTTTGTGGAGTGCCACTCTAAGTGGTGTATTTCAGACAGATAAGGTCTATTGCTCTGCCAAATGCAAACTTAAATGTACACCCCCCACCTTGCAAAATGGTATTTGTATTTTTTTTTCTTTAAAATTACCATAGTCTCCATCTGGTAGCATCCTGTGGGACTGAGCTGTATTTGTGAGGATATTGGGATCAGGATGCAGAGCACAGCCTCTTCTTGCACCTCCTGTTTTAGTTTTTGTTTTGCGTTTGTGCAGTAGAAATAAATGAATTCATGCCATCTGCCCCCACTTCCAAACAAAACACATCTGTGTTAGACAGCAGCAGAGGGATGCGCGGGGCTGGTGAGGTCTCCAGCACAGACCCAGCAGTGTCAACACGCTGCATCCCTGCATATCCCGAGGAGAGTGGCCAGGACACTCTGCACTTCCAAAGAGGTGCCAAATGATGGATATGGGAGCTGTACTGCGGGCACCAAGTTTGAAAAAAACTTGCAGGAATCTTGGCACTGGTCTCCTAGCCTCGCCTGGATATAACCAGCAGTTTTTGTCAAAAATCTGCCTACAGATTCCCCCTCTTCATTTTCTCTCCTGACTGCATCTCCAGATGAGAGCTTTAGTGCTTCACATTATTACAGGGTTTTTTCTGCCAGCAAGAGCTCTCCTTAACACACAGTGCATATATAAATAATATTTATGGCTTTGGAAGTTTATAAAATTAAGTGGGTCATACCTCCTTTCTTGTATAACAATTTTCTTCACAAAAAATCAAGTTTGATTTTCTTTGAGAGGGTTTCCAGTCCTAGCAAAAGGAAAGGAGACCGGATTGCTGAATGCCTGTACCACCAAGACTCTTTTCCAGGCTTCCTGAAACACCACCACTACAACTGGTTTTGAGTTTTGCCTAAGAAAGAAGGAGAGCAAATGCCACGGTCTGCAGTTTAAAATCTGGCACTGGAGCATTTAGTCTCTTCTTCAAGTCCGTATTTGTCTTTCCTGCTCCCTGCTGCACTCAAATATTTCTTCTGCTGTGATGATTTCTCACATAACCTCTTTGGCAGCCACAGGAGAACTTCTCGCAGCTCAGACTGTTTTGGCACTCAGGCCCCTTGAAACATCAACCACTGCATCTGACTTAATGAAGCGCATTGAACAAAATGGGGGGAAGCTGTTTGCCAAAACCAGGTTTTTTTCCAAGTGGTTCTAAGTTATATTTAAGCTGATAGTGCCCAAGAGCACTTCCTTGCTTCAGGGTCCTTGGGTGGTCTCCAAACTGAAAGTCAGGCTAAGATGCAGGGATGCCATATCTCTTTGCTTTGAAAGAAAACCCTGGTGGATGGAGCAAGTAGGAGATGCTCTGCTCTGTCCTCAGTCTCGGGGGGATGAGATGTATGGGTGTCCTGGCCCTATGGTTTCATCAGAGACTTTGTGTCATCCTTAGGGCTAAGCCAAGCACATTATAGGAACAGAGAGAGAGCTATAGGGTAAAAGGAGAAGAGAAGTTCATGGATTAGTGCCTGGTGAGCTGAACTCAGGATCCAGCTTATATATGGCTAGTGCTTAGCGCTGCTCTCCGGCGCACTTTCCTGTAGGTAAGTTGGGAAAAAAATTGTTCTCTGCTTCCCAGGTGCATTGAGAGATGCCCAAAGAGCAAATAAATAGCACTATGTAAGATAGGTCAATATGTTTTTGGGTCGCTTAGTGCAGAAAAAAGTAAAAATAAAGATAAGCATCATCTTTCCTTTATGCGTCTTAAAGCCCTTTAGAGATTCTGAGGTCTGATGTATATAAGAAACATCCATAAACCTAAAAAAGGCATGTTTTTAATAGGAATGAACTCTTTGTACAGTAGAACAGCTCACACTGATTTCAGTCAAATCTTTACTAACTCCGATTAAAACCATATAGCCCACTGCTTAGCAAAAAATAAGAACACTGAATTGTTTTTAAATGGCTTTGATGTAAACAATTGCCCTTCTCGTGGGGGAGATAAACCTAAAGAACAGGATTTTCAGAGGGGTTGATCTCTAAGCAAGCTGTTTTTGGAGTGGCAGCAGGAGATACTCAGTGCCTCCAAAACTGGTTCCTCATTGGCCTCTTCTTAAAGAGAAACACATCTGGACAAGACCTTGGGAACTGCTCTGGTTCTATCACCAACAAATAATACTCATAGGTGATGGCCGGATAGGTACACAGGCAGGCATCTCTAAATCACTGTCTGGTTTTGGGCTTCTAAGGACCATTTCTCTGTTAAGAAACACTTCCTCAGAGAGATAAATGATTCAAGTGGATGCACACTCAAAGGGGAAATGTTCACACTAAAGCCAAAGAGATGTTCAGGTTTTTAACCAGGAACTATTTGTTTACTCAGTCTTTTACATTTTTTCATATAATCCCTTTGCTATTCCCAGAATAATTTGTGCATGGACTGTGCATAATACGGGGTTTGAGAAACTTCTTATCAACACTGTGAAAATTGAAAATTGAAGTTGTGCCTTTTAAGAATACTTACGCATACTAAATGGACATGAAGAAATTGAAATCTGTTGAAAGACAAAGCATTTGGATCCAACCTATCCTTCAAGATATCTTGGTCTTTATTCAAAAAATGTGGTGCTTAGGAACATGGTTTAGTCGTGGGCCCGTCAGAGCTGTGTAAGTGGTTGGATTTGATGATCCCAGTGGTCTTTTCCAAACTCAATGCTTCTATGATTCCATGACTCTATTTAACACTTGTTGTTACATTATTGTATGGCAGGGAGAAGAGGCTAACAACTGCAAGACAGTTCATCAGCTGTGGGCAGTTTCTAGGCTTGGTCTAGAATAGGGACCAAGATTTAGAGTAGCCTGGGGAGATTAAGAGGTGGGACAATGGCTGAGAGGTGTAGGGTCCCAGAAAAAAAGAGTATCATCATCAAGATATCTTCTTAATCTCCGTCTTAATTTTTCTTTCTCAGATCTCAAAGTCCCATCTGGTGAAATTCACCCGCTCATTCTTCTTTTCCAAAGCAGTTTTCCCTAAGGATTAAAAAAATTGCAACCATTTGATGCCTAAAGATTTTTGCTTTTTATGTATTTTTCATATATTTGTAGCTCTGTAGACTATTATTACATAGTTATATAGCTCCTGGTATTTTTCCTATCCTTTCTCTTAGATTTTAGAATAATAAGCTAACCTTCTAACACATTCCTGAAATACTGTTTAGTCTTATTTTCAAGAAGTGAAGCCAGACAAAGACATTTTGCTTTCCAACCAAAATCTGAGGAGACACAACAAGAAATGGGGCAAAGAAGCCTGTGGAACAACAATGGGGCAGAACCCAGGGAAAATTACCTAACCAACTACTCTTCTAATTGGACAGTATTTATTAGATATGCTAATTTGTTAAACTCATAAAAATTGTAGAAATCCGATGCCAGGTATGCCCATGACCACTGGGACACCTGGGAGCTTCCAACAAAGGCCTGCTTTTTATTTTACTATTTTAACACTGTTGCAAGAGTTTCTGTCTTTTGATATTAGGCAACACATTGAAACATCATGGCTTTTCTTCAATTATTTATCACTTGGTTATTTCATGTGCTAGTTGGCCCGAGAGTTTCATGTTTGTCAGTTGCAGTCAGGAATGGGTTCTTTGTTCAGCTCCCTAAGATGTGTCCCCTCTGTTGTGGGGACAGCAGGAGCATTGCAGCAAATCAGGTGTGTTCACATAATTGTAGAATATCATGAGTTGGAAAGGACCCACAAAGATCATCAAAGTCCAGCTTCTGGTCCTGTACAGGACAACTCCAAGAAGCACATCATGTGCCTGAGAGCACTGAACTTTTTGGATTCTGGCAGGTTTAATGCTGTGCCCACTTCCCTGGAGAGCCTTTTCAGCTAGCCCTTCTCGTATATCCAGTTCTCACCCGTAGATTTTCATCTTTTAGAATCCAGGGCCTTTGCATGGATACACCTTGCAATTGTATTTTCTCTAGATGGCCAAGGCACTGTACTGGTGGTTCGCAGTTAACACTGTTGTAACCTGCTCTCTGTGCCTATCAAATACAGGCCAAACACATGAAGAACCCAGTGTCCTCTACTGAAATGGTGTGAGGAAAGGGGAAGGAAAAAGGCTCCATGCAGAGGCAAAGTCAGGCCATTGAAGTGGCTTTCACTCTCTCCATGAGCACACTTAGGAGAGGAAAAGCCAGTCCCAGAGCAAAGTAAGGCAGTGGAGAAAGCTTTGTGGATACCAGCTGTTGGAGTTTGGATGCAAGCAGCTTAAGTTTTACAGGTAAAAAATGGCCAAGCTGCTTCCTTGGGAGGGATTTAAGTAGCAGAGGTGTGGATGATAGACAAGAAGATCTGGGATGTGATCCCAAGCTGCTGATGTAGCAGTATAGGTAGGTGAAGCTGTAGTGGGGAGAGGAGGCAATGAGCTGGTGGTGAGGATAACATAATTGTCAGAGATGAGGGAAAAGACAGATAGAAGGCTTAAAAAATTGGAGAATTTACTCTTAGAGTATTTGCACTTGCAGATCTGGGCAACTGAATGCATTTGGTGCAGAAAATCTGCCTGTCACTCAAGAACTGTGTTTGTGACACTTAATAAAGGTGGAAGTGAGACTGGCTGAAATTATTCTGAATTTCCATATACCGCTCATAATTCAGGTGAGCATCAGGGATTTCAGAAAGACCATGCCTCTGTCCTTGCCTGTCCATATGGTATGTGCATATGCAAAAAACCACATTCCCTAGAGAATTCACAAATCAGATAAAACAGAAGAAAAACTGTTGTTTTTTGTTTGGGTTTTTTTTTTCTTTTCTCACAGTGCTAATTACCATGGTATCCAAGTGCCTATTTGCTAGGCCTGCATAAATCAGGGCTTTTCTAACAGCCTCCTGAGGGAAGTTTTGTCTAATTTATTTGGACTCACATGTAGAGAGTAACACCGGGTGGGCAGGAGCAGGCTGGGAGGCAAGTGCTGTGCTCCAGGAGTCCCTGCTGCCCTCTGCAGCATCCCAGCCCAGGGGAGGGCTGCAGAGGAAGAGCTGCAAGTGTGGCTGAGGTGGGTGAGGGGTGATGTCCTGCCCTGCAGTGGGGAGAGCTGAGAAGTGCTGCCTGCTCTGTCCTCCCTCCTGGGCTGCGGCACTTCGTGGCCCAAGGGTTTTGAGGAAATGCAGCACGATGGGACCGGTTTAGTGCCCATCTCCTGCACAAAGTTCCGTGGACATGAGTGCTGACAAGCAGCAGGATAAGGGTGCAAAAGGAGGAGAGGGTATGATGGGGAGATGGGGAATGGTCCTTTGAATGCATGGCACAAGCCTTTAATCCTACCTGAATGAAATATGAGTCTGGCTAGTGGCAAGCGTAGCTAGAAACAGCATTCTTTATCCTCATATGAAACCACAAGACTAATTTTTGTTTGCTGACTTGATGCCTTGCTTTAGTCAGACCCTTTTTCTTGGGTAGGTATGGCTTATTTTCCTGCCTGTGTCTTCATTTGTTTGCCTCCTGCAACCTCTCTGTCAGATGGAAATGCCTCGTGCTCTTCATGCTTGCTCTACTTTTAAATGATTTTCTGAAGTCTGGGAGCAAAATTGTGCTATGTTCAGGGCTACATACAAAGTGTCCAAGTGTCAAGGGATTTAGGGATTTGAAAATATATGGGCTACCTCAAAGGTAATCCTTTGAATATTAAAAGCAGAAAACCTGCCAGGCCACTTTGCATAACATGCTGTATAATCTGGGAAGCAGTTCCAAGGTGCCTGTTACCATGGCACCTCTTGGAGAAGCTTAGCAATATTAGCAGAAAAACAGCAGTGATGGGTTAAAGCAAGAATTGCAGCTCTGGGCTCAGGCACACAGTGGCTGTACCTCAGTCCCCTGCGTGCTGAAGTGGACATGGCTGTGATTGTTTTCTTACTCCATCACAAATGCCTGTTAAGACCCATCATCTTAAACCTCTTGCACTGTGACTTTAACCTGAACTTGCCTCATAACTAATGCCAGCCCTGTTGTGCTGCTTGACTGAGGTCACAGTGGTCCATCAAATCTTTGTGACTTCTCTGTGTCTCTGCAGTGGATTTGAATTCATGTTGGATCTCCCTTTGTGATCTGGGTCACTCCTGAGAGCTGGGATTCAGCTGCTTGACTGTAGCTGCCTACTTCTGAGCTGGTCTCCTTCTGTTTATTAAGAACGGAGAGAAATCAGTTCCCCTGGATATGGTATATCTCATTCTAAAGTAAATCCCTAAAATAGGCCACCTGAAATATGTCCTAAACACCAATTTTCCTCCTGGTTGTAAAGGAAATCTTGAATCATTAGCTTAGTTAGTATAGGCAACCATATTACTGACACTTCCATGTCTCAGCTAACCAGATGGAGGCTTTTAGTGTAAAGTGAGATGCTCTAGGGACCCAAGATATCTGCGTGGGGTTGGCAGGCATGGCATGAGGCTGGGAGGAGACACGTCTTTCAAGAGTGGCAGCTGGAGGCCAGGTTGCAGAGAGTGTCTCAAATGGCACAACATGCTGAATGCTGGAAACTGAATAAGGCCCTTTGGATGGGATACAGCTCCAGCCTAAGGCACTTCCGAGTCTTCAGGTAAGTGCATGTGGACTCAGTCTCTAAGCATTCAGGGTGAATCATTACTGTGTCCAACTCTGGGATCCCCAAGGTAAGGACATGGACTGTTGGGGTGCACTACGTGCTGGAAGAGAGATAGGCCCTGAGGGCTGGAAAGAGAGCCTCTTTCCTGAGCCCAGAGGTGATCCTGGGAGTGCATCCAGGTCACCGGGGATGGGCTGAGAGAGGATTGTGGGTTTGTGGACAGTGTTGGGCCTATGAGATGTGATAATTGTAGTTTGTGACCTTATAGGGTATTGTTTGCCTGTTACCATAATAGGCAATGTCTGTGCACTATCCCAGGTGATTGGGGGACACTGAGGTGAACATCTTTCCTGTTTATATGATGTGATATCCTGTTAGGTGCTGGAATTTAGGGTAATTCTGGGTGCACAGTAAAGGCTTTGCACTTCTCCATCTTGTGTGCGGAGTCATGCCCCTGCGTGAATACTGCAATGGACCTGTTGGAGTGTGTCCAGAGTTGGGTCACAAAGATGATGAGAGGGCTGGAGCAACTCTCTTGTGAGGACAGGCTGAGGGAACTGTGGTTGTTTAGCCTGCAGAAGAGAAGGCTTCAGGACAACCTTAGAGCCTAAGGCTCCAGTACCTAAAGTGGGCTACAAGAAGGCTGGAGAGGGACTTTTCACAAAAGCATGTAGTGATAGGGTAATGACTTCAAACTGGAAGAGGGTAGAGTAGATATTAGAAAGAAATTCTTCACTATAAGGGTCGAGAGGCCCTGGAACAAGTTTCCCAGAGAAGTATATGCTCCATCCTTGAAAGTGTTAAAGGCCAGGTTAAAAAGCCTTTAAAAGATTTTGAGCAACCTGGTCTTGCGGAAGGTGTTCCTGCCCATGGCGAGGGGGTTGGAACTAAATGATCGTTAAGGTGCCTTTCAGCCCAAACTGTTCAATGATTCTGTGATTAGAGCTCATCGAAGCAGCTCATACGTAGGTATGCAGTACCATTTGAGATGTCCCACTGGTTCTCACCTGGTCTCCAGCTGCTCTTCCAAAAATGTGTAAATGCTGCATCACATTACTGCGTGTCTCAGACACCCTAGGGTGTATCAAGTAACAGAGGACATCCTGATGAATCGAACCCTGGCCCTGGTTAACACAGTGAGTGGATCCTAACACAGTCAGTGGATTCCTTCAGGAATCATCTCACCTCAAAGCAGATACTGGGTATGTGGTCATCTGAATCACTTTTCAGGGGCCGTTGACTGTATGGAATCACTGTTTATTGATTGCCAGGGAATTTAAAGATCTCAGTTCAGTTGCCCACCTGTAGATACTGCTGGTCTCTGAGGCACTCTAGGGTATCTGAGACATCTGCATGGAATTGGATAATATGACACAGAGCATATGGAAGCCAGCAGGCAAGGTACCATAATTGCCTCTCAAATGACTCTAGACAAATATCTTTGAGAAACTGCAAAATGTAGCCACCTAAATGGAGATGGCTGAGTGTCCAGTTAAGTCCTTTTCTTTAAGACAGATGCACCAAATTTCACACTTCTTTCCTTACCTCTAGTGGGCTTCTTTTATGTGACGCTCAGCCTAGTGACAAACTTGTTCCTCACTGAGGCCTTTCAGCCTCATCATATCAATGATGGCAAGAGAAGGATAATAGCACAGGGGAGGCAATGTGCTTTGATGACTATCTACCAAATTCTATGCCATACTTCTTAGTGTGGAGAATGCCCTTCCAAAAGGTCCAAAGCCTGCTGAGCCTCCTCAGCCACCACTGAGGAAGACTCAACTACCTTCAGATCTCAGTACAGTTACACGCAGAGATGTGCAGCATTTTTATATGAGCAATGAGCGGGCATGGATTAATTTGATATAGGAACATTCAGACACACAGTTGTTTATATAACTCAAACCCCCCTCCCCCCCCCACTATAGACACTGTAGACCTATGGAAAACCCATGCCTCGGCTGCTAGAGCCCCAGCTTCCTCGCATACTTGTCTTTCATCCCAAGAGAAAAAACTTTTTGCGTATCCTCAGGGTTGCGGTTAAAGCACTATTATTTCCATGGAGTGAGATTCATCTTAGCTGACTTCTGCTGTCTAAAACCCACGTAGAGCCCGTTCAAATTCCCTTACAACCACTGTAGCTGGAAAACATCGATCGTCCTGCTCTCAGCCCTAGTTACTCCCTTGTGGAATGAAAGCAGAAATATTTACTGTTTTCTCAGAAATATTTACTGTGGTTTGTTCTGTGGCTCAATCCAATAAAGTTTGTGAAAGTAAATATGACCAGTATATTGTTATTATGGTTCATGAGAGAAATTGGAAAGATTCAGTTCTTCCAAGTCATTTATATTTTTTTTGAGATGGTTAGTGACAAAAGTTTTGCCAAAATGTACAAAGAAATCACGCTTGGGTCTGTCAGAGGTGGAGACAATACATCAAACATCTGCTTGGATGGGGGTAGACCTCACTGTCTGTGCCATTATCTCCTGTGACCATTTGTGGTTATTGCCCAGTCTTGGTTTGTTGCCAATCTGCCAACTTTCTTCTTTCTTTCAGACTCATTCAGTTTTATTTCATCACCTTCCAAGGAAAAGTCTTTGATCATAGTTTGGGTATCGAAAAAGAAAGTGGCTGCCTCAGTCTCCCCTCTTCCACATTATCTTTGTAACAGTCCACTCACCCATGGCATCTCATCCTGTATACTGGTGAAAAATCTACACCTGGCCATAATGTATACTTACCCGCAACAGCCTACTGTAGTGAAATAGTTTGTTAATGAGTTGTGTTCTAATATTTGTAGCATTTTTGACTTGCTTTTTTTTGGTTTGATCCCTCAGAAAATACCAGCTTTGTTTTCAAGGTTTTATTCAATTGACTTCATTATGAATTTGAAATGCAAATAATTTGATATTTTTATTTGAAATTTTGTTATTGATATCAATATTTGATTATTTAATATTTTCTTTCACTAGTTTTCAACAGATGGAGACTTTCCAGAGGAGAAAAGGCGGTTGTAGAAAGTTTTCCTTCTGTTAGATCCATGTTCTGGGATGTGCTATTGTGCTCCAGCATGAGCTGAGGCATTGCTGAATTATGAATGCTCTAATCGAGCCCACAGGATAAATCAGCTGTACTGTGTCTTTTAAGAGATACTGCAGCAGCTCAGGCAGTCAAAGATTTTAAAACTTGGTCAACATTAGTGGTCCCAGTGAGAAAAGAAAATCTCACCAAAAACTTAGATTATACAGAAACTGATTTTTTTCTTCATCAAAAATATTTTGATGGAAATTCCCTACTGCTTTCCCGAGAAGAAGTTTCCGTTGTGTGGAAACTGTAAACAATGGTAACATACTGATGAAGTGATTCAGAGCCAGTGTGGATTTCACTGTAGATATTGCCCTGCCAGACCATTTTTACTATGTTTCCCATGGTATAGAGCTTTTGTGACATTTTGTGGTTTTCTATTAACGAGGAGCCCTAAACTTTGCTCTAAGTAGTTGATTTAAATGTCACTTTTTTTTTTTTCCCATCTGGACATTTAAACTTCTGCCTCATCTGTCCCAGCCTCCTTTAGGCAAACTAGGTTCAGCTCAAAGTCTTGTACAGCCCAGATTGCTCGGAGGCAAGGGTGTGTTAATAGTCTGCGTGGAAATCTGCATGTTCCCAGAGGAGGTCAAGGACCGATTTCAACTCTAACTCTGTTGCACAAGTTGCTGAGACACTGAATTTCAAATTTTGTTCAAATTATAAGTGTGTTTTAGGACACAGAGAAACAGAGAGCTTGTAAGTCATTATGTAGTAGTGAGGAATATCTGCTGGATATGTTGAACATCAGCAGGAATTTATTCATGGAATCGGTCATTAAACATTGGAGTGGACTATCCAAGGAGGTGGTGTAGTCACCATCCCTGAAGGTGTTGAAGGAACGACTGGATGCGGCATTTAGTGCCATGGTCTGGTTGACAAGGTGGAGATTGGCCAAAGGTTGGACTTGGTGATCTCAGGGGTCTTTTCCAACCTTAATGATTTTGTGATCCTGTGATCTCATGGCAGACACAGTCACAACATGTGGAATCTGGAAAGAAGCACTGAATCAAAGTCTATTTTTACACAGTATGGAAAGATGCTGCAATATACAATAATTCCTCTTGAATCATGTAATTGGCAGTTTGTAAAGCAAAATAAAGGTGTGCTGGTTTGTTAACAATGTGTAGAAACTAATTTTTACTTTCATAATACAGCAACCTACTGCAAATATCATGGCAGAAAGTTTCATTAGTAGACAAAGAAAACTTCCTTTGCTGCCAGTCAGATGTTTTTTTTTTTTTGCTTCTGAATGACACAGGTGTTTGCAATGCTTTACTGTGTGCTGCCAGCAAGCATCTCTGCAATCTCTGCTTACAAGAGGTAAGATGAATTTTTGCATTACCAGGGCAAAACGAGGGCTTGTCCTTTAGGAGGAGACACTGGGGATGTCTTTCCTTGTAAAGCTGTATTGTTTTCTTAATTTTTCGTACCTACCAGTACAGAAAAATTCTTGCACCACTTGACATCAGTATATGCTGATGAATGGGAGAATACGTTTGAATCCTTTACTAGTTCATCAAACCTAGCAGTAGATGATGCTTCTAAATAGTGGAAAATATCCTTGATGTGTCAGCTGTACAGTGATGAGTGGGAAGAGTTTTTTTCCTGATTCCAGGACAAATACCCTGGAGGAAGAGATTTGATTGTCTTTATCTTAACACGTTAAACGTTACTGGTCAGAAAGTTCCCCAATCCTTTCAAAAATCTGTTTGTGGAAGCAAGCATAAGATAGGGCTGGAGCATTTCCCAGAATTGATTCCTGACCATTATGAATTGAGTCTTCTCTTTGCCAGAAGCTGATAAGCAGCTGGGTTTTCCACGTTATCAAGGAGGAGAGTAGCATGAGACAATATTCTGAACCTGCTCTGTTCCCTGGAAAGCCAAAGGCAAAATTTCTTACTGATTTTAAATAGAGCAGTGGTAGGGTGTCAGAATCAATAATTTTACTGTTGCTCAGCCCAGTCCTAAATCCCCAATGTGATATTAAAGGTCTTCTAATTATATAATTTTTAATCAATATGATTTACTTATTAATCAGAAATGTTCTATAGTAAAATTTTACCACAGCTGTCGGAGTTATTAGTACCACTAAGTTATACACTTCCATACATCTGCAGAACTGTATTCTTGCTGGAACAAACACTGGGGAATACCCTGACCCATCCTAAGGGCTTCCTGAAGGAAGCTAGGCTACCAGTAACAGATTTCTCCTTATCTAGCTGAATTTTTCATAACAAGATAATAAAGCAAAAAGTGTTTTCATAAATATTTTTCACAGTTAATAGGTACAAATCTTCTTCTCATTCTCTTAATTTAGTATTGTGATTGATAATGAACAAGTGCATTTGTGTTTATAAAAGGACTCGTTTTCTTCAGCATGTCTTTGATTTGTTGGAGGTTCAAACCCCATCAATGATTTTTGTCCTTCATCGGCTATGGGAGAGGTGACATCCTTTGGCCAACACTGCTCAAGTGCACCAAGAGTTCTTTGGATGTACCAAATGGATGAAGGACCTCAGGGGCTCACTTCTTTCTCTGAGAAGCTGCAGAATTCAGGTGATAGGTTCCCACTTAGCTGATTTAGGGGCTAAGGAGTACTGCATTAACACCAAGGTGCTGTTAGATATTTATGAGCTATATGAGTTTAGAGGGCTCCAGGCAGCCATTAGCTTAAGAAGTTCTCTTGGATTGAGGCAATAAATTCCACCTAAATCTTAGAAAGCAATATAGATAGTCTGGATACCATTCAGTGTTCCCAGTGCTCACTTGGATGCCAGAAAAATGAAAGCAGTATAATGGATGGGGATCCAGGTCCATCTCTTATCTGATCCTGTTGCCTATTGCCTAGGAACCAGTCTTACTAAAGTCCCACTCTAAAGCTGATGGTCTTGTTCCGGGCAACCTGAGGCTTTAAAAGTCACAACAGGCAGCTGTGTTGGCTCCTTGAGGTGGGCTGGGTGATTCAGGTCCTCTTCTGCTGCCAAGCAGAGAGGACTGGATCTTGTCTGACAAACATTGTACATTGAGATTGTAGCCCCATTTGCACACTGCATATTACAGAGAATTTACTTTGGCTCTTCCTTGTTATCTTTCTCTATTTAAAATTGGGAGTAATTCAGGGTGGAAATGTATTTCCCCAGAGTTTACACAGCAATACAAAATAGAACTGTCCTGTAATGATGCACATAAATAATTAGTAGTGCTCCAATAGAGATTAAGTAGGTGCTTCCGCAGTTCCTTGCAAAAGATAGCTACAAAATTTAAATTTTGAGTTGTAAAACAAGAAACTGAGTCTCATGTTACATTGCTGTAAGAAAAAAATATAAATTGAGCCCATAACTTCAATGTATGTGACTTTAAGAATCACAGGATTGTGGAATAATTTAGTTGGGAAGGGAGCTCTGGACATCATATGGTTTGACCTCCTACTCAGAAAGAGTCCCTGAGAAGCAGGTAGCTTTGTCAAATCCAGTGTTATTTGTGTCCCAATTCCAGTGTTTGACCAGACTTGTCCTAAAAAAAATTTGTATATCTAATTGGAGATTTTTGTGATGCAACTTGTGTACATCACCTTTTTAAATATCATTGTGCATCTCCTAGAAGAGCCTGTCTCTGTGATCTTCTATTAGGGAGCTGGAGACAGCAATAAGATCTGTAAGAAGAGAATTACTTCGACTTGCTAAATTGAAAAATATTGGACTTTTCCACCCTCAAGGCATTCTTCCTTACAGCTTTAGTGATATTCAAAAGTGTCTTCGAACAAAAGCTTTCTGAGGAACCTTTTATTTCTGAAAAGAAATCCTATTTAGGGAAACGTCCTTGTACAAGGGGTTGACAGGCAATTCTGCTTATCGTCACCTACTTTTCACTTCTCATCCACAAACTGAAGGTCGAGAACTGTAGTTGTCATTCTGAGCTCATGATAAGAGCAGGAACTTCCTCTACCACCCACATGTGAGAAGCACTGCAGAGCTGACTGGGTAAAATCTTTGCCATGCTCCATGACTCTAAGAGGACAAACTCTTAATTTACAGGATTTCATTTCCGAGAGAAGTGAAAACTGATGGCCTGCCCCTTTTAACCTCTCTCTTCTCTGGTACCTAAAGGGAAGCAAGGCTTGCTTTGGATTAGGTGCTTTCTTCCCTCCAGCTCTCCCTCCACCAGTTACAAGTTCTTTGGTTGCACTACTGCAAACCCCTAACATGTGTTTGCAGCTGAACGTATGCCTAAGCAATATGCCTGAGCTGAGTTAAGCTTTAGTTAGGTGAACGAGGTCTCATTTCCTCAGTACAGGGAAGACATGGGTCTGTTGGAGTGGATCCAGAGCAGGCCCACAAAAGTGATCAGAGGGATGGAGCACCTCCTCTATGAGGAAAGGCTGAGAGGTCTGAGACTCTTCAGCATGGAGAATAGGAGGCTCTGAGAAGGCCTTTTAGGACCTTGCAGTACCTAAATGGGGCTTAAAAGAAAGATAGGGACAGACTGTTTGGTAGGGCCTGTAGTATAGGACATGGGACAATGGTTTTAAAATAAAAGAGGGTCGATTCAGAGTAGATATAAGAAAATTTGTTTATGATAAATGTGGTGAGACACTACTGCCCGTTACTCAGAGAAGCTGTGGATGATCCATCCCTGGAAGTATTCAAGGCCAGGTTGCATGGGGCTCTGAGCAACCCCGTCTAGTTGAAGATGTCCCTGCCCATGGTAGGAGGATTGGAATAGATGGCCGTTAAAGGTCTCTTCCAAACCAAACTATTCTATGATTCTGTGATCCCACCACCCTCTTCCTCCCAGAGGGGCACTACAGAATACACCCAGGAACAGGGTGCTTGGCCTTTGTGCTTCTCTGGAGCTACTACTTGAGTGGGGCTGTCACCATAGGTGCAAAGTCACCAAAGTGACCTCTTTGGCCTTCAGCTAAGGAGCAGCACAGGTCAATTTTCACAGCATTAGTCTGCTTTGGAAACCTTTGTTCCTCCTGCTTGTGTTGAACAGCTTATCAGACTCTGAAAAGGTGACTTAATTTGTACCACCAGACAAAGACATCAGTGTAGGAATACAAATATTTTTGTTTTAAGTAGAGTCCAGTCTGTACTCCCCTCATTGGTTTTATGTGTATTGCCAAGTATGACCAATGATATAAAAAAAAGGCATATGGATTCCGAGCTGGTGAAAGAAATATTCGAGATATATCACTTTTACTTCTGGGCCATTTTAGTTATGCTGGAATTAAATCAGGAATAACTCCATGTCAGCCAGGGAAATCAGAACTAGATTAATGTGCTAGATGAGGCCAGCAGAAACAATCTTATTATTGTTCATGTCACTCGCAGAAACTCTCCTTTTTTTCCAGGTTGCTCACTAGGAAGCTTTTACTGTTAGAGTAAAAAGAGATTTTGCTGCTTCTTACGCATTCTTCATTCTTAGTCTTCATCTGAAGAAGTGTAGCGATAGTGCCCTACTTAGATAGATAAGAAGAAGATAAGAAAATGAATAGAAAGAGTCAGAGTTCAAGCAAGCTTCATTGTTTCCCTAGTCTGTCCTCCAGGAACAGAATTCTTTTCTGATACATTTTCTACTACTTTATCCATTCCACTTTTTAAATAAATCAAGCAATTGATCTACAACATTACCCTGGAAACGGAATCGACTCAAAGAAACTCACTATACAACTGAAATTTCCTCGTTGCTTCCTTGCTATCACCAATTTCCCTGCTTCACAGGAGTGCAGCAGCATGTGTTTAATCAGAGATCTACTGGTGGGAATTGCTTTGAGGGGAGCAGGTCCCATACAAAGCCTTTAGGAATGACAAATGTTGAGGACAGAAGCATAGATGCAGATCTGAGGTTAACAAGTCAGCATAATTTACCAGTTATTTCTGCCTGGATATGTTACATTGCCACTGCATTTATACAAAGCATCGAAGTAGTGCTGCAGCATGCAAAGAAAGCAACAATAATTCAGCCAGTTTTCATAAGCCTTTTCTCTCTCAGTAAGAGATAACACTCCCACAGGCAGTGCACTAACATTATCATTTCTATAACAGTGGTGTCTCCTGACCCTGGTAGAGATCATGGCCACATCTGCTCAGAGCTACAAAAACATGTGCTAAAGGTCTATCTCTGTTTCACAGTGTTTGTGCACTTATATAAGAAAACTAAAGACATGAGGAAAGTTAGTATTGTTGTCATCATTTTATAGGGAGGAGGTGGAGGAAATAAAGCACAGACAATGCTACCAAGTGCCCTAAAGCCCCCTAAACTCCATCTTAGAAACAAAATACAACCAGACTGATGGCCACACATTGGTAGGTAGTGACAAAGAGCAAGACCCAAAGGAAGATAGGCAAGTCATGATTTGTTTCAAAAATAACATCAGTGACATGGAATTAAATGCACAAATTTTTACCTGTGTAAGAAAGGTTTTAAAAATCAGTAAGCGCAGTATGAACCTACAGAAATCATATTTAAAATGAAAATGTCACATTGACTTGCTTATAGCATTTTGAGCTTTCACATGTGTAATAAACTAGATGTTGAAATGAGAGGTAAAAATATTGAAAGTATTTCTGTAAAGGATCAGTATCTCCGGGATGTGCAGCAGAATTACAGATAGATAACCCAGCTTACAGAATGCCCCATTTTCCAGTTATGACTATTTGCTCATCTCCTGGCTTGCCTTCTTCTAATGAGGCAGCAATCAATAGAAATTACAGCACCTAGGGGCACTGCAGCACATAGGAGATTAATATTGGAAAATAGTTGTAACCTTCCTATCAGGTACTTCTGGCATTGATTGCTACTGATTATACTCATGTACCTGAGCAAAAGTCCTGCAAGATTCACGTCAGTACCCGAGAAAACACAAAGGTGCTCAACAGTAATAATAAATCAGCAGTGAGGCTGTTACTGCTATCTCAGGGTATTGTGGGTAATAAAAATCTTAACTCAGTCCTTCTCCCATGGTTGCAAATGGCTTCTGGGATAGCAAGGAGTTATCTTCGTTGCCTTATCATCCCTGAATGTGTCTGGGTTCTAGGTGCCGTCATCATCATCATCCTTATCATCAAATGGTTTGGGTTGGAAAGGACTTCAAAGGGTCCATCTCATTCTCAGAGAGACAATGGCAGTTCATGGGCACTTCCTGCCCCAGGCCAGCAGAAGTGGAGCCCAGGTATGACCAGGTAACTCCTCCTTCTCCACTCGCTCAGTCTCTCCAGTGCTTTGGGCAATGGAAATGAAATTGATTCCTCATAATGGGAAGATAGCTTTTGTGGAGGGGGTCTGTTCCTCTTCCTTACCGTTGTTTCCTTGTCCCACATCCCATCATTCTGGTGCTGCAGCCTGCAGCACACTGTGCATACTGGGTATGCTTGTCCAGCATGTTTGTTTCCAAACCCAGATAAATGTGTAGCCTCATGGGCGGTCTCCAACTTGCTGGGGAAACTGAGTGCAGAAAAGGCCTTGGCCACCCAGTCACGGACCCGCAAGGGCACCCTGGGGGGAGATGCTGGGAGGCTGCAGAAACCTCTGAATTGCTCACCCTGCTCACCAGCCAACAGGAACACAGCAATATCCATTGCTCTTCCAAGGCTGGAAGCCATTGGACTTGGATGCACAATGTACTCTTGCCTTCCCTTAACACAATGAAGCAAGTGATAATGAGCAGGAGAGCCAAAGTGTACAATTAGCATGAGCACCAACTGGTTAAATAGAATAAGAGACCTGAATCATCTGTCAGTCTCAGTGTGCACGGCTCTCATGAACTTTTCCATAAGGACTTTGGCAAATAAAGAAAGAAGTCACAGCAGCTCTTGAATGGCAGGGCAATATTACACCCTCCCACCTTTCTTTTCTATTTTTCCCCTTTGTGTATTTTCCTTGGGAAAAAAAAATATTTTTGAGAGAAAGCTGCAGGAAATTTCCAGCTGAATCAGCTCTTGAGAATTTCCCCCAAGATCTCATTTGAGTTTGTTCTGCTCTGCATCCCAAAGTATACTGACTGTGTATTTGCTCAGTGTCTGTATCTCTGCAAGTTCATTGCTCACTGTGAATGTTAACTTGTTTAATCATTCATCCTCAATTGCAGGAACTATTTGGCTGTTCAGATCAGGTTTTTACTTTCTAAAACCACTCCACACATTTGCTGAGGTGACTACTTCTGCTCATACTGATCAGAAGAGTAATCATTGATTGGATCAGCTTGCATATGCTTTTGCTCATATTTGTTGACATTTCAAGGACAGAATATTTCAAGGACATAATTCTCTTATCTTTTTGGATGATGCTGAGATGAAAACAAAATTGTTACATCTGGTGAGAGTTAATTATATTTCAAATCTGTTGCAGCTGAGTTGGCTTGGCCAATAAACACTAAATAGAACGTGCTCAGTATTTGAAGACTGAGACTGTTCTTTTGTTCAAGTTAGTTTTGTGAGTTAATGGCTCCATGGAAGGATAACAAATAAGCTTTTGACAGCCAGAAACCCTCTGCTCTGTGCTGGATAAAAACCTGAATAGTACTGAGACCAAATGCAATTTAGGTTTATATTCATTCAAGGGCATTGCGCTGGGGCACGTGGTCTGGCATACAGAGCAAAGGAAGGTAAATCACTGTCTCTCCTTACTCAACATAATCTTACACAACTGTGAATTTGAAGCTCAGGCTTCCTTCTGAATAAGGCCTGAAATAATTTTGGATTTGCTTTTGTTTATATCACATATCAGTGGGGAACCCGAGACATGGAAAGAAACAAGAATGGAATCAAGACTTTCTGAGTTTCAATTTATCATCTGCCTAAGGAGATTGAAGGTTTAGCTCCTCTAAGCCTTCAGCAGAACAGGGAGGAGGCACGCAGGTCAGGCAGAGGGCTTTTTCAACAGCAAGAGAACTCCATGCTGGGAACAACATCAGTTCATTGATGATCAGGGGCAAGAGACAAGAAGTGGTTCCCAAAACTCCCAAGAAGAGATACATCATTCTCTGGGTGCTGGGTGAAACAAACAAACAAACAAAGGCAACAACCAAAATGCTCCTGAATACAGGAAGCATTGTGTTAATCCATTTTAAAATTAGCTCTATAAACCTAAGAAATCCTTGCTTTCTGACCATACTGCTCAGCAGTAGACTAATAAAATCCTACCCTGACCTGTTCTTAGGGACAGTCATGGGTTAGGGTTACCGAAAATGAATCTTTTCCATCCTCAGGCTTCTTGTTAGTTTTGTGGTGAACCAGTGATGACAGATAACTGCACAGCCAGGGTTGGGCAGGCCAGACCAGTGCTCACCTCCTCCTTGACCATGTACACCTCTGCTGATTTAATATTAAATATGGTTTGGTCACTGGATGGTCTATCTGCAGATCAACTGTGCTTCCAGAGGGGTCAATGACAAGATGCCGACGAATTTTAAATGGCCAGGACCTGTGAGAATTAAGAAATAGCAATTGCAATGGCTGAGAAAATTTGTATATGAGTGTCTTTATAAAGTGAAGATAATTCTGAAGCAGTGGTACTCATCAAGATCCATAAAGTTCTTCTGTAGTCCTGTTTATTTTCCTAAATGCCTGCGTTTTGCATTTTGAGTCATCCCTACCAAGTTGTTACCTGATGCATTTCCTGCAGGACACAATTAAATCTTTGCTGCGAAGCTGGGTTGAAGCAGCAGCTCAACCGCAAAGACAACTAGTCCTTAATATGCCAGAAGCTGTTGAGGCTACTGGGAAATGAAGTTACTGAATGTGGTCTTGATCTTGTGAAAACACCCAGTAAGAGATACCCTGTCACATGACGAACCCCACTGGTCCTAGGAAAACAAGAGACCAGGGATGTCTGTGGGCTTGCATAAATGTAAGGGTCTAAAGTTACAGGAACACTTATACCAGTGCAGTGTAAAAGCTGTATGAAAATGTCTTTTAGGATCAGGATATAGATGCATACTGTGAGCCATTCTTTAATTTTAAATAATTTTTCTCCCTAGGGAGGTACTAACTATTGGGTTTTTAGAGACTTTAAAGCGGGCAGCCTTGGCAAATATAACGTCATTCAATGAGATTTGTGAAGTTAGAAGGAATATTGAAATTTCATGCAAAAACATCAGTAAGTCTCTTCGTATCAGCTCTTTTATGACTGCTGTGGATTTACATAGGTGTAATGTCTTTTCCTCATTCTGACTAGATGCTTCCTCTTCTCCCATAATCCTGTGGCCTATAAATATAAAAAATTGTAGATGGCAGAGTTTTCACTTCTCTCTTAAATCTTGCACAGGCAGGAAAACACAGGCCTAATGGGTATTTCTAAACTTCTGAAGGAAATGGAGGGAAAAAAATACTTATGAGAAATCAGATCAGCTTCCTTTATCCTTGAATCTCAGACAGAAGGATGTCTTTTCTGGCCAAACTGCAAGATCAGGTACAGCAGATGGGACTCAATTCCCAACTCAGCCCCAAGAGGATCTTTTGTTTGTCATCTATAGATGAACTGATTTTCCTAGGGTTCAAGCACAAATGGGCATCTTAGGGGTAGTTTGCAAATCTTCATACCTTTCGGAGTGCAACAGCAGATTAAGTGATTTTGGTGAGATCCAGAAAGTTCTGGGCAGAAGTTTGGTTTCTGCAAAAAAATTGTTTTGGGTGTGTGTCTGGGTCCCAGGGAAGGAAATGAGTCATAAATGTTGGATGCTCAGATCCACTGGGGTATCTAAATCTAGAGATAGATTGCCACTTGTAGTTGTCAGAATACCCTATAAAGTCTACCTCAGCTTCTTCTCATGGTGTGAACCATTCTAGAGAGTGCTTTCATGTCAAAAATGACACAAAAGAAGGGGCTGAGAGAGGCAACTGCTTAAGCTGACACTGCTGCTGAAAGAAGGACAGTCCCAGGAGTTTGGTGATCTTCACTGTTGAATAGATGTTTTGAGGAGACACAGATCACAGCTAATTTTTAGGAATAACCTGTTTTGTTGTTAACAGAATCAATTGTAATGAGTGATAGCAGATTGTTAATTCACCCCGTGTACTCACCCATGTAGTTATTAGCCCCTCACTCATAGCTGAGTGGTTGCAGCAGTGTCTGGAAGTCCCAAGCCCTGCTGCATACTCAGAAGCTTGGGGTCAAACTGGCTCATCTGCATACAGCAGCTGTCACACTCCTTGATAAAGTCTGAACCATGCAACCTCTCATTGCTGCCAGGGGTTCCAGCAGACTCCTGTTCACTGAGTTCTTTGATTCTTCTGGACTACACAGCACTGCCAGTGTCTAGAGCAAATAAATCTCTGGAAGAGTTTCAGGCGCTACCTTCTCAGTATATACCTTCCCTCTCTTGTTTTCTGGTGACAGCATCACCTGACCAGTGTTTTGTGACTTTTCATTACAACTGGATGTTTTTAAGAGCAAGCAAGAGAGAAACATCAACAGAATCACCTTGAATTGCCCAGCCAGGATCAGTCCATGGTGAATGGCTGGAAGGGTCTTTTTCTTCTGCCCACTGAGTTTGGACATCACATATCAAACTGGAGCATTTGGATTTTTTTGAAGTGGTATTGCCTTTAAACTAATGAGTTATTTAATTAGGAAAAAAAAAAAAGATTTCCTGAGTTTTTAGTCTGCAACTAGAATTTCAACCATTTTTAGTCTTAAGTTTCACTTGTGAACTTAAATGAACTTGAAATATGCCTGCAGCTCTGGCACTAATATGTCACCGACGGGGAGCAGTAACTGACAAAAGACATAACCTGAATGCAGTGAGGACCATATTTCCTCAGCTGAAAATATGATTGACACTTTTTATTATCAGTTGAAAAACTCCACATCTTAAAAATGTGTGATAGGTAAACAGCAATTTTTTGCTGCATTCCCAAGCTGAAAAAGCAGCTTGCCAGGCAATTTTTGGCAGAAAACAACAAAAGCTTACTATTACACTTGCAAACCAAGTGAGAAGCAGTAAAAGTGTACTGGTGTAAGAAAAACACATGTAGACTAAGCTTCACTTGATCCCTGATGAAAAATGGCACCTTATATTTCCACAGATATTTATTTTTATGATTTTTATGCCTGTCATCTTCAATTTCTTCTTTTTCAAAACATCTTGCTGACATTTTTTGAGAGTTTTTTCAAGCTTCTGAAATCCCATTAGCATCTCTCACACTCTCAGTCTACAGGGCTTGACTGATGGTATCACTATAATGTTGTCTTTTACATTTTCTTACCAGTCTTTATGTCTGGAAAATGATGAAGTCAAAATTTATGGTATTACCCCTTGATGACCTCAGATCAAAAATTTGAAGAAAGGCTTTTAGAGTGTCTTCTCAATTATTTTTTCTTATTCTTTATGACTGTAATACAAGAGTAAGAAAAAACAGCCAAGAAAACATGCCTGGATTTGGTGTGGGAAGGCAAATTTGCTTGTGTTAGTGCTGTTATGCAAATGTGAACCATTTTGCAGTGTAGTCTTTAAGTTATGGGTTTTTAAGTTGGAGAGGGGGAATCCCAAGGGCAGTCTTTGCTGAGTAGGGAGAAACATCTCTCATATGTAAGAAGGACACCTTACTGCTAAATTCAGAGGCAATGATGGGTGAGGGGGTGTACACTGAGTTCTCTTCCCCAACAAAAGGCATCTGTATTAAAGACTCTTGAAATGAGTTGTTGGACCAGAGTCCTTCATGGAGTCACCGTTGCTTTGTGGTGGCTACCTGAGCCATGGGACAGGGCAGAGACTGGGCCTGTGACGCTTGCTTTGACCATGGACAAAAAATAAATCCCTTGATTTAGCTATCTGTGATTAATGCTTAGTGCTCATGGTCATTGTCAATGACTGAAGTGGTAGGGATGAGTATTTCAAATACAGGTTGGCATCTATTGCACAGCACCTTTACCCATTTTGGAAGAAATTTTAGCTTTGGGCTGCTTATGCAAATAGTGAATGTTAAATAGCAGGATTAGTAAGAGGCCAGAGGCTCAGCTGGAAGAGGCAGAAGCAAAACAAAGAGATTTGGCTGCTGTAAGTATCTTCAAGTGGGTCACACTGTGGTATCTGTAGCAAGATATTAGGCATACGGCCTATTGAATTAGGCCTGTGGGAAGGTCTGTTGGATTCCTGAGCAGAAAAAAATGGGCAAGTGAAGATTCATAGCTCTGAAACAATTTTTGCGCTGTTTACTAGACAGCAGGGCAGTCAGGTATGGTGTCCTCTGAAGGTTTCAAAGGCATTGATTGCATTCACAGCATACTGTAGAGGAAGAGTGCCAGTCCTCTCAGCCCATCAAGCTTCTGGTTGCCTTTGTCAAGGGGTTATTCTTCAAACAGACCCATTTCTAGGCAGTCTCATTCTCCACTGCTACCCCTTCATCTTTTGACTGTGCTGGTTTCTAACAAATTAACCTGCAGTCCTATTTTACAGGTTTTGTTTTACCGTTTATCTCCCCTTAATCTGGCTGCTCTTTGCTGTCTCATAATTCATTCTGCATGTCTCACGTGGGCCATTGCCATGGATGGCTGGTTTCTATGAGTCCCTCTCTTTTGTCACCTTAAGACTGTTTTCCTGCAACTTGAAACATATCCAAACACACTTTTATGTGAGCTATCGTCATTTTGAGTTCTGCAGGATTTATTGTTTTCTGGTATAAATATAGATTCTTTGAAAATATACAATTAGTAGAAAAAACCTTCAATAGGGGTTTTATTTTGGGGTGCTTGGTATTTCTCAGATAAACTCGGTTCCAGCTCACTTGTCTAATAAACACTATATGATTGTAGTGGTCAAAGTCTGTAGTCCCTGCTATATAATACATTTTTCATTTATCTCCTTCTGTCACTGTTGGATGGGAATTGATCTGTTTAAGTGTATGATATGGTCTCTTACTAATGGCTCACAAATCTCTCTCTGTCAAGTGAGTGCCCATATCACACAGTAAAATTCATCTCCACTGTGGAAGCCTCTCAAGGGTCTGAGCAAAGCTGGTCACACTGTCTGGAATAAACCTTTTTCTTTCTCCTTAGACACTGGTTTATCTCAGAGTATCTTAGCTGGACAAAAAGACAGATGTTTTTAAAGCTGTTTTTATACTAAAAAAAAGTAACCACCAGCTAGAATGGGTTTGCTGTTGTCTGTCAGTCTGAAATGATCTGAGTCCTGAATGTCAACATACATGATATTTTTGAACTGACATTTTGGGGCCATTATTTCTTCATGGAAAGTTCAAGCACATTCAACTATCCATCTCTTTTTGGCATGCAGCCAAACCCTTGAAATTCAAACTGAGCAGAAAACCTTTATTTTTCTTGTTGTTACTGTGGTAGTTGTTATTATCGTCATCCTCCTATTTAATTCTTACACATGTCCCGGGACCAGCAGCGTCAGTAGTCAGTAATGATACAATTCTGCAAGTTATGGAAAAGGTGTAGATTTAGGATAAGTCTCATTGCAGCCTTGATGCTGTTGTCAAGTCAGCTTTTCATAGCCCTACCAACCCTTCAACTTTTTGTATTACTTTTCCCTTTCTGCTCTCATCCTGACTGATGAGGACAACTTTAATGCAGCAAGACCCACCATGCCACTGTAGCTGTAAACCTATGGAAACAGCATGAAGTGCCAAGGAGTTCATGTTGGTGAAGAAGGCAGGTCTCTTGACAGAGCTAGAAAGGGTAGATGTGCTTAGCACACTGTCTCGGCCAAAT
Organism: Lycocorax pyrrhopterus obiensis; assembly: GCA_014706295.1. Classification (NCBI taxonomy): domain Eukaryota; kingdom Metazoa; phylum Chordata; class Aves; order Passeriformes; family Paradisaeidae; genus Lycocorax; species Lycocorax pyrrhopterus. Next base: position 84,041,769 of record JACSVZ010000001.1, read on the forward strand.
TCCGGCCTGACTGTAATTTGAGGTGTTAATGTGGTGCCTGTAAAGCTTTACTCAGATGAAAAGGAGGCTGAATTACTTTCAAAGAACTTTCAGCCTTCCAGCTCAAGAATGCTAGGATAGGCCAAAATCAGGCAAGCTGTGCTGGCTTGTTTTCTCTTCTTTTTTCCTTTAGTTTCCATAACACTACCTGGGGTTTGGATATATAACATACAAGGGACTCGATGCTGTGCAGCTATTCATTCCTCGATGCTGTGCAGCTATTCATCATTCACCCTTCCTTCCTGGTGGCAAATGGTGCCATCACTATGGTCAGGTCGCTGCCTGTCCAAGCATTGACCCAGCACCACCATGTTCACCACTAAACCATGTCCCTGAGTACCACATCTACTCCTTTTTTAAAATACTTCCAGGGATGATGATTGTACCACATCTCTGGGCCTGTTCCAATGCATGATGACCCTTTCAATGAAGAAATTTTTCCTAATATCTAATCTAAACCTCCCCTGGTGAACCTTGAGGCCATTTCCTCTTGTCCTGGGAGAAGAGATCATCCCCCACCTCACTAAAACCTCTGATATCAGTACGGACTGTTGGCTTCACAACCCCCTTCCTCCCTCTTTGTGTATAGCCAAGCCCTTCCTCTGTTACCTGCTTCCTCATATTCTCTTCTTACATCTTTTCTACCCCTCCTTAAAATAAGGTATTTCTTATGGCCTTTGCAGTTAAACATCACTCTTCCATTTTTTTTTTCTATTCTCTGCCTTCACTTCTTGCACCATAGGCTAAAAAATAGCAATAAAGGTGCTGTAGTTTAAATTATTTCTTGCCTACATGGTCCTTACACAACAGAGATTTTGCAGATAGTATGTTCGTGTGAGGTAGCATTATTACTTCCCTGCACTCAGGGCACACATCATATGGAGAAGAATTCCCTAGTCATAGAACAAATGGGTAGAAAGTGTCACTGAAGGCCAGCATAAATTTTTGGCTATTTTTCTGTGGAAAACTTGGGAAGACTTCTAGATGCTTTAAAGAGAATTAATTCCTAATAACCTGTACCTCCAGCACTTCAATGACACTTCTCCAGCCAAGGTGGCAAACCCTCCATGAAATGGTGTGTGTGTATGCTCTCCTTTCTTCCCTAAAGCTTTCCAGCCAGGCTGGGAAATTCAGGGGGACTCTAGCTTCACCTCACTGGATCTCGAGACAGCTATATAGAAAATCCACTATATACATTCCTTGCCCTAGGCTGGGCTGTGATGGGTGCATACTCTCAAAGTACCTATGTGAGGGACCTTGAAGGGCTGCCCTGTAAAAGTTTAACATCTTAAGTGGTAGCATCAGATTCCCAGTATTGCAGAGTTTCTGGGCTCTGCACAGGGATTTGAAGGTGGGAATGCAGTGCTTGCAGTCCAGGAGAGACATACAGCGTTGCTGCCTCAGCGCTTGCTGCAGCAGCTCCTCTGATGCTGAGACACTCAGACTGCTCAGGTCAGTGATTTGTGTCCCTGGAGGCTCTGTCTGTGCCTGCGTGTGTCTGTGTGCGTGGGGACGAACAAGTCTGCAGCTATTCTGCAGAGCCAGTGGAGCTGGCTTAAGGTGATGGGTTGGGACACGCATGTGGAGGGGCCCTTCAGAAAGCATTTTTGGGCAGTGAGATGATGCCTTGGCTGTGTGGGTCTCTCTCAGGCACTCAGTGTTCTGTGGTGCCTCAATTCTTGCTTAAAGGAAGGCAGTTGCTGTATTTATGGCAGGAATTTGTGGTCACTGGGGATTTGTCTCCTTGAGCAAAGACTCAATTAACAACTGGCTTCTTCTACAGGACTATGAATTACTGCTTTCCTGGACCTTAGTGTTTTACTCCAGGTTCTTTAATGCATTGAAATTGGTATTTGCCCTGTGTAACTTTAAGCTCAGAGATCTGTTAGCCTCCATCTGTAACTCTGCTGGGTAATGGAGTGAAGCAGGCACTAAACAATGTGAGACCTTCCCACTCCCACACCTCTCTATTAGCTCTGTCTGGGGCTCATGGCCTCACTTACATACCTGCTACAGCTGACAAAACGACCACCCTTTTTCCACCCCAAATCCAGCCAGCTGAGTAAGGCATGATCCACTTGCATCACATCCACGGACTGTACCTGTTCCCCAAATCCAGTTACCCCATGGGCTATGCTCGGGCAAGCATCTAAGCTCATTTAGTTGGAAATGGGCCTTCTGCCAATTCCCTTGGAGATGGGGATCAGCAGGGCTTCTCCCTATTTAGCAGACACAGTCTCAGAATAGTGTTTTCCTTCTCATTTGGTATCTCTGAAATAGGACGATGTGGTGTCCGTTGAGAAAAGAGGCTTTGGATATGCTGCCTGTGAGATTTCATTGTAAGCTGATGAGCATACTTACCTACAGCAAATGCCAGTGCTATTAAAGAAGGATTACATACAGATGAGGAGTTAATAGCTTAGGAAATATTTGCCTAATATTTTCCTGGAGATGTATTGCCATTAATGAGCGTCTGACTCCCAGCAAATCACATCCAGGCAAGCAGAGTACAGCCAATAAATACACCATCAGTGGAAGAAAAATGGTGCTTTGGTGACTCCTGCATCCTACAATGCCTGTCCAAAACCTCTATTTCAGATGACAGGAGTGTAAGACAAGCATTTGCCCTCAGACTCTTCAGATTTGTTCTGTGAGTCATCAGACTGACAGTGTTCAAAATACTGTTTGTTAAAAAATAGAGAAAGAAATGCATGTTTGACATAGGTTTGGCACTCGCAGTACTTAAATATGGTGAAGACTCTGACAATTTTGCCCTGTGCTTAGATTTGAAGGTAATGAACAGCCCCTGATCAGCTTTAACTGCAGATGGCATAATGGCAACACCCTTTCTTAGGAAGAAGAAAGAAGCAAGAAGACCTTAAAGAAAATGTTTCCTTGGAGTCCAGCAAGAGTTTTGCTAAGAACAGTCTTCTGGAGCAGGTAAGTCAGGCAGAGGTCAAACAGGGTTTGGTGGTACCACTGATGAGTTTCTGCTTCAGACTGGGACTTCATGTGACCTGTTAGGGATGGATTTTACTCCACGTTCCCAGCATTTTATACTTCTCTTACATATCTAAAGCCTATCCCAGAGTTTTGCAGCTTAAAGACATCTTTGAATTGCCATCTGTAGCTGATGCCCTATTGCATTTCTGTATTCTACTGCAAGGCAAAGTCTTTGGCAGCGTCAGTGAGTCCCTGTCAGAAGGGAAGCCAGAAGAGGCTGCAGTGAAAGCTCTTTGTCCATACATTCCAGAGCAAGCCCTCAGGCTAGTTGCTTGCCCTGAGACATTAGTTAATCAGTTGCTGTGGTGTAGGGGCCAGCTGTGTATTGGCCTTCTACTGATGCTGTAACAACCCTATCACTGTTATAATATGTTAGACCTAATTAATTTTCCCTGGTTGCCACCACCTGGTTCTGCTTAAATCAAGAACTAATGAGTAGTTGACAGTAGTTAATGAGCTTCTGCAGCAAGCAATTCAATTTCTTCACTGACTAAAATTACTTATTTCTTCTGGGCACCATGCTCCCCCTCCCTGGGATATTTGGCACCATTAACTCTCCATAGGGTCAGGCAGGATCCATCTCCATCAGTAAGAGACTGCAGCAGTGGGTGCTGTCCAGAACTGCCCTCCTCCACTGAGCAGGGGAGCTGTGCTTTTGTCCACAGCTTTCCACACCAGTCTGCAGACCAGTTCAACTGTGTTTCTTTTACTGGTGACATGCCCAGCCAGCCAACACAAGCAGCCATGCTCTGCAGCCATATCACCTTCCTTGCAGTGATGGGCTTTGTAATGGTGCTTTTGGTGAGTCCTGCTCTGGTAGGGCTATTATGGTAGGTCTTCCTGAGTTGTCCAAGATCACAGAATCATGGAATGGTTTGGAATGGAAGGGACTCTAAGATCATCTAGTTCCAATCCCCCTGCCATGGGCAGGGACACCTTCCACTAGACCAGGTTTTTCAGAGCTCCATCCAACCTGGCCTTGAATACTTCCAGGGATGGAATTTTTGACAATAAAGATTTCTGTATAGATTGCTCATGGGAAGAGGATCTGCTCTGTGGCCAGATATTTAGGACTTATATCATCATTTTCCTGCTTTCCCACAGGTGCTTTAGGTGTCATTGCCTTGCTTTGTGCCAGCTGTTAAGTGCTCTGATTATAGAGAAACGAACAACTTGCTTATGCCTGATAGACACCTAAATTCTTCTGAAAATCATGGTGAAATGACTTCCTTAAGACGGATTTGGCACTTGGAGGTATCTGTACAACGGAAGTACTGCTCACTTACCTTGTAGCTCTGGTCCCAAATAATTTTCCAAACTGGGTGATAGCGTCTTTCAAACCACAAGCTATGAATGGATGACTGACTCCAGATACTTGGCTGCCTGTGTGAAGGGATCATTAAAAGGCAGTGGGACAAATGAGAAAATGTGACCATTAGAGACATACTCTATGCCTGGCCAAGGCAAAAGGCTGGAAAAGTTTGCCACCACTGCCTGAACTGATCATCACAGCATGTCTAGCTTCCTGCAATTTTAAGTACTTTCTGTCTCCAATGCATTTTATAAGGATTGTTTCCTAAGTTTCTCTTGCTTCTGCAGAATATAGTCTGGAGAACTGGCTCAGGTTGACCTAGAGAGAGGATGAAGAAGAAAGTACTTTAATAAGAGACCCTGCTCAATGTCAATTGTTTGGATTCTCTCCCTCTTTTGAATCTGTTGGAGAAATCTAAAGCATCACAATGAATGTTTAGATGATTAACCATCCTTGTGATCATGTGTGTAAAATCCCGTGGACAGAGCGTCTTTCCCTATAGTCTCAGTTGTGGCTCCCAGAGCCATATGGAGGCTCTGTGGTCCTCTGCAGACTGCGTTATAGCACTGTCTGTGTGTCAAAAGCAGTGTCCCCATCACGTTACTTTCTCTGCTGGGGACTGACAATGTTCACATGGCCTCCCTGGAGCCCACAAACCATCTGCAAAGATATTCCTGGAACGGCCAAACCCCAAGGTTCTTGAGCTGTTGGGATCCCATAGCACAATTGAGTTTATGCTCCACTAAGCTGCTCACAAGCAGCTGTAATGTAATTATTACAGTCCTTTTCCCTATGGCTGTGATGTCATAAATATGGAATGATTATTTAATTTTAAAAAATATTCTGGTAATTATTCACCAAGATGCTGATGATACTGAATTCACAGCAGAACTGTGGTAAGGAGAAAGTGGCTGTACTTCAGAACGAATCTTCTTGGTGGCAACTTCCATGCAATGAAGTCAAAAAGAAATAAAAAAGGGCAAGAAGGAAAAATGTGTCCTATTCTGTCACTTTTGAAACCATCCTCCTAATTCCAGGCTTGTGTCTGTCTAGTGTGATAGATGTGATATTTTGTCTCAAGACAAAATAAAAGCGTAGTATTTCTCTTTTACTATTCTGCTCCAAGGAAAAAAGACAAATTATGCCTTGTGAAGAAGCCATTTGCTATAAAGTGTAAAAATGCTTTAATATTAATATTTTATAATAAAATTCATGACATATTTATAAACACTCTATCAAGCATTTACAACTGAACCACAGCTGAGAGCTTGGACCGGAATAAATAAGCAAGGACACAGCTAGTATGAAATATACAGCTTAATTTTTATAATTGTGTGTGCTTTATTCTTTACACAAATGGAATGGATGCGCAGAGTATTTACACATAACAGGAGTGTAAGCTGGACAGGGTGTTTTGTAAACTCCAGTTCAGATTCTGAGTACCCCACACTATAGCTGGACTGAGGAACATCCTGCTCAAGACACGCGCGCCGGACATTGTGCCGGAGGGAGCAGCTTGGTGCGTACAGGCTGCTGCACTCAGAAATTCAAACTGGCCAATTCAAATTTAGGAGCACAAATCCAGAAATTAAAAGGCTGCTATCCCACTAAGAGCCAACAGTGTTCCCTTTTTTTTTTTTTTTTTGCCTTTTTTAATGCTTTTTTTCCCCCCTCGAAGATCTTGCCTAGGATGCTGGCTCCCATCCCCAGAAATGCTGTTTTACATCAGGGCAAGCTGCCTTTGCTGCAGGGCCAGAAGGTGTAAGCTGCTAATGTGGTGTGAGAGATGAAGGATTGCCTCTCGTGCTTTTCATCTTAAAGACAGAGTCTCAAAAGGGCCAATGAGGCATCAAGGTGGTAGTTCCTATAGCTCTTGGTGAGATGTCAGTGCAGCTGAAGCCTTCTGCAAATCCATTTGGCCCTTGGGGTGTCTTTTTGTTACGAATTTCACAGCACTGGCCTCAAAAGGATCTTGGTCCATGACTCGGGTGTTACAGTGAAATAAACAGTAAATAATGATGGAAAGTGCTGAGCTGCTGTTTAGTCAGGTGGCCTTGGTGTTTTACAGAGATGTAAAATAATCAGTGTGATGAAGAGGATGGATGTTTAACTTTAGGGGGTATAAACGGGATGGACTCCATTGAAATTAGAGGAGTGACCGTGATTTCCAGCAGCAGAGGTTCTAGGCTAGCTATATGCTGGGTAGATTTTAGATGTTATCTGTTAGCTTTGATGCTGATTTGTGTCCTAGAATGGAAACTTTCTTTTTTTAGCATAATGACCTCATTCTTATTTCTGAACCAACTGACAAAATGTCTGATTTTTAATGGGAAAGATAAAAGTTTATTCCACCAAGGAATGGGCTTTTGCACTTGAATGCAGTTGCACAGTGAGCCACATGCATAACATGACAGGCAAAATGTTCAAGAGGGAAAATATTGAGATTAAAAGCTGTGAAGGATAAAAGACCACTTTCTGTGAACACGGCAGATATTATGGCTTTAAATCTGCATCTGAAAAAGAAGGTTGATACTTCTTTCATCAACACGGTTTTTCCTACAAATATCCTCATGTGTTTTCACTCACTGAATCCTCTGGTCAGGGATACAATTTGAAAAACAAAAAGTAAAATATAAGAAAACCAAAACAAAAATACAATTTGACTGAGTGCTGAGGAGCAAGTAACAGTGAAGGTGTAACGCCAACAATTTCTCCATAGAAAACTAATGTAAATAGGTAGGTGGATGTTGTATACCTAGGACGCTGTCGCTGGCTCATAAGTGGTTATTAGCTCAGGTTCCACACTGCTCTCCAGGATGAGGATTATTAATTTCAGTGCAACGGAGAGATTTCTTATCCTTGATTTTCACCGAGTGGTTCCTAGGACCCTATCCACACCGGAGCATCAAACCATGCTAGCTACAAACACAATTACATCACAGAATATTGATCTAGAAACAGCCTTTACTACCAAAGAAATTACAAAGCGCTAGCATGGACAGGGTACCTCTGTAGGAAGGGGGATTAAGCAAGAAACAGGCTCTTTCACTGGCTGATGGTCAGATTGTAAAACCAGTGATGAAGTGCTGTTCCACTGAGCCCTGTTAGCAAGCTCTCAATGAGTCAGTGCATGGAAGATTTTTTATTTTTTTGTTTGTGGCAAGGAAAAATAATTAAGTTGTAATATTGCACATCTGCACAAAGCTAGCAAGATGTCATTGTGATCATCCATGGGTGGACAAAGCTGTGATAATTTTGTTTCTGCTTAGACCCTACGGTGCTACACACTGTGCCAGAACATGAGATATAGCACCAGGGGTGTGATCTGGCACTTTTCCTAAAGGGTCCAGCATTTGCATTTGTCTCATGGTTAGACGCTCCCAAGTCTTTTACATGGACAGAAAAGGAATCTGATTATGCTAAGCTGTGTCAGCACCAATATGGAGTTACGCGCCAATTGCTGTGGGCTGTGAGTTTGGACTTTTTCACCAGATGTAATTTTGCATGAATCTTACGTTTTTCTTCCTCCTCCCACTACCACCCAGTATGACCTGAACAGCTGCAATGCAAAAATGGACTGCAGCTCTGAGGATGCTGCAACATGGAACGCAAAACATCAACACACAAAACAAATGGGAGTGCAAGTCTGAAGGGAAATAAGACCTCTCACTGATTCTCTTGATGATTTGTTTTTAAATATATGTTTTATTTAAAAAAAAAAAAAAAAAAAGAAGTGCAATGTCAACTCTAAAATGGAAGCACAAACAACAGACAGGGAAAAATAAATAATGTTACTACAGTAACCAAGGACTGATGGAAAAATTGATTGTACTCAGCCATAGTGTTACTGTTCACCGTAAAGCACAGCACATGACAAAGCAAAACAGTTACTAGTAGGATAGTACCATAAAAGGCTGCATGCTGAACTAAGAAACAGAGAAGCAGATGTGATTGATTGCTTAAAAACAGAGCTGAAAATTAGAATGAAGTTCCTGCTTTAGGATACTTGGTTTTTCAGGTCTGGTGGACTATTTCCCAACCTGGGGCAATAGTATTTTGCTAGCATGGAAAAATCCATGGCTTTCAAAGATCTGGGGTCACTCTGTGGACTTCTGCATAATTATCCAAAATCAAAGCATTCATTAATTTATATTAAAAAAAAAAAAAAAAAGTGTTTCTAGCCCTTCTGGTTACAAAGCTCTTCTGGAGACTTAACTGAAACCCTTGTTTATAAATCTGCGCTGACCAGGCAAGAAAAGTAGTTAAAGAAGTGTGAACTTCTCAAAGTTACCATAGTTGGGCATTAAGTGTGAGAGGCCCCCTCAGGGCCACTAAAATGCCCATATTTTTAACCCTGTCACTGCTGGTGGCTTGTGCAAACATCCAGCTCATCGCGCTGTCCGCGGAAGTTGGCTGGGTAGATCTGTCAGCTGGACAGGGTGTAGAAATGTAAGCTTCAAATAGACAAGTACCAGAGAAGTCTATTTAGCATTTGCCCTTAAGACATCCGTAAGCGTCAGGGTTGCTGTAGCCACCAGCTCTAAGCATTGCACTCCTGCAGTGCAGCAGAGGCAGTAGTGTGGGTTTTATAGAGAACATGGTCCAGCAGCAGCAAAGGCAATTCAGTTTTACTGTCATAGCGTCTGTCGCAGTTGTCCCCTTGTAAGTCAGTGAAGAATGGCATCAGTATACAGAAGAAGGGCAATGTGAAATGAGAAAAAAATACCTCCTTCTCCCCTTCCATATACCCCAGACTGCAATTCCACAAATTTTTCCCAAATCCCTCACAAATGTCTATTGCCTCAGTTTTCGCTTTTAAGACCCTTGTTGACTGTGAAATGAATGAAGATACAAGTTAGTTGGTGACCTGCCTGAAAAGAGAGGAAAGATCAAATGCTTTTGTTATTTCCCTGAAGGAAACAGGAAGAATCATAAAACATTTGGTGATTAAGGGTGCCTCCTTCATAAGAGAGAAATTATGAACTGCATTTAAGCACTGACATTTTGCTTCTGAATAGTTGTCTCTCTCAAAGATGCATTTTCTTTTTGTGTTCAGAGAATTCCTACAGGGCAGTGAGTTCAAGAGATCTTTCCACAGGAGTTCATCATGATTAAACAGAGGCAAGGGAGAGGATTAAATTGAAAGAAAAACAAGATGACAACTACAATTTAAGGAATTATCTTGCTTGCCATTAATAATAGAGAATCTGTTATGGAAGAGGTATAATGTAACTTGATGGTCCTCTTTACATTTGACAGTCGCACAAGGGTGTAAATATTTAATCTTTCAATTAATTAATCTTTACAAAATATCTTCACAAAAACATTTTACCTATAGAAATTAGTTTCTATACATCAATATATTTTTATTTTTATAAATTATTCCATCTTTAAGTGCCTTCTATCAATATAAATGATAAAATAGACAATCAAAAATTTTAAAGCTTTTCCCAGTTGTATCCCTCCTTGTTAACATAGGTGCTGTGAATCCTAATACGTGTGTGTGTCCACATGGGAATGTGTTTGTGTGCACGTGTGTGAGGTGTGAAATGCTTCCATCCTCTCCCACTCCTAAACACCATCAAAACAAACCATATTGTTGGTAGCTCCTGATGCAATAGTGCTTCCAAAGGGAAAAAAAGAAATGCTTGACTTGGTTTCAGAAATCAAAAGATGTGCATAGTTACCAAAGTCGAGGTGTACCAACTACAAATGTGCAATGACAAGCTTAGAACAGGACCCACCTCCCAGTCAAGTCACAGTGTCCTAACAGTGACCTCAGTAGGAAGTGGACCAAATACTCTGAGCTTGATTTTGCAAGGTGCGTGTGGCCCTGATCTAGCAAAAATGCTTAAGCCTGTGCTTAGCTTTGAGCATGTGAATAGTCCTACTGGAATTGGTGGGACTGAACGGCATAGGGAAGGGTCACAAGTGACTCCAAGTCAACAGGCTACTCGTGTAGGAATTGGGGTCAAGTGCTGAGCGCCTTGCAGGATCAAGCCCTATATGAGGTTCAAGAGCTGGGAACTTCTCTAAAGCAATCAACACACTGAGCTCAGCCATTGAAATTGATCAAAATGTCCGCGTGGGCACAGGAGGTGGCTTAGCTCCCCTTGACAGAGGGTCTCCATGTCAAAAGTTTATACCTACAACTCGTGCTCTGAGCACACAACAGATTTGCTTTATCTGGTAGAAGTCTTTTTGTTCCTACCCTTTGACCCATCAGTGTCCTTCATGGCTTCAAACACTTTGTGTTGTACATTCATCAAAATTCACATTGACTGCAAAGAACATAAATGCAACAAAAACAGGAAAGCCTCCAAATAGTATATTGTAGTTTTCTTCTAAATATTCTCCCGTCGTAATCAGAGGTGCAGTGGCTAATTTATAATTTTTCCTTTGAAGGAATCCAGATGAAAGGCCCAGATTGTTCTTCAATTACAAGTTTGCATTGATTATATATATCTTCTAAGCTATCTCCTTGGACAATAGCTGCAGTAGAGAAAACATATCAATATTTCTTTAATTGATAGGTTCAGCATCCAGTGTCAGCAGATTTTCAGCATACTCATAGATACTGATGGAATGAGAAGGAATACTGGTATACTGAGATGTTGATTATGGAAGTGTCATACCCCTGAAGATGACAACTAAGTTCAAATCAATGGCACCCGCCTATGACAGAGACCCATCCCACTGCTTGTACTGAGAAGACTGAGACAGGTTAGTTCAGAGAACTAGCAGTTCTGTCCTGGGGAGGGCAGCACAAGAGATTCCCACTGTTGGAGGTCAAGCTTTAAATTTTATTTGATTTACAACCTACTTCAGCAGTGGGCAGCAGCAGATTTACAACCTTTCTGACCTTGTTGTAATGAGTTCACTCTTGGCTGCCAAGGTTAACAAGATCAGGCCCAAGCGGACAGAAGGTAAAGCTACTGTAACACAAAGCACAATGGTTTGCCGCTTAATTTGCCTTGGCATAGATACTCCTTCAGGATATCAAACTTTTCAGGAGTCAAGTGCCTCAACTGCTCTTGAATTTCAAGGAAACAATACTCTCAAGCCAGAAAAGTCCTTACTCTGGGCACACTATACTGATAGATACTCTAGGTCAAAGACAGAGTTGATCCAGTTGTTTTGCAATAAAAGACTGTATCTTGGAAAAAAAATGGTATTAATAAAAACATACCTGTGAAATATTCTCCAAATTCTTGTTCTAATTTAATTGCTCGATCATAGGTTTTCTTTGCTTGCTCCTCTGTAAGACGTTTATTCATTTCCCTAGAAACACAGAGGAAGTCATCAAAAAGTTTAGATTTTTGCTAGAATGGCTTTCAAAAGACATGTTCAACTGAATCACAGATGGATTGAGATTGGTACAAGAATAAAACGGTAAAATTCTTCCAACAGTTCATGGACAGCTTTAATATTTTCAATTTAATTTCATTCTTATGTAGTACAAAACTACTTCTTCAGACTATTTCCCATTCCATTTTTCTCCACTAAATTTTTATCTTGGGTTCACTACTCTACATTTTTAAACAAAATACAAGGCCCAAGTCTGAGATAGGCTTGAGACATCAGGAACCCATAAGTAGGTCTGGAATCCAGGATGTCCCACTCTCTGAGCACTCAGCACTCCTGCCTGAAGCTCCTACAGGAACCTCTGTATCTCCCAGACTCAGCTGGCAGTCTCAGATGAATAAGGTTGTACTGATTGCTTATTGGGTGCCAAGGAATATAAAAACAAAGACAGACAGTAACATTCTGGTTTTTTTTCAGTGTTTTGTTATTTGATGGAGCATTTCCGTTTCAACAGAAGCATTATTTAATAACTTTAAGGAATGAGTTGTCTTGCTTGTGCATGCTCAGGTGTTAATACCACTGTATACTTGAAATGAATCAAGCTCATGCTCATTCACTGCCTTACACTCGTATGCCTGTAGATGTCCAAATTATCAATAATAAATAGAGTTTGCTTGTTCTAGCATTTTTTCCCAGCATGGATTAATTTTTTCTTAAAACATGACAGAAATTTTCTGAGGCAACTAGGAAAGCAAGAGAAGGGAGCATCTTGTGTTCTGCATAAATCTGATTTTATGCCTTGCACTGAATCATATGATTATGTGGTAACGGACTGTATACAGTATGCCATGGGTGATGCATGTAGGAAATTATGGACATGATGGTGCAAAAAAAAAAAGCTCTATGAAGCGCACAACAGTATGAACTTGCTACAGCTAATTTCTACTTGGCTTGTGAAAAACACCCTGGAAGATGTCCAGGATGAAAAAAGGTATTTCTAGAAATGGCTTAAAGCTGCCTACCTATATAAGTAACCATATAGCTGAGAACACTGCTTAGAAAAATCTCTTTGGAAGTACTAATGCCATGGAGAAAGCAGGTTTATAAAATGAAGGCTAAGAAAGATTTCTTTTAAAATTTATGTCCGTCATTTGTAGATTGTATAAATAGGTTTAATATAATCTGTATGTTGTCCTGCTAAATTTGTAATACTACTAATTCTGTTTATTGGAAAGATTGCTATCTAATCAAGTTCAGGTGGACTTCGCATCAGCTACACCTACTTGAACATCTCTTTAGGTGACTGAACCAAAACCCTGTCTTGTAGTGGGACATACCACTGCAAATTCTTAGGCAAACTCAACATTTTCGTCTTACGGGCGTTTAACCAATATTTCAGACCTATTTCTGGTAAATTTTTGAGAAGTCTTCCTCAAGATCTTTGAATAGCAGAAAAGATAATACAAATAAAAATATAAGCAAGTGTTTAAAATAGGATGTACTTTGAAACAGGTAGAAATTTGCATTACACTTTCAGGTTGTGGATTTGCCTGGGGTATAAAACTGTGCTAGTTGTATTCCTGACTCTGCCCATTCTGTGCCCTTAGAAGAGGGGATGGAGAAGGGGGAGGACTGTGATGTCCATTTTAAATGATGAAATAAAATTGCTGTCATACTGCAGTCCCTTCTATTTCTTATTTCTTAGCTGGGGACCTGCCCAGCTGGTGAATTCAAAATATAGGGCATATTTTCCAAGGTCTTCCTCCTTTCCCAGTGAAAAGCTCACCCAGGCAGGTTCTTTCTTACTTCCATTTCTCATCCCCATGATCTCACCACTGTCCTCATTCCTCTAGAGAGAGAGGCTGATTGAAGGGTGTGAACAAGGATGCCTCTGGGAGTAACCCAGGTGTAGTCACGTGGGACTTGGAAGAGAGGAAGGGAGAAAGGAAGGGAGGAAGGGGTGATGGAGCAGTTTGTTTGCAGCAATGGCCGCGTGTTCTGATTGCTTTTACATGCAACAGCACCTCATAGTCATTTACTGCTGTGGTGATAAGTGTTAATAGGGTATTTCCAGAAAACCTGCAATAACCAAGTTTCAAGTGCAGGTGCAAACTGGATTTATGCTCCCTTCACTCTTCTTACTTCCACTATCAGATGGGTGCAAACGAGCATATGCATAAATGAAAGACTACAACTTTATGTGCTAATTTTGATGAAAGATAAGTCTTTTGTCTTTGTTTCTCTGCATCTTGTGATTATAAATTTTTTGTCTTTTGTGTTTTGACTTTGCTATTACGGTAGCTTTCAACTCATTTGTATGAACAGGAGTAATAGTTATGGCAGATAAACCTGTAATTTTTTGTGTTGCAGTAGGTACATATCTAAAAAAGACTGAATCACAGAAACACAGAATCATTTATGTTGGAAAAGACCTCCAAGATCGTCAAGTCCAACCTTTGACTGATCACTGCCTTTTTAACTAGATCATAGCACTAAGTGCCACGTCCAGGCATTTCTTGAACAGCACCCTTGTTTTATTGCCCTAAGTGAAATATTAGCATTGCTTTGGTTCAATAACAGAATGATTGTCATAATATTTTGCATCTTTGTAACCCCATTCAGTCAGTCTATTCGAGGATTTGCAGTTCTAACATCAAATCAACAAAGCCTTTATGTTATTGCCACTTTTCCGGTTCTGCCTGATGTATTTTTCAGAGTAAGGGCCACTTTTATTTACTTTTTTTTTTAAATCACTCCAGAGGCAATGCCAGCATTAAAAAAATAATGGAAATGTTTTATGAATAGGAAAAGTGTACAGTAAGATCTCTGTTAAAACCATCAGTGCAGAAGGCATGCTATCAGACTACCCTTCCCATTCTACACAGCAACAAAATCAGAATATTATTGAATTGTAGGGCTGGAAGAAAAGTCAGGAAGTCAGGATGGTGATGTGCAAGTATAACACCTTGTGCATCATTCCTTGTAATGTGGCTGGACATACAACAAGCTCATTGCCAAAAGGCAGGGCCGAGAAGAATGCACATTCCTGGGATGGGTCGTGTTTGCATTCTCTGGCTCTGTGACCACTGGCTGCGGGCACACTGTTACCATCACCAGACATGCATCTGTTGCAGGAGGCAGAGTGCCAACATTTTAGCTGTCAAACACATACCTATGGCACTACCTGGCATTTGCAGAACCTTGGGGGAGGGGAAGGCACAGAGTTTAAAATTTCACCCCTATCACAGCAAATTAAGCTGATAGCTCTTACATAACTGTGAGTGTACATGGAAAACAACTTGAGAACCACGTATTTTATCCTGAGTTTTAACTCAGCATGAATATCAATTCCATATTTCCTCCTCAGCCTTCTCTCTGTGGCACTAGATATTTCCCACTCCTCCTTCACCAGCAGGGTGGAACCCAGAATCAGGCCAGCACTCCAGCTGAGACCTCATCCATACACAGTAAAACAAAATAGCTGTCTATTGTGTCCTTACACAACACTGATATGAATACAGCCCACAGTGGCAGTTTCTTTTTTTGCAACCACATTACCCATCCATTCATATTCCTCTGTGATCCACCCCAACTGCCAGATGCTTTTCTGCAGTGCTATAGCTAAATTATTCCCTGCTTGTACTCATGCATTTCATTTTCTCTCCTTTGTCTGTGCTGAATTTCATCTTACTGATCTTACATTGAGTTTTGATCTTATCCCCAAAGTGGGTGCCACCTCGGACAGTTTGGCAGGACGGAGCCAACTCTTTCATTCCTATAAGTGCTATATTTGCCCCTCTCCAGTCCCATGGCTCCTTGTCTATCCTCTTACAGACCTTCAGGTAAACGAAGGGCTGGTGAAGAGGAACGCACCTCAAGTCTGACACAGGTTTAACCCCCTGGTTCGTGCCCTTGATCAGACTCTAAACCCCAAGAGCACCCATGGATGCATGGGAAAAGCCAAGCTGCGTGAGTGAGTGAACTTGTTGCACAGGTTGGAGCAAGTATATCAAGCACTGGCAGGGAGTCCTTCATGGCCCAGCACATAATCCCACATGTCCCATTCTGAAAGGTTCACAGCTATGGCTTGTTCCTTGAGATACCAGGATACAGTGGATGACAGGCTCTGAGGGCACTCTTCCCACTTCCTCTCAGTATTACTGGTTTTAGGGAACAAGCAAAATATAGACTCAAGACCTGTGTGGTGCCACTCGAGGCTGTACCCAAAATACAAAATGCTTGAAGAAGTTTATACTCACATCAGAGGCTCCCATGATTTGGGCTTAATGAAGATAGCAATGGGATAAAGTTGTGCAACTTGTAGTCGTTTGATAGCGTTTCCTGACACATCAAGTATACAGTGCTTGCCCTGTTGGAAACAGATGAGCATGTGTTTATTTTTGCAGACTTTGCTGCAGATCAGCCAAAAGATAGGAAGCAAATCTGCGACACAGTGCCCTGGAATGGGGCCATTACTGGCACACCAGGGAAGGGGGAGCCCAGGGCATGCGCTTCACTACTCTGTGTTCTTTCCTTTGCTTTGATGACAGCATAAATATACACTGGTGATATAGGAACAAACTTGGGGTTTATTTTCTACTGGGATGAAATTTGCAGGAGCAGGAGGATTTTTTTGAGATGAGGAAAATCTGTTCGTAAAAGTAATAGGATGTCCATGTTCTTAGTGATTAATTCAGTTCTTGTTTACGTCAAAGACTCCCCGTGTCACCTGAGGCAAATAATTTAATTTTTCTGTGGTTCGTTCTTTTGCCTCTGTGATAGTGATTTAATCTACCTGTCTTACAGAGGTAGAAAGAGTAGAGGAAGAGTAGAGGCTGTTTTGAGGAGTACTTGAGGCACTGTGTTAGAACCCTGAATCCATGGCACTACAGTCAAGTACTGAGAGTGCCAAGGATGATGTCATTCAAAGTCAGAGACTCCACTTGTGGAGTCATTACAAAGCCTATAAATATTAGGATGCTGTTTTGCAGCTATTTTATATTTTTGGCAGAGAATCATGTCTGAGACACAATGTGGAAACAAAGCAGATCATGTTGCACTGGCAATAAAACTACTGCCAACCTACCCTTTCTGCCACAAATCTCACAGACTGGACACTAGTTCCATATAAATTATCATTGTACTGCCCAGCTTCTATAAATTTGTGCTCTTGGATATCTTTTTCCATTTGTTCTCTAGAAATGACAAAATGATAATCTCTCCCATCCACTTCATAGTCACGCTTTGGCCGTGTGGTATCTGCATGAAACAAAAGACAGAAGATCAGGAAGTCTACAAAAACATTTAGTGCAGAAAATGCAGCTGTGGTTTGCTCAGTGCTGGGTCTGCTCTAAGTGAAGGCACTTGACCTCTGACAGCAGATCTTTGCCTACTACATATAATTTTCAATGGAGCTATGACAATAAAGCTGTCTTTTTGTAGTAATACCTTCTGATGTTTACCTCCAATCAACATAGGCTAAAATAAAATTAAGGTTTACAAGAATTCCACTTTTTGCAGCAGAATCACACACAAACCTCAAATATAAAATGCATTGCATATTTTAAATTTAATGTTATTACGGTGGTAAAATGAATTGTCATCTCATCAACTCAATTTAGCCTTATTTATAAGCCTGATTGTGTTCTCATCTCTAGTGGTTTTAAGTTAGTGTATTGCCAGAGACAACCATTTAAAATGAAGTACAACTGCAATCAGGGCCTCAAATAAACAGCATGCTCTAATGGTCTGAGATTTAAATACTCTGATTAATTCAGGGTCCAACATTGCTTTCTGATTCAACAGTCTATATCTCACATAAATCACAGATTATTCCCTATATTTATTAGTGGATGCTGTGCAATTGAGTTGAAACATTTTACATTTTACCAGTGTTTCAAATTTTTATCTTATTTAAGAAACCATAGATTGATTACTAAACTGAGTTAGTGACTGGAAGGTTTCTTGTTTAAAAAAGTCCTAGAGCTTTGGAGACAATTCTTTTGAGAATTTTTTTCCAGACCTTCACAACTTTTTTTTTTTCCTAATTTATTTGTTCTTTTCCCCTTTTCTGTCTGATGAAAAAATGACTTTTGAGAAACTCAACTATGTATAGTTCATGGATGCTGCTTTCACAGAAATTTACTTAATGTGTGGCACCAAGGGATTCAGTTCACTCAGCTGCAGAACTAGGAGTAAAATCATACTTACGTGGTACACATGACCCAAACTTATCAGGGAATTCAGATATCAAATCATCGTTGATCCGATCTTTCATAGGACCCAGAATAATAACAGGCCTGGTGTAATTAACTGAAAAACAAAAAGAAAGGCACATTTAGATGATCTTACCCGCAATGATAAATGAATTTACCCAAATATGTGCTAACCAGGGTTGTTGCCTTTATGTATGAAGTGAAAACTTAGGTGCACATTTTATTAATGACTATTTTATTTACTTACATGAAAAAGGGAATGGAATGAGTACCACGGCAGAGCTCTGTGATGGTCCTTGCACAAGTCAAATGACTATGTAGAAGCATAGATATATTTGCTATTGCTCAACAAGGCCACTCAACAATGCTTGCAGATGGACTCTTCCATGAGGCATTGAAAGGCTATTGCAGCATTTTCTCTCCTCAAGTTATATAACTACGTCCCCCATTAAACCAGATGGATGTGCTCCCATTTTAAGTTGCCTTTCCGTAGGTTCGTCTACCCCGGACAGTGGCACATATCACATGAGAAGCAAAATAATAAAGGCTTTCCATGTAACAATATTGCAGTAAATCTAGAAAATCTACATCAATATTTTGTAGATTGATTAACATACTGTACTAGTAAAGCCTGTGAGAACATGCTGGGGAGAGTCCTGGGAATGTTAAGAAGTGGGGGCTTCCAAGGAATACCATAACAGGTTTTTTTCATAGGAAAATAGACTGAGTGTCTAAGAAAAAGAAGCCACAGAGGAACTGGGACTGGTAGAGCAAGGCTTACTGCTCTGCTGGCCCCCAATCTCTGAAATGAAAAGCACAAGGAAGAGTGATAGAAAAGAAGATGAAACTTACTTTCCTGTCTTGTGACAGGTTCATAAGAAAGGATGCAGTCTTCTTGGCCTCCTGATGAGAGAAGAAAGACAAGAGTTTGAAGCTGATGAGCAACATGTCAGGTATTTAAGTTCGATAAAATGCTTCACATAGAGACAGACCAGGTTCAACACTTCTCTCTTGATAAGCCTCTCACCTGAACCATTCCAAAGTCCATCATAACTTCCATGTATGGAGACAGTTTTTTCCTTCCCCGCCCTCCCCTTTCATGTGTTTCAGTTCTGTTTACTGAAATTGGGCTTTTTTATTGACAGGCAACATGCCTTTATTTATGATTTGATACAAGGCTGTTTACAAGGATAGTGCAACAATTTAAGATGCATGCTTTTCTTACTGTTAAGGCCCTAACATGTTGCTGCAGAGTAAATCAACAAGATACCTAGACAGAACAATTTTTATCCATAGAATATATATATTTTGGTTGATTGTTCTTCAGTGCATAGCCTCCATAGTCTAGTGCATTCACAGCCTAACATCTAGCTATGAGCTATTTTCTGATCCTTATCCTTTCCCTGAGCACAGATCACAGACTCACAGAATGGCTGGGGCTGAAAGGGACTTTCAGCTTCTGGAGATCATCTAGTCCAATCATCTCCTGTTAAAGCACCTAGAACAGGTTGTACAGGATCATGTCTAGGCAGGTTTTGAATATCTTCAGTGAAGGTCTCACAGCATCATATTTTATACATTTGTTCTCCCTCTGCCCTGTCAGGACAGTGCTGTTTCCTCATGGTGACATTTAGGGGACTAAAGCAGAGAAATTTGCCATGAGAAACAAGTGGCACTATATGGACCATGACTTGGGTGCAAGTGTGCAGTCCCGATGCATCGCTGTCCTCCAAGGGAGTGCAAGAGGAGAGGGAGGAGGATTCTCCACCTAAAGCATGAATAATTCCTGCTCATTTCTCTTTCTGGGTCACTGTCACATACTTGGTACCACATGAGGGCTCTGGCAGGTTCTAAGTACAATTTAGCAAAGTTTAAAATGATGATTTTATTTTTGCTCAGTTCAAGGATTGTCTCTGAGAAGACCCACAGATGGGATTTTGCAACTAATTTAGATACTACAGAAGAAAGAGTATCATAAGGCATACCAGTGCTTTATGAAATAGACAGGGTTGCCTTCGTTTCATCTGCTTGCATGCACATAAGCCTGTGTTACATTATTCTGGTGGGCTCCTGTCAAACCAAAGTGTGCACATAGAGGGGAAGAGTGCTGCCTTGCCTGATGGAAATACATGTAGGATTTAGAGGGGGGTACACCTCGCCCAGAAGTAGCCTGACTGCTGTCTGAGTTGCCCTCGAGGCTCCACTAACTATATTAATAAGCTTTGTATTGGATGCAATGCCTAGCTCCCAAGAAGGTATAAAATTCTTTGTGGTTAGATCTTAAGCTGACTCTCAGCCCATTAATCTACTATGTTGGTAGATTTTTGTGTGTGTGATGTAGTATCTAGGCAGAAGTGACAAATGCATAAGAGAGCTCTTCAAGTAAAAATAATGTAATTATTGACAATGAGAGAAATAGCAAATAAAAAACTGTACTGATGTGTTAGGAGAGAGGGAGAACTGACAGGACCAATTCCAGCCTAGCAATGGTGCTGAAG
Source organism: Lycocorax pyrrhopterus obiensis (assembly GCA_014706295.1). Lineage (NCBI taxonomy): Eukaryota > Metazoa > Chordata > Aves > Passeriformes > Paradisaeidae > Lycocorax > Lycocorax pyrrhopterus. The sequence goes on from JACSVZ010000001.1 coordinate 84,062,141, forward strand.
CAGCAAAGGAGAGAACATAATTTTTAATAAAAGGAAGAGATTAGACAGCATTTGAGAATAAGGTCACATGACAAATGAGGGGTGTGGACAAGGATTTTCTTTTCTGTTTGCAAATGTTTGATATTGTAACCATTTTTCTTTGGCTTTTTGCAAAGTTGGAAATCTAGAATTATTGTTACACTAGGTTTTATGCATCAGATGTATTGGTTTCCCTTAAGTTTATCAGTAAATTTTAGGGTTGATGTAGAACTCAGGATGTTTCATTTCTCTAGAGATTAAAAAATCCACTCTCCAGGCTGGACAAAGATGGTCCTGCTTTGTCTGTCCTCTACCCCACGGGAGCCAAGGCTATATTTTTCAACAGTCTGAGAAAGTCAGTCTTGGGGTGGGCGATGAAGCCATCACATACCAACCAAATGGAGGGGAGCCTGTCTGTACAAATACCATCTTAAACTTGAAAATACTTGTTTCATTAGCAAACAGATCCATGGCAGGAGTTTCACTGCACTAATTTCAGAAACCTGAGGCTTGAGTGCTTATGTCTAAGCTAGTCCCTAGACACTTTTTGGAGCCAATGGCTGCCTTCAAATGAGCTTATTCTAAGACATGAGTCATCTGACCTATTTTACATGTCTACTTTGTGAGGAGAGAAAAAGTCAGAAGGGTGAGTTTGTCTCCGTTGTCCCCTAACAGCATTTAAACAGCAAGGTCAGATGCTGTTTAAAAGCCAAGGTCAGACATCTGCAGTTAAGCAGCAGAATCTCATGGGAGTGACAGGGTTAATAGCAATTGGAAGAAAACAGACAATAACTCTGAAACTATTGTTGTTTTTTTCTTCCTGTGGACTAATACTTGGCTTTGGCATAGATTTATAACCAGCACTGATAAGCCAGCACCGATTTTACTTTCTTTTTTGCCCAGTCTCTGGCAGACATATCTCCATGCTGAAGGTTTTGTTACATCCACACTCTCTGTAGGGTATGGGCTAGGGAGAAAAACAAGACTGGTTTCACAGAAGTCTTGTGAAAGTGCAGCCAGGTTAAAGGCAAAGAAAAATCCTCCAGCCCACTCAAATTGTGCTGAAGTTTTAGCCATTGGAAACGGTTGGAGTAAGTAAGGAGAAACTTCGAGGCTGACTGTGGTACACAGGAACTTAAAGACAGACATCTTCCCGAGGTAAGGATCTTCAGCCCTCAGTTCCAGACTCAACATGGGAGTGTGGGGAAAAGCTGAACCATTTCCACTACTTTTCTTTCCTGGAAAAAGGACTCAGGAAGCTTAAATTTCTAAGTGAAAAAATCCTGCCATGTACTGTCCAGACAAAATCCTGTAGGTCCTCAGAGGCTGTTTTGCACGTTAACTATACCAGATGGTACTCTTTAATGATCTCCACTCAGTCAGTACTGCATAGTTCTGAAGTAGTCCATAAAGTATTAAGTATAATGAAGAGCTCTAGATTCAATCAATAATCAGATTGCTATAACCTTGTGATGGCTTTGAGCTGTAAGACACAGTGTGAAATCCATCAGGACACAGGCTCTTATCATTTGCCTAAGTCTCATTTACCACCCACATTAGCAGCTTAATTAGCACAGGTTAGCTGTATTGATCTGGAAAATCTTTGTGACATCTAACAGATAAAACAAAAAGAGAAAAAAAGAAAAAGATCTTTCTGTAGGATTTTGGTATGTTCCCCTGTCCTTCAGTAAAATCCCATCAAGTCAAAAAGAGAAGAAAATAAATAAAATAAGGAAACAGAAGAAAGAAAAAGGAAAGTTACCTAAATGTAATATAATTATGGGTAAAATTATTGGAGAAGTTTCACTCTCTCAGGACCACTCCCTGCTTCTCTTTGTTCTTGGTTTGCCTGTTGGTGTTTTCTCATGCTTGGGAAGAGAAGAATAACCTTGAGTTTTTTATAACTCATAACCTCTATAAATGGGGCAGCGAGGTCCTGCACTGTCAGATAAATTTCATAAGGAGTATTAATTTAATCTTTTTAAGGGATTTTATAGGGTTTCAGATGGGTTTTGGGCTAACATATGAATTACCTGACTTGTATTTGCAAGATCTTGGAGAAATCAATTTCTTGCTTTGTTTCTTCTTCACAGACTGCACTGGACAGTCAATACCCCAGCCTCTATTTGGTTCAAAATCCCTTTGCTGGGCCCCTATTTATGTGAATAAACACATGATTTTTGGTAATATATTGATAGCTATGGAAGGCTGGAAATCCAATATGTAAAAAGATCATCAGTGGTCTGAGCATGAACTTATGACTGAAAAGTTGTCTACAGGCAAAGATCAATACAGTGTGGATACAAAATGAGACTTCAATACTTGTGCCAATTTCAGTATACCTGAATAATGCAGCAATTCTGGGGAGCCAATGCAAGTGTCCTTATTAATCAATAACCTATTGTAATAATCAGGACTACTTTAACCTTGTTCTGAATCTTCAAATCTCATTAGAAGAGTGACTTGATGATTTGCTGACAGAGGGTAAAATCTTTTTTCTACCACTTTTTCTTATTTTTAACTTTTAGTTATGTATTGCCTCTCTAGGTAATTGGTGCAATCACAACCAGTCATGCAATTAGACTAAATAGATGTGACAATGTGTGTGTAATTTTGATGACAGCTGTAAAAACCTTTACTGAACTATGTGTAAGAGTGTTACAACACATATGTAGGAGAGAGACTTGAAATTCATGCCCATTATGAAAATCATGTCTCGCAAAATAAAAACTGATGAGTCCATGGTAAAAAATCTGTCCTTACAAGCTTGGTTTGAAAAAGAAATCAGAACATTTTAAGTTACAGGGCTCAAAATAAACTTTCAATCATGGTTTGATTAACTGGTCCAGGGAGCAGTCAAAATTGGCTGTATGTGTCCTTATCACAAAAAGAACAACTTTCTGCTAGACCAGTACTTTATATACCACTCTGCAAACTTGGCTTTACTGCTGAGAATGGGAAAAAATAAACTAACATAGACTTAGTGATAGCATGGCTGTGTGATTCAGCAGCAGCTGTGTAGCAATTCAACTGCTTTAAGAGCAAGCCAGCACTTGTTCCTGGCCCCAAAATACTATTCTTATTTATAAAGGGTTAGATTCTGCTCTCAAATGTGTCTGTGGCTCCCACTGAAATTAATGGAGCTGAAGGTTATCTTCTGGGAGAAAGAATGTTTCACTGTTTGCTCCAGCCCTATTTTTCATGACAAACCAAGTGTTGAGGGCACTGGCAGAAGAAATTTGGTTTACGTTTTGCAACTTCTTGTTGCTTAGAAGTGGTCAAAAAATTTTGTCTTGAGACGACATTGGAGAACTTTCAATTATATTTTTGAAATAAAAAATATCTGACTTCTGTCAAAAAACTGGTTTTTAACCCTGAGACATAAGCAATATTTCAGCCAAATACTCAAATTTTTAAGCAATATGTTTTTCTAAAAAATAATGAACACATCAGAATATCTCCTAGAAAAAGCCCAGTTGATTTGTAACCCCCCTATTTCTCACTGTCCAGCTTACAGCCTGGACATTTCTCAGACGCCTTCAATATTGTTGGTTTGGAATGGTTCTAGGAATGATCAAATAATACAGTTTTTGACACTAGCTACTTTTTACTAAATGCTCATCATGAGAAGCAAAAGTTAGAGAAATGTGTTAAAACAATTGCCAGAGACCCACCAGAAAAAAATGCAGAACACCTTACTCTGGACTCCAGCTGGCCTGTTTTTATAGATATGTATAAGAAGGTCCGCAGGAGAACACTCTGCACTTGCCAGCCATTTCTTACCCACACACTTTTTCTGTGTTCTGGCCAAGGTGTGAATTGCTGATTTCATAGAATCACAGAAGAACAGAATCATTTAGGTTGGAAAAGACAAGTATAACTCTGCCAAGTCCCACTAAACCATGTCCCTGAGCACATCTTTTAAATCCCTCTAAGGATGGTGAATTAACCACGTCCATGGGCAGCCTGCTCCAATGCTTGATAACATTTTCAGTGGAGAAATTCTGGCTAGTATCTAATCTAAATCTTCCCTGGTGCAACTTGAGGCCATTTCTTCTTCCTGTTGCTTGTTACTTGGGAGAAGAGACTAACCCCACCTCACTACAACCTCTTTTCAGCTGCTCCTCACCAGACTTGTGCTCCAGACCCTTCCCCAGCTCTGTTGCCCTTCTCTGGACACACTCCAGCCCCTCAATGTCCTTCTTGTACTGAGGGGCCCAGAACTGAACACAGGATTTGAGGTGTGGCCTCACCAGTGCCCAGTACAGGGGGACAATCACTGCCCTGGTCCTGCTGGCCACACTACTGCTGATACAGGCCAGGATGCCATTGGCGTTTTTGGCCACCTGAGCACTCTGGGCTCACATTTGGCTGCTGTTGACCAGCATTCCCAGATCCTTTTCCACCAGGCAGCTTTCCAGCCACTCTTCCCACAACTGAGAAAGCAGTGGGGCAGGCAGCCCCTTTCTTCCTGCTAATTTGCTGATGAAACAGAAAAGAATAGAGGCACAGGGACAGGGTCACAACCCCATGCAAATCCCTTCATTCCTCCAGCAGTTTTCTATTTGCTCCCCATGAATTTTCCAGCTTCACTTTTTTTCTCCTCTCAGTATGCTCCATGTCATCAGTGCACAGATTGAGGGCTAGATGAGTTTGCAAGTCAACACACATGGTGTCCTTGTAAAAGAACTTGTAGTGCCTCACCTTGAACACACAGACTCTGCTCAAAGTGACACCACACTGAAGAACAACTCTGCAATGTGCTGGGTCCAAATGGAGTGAACACAAACTCGGTCCTGTGGCAGTGGTGGATGCTGGGCTCCACTCCCAGCTACCCAGATGCAAACAAGAACAGCAGAAATAGTAACTGCATGCTGTCTTGTTCTGCCAGGAATGTTACCCTGGGCACTCATTATTTTTTTTCCCTTTCATTAGCAATAAATAAATCAAGAGGCAGTGAGGAATACTTTAGGAAATCTTCTAGGACTATGTCTGGTAATTACTCTTCCCACATCAGAGATGTCGATAAGCTTTTACAGTGTAGGGTCCTTTCTCAACAGCCCCATAAAGTGAGAACTGTAGTGAAATAAGAGAACTTCCTTTGACAGGCCTCACCACTCTTATTTCCATCCCTCACAATTTGTTGACTTCACTCTCTGACCACCTGCCTCTCACACTCATCTGATTTTTCTGGGTTCCTGACACATAATTTTTCTAGGGGAGATTTGCTGTGATGAGCTGTACAATGGGATGTACTGTCAACACAGCAGATCTCAGATCTCTTTGCCTGAAGATTCAAAGACTAATCGTCTGGACTCAGGAGGGCTGTAATCCTCCATAGGAGATATGCTGTTGTACCATGGCCACGTAGAAATTGAACACAGTCAGGTTAGACTTCAGATGCCACCATGGTCATCTGAAACAGTAATTTCCATCTGGGAACCAAAGTTGCTAATTTGTCAAGGTCATGCCTTCAAATATCATGTTAGCACACACTAATGAATCCTTAGCAAATGAAATCAGGCCCTTTGGGCACCAGGTTCTGTATTTTAAATCCTCTTTCAGTTGGCATTATCTAAGATGGGCTTCCTCTGCTTCTTAATGGCATAGCTATCCTATGGGCAGAAAAGAAATCCCTGCCAGCATCTTCTCCACCAGACAGAAGTTGTTGGACATACCAGTAATGAGTGGGGAAATCCAGCCAACAGGATGCTGCTGGAGTGAGACCAGAGCTTGCCCAGATGGAAACCACTCTAGAAGGAGAGTGACTGCCATGGGCAGTTGTTACTCCAGCACTACTTTTCCTTCCAAGTATTTATGTCCCAACTAACTTTCCCAAATTGTTTCTATTACCTTTCTTGCACCTCAGAACACACACTTTATTTTAAGCTTTTACACAGCTAATGAAGAACTGGCTACCTGTCCTGTCTTATGATCAAATTTGGTAACAGGCTTTTGTGGACATGCCCCAAATGTTTGGCTGCACCTGGGCCTCCTATTAAGTCTGCTGTTTTGGGCAGTTCATCAACCTAGATTCTCCTCTGGGCTTTTACCCTGAGCTCTCCCTGAAATATACAGACCTGGATGAGATTTGACTTGTGCAAACTTTTGAAAATTTAACCCTTTGATTTGTTCCTGATCGTAAAGTCAGTCTGGGGAAAGAGCATCTTATATGTCAATATAAATATAATCAAAAATAAAATCCCCCTCTCCTCCTGAGTAGAGGGCACATTAAAAATAAAACAGTTCAGAATTGGATCTTGGCAATTCAAGAGTGCCTACTGTTTTCTTGTGACTCTGGCAATTGCTTTCCGAGGAAACCTTTTCAATACGAGAGAATACAAACTAATTTACCATTTCTGAAAAGGATAAGGTTAGCGGTTTTGCTGAAACAAACCAGTGTTTATCAACAGAGCTCAACTGCTATGTGTTATACCATGACTAGTAAACATGAGGTATGATACCATTGATTACCTGAATGTATGTGGCTGCTTAGCACAAGTGCTGAGTGACTGGTGGAAAACTTGATTTGTTAAGCAAATGGCTTGAATAAATTAAACAACTGGGTGATCTAGCAAGAAGCCTGTCATTTTAGTTATCTTTTATTACATTTCTAGTCATTTATTTAATGCCTTGGGGTTTTTTTTTTGATTTTCAGAACTTCCAAAAAATAGTGATATTGGTTAAATTTATGGGCATTACTAAGAATTACCCAGAACATACAATCTGCTTCTTGGTTATATGATGACATGGAGTCTGTAAGTCCGACCAAATCAGGTGGCAGGGCTGGGACGTCCACCTACCTGGCATCAGTGACATTCAGTGGCAGTGCCTAAGCAGTGAATGTCTATCTTACTTTTTTTTAAAGACTGCAATATGAATTAGGAAATCTGTACTGTCAAAACTAAGGGCTCAACAAAATTTCTGGGACTATTTCCTAGCCCTCCATACAGAAATGCAAGTAAAAATTGTGACCTTGTAGAAAGGATGCCTCTTGCAGATTTGACTATAGCTGTGCAGTAACTTCACTCATAAAAGATCATCAAGAAACTTCCCCCTGCCCGCACTGAAATAAACTTTTGTCACTAAACGAAATAATCCTGACTTGCATAGGCTACCCAAAGCCAGGTTTAGTTTTATGTCCCTAATACATTACAAGTAACAACCTTTCTCCCTTCTCTTATAAAGTTTGCCAGTTTTCTTTTATAGCTTTGTACTCAAGACATGGTCATAAATTTGAATTCCAAGCCATTTGCTCCAACGATCTTTTTAACATTAACAAAAGAGTAGCAAGGAGAGAAACAAAATAAAAGAAACAAACAGAACAAGCAATGCAAAGTAAAAGGACTCTAATGAAAGCAGTAACTTACTGTAGCTACTTTCACTATCGCTGGCATTAGAAGAAACATGTTCTGCAAGAACAGTACAGCAAATTAAAGAACATAACCAAGCACCACAGAGCTGCAGAAACGTAAAAGAACTGCCACAGTCATGCAAAGGTAGTTATGCAGAGCGGAAATAAAAACTGTGCAGTGTCATCACCTGAAAATGCTCAGATATTTTACAGAGGTAAAATGAAAGCTTTCACTCTTGTGGCATTTCAGAAAGAGACTGTATGTATTAGCTAGTGATATGTGCCATGGCAACACCATGTCTTTTTGTGGTAGACAGTAAATGACATCTCAGACAACTTCATTTCAATGTATATTATGGTCAACTTGGATCTCACTTGATGTCTTGAGCAATTTCTTGAAATCCAAATGTCTGTTCATATTCTGCACTATCAGTGATGTGCATCATTAATGCACTGGAACTATTCCTGCTAAACTTCTAACCTGTGTCCATCTTTAATCATTGTGCACTATCCCAAAGGATTGTGCACAGTGATTAACAGATTAACATGAAAGTTGTCTTGATATCAAATATTGTAACTGTACCTGTTCTAACCTGTCCAAAAGGAAAAAAAAAAAAGAAGATAAAGCCAATGAAAAAACTAATTAAAAAAAAAAGGAAGAAGTCTTTTTCCTGACGTTGTTTAAGCTCAGGATTTGAGCTGGTGTTTGAAAACCTTTACCAGATCAGTCTGGATGGGTGAACAGGAATACAAGAACTATCATGATTGGTCAGTCTGGTGGTTTGTCAAGTTACGTGTCCTGTTGTCCTGTTTCTGCTATCATATTCTTGAAAGGAAGGTGCAATCCACATCATATAATGTTGCTGTTCCAAAATTGTAGTCAGCAGACTATGGACAGCAAGATCATGCTACATGCTTCCCAGGAGGTCTGCAGGACCATATTAAACAGTGTTGTCTCTGGTAGAAATGCTGATTACTTTGCATCTGGAAGGTCATGTGGCAGTTGAAACTTTTCAGCTGGTCCAGGACATTTAGAAGCCAATGGCATAATGGCTGTACAGCTGGGAGCACCCTGGGTTAATGGGAAAGACAGGAACAGTGCCAAGATCACCAATTCTCTGCAAGGTGCTGCCTTTCCCCCATGTACCAATCTAATGGCTTAGAGTTCATAGATTGGGAATGATGGGGCTACTGGAGCAGCAGAAATGAGAGGGGATGAAATCTGATAAAAGCAGTAATGGGAAATCTTGCTCTTGGGCTTAGGAAGAAGCTTTAAAAAATTCAACTTATGTTTTGAAGAAAACAGCTTAATGACTTCCAGACATTTCATAGCAAGTTAACAAGGGTTATCTCAAGATAATGTGCTATACAGGACCCTTAACAACTTTACTTAAAAATAGCAAATATCCTTTATAGTAAGAACTGTCATCAAAAAGCATGTCTGAGTTGAAAATTAACAAAATTTGGATGGGTGAGAATGTCTAGAGGTGTGCCAGTAATTTAAAACTAGGCGCAATATATTAATACAGGCACTACAGCCTATATAATACCTCGGTGCTACTTTTTTCCTTATCAGTTTGCAGAATTCAAGTACCTTTTAAATGGTTGGATGTTATGGCCAATTGTCTTTGTAAGGACACAGATATTCAGGAAGGTTATCAGATCTGAAGTATTTGACTTTTCTCTAGCAGGGAAGTATCTGCATTTGTTGCTAATGAGCTGCTATGACACTTAAATGATCACAGAATGGTTAAAATTCAGGTGGCAGTGACATTTGCTGTCTATCACTGACAAAACCAGTCTTGCAGAACCATTCTTTCTTGTACAAGAGATAAAGCTTTCATCTTTAAATTGTGAGCCACTGCATGGCCTTAAGTTAAACAATTAAAATGTCCCTTCAACAAATCAGTCAGAAACAGAATGATTTCCAAAACTGTGTGCATGGATGTGCATTCCTGCAATTAAAAAGCACATACAAAACAGTAGGCGATGCAGCATTAACACACATTTTGCTCCAATTACTTGGTGCTTAAGAAAAGGAATAAGAACTGAGGAACAAGTAGCCAAACACATGCAAGTGGCATTTTGTTTACATTATTTAGCTCTGGATACAGGATTTAATGTAGCTATATATGTAGAAATCAGCAGCAAGTATTTAATTCTAAACTGTGAGAAAGAAAAATTGTTTCTGAGCAATGGTCTGACATATTACACATATTGCAATGCCAAGCCTTGAGACAGGATTGCTGCATCAGAAAAAAGAATAATTAAGGTTGTGTGACAGAGAATAGGTTGCTAATGGTGAAAATTGGTCTAAAATTAGCTTTGGAGAACGCATGATCTTCTCTAACCTGCAAATGACTTCTTCCATTAGTAACAAATACTAATCTAAAATCCAGCAAAGTAACATACACTCCCATGCAAAAAGCTGAAAATGCAGAAGCAACAGCATAAACTAATTTTCTATTGATCTCCTCAGGATGTGATCATGTTAAAATGTTTAACTTTCCCTTTAGATGGAGAGGGACAAGTTGTTGCTGAAAAGAACAGTCTAGGCAGCAAAACACGTTCTAGGTATGCTACTCTACAGAACTGCCATGATGGGAACAATAACATACTGTCAGAAACAAAAGGTGTTATTACAAAAGAAGTGAAAGTGTCTGCTCGATACACTGTATGTTATTTAATACCGTCATGCAGAACAGAACGATTGAAACATTTGTAATGCATTCACAGCTGGGTAACAAATAAAACTCTGTCTTGTGCATGCTAGGAGTGGAGGGTCCTCAGAGAAGGAACAGAAGCCAAAACAAAACAAAACAAAAAAGGGTTTACAGTGACCATTCCTGGGAACTTACTCAGAGTCTTTGTTCCATAACCGTCGTCACCTAATCCGGGGATGTCCTGCACGGAAGTCCCCAGAGAGAGCAATGAGAAAGGAAGAACAGCCGCAGAAGAGGAAGGAAGAAGTCAGTGGAGTTGAAATGGATACTACCATGACTGACCATGTTGATTGAGCAATCTGGATCCCTGCCTTTTCTTTCTGAAACAAATTTAGACCCGTATTCTATGGGAATTCAGCCAAAGAAAGAGGCAGTGACTGTGAAACGTGCCTTTTGGAGCTGTGAGGAAGAAGGAACAACCAGAGAAATAAAGTTCCAGAAACTATCCTCACTGGATAAATTTAGGACAGAATTATTAAGAAAAAAAAGTGAATATTTGCGCTTAGAGCTAGCAAATATTTTTAATAATACTGGTGGTCTATATAATTTAAGCAAGCAATAAATGCTTGTGGTGGTACACATTCCAAGATCCAATTTAGTTCTTCAAGCTGTTAAAATGGTTGCTTCATTTAATTGTTAAACTTCCAGCCAAGCTGCCCATGGAAATCAACTTGGTGAAAGTCAAAGACAAAAAAAAAGATTAGAAGATATATGTTGAAAAGTAATTAGTTTAGTTTCGTGAAAGAAATCAGATTTGCCTTATTTTGAGCCAATTCTGATCTGGGAATATTTCCGAGAGACAATTTTGGATTTATGACAGATGGCACAACAACTTTGAGGAGCCATATTTGCGCTTCCAAAAGTTAAGGTCACTGCTTTATTCTTCTGAAAACACTATTTCCAGAGATGGAAGGAGAAGCTGGATCCAAACTGCAGTCATACATTGGTCACAGTAGTAATACCTCTCCTGCCTGCCTATGACAGATATTTGCCTACATGTGTGGGATACTGGTATCATGCGTGTCACCCATTTGTTGTGCTGCTGCATGTGACATCGTCTCCAAGAGGTTACTTACGTTCTGGATCACTTGTTTCCTGCTCACTCTGCTCCTTGCTCTTGTAGAATGGGAATTTTCGTGAAAAGATGAAGTTCTTTTTACGCTTGTCATTGAATGACTGTGAAGGAGAAAAGGCATGGGGCAAAAACAGGGACGTCTAATTGTTGTCACACTCATGCTGACAAAACAACTAGTTTGTAAAAGTGGAGAGAACTGTAGTGACTCAAATCAGCGCAAACCAAGTGGCTGCAAAGAATAAGAGGTAGTTGTGGTGAGGTCTGAAGGTTGAAGGCAAAGCTCCTGGAGACTGGATCGATTTGATTCCAGAGGTCTTAAGTCACAGTGTTCAGCTCCTTACTTGAAAACTGTTGTGTTGGGCTTGTTTGGATGAAGGGCTACATATGGTTCAGCATGCTTTGAGATCAAGCCATCCATCTTTAATCATAGCAGACTGTGCACAGAATTAATTTACTGTCTGAAAAGAACAAGCTATAATGTGGAAAGCGGAAGCCTTTGATTTGCTTGTATTGTGTGGATTCAGCCCCGTGTCAATTAAAAAATTCTTTACTGGTAGGTGCTCTTGATCTCATAATTTTTTATCTCGCCTCTTTATCGACAACTTCTTAAGTGTGTTTTAATGCTTTTTTGGGGGGCATAATCAAAAAAATACTTTGTTTTATTTTTTAGATGTATATTTATTCATTAGGTTTCTCTGGATATACTTTTAGTTCTATGTGATTTAGAAATGGAATTCTGCTGATAAGCAGTATTTCATTGCATGTCAAGCAACATATTTTGCTGTAATTCTTCAAATCAGAAATGAATACAGAAGAAATTGGGGTTTCTTGCATTTTAAAACCTTTGACTTCATAGACAGTCGCAAGGACTTACAGCACTATGCTGTGTAAAAACCAGGATATGCCTACTTGGGACATTTATTTCAGATACTAAATAAGGAAATTGGGTCCCTCTATAGTCAATTGAAAGAAGCCGGCATTTCTAGAGGGCACACAGAGCTGCAGCCAGCGTGTGTCTGAAGTGATCTGTGCTGTCAGTCAGACAATGACCTATAATGTCTCTTATACTGAACATATACAGGCACAGGACTTTGCAAGTGATGACCTCTGAGAGAGCAGAGACCTTCTTAAATCATTTAAAGGACAAATCTCATATGTTTGTCATTGCTCAAATTGAATATAACCAGTATTTGGCTCCAGTTCTGCAATGGAGTATATTTAGAGTCTCAGAACATATTTTATTTTCTTACATTTTGAAATCATGGTATAAAATGTGGTTTAGAATATGTATTTCTAAAAGATGCATACTGAAAATCTCTGTTAAAATAGTTGGATACTCGTGTCACGAAAGTTTCATGCCACTTTTACATTTCAAGCATATTTAAAGTTTAGTAACTGAAAACAAAGAAAAAAATGCACATGTAGAATAAATGATCCATGACAATCTCTCAGAGTATGTAAACATTCAATGTGAAATTAACGTGGAGGTCATGCACAAATAATCCAGACAGCATGCAATTTCAAAACAAAGCAAGTATGAAAGAAAGCCAGAGGGAAAAAAAAAAAGCACATGAAGGATTAAAGTAATCTATGGATGAAAGGAGGACTGACATGCGCATTACATCACTTTAATGACCTAATGGATATAATTAAATTAAAATGTGTTTTCTGTGATTATTTCTTTTACTTTTCCAAAGAAAGGAATGTAGCATGTTAACATTTCTGTTTGTGAAAATGTTGTTTGTCATAATTTATCTGAATTTGATGTAGTAATGCTATTGGCATTACACTTTTAAAGGGAAAAAAATATATATAAACAATAACACCTCAAAAAGCAAGGGGGTTTTAAGATTACAATCACTTCATTACAGAATGCCATTTCACTTTGGACCTCAAGAAAATGTTATCAAATTGATAAATAAATATCTGTATTTCACAGAAATGATATGAGAAATAACACATATATATTGTTTCAATTTTTTCCCCCAACAGTCTAGAGCAAAAACTTCAGAAAGTACATTTTCACCAGAAAAGCATATATTATTTTCATTTATGGATGATCTAACAGTATACACCAAATTAGACAGATATTTTATAGTGTTATATAAACTATTCCTCCTTTTGCATTTTAAGTACTGGGTTGCTTTTTTAATAAAATATTGTTCCTCTTCAATTTGGATGATCAAAATCTGACCATTCTTAGCAGATGACTATCATGTGCAACTGTGTTACTGCATTTACACCAGTAAAAAGCCTTGTTCCTAAAATAAAGCTGATCTAGTTATATTAGTACCCATAACCAAATATATTTATGCATGTGATAATATTTGTATAGATTAATCAATGTGTATATTCATGTTAATGACCATATAAACTATCATGGTGTAGTCAGAGGGTTTATATTTAAAATAACAAAGAAACTGTAAATTATTATAAAATGCTAAAATGGGTCTAACTCTGCAAACTTATAGAAATAATTAGTCCTTGGTATTAACTGAAGCAGCTTACCAAATGTTTATTTTCTTAAATTAAGTGCATGTTTCTCCGCAAGAAATCAAAGACAAGAGCCTTGATTTTGGTTTTGTATCCAATATAAATGGGATTAAACTCAGGCTGATGGTCTCCACCTCAAGGATATGAAATCCTGCTGACACCCAGAAAATGTTTCTTACAGACATCATGATTTATATCTCTAATGTATAGAGACAAGGCAAAGAGAAAAGAGAGGGACTCACAGAGAATAAAACCATGTTTCTATTGCACACACCATGTTAATTCCAGATTTTGCTCCAATGTTAATTCCAGATTTTGCTCTATTGGTGGAAGAGTAGAGACCAACACTGAGTGTGTATTTTCTTTTTTAAGGAAGCATGCATATGAGGCTCTGTGGCAAGGTTAAACTGCAAAACTCAGATGTATATTTGAGAAATTTTATTTCTATACAATGGAAACTTTGGACCTGTCAAATACTCTGGAGCCATAGGCTCCCTATGCTTCTGGAAAGCTGCAAAATAGCTGTAGGATAAATGAGACTGAGGTATTTGCCTACATCTCTCTGCTTGATACAAAAGTTGCATGCAACTGGAATTGCAATTGTGATAGGAAGCTTAGCCTGATTCAACAGCATTCATCAGGCAGAGTTTCTGAAAGTCAGTGAAAAAGTGCCTGAAATGGATTCCTTGTAAGTGACAGGTTCTTTGCCATGATAATGTAAAAACCTGTAATGGCAAATAACTCAGGCATTTCAGTTGCAGTGAAAACCCTTTACAACGGATTACTTCTATATGTCTCTGCTATCACTTCACACAGATCACCACTAACCTAGGAAATAGCAGTAGCAGGCACTTTAAACAGAAAAGTGCCTAAGACTAAAAGGCAAATGAAATTTTCAAGTTGTTCGACAACAGAGCAGTGACATCATTCACATCACTTGATCTGTGATGGAAAAGAGTCCCTTCTCAGAAAAAAAAAAAAAAAGTGGAGGAAAGCTTTCACTGATGTCCTGGCTTGAATCCTTGTTTGATGCTAAAGCATACACTGTGTTTTGAGGAAGCCAAGAAAAATAATTGTGATGTGCACTGTGCACAGTACACTCTTGCTTGACCAAGTATCCCCAGATGTCCCCAGTTATGTAAGCCTGGATTACACACACCAACCTTCCCTGGTTGTGACAGACATTAAACCGCTGTGTGTTTCTTCTTCGCAAGAACTCACTTGGGTACTTTTTTGTGTCAACATCAGTTTTGTATTCTAAATGTTTTTCCCGAGGCTCAGCAGCCATATATACATTACTCATCTAATACATACAGCTAATAGGGTAATGGTTTTTAAAGGAAATTTTCATGTAACATTAAATAAACAATCTAATTTCAAAATTTACTTTATAGTGGTAAACATCACAAAAAACAGTCTCAGTAATTTGATAGTCATACCATACTGCAATAGGCAACTGTATTGTTGTTTACTTTGAGCTTCTTCCCAAATTTTTTCATAGTGTAGCTGATCCAACCCATACTATTTAGTGTAGATGTGCTCTTGGCAGAGGTTGTCCTCTTTATGCTTTGCAGAAGATCCTAATATGTTGGGGAAAGATTTTTTATGGTGCTCTAACAGCTCTATCTTAAAGCCAATAAACTCCCAACTGCTTTGGGAATGCTTTATTTTTCTCTTCCATTCAACAAATGCTTATCCTCAGTCAGGAGTTGGGAACCAGTGTACAGGGATCACCTGAGAGAAAGCTGTTCCAGAGCACTGGCTGTGAAATTCTTTTTTACAGGATCTAGATGAATTTCATATACCATCTAATTTTAGGCAGGTTTGAGCTATGCTTTAACCTAGTTTTTATGTTATATGATGATGTATGTCAGCTTTGGTCTCAGATCAGTCTAGCAGTGTCTATGAGAAACTACTGTTACTGCTTCTCATCTGCAATGTGGTTTCTTCTTCTTCTTCTTTAATACTTGATTTTGGCCTAAGTTAAATGAAAATCCCTCACATACACAGCCTTCTACAAAAATCTACAAGATTTATTATCAACAATATGTCTCTGCAATCCTTTCCTCTATATTTAATTGACACTTTTTGTATTAGGGAGATTCATTTACTCATTTGAACACTGACTTTAATAATGGTTTGGGCACTCAAACACTGTTAAATCCCTATATTTAAATATTTAAATTTTATAGACCTCTATGTTATATATTTTAAATCCCTCCCATCATACCAAAAATTTGCACTGACACCAGAAAGAAAATTTTTGGACTGTGACATATACTCATTCTTATTTCTCCTTGGAAGCACATATATCACCTCACTGGTTTTATAACAGGCTTTTTCACTGGCAACCCCAAGCCATGATGAATTTGAAATCTCCAGGTTAAATGACTTGACCAAGTCTAGAGGATTGCCAGTGCTACTGAGCCATTCCTGCTTTCCTGGTGTAACCCCAGACTTGGCCACGGCCTGGGTTCACGCACACAGAAAGCGCTTCATGATGTCCGTGCAGACACACAGAAGATAAACTGAGGAGTTGTTAGTGGCAACTGTAAGCCTGGGTGTGCAGAGATCACAGAGTACATTCTTTGAGATGTAGATCTTTCATTCTCAGTCTGCACACACAATTACATGCTGGCAAGCAGCTCTTGCCAACTTCCCTATGATTTTTTACGAGATACAAGGGGAAGGACACCCCTATTCTGTTAAGTTCAGTCTTTGGTTTTCCTAGATACTTCAAGCCTGGGCTACAGTCATTCCTTATTGAATTTTTGCGCCATGATCTGTTTTGATAAGTGAGAAACAACTGGATGAGAAGAAGCTTAGATGAAAATAACTCTGCTTGCTTAGTTTTCCTATGAAACTGTAAAGAGATCTGGGTGCTGGCAATTCAAAATGAAAAAGTAAAAGCCTGATTAAAAACTCCATGCTGTCTAGCTTCTCCAGACAAGGGTAGTGTGGCTTAGTATTCATGAGTATGAAATTTTAATAATCTTTTTTTTAAAAGACTTATTGCTGCTTGTCTGCCAGCAACTCAATTTTAATTCCTAACAAAACAACAGTTAAAACCAGCAGAAACTACCGGGGAGAAGAAAGACTAGTAGACTTTCAAGAAAATGTGTAAAACCAGTATTTCTAGTTTTGCAAACCTGTATTTAACTTGGTGCAAGGTATGAAGGGAGTCCTCTCCTGTGCTAATTTGCACTGTATCATTGTTAGCAAGATGAAACACCAACATAAAATCTTGCTTACGTGACAGCCAAGGTAATTTACACATATCTGAAGGTTGTACACCAAGATAGTAGGAAGGAGTTGTTCAAACAGCAGCACTGGAACTGATAGTGTGAAAATAAGAAAGGGCAAAGCTCCTTGACAGTAAAATCAATTTGGTTGTAGAATAATCTGCCCCAAGGGAAGTGGAAAAGCCTAAGTGATTTTTTCACATTTAAACCAAATCTGCTAATCTTAAGTACTGAGGGGAATAACACTGCAGTGCCTGGAGAGAAGGGGGTGGTGAAGGGAAAAGAGCTAAACAGCAAGCCTCTCTCAGCTCTGACATCCGTGTATTTGTGATGAGATGCTCACAGACCCAGCACCTCAGAGCTGTGCTGTGGTCCAGTTGTGCTGTGGTCCAGCTTGGACCTAGCCAAGCTCACTGCAGCCATATGGGCAGTGTGAAGGTCTTCCTCTCCTTCCTCAAGTCTCCAGCTGGAGTCGGAAAATGTATTTGATGTTTGGCAATTTTGTCCTAAGTGTTCCTCTACTCTGGTCAATGTATTCTCCCGAAAAGGAAAATAGAGCTGATGTATGTCATCAGCTACCGATCCCACTAATAAATCTTTGTGCCTGTGAACCTGTCCCAGCACCCTTTGTGCAACAACGATGTCAAAAGAGACCCAGAGATCAAAGGTAGCATTGGTGTGCACTTGGCAAAGATTTGGGACTATCTGATCACCCAGACCCACAGGTTTTCCTACAGTATACTGTAGGACCTTTATCCACTTGATCTTCATTCCTCAGTTACGATCAGGTATTTTTTAAAATCTTTTTCAGGAGCCTGATTCCCAGTTGACTGCTGGTGCTCTTTAGGATTTAAAACGAAATTGAGGATTTTGGTCTCTATGCAGTCTTTTGAATTAATTTCACTAATAAATAATAAATAAATAAATGAAATATTTATTTCACTAATAATAAAGCTGCAGAAGGTGTTGGTTATCTGTGCTATTAAAAAACCACCAACTTGCTCATTTACAACTACTTTTTGTGGAAACATTAATGAAATCAAGTGCTGTGCACTTATGCAAGTGCAAACTACTGCATTAAATGGACCATTGTACAAAAATAAGTTGTATAAAGATCTTTATTACTCTTATTTTGTTACGGAGTAGTGGAGAAAGATTTACAATACCTACAGGCCTTCAAACTATACTTATAGAAAGACAGTTGGACAAGATAATCTTCTGAACTTCTCTTTTGAGTTAAAGGAAGAGTGACTGGTGTAGAAGGCTGAATTATGGCAAAGGTCTGGCTCAAGAGTCGTAAATCATGTGAGGCTCATGGTTTTAATTTAAAACGTTGATTTATTTAGGCCTTACAGTTAAAGTTATAATAAATAAAGGCATGGGCAAACAAACCCAAAGTCAATCTCTAAGAGACTGGTTTGAGGTTTGTGTAGGAGGCAAAGCTCCTACATCTACCAGTAATGCATCTCACATGACCAGTCTCACAGGCAGGATATCAAGTTAGATGGACTGTGGCTTTGACCCAGGTGGCAGCTCCTGTGTCCCTATAACCTTCCAAACATGGTCTCTGAATCACTAAGGCAATCACCACTGAGGTGCTTAAATTTAACTGAGTCAGAAATAAAGATGTGAAATACAGATCATCTCTCTTCTGGATGAGTGTTGACGCTTAACTCCACACTTCTGGATCTTTGTGTGATGTCTTACCAGAAGAAAACTTTGTTCTCTTTCTAATTCTTTGACAATATCTACTGCCAATACTATAAATTTTTCTTTTCAACCAATTTTTTTAGAAGAAAACTCAAGTAACTATGGTGTTATCTACACATACATACAAATTTCCTACTATTTAATTCAGGATATTAGACAGCAAGTTATAAAAATAGACCCCACATGAAGTTCAACGCAGCACAAATTTCTGCTGGAACAGCTTAGAAGAAAAACAATTAACTCTTAGCTGTAAACTTTAGTATTTTACCTTCCTAGCAAATTTTCACTGTTTTATATTTAGTTTGTGACTGATTTAAACATTGCACTACATATCTTTATGTCAGTGACTCTCCTAAAAATTTCTCTTATCTAAGCAGGGATGGCACAAATTTCTTGTGGGATAGAAAGTACAGATACTATAGTCCCTAACATTATGGCCACCTAAGAAACAATATTATCTTATAAATAAAGCTCCACACAATTAGGATTACAGAAAAATTACAGAAGAATTTGTAAAATCTATAAAATACATGTATTTATATTGCTCATTAACTGAAAAAATTACTCTTTTAGTATTTTCTTTGACTGACAAGATGCCAATAGGCAGAAATATTTTTCATCATCTGGATAAATTCAATGACAAATCCATTATTTCTCAAATTTTCTACTCTAATCCATTATGCTTACAAATTGATGGCTGATATTTAGAGTTTGTACTTCGCAATAACATGAAATATGGAAAACAGACCCAAAGATTTTTTACTTTAATATTTTGTTTTAATTTGAAAGAAAGTCTTTCAAATACTCTACTTCTACTGGATTTTTCAAAGAAAGCTACGGAAACATATTTCTTCACTTCAGCTGGGTAAAAGCCTCAAATTTGACCTGACAGTTATTTTTTCACAAATTCTAGAACTGATTCACCTTCTTAAAACCCCAGATTCTTTAAGGCATACCAGTTCCCTGCCAGAGTCAACACTGCTACCATGATATAAATTAAAACTGAAGACTCACTTGTTTTCCTTTATTTTTGGTTGCACATGGGCCCAATAGGCATTATTATTAAATTACCACATGTCTTTGTGGAGTGCCTCAAGACAACCTGGAGAAACAAGAATCCGTACAGTTAAATATTTCTGGCTATGTGCTGTTTTATCATTTGAATTTTATTTGATTACTTCAGCACATGAGTGAAGCAGATGCTGATGACAGCAGTATTTCTAATGTACTTTGGAGAAACGCTGAGCAAAAAGTGTTCAGCTCAAGGGGAATGGTCAGGACAGCCCAATATTGCAGGCTCAGGTCAATCCAAAAGTACAGCCAGCATCCACTGCCTGGCACCACCTCCAGGTATCATGAAGTGTGAATACAGAGCTGTGGAGGATGTGAAAATTCATGAAAGAGCAAGGGCAGTTGGACAAATGAGATTCAGATTTTCCTCCTGTCCTGGCTACAGACAAGGGGGTGGAGTTTAGCGCTGTAAGTGTGTGACCGAGTTGTTATTCTACACCATGCACATCATCCCTGGGGTGTGTGGATTCAGCAGGAAAAGCTGGGCACCTTTACTGGAAGTCAGCCAGTGGGAGTGGCTTATTTGGAGTTTAATTTCCTGCTAGTGTTATAACCAGCACACTCCTATGTGGGAAGAAGTCATCTTCTCCCAGAAACAAGTTGTTCCACAAACAGGAACAATGCTGAGATCTGGTTCTTCCATGACACCCAATGTTACCCCATTTTGGAGGTCTTACAGCTTCTGACAGAGCTGAAATCCAACAGAGAGAAAACCATAGAATCATAGAATATCCTGAGCTGGAAGGGACCCACAAGGATCATTGAGTCCAACTCCCCGTCCTGCACAGCACCATCCCCAAGAGTCACACCTTGTGCCTCAGAGTGTTGTCCAAATGCTTCTTGAACTCTGTCAAGAAGCATTTGGTACTGTGACCACTTCCCTGGGGAGCCTGTTCCAGTGTCCAGCCACCCTCTGGGGGAAGAACCTTTTCCTGATATCCCAACCTAAACCTCCCCTGACACAGCTTCAGGCCATTCCCTCTGGTCCTGTCACTGGTCACCAGACAGAAGAGATCAGTGCCTGTCCCTCTGCTTCCCCTCCTGAGGAAGCTGTAGCCTGCAATGAGGAATCCCCTTTGCCTCTCTGGGAATGATGACCCTGGAAACTACTGACAAAGTGTTAACGAGCTCTCCAAATCAGCAGCTTTTTGAATGCACTCAGGTTGTGGATTTTCCTCTACTTCTATGTTTGCCACAGTACCAAACACTTTAAGAAACCTATTCATTGTGTCGAATATCTTTAGAAAAGAAGTGCAAAGAAAAGTTGGTCAAAATCCACTGCATATGTGGAAAACTTTCAGATTATGGACTACAGAACTGCTTCTCCCTAAAAGTGGTGAATCTTTATACTTAGAAACTGGAAGCCTATAAAGCACTGGTGTTAGAAAAAATCTTCATTAGGCAGAGAGAGGGTATAGACAACCTAATAGACTGCTATGCTTTTTTTCTGACAATCAGGGATTTAATGGAGGTAATTGCCTTTTTCTCCGCATTGATACACCCAGATCTGCCCCGGTGAACCACTAGCACAGATGCTGTACCTGAGACCAGGGCAGGTGTGACTGCAGCTTCTGCTTAGTGATGAAGACAAATAATCCAATTTCCATAGACACTCAGAGAAGAAGAAATAAAAACAGGGTTAAACTGCAGCAGTTCAGCCATTTCTAAGACTGAGGACAGTGAAGCACTGAAGTGGGCTGTTTGGGAAGAATATGAAATATCTGTTGTGGCAGATCTTTAAGCAGAGATTAGACAAATCTGGGAGATAGGAGGAAGTTACAGACGACACCCTCAGGGCAGAGGTGACCACCTGAGGTTTCTAAAGACCAGTTTTGCTCTGACTTGATGACTAGGGCTGAAAATATAATGATTTTCTGGAGCATAAATGGTTTGGAAATATGTGGGTTTATTTGTTTGGCTTTCCCCCCTGCCCCCCTTCGAATACTTAATAAACTGTGAAAAGGTGTCCTCTGTATCAAGTCCTGTCAGTCACTGGATTTTGACACTTGGAGGAGAGGTGCATTAAGTATGCAGAGGGTTTTGTTTACCCCACAATACCCAATTTGCTCAGTCAGGTTTCTCTTTTTCCTTTCATGCCTCAGTGCAGCGTTGCTAAAATAACCATGAAGCAAGAGGATGACCTTACATTTCAGGCATCTGTGGGATCTGTAAACAGAGTCTGCACATAAGAAATATTATTAAGTGCTATCAAGCTTCTGACTGTTGTGATAAATCCATTCGGAGGCAACTGAGGAGGCTGGCTGAGTGTGATGTAGGTGATCCGACTGGAATCTGAAAAGAACTGTGGATGATGAGCTAAGTGAACAGAAAAAACCTAATGGGTACTGATGGAGCAGTGTGGTGTGGGTCACAGCCCAGAACCTGAACTACTGATGAGCAGCAGAGATGGGAGGGATTTTGGAGGGATGGGTCAGCCCCTTTTCTCAGCAGGCACCTCATCCCTGTTCAGCACCCTGCTGAGCAGCCTCACTAGGGCAGGCATCCATCTGGAAATGCTTCCCAGTAAACATGGGCTGAATATCTCCCCACACCCTGACTCACGCATTAAAAATGGAGATTGTGGGAGACATCCCTTTCATTTCATTGGGAAATGAAATAGAGTATTTGTACATAAGGCAATATTCTGCAGTCACTGGCCAGATAAGGTGTGAAATGAAAAGGCATGTGGTGTAAAAAACAGTTCTCTGCATAAAATTTTTATCTATATATTTCCTGATATTTCAACACATCTCTGGAAACAGGCAACACCCATAAATATTAGCAAAACTGAGATGTTGCTAAAGACCTTTCCAAGAGCTATGATTTCAACTGTAGAATATTTTCAAGAGACAGTCAAGGAAGTGTATGTGATCTGACAGGGAGAAAAGCAAAATGTGCTATTTTTGTCTCCTGAAAGACCTGTTATAATTACAACAGTTAAGGAAAAAGCAGATTACTGGCTAATCTCTTTCCCCCCTGCAATATTTCCATCACTTGACACTTTGTTTGATTCACTAAAAAGTCTGAAAAGCCCTCAACAACTGTGAGTTTTAGGATTAGAAAAGGAAAGGCTATTTTTGTTCAGTCTGAAGCCTGTGGTAGGCTGAGTTACCAAGAATTCAGTATGCTGCTTTAGCAGATACATAACCCTGCTCACAGCTGCTCACATGCTCTGCTCCTTTTGGTGCAAAGGTGAGCATCAGAAGATACTTGGGATATGATCTTGAGTTCAACATAGCATAAAACATACTTTTTAATGAAGTTTGTGCTTACTTAACTTTGGCTTCCTCCAGCAAAGAGATCAGACATAAACCTTTGGGCTGCTCCATTTTCCATTGATTATCCATAGATCAGTGAGCCCCAAAGACTGAGAAAGCAAATGCTTAGGAAATTATAACTGTGTTATCTGTCTTCATTTATCTTCTATTTTTTATGTTTCCAGTGTCCTGGAAACCCTGTCCTTTGCTGCAGCAGCAGAGAGTGGCCATAGGGAACCAGAGCAGGGGACTGGTGGATTTGATGTGCCAGCCACCTTCAGTAACAATCACAAAAGCTGCTGAAGTTCACTACAGCAATTATATGAATGAAGACAGAGGGTGAACTTGGTCAACATGATGGAAGGACAATCTTTGCTTGGTGAAATGAAACTGTTTATACCCGTATGTGTATTCCTTTCCTTACTACACAGATGTTAACATCTCGAACTGGTCTGGTATCTTTAAAAGTGTTAACGGGGCCTGGATCCTGGTGATGACTCTGAGCCTGAACAAATAAATTTCTTTGGGTCAAAATAAACAGAACATGAAAGAGAAGTAGCCCTATTGGGTTAAGCCAGAGATCCAGTTAGCCCAGTAGCTTTTCTGACACTGTCCAATAACAGATGTTAGAAAGGAATAGTAGAAGTAATATGATCCTTTCCATTTTATAACATGTTGTCTTGAAATCAACAATTAATATAGTCTGAGTTACATGACAAAAGTTTTAAAGTTGTCATTAGTTTCGCTACTTGCTAACCTACCTAATTACTTTTAAACTTATTTATTTTTTATGCAATATCCTGTAATAATGAGCATGGGAATTTAATTATGCATTGCATGGAAAGGTACTATCTGTTGCCTTATTTAAACTTGAGACCAGAAGGTTTCCCTAGAGTTCCCTAATTTTGATTCACATTCCCTGTTTCTGTATCCATCCTGATTTTGTAGACTTTAATTTCACAAGGCATGGATGGGAGGAGTCCAATGAAACAAATCTAAAGTCTTATAAATATTCTAAATCACGTTTTTAAAAAGTGCTGAGCTAATTTTATAGATGAAGTAACATACAAGTTTGGTTCCAAAAAGAGGAACAGTGGGCCTTTGGAAAAATTACCCTTTAGCTCACCCTACAAACAGATTTGTCAACTGTATTGCTGAGCATTCTTAAACACCTTTTCAGTGAGACACAAGGAACTGATCAACTACAAATGTCACCCTATCTGTAACACTTTCTGTATATCTTATCTCCAGATTTGGGATAAATGAGGTATAAACAGATGAAAATGCATAAGACTCTATAAACCCATAGAATAACTAGACAGTTTCTACTTTAAAATCATAGTTATCGCAAAGAAATTTTGGTATTACCTCAGGAAACCTTTGCTGTGGGTTATTAGCTCTTGAGCTTTGCTTCTACAGGGGAAGAAAGGAGTCAGGGCTAGTGAGATGATTCAGGTAAAATTGCAATAGGGTACACCTTTATCTGTTCAAAATCCCCAAGGATTCTCTGTATTCAGTTGGGGCACTCTTATTATTATTACTGTTATTATTATTTAAATGCTTTCATGCACATCTCCTGGCCAAATTTAGAAATATTCCATGAAAAGATTTCTCTCAGTTTCATCTTTAGAGTAAACTAAGACCTTTACACTTGCCAACACAGTCATGAATGTATGAGCCAAAGGTGACACAGACACACATAAGCTCATTCCTATCTGAATTTTAGCTTGATTTTGTAACAAAAGCGTTTTCCTGGGCCTGCTGCAGACCTGTTTACCTGGGCTACATTTCTTCTGGAGTTGAAAAAAAAAAAAAGTAAAAAAGTAAAGCATGGACTCTTAGACAGCTTACACCACTTGTTTTTTGGACACTGAAAGACTGAATGGAAATACTGATACCTAAAATCCACATACATGCTTGTGTACTCAAATATCTCATTTCATGTGGAAGTTGGGTCCCAAAAGGGTACAGTGGTCTTGGTCTGTAATTACACAAATTCCTAAACAATGAATCAAACACTGATGTTGAGTGGCTGGAAGATTAATGTTACACTGATGACAAAAATGGAAAAACAATTTGGGGACTCAAAAGGTAATTAAATTCTTGACAGAATCACTTGAAAAGGGACCATTAGTTATATGAATTAATTATTCCCCTGCAGCTTTGATTATATATGGGAAATAGGCATTTAACAAGTGATTTCATTAGCAATAAAAATCTTATTATCTCTCAAAATAAGTGGCAACATTAATTTACAAGGTTGCAGAGAGTGGTCATTTCAAACTAAAAAATGCAATTCTGACTTCTGAAGAAATGCAATGAGATGAATCAGTCTTTCCTTAGTGCATCTTATTACATATTTTATACCAAGTTCTCTGCATGTGCAAATAATGTACATTTCCATGTGCCTTATAAGTCTGGAAAAGTTGTTTCAGTCAGTACAATAATTCTGCATTTTCATTGAATTCAGGAATTGTTCTGTAGAGCAGTAACAGGGAAGCATTTGCAAGTCTGAAATACTATTTTGCTGGCATGTAGAGACTTGGGAACCCCTGTGCTAGGAACTGTGTGCCCACAGCAAGAGGAATTTCTTACCCTGCTGATCTGTCTGAAAGGACAGAGTAAACGGGAATAAGGGAATTATTAGTATTACCATTATGGAGGCAATCTGAAGGAAGAAGAGATTAAGAATGAGAATTTCAAACTAGGCAGAAGACCACAGGAACAGCAGTTCTGGAAAGGACCTGCTGAACCACTTTCTTATTTCCCTTGCTAGCACCTACCTATGGCTGTGTCCATTCATCACACAGTTTTGGCCCTGCCCTGTTCTCTGCAGCCAAGCAGGACTTTTCCCTGATGGCTGCTGAATCTCTGTCTCCTAGTTTGCTCACAGAAGCCCTCAGTTGTAAATCCCAAACATGCCAACTGGATGGGTTTCAAAAATAAATCCCTGCAAATGTCAAGTATTCACTACTGCTACAACTGCAAGCTACACTTCAGCAGAAAAATATACCTTAACAGCCAGGACTGTGAGCGTTTCTCATGCTGTAATTCTTGCCAGCCAGATGGCACCAGACAGGATAGTAGCCATCAGGCTAACAAGAGCTGCTGACTTGGGCACAGTAAAGCAGCTCTGTGGAGTGGCAACAGCAGGAACATTGTTCCGTCCAGGCAGCGCTGGTGGAAGGGAACTTGCATGTTTTGTGTTGTTTTGGCCATCGTGCCTGGTGTGAAACACACCTGTGTTCAATGTCTGTCACAACTGTCAAAGCAGAACACCCAAACCCTAATTTTTTCTGTCCAGGACTTCTTAACTTACAACCTTTGGTTTGTGATTTAGCAGCTTTTGAAGCCAGGGATTTTACACTTCTGGTCCTGTTTCATTAAACTGCTATCCATCTGCATTAATTTTTGAAGTCTCGTCTTCTCTATTCATCATTTAACTAAAATCACAGCTATCACAGAATGCTCTTTATTTTCTTAGTAACTTCCCCTTAGGAGGCACTGTTGTTCAGTATTATATAAAAAGCATATTTAATTATTTTGAAGATTTTATCATACTCATCTCTGATCTACATTTCACTTTCCTGCAGGTCTTGGTTGTAACAACCTAAATATTCCTTATGCTGCTGAAATTTCCTCTACTTGGAAACTTATAAAACAATTGTAAAGTGCAATTTCAAAAGGTTTCACTATTTACATACCCCTTTTGCATCAATTACACCAGGTTTCGCGTTGAATTTCACCGTCTTCAAACGTGCCCGCTCCTTTCTTTCAACTCTGGGGAAAAGAAAACACAAATGAAGAAACACATGTTGATTATAGCAGCACTTTGTATGAAATGTTTGATACCTGCTCTCCTAAGACCACTGGCAGATTACTACACCTAGAGCAAACATTTAAAGCAAATTTCATACACTGAAAAGAGAGGTCACTTCCTCAGCCAGGCAGCAGTTTTCTGGCAAACGTGGGACTGTGTTTGAGGAGTCTTGGCTGTCCTACACCAGCAGAACAGCACTGCCTCTCAACAGACATGGGAGTGTGGGAAAAGCATGCTAGGGACAGATTTACTCTCTGATTTAAGCTGTTCAAAAATCAGGCAACAATTAGAGTTCTACGATCAGAGGAATGAAACAAGGACATGTCCTTACTCACCTCCATTAATACGGACACTACTGTATAAGTGGTGTTTCCTATCTTTGCAAAATCATCTACACAATCTATCATTGACTGGCTCAAGAAAAAAAATATGATCATCTACCTGAAACTGAAACACTAACCCTATTTGTCTAAGACTGGGAATTACTCTAGGAAATCTCGATTGAATCCAGCAAAGCTAGCTTATGAGAGACATTAGAATACATTCCTGCAAATCTCTTGCTTTCTAAGCTTGGGTAGTTGGAATACATAGTTCCTGATAATTATTTTCCAAAATACAAACTCTAGTGTTTTGATACAATGATAATTAACATGACATGTTTCCCTCTGTGTGAGTAGGCTTATATATGCCCTCCTGAAACACAGTGAATGTTGGTTACTATAGCTACAGTTTAAATTTAGATTAAATGCATTTCTCTGTAAGTGTGGAATATTCACATGGAAACAGCTCAAGTGCATCTTTCAAACTAAATATATGTTATTAAAAACACATGAACAGTCTCAAACTTGAACTAGCAGATTAAGTCCCTTGGTAGTACCGGTACGAAATGAAGACTTGAGGCTGTGTAATTGCCTAAATAGGATTGAGGCTGTGTAATTGCCTAAATAGGATGGATGCCTTCTGAGGAAATAATTAGCACAAATGAACACAATATTCAACTTATTAATCTGTCTTAACATTTAAACTCATTCCAGCCCTGCCTAACTTCTTAAAACATCTGCTTTTAACTTAATTTCTTATTCACTGCATAAAGAAATTTGGAAATTAACCCTGAAGAGTGAATCTTATTTATGAAGTTTGTAATAATTGCATTAGCAGCCATGGAGGCATCGCTGCTTTCTAGAGGCATAGCAGACAGAGGAGGAGCTGCAGAAACATCCTGCATTGCTTTGACAAGTATTTAAATAATGCCACTAAGTGCCATTAGTCCTTCAGGCAAACATAACGATGTTCATATATGCTCAGCATGCCTACTGAATGTTCCAAACATTTCATCATCTGGCACTGTATTAAGGGTAGCACGCAATGTTGCCTCCCATTACAATTTGCGTGACACCTTCCACAATAAAACTGTTCTCAATTACTTATCATTTAGCTGAACTGTACAATTACAAACGGAAATGTTCTGTGTCTCAGGCTGACTACATTACTGTTGCTGCCTTAACTGTCAGTAAAATGGGTCAGCTGTTTGCAAAAGGCTAGGACAAAATAAATGGGATTACCCAATTTATAACATACAGTGCTTCAGCTCAGGTGCTCTATTGCCTCCATGTCTTTGGTCTGGAATTTGCAATGTGGCAGTGGGTTGCTCTGGTATTAGGAATATGCCTCTCCTTTGCCTGAAGGAATTAACCTAAATTTCTGAAAAGCTTTAGTTTTACATGCTCTGGAGAGCCCTTGGAATTTAGCTTTGGTTCTCCAAAGATTTAGTCTTTGTTGAAATGGTCAGGCTGCAGGACTTCAGTCAGGAACTGAGATGTTCTCAGAATTTCTCACCTGAGCTACTGGGACACTTTTGCCATAGACAGAGCTAAAAAGGGAACTAAATTGACAAATACAAAGTTTTGAATGTCTGCTCTTCTGGATTTGTTGATCCAGCTCTTAGAAAAGGCACTTTTTAAAGGAACACTAATTCAAACACTTTTACCACTTTTTTGCAGGTTTGTAACTGCTATATTTAAGGAAAAATAAACTTGACTGTCTTTATTTTCCCTAAGAAGAAAGGAGTTTAGGTCCAAAGGGTTATTTGCAGCAGCTGACACTGTGAATGTCTAAATAGCATAGGAGTGTAAATTCCTTACATTGGTTTAGTTGACAGCAGCTGACCATCAGTTGAACAACATTTTGATCCAAGAGCTGAAGAAGTTGCTTTTAAAGAAAGAAATGTTTCACTTAACATAGTAACCATTTTTCCATCACCACTGCTGGACAAATCAGGATTACGGGGAGTAGAGCAAAAACGTGAAGGGGAGGACTTTACCTCCCAGATTCGCAGAGCCCAGACTTGCAATCCTGACTTGCCTGATGCACACATTGCTGCCACGACACTTTCTAATTATATATTTAGAGCTATGCCTAAAGGATAAGGAAAGCATGGCTATGATTTCCAAAACAACTTCATGGCTCAGTCCCATTTTCAAAAGTGCCTGAACGGTCACTGAAACTCAAAGAGTTTTCAAGAAATGTTCAAAGAAACCTACATCCAGCATTCAAACCTGACTGGAGCTGAAAAGCTCTGAGTCCTATGCAGAGACAGTATCACCCTAGTACAACTTATGGGGATTTCACCTCCATCTTCCCACCCACCCTCCAAGTATAGCTGCCTGCAGAAACACTGCTGTGCCCAGGGAAATTATCTAAGATCATCTGAGATCTGGGACAGTTGGAGTATACTCTGTATACTCACTTTCTCTTGAAAACATTCCTGGTAGTAGATACCTCTTGGCCCTTTTTATTTCAGAAATGGTCAGGATTCACTCTCTTCTTCCCATGTAAAGCTAGAGAAGTGGAGCAGTACACTGAAAATATACTTCAGCCTTCAGTGTTCCCTCACTAGTAAGTTCAAGATTTCAGTTCTTTAGGATACTGCTCTCTTCTTACTCTTCTGAGGAACTTATTAACGGGATGCAACACTCACTGCACTGCAATGTCTGTCTGCTTTTGTGTTTCTGGGCACAAGTAGCTGTTGATAATGGGCCTGTGGGATTTTTCAAAATGTGGCTTGGAGTTCTTCATAAGTGCTGCAAACAAGAAAAAATCAAGTATAACTCAACAAGACATGAACTGTGATCACCCACTGCTGGACCAGTGGGAGTTCTGCCAGTGCCTTTCTAAAAGCACTAATCAGTCTCCACGGTGGAGAGGCAGAATATCAAGTGAAAAATGCTTTAATCTTCAACAACAGTGTTCATCGCTGAGGTATAACATAGAAGAAAATTGCAAATTTGTTTCTAGAATGAAATAAAATGGTAACAATAGCCTAATTTGCACAGATTTGGCATTGAGGTGTTTTGCAGGATGAAAGTTGTTTCCAAATCCAGCATGAGTACTGTAGTGAGGAGAGTCAGCAAATACAAGAAAGCAATGTAAAATGGATACTTAAAAGTCCTTGCTATGTCTCTTGTCTTGCTTCACCATTTCCAGGTCACCTGCACTATATTTGTTTTGCCTGCCTATCAAGTGGAAGGTAAGTGAAAATATGTATACACACTATTTATAGTTCAAACATGTGGTCTCAGTTCATAGTTTTTTATTGCTTCCATCCTCTGTGAGATGTGAGATCTGAGCTTACCAAGAGATTCCTATTCTCAAAATTATCTTTGAGCATTCTGGAAGTGGCATTTTTGCACCAAATATGTATTTTTCAGTAGGAGAGAACGTGCTCTGGGTTCAGCTCTCCATCTGCAGTGGCTTGCTTACAGAAAGCAGCTCAGCACCTGGTCAATATTTATGAAAAGACTAGACCTAATGACATTAGGAAGTGAATTCTCATAAAATTGTAGCACAACCTTATTCTGTTTAAAAGCTAACAGCTGTTTTCCATCAGCACAGAAGTTTCACATCATTGCAAGAGCACAGGAAGAGGTTTATACCTACACATACATACAAATTTAATTCCATATTAAATTTTTCCAATTAGATTAGTGAGTATAGACAGATAAATTATTTTAGACAAAGCTTACATGATTATGCCATGTTAAAAAGTTTTATCATCTAAGGATTAAAATGTTAAGGGTTGTTTAGAAAGGTAGACGATTTATAGGAAAACATCAAAAATAAAATCACTTGAGTGGATAAACATGCCCTTCTGCCAAGCTGAGCAGAATGAAAAATTTAAGTTGGCTTTTCACCCACAGGGACTTCTGTGCTGGGAAAACCTCTTGTTCCTTGTCCTTAAATGTTTGTGAAACATTGGGTTTTATGTACTTTTCCCCCCACTTTGCTCTGAAAGGAGAGCATGGCTGCATGTACTTGTGGGAGAATGTTGTCTATTTGAGAACACAAGTATCAGGCTGGTATTATTACAGCTGGTAATAACAGAGATACAAGTTGCATAACATTTGGCAGTCAGATGTACTTAAACTACCTGAAAACGGGTATCTTAGAATGATGTCCAGTCTGACAGCAGGTTTGTGACTGCACATCTTAAGGACAACAGAAAGATTACTGTAATTATTTCAGTGTTGTAAGACCAAATCCTCGCTAGCTGCAGTGGGAGCAGTAGTAAAAGTGGTGAGAATTTATGCTCAACCATTCTGGGGCAATCTGTGTGAAATCTCAGGCTGCATTTCAGACCCACGGACTCAAGTCAGGCAGATATACACACACCACAGAAAATACTGAGGCTTGACATTCGTGAGGTGGGAGGTTGCTGTTGTGGAGGGCTTGCAATGTAGGAGCTCGTCCCTGTGTGGAGACTCAGCAAGGAAAAAGTGAAAAGAACTGGAAGTGTAAAATCAATGCTACAGCAAATTAAAATCTCTTTAGTATTAGAGCATCTGTCTAGGAAT
Organism: Lycocorax pyrrhopterus obiensis; assembly: GCA_014706295.1. Lineage (NCBI taxonomy): Eukaryota > Metazoa > Chordata > Aves > Passeriformes > Paradisaeidae > Lycocorax > Lycocorax pyrrhopterus. The sequence goes on from JACSVZ010000001.1 coordinate 84,093,754, forward strand.
TAAATACACTCTAACTTATGCATGCTGGTTTCATGCATTTTGTTCATTCCCTTTAACTGATGCGAGTGTTTTCATAGGGAGAGAATCTTAGACATGGGCTGCTCAGCTTGCTGCTGCCCTTTTATAGGAAGCTGATTTTTTTTTTTTTTGATATGGATAATAAGAAGGGCAATGAGGCAAGTACATTTCTCATGATCAAAAGCACAGATCATGTGGAAACGCTAATCTAAATCTATACATATATATCTATACATATATATCCAAATGTAAAAAAAAATCCAGTGGAAATCTAATTCTGTTGGTCATTCTAGTATAAACAGCAATTTTTGATGATAAGGGAGCACTTCACACACGTAAACACAGTGACCAGGTAATGCTGCAGGCTGCATGACACATTGGTACAGGGCTGGTGGTTATGTCCCCTCACCTTGGAGACCCTGCCTGATATAATTGTGCTGTCATCTTAAACATAGCTTGGATAAATCTTTTGGGCAGATGTGAAACCAGGAGAAATTTGGCCTGAAATGTTGATTAATTGATACTGTATAATAACTATTTGATGATTGTTAAACCACAACTGAAGTGGTTTGCAGCCTCTCATGCTGAAGTCCTGTGCTTCCCAACACCAACATGATATAATACCACACCACCTGTGCATCATTATCCTTGGTTTCCACCCAGCTGGCTACTCAGTCCTGTGGTTGAGAACAACAGCTATAATCAGACAATAAATACACACTGACAAATGGACAAAATGTTGTTTTCAGGTGTAGAAATGGTTGCAATTATATTTAAGAACTACAGGATACTTAGAATTTAATTTGCTTTGATCTCCACAGAGGTCATTGGATCACTGCTTCATGAGATTTGGTTCTTGCACAGATCAGTGGAGAAACTTGGGGCCACCCTCACTTCTTTGTGCTGCCTCTTTCAGTAACACCCCTCCAGCTGCAGTGCTGCCCTCCAGAACTCCCTCTTAAAGCCTGACTTGGCAATTTAACCATAAACAAGGCAACAAATCCACATGCTGGCAGCAGCACTGAAATCTAATGACAAAAAAGATTTCAAACTCTATTAAATCACTGAGAGGTAAAGTCTGGTAATGTATCCGAAAACCTGGAGAGAATAATGAGTGGCAGCTCCTCTATACTTCTAAATAATGATATTTTTTGCTGGTATAGCACATAAGTCATAGAGAAGAAAAAGAATAAGGAGTCTTGAGTAATCATTCCCAATTTCTCTAATCAGCTCATGCTAAAATGCCACTGCATGATGGGCTCTCCTGTAAAAAAAAATAAAAAACCTAAACACATGGAAAGCAATTACCATTACACAGCACCTCAAAGAAGTAATATAATGTAGTTGTTAGGACTTTGTGTGTTTATATACACATATATATTTTTATACATATATATACACATATATATTTGTATACATACATATATACATACATACACATATATATACATCTAAAATAACATTGAAGTGGTTAATAGCTCTGGCTTTCAGAGCTATTCCATAATGATTTCACTTATGGGAAATGCGGGAATTGTATCTTAGCTGGTGCTGGACAGAAGTTAAGGGAAGTAGAAGTAACACAGAAGTAAAGCACACAGCTAAAAGACTCAACCTGGCACTAATAATCCCTGGATCTGTATAGCCTCTCACTGACCCAAAGTGCAAAAAAAAAAGTTACAGCACCACAGGATGGCATTCCAGAAGCAGAAAAAGGAATCTAAGCACAAACCCAAACTCTGCCAAGCATAACCCCCCAAAACCCCCCAGACCCTAAAAAAAAAGGAACAGAAATTAATTGGGGATTGAAAAATATAAGACAAATACAAAATTCTTCAATTTACAACATCATGCCCAATTTAGCTTGCAGGACAAACCCAACAAACAGCTACAGACGTTCTTTTCTTCCTTCCTTTCTTTCTATCACAGTATTTTACCGCTAGATATTACACTTGCTGTATTACATGCAAAGCAATGCCTATAGAAATAATCCCATACAAACTGTAAGAGACACGGCATCCTAGAGCCAACACCTTGAATGAGGATTTCCATGCCACAGCTGCCTAAATTTGGTCAAATGAATTCCAGCACTACTCTGTTTTAGATTAATCCTCTTACAGTCAATAACCCACACCTGCTGAGGAAATTTAACTGTGAATTAGCACAATCTGGCAAGTATGATTAGCTTTATTCTCTGTAACTCGGCCCTGTGTGCACTGATTGCTCATCCTCCCCTTGGGTGGTGTAAATGACCGCAGAAGATGCTGGCAAGAGCACATCAGTCTCAGGCTCCCAGGAATCATCCAGAATCCATAGAAAGGAAACAATACTCACTTTTCAGTGCATTGGAAAAAATAACCTTGTACAACTGAAACCTTTTATGAAATAACAGCAACCTCCTCCCACCCCAGCTCAGGTGTATCATTACATTAATGCAGACAGAAAATCAGATGCCATTGATTTTTCCAGGCCCCTCAGCTTCGCTAGTGAAGAATAAGGATGACAAGTGGAGAGCATGGTAACTATATCTGCATCTCTTAAAATTCAAGACTCTTATTTTTAGCCTCTAACCAAGCTATTTTCATATTGTCTCTTTTTTTTATTATTACTTTTTTTATTCTGTTTTCTCCCAGTGTTTCCTAAGCCACAGCTCTATGTCTGTCCTTCACTAGAGAACCTCTATCTTTTGTCCTTGATAATACCACTGTGTGGATAACCCAATAAGCTTTAGGCACACACCACCTTTCCACTTTAAAGGATATACAATTCCACATCTTAATTAGCAGCTTTGCTTTGTCCTTTTCTCCTCCATAGTTGTTTTATTATGTATGACAGCTTTTTGCACCTTTTCATAGTAGGTATCACACAGTGAGTGAGCTTTGTGCACATATTTTCCTTAGTATTAATTAGATAAACTCCCCTCTCTTCCCATGTATGATCCCCTCATGTAATTACAGCAGTATTTACTGTAGCAATGAATAGCAGGCACGTACTCCTTTTTCAGTATCTAAAGACTAGGTCTGGTTAATGGGCACATTTTCCATCTTAAAACTTATAACCTAACCTTGTAACCTAACCTTTTATTTCTATCTGTTACACAACTCCAAAATTGCTCTTTGCTGAAAAACCAGGTGTGGATGCTATTCAAACACAATCATTAGAGAAATTAAGGTCCTTTCAGGGCTCATGTCAACAAGGTATTTGATGGCCTTTTAGTTTACTTTTACATGATTTAGAACAATGAGTACCATAAGCTCTATTAGTACCTTGGCCAACTCTCTTGAAACAGCAGCAGGTGCTCTAGAGAGCATCAAACATCCCATTTTCCCGCTGTAAAAAATGGTCATGATCATTTTTATACTAGTGCTAAAGCTGACATAGCTAGGAATAGAAAGTTTATACTCAGTATGACGGCATTGCTGCAAAAGAGAAATGTAATATGTTTTGACAGATTTAATTTTCCTCCTACCCTTTCAGTTCTTGACCTTTCTATAGCAACTATCAACAGAGCCAGGAAGTAATACTGGTTTGTGTGCTAGTTCTGATACTATCAGAGACTTATGGCCGATTTTACAAAAGCATCTAGACAGAATAAACAATACAAACAATGAGGGAGATTCAGATGTCTGTTCTCTCTCCGACAGTCACCATGAATCCATCACAGCCAAACAAAGATTCAGATTTAGCTTGGAGAGTAGATGAAAGTTCTTTCATTTACATTATATGAAATATTTACTGTGATATTGATTATCCATCTGTTTCCATGCAGGCAGAGATTAAATTAACAGATTTCAAAGACAAAGATGACCATTACATAATTTAGCACCATATTTTACATCACACAGGCTGAGAAATTTAATGCTATTACCCTCTCAAAAGACATACAGTCTCAATTTGAAAATGTCAAGGCACTCATTACATCCTTCAGCAGTTTGATGCAATGGCTAATCACCCTGACATTAAAACATGTGCTCCACTTCAAATTCAGAGCAAACTCCTAGACTTGGGTTCTGGTAATTCTTTTTTTTTGCTGAAGCTCTTTAGTAGACAGCGATCTCTCCTTCTTTTCCCCTTTCTTTATGAAGTTACTAGTAATTGAGTTACCTTCTGAGTTTCTTTTCAGTACAGTTATAAACAGACTGAATGCTTTAAATCTCACAGCAAAAATTGTGTCTTCCAACTCTTGAAATACCTGTGGGATTTTCCTTTATTGCCCCCAGTTTTTCAGTAGATTGACGCACCCCGTCTTTGAAATATTTTAAGATAATGGCCAAGGAGGTAAGAAGGAAGAGGCAGCACTCACCTCCTCTTGCTGGGTATAACTCCCATCTCCTCACTGTCCCCCTCCAGAGTGACCCTTCTCGCCTGCCACCATTCATCATCTGAGGCGTTGATGACATGAAGGATGTCTCCATACTTGAAACTGAGTCCTTGGCTTGGGAGGCCACTGTCTTTGCTCTTGTCATAGTCAAACATGGCTCTGTGAAAGGAAATAAAGATATGAAGACAGGTGATTAGATCAGTCTGGGTATATTTACTTCTGAACAATTAATTATATTTAACATCACAGGTAGCCCTTTCTCTTTTCCTAAGGGAGGGAAAGGTCCTACTCAGAGGAAAACTTTCCGCTGTGAAGTCAGTCTTTACAGAGTCTTCTTTTTTGGTTTTTTTTTTTTCCTTTAAGAGAAACTGAATAGTATAATCTGATGCCAATTCTTAGCCTGTGCCTTCCAGTCCTATGCCTGGCACCTACACCAGCGTAGATGGACCCCACTTTCTGAAGGTAAGACCCTGCATGTGAATTCCAGCAAGTGCAGGTTACTCATTGGAGTTACCTAGCTAAAAATCCAGATCTTGGTTTCTTACAGGAAAAAAACACTTGGGAATATTTTTCCCATGTAAAATATTGTTTAAAGACCATGCCTGTCAAGAACTGATATTTGTTTCCTATAGGCAAAATAATATGATCATAACCCTGGCTGCAGAAATGTTAGATCAATAAAATCCCAAGAGGTGTCTAATAATTCCTACTCTTTTACTGTCAGAAAGAAAGCCATGGCAATCTTTTCACTGGTAAACACTTTTGTGAGAAGGATCTGATGCAATTAATTGTCATGCATTCTAGTGTAATTGCAAAGAATGATTATAGCAGTTTTATGGGTAGATATAAAACACTCAAAGCTACTTCTCATAATGAGGAGAACTTTAAAAGAAGTTATCAGAATTGTGACTATGCAACCAAAATAATTTAAAGCTCTCATAAGCACCAATAGCGCATGGCAAGTCTGGTTCAGGAGGAGGAAAAACGCTATTTGAAATATGTCTTCTTTTAAAGAGTTAACAGTCTTGAACTAACATCTTCAGAAAAGACAAGATAATTCCCTTCTCTGAAGATGAAGACTGCTGAATTTTACATAATCTTTAAGCTTAGTTATGCTTGTGCCTTTTTTGGTAAATGTTCTTGGAATGCATGTGGCCTTTGAAAAAAATTTAATGCCTTAGCAGTAGAAAAGTTCTTTTAAAAATCTGACTGTATCCTACTAAACATTTACATTCATAAAGGACCCTTACTGGTACCAGGTCATCTGCTGCTTCTCAAATACAGCTTTCTGTGAGGACATTTAATGAAGAAGCTTATAAATCCAGAAGCAGTTAAGTGTCATTAGACACCTCTTCTTGACCAACTGATGACACTGGATCGCAGGAAGATGGCAGTGCTTTCACAAACAGGCACACAACACATCATCCTGTGGGCACTGCCCTCGGCAGCAGGCAGCGGTCAGAATTTTACCACCCTATGGAACGGTCGTCTTAAAAATTCACTGATTAATTGTGCACCTTGCCATGGAAGCCAATCAGCATCTCAAAACCCCTAACCACACAGTTGGCCATGCTGGATACTGGGCAGATGTCCTGCAGTCCTGATTCCAGGCATAATTAAATCACTCAAAACAAGGGACAATGTCTTCTGTTACAGAGAATAAGCAAGACTGTCACATCCCTCATGTAAAACGTTCCCTGATGCCAAACTAGAAATGCTCCATATTTGGCAAGTTTTAAGATGAATGTTGTCTTTCAAAAGTTAAGGAGTAGAAATTAGGACAATATTCTTTGTCCTTGAACAGACATTTGCACCTCAGAGCCCACATATTGACTTAAAATGAGATTGTCATCATGCTGGCTGATGTTAACGATGAATGCAGATGGCAATGTTTGCCACTGACTTGCTTTGATTGGAGTAATCATGTGCATTGCTAATTAAAATGAGATTATAGATCTCAGACAAGAGAATTTTTGAGCATGCTTTTCATTGAATGAAAGATTTTGTGGCTGATGCTCTACAGATGTTGATTACTCCATTAGCAAAGGAAAATGACATGAGAGCTGACTTCAGTGATCTTTCCTAAACATTTCAAATTAAGAGCCAGGTCTTGGTAACAGCTGTATTTGGGCTTACAACTTTGATAACATTTCTGGCTCTGTAAAACGTGCTTTTGCTGGTTGGCTGTTGGCCCAACTATACGTGGAGATCTTCACTCCAGGCACTATTGACTTCTTTGGGCTATAGAGAGACCTGGGCACACTCATCCCCACCACCTCAGGCTGCAAGGGCAATTTGGATCTCTACACATCCAATTGCAAAATCTAGTGTCTTTAACAGACTGACATGGCATTTCTAATTTTTCACCTGTTGAACACCACCCAGTTCTGTTTGTGCTCGGTCTTGCAGATGTATGTAAAAATAACACCTCTGCATCTGATGAGTGTCAACTGAAGTGACACAAAATGAATGCAGCCAGACCTCTTGTTTGGTAAAGGAACTGGGCAGAGCAGGCAGAAAAAGATACCTTTTTCTCTTTGCTCTTTCATGTTTCTAGACAATGACATCCAAGTCTTACAGGACACCACCTGCAAGCACTGAAACTTTCATCAGAGTCAAGGTAAGCTCTCAGAAAAGTCTATTTGTTCTATGCAAGCTTCTTCACCAGGATAGCATCCTAAGGGGCATGTCAGACACCTTAGATAGGTTCTGCCGTGCCACGGGGATTATTAGAGGAAAGGTAAAAAAATAGTAGCACTGTTGCTGAGTATTATGTGTTGAGAAGAGGACATAGGCAACACAGTCCACCAAGAAACCCACCCTAGTCCAGAGGGTGCCCCACTCTGAGAGCTGAGTACCATATTTTCCTTTCAGCTAGAGAAGAATCAGCAGGATCAGGACCAGGCAAGTGCTTTTCCAAAAATAAGATGTTTAATAGAAACAGGGATATTCAAATCATCCAGAGGGTCCAAACCAAGAAGACATGTCACAGTACCTCTCTCTCTCTGTGATGAATTAGAAGTATCTCCCCAGAACACAAGCACAATAGTGCAGATAGTGGAGAGGCTGCTCAGCCAAGCTGGTGAGCTTTCTGAACTTGCTAATGTGGCTATATGCTTTCATCTGGCTGAGTCTGCTTATTCATGGGTTGCTTGGGCAGTTCTTCATGGCACTGAGCTGTAAATCATTTTTAGTGTCTTTTACTGCAGTATTAAAGAATAATAATCTCAATAACCTTACAACATTTTAATGACATTTATCTAACAGTCTTGAACACTAACAGTTTCTTTTTTTCTCCACGACTTATAAAAGTACATCTTAAAGCACTCTTCTTTCAGGTGGTTTATACGCTCAGTTAGCTGCTTGCATCCACTGTTCAGCCTTTTTTTGGATCCTACAGGACAGAACCAAGAGCTCTACAAGGCTTTTTCTGTGTCAGTAAGGCTTTTTTTCCAAGTCAGCTGACTAGGACTACTTTTGAAATGGGGTAGTGAATATTGTATAATGAAAGAAATCAGTTTAAATTATTTAACTTCCACTTTAGAGCTGTCACCAATATTGTGATCACATCAGCATCAGAAAACTCCTGTTCAGTATCTTCTAGACAGTGCATTTCACAAACAGGACCCTGGGTTACACAGGATAGAGAATGCATTTTGAGGTTACAAATACAGTAAACCCAGTGACTACCATGAGATGTGGATAAAATACTGAAATAGGGAACAGAGCTTGCTACTAACCAATTAAACAGATGTGGTGAAATCATAATTTGGTCAGCTTAGTTCCCTTATTAGAAACACAGCAACAGGAGTGGGTGTGATTATTAAAGACATAAGGTATATGCACCAAACTTCCGTTAACACTTAAGTTTTTTTTCCCCCCAGTTCCCAGTTCTCGCCTTAGTTTAGGGAAAACTGTTTAAAGCCTCATGCAACTAGAAAACAAAGAAACAGCCCTGAGAAGTGAAGCAGGAGGTGCAAATATTTAGAAGAAGCTGGCTATCACAAATATTTAAGTACATGTGAGGCTTGCTTCCCTGATATTATTCCAGGCTTCATAAGTGATCATTACACTAGACTAATCCCAGCAGCAATTTGGACAGAACCTAACAGGTTTTATTTTTGTGCTTGGGTGCTTCTTAATCATTTTTTGTCAGCCACATCAGCGCAAAACATGAGACAAGCATTTCACAACAGCATTCAAATTAATTGCTCAAAAATTGTTTGAAACTAAAATACTGACTTTACCAAGCTGTAATATGCAGTGAGGTGTCTACATGGCATGAAGGCCACTAAAACGGGGATATCTTTTTTTCTTCCACTTAGCATAAATATTTCATTATTTGAGGCATTTCTGAAAGCTAAGTTGCCTTGTGCAGTAAATTTTTATTCCTAATGACACCTCACAGCTAGAGAAATAAATGTTTGACATAGAAGATATATTAGCTCTAAGAAAATAGAAAATCGATTCCTTCTGCAATTCCATATATTACAACCTATAGACATCCGTGATGCTTACATTGTTACCAGCATTTGTAACATGAAAAATAAGGTACAGAAAGACTAAGTGATCTTGCTAAGCCCTTAACAGAAAAGGGAATTTAACAGAGAAACCTCTTAGCTTCCTCAGCTAATGCTTTAAACACCACTGGTAGTAGTCTTCATAATCTTCCTTGCAAAGCAAGGGATATTACTTCATCTACAACACAGGAATGTATTTTACCAAATGCTTCTGTATGTTCAGTGCAAGACCCTAAAATCTTCCACTCCCATATCAATGGCCCCTAATTTGATAGAGTTCAGGTGCTGCGTGGCAGCTTTATTTGCATCTCTGAAATTACTTTCTTCTTCTTCTAGCACAGATGGGAGTTTGCACATAAATTTACAGACTGCTCTTTGCTATTCACTTGATTATGAAACGACAACAACATTTAGCAAGAGAGATCTTCAGCTGCTGTAAATAGTCCTAACTCTCCTGTGATCTGCCAGCATATCTGCATATGCACCACTAAAGGATATTTCTCTCTCCTCTGAAAATTTCTTGAACAGCGACTCTGAGGCATCAGGTTTTACAGTGTCATCCTAAGGGAGATAAATGTTATTCTCCTCACTCACCACATCTATCCTACCCCCTGCCCTATTCTTCTTTTACAGATGGGGAAATCCAGTGCAGAGAGGTTGAATAATTTGCCTGGTTTTAGGCAGTAATTCAGCATCATAGTCAGAATCAGACCCCAAGTTTCATAGCTGCACTCAGTAATAAATGTATTTCCACCCACTTGCAGGCTCAGCTTGAAGAAAAAATTAGAAGAAGATGAAAGAAACGCTAATGTAATTCATTGCTATAGCTACAACAGAGAGCACAGCGGTTCTCTGATTGAAGCAGCCATTGCAAGGCAATTAAGATGCTATTAAAAGGGTTAAATTTTCACATACTGGCAAGTCAATAAAGACTTTCAACTTCTCCTCCCAGCTTTGTTTCCATCTGGAGAAGCTGAACTGGTAAATCCTACGTGTGGAGCATACAAAAAAGGTTTCTCTCTCCTTGGGAGGTTTGGGAAGCTCTGAGGTGCTGCTTGCTGAGACTGGAGGCTGCTGGAATAGCCCCAGTGCACAAGATGATTCTGTCATACGTTGTCACCTCTGCTGAGAGAGTGGGAGGGGGGACTGTTGGGAAGAACAGCTTTTATTAGGAGTATACTACAACAATGTAGTTTTAACAAGATATGTCTGAATGTTTGACCTGTCGCTCACAGATATCATGATTCCTGCTTTTTCCTTTTGCTTCCCTTATTTTTCTTTTACTTCTTTTACTTTTGTTTTCCTCCCCTTTATTTTCTTTTTTCCTTTTTTCCTTTTTTTTTTTTTTCCTATCTTGATGTTGTGACTCTTCATGAAGCCAATCCCCTTAACCTTGTCAGGCTGAGAGGGACAGCGTCAGCTTTTTGTGTTACCAAAAAGAGTCATGCCAGGGCACAGCAACAGGGTTGCCATGTTCCCTTTGGAAGTTAGCACTGATCAGGGATTATTACTAGAAATAGTTTGGGTGCACCTAAGGTGGAGAGTGAGTGCTGTGTCCAGCTGTGGGCCCCCCAGCAGAAGGATGTAGACCTGCTGGAGTGAGTCCAGAGGAGGCCATGAAGATAATCAGAGGATGTTAATCTGGGGCACCTCTCCTATGAACACAGGCTGAGAGAACTGGGGTTGTTCAGCCTGGAGAAGAGAAGGCTCTGAGGAGGCTTTATTATGATCTTCCAGTACCTAAGGGACTACTAGAAAGCTGGAGAGGGACTTTTTACAAGGACATGTAGTAACAGGATAAGGAGAAATGGCTTTAAATTAGTAAGAGGGTAGGTTTAGGCACGGAGCCATGGGGCACGCTCCTAGTCAAGTGCAGTTCAGGGTGTTAGCTTAGCTCCTCCTAAGGCGCCTCCACTACAGTAAATCCTATTGCACATTTGCATCCAAGCCTTTTCCATTTGCTGTCATATTATTTCTTTACTTCATTCAGCAGTTTCTACATTCAGTCCAAGTAATTCCCTATTCTTTTCCTCCTGTGGGAATTTGGCAGAGAGTTATGCCACGGATCTCAATGAAAAAAAAGGATCAGAGACAGCAGCATTAGTTCCAGAAAAATTTCATGAAGAAGAGGGATATATTTTCTTTATGATGTTTATCAGGAAAGAGGACTGCCATTTGTCCTTGGGGAATATTCTGCCTGTTTTGGAGATCCAACCATGATGCTTAATGTCAGCTCTTACAAGCCAATCTCTATGTTGCTGACGGGCTTTTTTTAGTTTTTAGCAAGTGCTCATATTCTGTGCAGGAAATGGGTTCTGCAAAATTTGTACTGAAAAATGTAAGTCAACATTTTCAGAAGTATCAAACCAGTATGTTGCACTTTCATGGTCTTGCTACTCAACAGCATACAATGTACTATGTTAGAGGCAAAATATTTCACAGTGAGCAAGGACTGACACTTTAGTCTTTCAGTTGTGGACATGGACAGAACTAATATTACTCCCAGGTTTGCCTGGCTTTAACCCCTTCCAGCAGGAATTGTAAGGCGGCTTGAGAAAGTGAAGTTCCTTCATGCTTCCTCTTGTGCTGGCACAAAGGGAATTCCTTTCAAGGAACACGCTTTTTGTTTCTTTGGCATTTTACAGGGCATAAAAGACCCAAACAGAATCCCCCTTCTGCTTGCAAATACCTGAAACCAGTATCAAGTTGTGAGCATATGCTTACCTTACCATAATTTATTGACTAGGAAAATCTGGCTGCCAGTTTTATCTGTAATAAACAGAAGCTTTTAAATACATCTGCATTGGACTCAATGTAGTCTAGACTCTCAGCTTTGAGGTTTGCTTTAAAACAGGGAGACTGCCTTGGGTCAGAACACTGATTAGATTTAGCCTTAGGCATTTTGATAAACTCCAGAGGAGATCTGTAGTTGATTCTGGAGGGCTTCTTCAGCATTCCTGAGTTTGTGAGTGAAATTTCACAATAAACCTCCAAACTTGTGCATGAGATTTAAATTTCACAGCAAACTCAAAACTTGGGCCAGGCTTGTACTTAGCTGTTTCTTCTAAAGAAATGAGATAATTTTTGACTGACCTTGACCTGGCCTGTGCATTATGCATCAAAATGATATGAAATTTGTCTTCTTCTTGGGTTTGATTTTTTTCCTCCCCATACAGACTAAGGGAAGCTGCTGCTTGACTGCATCTCTGGTTCCTCTCTGAGGCATCAGTGAAGTTTCTCAACACAGATTTCTGTGTTGAGACATTTAAGATTATCCACATCCAGAAAGGAAATGTGACTGGATGTCAAATCAGGGATACTTTAAACTACTGGGTAATTCACCTGAAATTGCAACCTGTGAGGTTGCAGGGATTGACACAGGAGCCAAACAGTCATTCTCTCTCCTAGTAACTTATTTGCTGTCTGAGAATATTAATTTAGGGGTTTTTTCCCCCAGGGAAAAGTAAAATAAAATAAAATAAAATAAAATAAAATAAAATAAATAAAATAAAATAAAATAAAATAAAATAAAATAAAATAAAATAAAATAAAATAAAATAAAATAAAATAAAATAAAATAAAATAAAATAAAATAAAATAAAATAAAATCAGGTTTCTTTCAAAGACAATGAAACTGAAAGGAAAATTATGACTCTATTAGCACAGCCTGTAGCTACCCCCATACCTCCCTGCACCCAAATGTGTCTTCCTACTACTAGAGAATACACTGCAAAAAAGCACTGGATTTAGATGTTTTTTAGTAATTAGGTCTACAGTAGTTCTAACTATTGCAATAGAACTCAAAGATCTGCTTTGAGTAGTTGAGTTTTTTTAGATAGCTGCCTCAGATACTCTGTAGCTTGCAATTGCCTTCTCTTAGACCTAATCATGACCCAAATCTGTTGGCAGCTTTTAAAATTCCATTGTGGCCAGGCTGCCCACAGAATTCATTGTGCTTCCACTGGTTTACAATCAAAAGGAAATTTTCAGCACACAAAAAGGTCCCCCCTGGTAACATAATTAATACTACCAGATAAATATATGATAATTTCTGTTTTGTTTTGGACAAGGATATTAGACATCTGGAGAACTTAAGTAAGAGAAAGCCTGCCTACGGAAAAATGATCTGCATTTATGATTTGTAGTATTTGAACATGATGATGACAAAAGGGCTTGTACGAGACGAACTAAGCGCAATGCCTCTACTACTAAAAAACATCCCACCAGCCAAAATTCAGATAATTGTGTCAGCAAAATGGATTTTTTTTTTCTTTTCTCCCCAGAAATCAACACTGGAGCCTTGTCAGTCTGAATATTCTGACTGACTTCTGTTGTAAGAGGCGAGGAACTCTACAGACTTTCCTAGCATGGAAGTGCTCATAACATAATGGATCATAATATATCATAATAATAGTAATTCGTTCATGTCCTAATAAATCTGTTTATACAGTCCAACCTTTAGAAACTGCTATTGGAAAAAAGATTGTTCTCTAGCTATGAAAAAGTGTAGACAAGCAAAACTCAGAGAAAGTATTAATGAGACAGAGCATTGTCTGCTCTGAGGAGAGAGGGCATTATGGAAAAGTCAAGGTATTTGTTTGCAACAGCTTTTTCTCAGTAATGGTTTCTGCTTGGCCTTGAATGCTGTCCTTTGGCAGTGAAAGACTCAGAATTTGGATTTTCATTGTTATTGTGTTGACTGAGTAGGTTCTGCTGAGATAATGAGAAGCCCCATGCAAAAAGGAACTACACTGTGGAAAACCACTGAAAATCATTATGGAAATTAATTATCCTGCCTAATGTGGAGAAATGTACTAAATACATAAACTCTGCTGGATGCAGCAGTTTGAGAAATCATGAAAGCCTTCTGTCTCTAGGTCAAAACTTGAGGAACTCATTAGGACTTTACTCAATCAGCAGGAGGAGGTTGCCTATAGAATGAGTCCTTTCTTTGGGTTTTAGCGTAGACTTCAATTGGAAGCCATGCAATTTATTTCTGGGTTTGACTTTGTCTCTTTTAAAGGGTGACTTTGAAGAAGAGTAATTTTGAAAAATCCAAATGCAATTGAAGTCTAAAGATGAATTTTTATGGTATAAAGGTCAGGTGCCTCTACATAACCTCTGCTTCATGAGGCTGAACATGAAATCTCTAAAAATGTCAGATTTACAAGGCTGAACTCTACAAAAATCAATGGAACAGGCCTGAGCTGAACTCGTGTGAAATCTTCGAACCTGTAATGGAAATAACAGAGAAAGTTTGCCTGGAAGAGCAGCAGCTATGAGAAAAGACGTTGTATGGTCAACCAGTTTTGTGGATTCCTTGATCTCTTGCCTGTCAACACTCACTTATCACAAAGAGTTTCATCCTGTGAAGCTTTATTCTGTGATTGGGTTGAATATTTTCTAGTAGATGATATTTTCTATAAAACTCCTTCTTCTTGAGTCAAATGAATAATTCAACACCAATTTTCACTAGTGTCTGCTCCTCACAGACAAAAGCTTGAAAATAAGATGCCAGAATATTCAAACGCAGAAACAAACAAAGAAACAAAAATGAAAAATTAAAATAATAGTCTTTGATGTCACCTCATCAGTGTCAAAACAATGTGACTGTTACTTCTTGTTAATGATTAAATTTGGTGGTCTCACTATGTGTCTGGTTGTCAATTTTATTTAGAAATGTACTTTGAATACAGAAGTGCTGATTGACCACCATTGCCCAAAACATTTAACAGCAGCAGTATCTATTTTAATATTTTTGAAACAAAGCTGCAAGAGGATGATACTAAAATTCTTAGCTTCTCTCCGTGAAACACAAAATTAGGCCTACGGTGCACTGAGCTCCTTGCAACTCCTCATTAACGCCATTGCATTATCCACCCCCTGCTTCCTGGGAGCTCCAGCTCACGTGTGCTCAAAAGCAGCATTAAGAGTAACATCAGAAGTTCCTGCGTCCCATTTTTAAAGGTAAATTAAGCACATCTGAGACAAGGTTTTGTAGACTTTCAATGAAGATTAGACTTTGAATTGCTAAGTCGCTTTGAAAACATTACCCTAAGCAGCTTTAAGATTGACAGAATTTGCCGTAAGCTGCTCTGAGGCTGACAAGATGAAGGTCTAGTGCAGTAACAGGAGTGCTTTGATTACTTGCTCCTGGATGGTGCTAGGAGCTAGGAGAAACCAGGAACTAGGATAAGTTCCTGCTCCCATGAATGAAGCTCAGAGTTTTTATAGTGCTGTCTATAATGATACTCCTCATTCTGTGTGTAATTCCTGTCTTAAGCAACTCAGCTGGGACCTTTCCTTTTACTATCTTCATTTGAAATGAGTCTTGTGGCAATAAAAAGCCTAAAACCAAATTGTGCAGGAAAACCAGATTTTTCTTTTCCCTCCACCTGCCATTACAAATTTCTACCTATACTGGCTTAAGTTTACACTGATTTTAAGACATTCCTCTGTCCTGCAGGAAAAAAAAAATTACCATGAACTCTTACTTCTACTTAGCAATTAAC
This sequence comes from Lycocorax pyrrhopterus obiensis, assembly GCA_014706295.1. Lineage (NCBI taxonomy): Eukaryota > Metazoa > Chordata > Aves > Passeriformes > Paradisaeidae > Lycocorax > Lycocorax pyrrhopterus. The sequence goes on from JACSVZ010000001.1 coordinate 84,109,122, forward strand.
TTTAGATGGGAAATATTTAGTAAAAGCCATGTTCTTAAGTTTAAGTAAAGTGAAACTAGCAGTCTCTTAAGCCAGGCTCCTAAACCAAATTTTGTTTAGCATTTGAATAATCTGACCAATTTCAAACAGATTACACGTACTTAGACCTAACTGTGCCATGACACATTGCGTGTAGTAGAAAATAATTCACAGGTGCAGTTGCTTTTCTGATATTGCTCCTCGGTAAACCATTTCTATAAATTTATTTCAAAGAAATTAATTGCACATTTCAGAATGTAAAACTCAGTTTGAAACCCCATAAACACTACCACTTCCTAAGTCTGAGTCAAATGATTGTGTCAAGCCAGCTAATGTAAGATATGTGTGTGCAGGAAATACAAGACTGAGGCAAAAATTGTAAAAACCCCAGTTTACGTCTCCGACAGATATAAATGAACAGTAACTCCTTCACTGGCTTAAATGTTATGCTGGCATCTTTCCTCTGTTTTTTAAAGACACTGAATAATGCCCCCTACAAAAAGATCTTGTAGCTGGGAAAGTTGTAGAAGGGATCAGTTTAACAAGCATGTCTTTGTGTATCATGTTCACCATGGGCTGATCCAAAAACTTTCTTGTGTTATTTTGCTTGCTGGTCCTGCTGAGGTATTTGATGAGGCTTCCTCGAGAGATGGTCAATTTCAGTGTTTAAGAAACATTTGTGCAATGCCCTTAACAGCACACTTTAATTTGTGTTCAGCCCTGAATTGGTCAGGCTTTTGGATTAGATGATCCTTGTAGGTCCTTTCCAACTGAAATATTTTCTTCCCTTCATTCCATTCCACTTTGGCAGAGGAAAAGCCTCCAAAAGAATAACAAACCTTGTCCTTAACAAGGAAGATGCATGAGGTCAAGCCTTGTTTTCACTGTAGGAAGGAGGAGCAAATCCCACTCTCCCAATAGAGAAGATATGACAAGAACTTTTCTGACCATGTTTTGAGAGGGGGGTTGGACATGCAACATCAGAATGATCTCCTTCAAACTAAATTACCTATGACCATATCTACTCAGAAGGACTGAAGTATAAAATATTTTCAGATACAGGAGTTTAGACCATATTTATCACTTTTGGGCATATCAAGAATTTTTAATATATATTCTGTAGAAAATGACAGACTTTGGTGTCTGAGAGCATTTTCTGTAGTGGGTAAAAATACTTCACTTGGCTTAAAAGTGCCTCGGTGAAGGTAACTGAGGATGGTACAGAGATGCTCAAGCTGTCTACAATTTTAGGTAATCTTCAGAATCATGCTCCGACACTGAAAAAATCTTGAGTCACTTGAAAGTGATTTGGGAACTACAGTGGGTTGAGCGGCTGAGCCATCCTTGGGCAGTGTAGGCACTCCTGGTATAGCAGTGGGATTACAGTAGAGAGGGCATTCTTTTGTTCGTATTTTGGGAAAACAAATTAGGCACAATGCAGATATTCTTAGAGAAATCTAAACTCCCTGGAGAGTAATGGAGAGACCTAAATGGCTATGGGAAAGGAATAATTCTGAGCATTTACATTAGATGAGAAAAATGGGCTGATATAGATGGTGTGAATATTTCTGTGATTCAGTGTCCAGTTTCCTAATGGTAAAATAAGAATACGCAAAGAGGGTATTGTGAAGTGCTCAGAAAATGTGGTAATATGGCCATATCGACGGCTGTGATGGGCAAATTGAACATAAAGAGCGGAATGTTTTTGATTTCAATAGAAGCATCTATTGAAGCTACACATTTTGTCAGAAAAGCCTGAAGTATAAATTACACTGTCATTTAGCATTTGCTTATACAAACCCATGCCATCAAAATAAATTGAGTCTTGCAGAATGACAGAATAGGGACCGAAAAAAAATATTTTTTCATTATTCTGACATGCCAGGGAGTTGTGGAAAAACAAACAAGCAAGTGAGTGAACAAACAAATGTCTGTGACTGAAGAGATGTTTTTTCTTTCACTTGATGTGTAAAAGATTGAAATATTCATCAACAAGTTTTTTTCCTGGACCAATTCTTAGAATTTTTGATATTTTGTAGCCTCATTTACAAGCTGTAGGAACTTCATATTTTTTCACTTCCAACATGGAAACAGTAATGCAATTTAGTGATTTATTTAGGGGCTGAGCAAGGTTGCTGTCTTTGGAGAAGGTTGTGGTGAACTGCGGGGAGAGGATCAGACCATATGTGCCCTGTTCCTATATGTTCCCTAAACATCTGCTGCTAACCAGTGCCACAGAAAGGACACTTGTCACAGGAGGACACTTGGCTAGATGCACCTTTCTTCTGAGCCAGGGTAGTTGCAAGACAAAACTGGTGTTACTTTTATAGAGGAGACTAGATACAGAAGGTGAGAAGCTGAAATTGTCTGCATGACTTGCATTAATGCTGTCAGGTAAAAGGATGTGGAAAATGTTTAATGTTTAAGAAAACAAATAAAGCAATCCAGATAGAAAAAAAAATCAAACAGTAGAAATATCTGTGGGTGACAAATTATGAAAATGTGGCTTAAGGAGAATTGGGTTGAACTCTTCAGTTTGCTGACAGTTTTCCCTGCATGTAGGTGATGACTCTCACCTGTCAGTCAGCTGGGGGACAGTGATTCCCAGCACCAAGAATGCTGCCCAGACAACCCATAGAGTGCCAGACATCTCAGGGAACTGGGGAAACCCATAGAGGTCAGGGAGGGACAATTACTGTGGAGCTGTGGAGTTTCCATGTATGTGTCAATGTAATAGCAAATAAATTTTGACCCTTGTGTCCCTCTGTCAAGGGCTGTTTATGAAGAATAATTGATATTACTTCAGCAACATGAAAGCTGCTACAGCACTTAAAGTGCTGGTTTGCACTCAACAGAAATAGCGTAAATAGGAGTTTCAAGCCACCTTTGAAATGAATCTGCCTTAACTCTATAGCTTGACAAAAGCACTAGGTTCACAAGTCTGTAGTCTTTAAATAATTTTAGCAAATCAATATCCAAACATTTTTCCTATGTCCAGCTCTACCGTTCACCACTCTGGCCTTACAGGATCAAATTACATTTGGTTGTCTAATATATCATCCAACTAGCAGAGCAAATGCTATATTCTAAATAGTTTTCGTTCTGTCTCATTAACCTAGTATTTCCTGTCAAATATTAAGCTAAGAAAAGATCTGTTTCTCCAGGAAAGTCTGAAATGTTTCTTTTCCACAGCTACGATGTACCCCTACAGTTCTGTCAGTAAGCTCTGCAAAGTGAACCAAGTTAATGAAAAAACTCAAAGAGAGTGATTTCTTATCGCAATTTATAACTTTCTTTTTTTTATATATAAACAAGCAAGTCAGAACAAGACAGTGTGATGAAATAAATATGAATTTAAAAATACTTTAAAAATCAGCTGTATGGAACTTGATTTATCTTCAAAAGGGCCTTTGCCTTATGATCACAAAAATCTGTATCTTAAAATCCTTTTCTTGAACTTAAGTGCAAGAGCCTCTCTTCTTTTAAAGGATAGATATAGGCACTATCTTTTTTATCAGAAAGGCCTTTATTAAGCAAAGCCTCATTGCAGCAAGCAACTGCCTCTGAGGGAAAATTTCAAAAAAATCTTCCCAGTAGCAGGACTGCTTTTGAAAATCTTTGTATCTCCCACAGCTGTAGCAATAATTTACTGCCTCTAATTACCAGTTCCATTGCACTACTGGTCTTTAGGGAGGTGGGCTGAGATTTTTCATTTCCTTGCTTTGTTTTTGAGAGTTTGTATTGTTCCTCCCTTCTGCTCAAGGCTGAGGGATCTCCTTCCTGCTGCAGTGGGGATGTCTGTCCTTTCAGCTAACCTCCAGCATGAGCCTGTGCCCCAGGCCAGGTTCACTCACTGTTCAGAGAGCAGCAGACACTGGGGCAGGCCTGGCCCTGAATTGCCATGCTCTGCAGGGACACTGAGGAGAGGATGTGTCACCACAAATCCTGTCACGACCAAGGTGCAAAACAGAAATGTTCTGGCCTTACAACACCATTGTCACTATCTTTGGAAAACTCTTCTACCTCCTCAAATGCTTGTTGGCAGCTCGTGTATGACCAGCCTGAAGAAAGTGCTAGAGCAGGAGGTGGGCATGAAAAAAAGGCAGGCAGCAAGGAGTGCCTTCCAGCTCTGAATCACAGAGATAAACAGCAGTCAGAGCATCACACACGTCACTCCTCAGCTTTTTTGATTGGCTGCCGTGGGCATCCCAACACTCAGTGCACCTGCTGCCATGAATCCAGCCTCTAGCACCAAATTCATCTCCTGCCTTCAAGCTGATGCCTTTCAGTCAGTGAGATCTCTCCTTGGGAGTTCTGTGCTCAAAGCTGGAGACATTTTTGAGGACCTGCAAACCTGACTGTTTCATTACTCAGCATCCTTTACCAAGTGTCTGTCTCTCTCTGGGGCCCTGCTTTACAAAGCAAGGATAGATGGGATTTGCCCGCCATGAGGGAGAATTCTGAGGATAACTACAGGAAGGATTGTGCAGCTTTCAGAAACTAAATACCAATTACACAGGGCATTGACTGTAATAAGAGAGCTGAGGAAAGAAAAGGCCATAGCAATAAAGCTAAATGAATTATTTACAATCAACTACAGAATGTGTTTAAGGATGAACCCACAGAAGAGCCTTTCAGACCTGTCAAATCAATGGAACCATCTGCACTTGATGTGTCAGTAGACAAAGTTTAATAACAAATCAATAAAATAAATTGTAATGAATTACCAGGATGAGATGAATGACTCAAACATGTGGAAATGGAAAACACTGAGCCAGTTTTTTAAAGAGAGACAACAAATGAAATCTGACTTGAGAAACAGGTAGATCTACTTAACTTTCTTAGGAACATTAAACTCACAGACCAGAAATATCACCTAAAATTTCCAGAAATCTTACAACAGATTTCCTCACCAAAATGTCACGAAATATAATGAAAAAGAGAAAAAAACAGTGTTCTGTGAGTGAGGGATTAGTAAATGTTTAAAGGATAGGAAAAAAGGGTTAATAAAGAAGGTTTTACTTTCACACGAGTAAATCCTGTAAGTGATCTAGAAAAGGTGATGAAAAATGAGGCAGTAATATTTACTAGAGACATTGAAGTATCAAGGGTAGAAAAAACAAAAATTGACTCAGAAGATTTGCAAAAGAATTATAAAATGTCCAGTGACTGGATGACAAATAAATTGAAGATACACCTGGCAATGTGCACTTACAGCCCAGAAAGACAACCATGTCCTGGGCTGCATCACAAGAAGTGACCAGAAAGTTGAGGGAGGGGATTCTCTGCCACTCTGCTCTCAAAAGACCCACCCGGAGTTCTGCATCCAGCTCTGGGGTCACCAGCATGAGAAGGACAAAGACCTGTTGCAGTGAATCCAGAGGAGGCCATGCAGACAGTGAGAGGCTGGAGCACCTCTCCTAGGAGGACCGGCTGTGGCAGTTGTGGTTGTCCAGCGTGGAGAAGAGAAGGCTTCAGAGAGTTGTCTTTGTGGCCTTTCAGTACTTGAAAGGGGCTTATAAAGAAAGATGGGGACAGACTGCTTAGCAGGGCCTGTTGCAATAGGGCAAGGGGTTTTAATGGTTTTAATCAGAAAGAGGGCAGGGTTAGATTGGAAGAAATTTTTTATGATGAAGGTGGTGAGGTGCTGGAACAGTACTGGTTGTGTGTGGTTTTGAGTAACCTGGTGTAGTGGAAGGTATCCTTATCCATGTCAGAGGTGTTGGAACTAGATGATCTTTAAGTCCCCTTCCAACGCAAACCATTCCATGATTCTATGGAATTCAATGTGAATAAATCCAAAGGGAAGCATGGGGAATATCAGTCCTCAGTAAATCTACATACTGACATATTCTGGATAAGCAAATACTTCCCAGGGAAGAAGTACTGGAGACTTTGAGTATTCTTCTAGGAAAACGTGAATTCAATGCTTGGCATTAGTGAAAAAGGCAAATTTGTACATGCCATTTAAGGAAATTAATAAAGAACACAAGATAAATAATTGTTATTATACCATGATACAGACACCCATACACATCTACAGACAGTCCTGATCCTTTCATCCCAAAGAACACCTGGAAAAGGCAAAGAAGGAACAGAAAGGGCAATAAGGGCAGTTTTCTCACAGGAACAGACTATACAGACTAAGCTGCCTCAGCTTTAAGAGAGATGACCAAGAAAAAGGCATAATAAAATTAATGAAATTACAGATTTCAAGAAAGAGGGAATAGGGGACACTTGTTCCCAAGAAATGGAGGCAAGTGTCATATAGTCACTTACATAATACACAGTATGCAATTAACAAGTAGGTGTTGTGGTTTCTGAAAACTTAAATGGGTCTAAAAAAATCTTCCAAGGAAGAGAAAAATCCATCCAGAGATATTTTAACAGTCACAGATAATCTGCTATCAGATACTACTGGAAACAGAATAATTGGAGGGAAGGACCTGTGGTCCACCTGAGTTTGGTGGTCATGTTCACTTTCACACATACACCCTACAGCACCTGGGCTTGGGTTTGACCTGTTTATCTTGAAAAAGTTGTCTTTTGGCTTGTGACAAGCTGCATGAAAGACAATTTTTATGTTTATATCCTGCCATATTTGTTGAATCCAGCTAAGGAATTCAAGCTGAAACTCCATTTGTACAAATGTGATACAGCTGCCCATAGACAGCTGGGATCCACTCCTGAGGACAATAATTTTCTTCAGGCTATGCAAGTCATTGTCTACATATCCATTTCTTCACCTAGTTGTTCCTTCAGAGAAAGCTTAGAGATATGAGAAACACTAATTGAGAGGTAGATACAACTATTTTTATGTTATTATCAAAACACCTCTGTCATACTATGTCCTTCCCTTTTTCTTTCCTCTGATGTTTAGGTTTAAAGGGATGGTGCGCTTAATTTTTATTTGAAAGTCTTGGCACAGTTACTAAGAATTTTAAATCAAAGCAATTTAAATAATTTTATTGAATATAATTTTGAGTAATCTTCTGGTTTTCCAATATCAAGCAGCACTGCACGATTAGCAACCTCATCTAGTTGAAGATGTCCCTGCTCATTGCAGGGGGATTGAACGGGATGACATTTAGAGGTTCCTTCTAACCCAAGCTATTGTGTGGTTCAATGATTACACTGAACGAAAGGATTGAAAAGAGATCACAGATTTAAGAGTGCTGAATGTTCCTAAAAACACAAATGTTACAGACTAATTCTGTGTTTCAACGCAAAACTACATTTTGATTGTTTGTCACAGAATTTTACTGGTGCAAGACTTAGTGCCTACAATAATTAAAACAACCTACATAAATATGGCTCAGGTTACAAGACTGTGGATGTATGCACATCTTTCTAACCTACCAGAGTAATAGGATGTTGACCAAACTGTTAAATACATCTAATGTCCTCATACAGTACCTTATTTCTTCTTGAAGTTAATCCAAGTATTCCTCATTTTTAGAGAAATTCTCCCACTACAAAACTAGGTCCCTTTGCCTTTGGGTAAAGATATGAGCAGATAAGAAATTTCCCAGAAACTGTTTTTCGAACCTTATTAAAAAAGTTTCTTTTCTAGCAAAAATAAAGTATTATAATTGGATGTTAATAAATGCTGCAGCAACAACATCTAAAGAAATGTTTTAAGGAATATCTTCCTCTGCTTACACTTAATTTTAAACTAAATAAGAGAAATATCATCATAATGTTCATGCAAAAAAAATGACTTGGAGAAAAAAGATGCCATGTATGCCCTAAAGATATCTTTGTTCTTGTCTCTCTGTAAATGATTGACAGGGTAAAAAATGAAGTAATTAACTTCTAGCTGACAGAAAACAGTAACATGGGTTCGTAATGATGGCACCCATGAGTGGCATAGTGTCCTACTTATCTGCATTTTAAAGCAACAGCTGCTGGGTCTTTTGCAATGTCTGCAGAATTTTAAAGAGAAGCAAAATTAGAAACAACAGTACATTTTTACTATAAATGTCACAAAACTGATCCTCACAAGACAGAGATTGAACAGAATGTGTTGGACATATGTGAAATAATTATATTGGAGGGAAAAAAGCAGCTCTTATAACTCTTGACATCTATGTAAAAATAGACGTTTCTGGTGTTTCTGACGTTTCTGAATCAACATAACTCACATGTATGGTTTCACTGTCTACCAAATTTCCTCTAGACTGAGACAGTTGTCATGAAGATCTTCTTGAATCAGGACACTTTGTAAAAGAAGTTAATTATAAAAGGGTGCAGATGCCTTATTGCTAGACTGTGTTTACACAGCTAGACATATCTACACCAGAGTGGGCTCGGTATTGCCAACCCATTTGCAACCTCAGTGTCCAAGGTTAATGCCCTCATGCACATGCCATCCACACAGCTCAGCACTGGGCTCAGGGCTGCTTTGAGCCCATGTCACAACCTCTGGCCCCGAGGAATTATCAGTTGATGACTGTGGTGTCCTTTCTCTGAAAAGTGGCTGAAGTAATGGATACTGAACATTGTAGCCTCACAAAACGTTTTACAGTATGACAGAAGAATGGTGTTGCATGTCCTAAACAAGTGGGATGAGGGTGTATAGACATCTCCTAGAGAAAAAGTCTGAGAGGCTGTGTCTTACAAAGGGATCCAGACTGCTGATATCATATCCATGCTGCCCACTGAAATCTCCCGAGTGAACTGTCCTAAAACTAAGTTCTCCGCATTTGGCCTGTAAGGGAACCAGTTAGTTTGCTCCAAAAGAGAGCTTGGGAGTAAACGAGCAGTGCAATGTGAGGAATCAAGGCCCTGGGTGCAAAGTGGCCTGAAAGATTATCTGGCTTCCATAGTCATACCCAAAAAATTGTGCCACAGAAACAAATTTTGAGAAATAATATCATTTTTTTGGTGAGGTAAAAATATCTAACATATCATATTGCAGCAGGTGGAAATCCTGTTTTGGAGTGAAATGAATTCATTCACGTGAATGTGGCTCATAAATTAATTATGATACTTTCTTTGCTAATCATTGATATTATCTTTGAAATGGCCTCCTAGTTTAAGGGCTTCTTAAAAAGAAAATGGCAGCTCCAGCAATGTGAAATTCCAGGCTGGCATGTGATTTATTTTAGCTGTAGCTATGACTGTGATTGTAATTACCTTGGACTTTCTTGATGGTTGCTTTTCAGAAAGCTTGAGATGATCCTGAAAATCAGGACCATATCTAATCTCACCTCTTTGATAATCACTTGAAGTACAGTAAGGCAAAAGGTATTGAATACACTCTATGATAAAACTTACTGGAGACTGATAGGTTACTCAAAGCTGAAAGTAAGATTCAGACTGATCGTTTTTAATGCCTAAAATGAACACAGATGGATTTTAAGCACCACAGTCCTATTGCAAAATTCAGAGTTTCTGCTCCTTCAGTGGATCAAGTGTTTTAGACTACATTTACTCTTGCAAATTTGTGAGAAGCTGGATGTCTCTCTCTCTCACTTAAACATTTAGGGAATTCACATTTAAGGCAGGGAAAGATCCAGACTGCATTTAACCTTATTTTATATATTTAAATCTTACTATGCTTTGAATATGCCTAACAAACATACGCAAAAGTGAAAGCAGAAAGACCACAACAGGAGAGACCAATCCCATTCAAAAACACATTCAAAAACACAAAACATGATATTTACCTTTTTCTAATAGTCTAGTGGTTAGAAACTTACTTGAGTATGAGAAATTCAAGATTTTGCCACACCATTGGCTGAGGAAGTGGGAGATATAAATGCAGTTTCCTTAGCACACTGACAGGATTCAAATCTAGAACTCTCTAATCTTCATGAAGTGTCTTAACCACCAGGTAGCCATTTTTGGAAAGGACATTTCTCACCTCTTCTCTTGAAAAGCACAGTGACTGAGGGGTCAGGATGGTGAAAGTTTGGCAGAAACTTTCTAGTTTCTAGAAGGAGGAACAGAGTCTGAGGAACGCAGTGGTGTATGAGCCATCCTGACTGTCATCAATGATTCCAGGTTCGCTCTGACTGAATCAGCAATAATGCAGGGAAAAGGGATATGCTCTTGCCAGATTGTTTTGCAAAATGTGAGGAACATCATCATCACCCACAATTTCTTCCTCTTATATTTTAAACAACATTGTTGCTCAATAAAGTGCCTATCCTCATTTGTGGAACTTTGGTCTCAAATTCCAGAAGAGTTGGTACCTAATACAGAGACTGAAACCAGGCTTTCAGCAAGAGGGAGAACTCAGATATAGTCCAGAATTTAGCTTTTTCCATAAACTAAATCCAGGGCAGCATGTTTGAACTCAGCCCGTCCCTATGGTGTTGCTGTGCTCTGTAAGGGAGCTCCGTTAAGGATGCATTTGGCCAAAGTCCCTGCTTAGCACAGCAAAACTGAATTCCTTACTCAACACTTCCATTTACTGTATACAGAATTTATGTAACTAAGTTGGGCACCTTGGATCACCCTCTACGGGCCATTATGAGATGCTTGGATGCCAGAGCTGGGCTCTTGTAGCTCATAAAAGGGCTTGGAAGTTGAGTGCACTTCCATCAGTTCTACAGGCAATTTTGAGTCAGTTCTGCTCCCTGCCTCTGCATCCTCACCCTGAGGATTGCTTCTTCCTACAGTCACCTTGGAAAATGCTTTTAGCATCTTAGCAAAGTCAGTTCCAAGTTTCTCCCCCCATCAATCAGCAGCACTGTTTTTATACATACTGCTAAATTCTCTACTTGGACCAAGAATTCTCCTTGAGTGACACTGAGAACTATTCAGAATGGAAAGTGGTGCTTCAAGGTTTGACCCGTTCTGTATTGACTTGAGGGAGAACAAGCGTGTGCCATGTTGCTGAATAGCAACATCAATTTCTTAAACACTATGCAGTGAGATCAATGAAAATAAATCAATGCTTCCCTTAAAAATGGTGTCATAGAAAGAAGTCTCTTACTCTTTCCCTTAAGAGATAAAAAAGAGGTAAAGAACAGTTTTTGATGCACAAATAACACAATAAACCAAATACTGGGAAAGTCCTAAAAAAATGCATTACCCTCTTTCACAGACTGTCACCAAATGGGATTATCTCAAAGCTCACTTATTTTGCTCCCTGCCATTAAGAGGAGCAGCTTATCCCTGAGTTTTACGAAACAAAACCTAGAGGTTTACCAAATAAAATGAGATTATCGCCTGCCTACAGAGCATAAGGACAGGGATGAGGATTTAAAATAAGGTAGGAGTGATGTGACAGCAATGACAAGATTTATTATTACAAAGGTCTGGGAGAGCCTGAGAAAATCAGAACATTAAAGCATGGGGACCATCCCACTACCATGCCTTGATGCAATTTAAGCATTTCTTCATTTCCAGTTAAGATGAATCTGAAAGAAATGCTGCTGGAACACCATTATTTATGTATTGTATTAGGTGTAGAAACATGTTTTCAAGTAGTTAAAATTAATCTGTTTCCTCATCCCACTTAATTAATTATGAGGGGTGAATTGTTGGAGAAGGGAGACCAGAAGCAGAAGGCATTCATGATGGTTTAATTATGTTTTAACTGATGTTTTATGAAATTTGAGAAACTGGCCAGATCACTGAATGGATGGGAATTTATTGTGATGCTCTTGTTATATCAAAGTGAATTGTGATGTTATTCAACTTAGCAGAATTCTTATAACACTAAAATCCATGACTGATAAAAGTGTATTTTTTTCAATTACCATATATTTGCATATTGACGCAATGACCTGAATGGAGCAATCTTTTAGGGAAGTGTAATCTCATTCTTTCTGAAATGCAGAAAGAACTGAATCCAAATTAATCTAGAAAAAGTCACTCGAAATACACGACTGCAAGAGTGGAAATGTGTATCCAGGGATGGACTATTATTTCAAAACTCTGCTCTAGGGAATAAGTACTGAGCAGTGGCAACTCCCTAATTTGCTTCTCACTCATCTCTCCAAAAAATAGATGTCTGTGACTACAATCACAGTGAGCATCCTCTAGATTTGTGCATTTCAGCCTGTGTCCTAGACAGACAAAATCCAGTACCCTTCACTCTGAGTGCCAGATAGACACAAAAACATGGCTGTGAAGGGTTGAAAGATGTGAAATGTAATGACTGTAGTTGTGCCACTGAAGGAATAAAGAGATGAAAAGTGTGACTGATGAGGTCTTAGATAATGGATTAACTAACAAGTTGCCTATAGTCCATCAAAGAACTAATGGAAATTTCCCCAAGGTACCTGCAGTATACTGTGGAGAAGCATGTGGAGACCTGGAACCATCCAAATACAACATTAAAGAGACAAGTAGAGCAAGACACAACAGAGTGATGTTAATAATTTCAGCTTACATGTATATTTCATCTATGTTAACCAATTAGAGCATAAAAAAAGGCACGATGGAACTATCTTGCAGAAGAGGGAAATGGTGGAATCACTGTCCCTGCAAGAATTCACCAACTGTGTAGATGTGGTGCTCAGGGATATGGTTTAGTGGTGGACCCAGCAGTGCTGGCTTAATGGTTGGATAGAATGGTCTTAGAGGTCTTTTCCAACCTTACTGATTCGGAGATTTAATGTACAGAGAACAAATAAAACATGAGTAAAGGAAAGATGCAACTTGAACTTTTAAAAGAATTTGATCTACTGGGCAGATACTGCTGTGAGATGCTTGATCACTGACACACCGTGTTATATACGAAAATGCAGTACACAGGGGTGCATACAGGGGCAGCCCACAGCAGGAATTTAGAAACCTGGCCTAAGCATGTAAGGGTTGGTTTTGGGAAAGCAAAAGCTTTAAGCACCCTGGTCTAGTGGAGGTGTCCCTGACTATGGCAGGGGGATGGAATTTATAGATGGTATAGATGGCTGGAAAGTCCCTTCCAACCCCAAATTTTCCATGATTCTATTCGATTATTGTAATTTTAAGATGCAAATGCAGCTTAATGGAGTTAAACTGTAAATGCTCTCCCTCCAAAAAAGCATGAGGTACAATTTGATAGGCCTTCAGGAAATGTAAAGAACAGCCCCCTTCTACAGAGCATCATTGCTCAGCAACCCAAAACTATAAACATCTAATTTTTTATTCAACCAAGAAAAATTTCCCATTAATCATCCAGTAGGGAAGTCTATGTCAGGCAAAATATCGGTAGAGGAAACTTTAGCCTTGCTGGTGGATGACTGTTTTCATCAGTGAAAAAAGCTAAGAAATCAGAAAATAAATTCTTAAATCAGATAATAATCTCAAATAAAGTTTCAATTATTCTTGTAATTGAGGATGATTATTCCCAAAATAATTGGGAATATAATATATATTGGGAAAATAATTCGCAGAAATACAGAGTCTTTAAGTCCCAGCCTACCATGATTATTTAAAAAGTATTTATATTTTCATACAAGCACTTCTCCAGATCTAATTACACTAAATTACTTCTGTTGGCACTTCATTCTTCCAAGAACAGTCTGCAGAGCTGATTTTTTAAAATGTTCTTTACCCCATGTAGTCCTATTATCAGTGTGATCAGAGGCAAAACACAACATGAAAAACATATCCAGTGTTTCACTCTGAGTGAATGTTTTGAGTATTGCAAAGTTTCTGGTATAAAGATCACTCAGAGAGAATCTTACTGAAGTATTTGACCTAAATGTCAGCAGGTCTACTTTTTAGCAATACTCTAAGAGAGCATACATACTGTTTTCCTGAACATCTCTTGTGGATGTAGTCTTTTTGGTATGTAATAAAGACACAATTACAAGAAATATTCCCTTTTTGCTGACTGAAAAGACTAAGCCCTTGACTTAAAAAGCTACAGCTCTGCAGAGACGTAACAGCACTGAAAACACCATAGATTTATAATTTTTTTGTTCTGCCTCTCATAGCAGAAATGGACAGAAGGCCAGATATATGTCGTGCTTTCAAAGGAATGGATATAGTCATGTGTTGCCAATGAAGTTTTCCTCATGATTTTTTGTTCCAGTACCTTAATAATATGTCAGAAGTCAGGGGGAGAGAGAGATTGGATCATCCTTTTCTTAAACCTGTTGGGGTTTTCTTGTTTATGACACATCATAAAAGTACAACTGGAGCCTCGGTCATATTGACCCAAAACTGAAGCATTAGATGTACTCTTCTGATCCCATTAGAAAAACTTCCATTCAGGCTGCAATAAAAAAACCCCAACCTCTTTTCACACATCAAATTCAGAAATCTCAGATACAATTTGATGTCAGACTCTTCAGAGTTTGGTGACTTAAATAGTCTGAGATGACTTATTCAAAAACTATTTATCTCCAAAAACTGCAATTGGGTGTCCTACAAGGAACAAACAGCTCATCGAAGTGCTCCAGCATCACCTAATATATCTTTAACAATATGTCTGTGTATCTTTAGGTCCTAAATCAAGGCAGAATCTGAGCTACTCAATTTCAGCACGATACCACTTATCTTCCTGGAGAAAGAACTTAGATAGGATGGAAAATTCTTTGTGTGGTTTTAACAGGCAGACATCTTCTAAACAGTAACTTGGAGTAAAATTCTTGCTATCACTAAGATTTTTGTCTGAGCTATGGCAGTGTATGACTCCTCAATTCACTCCACATTACTGGTTATATTGAATGCAGATGGAGTTTACTGATTTTGTAGAAGACATAATTATTATGGAATGTTTAATAAATAAATTTAGAGTATTTCCCATATTTCATATACTTATCTATCTGTTCTTCCAAAAGACAACAAAATTCCCTTTCAAACTCATATCCCCAGTTGCTCTGGAATATATTTAGAACTCAAGGCAAGTAGAAAAATGAGTGCAAATCTTTTGTGTAACATGCTGGGGTAGGTAGTGCATTTCCATAGACGGAACACTAAAAGTACAACTGCAGCAGCTTAATATTTTATAAAATTTCCTAAAAAAGCAGCACTGAAATCTGAGTATAATTGAAGTGTCCTTTCCTAAAAACTCAAATGCCAACAAACAAAGTAAGGATTTTCCTTTCCTCATCTTAATGCAAATTAGAGCTGGTGCACTGAAGCAAGAAAATTAGAGCCAAGTAAGAAGTTTAGGGAGAGGAAACTTTAATCCTTCTGCACACTGTCCACATTAGAAGGGAATATATTCTTATGTCTGTCCAAGCCTGATGTCTTTAGGATGGCAATACAGAGAAATTAAAACTAAAGTAGCTGAAAATCTATTTACCATACAAGACTTTCATACTCTATTGAGAGGAAAACAACCCCCTTTTCTACAGGCTAAATTCAGCCATGATCCTTGCATTACGCTGGATAATTTTCAAGTCATTAATTCAGTCGATGTCCCTATTCTTTCAGATTTTCAGTGAGAAAAACATCCTGTCTGTTGATTATTTCTTTTACAATCTTTTTCTCCAGACTTCTTGCAGCCAGAGCTGTTGCAATCCTCATTAAAGGCAAAATTATCTGTTGAATTTTATCCAAATTTTTAAATTGTTTTGATATTCTTGAAGAAAACCTATATGTATGTGTTTCTAAATGAATGACTATCTGCTGGTGGCGTAGCAGGCAGACAAAGGCAGAAAAATTGATCACTGAGGACATTTAAAAGAAAACCCTGTATTTCTAATCATCTTCTGTTTAAACATATTCCGAATTTTAACATCGAGCAATAATACAAATTAAAGTAAACTACAATCCTGAAACCATCAATTAAAAAAAGATGATTTCACTAACACAGTAGCTATAATAAAAGGTCATACTTCTTGTCCTGTATGAAAAGACAGCATATGGTTCAGGTATTGAAAGAAATTATCAGGCATTTGAAGAATGAGATCAGATTTACAGGAAAGAATAGTTATTTACCACTAAACCAGTGAAACTCACCTGGCTGCCAGGTTTCATATCTGTTTTTCATGGGAGATAATAATCTGTGGTTATTGCACCTGCAGCAGGAGATGTGGTGAGCTGTGGACTGCAAATTGAGCCATCATCTTCTAGCACTAACCGCTAGATTTGGCCAGATAGTAAGCCCAACACAGAAATTGATATGAAATGTCTCATGGTCCACATCTATTAATTCATATTTTGCTCTTCTTACTGATGTTCTAATTAATTATTAAAGTATAAGTAGGTGAAGAGATTGTCGAAGACTTATCAAGAAAATTTATGTCCAGTTCAGTTTTGCTGGAAGATCTGCTAAAGTTCACAAGGCTTTCAAGATCAATCCACATGTAAATATCAATGATGAAAGAGGAATTCTGATTTTTACTCCCGGAACATCTCAGGATTCTGGCTTGAAACCAGAATAAAGACTGAGTAAAGACCCTAATTGCAGTCTAGTTAGGGTTAACTTAAGCAGAATGAAACCTGTGTAAATCAGATCTGAAGAAGCGCCATGCACTGAAGTCATGCTGTAACTCGTAACTCCAGAAGAGGCTTAAGGAACCTAGTTCTGACCTTGACAATGTTCCTGTAGCTCATCCTTGTTTCTGTAAAGAAGACCAGGTATGAAATCAGGACCAGACACCAGTGCCCTAAACAATATAATGTGATAAATTTGCTATTAAATTAGTAACAAGTGGATGTCATAAAAGTGTGTCTGTAATGTCACGTCTCAATGAGACACTGGGCAGAGTGACTTTGAGGTCAAATCTACTTCCCAGGGCATCTCTCGGGACATTACATCCACGGCTTCTCCCCGCAGCAGAGCCTTCTTGTCACAATAGCTCTCTATGGATGTGGCAATGCTCTGCCAGCCAGTATAGAAAAGGAAAAATAACTTTCAATGCTTATACTGAAAGGGCAATTGCATTTGGAATCTGCAAACCTTGTTAGAAACATCGCTTCTACCTTGTTTCCTGCAGTGCTTCTGGAAATGATTTTGATACTGTCTAGTCTCAATCTGTTTTCAAGATGGATTCACAAAGAAACCTGTTTCCTTGTCCATAAATACATTAAGAGACCATAGACATTTTCCAAATCTAAGCTCTACTTCTTTTACAAGAGTAGTTCCTGAAGTGTTCTCAGGAAAATGGAACATGACAGACAAAGTCTGACTGGCTGGGTACAGATGGGAACAGCAGAAAAGACTGAAATATGGCTTTGAATCTTGAACCATCTGCAAGAAAGTGGCAAAATACTGCTTGATGGCCATTAGGCTCTGCTTTCATTTTGTCATTGATAACCTATGATCCTTTTCTCTCCAAACTGTCTTACAGTCTCTGCTGAAAGGAGTAATTACTACAGTGGGTGTCTGCAGCCTCTACCTGGACTCTAAAATGTCTCAAGGACATCAAGAGGAAAAAGCCTGTCTGCAGAGATAGTGCTTTTTAAAATAAAAAGATTACAGATCTTTCCAGCTCCCAGAGTGCAATCAATATTGATACTTTTTGGAAATGGGAAGGACAGGCATCATTAGCAGCACACTATGGTAAAAACTATTCCAACCTGACATAACTAAAATCTAAGTGGTTAGAAATATGAGGTTATAAAAACCCCAAAGCCTTCTACGCTGTTAAGTAACTTTTTCTGCCCTAATTTTTTCCCAAAGCTTTCAGCTGCTGCCCACTATGCCAGGACCATTTTAAACAACTAGCAGGAAGATGTAGGAGCAGAAATAGCAACGTGTTATTGCCTTCTCTGTAAGCAGGGCTTTGTATAGGAGTCGATACTATGCTGTGCTAAGCAGGTGTGTTGATGATTGTATATCGGGTGAAGGAATGTGGTTACCTTCAAGGTCAATTAAAAAGCATAAGAAATAGAATCTATGGAAAGTGGGTGAATGTTTAATTATTATAATTCCTACTTGGCGAGGAACATCTGGCAAACTCTTCACCAGATAACTCTGATAGTCTTCTTTTATTTGTTACATTTGTAGATAAAGCAATTAGTGTAAGAAGTTTTGAGCCACACATAATCAGAGTCTTCACAAGAGATGAAGTCAGAGACATGGCAGAATGCAGATGTACACACACACACACACACACACACACAACACACACAGAGATGTGTTAATCTCAAATAATTTTTTACTCCATTTGTTCTGAATATGAGGCACATTTGGAGAGGATAAAATCCTACTTGTCAACACTGGTATACAAGAGGGACAGAGAGATGGGGCAAGTAGTGAAAGACCTGCTGGGGCTGGCAGGCTGAACTGGGTCCCCTTGGACACCACCTTTAAGTATCGACCAGTGCCAGACAAGCACCGCTCACAGCAGAAATAGTAAAGTAGCTGCATCTAAACCAGGGTTTACTCAATAGGATGTCAGTGAAGCCTGGGACAACCTGATTAGTACTTTTTTTCCTGTTACAAGAGTGGGGTGGCAGCGATGACCAAGTGGAGTTTCTGAGGTGCTCCTTATGATCCCCAATTCAGGTAGGCAATTCCCCAGATCCTCCCAGGCTCACCATAGCATTATTACAGTAATTTCTATTTCTAATGAGAAGTAAAAGGGTCAGAAAAGACTACTGGTCCCACATAGCCTCATCACTTAACTTGGCTGGGCTCCCTCTCCATAGATGGACTTCCTTGCAGTGAGACCAAAGATGCTCTTCATTTGTCTTTATTGAAAGGAACTTTGTATGCAGATTCCCACTACCTTTTTCAGCAGTGTTATGTCCTATTTCACACTTTTCTCAGCTTTATTTCAACACAGCTGATTTGGAGAGCCTGTTGTACGGTGGCTTTATGACTTTTCTGTGTAAGATTTCAGGTAGAAAACTCTTCAATAGGGCCAAGCATCTTCCTTCTCTCACATTAGCCACTGTGCTGTGTGCCAAAGCACATATTTATATTTCCAACTTTGACTGTACTCACACAAGCTTTTATTTCGATAGACTCTCTTCTCTATGTTCATGGTCTAAGCTACTGGCTTGTACTTTTCCAGTTGAGAGCTGCACAAACTGATGGTGTCCTATTATAGCTGTTGACATGGAAACATGATAAGCAACTATTTGTTGGATCAGACTGCTATTTCACAGAGAACAGGCACAGCTTAAATGCATGTTTTGCTGACTCACTTTCAGCCATTTTAAGCCACAGACAGTTTATCTTCACTTTCATGTCCCCACCCTGCACTGATGGATCATGTTCAGATTTCTGCTTAGAAATGAGGCTGAAACTGTGTCTATCTTGGTTATGAAAATTTCAAACAAATCCTATTCCCACATGAGGCCAAGATCTTCATCCTCATCATCTTCTGGCTTGGATATTATCCTAGCTGACACTTTCTATTCTCCGAAGCAGAAAGCAGACAGTCCCTCTAGGGAACGGAACAGCACAATATGTGTGCAAAGAAAAGATATTAAGGCATCTCTTAAGAAAAGAAAAAGGTGTGCTGCTTCTGTAGAGCAGACATCATGTCAAGCACATTACCTGTTCTGGGACATTATTTTAATAACTTACGAAACAGAACAATATGAAAAAAGGCCACAAGTATGTACTATTTATGCCTACTGAAGTTGCTAATAGAAAAGGTGTTTCATACCAGGCACTAATAATTCAGCACTGAGAACACGATTCCAGGTCTGAGCCAGTTATTTAAAATACACAGAAGTTTCACTGAAAGTATAAAGACAAGCTGACTTAGGCAAGAATGGCTTTGAAAAGGAGCTCCTTTATATTCTGTTTTCTATTCTGAACTTTAGGCAGAATGTGTTATCTCAGATTCCTGCAGGCTGTGGTTGATTCACAGGGGGCTCAGTCCTTTCAGGTGCTCAGTACCGTGTGCAATAGCTCGTAATTTTGAACACAAACTAGTCAATGATTTGCAAAGCTACAACCACATAGAAATAAATCTGCTTTTTTCCCCTTTTTGACACAGCTGGAGAGACACCCATTGATAAAAGGCTTGCTGGGCTGCCGGTTCATGCTGCAGCTAACGATGCATTGCACCGCGTCTCTGGGAGGGATCGGCTGAACTCATTACACAGCCGGTACCTAAGGGCAGCAGATATGAGAAACATGAAGATGTGAAGGAGAGAGCTGGTGTCAGACGCAGAGATGAGACTGCTTGACTGATGTGTTTACATGTTCAGTTTTCACTCTCCGTTAACTGCTTCGTCTTTGTCTGTGAAACGTTATGAAGAATTGCAAACAAACATAATTTTTCCTTAATTGCTCATTAGTATCAACACTGCAAAAAAGTATCAGATGAATAAGAATTGCAGTGACTGTTAGCAAAAACTGTAATTGCTTGTGAGGTGGCTAATAGTTTCAACTGACTGGACATCAAATATATCGATTTTCACAGTCCTAGGGTATTGGTGAGACACGTTGAATTTACGGCATCACATTTTAGGGTGGATTTTTTTAGCACCAGACTGCCATCAAACTATAAACCTGAAGGCCTTTGAACTGCGAGTAGTCCAAGATTAATAATTCTCATATGCATCTTTCAGCTGAGAGTGGCATAAGCATTGTGAGTCTTAGGACACTTCAGTTAAGGACCTGTGAAAATTTCACAGGCATAATATAAAGAAGTGTGAAATGCTCACAGTTCCCACTGACACCGAGAGTCCACCTTAAAAAAAACCCCAACAAAACAGTTTCTCTCCAGATATCCTCTGTTTTTCAATTTTCAGTTGAAATTTTTAATTTCTCATTTGCTCTGTTCTTAGCAGCAGCATGATGAACATGGTAATTTTTGCAAATGCCCCTAAGCATATAAACAGGATGTATTTTGTAAGAAAATATTAGATTTGCTTTGCCAAAGACAAGAGTTGGTTTCATCCTCCTTTTTCATTTTGCAGATAATCACGTCCTGTAAGCCAGATGCTTTTTCTCTAAACATGAAATTCAATGCAATAAATAACAACTACTTTATCTCCCATTGTATTAGGTGATTCTTGTAGTCCAGCAAATCCCTCATCCTCCTCAGTTCCTCAGTGTTTCTGATAATTAATGAAGACCTGAGTGAACAGTTACTCAGTGATGCAGTTCAGGTCTTGAATGTCCCCCTGGGGAAAAGGTCTCTAAAGCACACAGAGTGACCCTCCTCGCTTTGAAAAATAAAGATTTACATTATTTTCTTGGTTCTGAATCTGAGCAGCTCTCACTGAAGCCAGGGAGAATATTTGTGCCAGGAGGATCTGGAAGATATTCTTATTTTCAGAGAAAGAACTGTTAAAAAGTAGTAATTGAATATTCAGAAACTCTTACTTAACCAGGACATGTGAAATGAGTGACATTCCAACATTTCCAGTCTGAAAAGGAATTTCAAGTCCAATAAGCCATTTCAGAAATTGAGTTTGTGTGCGTACCTATCTGGCCATTTCCAAACATGTCTGCATTATGCCATTTATGACACATTTTCTGAACGCATGTTTCCATTCTGTCCTACAATTTGGACCATTCAATTGCCCAGGAATCTGAGGTAAGTGAAAAAACTGCACTAAAATTCCATTTTCCTCCACTTACTGTTCAGTAAAGGGAATTCTAATAGTTCTATCATGCCATTAAAGTACGGGCATGGCTATGTAAGCTATAGCTATTTCCTCATTAAAACAAGCAGAAAAAATAATGTCTAGGCGCCAAGCTCACTCGCATTTGCTCTCCAGAAATCTGTATTGACCTACAGTGCTGCAAAACCTGAAAGAAACTACAGTTTGGATGCTCCCAGATGCTGGAGTCATAAACCCATCCAGCTTGATGACCATGTATTTCTCAGGATCTGTGGATCCTCAGTACTGCTAAGTAAAGTGACAAATGAATTCAGAAGGAATCCTGGGGAATGAGAATACGGGTAAAAAACCAGCCCAATTAAACAAGACTGTTGGTGTTTCCAAGCTGTGTCACAGAAGAATGCACAGACAACAGTCAGAAGCCTGATGTTACAGCTCCTAGATATGCATATGAACACTCGTGTGTGTGTGTGAGAGAGCAAAGGAGAAAGATTTTCAGTGTGCATGGGATTCAGGTCACACAACTTGAAGTGTCTCTAATATTGATGTTTACATCTCAGCTAATCACCTGAGGCTCCTTCCACTCAACTGTGAGAAAGAGACATTTTTAGGGCATGATTCGCCTGAGCAATTTTAGATGTCTACTTCTGGATGACATGAATTGTACTCTGAAAGTGCCAAGTGCACTCCACTGACTCAAGAGAGATACTAGGCAACTCGCTTAAGTGAAGATTTTTGCAATGTGTATGTAGATATAGCATGTAATTAACAGAAACATCTATTTGGATTTTCTCTCTGTATATACATACACATATACATCTCTCAAAAAACCATTCTCTCTCCTTGTAATGAGTATTTAATCATGACCATTTCATACCTCTCTCTGGTTTCCTCAGTACCTCCTTCTGGAAACCCCTGGTGCAATTAGCTCTTCATTGCATTTCTCCTTCCAGACCTACATACTAGAGCCACCCATCACCCAGTCTGTATTCAGGTTTCACTACCATGATGTCTCCACGAATTGCATTTCTCAGGTGGATTTCAGACTGCATTGCAGCTGGCTGTGCAGATTCCCAAGAGAATTCTGCCCACGGAGGCTTGACCTGATGTTCACTAGCCTGTGGGGGTTCACTGCCTCAGAGAAGACAGGGAGACTGAAGGTGGTTGTAACAGACATTGCATAAAACCAGCCCTGGATATCACATCAATCTTCACAAACTGCCTCTACCGAATTTCAATTGTAGCTCTGAAAAATTCAAAACTGAGAATTTCTGTGATCTGTTGAAAATCAAAGTCTCTCTAGCAGAAGATGTCCCTGCCTGTGGCAGGGGTTTGAAACCAGATGATCTTTAAGGTCTCTTCTAACTCAAACCATTTATGAATCTATGATATGGCAACATGCTAATTTCTAAGTTCAGGAAATTTGCATACAGGTGTCTAATACCTACTGAAGAATCCACTGTGCTGGGAACGAGAGTAAACCACCCAAAGTACCTTGGCTTTGACTTCCCTTTTGCTGATGCTAAGTTGTGATGTCAAATCTAAAGATTCTTCCTCATGGCTCAATGAAAAATGAACCAGAACACACACATTTTTAACACGTAGTACTATGTGTTTGTATGGCCCACATCTATCACAGCTATGAAATGCTTAGCACTAATTCCAGTTAGAAGAAGACAAAAATGTAGTGGACTAAGGGGCACCCCTTTGCACCGTGCACATTTTTTATAAATAGTGCAACATGGACTGGAAATAAAAAGGTTGATGGTGAGCTTCTTCATCTTATTGGGAAGAGCCCTTTCCACTGTAGTGTTCTTCCCTGCACGGTGGAGAGGCACCTTCAGAACCACTTCTTCTGACATTGCAGTCCTGCCCCAGCCCTGATTTCCATCCCCACACCTACAGCCAACTCTACCATTCATTTTGTACTGATATATTTGAAAGTAGTGCTGAAGCTGAAATAGCTGCATTTCAGTAAGCTCAACCAGTCCTTTCATACACGGCAACAAGGAGCCCTGATGAGGTGAAATCATGTCTGGTCACTGACAGTGCTGAACAGATTTTAAATAGAGAAGTGGCGGTGAAAGGGCTGGGGGGTGTGAAGCTTTTGAGTTATTTCTGCAGAGAAGTACACCTCCATGGTGCCTGGTTGTGGCTTTAGACAACTGGAATTTTTAAATATAAACATTATTTCAGAAGTTGTCTGGTTTGAATAAAGCTTAAATGGTGCAGTGACTGTTTATTCTAAGTGTATCTCACTAATTTTCATTTGTAAACCAAAACCAGACTCTAAGACGGCAGTTTTGGATGCCAGATAATTCCTGAAAACCTTTTATTTGCATGTATTGTAGCAATTACTGAAGCGACTACTCTTCTCCTCAGAAATCTAACACAAGTATTTTAAGCTCAGGAATAATCAGTAAAATAACAGGAAAACCGCTTAAGCTCTCAGTTTCCTCCAAAACTTGGAAGTTAAAGTTTTGGTGGCTGCTCCAATACAACAAACTTTTTAAAGGACTGTACTTCTCTGATGCTTAACTCTTCAAAAGCCTGTCACGTTCCATAGCCTGTTAGTTAAATAACATGATCTGGCATTTCCTTAGAGTAGCAACAGTAACCATACGTAGCCTAAAAAATTTGACTATTGATATGAACCTAGAGGGACAAAGCAGAGTGTGTATTTATTTCAAGACAAATAAATATATAATCTGACAAGAGCAGATTTTAAAACCTTGAGCTAAAAAGACAAAAAGGAAGACATGAATTTGCATAAGACCCTGCTGTGCATGTATATAGCACAACATTTAGCTGGTGATGGGTTTGTTTACTCTCCTTGTTGATCATGAGCTGATGACTGAATTCCAATGACTTAAAAATGATAATAGCAGATTTTTTTAGCCTTTCATTGCAGTTAGTAAATTCAATTCAAATTCATTCACTTTTGCCACCAAATAAAGCATGAATAATAACATTTTCTATGTTTCCTATCTATTCTCTCACTTTCTGCATTTCTTTCTGTATTTCTTTTCCTCAACAGATTTAGTGACAAAGAAGTTGTGGGCTCCCAAAAGGGTTAAAAGCATTTCCTACTGCTCCATCCTCCCCTGGTGTCTCATACTTTGCCTTTAGTGTTGTGGACTCTCTGATGGCATCCCAAAAAAAGATACAGGATCTGTGATACAAAAGGACCAGGTAGTACTGGAAAAAAAAAAAAAATCAGGAAATTTGTGGGAAATATTCCAGGAGGTGTCAGAGAGACAGACTAGGATAAAGAAAGAAAAAAATAATACAAATCTGAAACAGTAGAGTATGCAGAGATAAAAAGATCATGTCAAAGAGCTACACAGTTTCTCTGAACAAATAATTCTCGATCTCTTTCCTGTGTTGTATACACTCCTGAAGTGAGACTTTTAACTGCTTTGAGCCACCTACTTCTAGTCCTACATTCAACCATTTAATCCCATATTACATTTTGCCTCACTTAATTTAATACAGCTTTTTTCACATATCTCAATGCTATGCTTTTTTAGTAGGGGCTGGATGGGGAAATCACAGACTGTAAGGTAAAGAAGAAAACCTTGCATCCAATGAACCCCACATCCACTGGCATAACTGTAGCTTTATTTTTTCTCACCCTCTTTTGTTGGCTTTTTTACGAGCAGGTAATGACACTTATTTTCAATTATTACAACCTATCTGGATCTTAATTTATTTCCTTGTGTTGCCTAGAATATAGTGATTTGCTTCAATTCAGCTTTCTGGTTAAAAAATAACCATGCTTGCCGTACTCAGTGAAGGACAGCAAAATCACTACATCCCAAAGAAA
This sequence comes from Lycocorax pyrrhopterus obiensis, assembly GCA_014706295.1. Classification (NCBI taxonomy): domain Eukaryota; kingdom Metazoa; phylum Chordata; class Aves; order Passeriformes; family Paradisaeidae; genus Lycocorax; species Lycocorax pyrrhopterus. The sequence continues at coordinate 84,134,341 of JACSVZ010000001.1, forward strand.
GGAAAACAGCAAACTTGACTCATAAACTTGGCATTACAGCTAGAGATTTACAACAACATATGGTCATTTGCCTCTAGCTCTCTTGCACATGCTGACTAAAATAATCCATTGAAACAGAAATGTCCTGAGTTGTAAAAATAGAAACCAAATGCTAGATCCTAGCTTTTCACATGGGCCCTGCCAGTAAAGAGTATCCATAAAGAGAAAATTTTCATCTCTGAAAACAAGTACATTTCTGAGCCCACATTTATTTTTCCTTAGTGCCTAACATAGACATAAGCTACCTTTGTAATTAGTGTATGTGAACTGAACCAAGAGTGACAGGCACAAGGCTGCAGGTGCTACTGCACTACAAACACGTTATGGTAATAGTAGGATACAGAGCCTCTCAAACAGGCTGCTCAGACATGGACACAGCCAATTGTGTGGGATTGAGTGAAAAAAGTAAATGCTAACAAAAGTGACTGAGGCTTTTGTGGTTTTCTGCTTCAGAGGTTTGGGGCATTTGTTAGAACGGCTCTGGAATAAAAGAACAGGTTTTGCATTTGTGGTTTGGGAAGTGCCATTTAGATAAGCAGCTAAGACATCAAAGGCTCCTGCAGTGAAGCACCAGGGCACAGCAGCTTAGTGAGACAGACCACAGACAGAATTCATGAACTAGCAGAAAACCAGGCTCATCAGTGCACACAGAGAAATACTGTACAGAAGAGCTGGACTAGTCCAGATGCAGCACAGATATCTCAGCTTCGCTCAGAGTGCAAGTTAATAAGCCCCAGTTTTCAGCAGAGCTTACCAGGTCAGTGCTCACACAGGGGGGATCAAGCTTTGTTGCAGTTCAAACTGCAGTAAGGTGCTCAGGACCCTCTGTTAGCCCTTTATGTGTACACCTCAATTAACCTGCAGTTGCTGGCTTGGACTTCTCACACCATTACTCCCCACATTTTGGGTTCCTAGCTTACCTTGAAAAAGGAAGCTTGGATCTATCCATCCTCACACACACAATTGTGGCTTTTCATAAAATGCAAATTCAGGGAGCTGACCAAAGCTCTTGACAAAAAAATCACTCTGTTTGGTCTGGAAAAAAACCTACTTCAGGTCAGAGAAGGTTAGAAAAACCTCAACACTTCTGACCTTGCCCAACAGCAACATCACTGGTAAGAGTGATCCATATCCCTTCAGTCATTGCTCTTTCTGACAGCAGTACCAATTAGGGCTTCATGTGGTTGTTGCCCATTAGAATAAGACCCTTCATGCTAACATTTAAGTTTTCCCTTCTTTCTCTGCTACCTTACTCCTTCACGCTGAGAGCATAATGACAAAATGTAGAATTTAGCCTTAATTGGATCTCTGCAATGTTATCACCTGAATTAGCTCCCCTGTGAATAATTATCACTGCCTAGAGGCTGACAAATTGCTTCCCTCTACTTCATGATTGTCAGGAATTTCAAATTATATGCTGAGCATGGGGAGGATGGAGGGGACAAAGGGGAGAGTGAAAATGAAAGCCTAGAGAAGCATAATTATAAAGATTATTAAAATACTTGTCAGAGTCCCATAGTCTCCATGAGTCCCAAAAGGGGTAAGTGACAGCGAGAATTTTGCTGGGGCAATTGGGCAACACCCAGTCTGGCAAGAGACTCTCACAGTCAAAGTGAAACTACAGCCACTGCTCACAGTAAATTACAAAGGTAATTCCTTTGTTATTCACTACCCCATTTACGCTGTGGACAGCAGCTTGTTTACCATCTCATCTGCACATTTGATCTTGCTAGGTAGATGGCAAATTCTTTGCAGCATAGACTGATAGAAGGGTAAACATACACAAGGGGATAGCAGCAGAGTGCCATGCATTTAGAATAGCTATAAGAGTTTGTGTTTTGCAAGAAAAAGGTTTTGGCAAAAAAGTGCTCTTTCTGAGAACACTCATTCCATGTCTGGGCAAGACCTCGCACAGAAACACATTGTGTCCTTACTCCACAATATCCATCTCAGATACTGACAGAGCTAAGAAATGTTCATCTCATAAACCCAAATCACTATAAAAGTATAATGCTCTTTGCAAATTACTCTAAATGGCCAAATAGGGCAAACAGGGCTTTTATCCAATTTTCTCATTAATGATGCTGTGCTTGTAAGATGGATGCATTTCTCAGTTTATTTCAAGGCAGCTCCTCAGACTTCTTTCCCACCTTGCCGAACCAGCAACACACATCAGGCATAGACAATATTCCCAGGAGAAGGCTCTTCCTGCTTACCTGACATACAGTGACCTCTTCTGATTAGTCCTCAGGGAGCCAGACCCAGAACTCATGCTGTGATTCATCATCTGCTCACGCAGGTCATGGATTTTTGCCTCAAATCGAGCGTACTCTAAGGAGATAAGAAAACCCCAGAGAACAAAGATATTTTAGTTTTCTTGACCTATATAATCATTAGGGCTGCTAAATGCAAATTAACATTAAATTAATGAGTGAACGGCATGTCTTGAAAATTGAGGTCTCACAGAACCTTGCATTAATATATGATCTTAGGTAAATATATGCCCTTTTTATTGTGGTACCTGAACATTTCAACACCAACTAGGTGAGGAATCAGATATCTACACCCATGGTCCTGCAGTTTCAGGAAAGGAAAGGAGGTTTAAAGTGTGTTAACAAATATCTTTCAGTCTGTGGGAAGGATGTTGAAAGCAGTTTTCCACTGTATCATTCCTCCTTCCAATGTGATACCTTGTTAGGGTCAGTGGGATGGTGCACTAAAGTTACTAATGAGTCAAGCAATTACTGTAAAATCTTGTCAAAATGAAGGAGATATTTCCAAGTCCAATTATCCCCAAAGCAGCTGGCAAATCATTGTATGAGCAATCAGCCACCTTATTTACTCTGCCCACTGAGGCTTGGGCTCTGCTTCTTTTAAATAGGTGGAACCATATCTTGGCCTTAGGGTGGGTGATCCCAGAAACTCCAAACCTCATCTGCATAACAGCGGCACAGAACTATCCCCCACACCTTGTTCACCTCCATAGTTCTACTGGTAGCTCTGCAAAATGTTGTGACTTGCTGCCCAGCAACACGGGATCAGCTAGAGCCGTATCATTTGGTGAGACTCCTCTCCGACAGAACACAGCCTCATCAATTGTCCCTCCAGCTGCCATGTTCCCCTTGCTCATTGTGTGACCCACAAGTTTGGTTTGCAAGAAGAGAGGCTGAGGTTTTGGAGACAAGCTCTAATTCCTTGGAACTGAGAACTTCCAGCAGCACAGAGAGCCATAATTCAACCTAAACCCAGGGAATCTACTGATGTGAGCTATAAGACTAAGCTGAGGGGGTGTGCAAAATACATTTCAGTGAGTCAGTGACACTTTAAAGAGTAAGATGTTGCAGACTGATGCCAGCAAAGAGAAGATGATGTTCCCTGCACCTCAACGTTTTATTTCACTGATGCCTTCAAAAGAAGGGTCCCTTTCCCCACAGCAAGGCTAAAGCACAAGTGAAACCAGCACACAAGGTTTCCTCCCTTAAAGGATGGAGGTACATCCCACCAGATCACACCACCTCCCAGCTTAAGCAAATAAATCTTTAGAGTGCATTTATAACCCATTGGTCTGCATCTTGTTTGTTGCTGTTTGAGCTACATGAAAATGCAGTAAGACAGCAACATTCGCATTTTTCTCCTAGAAGAACTCAGTATTACTTTTGTTTGATCATTTGCTGTTCCTATTGGCTTGCTTCCCAGAATGTCTAGATGCTTTGCAACAACTAATTCATTTTATTCAGTGCACTCTACATTTTCATTGGGTAATAACACCTGACCTTTACAAGAGCCCACATTTTGCATAGACACTAGCCACCTTCAAGCTGGCTTAGCAGAGTGGTTTGATTTGGGGTTTTGTGTTTGGGTTCTTTGCCCCTCCTTCTCTCTGGACACTTTTTGCCTCCCTTTCCACTGAGCTTCCTTGGCATTACCTACTCCGTCTGTTAAGTGACAGTGGCTACTTTGCTCATCAGTTGGGAATCACTGCTGTGGTATAAGACTCTTCAGTCTTCCCACATACCTATGACTTCACTGACTGCAACTGAAATTCTGTATGTCAGGAGAAGAGAAACTCCTACATGCAGACTGTATTTTAGATTTCTTCTACAGCTTGTTTCTTGCTCATTTCTTTCACCCAGAGTGCATCTTTAAACTTAGAGATTTAAAAGCACAAATTCTCAGTGGAACTAAGTCTCCTACAAACTGATGGGTTTTTTAAGTGGAGTTTAGTTTTGAAGTGTTTATCCCAGTGTAGGATTTAAGTTTGCTCTATGAGTCATATTTGTTCTAATCCCCTGCTTTAGAATTTATTTAGTAAATAATCATCTTCTGAGCAAACCTTTGTTTAGCTTATGTTTCATTAAAACAAATCTAACATTTCTTCTTGGCAAATAGGAAAGGTGATCTTAAGGACCAAATCTTGCATTTCTCTTCCTCATACAGTATCAGTCCTACACAAACAGAGAGAATATTACAATTGTAAGGGTTGTTACTAGCTCTCTTTCATTTATGGTGGATATACTGAAGAAGACAGTAAACATACAGTGTAATTCAGCTTCTTTAATGTTTTACATCTGGGCAACGCCAAAGATATGAATGATCTACAGCAGAGCAACTTTCCCTTTAATAAGCATCCCCATCCCAGGCTGACTCTGTATGTAAGGTGTGGGAGTAACTCCCAGATTTAGACACCAATCTGGAGAGTGAGAAGAGAGGACTGAAAATCTGATTTTCTCTAGCACAGCATCCAGCTATTTGCAACTTGAACATCAGATACTCAAATGACTACAGCTTGGTCAGATGATGATAATATCGCTTGTGTTCTGACTTTAGAGCATACTTGTAATTTAACCACTTTTAACTGACTGTAAACTTATTCTGAATTCAAGAATCTCTCTCTTTCTGGGAGAGCTCTTGAAACCACAAGACATATTAAAAATTGTCTAATAAGTGTGTGATGGAAGCTCAAGGTTCAAGGTCCTCCTCCGTGCTTGATATAAAAAATCACTGAAGTACTAATGATATTCTGTTACTTTGTTTCTTGAGATGTTTTTTTCCTCTAGATTTAAACACATAGATACTTCGAAAAAAACCCAAATTTATGGGACTATATTTTCCTACTGTACCTTCTTCACATTTTTGTGTAAAAAATACTGAAGTGTACACTTGTCCCTTTCTCCTGGCTAATGGACCAAAAATTGCATGACCATCAATGCAGGCAGTATTTAACTCAGCTCAGATCAGTTTCTTTAATCTCAGTCCTCCTAGTTCTCCTGCTGATTCCTAGACGCTCCAGTGACAGCTGCATTTGAAATGTGAACAGAAAAAGAAACAGTGATGCTCTGCCATCAGAACTGCTGTGGTAGTTCTGCCTACTGGGAAAGTGTCCTTTTTTCTTAACACTTCTTTGTACATTTGGTCATTCCAGAGGAGCTGTTTCCTAATAGCTTTGCAATTGTTAGGTGTGAATAAGGACAGTGCTAAAGTCCAGAAAAGCACTTCATGCTTTCTTCAAATTCAGCACTGGATCTAAACAACACACTTTCAAGGCCCCTACACAATCAAAAGGACACTGAGGTTGTGACATACTGACAAAAAATACAGTTAAAGCTGATTCACTAATTTCATGCTCTTTGAAGAAAGGGAGAACACAAGAACGTGTTGCTACTGGAATGCTTCATTACCAAAACTTCCCAAATTTTACTTATTACAATCCATCTGCAAAGATCCTACCTGTTGCCTGATTTAGTAATGATTTAACAACTCTGGTAGCTTAAGAATCTAATGAAGCTACACATTAGGCTAAAAGGGCAAATGGGGGAGCAAACTGTAACCTGTATTATTTCTGGGGTCAGAACTGATGATGCGGTGGTTTGTGCTGGCCTGTGGCTCTGGGACTGTTGTTGTAAGAAACAGGGCGAATGGGGCGGAGGGAAGTGTTTGTTCATACACCAGTTTAGAGCCGGCCCAGGGCTCATGGCAGTGTAGGCAGACCTGAATTTGGCTGTCCCAAAGATACAGATAGCACTCATTCCCCCTGGAGAGGTGGAGCTAGTGGCACTGGATGTGGGAGGGGAGTTTGCTGCTGTGAGAAGTGGCCCAGCTACACGGAGAGCAAGACCAACTTTCAGGGCTCTGGCAATGCTGCCACAGGCAAATCCCCATTGTGCCAAAAGTCTGTTGGCTCCACTCAGCTCTCTGGTCAGTGAGGAGAGAGAGAAGAGTCAGCTTGAATGGCTACAATGTGAAGCGCCCCCAAGCCAACCAAGGCCAAACCAGCAAATTTATCCAATAAAGACACCAGTTTGAAGAACTACTGTTTGTCTGCTTCATACATTCCCTAGACTGAATAAATGGAATAAATGGAGCTGGTGATTTTCATTCTACCTCATTCCAACACCTTGCCAAGTGCTGTATCTGGGACTCATACTCATTCTAACCTTCAAATATTGATGCAGTCCTTTCCTTTCCAAAGCACTTAGACACTTTGAAAGGACTGGATAGATCTTTGGGAGTAAACTTCAAACACCTTGAAACTTGTCCTTAGCTCACATACTGAGAAATCAAAGCAAGACAAATGGACAGCCCTGTTAAAAAACCATCTAAAACCTCAAATCCAAAGACTGATACACTTCATGTTTAGCTGGCCAAGATCAAAAAACTGTGATCTACAAAATTGTGCCTAATCCATTTTGGTATCTCAGGGGATGCAGATACCAAAGGTTTTACTGCTGAAGTGATTTAGATACCTAAAATTCTGCCAACTCATCTACCCACTGTGCAAGTGGAGACCCACATGGGGGAAGGAATTGTTTTAACACACAGACACCCCTCCCTTTTGAGCTTCCTATTGACTCTCTTTGGGGGTCCATGGTCAGACTGGGCATGTGAACTTCTGTGAGTCTGATTACTTAAGTCTGCCCATGAATCATGAATCTCTCCAAATATCATGAGTTTGTGAGATCTGTGATGGATGCAAAGACAATAAGGACAGTTTGGGATGAGTTTTGCTGCGATGACCTTTCATATACATGGAGCAAGGACTTCTTCTATCAATATAAGCAGTATATTGAAATTTTAGTTTAAAAGTTTTCAAAATGAGTTCAGAAATGGCCTAAAAGGCTGAGAACACAAAAACCACTTGAGAATACACAAGAGCTGCTCTAAGTCTTAGATGCTTTTGGGAGGTCAAAAATGAATGCAAGAAAGTAAACCTCAAAATCAAATAATTTCTGAATCCAAAAATAGCAAAGATGGAGATATTATATCTGATGGCTTGATGTTAATTTTTGGTCACAGAAATAAAGAATATCTATGTTAAATGAATAAATATTCTGCAGCTTTTGTATGAGAAAAAGTTGCAGAATTTTACAAAGCTACACCACTATTCTTTTTCACTTTTATGTTTATAACAAAAATTGTAGTATTGATTGAATTTAGAGAACACAATAACAAAAAAAGCCCTGACCCTACAAGTAAAGCACAGTTCAGAAACTGAAATGCTGACATACGATACAACAGTGAAAATACTATTTCAGCAGCCCAGTCCATTCTTTATCACTTGAATGCTTTTAGTGCTGGCCCCTTTAGAGAGACAGCAATTCTTTCTGCCAGCCAGTAGCAGATTTGCTTTTCTGCGTAAGTCAGGATAATCACCGTTTGCTTCTAGATGATAAGAGATTTACTAGACAGTAGAAACTCGAGCTGGAAAGTAAAACTTGAACTGTCCAATTTTAGCAGACTACACATCTTAAAAAAACCCCATACCCCAAACCACAAACAAACGAGGAAGGCATTAATAAGAGAACTTTATCACCTCAAAAAAAGTATGTTGAATAGCTCTAGAAACTATAATAAAGGAACAGCTGCCAGATCAGCTTCTCTATCAATATCAATTGAGCATAATTTCAGTGGATCCAGGCAAGCTTAAACCTTCTCAGATTTTCTTCTGTTCTGTTTATGGGAACACAAATTGTATGCTTCTATGGTAAGTCATGAACTTATTGCCTTGGACATCTGAGACAGTGATGTGCATAACACTATTATAATTATACTATTATTTATGCTATTTATATAAATATTTTTTTCTTTGCCTCCTCTTAGTAAGCATCTTGGCTTTAAGATTTAAAATAATAGAACACTCTTTTTCCTAGAGTGACTCTTCTTCCATTCCTGCCCACAGTGTTGCCCAGTCACCGCTGTTTTTGTACTCGGAGAGGAAGGTGAGAAGACCAGCATCAAGCCTTCTGAGTACTGGGTCTGGTTCTTCTTTTCCACAGATTTACAGTGTGAAGCTGTGTGAACCAGAGCAAGTCAGTCTCATCATACTATGACAGGTACAGCTATGGCTGCTAGATTGACTCTGTGTCTTTGGCTGTGCCTGCCAAGGGCCCAGCATCCCACAGCCCTGGAAGCCTTTGAAACTACTCTAATACACATGGAAAGTGAATGAGTGTACAAAAAGACATGAAATGATAATACTAGTATTTATATCTTCTCTTTAGAAATTTTTTCTTAACATTTGAGTCATTTTTCTTCTGAAAGTACCCTTTTTAGATGATATGGGGTTCAATTCTATAGCTGTCTGATGTTGCAAGCATTTATACAGCCGGTTAATGATGGTGGCAAATCGTTGTGGTAATCTGTGGTAATTTTGTAAGAAATAAACAAACATACAAACAAACATGCAGTGGTTAGGTACAGCTCACCGTACCTTTGGTTCCTTTATCTTCCTCTGCCATGTCTGATGTTGGCCACTGCCAGGAACGCAGCTCTGTACAAGGCTGGCTTTGGATTTTGTATTTTATGGCAAATGCTATGCTTTTAATAAATCCAAAAAATCAGTTGAATTTACTATCACCTAAATTAATTACTCAACAGCAAAAACCTGGGCAGTTTTTGACGCAGCAGTGGGCCTTACTCACTGGAGAAAGTGCTGCTCAAAAAGCCTTGCTCCATTCATGATGCACTGAGTAACAGAACAAGTGATACTGCTATTTCTTATCAGTCATACAGTTCCCTTGAGCTCACTCAAAGGAAATGAAAAACACAGATTTCAATACCAGGGAAGGAAAGATACATTTACATTTTATTAGGTTTCATTACTTTGAATATATCAACCTGTTTTTTATTGAAATATTTTCCATACCCCTTTTCAGGAACCTTCCAGAAATAATGACACAGGCATATTTACTGATTTTACTGATTGCTCTGCACTTTAAAACTTCAGCACAGTAGGGCTATTAATGTCTTTATTCTTTCATATTGGTTGGTTGTCTCCCTTTACCAATATACAGGTATTTACATTTCAGCCTGTATTCTAATTAAAAGTTCACCCTATATATTTGTTCTGCAGCTGGATTGATTGCCTTAAAATCACCACTAAATGTATTTTCTTTTGCTTTATTACTGAGTATAATGCTTTCTCCATGTGTTACACCACATTTTGTGTTCGTTGTGAAAAGACCCCTGAAAATATATCTTCCGTCCATGATACATTCAGGAGACTAATAACATGTTCTAGTCACAGGGAATGTAATTCCAAGCCAAAGCAGTCTCTTGAAGTCTTAGATCCAAAAAATCTCTTCCTCCTAATGAAAGAGATGTACTAAAACAAATCAAGCTATTAGTGACCAAAAGGACTGTGTATCCTACTGAGGTGTTATTCTACCTGCTCCCTTAAAGCCTATCCTTGGTTCAGGAGGTGTCAGCTTGGACAATGGAAATTTCTGCAACTTCTTCCAACCACTGAAGAAAGCTCCAAGCAATTCAACAGCTTTTGGAAATAACCCCTCACAAGACTTTGAAGAGTTTTATCCTGCACTGAATTTTACTGCATTCTCAAAAAATTACCTCCCTGTTATTTTGACTGATGCACCCTGAACCAAACAGGAGGGTTTGCAGCACTCTTTCAAATTCCCTTAGGCCCAGACTGAGATAACATTTTGGATAATGTTCTGTGTACACATGTCCAAGAAGGGGCCAGGCAAATAAAGAGCACAGTTTCAGACCTGAAACAGTCATACCCCTACACATGGTCTGCCTTGGCAGCACAGTGTGAAATCTTGGAAAAGTTGGACACATCTCTTCAGCCCTGGCATCCAACTTGCACAGCCATCCTCACCCAGCAGAGCAGCTTATGTCTCATTAACCTTGATAGCTCTGTAGGAATTACTGTTTGGTACAGTGCAGACACATTTCAAGATATCTCTGGTGTTTCAGGCACAAAATGACTCTGTCAAGGTGAAAAAAAAAAAAGACTTCCCTGCCTCAGAATCCTCTTTCTTCAACAAATATTTGTGTGAGACATTGCAAAGGAACAAAACCTACTTTCTATTAATAGCTAAGCTAATTCATTTAGTTATTTTGATGCTTCAGACTAGTGGTGGAAGACATATTTTCAGATATTTATTCAATTTCCATGATTCCCCATCCAAAATCATTGCCCTGGGGCATTCGTTGCTTCATTGTTTTTTTCTTGCTTCTGCTTTTTACCAAGTGTAGTTCTATTTCTTGGGAGCCGAGCACATTACACTGATATCTTAATGAAGATGCTGGCTTAGCTTGCTGAAGACATGAGCTGGCATGAAGAAACAACACAGAGCTGACCACTTCTAGAATTTCCCAGGCCTGGCAATACTGAGAAGGCAGTTTGGTATTCTCAGCTAACCCTGTAACTACATTGGGTAGGTATTCCTCTTTTCCAGACTTGTAAATGATGGCAAATGATTCCTACCTGCCTTCAGCTGTTTGTAGATTTCCTCCTGAGTGTCCCACCTGTCAGCTACATGGTACGTGTGAGTGTTCCCAAATCCCTCTCAATGAGACTGAACAGGCTTGGCCTGTGTTCTCTATTTACACTAACCTGGCCGAGTCTGACTGATCCAGAATGGAAAGCACTGTGACAAAAATATATGGATACAGAGCTGGGAGCACACTGGGGCAGATGGCACCTGCCCCAACACTGTTGTATGCAGAAGATGCCACCTTTTCCTACATCGTGCTGGGAAAAGAAAAAAGGGTACAATCCTACTTCATCATCTCCAGAAACAACAGCAACTTAATGCGACTAAGGAGGGACAGGACCCACCTAGGAATTACGTGAGAATCTTTCTGAAATAAAACTGGAAATGTAGATCAGTCTGACCCACCTGATTTTCAGACAAAAATGACAAAAAAAGAAGACACTGCTAAACCAGGGCTCAAAATTCCCAAGTGAACTTCTATGAAAACTTACACAAAAACTTTCCCAGCACATCATATGCCAGTTTTGTGCTTATACTCAACGGAATTCTGATACTCTCAGAGTGGGAAGAGATAAAAAGGGGGTTCCTAAAAGAGACTTGGGGGAAAAAAAAGTTTCTTACTGAAAATAGTGTGATGTGGAAGCTAATGTGATTTTATTAATTCTATAAACCAGCATGAAAGTTGTAGCCTAGAGTAAAAAAAACAACACCAAAACCTCAAAACCACAACCCACAAATAATTTAGAATCATTATAAGCCAAAGCAGAAAATTAAACAGTAGCAAGAATACCAATAGTTCCAGAGGTAACCATTCACAGAACAGGACAGCCTTACAGACTACCAAAAATACAGAGATCAGAAGGACCATCAGTAGCAGAAACAGAATCTTGGCAAAAGTGATATGAAAATAAACATGGATATACTTCCTCAGGCTGAATTGTTTTGTTATTATGATTAATATAATTTCCTAACATTGGAAATGCCATTAATAAATGATTCACTCCTTGATTTTAAAATCTGCCAGGTAAAAACTACCTCCCCCTGTAACTGCCACTTTCCTACACTCAACTGTGTTGCTCTTCCAGTCAAGGATATCTCCAGCCGTCTCCTAAGGTTGTCTGGGACACTCTATTGAATTAAAAAGAAGAATTCAGCAAAGACCGGAAACAAAACCATCTACTTTTACCATTTAAAAAAAACCCTTAAAACAATCCCAAATATCCTGAACAAAAACGAAAAGAAGAAAATGGATTAAAACATTCCCACTTGTATATTGATCTTTTCTAAGAGGCAATATTGCGAGCAGCTGCAGAATTGTATTAGTTTGCTAGAGCTTCCTGATTAAAGGGGGATTACTGTTTCTAATACAAACAGGTAATAGGGAATGGTTCAGCACATTACAAGCTTGAATGAATTTAAACAAGACAAATACATATATTACCTCAGGAGAATTCATGCTTCCTGCATCCCTCTTAGCTTATTATAGGGAATATTTTGAGTCCTCTGCAGTATATTGTGCATTTGTCCACTAATTAGAAATGGAGGATATAGCTACGGCCTGGATGCTCAGAAATGTTGTTTAACTTGAGCATCAAATCATGTAAAATTGGAATAATGTCTGGAAAAGCACTGTAATACCAGTAAATGCCTTGCAATTACTGCTGATATCATTGACCTCATCATTCACAGAACCACCAAAACCCACCTTAATGGCATGAAAGACTTAGCTGGAAAAGGTCTCCTTAATCAAATCCAAGTCCCGCTTTTACAGGAAAACAAACCCTAAAATACTGTGCACAAACTGTTCAAAGTTTCCTACAATAAGTTGCATTTTGTCATTTCCCAGTTGTTGGAAGGCCACTCATAGCACTCAATTCTCAACTAGGTAGACTCATTCTTCTAGCTAAACACAGCTGAAGCTGACTTATTGGCTTTTACCCCAGCACTGTTCCTCTGTGTAAATTGCTCTTTTCTGTTGTATATTGATTCTCATGACAGATTTAGAGAGAAAACACAACTTCACCCACAAATTTCCATTTTGCTAAATAAACAATCCAATCCTAGTTAACAAAGAAATTATCAGAGTCAATCCTACTGGACTCTGCTGTCTCCCTGCTGTGCTGGTGAGCCATGTTGCAGACAAGGCTTATAGATCGACAGAAAATGGAAGTGCTGAGATCTCCCCACCTCATATCCAGGCTTCTTATATTCTTTCATGATTCTGACGAGCATCCCAGAATAAGAATGGCAACCTCTACAGCTTTTCCCAAGGACCAGTTGTTTGTTCTCTGGAGTAAGTGAATACTTTGTTATCCTTATGTGGTGGGTGTTTGTGATTTATCAGTGGTTTCCTTACAGGAAGTCAGTTTAATGCATATCTATCTATCTATCTAATCTATCTATCTAATTATCTATCTCAGGCTGGTTTCTCCACAGCTCTCTGACTTCCTGCTTCACTACTTGTAACTGCTCAGGATGATCCAGGTAGGGAAAAGCAGCGGGTCAAGATGATCCAAGATGATGCTTACGATGTTTATGATTAAACAGCTTTTAGCACTAACAAATGTCACATCCATACAGCTTTCAGAGACAGTTTGGACAGGAATGATCAAAACCAATAAACACTTCAGAAATGTTTTTGACAATGATGAATGATTTAAGTTTCCTATACACACTCGTCCAAGAAAGAGATGTACTCAGATCAAATGAGAGAATCAGGCGAGATCGTCTGGGAGTGTATTATGGTCTGGGATTTGTGATCAAGTTCCTAAATGTGGTCTGTGTTGGGACAATTGACTGCACCTTCTGAAGCAAATGGAGATGATTTAGCTTAGACTGCAATGCTAAAGAGCTGTATTGAATTGCATTGACTAGCATTTTCCAAGGACAAACAGGGCTCTCTTACATGGGCTCCAGGCATCAGAAATTTGCAACTGTAGCATGAGCCTGATTTCTCAGAAGTAATAGGAGATGAAGAGGTTGCCAGTGAGTGAGCAGAAAGTCTTTGGGGGCCCTAAGTCACAATTAGATCTTTTCACAGATGTTTGCTAATTTGTTATTAAAGATCCTCAGAGATGGAGACATTTCAACCACCCCAAACAGTCTATTCTCATGGTTCACTCTCCTTTCTGCAGCTGCATTTTTCCCCTAATGTCTCATCTTAAGTTTTTTTGGTGCTTTTTAATACTGTTCATTCTAATTCAATATGAATACAAGAAAACAATACAGCACACTGAAATATTTAAAGATTAACACCACAGTAAAATTACAAAAAGTAATGAAAAAGAGGAATGCAGCTAAACAGGCAAGCAGGGATGGTTTCGCAAAGGTAAACCTTTTGAAAAAGTCTGCAAGTGTCAGAAATGAGACCTTAAAGAAGATTACGGTATACGAATTGGGACAGATGAAGCTCATTACTGCGCGTGGCCTACATGCTATAAAATGGGTTAGTATTGCTACAGAAACCTTTTTGGTGCGTCCCTGTAATTAGCACAAAAGTGCTATTATTGTAATTAACTGAATCCCCGAGTACCTAGCGCAATGTTCATGGCTTTAAGCAGGTTAATGTGAAAATTAATTTGTGCTAATTCACACAAGATCAGTGATGCCCAAACCAATCTGGATGCAGTGGCATTTTGTGAAATAGCAGTATTTTCCTGTTGACTTGCACAAGGCACCAAAGCTTCAAGAATGTCACATAAACTCATCTTAGCTTTCACTTGTGATAAAATTATTGTGATAGTTTTCCATCTTCTTGGGATAAATGTATTGTGAGACTCACTCCTAAGTGAATAAGTGATGCACTAGCTCTTGACATATAAATTAATAGGATAAAAGATTTGGGCAGGTTCTTCAGCCTGGTCAAGGGGCTGGCTGGTCTCAGAACAGACTGTTCTCCAGGATGAGTTACCTTTTCATCTTGTTTGACTTCTAGGGCAAAGCATGGTGCTGCATGCACACAAGCAAGAAGATAAACTTCTTTTGTGCACAAAAGCTTAAGTCCAAGTGACTGCAGGATAATTCAGAGGGACTTGTATTCTTCTCAACTTAGTCATGAGCAAGATGGGAAAATAATAAAAAACAACTACCTGGAGGACTGAGACAGAATGTGGTTGAAGTCAAGCCAAATCAGAAGGTGGTTCAGTGTAAAGGGACAGGAAGGGAGAAGATAACTTGTTTCTGTGCTTGTTGCTGTTTATTCTCCCACTAAAATAAAACATCTTGCAGTGGACAGGCAATTTCTGTTCCCTGTTAGCTTTAGGCTGGAGAAACACTGTCATCACCTGTCAGTGCAATAGGGCAAATTAAACTTCACAGCATGAACTAAACTGTCTTGTAGCTGTGACTATTGTTGCACTTTCTTGACAGTGACTGGCTATGCTAGGAATGGCTAATTAGGGCTTTTTTGCTCTCTTTTCTGCAGTTGGTGTTAAATTAACTTTTGCACCTTGCCTAGCTTGCCTTCCTTCAAAGGGATGCAGTCCCATACGAGTGGTTATTACAAACATCTCGAACCATCACTCCTTAAGCCAAAGCTGCAGTCTTTGGTCATCCTCCTGTAGACGTGCTACCACAATAACATGAGGGCAACAGAGCAGAAGCCTCACAATCAAATCCCATTCCTGGATCCCTGCTTGTTCCCTGGCCTCTCACCCACCACCTTGAGGTGGGCACATGACAGAGCAAATCACAAAGGCTGAGTACAGCCTGTTGGGGTTAATCTTCTAGAGACCCTAAAAAGAGGCTTACCCACAGCTCCATTTAGGGCCACCATCCTCCAGAGAACCTTCTCTCCCACTGAGTACTGAGGAGCCTGGTGGACAAAACTTCCTTGCCCTTGCAAATAACAGCAGGGTTCTGAGGCCTTTCTGCCCTGTCTGCTCAACACAACAAATCAAAGCCCAGATGCTCCCTCTCTTGACCCTTTCTGTGGCACCCTTAGAATACAACTTCAGGGAACGCTGCGTTTAATGGTAACACCAAACTGTGTCTGTCTGCCCCCACCGCCCCATCAGTTCCCATCTGTTGGTGGGACGAGAGTTAAAGTTTAGCTCTGTTTTTAAGGAGCCTAACAGTGGGCTCAGTCAGCTCTGACAAGGAGATGGATACAAGGGGGTAGGGGTTTTCTTCACAGCTTTCCCAGCCCCTGTATAAAAGAAAGCCTGCAAAGCTTCAGGTTTTCCAGTCCCTCCAGCCCCTTTTCTGCTCCCTGGGCTCATCCATAACCTGACCAGAGGCTAAGAGAGAGCTAGGCATTCTCCCTGCACCTCCTACAGCCCTCAGTACACAGGGGCTGGTGAGCAACAGCTCTTCTCCACTTGCAAACTGCCCAGCATATGTCAGTGTGCCCTGTGCCTTGTTCTTTGCCTGTCCAGAAGGGTTAGTCTCCACATTTCTTTCTTCCTTTCAGTCCTCTGCCTCACCTCTCCATCACTACTCATAAATTATCTGTAAAATAATTTTTAAAGAATACATAAGCCTGCTTTCTCCTTCTCTTCAGCATCACTGTTCTTTTGTCTGTTTCCCAAAGCTTTCAGTGTCCTACCCACTGCAGATCTGGCAGGGTCATGAACTGTTTGTAAACTTCATTTTCCTTTTTATATATGAGTCTGGGTTTTTTTTCTTTGTTTCCGTAACTTCAGCCAGACACTGAGCTTGTTGTGTCCAATTTGTCTCCATTCTTACATCAGATATCCATCTGAAGAGTGGCCCATGATGGTTTCAGGTGCATTTTGCTACCATTATTTTAATTTTCCTTTTCACAAGCCCACTTTGTTGAAAATTAAGTGAGGGGAGGCTGAGCTGAGAGAGAAAACAATAAAGTGAATAAAGGGCAGTGAAACAGATTCTTTTTCTATAAAAAGTGATGTGAAGCTCTCTGGAACCTGGGTAAATCACATTGGTTTATATAATTCAATTTTTTAATACTATTAAAAAAGGAGATGTGTATGTGTAAAATTGCAAAGAAAACAGATAAAGTTTTGTTATTTTCTTAAGGGTAAACAGAAAGCTGAGAATACCTTGCAATTTCAAGCTTAGAAGACACATACGAAGAAGTCCTAATGACATTGCAAATACAGCTTTAAAATCTTTTATAGTCAACTTTCAACAGGGCATAATAGTTCTGTTCATTACAAAAAAATATGTGTCTTTGAAATTACGAGCCTAGTTTGACTTTCATGTGTTATTAGCTCTCAGTGGAACTGAAGCATTTAAATTGATTGTAATGAGACATTAGCAGACACTATTACTGCAGCAAACCGTTCCTGTTTGGAGATGGCTGGCACAGGAGGCCTCTAAAAGCATCCCAACAGGCAGCAAGTATCATGCACTGACAAAGGGAAACAAAAATCAGCTTTGGAGAGGTCTGCCATGCAGCTGGTGTTGCTGTGCAGGACATGCCAAGCGGCTGCTCCGAAGGCAAAGGAGGGCAGCACCCTTCAAAGGGTGGGAAGGGATGCCAAGGGAAATGCTGGTTAACTGCACATCTGTTTTTAAATATACACAAATGAATTTCTGCCAGATGCTAAACCAGAAAGAATTAAACCTCTAGTTAAAAAAAAAAAAACAAAACCAAATTAAAGCAGACTTCTCAAAGCAATAATAATAATAATAATAGTAATAGTAATAATTACTCACATCTCTCTGACACCAGGATGCTGAAGGTGAATCTATTCTGAGAATTGTAAGACTTCTTATCTTGTGACTTGTACCTCAGCTCCTTCATCTTCAAAAGCCTCTCTCACCCCTATCAACCTTTTCTAGTTTTTGCTACGGTTTAAATAGAATTCAATGAAGGACCTATATCAGAGACTATTCTCTTTTCTCCCCTCATCTTTCTCCATTTCTTTGCTATCTAATTATGCCAACAGTGTGGAATAGCCTCTCACAATTACCCTGTTTTCATGCAGCTTGTAAGAATTTCACAGCTCTAAGACTTCCGTCGAAGCTTGTTCATGTATATACACATCTTTTTGTTTATTCATTTCTAGTACTTGCGTAACCTAAATTTCTAAGGCAAGTAACCTGAAAAAAAAGGATTATGAAATACTCTGAAGAGAAACCATTGCAAATATGACAGCTGCTAAGAATCACTGACTTTCCTATTCCTCCTTCCCCTGGAGGTTACTATTGTTGCTGGCTGAGGAAACAGCTGTAGCATGCTCACGAAGGGCAGAAAAGGCCTGGAGAAGACAGATTTGCCCTTTGGCAGTTTGATGTCTTGCTGGAAAGCTTGTCAACCTTATTTACATTTTAATTTGCATGCCAGCTTCTACAAGGTTTTATATTCATATTCTGCTTTAAAGTATCTCCTTGACTATAATCACAACGACCTTTACATGTTTTCTCCCATTACCCTCTGGGCTGCAGTCCCTGCTCACTGGGCTATCCAGGGACTAGCAGCAAGAAATGTCAGGCTAAGCATGACATTTATCCAAACAGTTGGCTGCGTGTAAGGTAGACTTTTCTTACTTTAAAAAAAAAAAAAATATTTCCTGTAGGAGATTAAAGGGTGGTGTGGGCAATGGTCACATCCTGCTAAAGGAGAGTGGTGAGGGAAAATCCATTTCCTGTAAGACTGGAGCAAAACTGGCAATGTGCATCACCTGACAGTGGCTACCCTTGGGAGCACAGAAGGCAGGAGGGATGAAATTGGGCAGTGACTGATTACTATTGACATTATTTTTACCAACAGACTGACAACAGAACTTGGCAGGATTACGCTCCTGGCTAGTTCAGAGAAGCGCTGCCATAAACATGCCCTGATCCAAATAAATCAGAAGTACCATGCATGCATTAGCCCCCAGCCTGTCAAGCTGCTACAAAAATGCATGCTTTTTCTTATACTCAAAATAATGCCACTTGAAAACATACACATATTATTCAAGGTTTTATGAGCACTCTGTGGCACCTTTCAGTCATTACAGAAAAGACTTTAGTGAATATATTTTAATCAAGTAAAGCTTTCAAAGCTGCTGAAGTATCCCTGGCATAGAGAGTGGTGGTTTTGTTGTTACAGGCTAATCCTGACTTTCTGATGAATTCACCACTTCAGGATTTCCAAATACAGAAGCATCCTCTTCTCAGAGTTACAGAGAACACTTCTGGGGATACGGATATGATAAATAATTTCAAACTCCATACCTTCTGCATTTCTGATTAATTTTGATAAACATTTACATATTAAAAAATGTTTGTACCCTGTGACTGTGAACAGACTGTAAGAACGATGCCAAGGTGGGCTGTACTGCTCAGGGTTAAATGAAATACCATATCTGGGGTGAAGGAGGATTTTTTTTCCTGAGGTCAGATTGCAGGGACAGTAACGCTGGGCTTCTGTTACACATCTGCTTTCTGGGACTATCTCCGAATTTTATTAACATGTTCCACAGTATCATAAGGAACCCAATTTCCCTTTCTCTTGAGTATCTACTTCAATGCATCGTCAGAGAATCTCTAATTAAATAAACAGCACCAAGCCGGAGTTAGCATTTGCTAGTTTTTCCAAAGAAATAAATGGGAAGATCATCAGGGCAACATCTGAACTTTCACAGTTTAAGAGTTAATTTGAAGTGTTTTGCTATCACTGGTGCAGCCTTATTAAAACAGTGGTGAAGAAGGTTAATACATTACATATTTGTGTGGACAAATGTAGACAGCAATCTTTCTTCACTTTAAGGCATACAAAAGTCCTGTGCAAGATAATTCTGAATTCTGCATCTCCTCAAACCTGTAGATGTAAACTGACTTTATTGGCACTGGTCCTTTCTGTTCTGTAAGACAGCATGTGGCCATAACAAGAAAAAAGAAGCTATTTAGTTTTTATTTGTTTTTGACTGTTTTGAGTGCCTGACTGGTCTCCTTATCCTAGGCCAGACATCCTTTATCACAGGGATCTGTCATTGCAAGCTGTGCTAGTTTTATCAGGGGTAGATTTAATTTTCTTCATGGTAGCTGGTATGGGACTATGTTTTGAATTTTTGTTGGCAACAGCATTGATAACACAGGAATGTTTTCATTACTGCTGAGCAGGGCTTGCACAGAGTCAAGTCCTTCACAGCTTCTCACCCAACTCCATCAGTGAGGAGCCTGGGGGTGCACAAGGAGTCAGGAGTGGACACAGCTGGGACAGCTGACCCACCTGACCCAATGGATATTCCAGTCTATCTCACACAATGTTCAGCGTGTAAAGCTCTGAGGAGAAGAAGAAATAGGGGAACATTCACACTGAGAGATGGTGTTTGCCTTCCCAAGTCACTGTTGGCTTGATGGAGCCCTGCTGTCCTGGGGATGGCCTGCCCATGGAAAGTGATTAATGAATTCCTTGCTTTGCTTTGCTTTGGCTTTACCTATCAAACCATATTTATCTCAACCCAACACAGACTGATTTGCAGCTGGGGTTAAACCACGACACAACATCAAGGAATATGGATCCCAAACTCCATAACTGCTGGTGGATGACACCATACCATCAGTCTGTAATTTCAGTGCTGGCGGTTTCTGTCAACCTCTCTTAAAGCTTAATCTGCCACAAATACTTACCCTGAGTGAAGAGTGCTGACCTAAGAGCACAATCTGGTCTGACTACGTGATGGCTGAGATTGAGGACCTAGGAAAGAAATGGCCACATGGAATGCTGTGCTGATGTCCCTATTTTAAGTCTTGTCATTCTTTATCACAATTTCATGACACAGTTTCGAAGTCACCAGCATGGACGATGTCAAAAGAAATAAAAAATTCTGTAAGGGCTGTGATATGCTGCCTACAGCTGAAAAGAAACCAAACTTCTGAAGAGATCCAGGATCAAAGGACCTGGTAAATGTCAGTTGGATGGTACTTCTGTCATGTTACAAGACTCAATGCAGCAAGTACAGGAGAACAAGTTCTGCAACAGATCAGAGCCAATTATCAAAGTAATCCCATTTGGCCATAAAAATATCTAGTCATTTAATACTGCTAAGCCTTGTTTGTAATCACAAAACTTAATGAGAACAACTTACACTGAAAGGAAAGAAGGGAAATCTCTGGAGTAGAAAGGCTGCTAAAGAGGACGCTCACAAACGCAAGCAAATTTGAGGTTTTAACTTCTTTTATACAGGCCATACTCTATTCATAGAGGATTTTTCTTTAATCAGTCAACCCAATGCTGAAGCCAGCTACAAGATTATGAAAGCACACTTTTGTTTTCACACTCTGTGCCATGTAGGCAAGTCTCCCAATTAAGAAAAGGTTTCTTTTGTTTGCATGAGATTCTGTTTAATTTCCAGCAGGCAGATTCAGAAATAATTACCATCTACATAGAAGGATGAATAACAGTCAAACCTAGAATTCTCATTACCCGCCAGAATTTCAAAGTGAACTTAACTTCTAAGCAAGCATTTGGCAGGTGTGAACAAAAGGGAAAAGGTATTGGACAAAAGCAGTGTTTTCTAATTTAAATTCTGAACAACAAGAATGATATATAGTAATGTCCAGGACCTCACATCTGGGAAGAGCCTGAGAGCACTCTCAGAATACTGAGAAGGATTCACATGTCTTTTGAGAAGTCTGGCTCCTCCTTGCCACATTGAAGGCATATTGGGGGTCATACCTCAAACACTAGGGAATGGTTTGTTCAAGCAGGGACAGTAGTGCCATATGTAAAAGATTTTAGCCGGTTTACATTCCTGATGGACGGCTGTAAAGAAGATGGCTCTCAGTGGTTCAGAGCAGTAGGATGAGAGGCACTTGGCACAAACTGAAATACAGAAAATTCCATTTAAACATTAGAAAACCTTTTTTATTCTAAGGATGACTGGAGAGAGGAACAGGTTTTCCATAGTTGTAGAGATATTAAAAACTTGATGCTACATGACCTTGAGCAACCTGCCCTTGTTGACCCTGCTAGGTGGCTGGCATTGGAAGAGATTATCCAGTTACCTTCCAGCCTTTACTACTCTGTGGTTTTGTGAAACAATAGCTCTAATTTTCTGTAGTTATACAAATGTAACATATAAGCAAAGCTCTTTCTCCTCTTGTGCTTAGAAACACAGAGCTGGTAAAACCCACTGGCAAGATAATGTATGGTTGACAACTTCAGCCCTTTAGAATGCAAAGATTATTAGAATAAATAAAATATTACACTTAGCTGTATTAATGTCCCCTGGCTCGCATTATTCCCCCTGGTGACAGTGCTATTGAACAACTGGGTACGGCAATATAAAGGTTTAATATCTGGCTGTATTTAATATCGAACACTGATATAGGCAGTGCCCACCATGGCTGCAGGTCTGTCAGCATTTTCAAAGTTTTGTAACAGCCATAAAAACTCATGGAGTATAGAAATGAGTCAACCAGTACTTATAATTGCTGGCATTTAGCACCAGAGATGATGACTAAGAATCTATATTTGAAATACCTGGAGTTGGTGGAGTCCAAGTACAAATCCTAGGGAAGATCAACTAAGCACTATATTTTTGTGAATTAAATGCACTGAAATGTGTGCAGCTTGTAGAACTTTTAGGTGAGTGCTTGAAACCACATTTATTCACACACACACTACAAACATATTTGGTTATCATACAAAATGAATATTGTTTTGATTTGGTTTTCCCCTAGTGCAGAATATTGCCATGTTTGGCATTCATCTTCCTGCCCTTTCATCAGCAGACGTGGCTGCATTCCACATTTCAGAAAAAATGTTTAGGGAATTCCCTGAGGCATAATTTTCAGTGGCAGATGTCACGTATCTCATATGCTCAAATACAGTTTGACAGCATGCAAGTGGTCTTTCCTTTCTGCATTAACCAACCTCACAAAAAATTAAGTTGAAACAAAAATTCAGCAAGTTAGTGTCATAATGTTTGAAACGTTTCTCT
Organism: Lycocorax pyrrhopterus obiensis; assembly: GCA_014706295.1. Lineage (NCBI taxonomy): Eukaryota > Metazoa > Chordata > Aves > Passeriformes > Paradisaeidae > Lycocorax > Lycocorax pyrrhopterus. Next base: position 84,156,977 of record JACSVZ010000001.1, read on the forward strand.
GAGAAGGAGCTTCACTAAAAATATAGATGTCCCAAGATTATACATTACATTTATTTTTATATGGCAGTTTATGTAATTCATCTGCAAGAGAGTGGATCTCACAAATCCCATGCTAACATAATTTACAATTATCCAAAAGAATCCTGATGTGTTTCACAGACTGCAGTACAAACTCCATATATCAATGGTATCCACCTCAAGGGTGTCAGTCACAATTAAAGAAGTGCTGCAAGTAAATCAAAGGACAGAACAGTGGCTAAATTAAAATCATGCTTGACCTTCAGGCTGAGCAGATTAATTTAACCACAACTTTATCTGAAAGACCTACAGATAGTTTGAGTCACAGTCAGCAAGAGACATATACACCAGAAGACAAAAGGCTGAGTCAGGCCTCACAGATGTTAACCAGAGGTTAAGGCACACATTAACTATGTTTGTGTTCTCAGGCTGGTCTTTGAGTTACAGGTTTTTACTTATATGCAAATGGTGTAAGAAAGATCCCAATCAGGCTCTGGATGTTTCCACATCAGTGCTTAGACCTTTACAGTTTCCATTACCAAATTCAGTGAGTGGCTTCAGTATTTGAATTCAAGTTATTCACTTGCATATTAAACTCAAATTTCTAAATTTTTTTTGCTGGGGAAACCAGTAGATTAAATAAGTTTCTTCACCAAAAAATCAACTTTTTAATCTAAATGCAATTTGCCAGTAGGGATACCATTTTTCAGCACAGATATTCAAACATTAATTCCTCCTGCCCCTCTTTTCCCCCTCCCTCAAATGACAGTTTTGGACAACTGAAGTTTTTCAGCAGTATCTACCTATGGCTTTATTTTTTGATTTATTTTTTCCCCCTATTGATCTTTGTCTCCAACACATATTTATGTTTATGGATATAAGTCTGAAAAAAAATTGACATATTTCTGATAATTTGAACCTTGCATTGACATAAAATATCACTTATATTTTACCTTCATGTATACTTAAAAAATAAGTACACCAAAATTCAGCAGAATCTAGGGTGGTAATCAGTTGTGGTAACCTAACACTGGGGAAAGGTATAAGGAGCAAAAGCAGGGCAGAAGATTAAAGTGTTATTATTGCATGATTCACAAGAAAATGTACCAGCTAGCTGATTAATTTTAAGTAAAACAAGTATTTGTAATTTTTTCCCCATGTTTTAAATCTTAAAAACACCTCCTATGATAAATACAAATCCATAATTCTTGATCAAACATATTTTAAGATTTAGTTGACAGGTCTACAGACAACTTCTATAGACTAAGCTTTCTTTTTCTATTAAACAAGCGTACCAAAACCAAACTGAAACAGAAAATTTCAGTGTTTCAATCTAGACAAATTTAGCTGCTTCTTTGGCCAGTGACCAATCAACATTTTATATTAGATATCTCAAAAAATTGAGGAAAAATGTTGGATTTCAAGTCTTATGAATAGCGTAGGGCAAAAGCTGGACTAGTTTATGATTGGTATATAAACCTGAACTAAAATTTACAGATGCACTTCACAGTAATTCCACTGGAAAAATGCATAAAAAGATGTAGTCCTTCCTGCTTTCTGTCCTCCAGCACTTGCACTTTTCCTGTTTCAGATTTCTACATTCAATATGTGTGCACTGAAATGAATTTAATAAAAACAAAGCAGAATTTATTTGCATCTCTGAAAAGATGGGAGAAAGCTGAATATGAGTGTTTTCATTTCAGGGGTCAGGTGCCAGTAGCAAGACATGAAAGAGTGAAAACCAAGGAAAGAGATTTGAGTGCAAAATATTTGCACCACATTACCTTAAAAGACCAACATGTAATTGCTGCCATAAAAATATCCAAGTTTCTCTGTAAAGCTGTTTCAGGAAACTTGTACAACGTGGTCAGTCTACCATTACAATTCAAAGATAATAAAATTTGAACAGAAATAGAAGACACCAAACATGAATAGGAAACGTTTAAAGTGCATTCAGTATTACAGAATACTTCCTGTAATTCAAATAAGAACATTTTAGAATATCTACAGAAAATTTTATGGTTTTTATCTAACAAATTGCAAAGAAATGTGAAATGAAATTAATTCCACACCGGGAAAACCTGCTTTGAATGGAGTAGTGCTATTTTTCCCTCCTCTCAAACTTGTTTCTGTGTTGGAGGATACATTTCACTGAAGTATTTAACAGTTGTGGTTCTGCCTCAAAGAGAAGAAATACAGACCACCTCAGGTAACAGCTGCGTTTCACCTAAGGCCACCTACTAATAATTTTTTTTGTATTTCTGGACTACAGCCCAACCCAAAGCCAGCAGCAGCCAGTGTGCACTGTCATTTTCCTATGGAATGTCTACCAGAAACACCCACCTGAGAAGGGATAGTCCATGGAACGCTGAGAGCAGATAATGATTTTGCCTATTATCACTTTCCTATCTGGAATAATAGATTCCTTTCACAAGGAATATTTTGGTAGTGAGGGACGAAGATCTACTCCTATAAACAAACTGAGATTAACAGTACTCTAAATAAAAGCAGAGAGAATAAAATACCATTTACATAAAAAGTACTCTACACTGTATTTATGCTTATACCTTCTTAAAACCTACAAGTAGGTTTTTTTGAAAGAAAGTAGAGATTTTCTTTAGTGAGTGATATTTAATTACTTAGATACCACTAGTATAACTAGCTGCTGTGGATATTTTTTTCTGCTTGGGGAACATGGTACTGATCGCAGCAAAAAATGCTTCTGAGAGTACAATTTCCTTAAAATATAGAAATAAACAGTAATAGAAGGAAAAAACCAAAACAAACAACCCCCCCCACACACAACAAAGTGAACATATTAGCCTGCCTGGCTTGCTCACTCGTTCAGTTTCAGCATGTGGCTGCACACAACACAGTTCAATCAGTTCTTTATTATTTTATAATGTTAAAGATTATTACCACAACGCTCAAAAGGCATAATAGCGGGTTCTTAAATTAGCATTTGCTCAGCTCAGATGCCTCTGCACTAACCCCTGTCCCTAGAACCTAGCACAAACAGTACTGCAAATCACGCTTACAGAGCGGTGGGCTTGTGCTGTCTCCCGAACGGGACGCATCTCCTCAGGAGAACAGGAATGAATTAGAAGGGACACCCCATGCCTCACTCTGTCACTTTGCAGGTTCTTCAAACACAACACGCTGACCAGTGTAATGTAAAGATGACATTAACTCTCAGGATTTTAAAAAACTCTTGTCAATCCAGATTACTCTCCTGCCTGGCTAAAATAATAGGAGATTTCTGCTAACACTACGAAAGTATTCTGGGAATGAGGACTCCATCTGCAGTTTTACCAGGCTGACTTTTGAGTGAGCAAATTGGTAATTCCCACGTGGAAAGTTGTTGATGCCATAAGCATTTCCCTGTAGTACAAAATAAAATTTGTATATTAATATTAAGCTTTAGGCCACCGACCACTAATTAGAACTTTGCACAGGACAGTAGAGAGTACGCCACTGTTGTTCAGACAACAAACGAATCTGCTGCAGAGGAGCATCACTCCTGTTGGCTTACTGCAAGTGGAATGACAAATGTTCTCCATCTTCCACAGATGTTTTTTTTTCTACACATAGTCATGATATGAAAAAGATGAAAAGTGTTCACCTAGAGGAACGCACAGTGACTTCCAGTGCAGCTTTCTTGGGACATATATCCAAGTCCTGCCTGCAGGACTCAAAGCTGTAGGGCCTTTACCAGAGATGATCCTGGATGTGAGTCGAATCCTACACCTCTCTTTATGGACAGCTTCTCCATAGATTGTAACTACCCTGTAGCAGAGACATGGCTCTAGGAACCGGCACCCTTCTGACCATGCATGCCCCCTGAAAACATGGAAAAACTCCACTGAAAGCTGACATGAGCTTGGAAAGGGCTCTTGACGAATACTTTTCATGTTTTTGATCATCTAGACTACATTAAATGCCATGCAGAAAACAGATAATTTGTATAACTTTATTTCATTGGCATCTTGCTCCTACTGATTTCTGGTGCTGAATTCTCCAGAACCAGCTCTACTACCCTGGAGTACACACTTTTCACCTGTGAGGTTTCAAGGACTGACAGATCTGTTTGACATTTTAACCATCTGGCAGCAAGGAAGGTGCTTTTGTTTTATTTTATTTTTTTTACTCCAGAAGAGACTACTTACATTAATAGTTCCTTTTTTTCCCCGCTCTTTTTAAAAATAATAGCATAATGCATCCAGATGCCAAGACACCAGGAGCCACTAAACAAAGCAAGCACTTGAATCCGCAAACAAACTGAACTCAGCATTTATGAGATATATTTTGCTTACAAGCGAACCTTTCATGGGTTTAATAACTTGAATATCCCCTCCTGCTTGTACAATCATATAAAACCTAACCAAAATCTCTTCTGCAGGATTAGACATTTCCATGTATTTCACTCACAGCACAAAAAACAGACCAACATCAAAGGGCATGCTGTGTTCATGAACAAGCTTTCTCTCTGCTCCAGTTGCCAAATCCATTCCTGTAATGCACTGAGTGTTTGATAGTCCTTTAAAATGGAGTTTCTCTACCTAGTTTTCTGGATACACAAAAACCTCTACTGCTTTCCATTGACACATTGTCATCCTTTACTATGTTCTATCTCTTCCCTTCCATAAAGTTACATTGGCTATTTCCAGCACTGAGGATGCTACATGTCTAACCTATCATTTCACCCATTTTTCCACTGAAGGCCTTATCCCCGAAAGCACATCATTATGGTTGCCAGTGTCTGTTCAGCTTTCACACCCATCTTGAATACTGAATTCAAACCTGAGAATTCTTAAAAATAGCGCAGTGTCGCTTTATCAGTCTCTTCAACAAAAAGTAAGAGTTAATATATAGTTAACAGCTTTCAATTCTATGCATTAGATATTTCTGTGCTTAAGAGTCAGTATTATAAATGTATTGCTCTATTTAAAACCATAGTTTGTGTAGTGCTTGAAAGAGCCAAATAGAAGTGTATCAGACATACAAACTTGTGAGCTTACACACCCCTGCTGCCATCTCCAATCACTTTTTATGCAAAGAGCACGGTCGCAAAAAATACACAGTCACACATTAGCTACATTTACTGCAAACCAAAAAAATAACTCTCCGAAAACAAATGCTGGCTTATCCAATAATCTATTATGTCAAAAATGTTGACCCCAAGCTGCCACGGGACTTCCCAGCAAACCTAAAGGTCAGTAAACAGGAGGTGTTTTAGATCAAAGAAAGAAGATTAAAAGGTCAATTCTTGAGCTAAGGATTTTTATTCAAGATACTTTTTCCTGGGCATCTATATTTTATTCAAAAGATACCATGAAAACAGGTGCCTTGTTTGGTTTCATCTGTAACCAAAAGGCAAAAGCAGAGAAAGGTTCCTCTTGGAGAGTGGATTTCTGCTACTCGAGAGTGCTAAGCATTGATCCTAAAACATTACCTCTATTCGGAAATGGACAGGAAGCCAGCACACTCTTGGAGTTGTGGTGCAGAGTGTTTCCAGCAGGATGTAGCACTAACAACAGGGGTGGCTGTTTCCTGGACCAGCCCTAAGGGCATTTAAGACACAGCACTCCATGGGGAGCACTGCTGTCACTTACTGCCAGGTGGGAGGCATGGATCACAGTACCAAACTAATATCCAGATAAAACATCTGCGTCCTCCAGATCGAGATGATGTAAAATACAATTCTTAGTCACTGTTGTTTTTCCTTCAGCCTCCCTCCTGGATTATGACCACAAAGGAGCAATAGGCATGCACCCAGGATAAAATGGTATTTTTGTCACATCCTCTGGCTATTTTCCTTGGTCTTATTTGGAGTGAACTTTGAGAAGCTGGTCTCATCTGTGCCCAAGCCTCCATATCACTGCCTGGAGACTGAACTAGTTGTCAGCTTAATTTATTGTGTAACAACAAATATCTAGTCTGGATCTCTGGTTCCCACAAGAGCCCATATGCACATATCATAACTTTCTCCTTTTAAGGTTGCTTTTCCTGTCCTAATTTATACTTCCTAAGTTACAGTACATACATTTACATGGTTAATGTTCATATTGCTGAGATTACACCATTGTGATGCATGCAATATAAATGCCTAGACAGATGGATGCAGTATCACAGATTTCTGAAAGGAGGAGAACTTGCAAAGCCAGAAGCTCACACTTCAAGAAACCCATTTGCTGGCACAGGGGTCACTGAAAATAGATCTGAATGCTTAAAAAGCAGTGCAATACTCTTAAATAAAGTACTGCTGACAAAGGTATACACTCTTTCCTAGAAATAGGCTCTAGTCTGTTAGGCTGCTAGGAAATAATCGTCACAAAAAATTCTGATTATTTCAAATTTATGATTTATAAAGAGTAAGTGCAAATCTGCTTGGCAAAGGAAGTCAATAGCAAAAGCCACTTTGCCAATAGCCTTTCTCTTCAAATAAAAATTGATACTAAAATGAGACACTGTATTAATTAAACCAGGATCAGTCCTGCAGCTTTGATGCTTCACATAAAACTCACTGAACAAATTATTTCTAAGTGAGAAGTCACAATACAAGTCTAAATCACTACAGAGTAAACAATTTGGACTGATACCAGGTGAGAGGTCTCTGCAAGAGAGCGTCTCTTTCCAACTACTAATAATACAGCAATAAGACAACAGGTGCTGTTCTGCCAAGCTCTATTGATATTTGGATACAACAAACTTGCTTCTCCAGCTCACAGAGAACAAAAAAACAACCCCAAAGCCAGTACAATGAGACAGAAGCAATGAGTATAATACTGTTACCGATAAAAGAAAAAGTAAAATTGGTACTCGTGACCACTTGCCTCTCCTGAGGAGACATATAGGTATTGTATGGCAGTCTTAATATTTCAGTTTCATAAATTCTGCTTTTCAATTCCTTTCTGATTTAAACAACAAAAAAAATTGCAGGCTTACTGATCTTTAAAGGTTACTGGCAAGATAATGTCAACATATTAACGGAGATTGCTTGAAAAGATACAGAGGTCAAAAAGAAGCAAGTGATAATTAGAGCAAAGAATCTAAAGCTGGTGAAATCCAAAAAGTCATGCAGACACTATAGGAAATATACCTTTCTCTGCCTAGCTGTGCTACAGCATGCTTCCACAGTTTGTTTCAAAGTCTCCCTTTGCCTTTCATCTTACACATATTTCAGCACTGTTGTTATGCAAGATGGGGAATCATTCATTTTAATGTGATACTAAGCATATTACCACAAAACCAGAAAGAAGCTACCATTTTACTGATTATCTAATTAAAAAGCTTTACAATTCAAATTCTTTGCAGCCCCTCACTGCACACAAAAGATTTAATGCTGCATCTGAAAAGCCACATGTACAAAAAAGCAAAGAATTTGTAAATGCTTCTGATATTTGCTTATTCTTTTCCTTCCTCTTGTTACAAAAGCCGCAGCTATCACTCTCTTTAAGCGCTAATAAAAGCAATTTAATGACAGGTAGATTTGCTGGTTTGTAGCTTCTTTGAACCCCCAACACACTCACTAAAGGAAAGTAACTTTAGCTAGGAAAGAGATCCTCACAGCACGATGGTGAATAATTCATCATTGCATTTTTCTTTTCATCTCATTTTGTGCCAGTAACGTACACAACTGAAAATATTGCAAAATCTAAAAACAACCACAGACAAGGACTTCCAGCAGCAAAATACACATAAAACTAGCAGGCAGGTTTCCCCAGCTTATATAATAACAGCTTTAGCTCGACAGAACCCCCATCACTCACCGAGGACTGAATTCACTTGAACAAAAGCGGAGCCCAGTCACCAAATGCAGCTTTGCAGGACTCTCAATGCAAGATGCTCCTGTCTGCTGTTCGGTTCACACTTGCCTTTATAACTAAGCCAACCAACAACATTCAGTTGCTGAACCTGATGAATTATAAAACGGTAGCTCCCAGACTCTCATATTTTACATCACAGGGGGTGGTCATCCAGCATACACACTGCCTGTGTACATATATTCTGCTATAACTCATCCTGATAAACACATCAGGGCTGGCAGCAGTGACAGTAATTGGTGCTCAGGATGTACAAGCACAAACCAATAGAGCACACTCCCACCTTCTGCTCTGTGCAACATCTCTACCTGTCAATCACTGCACCTTGTTAAGGTGGAATGATCAACTGCTCTTCGGGGAGAGGCAAAACTCAGAGAAGAAACCATCTACCAATACAAATTCTCCACTGAAACAATTCTTAATGCAGTAGTAAATGTAGCTGCGATATCCTCTAGGTAACAATTTTCGCAATTTTTTAAAAAAATCTTCATAAAATCTTCCCCTCTTAAAGACACAGTTCTTGTTTAGCGATTAACACAGGGTTCGTTACTTTACTATCATGAATGGAAATTATTCACACAAATTGCAGGGACATTAGCACGAATAACCTAAAAGCATTACTCCAGGCAGAATGACTGTTAAAAGCAATATACTTGTTAGGTGTAATTCTGTGCCTGTTTTAAAATCCTCTTAAAAATGCTGAAAGGTTTTAAGAACATCCTAAAAATTGTAAGGATGTATTTGTAAAGCTCTTCACTTCTCTAATGCTTTCTTTTTCCCATATGCTTGCATAGTTTTTAAAGTCAACATATAGATACAAAATAACAGAACCAAACACCTAAAGCTTAGACTCATTAATCCAATCAATTAAACTAAACATTTTCAAATGGGATTAATTACAGCAATAACAATCACAGTTGTTGCACATGCCACAAATTAACACTCACAATTAGCCCCTAACAAGCAAAACTGGTTATGGTAATGGTGAAACACAGCCAGGGATCAGCCACTGGAAAGGGGTTTGTATGGCAATTTTTTACGAGGGAGCAGAAGTTGCTCTTTCAGAATTGAGCTCCAGGAATTTTGTATGTGTTTTACAAAACTCACGGCTATTTGTGTGAGTGCAGAGTGGGAATAAACACTTTATTCAAGAGGATTTTCTATTTCTACATCACTGGTGATGATTCTCAGAGGGTTCCTTTTGGAACCTGAACACTGGATCCAGCTCCTTTCATTTCCCATGCCTGTAAAACTCCCCCAGTTTTTGGTGCCATGAAGAAATGTTGTGCTTGGGAAGGTGAGCACAGTTGTGTGAGCAGTTGTGCATTGCCTGGATGCTTTTCCACGAACAACTGGGCTGAGGAATGCAAATGAAGCCTGCGCCGGCAGCCCCAGGCAGAAACCCAACCCTTCTCACCATCTGGACCGACTGATGTGCGTCACAATGTGGGAACAGGGTGTTGCATTTCATGCATAGCAAAAGCTAGTCCTATATATATATACATATATACATATATATCCCTTTCCTCCTGTTCTCAGCTGTTTGTTCCACCCCATTCCTCGTTTGTCTCTTTGTGTTTCAGCACCTTTACTATCTGAAAAAAAAAATCACTCAAGGCCAGAGGCATGAGCACTGTTTCTGCATGTGCTGCTGGCTCTTACTATAGCAGCCTGTCTGAAGGAAAAGCTTTCTAGAGTTGGGTGGCAGAATGTAGGGGAGACATATCAGGATGTAATCAGAGTAACAGTTTTGATGTCTCTGTCTTTCTCAGAGGAAAGGACAGCTGAGATCCAGTAATTGGATTCTCCAGTGATGCTGACCGAGAATAATCCAATATGGGCAGAAAATATACCAAATTATAAACCCTGGCTCATTAAGAAGCGGCAAAAAAAAAAAAAAAATCTGTGCTGCTGGATTTGGCTTTTAGAGTCAAATTCTATTCTCATGGGCTTACATATTTCAGGTGCACGTCATGGAGGTTCCCTAAAATGGCCTGATTACAACAGTTTGTTGTCTTGTGCACTAATTAGGGTTTTTTGACCTATTTTTTATGAGACAGTTTCAAACCATATGTGCCAGAATGCCCTGTTTTCCTTTTTGTTTTGCCTTAACCATTCAGACCCTAAGAGGCTTCCCAAGGATCCGTGTAAACATGACACTGCCTTATAACAATTTGCTGCCGCATGAGTAAGACACAAGCAACGCATAGTTGAATGTCCTTGACCAACACAACACTCATGCTAAAATTCAGCTCCCATTTACTGAAGAAAATGTTTGTAAAAGTGACCAATATCTCACTAATGTAAGCCACAGCAATATTCCATAGCTGTGTGTAGGTGGCATGCATAAACCACAGTCTGTGGTATTATATAAGAGCCACAATTTTAAGAAAAATTGCTACCCTGTTTCACACTTGCAATTTTTAATTAGTTTTCCTGGCTTCCATGTTACCTTTCCGTGGGTAATACAGCTGATACTGCCATTACAGTCAACAATGTGGTGCTCTGTAAAAGTGCTGCCTTCAAGGTGATTTGATATGCTCAACATACAACTCATGTCCTTGGGGCTCTGTTCTTACACTCTGGCACAGTATGTGAGATTTCACATTCAAACATACTCACTCCACTGACAGGTGTGTGAAAATCCCATATGGCTGCCAGATTTCTGTATACCTACATATATATATAGAGTATGTATTTTTAAGGCATTTGTAACAAACACATTTGGTATTGACTCTGATGTTCTTCACTTCAAGCTGCAAAATAGAAATGATCTAAAAATGAAAAAAAAAAGAAAAAAAAAAAAGAAAAAAAGTGTTCCCATTTCCTACCAAAACAGTACTTCTTTCTTCCATAATCACATGGACTATATTGACTACACATCATGGATATCTCATTTGCTGTCTAAAGTGAGCACACAGATCACTGGGGAAAAATCAGGGCATTCAGCTGGAATAACAAGAGTAGAAGAAGCAAAGGTAAATTCAAATTAAAAAGAACTACAGGCAGGTTTGATACGATGAAGATCACTAATTAGCTAGTACTGTTAACTCACACCTCAGTGAAGCAAAACTAGATCTCCAGGATCTCCACAGCATGGACCTGGAGCTTCTGGTGAAAAAATGTGCACCAACAGAGATGATTTCCAGGCTACACCAGCTGGTATGGATGATCAGTGCTCTGGGTAATAACCCTTGCCACGTAGCCTATGATGCCATCTTGCAGACTAAAGAGGTATTTATTCAGTGTCCTGCATTTAGCAATCTTCAATTTCTTTACTGATTTTTTGTCAGACTTACACTGGATACATTTTTACCCTGGATTTACGCTCTTTCATCTGATAGCCTTTTGATGGCACTGTCAGAGAGTATCTCTAAAGCAAAGAGCCCAGCAGGATGTCGAAAAGCACTGGGCATTTATCAGATAATATCATCCAGAAGAACAGTAATAACAAGAAGCCCAAGCTTTCCAACGATCAGGGGGTGTAAAACCACTTTGTTTCTTACAGGTGTTTTTTCTTTCATCGCAGGCTCAACCCACTGCTCTGCCTCAGCCTGCATCACTTTACAACAGCCCAGCTTATCCTGGGCCCCTTATAGGACAAAGAATATGAAGGCCTGCAAGTCACTTCCCACCTTCCTCCCAGCAAAGGCACTAATTTAGCTCTCCTTCCCTAGTCCTGCTAAGCATTACCATGAAATCTGTATTAGTTTAGTTAATTCTGAGATCTACCTTTCTTCAAATCAAAATCAGCTGAGCGTAATTGTAAAGGTCTTTTATTACACTTAATAAAGGCCCTCCCTAGTTACAGGGAATTTCCCCACCTAGACACTCTGAAGGGTAGTAGGGTGAGGTAGAAACATCATTCCTTTTGAGTACAGAAATCTATCAAACTTTTAATTCCAGCTGAGACAACAGAGGATTTACAAGTTTCACAAACTACTCCATTGTCTGAGGTCTGAATCCAGAATGAGATATTATGAGAATTTATCCTTTTATAAATATATGGTAAAATAGTACACATTGAGTCAGATTCCATTGCTGTAACTTATATACATCCCACACTGCAAAATAAAAAACAGTGACAATCTAAATTAATTTGGTTGCCACAGCAAGGCAATAGAGAAATTAATTTTCTTTCAATGTTGCACACCTGAAACTTCATGTAAGAACAGTTTTTAAATAGTTTCAGTTTCCAAGATTAATCCTCATAAGTACAAATGAATAAGAGTGTATACTTAGATTAACTAAGAAATTAGCTGGCACAGGGCTTTGAAGATGTAAAGGACTGTACAAGTGCTATTGCTATAATAATATTTTCCTGTATTACAATACTATCCTTCCTCAAGTGACACCCCTTTTGCTATAAGTGCAGAGTGAAAGCTCAAGTACTCTTCCTGAATGAGGACTGTGTTTGAAAAAATACAGAAAAAAGAGAATTAAAAAGGATATTCAGCTAGGTCTGAATGAACAGGTGCCCAGGAGAGCAATTTAAGTTGATCAAGGGCAATGACAAGAAGTTGCTTTGCTAGTTAGGAAGGTTGATCTCTCCTAATGGTGGCTTCATAGTCTTAAAAACATGAATGATCCTACCAGTAATAAAGAAGAGCAGCTAAAAGGAAGGAAGTCCAGATAGCACTTTCCCTAGAGCCTCTGGAGAGGCTGCCTGGACCTGATTTGATTTGATTTGAAAAGCCTTTTATAGCACCCCATGAACCTGGAATAATACAGCAATCCATTATTAAGTCAGCAGATACCATAGGAATAGTTTGAGATTTCATAAAAATGTTGACTTTCTGTATGTCTTAGATTAGTTCAGCTGGTTAAAAGAACTGAGAGACTTGGAGGATATAGTTCAGAATCCAGAACTAGTTTGTGTTTTTTCTTTTCTTTTTTCTTCGTGACTTTCATTTTCCATTGAACATTGTATTTCCTTTCGCTGTTCCCTTTTAAATGAGTTAAATTTGTCTGAAGGTTGATATTCAAATCCAAAACAAAGCATAAAGGACTTAATAGCTCTGTGAGCTGGAAAAGTAGCTAAAGATTCACTGTCTGTTACCTAGAAGTTTAAATGTAGTAGAAAACCAGACGAGCATCTTTTACACATTTTTTACACAAACAGAAGGTTCCACAGTCAACTCCTTGTAAGCCTGATGCAGGAAGCAAACGAGTTAACAGCTTTGAATGGCAAAGAATGGTGGAGCCACGAAGATCCTCCCTGGATTCGCAGTTTAACTTTGCGTGCACTCTGTGGTGGGAGGAGTAGGTGGCTGATTTGGGAAGAAGTACAGCACAGGAATGATACACTTGACTCCTCTGAGGATGGTGATGAAAATCTGTCAGCTTGGCATAGTCCTTCACGTTACCTACAGCAAGTACTGACACATGGAGAAAGCAACAGCTCTACAGACATCACAGCAAAAATCACAGAATGCAGATGGAAAAGGCCTTTAAGATCATCGAATCGAACCATTAACCCAACACTGCTGAGTCCACCACCAAACCATATCCCTAAGCACCACATCTACATGCTTTTTGAACCCTTCCAGAGATGGTAATTCCACCCTTCCCTGGGCAGCCTGTTCCAATGCCCGACCACATTTAGCAAAAAAATTTTTCCTAGTGTCTAATCTAACTTCCCCTGATGCAACCTGTGGCCATTTCCTCTTGTCCTATCACTTGTTACATGGAAGAAGAGACTGATCCCCACCTGTCTGCAACCTCTTTCTTTCCTGGTAGCTGTAGAGAGCACAGCATAAGAGGCAGAGTGTGTGCGGTGGAGAGAGCAGAGCTGCTTTGTTGAAGAGTCCTGTGGCAGTACTGCAAGGGGTTATCCATGGAAAGGGAAACAAACACACAAAACAGTCTTCACGAGGAAACAGTGAAATTCAGGACCGCATTTGGGGTAGATTGCAAAAAATAAGCGGCATCGCCTGAGGACGCCTTCTGCACTGATTGTGGCAAAGAGCTAGCACAGGAATCAGTACGCACGCACACTCTCAGATTAAGTTTTCCCCTCCTACAGTTTTCTTTCAGGAAAGAAAATCTGAAGCCTGGATGACTAACTACAATGCAGATGGCAGAGCAGAGTAGAGATACAAGCTCCAAATGAACTAGCTTAGATGACATGACGAGTGAATTTAACCTACTCATATTGAACTCCACGGTTATGCTGTTCCTGGAGCCTGAACAAGCAAAGCAGTTTAGGATTCAGACAAGCCAAGGAAGGACAGCAGGTAATACTCAAGCTAGATCTGTGCCAGCATTCTTGCAAATTTACTTCTGCAGTTTTTTGCCATTACTTTTGAATGTGCCAAGAAAGTACCTCCCAGCAAGAAATAATACATGGAATCACAGCAGCATCAGAGCAAAGTATTGCACCGAAAAGAAGGAAGAAATAACTCTTTTTTTAGGATATGGAAAACCCTCTTTTAGCTCAGCAGGAATCATCAGTAGCCTTGCATGGTTCACAAGACTGCTGAAACTGCAGATTTACTGTCTTGGCTCTAATGTCAGGACAATTAATTCTGTGCTCACCAGAAACCCTTTTGGGTAGCTAGGAGTGATGGATCCCTGGCGAACTTGCTTTGAGGGGATTGTCATGCTCAGTGTATTCCTGCACTGTCTGGGCACTCTGAAGGTGTGAATGGCAATGAAACTTCTTCTACAGGTCAGCAGTAACCATGAGCAGGGAAATGTCTGCCATCCCACCCCATTTACACCTGGTAACTACCTTCCACAGAGTCTGAGCTCAGCTGGGCACTTAAGGACAAGCCACCCTTTGGTGAGGATTCTGCCTGAAGGGACCCAAGAACCAGGACACTGATTAGATGCTCTGTTCTTGAACTACTTATAGCTTGAGGATTAATTAGGAGTGGGAAAGTGCTCTAAGACCTTTAACTGAAGAACTGAAGAATTAAAGGAGTTGAAATATAAATACTTATTCTCACTACAGTATCAGAATCTCTGATTGAGACCCTACAGAAATAACTTGAGGTATGTAGACACAACAAGAACATTCAGTTAAACCATGACAATTTTGTTAATGACAAAATGGGATTTATCAGGGAATGATGAGCAACTGAACAGAGAGGTGGTACATGTTGAGACCGAGGATGTGCAGTTTTCAGCACTTGAATTTGTAGCTGTCTGCTCCTGTGCTCTCTCTACTCCTGTGCTCTGGCCAACTTTCCGCTAGGCAACACCAGAACTGTAAATATATTATATGGAAAATAAAGGCCAAAGATAGAAGTTAAGAGCAGCAGTGGGGAGTTGATTGCCTTCTCTTGCTTGTGCTTGCAACTCAACTGCTATTTTAGCAGAGCGCCTTGCAAAAGGAAAGCAGGAGCAAGTGGCAGTAGCTGGGAACTTGGGACATTTGCTGTAAGAATTTTGTGTGTCCTGGATGGACGCTGCTTCTATGACTCACTTTCTCAGCTCAACACTGCCCATGCAGGTACTGCGAAGATACACTAAAAATAATGATGTATTTAAACATTTATGCTGCAGGCTACCTAAACACCTTCAAAGCAAATGGTTAGGCCAGAGTTGGAGAGTCCAAGCAATGATTTTTTCCAGTCTTTTTTTTCCCTGCTTTTACCCACAACTAGAAAAAAGTAAATATACTGGCCCTCTCAATGTTAATATTGCACAGCAGACAGAAATATATGTCAGTCTGAGGGATACACGAGGAAACAATGTAAGAGTACTGTTGCTGAGCAGGGATACAAATTAAAGGAACTTTTGCAGCTCCACTTCTCAGAGAACACATTGTTAAAATGTAATTTGGGGGCAGAATAATCATACTCGAATGAGAACAATAAAAAGAAAATGATCCTGAGGTGAAGATGTTGAAAGTGGACAACCCGTACTGCTTTGTGCTGGTACCGAACAAGGACTTCAAAAAAAACGTATAAAACTTCACTAAGATTATGAAAATGGGCTACTTTTGAAGGAAACAATATGACCCTTACAAAGAAAACCTTGTGTACAATACACCATAAAAGGACAGAGCACAGAGCAGTTAGGAAGATGACTCTCTGTGGAGACTGTAGACACCTTCACATCTTGATAGATGGGATGTGTCTTGGCAATGCATGAACTTATGGATATCCTGGTATTCTGCTAGAGAGTAATAAAAACTATGGCCCTGAAAGAATCATCAAAGTTCTGGGCATGCAAAAATTAGTTAGCCTGCATAGAAATTTATGAGGGGAAAAAAATTCCTTTTGTTTTCTACCAGTAGATTTAATTACTTTACTTCCTAGTAAGCATCCCATTGGACTACTGTACTTCAGCTCTTTCCCGCTGAAATAACAGGAATTTTAGGAGGATGAAAAATGCAAATCCTATGTGTATATTTCAACTACACTACCTATATCCTAATAAAAAGAAGAGACTAGTAGGTAAAGCCTTTCTGAATATGACCAGCCAGCAAAGCAGAGCAAATAATTTGTAGTGAATATATGGTTTCTTCTCTGTTATTTTAAATTTTTTTAATTTTTTTTTTGCTACTTTCACAAATTAATGATCACGTGGGAGTTAATAGATGCCCTCTGCCTATAAATGACTTATGAACATTATGTTGACAATGTTTACAGTATGAATTTTGCATAACCATATACTATTTCTTCATTTCCTAGCTGGTGAGGTGTAAATACTAGCACTACATTTCTTGCTCAAATATTCCTATGAAATATATTAATTATGAAAATATTAATAACAGTAAGTTCATCCAGACATTTGATGGAAATTAAATGCAAATGATTACAAGCCTAGATGAATTGTTCAATTATATATGCATGTTTCTTATACAATTGCTGAAGTATGTGTTTGGCTTTTCTCAGAAACCTAGAGACATACATTTGAAAGTCATATCATAATTAATATTTTTTCCTTCTGTAACATAATTTCTATACCCATACTATATAGGATGAAGAATGGAGTTTTATATCCTGCTTGGTTTGCAATTCATTTTCAAATATCTGGTTTTAAACTACAAACTTCTTGACTTAAAAAGACTTGTAGAAAGTCAGAGAAAAATGAATTAAATATATGAAATCAATATATGTTAGAATTCAACACGTTAATATTCATGGAGTTACTGCAGGGTCTTTCTTTGAATGAAACTACCAGAAATTCAGGCCTATTTTTTTTTTCTTTTTTTCTGCTAGAATTAAATCCACTTGGTATCCTAATATGCATTAACTTAACACAGTGCTCCCTTCAAATGATTGATTTTCCTTACCTTCCCTTTTACACCTGGTGAATAAATTTAACAGCTTCCTGTGGGCATGAAACATCAACTGGCATTAGACTGGATGTTGTAGCCAGAAATTATTTTTAACCTTTCCAACCAAACCAAAATCCTCTTATTTCTTCTCACGTAATAGTACTTATAAAAAAGACATAGCCTATGTTCAGTGCATTAAAATTTAAGAGTATATGCTATAAAGAGAAATGACAGAGGGACAAGCCATTTAAAAACTCAGATTAGTCCTTAATATTGTACTCAGGAAGCAAAATGGCATTATATGGTATATAATCACCACAGACACAAATTGACAGCTGAGAAAATATAGTTTTGAAAAGCTATTCCTTATGTTGAAGTAATCTTACTGGAAGTGTCCATATTAATTTAAACTATTTACTTATTTTATCTATGTGATAAACATTATGACTGCTGAAATCTATATAATGTTTCAAATTATTTTCTACATCTGAGGACTCTTTAATTACACTTGAAAGGCAACCTGCTATATGAAGGCATGTCCTGTACGGAACAATATTAGGATTAGAATAATTTTACAGTCCACTTGGTAAATCCAGATGGAACTTGATGAAAGACTCATGGATCTAATCCTGCCAAGAGGTACTTCACTTCTGCAACTTCATGAGGGGAGAAAAATGACATCATTATTACGCTTACAGTTTCAACAGCCTGGGAGCTCGCTCGCCATGTTGCCTAATATCAAAAGACAAAACTCTTGTAACAGTGTTGCCTAAAGATTTTAGGTATCAACCAGGAGAACAGAGCTGCCAGGAACCAGAAACTCTCCTGGATTATCCTGGCACTTCGGCAAAATCATAATATCCTAACAAAATGTACCCTACCAAAATGTACCCTGCCAAAATGTTTTCCCTCTACTCTTAGCATGAAGGACAAATAAGTAGAGCAGGTGTTCATTTCTTTGTTAGTTTTTTCCGCTCTACCACATGGAAACAGTGGCTGTTGATAATACCCAGATGCAGCATTGTTAGTGAACAGTTTCTTCTATTACATGACAAGTATTCTATCTAAAATCAATAAATATTTTTATAATGGAGTACATGTAACAAATAAAGTCCCACAGTTAATCTTTCATAATTTCTTTTTTGCTCATTTTGTCTTGATTTATCTGGTTTAGCACACAAATGCTACTGCAAGGAGAAAAAAACCCAAACCAAAATAGATTATCCAGATTTGGGGCTTTAGAATGGGATGAGGAATATTCAGCATGGCTCCTCAGCTATTTTAGTCCAGGTATCTATACAAATCCTAACCATATTGGCAAACACAAATCCACCTCAATTGCATATGTATCAGAAAGGAATAGAATCAACACGCAATCTCTCAATATATTTTATGCAAGCTTTCTATCTCCCTCTCTCACTTTTTGGTCTCCTTTGCCATCATCATTAAAAATGAACTTCTTACAGGAAACATGGGAATTATCTTGCAGTAATCACGCAAGGGCATGGACTTCACACACAAGATGGAAAGCGCGAAAGCGTTTATTGCGCACTCAGAATTCCCTAAATACCAGCACCCAACAGGAGATCACATCATATAAACAGGAAAGATGTTCACCTCAGTGTCCCCCAATCACCTGGGATAGTGCACAGACACTGTCTATTATGGTAACAGGCAAACAATACCCTATAAGGTCACACACTACAATTATCACATCTCATAGGTCCAGCACTGTCCAGAAACCCACAATCCTCTCTCAGCCCATCCCCGGTGACCTGGATGCACTCCCAGGGTCACCTCCGGGTCCAGGAAAGAGGCTCTCTCTCTGGCCCTCAGGGCCTATCTCTCTTCCAGCACATAGTGCACCCCAACATTAGATTGCTCTGCTGCTTCGAATCTTCTCAGCCTAGCAAAGGGATGCTGTGCTTCAGGAATGGCACCACAAACAGGTCTGCTGATAAAGTGCTGTGGAAGTGCAGAAGAATAATTCCCAGAAGCTAAATGGACTGGTGCATGCCTGCATGAGCATCCATAGGGGTTATTCATGGCAGGTCTGTTCTATGTAGATGCACAGGAACAATTAGAAAATGCAGCTCATTTCCTAAGAACTGTTCTCAAAAGCCCATCAGCACTGGGAAGAAAGGTGGATTTTAGGTCGAAAAGTGCCATTTGTTCCCTTGGCTTCATTCACCCGGTTTTATCTTCCCATAGTTCATGAAACTGATTGATAGCATATATTAAAAACTGCAAAAATATGCATTAATTAAAGCAAATAGATCCCTATGTAGATTTATGAAAATTGGTACATTGGGTGGCATTCAATCAATAATAAATAGGCAAATTAGGGGTGACCCTCAAGTTTCTGGCAGGCTGCCAGTGCAGGAGCTGGAAAGACTGGATGGTGCCAACAAGTAGCTCAGCACACAGCAGCACTGAGCTGCCTGGAGATCTCAAAGTGAGCATTTGTCCCAGTGCTCTGACATTCTGACTGCTGGGGAAAAAGGTACTTAAAAAAACTCTTTATACCCCAGGTTCACGTTTTGCACTTCTTGAAGCTCTAATGACACAGGGGTGGCCTTTGGCCCCCCATCAGCTCTGCTTTCAGAAGCTGCTGACACTGCCAGGGATGGCATAAACCCAGTGACACAGGACCCTGGGCTGCCCAGAGCTGTGAACTGCATCTGGAAGATTCCTGGACTCAGAAAATGGAGGTTTTATTAGAAACCCGACATTTTTAATTAGAGAGACCTCAAAGGCTACGTTTATAATTAGTAACTCAGATGTTTCCACGATGATTCCCATGACCTGAGGCAGCTTGGAGCGCCTCATGTCTGGCCCACGTAACTGTCCCACTGTCCCAAAGTTTAACCTGGCTCCTGGGGCTGGTCTTCTACCTGAGCTGGCCTCCAAATCATGTAGTGCTGGGCCAAAATGTGCCAGGGAACCTGCTAACAACTTAACAGCAAGGGCAAAAATATCCCTGTTTGGGAATACTGCCACACATTGTTTATTAGCACATAGGACACCTAAGTGATTATTTTAAATCAATAATAAGAGATTATGCAGGGATTATACACACTTTTCTTCTGGCAGATCATGGCTCCATGGGACGAGAGGCTCCACACTTCCAGCCATTGCTGCTTCTAAATCAGGGACTCTCTAAGGAGCAGCAGACCCCACATCAGCACTCCTGTTCCCTCTGTCCTCAGAAATTTTTACAGCATGGACATGAGCTGCAAGTTCCCGTCTTCCTCCTGTGATCCTTTCACCTCTCAGACCTTGAAGTTTCTTCTAGCTTTTAGCACCTTCTCTGCTCCAGAACCTGCAGGAGCTCCCTCCATCTCACCCCAGGGACACCATCTGGCCCAGTCTTTTTAAGGAACTGAAGATAACAGTGAACAACTAAGTAAACCCCCAAATAT
The DNA here is from genome assembly GCA_014706295.1 of Lycocorax pyrrhopterus obiensis. Lineage (NCBI taxonomy): Eukaryota > Metazoa > Chordata > Aves > Passeriformes > Paradisaeidae > Lycocorax > Lycocorax pyrrhopterus. Next base: position 84,177,472 of record JACSVZ010000001.1, read on the forward strand.
TGTCTGCCACATCCAGGACTAATTTTAGGCCTCTTAAAATGTCAGAATTGAAACAGAACAAACTAATTTTCTATGATCTTGTTTTCAGAAAGCTCTAATTTTCAATCTGAATCAAGGTGACATTTGTTTCTTCCAAATTGTCCTCTCTCTGTACCCAAAATAGGACAGTCATCAACCTCTTAGTCCTCTCAAAAATCTAAAGCACATTTTAGCACTTCCACAAACACAGTCCCTGTAAGGACAGTAACTGCAACACACATTTTACACCCGTGGATTAAGTAATCACACAGGTCAGGCAAGTAGCTAAAGGCTTGCCCTGGGACACACTCCCAAACCAGGGCCCACAGACACAGCTGTTTAGCTTCTCCCTGTTAGTCAGTGTTGATTGAATTCTGTTTTTGTTTACACACTGACATCCTCTCCTGGGCTGCATGCCCCTAACAGAGGGCACAGTCTCCACACTGAACTCCTCAGCTTGTCACATTATTTTCTATCACTGATCGGCATCCCAGGCATCTAGGTAAATGTTGAGAGAGTGCTTAAAATATAATACTACTGCATTTCCTGGAAGCTGTGGTGAAAATTCAGTTACCTTCTACTTTCAAGTGAAAAATATTATTTTTTGTTAGCTACACATTTGTTCACGCAAGCCTCTGGGCAGAATTTGCCACTCAGACATCCCAAGACAGAGAAACAGGAGTCTGTTGTGAAGGTTTTATGGGTTCAGCTGAGGGAATAATTTTGCCTCTGCCCTTACATACAATTTGTTGGTTTTTGGGTTTTTTTTTCCCATATAGCCATTGATGCGAAAACAGTGGAACTTGCCTCCAGAGGAAGAAAACAGAAAAATGCCAGGCACCTTCACAATATGAAAAAATGTCACCAAAAATGTCACTTTTGCTGCAAACAAATTTCACCAGGGACTCTCCGTTAACACTGGGATCACAACTACAGAGCTGGAGCCCACTGTTTGCACCTACAGTTCTTATGCATGTGGCTGAAAAGTTGACCAAGCCTTCACATAACAGACGAATCCTCCAACTGGCTGCTCTGCCATCACAGACCCTAATGTTCAATCTTTAGCAGCATCAGATATGGCTCCAGAAAGGGCAAGACAGGATCAAAGGAACATTTCCTGGGAAGGGTTTAAAAGGTGTGTGGATGTAGCACTTGGAGACATGTTTTAGTGGTGAACATGGCAGTGCTGGGTTAAGGGTTGGATTGGATTGGATGATCTTAGAGGTCTTTTGCAAAAACCTTAATGATTCTATGATTCAATGAAAAGTCCTTCCTGGTTCCATGGGGAAAAAAGCTCTGAGCAATGGTGTAGATCCATCATTAGGTGAAGATAATGATAAAATTCTTAGTAGTGTTGCAGAACATAGGGAACTATTCACAAAATACTTCTATTCAGCTTTCAGAAAAAAAAAATAGGATGATTCACTTTTCTTAACTGGAAAGGATGAAATACCTGTCTGTAATTAGTACAGTGCTTACTAAAAACAAAGTAGAAACTAAAAATTATTAACTGGGAATAGAAGATTATATATAAAGAGACATGATGAATCAATGTCTAAGAGCTCTTGAAGTGACAGATGAGGATACATCTGTTTTATAAATTTTCCTCTCTTGTGCACCTTGAACTGCAGAGACACTCCATCAGTCTGAAAGAATTGTGATCCAGATGGACAGAAAATATGCCTGGGTAAGCACCGAGGAGTCAGTCTAATACCAGTGCAATAAAAGTAATTTTTAAAAAAGGAAAGAGATGGGAATGTAATACCACTGACATGATTTTATTGAAAAGATGCCTCCTCAAAAAAAGCCTCAGTCTTGACTGTAAAAAGAGGACCAATTAAAAATACACTTCAAGTGTAAAAGAGTTCTGTGAAGTTTCCAAATGAACACAACAGGCTATGTAGTGTTCCATACAGTATTTGTAAAGCCCATATTAAGTAACAAGGAAATGGTTTGTGTCTCAAAATCTTATTTAAAAGCACAAAATGATTCCTGAATGAAGATAATTTCATTGGGGTTTCACGTGGACAAGTCCAAACCCACACATTTTCTAGCATTTTCATCAATGCCTTTGAAAGCTAAGCCTCTTAAGGACTAGATCAAAGACTGTTAGCAAAGGTAACATAAATCAGAGGACATAAGCCCTGTTTTATGATGTGGTTAATTTACTAAGTTAGTCCTAGCTGAATGAAATTTGTCTGAATATAACCAATGAATACAATATATATATAAAGAAACAAGAAACAAAAGCCATTGTGCTGTCGATGCTTAAAAAGAGAGAATTTGCAGTAAAAATGGCTGGGCAATCCATTTGTGTTTGGTGTGCTTAGACTGAGCAGAAAAAGGAGTGAAATGAACACGTGTATTTGGGTACTGAGGAAACTGGTACGAAAACATCAAAAGAAATTTGTTGTCCAAAAATGATGGTGAAATACTGGGGCAAAAGCCAAAACAGCCCCTAAGAAAGACAGCTGAGGAGTGGAAGAAATTGTTATATAAAGGTTTTTTATTTGGCAAAGAGAAAATATGGAAGTTGCAATGTAGGGCCACTTTCATGGGACAAAATATTAGATACTTAATGACCTTCATTTAGGAAGGCATGAAAAGAAGAGATTAGGAACTGAAAGACAGAAAAATCCACATGGGAAATAATGCATGTACTTTAATATGTATTAAAATGAATAACCATTGGAATAAATTAGCACATGAATTGCTGAATCTTTAAGGTTCCTTTTAACCCAAACCATTGTAGGATTCTATGGTCACATTTTTATGATTTGAAAAGCTTTGTGACCTATTCCTCCTCTAGATTTTTACATCTGTGGTAATATAATTGGTGCAGCTCCATTCTGACATTAGAGAAGTTCATCAAATATGGGGTTTTTTTTAAACGTTTGTGGATTTTTTTCACATTTAAACAGTGTTAGTGTCTCAAAAGCAGCATTCTGATTAAAAAAAAAGACTCCCTTAAAATATGCTTAAAAATCTCTTGCATTCAATGAAACTAATCTAAATTGCAAGCAATTTTATACAAAAAAGCAAAAAATATCAATGCATATGAGAACCTCTGAAATACATGAAAGTATAATAAAGCACCCAGGTGCTTCCCAGCATAATGGTGCTCTGGGTGAGCTCTTCATCTTTCCCAGGCACAAGCTCTGTCCTGTTCCCTGCACCATTCCTAGCCTTCTTTTCACCTCTGTAGGTTAGCAAGTATAGGAGAATCCTTAATCCTCCAAAGCATGCTGGGATCATGAAATTAAATGCATTTGAGATCTGTAGATGCTTTTATGAACTAATTAATGAAACTTTAAGGAAGAGAAGAGCAGACAGCAGAAATGTGCTTTGTTCCTTGCTACAGTAAGGTTTGCAATAAAAGAAGCAGTCAGATGGAACAAAGATGTTCCCCTGTAACCAAGCAATGCACATCTCTTCTGTCATCTACTATCGACAATAATTCACATCAGAGCTCCACAGGGCTGTAGGATTAACGTAGGCTGGCAGAGTTGTCCCTCTCCTAGGAAAGCGAGTTGGATACTCGGCACAGCAGGAGATCTGCCTTAGCATTTGTAGCTTACTTTGAATAATCCTGTTGTAGGCATTTGTGCAGAAGGACAGGCTGAGACACTTGGGTTTGTTCAGCCATAAGACCAAAACTCAAAATGGGATCTTGTTGCTGTCTGCAGCTATCTAATGGGAAGGTCTAGGGAAGCTGCAGAGAGAACATTCTCAGAGGTGCACAGGGAAAGGATGAGAGTCAAAACCCAAAGGTTCCAGCAAGAGCAAATCCTGACTAAACCCTGGAGTGAAAAAAAAATCACCATGAGCATGGTGAAATACTGGAACCTGTTGCCCAGAGAGGCTGTGGATCTCCATCCTTGGAGAGATGAAGAACTTGACTGAGCCCCTGAGTTGGCCATCCTTTAAGAAGACAGTTGGAATGGATGGCCTTCAGGAGTCTCTTCCAACCTGAAACACTCTGTGTTTCCATGTAATTCATGGATAGTTTTCTGAGCATTCCCTGTTGGCCTAACTCTGCTCCTGTTAACATCAGATTATTGAATGCTTTGGGAAAACTCTATTCCCCAGCATCAGTAATATAGGACCTTTAAGGAGCCAACTTCATCACCATTTTTCTTTCTTTGTGCTTCAATATTTATATGTACTTTTCCTTCTGTTTATGTCAAGATTTTCACCTAGAGACAATTATTTCCACAGTATGTAATTGTGATATCAAGAGGTTGACATTGAACTTTTCAAAAGAGGTCCTGTCTCTCACTGACATAGTTTAAGAGACCTGCTCCCCTGTACTACAACATACATAAATTCATCATGTTTTAAACAGATTGTTAGGTTTTAACTTTGGTCTTTGACCACAACTTCACTCAGGTTCTGATCACCTAGGAAGATGCAACAGCTCAGAAGACCCAAGATCACATTTTCTGCTCTTAAAGAAGGATACTCCTTCCCCTGTTTTCTTTCCCTTGGAAATCTGACAAGCCACTAACACACCAGAATTTGGTGCAAGTGAAATGGCTCCAAGTATTTTCTGCCCCTCTTCTCCATAATTTTGAGGATTAAAAAAAAAAAAGATAATTCTTGTATTGTTTGAGCTAACTTGAAAGGCATTGTTTTCTTTGGTGAAAGAAAGAAAAACCAAACAAAAACAAGAAAGAAAGAAAGAAAAGAAAGAAAAGAAAGAGAGGAAAGAGAGGAAAGAGAGGAAGGAAGGAAGGAAGGAAGGAAGGAAGGAAGGAAGGAAGGAAGGAAGGAAGGAAGGAAGGAAGGAAGGAAGGAAAGAGAGGAAAGAGAGGAAAGAGAGGAAGGAAGGAAGGAAGGAAGGAAGGAAGGAAGGAAGGAAGGAAGGAAGGAAGGAAGGAAGGAGAGAAAGAGAGAGAGAAAGAAAGAGAGAAAGAGAGAGAGAAAGAGAAAGAAAGAAAGAAAGAAAAAGAAAGAAAGAGACGAAAGAGAGAAAGAGAGAGAAAGAGAGAAAGAGAGAAAGAGAGAGAGAGAAAGAGAAAGAAAGAAAGAAAGAAAGAGAGAGAAAGAGAGAGAGAGAAAGAGAAAGAAAGAAAGAGAAAGAGAAAGAGAGAGAGAAAGAGAGAAAGAGAGAAAGAGAGAAAGAGAGAAAGAAAAAGAAAGAAAGAAAGAAAGAAAGAAATAAAGAAAGAAAGAAAAGAAGAAAGAAAAGAAAGAAAAGAAAGAAAAGAAAGAAAAGAAAGAAAAGAAAAAAAGAAAGAAAGAAAGAAAGAAAGAGAGAGAAAATGAAGGGAATTAATAGAATCATGGAATGGTTTGGGTTGGAAGGGACCTTAAATTTCATCTAGTTCAAACTCTACTGTCAGGGGCAGGAGACCAGGTTGCTCAGGACCCCATCCAACCCGGCATTGAACACTTCCAGGGATGGGGCATCCACAACTTCTCTGGGCAACCTGTTCCAGTGCCTCACCACCCTCACAGTAAAGAATTTCTTCCTTATATCTAATCCGAACCTGCCCTCATTCTGTTTAGAGTCATTATCCCTTTTCCTGTCACTACATGTCCTTATAAAAAGTCCCTCTCCAGCTTTCTTGTAGCCCCTTTAGGTACCAGAAGGCTGCTTTGATGCCTCCCTGAAGCCTTCTCTTCTCCAGGTTGAACAACCCCAGCTCTCTCGGCCTCTCTTCATAGGAGAGAATCTCCAGCCATCTGTTCTTCTTCATGGTCTCCTCTGGCCCCCCTCCAACAGGTCCACATCTTTCTTGCACTGGGGACCCCACAGCTGGACACAGCACTGCAGGTGGGGTCTCACCAGAGCAGAGCAGAGGGGCAGAATCCCCTTCCTCACCCTGCTGCCCACGCTACTTTGGATGCAGCCCAGGATGAGGTTAGGTCTCTGGGCTGCAAGTGCACATTGCCGGGTTATGTTGTTGAGCTTCTCAGCAATCAAAAAGTCCTTCTCATCAGAGCTGCTCTCAATCCATTCTGTGCCCAGCCTGTACTTGAGCTTGTGATTGCAAACAACATGTTTTCATTGCTGTAATCAAATCCTATACTAAATCATATACAGGTCCAGAAACTCTCAGAAAAATATAATACAAGTAGAAGCCAGATGCTTTTTTTTTTTTGTGGGAAGCATTTTTACTAAACTGAGTAAACACAGAATATGCAAGCTTTAAAAAACAAATGTATCTCATTTAAAAATTAGCTTATAGTTATAGTTGCATGTAGAAATAGCTCCAAGTTTTCACTCTTTATAAACCTCCTAATCCTGAAGAAAAGAGATGAAATTTTTCCTCACTGTACACCTCCACATTTCAAAAATCAAGCTACAAGCTGCTAAGTGTATACAGTCAGTTCCGAAAGTTGAACAAATGGTAACAACCTCCACTTCTCATTTACTGATCACAGTAACCACCACTAATTTCTGGGGAATCACAGGATGCCAAACATTCCTTGTTTAAGTCTTTAAATAATCACCAGTCAAATGTCTCACCAAAAAAGCTCATTATGCCTCTAAAGTGTAGTAGTCTGGAAAGATTATGACCAGCCCAGCGATGTAAGAGCTCAAATTACTCACATTTATTTCTGATTTGCGTAAGTACGAACATTTGCAGTTCCTGGACCAGCAAATATTCACAATCAACAAATATTAGTCGCAAATATGAAAGTTACTATGGCTGGAAATACATCAATATAACTCATACCATGCACACAAGAGCTGAACCTCATTTTGGTAGGTCAGCCAGTGGCTAAGGAATGAATTCCCAACAGAACTGAGGTAGTCACACACCTCACCAGATTTGCTTTTAAACATCGTTTTTCATCTTACTTTAAATAATATGAGTATGTAGTAATATGCATGTACGGATAACTTTAAAAATCCAAGCGAAGCACTTCCCTGCCCACACTGTTTTCCTTCCAAAGGTAAGGTGAGAAGAATCGTTGCTGGCATATGTTTGCTACAGTAATTAATGCATAAAAGTGGTGACAGAAAAATCACCACTTTAAGGCTATGTAAAATCAATAGCCCTATTTCAGAAGCTTTCTGCTTTGCCTGGTGTTAGGATCCATGATGTTATACAATCCATGGCTCTGGTAAAGGAGAAGCTCTGTGCTCAAGGTCAGGCTGGATGGGGCTCTGAGCATTCTGGTCTAGTGGAAGGTGTCCCTGTCCATGGCAGTGGAATGGAACTAGATGGCCAATAAGGTCCCTTCTAATCCAAATCATTCTATGATCTCATTATTTTCTGTAAGTTTTATACAACTGACTAATCATATTCAACCTTAACAAGCACATGCAAGAATGAGTAATTTTCTTTCTAAGTAGGATTCTGAGAGAACTCTTCTTACAACTGTTGTTTGATAAACACTTGACTTCTGGACAGAGTGGTTGATGGCATAGTCTGAATAGCACCACTTCTGCTAAAGCTTAGGGAAAAATATTTTCAGGATTGCTGCTGCCACAATAGCATTTTTGATAGAATACATCAAACAGATGAAAGACACAAGTCCATTCAAAACAGAGGCAGAGCAACTTCTCATCTGCCTAAATACACCATATAGACAACACTGTAAATTATGAGCATTTTCTCTTTCTTTTTTTTCTTTTTTAATTCTCTAGAAAGTCAGTTCACCACCAAAAAATGACAAAATGAGCTTTTGATAGGAACTGCAGGGAGAAGACAGCAGCTGCTTGATAACATAAGAACAGAAAAGAAATTATGAATCCAGCTTTGTAAAACAGTCTAGCAGCTCTATGGCCCAGCCACAACCTGAGACAAGTCTGGCATAAAAGATTAGGAGAAACTTTTAAAAAAATAATGAATCATCTCTACTCTTAAAGTTTGAAAAGTAGTCAAGAATCTAAAGATGCAAGGAACCAGTCAGGTTTGTAGAAGTGTTTAGGTAGATGTCTAACTTGAAATTAATAGTTGTTACTCAATACACCTATTTGGTAGATTCTTGAACATTGCTTTAAGTACCTGAGAAGAAATCTTTGTAATCTGGTCTTTAGAAGCCTCATGTATTTTTACTCAAAGCTAAAGACACACTTACTACTAAAAGCTTCAGTCCTTTCTAGAAATGGAAAGCATTTCCCTATGGATATTATGGTCTCATGGATGTTTTTGAAAATTTTAGCCGAAGTCTACTAACTACAGATAGTTAAAATTATTTTTCCAGATCTAAGTAGGATTATTAATGCTTAGCAGAGTAAATTCTATTCCACAAAACCAAATCTTGTGCTCAAGCTTCCATATCGCATTTCAATTACTGCAATTTCTTTTTCTCTGTCACTGGCAAATGAAATCTTGTTTTACTGAAGTCTATCTAAAATTAATTTTCCTAGATCTTTGTTTTGATCAGCTTTTCCATGAGACAAACAAAACCAAAGTGGTATTATTAGGCTACAGTCCATCTTACTGATCATTATTGTTTGCCTTGCACTGTGCCTTCTGCCTTTCTGCAAACATCTCTAATCACATCTTGTAACTAAAATGTAACTGCCTTGTGCAGAAATGACACGTAGTTTCTGTACTTCTAAAAAACGATGTAGCAGAAAAAGAGTGTGTAATATAGGGTCACTGGGATGATCCAAAGCCATAAGAACAAACAGCAGCCCCTGGAAAGAGTGAGTGGGTTTTGAAAAACTGATTTTATATAGATTCAAGTGTGGGAATAAATATGAATAATGAGATATATTTTATCCCGTCTTCTCATGTTCTGCTGAGTGGACATCATCAAATATTGTGCAAATATTTAAAGATTGTTTCACTCTAAGCAAAACATCACATTGGACAGCAACGTGTTCAAACACTCTCAAAGCAGCCCAGCACTGAAACATCTGATGGGTTTGTAACAGACTGTGTCATTACCATCCAAAAGCTGCGAATGGGAACATCTTGTTGATTTTTGTTTGTGATAGACTTGCTGATGGATTGTGAGGGCTGACTGAAAGAGATGATTTTTATTTGCTGAGTACAGTTTGTACCTGCATGTGGAGTAGCAATGGCCATCTGACTTGACTGAAGCCCAGACAGACTGAACCAGGACCCTGAGGCCCTGGAAGTGCCTGGTGGCCTCTGGAAGATGTTATTTACTGCAGTATCCTTTCAGAACTAGTTTTGAAGGTTAAGGATGAATCCCACCAGCCCACCTTGCTTGCCAGAAAGATCATGCCTGTTAAGTATCTCGAATGCAGACAAACCCAGATTCTTTTTGCAAAACACATTTACATATTAAAAACATCAACATTTTCCCCAAAACAAACAGTTTTGATCCCAACCCAGAGTGAGTCAGGCAGTACCAGATGGGGGGGCTGGGAATGTCTGAGCCTTAATTCCATAGAGGAGAGGCTGATACAATAATTCGCTCTTTTTTCTTTTCCTTTGTTTTTTTTTTTCTATGCTGAAGCACAACCTAAAGTGTATATGGAAAGTGTGTTTCCATAGGAACCACATTGCTGAAATGAGTAGGAGAAGTGAAGTGCTGGGGGGGGAGAAGCATTTAATGAAAGGAATACTACTGCAGATGAAAAGCCATTGGGTTGGTAAGATATTAGCCAGGTGTTAATAACGTGCTTAAATTCAAAAAACATTGTGGAAAAGGCACATAATCCAGTGACTAATTGGAAGGGAAAGAGGTAATTGTGTCAGAACCAAACAAAACAAAAGTATAGTCATCTTTCAGCATTTTCTGCTAACTGAGTACCAACAAAAAAAAGTAGAATAACATCAATTTTCTGCAACTGGCTCCAAAACAAGAAGACATGTAAGCTTTACAACACAAGGAAAAACAAAAAAAAAAAGAGTAATACTGCTAGTTTTATTTTTCTTCCACCAACAATTAAAATATCAATTCAGAAACCATTTATGAATAAAGTAGTTTCTAGAATTCAGTCACCTAGTCCACAAAATGGGCTGTATGAAAGGACCATAGAGAGCTGGAGCATGTCAAACCAGGGGTATATATTCCCCTGGTCTCTATCCCTTTATGATCTGAAAGATGAAGAGTGTTGCCCTCTACCTCAGCTGCAGTAAGAAGGAAAAAGGCACCTCTAAAACCCCGTTATCATCAATAACCTCATTACTACAGTGAATAGCTCCAGGCTGCCTAAAAGTAGACACTTGCTATGCTATGAATTACACACCTAGAGAAGAGCTGCTCCCTCCTTAGAGATAAACAGATGAAAAATGCACAGGCTGTGGAGAGAGCACAACATGCAGAAACAAGTATCAATTGTCTTGGTATCTCGTGTGCAGAGAGTTAATTAATGGGCAGAGAAGTGTAGGTATATGGGGCCTTTCAAGGGATGAGGAGGCATCAGGTGAGGATTAAAGGGGAAGACAAACAATCCTGGAGCAAAGATGAAGCGCAAAGACCAGATGGGGGGAGAGGGTAAGAGGTGAAAGACACACTCAGAACCTCAAGACCTGAAGGGGACTGAGACGTCCACCTGATGACCAGGGATGCTGATGAGATGGAGTTCCCGGCTCATTCCTCTGTGAGATTAATGAGTATGCAGAAATAATCCTTTATTCTTTGCTTGAAGCAACGAAAACATCCAGAGACAGAATATTGGTTGATATATTTGCAATAATGTACGGGTGGGTTACATGGTTTTGATTTATTCCTTCTATCATAAAGGAAATACTAGAACAATCACTATAAAATGCACTGCAAAATATAAATCCTAAGGGTTTTTTTTTCCTTTGGTGGCAATAAATATACCAATAAAACTGTCAAGATTAGATCAGATTTTATAAATTCATTTTAAATATGAGCCCTTTTCTTAAACTGCAATCTACAAGCTAAATCTGGTATTGTTTATTTATTTCTCAGGCAAAAGTTTTAGAGCACAATCTGCTACATAAATGCTGAATAAAACCTTAAGTTATACTGTCTATTTTTACTATGATTTTATGTTCACTGTAGAATATATGCTGCTGAATCACAAAACTTGAATCTGTAGATTCAAATAGTATCAAATATGTTGATATATTTGAAAAAAATTAAAATGCTTATGTATTTAAATCTATGTATAAAGTGAAGAATCAGAACAATTTCTTAAACTCTGTATTAGTATTAAACTATGTGAGATGCAAATAAAAATATTCTCTGCAGTTTAAGAAGTCCATAAAAGTGATTCAATTTTCATTTTATACAGGACAGTAAGAGAGGAGCAAATAAAAGGATTACACAGCCCTTGAATAGTTGTGTTAGCTGCTCAGATTTTCAAGGCAACTATCCATTTAAAGTCATGGGGCTTTGGCAATTTACAAACACTAACCATCTGCTCTTCTGTTTCCAGAAATCAACTACATTGAAAAGACACCCAAAGCCCATAGGAAACGATACAAAGCGAAATGAGGGAGCCTCAGCTAGGAACATCAGCAGGAAAAAGTTCACAGCAAGGAACAAGCATAGTTTCTACATTTCAAAGAATTCTTTCAGTTTCCTACAGTGACGTAAGAAGCTTTTTCTCAATAATTTCTGTGCTTTGTAAGGTCTGGAACTGGATCTAAGCAGCAAAACTTTGTCAGTTTATTGATGTCTTACATGGGAGATGTTTCCTCATCTCATTAATTTTTCTTTTTAAGTGTATCTTTCAAACTATTTTTAGCACTTCCTTTCTTAAACCTTGGATAGTATTTAAAACAATAATGAAGTAACTCAGTCTTGGTAAGCTGTAATCCCCACAGTTTTTTTGAATTAACATTACCAGCTGATGTTTCTAAAAAAGAGCTGAAACTAGAAAGGAGAATGTCAGCAGTCCTTTATTCCAGAAAGCTTCTTTACTATGAAAGTGTCTCCCAGACATTTACCTGAAACAAACTGGTCAGAATAAACTGCCTTAGAGTGCCTCTAAAACTGTATCTTTATCTGTTACTGACTATCCATCCATCCTAATGCTTGATTTTTTTCGCCCTGTACCTTTATAGTAAGAATTTACATTTGCATGTTTGCTTTGATCACAGCAAAAGCTCATTGACCTGCGTGAAAAAGAAACAACCCCTGTAAGGCAGAAAAAACAGCTGTAGAAAAATGACTGCCACACAGATACCAATGTAATTCATTATGATTAATGTTATTATCATAAATCCCATGGGAAGGGATAATGCTTTGCCACTTCTTAGAAAGCACTGCCTCCAGCAGAATTTTAAACATTTAAGTTAATACAGCACACATCAGTGTGCTCCACAGGTCCCTCATCAAAATCCATTCCCCACTGGAAAATACAAGTTACGGACGAGACCCCAGAGATCTTAGGAAGAAGAAAGCCACTCAGAGTCAAAATCAACAGCAGGAGGATTCTGTAATAAAACTCAAGTATTGATTGAGACTACAGTGTAGTATAACTGAAACTGCATTCCTACTACAACTAAACATCTGCATTAACATAAAAAAATAGCCACAAGTCAGATTTCCCTCCTTATCTCCTGTAAGCAAGCACTGGTATACCTCCAGGAGAGCAGTCCCATGCAAAACCCTTGCTGCACCAGCACTGCCACTGAAGTAGCCAAAAGTTTCTCTAGTGGAAGTTTAGCACAGCAGTCCTTTAATACAGCAGCCCATCACATCAAAACGTTCCTGGTCAAGGGGAAATCACAAAAATATCACAGAATCACAGAGTGGTTTGTGTTGGAAAGGACTTTAAAGATCATCCCATTCCAACGCCCCTGCCGCAGGCAGGGACACCTTCCACTAGACCAGGTTACTCAGAGCCTCATGCAACCTGGCCTTGAACACTTCCACAGCTTCACTGGAGAACCTATTCCACTGCCTCACCACCCACATCTCAGGCTCCTCTGGGTTCAGACAGAATGAGCTCATACCATTGGGGAACTTTTATATAAAAGTCCTTTGTTTAAATACCCTTTCACATACCAAAGTTGTATCTGACTGGACAGATAACAAACTACGCTGACCTTTTCCGATCTCTTCATCTGTCCAGTTAGGATTTCTGCTTCTTAGGAAAGGTTTTGCTAAACAGATACTCTGATTCAAGTTGGAGAATTTAAAAGAAAACCACAATCTAACAGTTGCTGTGCTTCCCTGTCCCAATACTTCCAGTCACTGCCCTTCTTCTACATGGATACTGATTATGTTCAGCCAGCAACTATTTCACAGGTTTATAAAGCATCATGAGTCTTCATGGCATGGCTTGAGCATGCCAAAACAATTACACTCCTAGTATCTTCTATCACCATGGTCTGATTTCATGAGCATCTAACTTAGAAACGGCAAAGAGCCACAATCAAAGCTGAATTTCCTCAGAAAAAATTATAGCAGTGGCTTTCTCATGGTGTTGAGTATCTTCTCTGAGAGTGCTGTTTGTAAAGTCACTGGGAAGAGGAAAGATGAATACAGTATTTGGACCTATTTTTTATTAAAGTCAAGAAGAAAACAGAGAGAAAATTTAGGTGCAAAACAGATTAAACATTGTGAATCCTAAGCTCTTCCTAGAGCATATGTGCACAAATCAAAACCTCTGCAAGAAGAGACACAAACCATTTCAGGTATATCCTCTCCAGCCTCTCTGACCACCAGCTATTTTTTCTCTTGCAGACAGGCCCCTACTTGCTCTGAAGTGCTCCAGACCAGCCAGATGTGAACCAGCTTTGAAGTACCAGCCACTCATAGTCCTGCTGCACTTAGGTTTCTATTACTGCTGCTAACTGCAAGGATTATTTGCCTGTCTACTGTGCTCTGCTAGTCCTCCTGCACAGATTTTGCATTGCAGCTCGCTGCTATCCTGCTGTTTTGAGGCTGCCATCGCAGCCAGTGTGACCTTGCCCTCTGTCCTGGTGTGTTCCCACACCCCAAGGCACACTGGTGCTGCTCCTCCACTGCTACAAGACAAGCTACAGGAGATCAGCCACTGAAAACAACAAATTATTTATTTTTTTTATTTTATTTTTCTTAATAGATTTAATTTTCTTTTGGATTTGCTCCTTGGACTGCTTCCAAATGATATCCCTCAGCCCTAAAGCAGTTGTTCTGGCATCACCAGGGCAATTCATTGAATCAGCCTTGGATATGTTTCAGAATCAGTAGAAATGCACTAAATAGGTGCTTATCTCTCTGTTGTTCACAAAAGAAAATCAGATAACTAATATACCTATACTTTATATGGCTAAAATTAGGTGAGACAGATATTATCCTCTGTGTTCCTTTCTTCCTGTTTCTGTTGGTAATTCTTCATGTAACAGTGAAACTTCTGGAAGTATTTATGTTGAAAACAATATATTTTCACCAAAAGACTCAGTTTCACTTAATTAGGACAATCTCATTTTAAAAATCCCTTAAAGTCCTGACCTGTTTTAATTGGAAATTATCTTCTTTTTTATGATTTCCAATATTTTGATCTTCAGTTGTAATTATTATTGGCTTCTCATTTGCTTCACTTCCCAGTTTTTTGCTCTCAACAGCATGCAGAATAAAACTGATTTCCCAGAAGGATCTCATAACTAGCACAGATTAGGAGAGTTTCTACGGAAAAGGCAATCCCGTTTCTGCAATGAATAACAATTTTTCAAATTTGAAAACAATCATTGTGTTTCTGAGGGCTGGTTTTCCTCCAAGAAAGGAAATCAATGAGAAACACAGTAATTAGCAATCGTGAAAGGATTAATTTCATGAAATGACAAAATATGAACGTAGGTGAACAATAAAGGATGCTTTGCAGTGCCACATATTGGCACAGTGTAAAGTGTGGGGGGAGGACTCCCATTGTCTGCAGTTTCTCTTTCATTGACGTCTTTCCCCGTTAGGATTGAACTTCCTATAACTCTGATTCATTTAAGGTTTTGCTGATAGGTACCAGGCTCTAGACAAGCTTAGTGGAGAGAAATGAAAGAGGGAAATCACCATCACTGATGAGCACAAACAGGAAGTCAGAAATCGATGACAGTGTTTCTAACAGTGGATTACAGCCTCCATCTGCCACACAGGACCAGCCCCCAGCTGGCCTCTGCCTGCTCCTGCTGTTTGCTCCCTACCGGCTTGTAGGAAGGAGTTTTCAAGCAAAGAGCCCAGGTCACTTGCAGGAGAGGGAAGGGCTGGGACCTGTGGGGGATTTTTATGTCTGGTAGACATACATAGAAAGGTCCAAGATCTGAGTCTCTGATCTCTGCGTCTCTTGGAGAAGAGCTGTATCCCCCATGTGCTTTTCTCCTTCTTCCTTTTGCTCCTCTCGATCTGTTTTGCTACATCATAACTTAATATTTAGATTATTGCCTTTCTCATTTTGTTCCTGTTCATATTCTTTCTTTAGGGCTTAGTATTGCGACACTTCCCTCTCCTACAAAGAAGCACACAGAGTTTTGCCACAACTGTCTCTCCTATCATGTCCGACTGAGACAGATTCCCCAATTTCACATGATACTCAAAACCCTTTAATCTCAAAACAACTCCTAAAATTACCCCTTTCCTCATATCATGCACAAGTATGTCTGCTTAAGCTTTATCTCCCTTTAAAACAAAAGAAAACATTCAAAGAAAGAAGTAATTCAATCAGTTATATCCTCATTGTTTTCACTATTTCCTCATTTTCTTAAAGTTACAGGTAACTTGTATTTTTTATACAAGTAAGTCAAAAGACAACTTTAGTTTGCTAAACCTTTACACCTAACTTTACTATCATCTGTAAACTAGTTCAAGTGGATGCAGAAATGCAACGGATACATGGAAAATTACGGTCTGATTCAAATCTTGAATCGGAAATTTTTACCTTCTTGACTGAGTCATATGCTAACATAAAGAACAACGTGCACTTTCTCATTTGCCAGAAATAAATATTTCTATCCCCTTTTCCCCTAGGCTTTATTCATAACTCACAATCATTGCCTAATTGCAGTAAACAAACAAAACCCAGACTCACCGACACTAAGAGCACAGAACCAATAGCAGGGGTACTTCAAAAGTACTTGCTAGTTATACAAAAATAAGATTTAGCAGTGGAATAGACAGTGATGACTCAGTGTCTTTCAAAGAGTCAGTCTGCAATTACAATCTCTATGCTTGGAATGAATGGGGGCAAAAAAAATAACAAAAAAAAAGACTGGCAATAGTCCAGCTGGTTGATCCAATCATGTGTCAGTCCCATTTAGCTCGGCTTGATGGCCATGTTAGATGATAGAAATGGAACACTTTCTCCCACAAGTGCACTTGACAGCACCTCCCTGTGTCTTAGAAAATAGTCACTGATGTCTCTGTGAAAAAAGTTATGACCAAGCCTTAAGTGAAGTTAGGCTGTCAGAATCTCTCTGTTGATAATCATAAAGACACCGATTTTATAATAATGCACTATAGGAATTTTATCTAAAATAGAAGGATTCTATGAGTTTGCAAAATCTTCCCATTTCCCGAGGTGCCTGTGCAACATCATATTGTCTTTAACTGATGCTCTGATTAGTCACTCCACTCTCTGAGGAGGTAGCTCTGAGTCTCTCTGCTTATTACTGGAGTAACTTTAAGATTTGTGAGTGGAATCAACAAGAAACTTTAAATTAGTAATCAGAAACAGAATGGCAGCTAATGTGAGAGCAAACAAATTTTGTTTTCAGTTAGTCAGTCTGATGTCTCGCAAAACTGTAGCTACAGATTTAGGAGTTGCACTAGCTACATATTTAGAAGAACATTATTTTAAAGGTGACTGAACAGCCTCTCTATAGTAACAGATCAAAAAGCTCAAAGCTGTTCTGTTGTAGAGTGATGACTCTGCCTTTTCTTAGTTCTCTGCTTCTCAACCTAGCCAGACAAATCTGGAAGACAGGGTGTAAAAGGAGGAGACGGATACATTACTTCTTGCCTTGGTTCTCCATGACTTTCCATAGCAGGCTGGCTTAGCCAAAGAAACCACTTCTGTGTCCTTTGTATGTCCAAAGCTGTGCTAGAGGAATCCAGTACCTATAGCCACCCAGCAGAGAGGAAACCATGTGCTGACAGATACCTGCTTTGTTACCATCTCCACACAGTTTTCTGAATTCAGTTTTCTCTCCTTACAGTCCCTGACAGCTCATTAGGGAACTACAAAACAGGAAACCTGTTATGAGTGCAAAGTCATACTAAAGATAAACATCAAATTGAATTAACTGTCAATATACTGACAGTGAATGAGTCAAGGCTTCTAAGAATTTGGACTTTTCGTCACCAAAAATGCCATCTTTGTGTTCTGGTTCATGGCTGCTGTATGGAGCAGTGTTGTTTGCAGTTATCCAATGTTATGATCACCATGGCAACTCCCCACTCAGTTTTTCTACTATTTTGCTTGTTAATCTGTTAGTGATACAGAGTTTTAAGGCACAATTCTGCAAAAGGCAGAGCAATTTTGACACACTTCTTGCACTCAGGAAGTGGATGCTCTCAGCACCTCAAGAGAGCAGATCAGCCCCTTGTAATGGAAGTCATCCTGCACTATTTTGTATTCAGAAAGATTCTGTCTCAAGTTCAGCCAGAGTGAGATACCAGAAGTAGTCATTTATACACTTCATTATCTATGTTCCAGCAGCCCTAGATGCCCCAAACAGCATGGCATTAAGCCCCCTCTTAGAGAGAGTAAATCAATGCAATATATTTGTTTTAAAAAAGGCCCCTAGATTCTTTTGCACTTCTGTAATTTTTTCCTGTAAGCATGAAGGACGTCATTCTTCCTTCTGCCCATCACTCTGTCATGGGAAGAGCAGCTGAGAAGGTGGAGAAGTATTTTGCTCTGACTCCATAGCACTTTCTCATTTGTAGCAATTCACAGCCAGAGCACTCTAAACCTGGACTGACCTGTCATAATTTACCTTCTCTGATTTCCTACCTGTGGCATGGAAATGGAAAAGGGAAGAAACTAATGATTTAAAAGACACTAAATTAAGCCCTCAGTCCAAATCTGTCCAGTCCAACTATCACTTCTCCCAGGGAGAGAGACTTCACAAAACTGTGCCCTGAGGTCCACACCTAAGCCAACACTCCTTTGGGATCTGTCTATAGGGCAGAGACGTGTGTCACTCACACAGTCTCATGCAACCTGGTCATGCACCACTAGCAGAGGCAGCATGTGCTTTAGTGGAGGCTGTGCCAGCTCACCTGAAAAGTCCTAGGTGTAGCACACCTTACAGCTAAATCGAATGTATTCATGCAGGATTCTGAGTATGTTTGGATCAGGTGTTACCTGAGTGGTTATTTTTGCTTCCACCCTTCTACATTTTACCACTGGGGACTAAAGAGCAGAAACTTCTACATGGAAGATTTCTCCACCCCACACTCAGTATAGGATAGAACCTCCATTATCTAAACATAAAAGTAAATGCAACTCAACTGGTCTGTAATTACATTCTACTTTTTTTTTTTTACACAATAGTGAGGAACTCTCGTCTAGCTTATGGATGTTTCTAAACCTACAGAAGCATCTAAAATGAGGTAATGAGCAAGACTATTTTTTTTAATATGACGAACCACAAACAGCTCCAAAATGTTAAGCAAATCTTCTACAAAACTGAAGTTTAGGTCTTGTCAGACTAAGTCACCCAGACACCACTGAAGACTGTACCTTCAGTCGCTTGGGAATTTCATGAAATGTAATGTCTGGAGCCTGCACGGGCATGAGAGAAAGATGTAGTTTTTCAAACTTGAAATACTGATGAGAAATTGCTGAATGTAACTGTTTACCAATCTTTCTGAAAAACCATGATCTTACGTATTTCACAAATATGGTGTATCTTGGTCCAAACGGATTTTGTTAGGAAAAGTAATATAAGCCAAAACAGATGCTAGAATCCAACACCAAGCAGAACATCCAATGTGTTCACATGGTAGAATAATGAATTGATGCATTCAAAAACAGTTGAATAATTAAGAGGACAGAATTTGTGGTATCAAGTTAGAATACTGATTTAGGTTTAATGGTGTACCCTTAAAAATACCAGCTGCGACATTCATACCAAAAAGCGCATTTGCCCAGTTTCTAGCAAACAGGCATCAAAATGCAGCTCGAAACTCAGTAATACTATATATCAAGAGAAAAGCTCTGGATACCTTGCCAAGCACCTAAATGCTCGAAAAAGGAAATTTCCACTCTGTGTTACAAGCTGATCAGGAACCTTACTGCAAAATGGTACTTTAAACATCTGAAAAACAGCACTCTGCCTTATCTGCTAGAAAACTGGCAATCTCACTGCCATCACCCCTATTCCATCAATCGATTAAAACTTGGAAGCTTCTGGTAATGGAAGGCAAAAAAAGACAAATACACTGTGCTCTTGCAGCTGAAATCTGAGCCTTTCCAGTGAAGTCTAACTACATACTGGGCTGCACTATTAAAAGCATAACAAGAGGGTTAAGAAGAGGGATTAATCCCTGCTATGCAGTTTCAGGAGGCTACATCAGAATTCTGTCCAGTGCAGAAGGACATTAATAAACTGGAAATAGCCTGGCTGAGGGAAAGAGAACTTGCTATGCAAGGAGAATTCGAGAGAGCTAGGTTAGTTTGATTGAGGGACCTGGGTTAGTTTGATCTGGAGGAGAGGTCTGACTGCTTTCTTCAGCCCCCTACTAAGTGGGTACAGAGAAGTCAAACTCTTCTTGGAGGTAATCAGTGACAGGACAAGAGGAAATGGACACAAGCTGCGGCAAGGAAAATTCTAGTTAAACACAAGGAAAAATGTAGTTAGTGCAGTCAAAAAATGGAATGGCTTGTATAATTGCCGCCTTGGAGGTCTCTGAGACCATCTGGACAAAGTCCTGGGCAACCTCATGTAACTTAGAAGGTAAGGGCTTTGAACAAGAAGGTGACTAGATGATATCCACAGGCCTCTTCCAATGTAATTATTCTGAATCTACAAAAGCAATATTTCAGCTGGAGTGAGTTAACCAAGCTGATTTCTTACCCCTCTGTTCTGTTGGAGAAAGACTGGCTGTACATTTCTGCAGGGCAAAACCAGTACCAAGTATGAGCGACCTCATAAACAAGGCAGTCTGACCCGAATGTTTTCCTGGATGATAAACACAGTGCATGCTCCTTTGATGGAGGTATTAGAACTTGCTGGTTGCTGTAAGCGCAAAGGATATTTCTGCAACAGTCAAAAAGCTGTTTTGCTTGTGCTTTTAGTACAGTTCCAGCAGCGGCATGAATTTACAGGATTTTTTAAAATTTAATATCTATCTGTTTAAGGAATTAGACCAAGAAAAATGATGAGTAAAAATGTCAAGATTACTATGTTTAGAAAAACAGTACTTTACCATGGCACACAGCAACTAACCTAATAAGCAAGTATAATCTTGTGAAGATTTTTCTTGAAAAGGGCATTTACTTATGTTTTCTTGTATAAATGTTATTTGAGTGGCTAAAATAATGTTGTGGTACAGGATGCCTGAATTTCCTTTTTATTGCTTTTGCTGAATTTGGGTAAATCACAGTCCTTCTGTCTTGATAAAATAACCATTCTGCAGGCTTCTTACAAAATTTCATTGCTCAGTTGTTAGAAGTCTTTGAAATGCTCAGTTAAAAATTGTTAAGTGAAAATTTAAGCACTATGGTTATTATGAAAAACACACATTTACTTTCCAGAAATATATTTACCACATATTTACTGCACTTTTATCATTTTCAAATCCATATTCCATGTGAATAGAACACAGCTATTACGCATGCATACACATACATGAAGCCATTGTAAATTTACTGGATGTTTAAGAGGTCTGGACACTGCAGTTCTTGTTACTGAAAATGGGATCAATTTCTTTTTCAGCTTAAACTGAGAAATATTTTAACTTCAAGAGCAGATTATATTCAACGGCAGAGCCCCCACCCCCATAATTCAAAGGAATGAAAACAGCTTCAAACTGAATCAGAATACAATACAGTAAATCCAAATTCAAACCTTCTTCCAGATAATTATATTACCACAGATGGAGGTATGCAATTTACTGAGCATCTGTGCATAGCAAAATTTTGGACAATGTGGGTGGTGCAAGTTTTAAACCATACACATTCTGTGACTGAAACAAAGCAAAAGGACTCATTGATGAGAGTTATTTTGTGATTTCAAACAAACCCAAAGTACTGCATTTCATAGTGCAATTAAGTGCATAAAAACACACCGGAAAGTGCAAACCTAGTTTCATATTGGGAATTAGAAAAATGAATGTGTCCTTTAGGCATAATTCTGCTCCTTTGGTGTAAATCAAAGACAGACTTAAAAAAGAAATGTAGATAAAACCAGGTGAGCAGCAGAGCTGGTCAAAGAGCAGAAAATCCTTTTCCCAAAGAGCATGCCTTCTTCAGAACATGGACTCTTGGCATCTTTGCTCTATCCTAGTCTGCACTGCTCACAGTTTGCTTACAGCTGCAGCTTTGCCAGCTTAACTCTACAGCTGGGGAGCTACTACCAAAAGATTATGATCTGATCCGTAGGCAATCCTTCCTTCAGTTAACCCCCACTGGCTGGACCTGCTGTGACTCAGGCATTCCCATAAAACCTGAGAGGCAAGGAAAGAAAGAAATCCGCAATCAAACAAGCCCAAGCACAGTTATTTGGTATCTGAATCTCTGACTTCCATTAACTGACAGTGGCACGACTACAGGCTACTAAATGGATGCACCTGATAAAATGAGCTCAGAGGATGCTTTGCAGCACTGGTATTTTGAGTAACATTTAACGCGAGCAGATGTACAGCCCCCTACAAATTTACTTCAGTGATCTAATACACCTGGTAGGTGTGATGAAAACTAAATACAAGGGGGAAAAAAAAAGCCAGAGAACTCACAATTGCATGGTGCCCACTCTATCACCAGCAAGCCAATTTTTTTTTTATGGTGCAAGAGAATGTAAACACTTACCTTCCCAACCAACCAGCTAGTGCCTGTGTTACAGACTTTCTGCTGCTGTATGTGCTGCTGCTGGCTTTACACCTGCTATGAGAGAGGATATTTGATCTGCAATTAAGCTAGAACTCAGGCACAGAGGGTGCCATATGAACGCAAAACCAGTCAAATTTTCTGAATACGACTGAATCGGCAGCCTAGGCTTACAGGGCATCAGCACTTTACATCATCTTGCAGCAGGGGCTTGGTCCAGAGCCCTACTGATAGATTCCATCAAGCCACAACCTTTGAGGCAACACTGCCACAGGCACAGCACCATCTTTGCTCAGAGTAGACCCCGAACCATTCTGAATTGCCACAGGAATTATTGCTTTCCTTGACTACTCTTAGGAAATAGGACTTCCACGAGAGTCATGTCTGTGAAGAAAATAAGGACAACATAGCCGAAAGCAGGAAGGGTGATTGTCACTCATTTACTTGTAACAGTAGGCAACCAACACTATATTTATGCACAATAAGTCATGCTGAGAGTGCTTCCCATCTGCTCCCATGACAAACATGCTTCCACATGCCATTTCTGCCTTTATTTATGCAGTCCTCACTGAAAGCTTTAGTAAAAGGTTAGTGGGTCCTAGAACAAGGAGTGTGTACCAGCAAACAAATCTCTTGCCCTAGTGCCAAGTGTTTCATGATTTTCGTGGACAGATGAGTTCCTTTTTCCCTGTTCCTGAGGTTTACTTGTGCTATAGTGGCAGGTTTTTGCCTCCTCATCTGCCTCATCCCCCACTACTGTTCAGTCTCGCTAACTATGGACCTCACCTTACTCAGTGTTGAGAAAGAGAAGCATAGAGATCTGAAGCACAGAAAAGACAGCTGTAAGAAGTAACTCTTGTGGTCCTCCTTCTCCCTCACACAGCCACTATTTATCTCCCTTACCAGAAAGAGCAACAAAAACAATTTTGCAGGGGTTTTTTTCACTGTTTTTTAATCCTGGTCCCATTTGTATCGCCACTCTTTTCCAAATTCACTGTTTTAACACCTTGGATGTTCCCCTGTACCATCCCCTTCCCTGTGGGGTAGTAGAATTGAATCTTGCTGGCCTTCTGAGAAGCCCTTTGCAGCCTCTGGAGACAGACACAGGCTGGTTACACAATGAGCTTGGTGAGGAAAAAGAAACAATGTACAGGATATACAGCTGACCTGTCATCAAAATCAAACCATTAATTTCATAAAATTGCCTGAACACCTCTTCTCATTAGTTGGCAAATACAAAGCTACAGAGTGATCACAAAATCTGTTCACTGAACCATATCAAGTACAAACAAATTCATAAACAGTGTCATCTGACTGCAAACACTTCAGGAAGAGAGGAAAAACAAGTCATATTTTTCCTACTAAATTGTTTACCAGTAGAAATTTGTGATAATGCAGCTATAGAAGCAATACAGAAAATCACCTTTTATTTGAAGAAAATTATCTGAGTGCATCCAAGGTTATTGTATTAATCAAATGAGATAAATAATTTAAAGGTTTATCCAAGAGTATCAGTCCCAGTGCAAAGACCAATGAAGGTACAAAATTTCAAGTGCTGTGTATACATCTATGGTTATAAGCATAAACGGTGAAACCACTCTGCCTCTGGTCAGAGCATAGTCTTTTTGAAAGTAAATTTTGCTGTGAATAGCTCTGAATGTCTGTTTTTATGGCAGTTGGTTTTCTCTTTATGATATTTAATTAAAAACACCTAATTTTCTTCCCTCCTTAGAGTCCACAAATTAAAGTAGCATGATGATAACTCACATGAAATGGAGTCCATGGAGCATAGCAATCATTTTTAAGTATGACTATACTTCCAAGAACTTTCAGGTAGCTTTATATATTCTAAAGAGGAAAAAGTAGTTTTTCACTGTGGATCATTGAACTAGCTAACTGTCATGCCTATAGTGACCATTTTCTTGAGATGGTATGTAGCCCAAATTTGCACAAGATCTCAGCACCCAAATTTAGATGAAAATATTTTTGAAGATCTGTGCTGAGGTAAGATACTGGTATTATTACACATTACATTATTATTTTTATACATTATGATTATTTTTATACATTATATTACAATTAATCATAATCTAATTTATACATTAGTACTGTATTATTACACAGCCTGACATTTGAAATCTGGCCCTGACATAGGTGCTTCTGTGAAGGGTATGTGCCTTTGAATTAAGCCCTAATTTCCATTCTAAACCTCCCCTGGTGCAACTCGAGGCCATTTTCTCTCCTCCTGTCACTTGTTACCTGGGAGAAGAGACTAACACCCTCCTCACTACAACTTCCTTTCAGGTAGTTGTAGAGAATGATAAGGTTTCCTCTCTGCCTCCTTTTCTCCAGGATAAACGCCTGAAGACTCCTGATTGAAAGGTTGTGCAAAAATGCAAATCATGTTTTACCTTTCTCTGAAACATCGCATTGTAATCAGTGAACAGATGCAGATAAGTCCAAAAGTCTTGTATCAAACAATCCTTTCTTAAAAAAAAGGATGATGCTGACGCTAGATCAGCATCTGAAACGTAAGTAAAGAGATAAAACTGTTGGTCAAGAACACTGGCGGAAGCAAGTGATAAATGACAGGATGAATGGATCTGAATGGCACGATCAATTACACTGAATCTAAAATTAATGAAACCCAGTCACATACATAAATATTGTTGTTTCAGTCATATGTCTATTTAAAAGCAAAGGAAAATCATTGAATTCAACAAATTTTAGCAAGAAACCACCTTCTAGCATTAGTTTTCTGAAAGACCTGCTTCTGCTGAAATTATCTCCATCAGGATGAATTATACCATTCTTCCTCTGCACTTTTTAGTCACACCTGGAATAGCAGGTCCAGATTTAACCCGTCTCCAGACCAAAAGAGGTACTAAGAAAATAAACAGAGTCTAGAGGAGAGCCATGAAAATGATTAGAGCCTGGAGTACCTGATAAAGAAATGTAGGAATTGGCTTTGTTCAGCCAAGAGAAAAGGTGGCTTGGGGGCATCTAGTTACTGATTTCCAATGACTTAAAGTTTGTTACAGAGAAGATGGAGGTGCTCCCTTCAAGAGCTGTGGGCAAGAGGCAAGGAACAAGACTTGCTCTGGGGTAGATTCCATCTGGACATAAGAAAAAAATTCATCACCATGTGAGCAATCAAACATTGGAAGAGATCACCCTGAGATGTGGTGGAATCAGCCTTGCTGAAGATATACAAGTCTTGACCTGACTTTAGCCATAGAATTGGATCAGATGATGTCCCTTCTAGCACAACCTCTTTTGTGATTCTGGGGTTTATAGCTGTGTAATTATTGCTAAACAGAAAAAAACATTTGACGGTGTAATACGGCAAAATCATTCTTTAATGGTCTGGGGCAGCCTTTGTGAAGGCTGTGCTCTATACCTTTCAAAAGCAGTCTGTTAGTAATCAAATATTTGATGATATTTCAACAGAAGGAAGAGCCCAAATAATTTAAAAGAGATTTCAGGAAAAAAATTGTTAACAAAATGCCCATTCATCTATCACCAGAAAAAAACCCTTTTATTTTCTTTTGAGAGTTACTGTAATTCAGACTTTATTTCTCTATTTTTTCTATGCATTGTACAGCTGAAGAGGATTGGAAACTTTATCGTTACTGTCACTGTAAGTAAAAAGAAATACCCAAGACTAATCTTTGGCGAATACCAAAACAGATGCTAATATATTAAAATAAAGATTTCCAAGGCTTAATGACACAACAAACAGCACCAGAAGTCATCTGTACTGCTGGTAATTCTGTGTGCTTTTAATTTTGCAACTAATGATTTTAGACAATTGAGTCAAATACCTTTGAGAGGTATGAAGAAACAACATTAGCTTACTTAAATTCATCAAGGATAAAAAAAAGAAAAGAGATTCATGTGAGCACTTCAGACCTAATGTGTGGTTAATGAGCAAATTGGTCTCCTCTCTATATGAGTTTATATAGAGGGAAAATGTATTTTCAATGTGTTAAACTACAACTGTGTCATCATAATCATTCCATAGTGACACCATAATCATCTACACAGGTGTCACCCCAAGACAACAGGGAAAATGTCTCATTTTCTCTGTAATTCTGTGAAAAAGGTAAATGGAGACCCAGCATCATCCCCAACAGATGTCTGTGGGGAAAGGACAGTTCTTGCAGGTTTCTTTTTACAGACCTGAATCAGTGACAATTCCCGTGCCAGTGTTGCTTATAGGAATCCTCTTTTTACACCCATCAGCAGTGTTGATGCTGTCAAGTTATATCAGACAGCAGTATGTGGGAAAGATATAATGCATCCTCTGGGAGCTGTCAGTTATGAAGCAGTTTTCCTCAAAACCTTCATTTCCCTGAAAACTGTGGTCTAAGGAAACAAAACTGAAATCACAAGTCCCAAATTTCACTTCCACTACTGTTACTCACACAGCTTTGTCAGTTCAGAGAGGCTTGAAGTTGCTCTCTTGTGAGTGCAAGCAAAATTTTGCTCATATATTTGAGAAGATGGTGCAGAAATAATTGAACACATCAGGAATTGTGGGCATTTCCTACTTATTAGTACCATGAAGGCAGGCTGTTTCTTCTGTGAGCTATTCAAATGTATTTTATTCCACAGGCAAATATCCCATTAAATTTAAATGATGAACCAAGTAATACTTCAGAGACTGGGATTTAAATTTAAGATGCCATGAAGACCCTTTCCACCATCATCTGTTAAAATACACCATGAAAGAGTAATACCTGGTAAGTGCTACCCATGGGAATTAAGATTTAGCCATGAAAATTCACATAAAACTTAAACCAAGTAAGTCTCAAGTCAGGGTTGATGTCATTTTACTTTCTGAGACTAAAGTAGCCCAGCCATATAAACACTGAAACTCCTGGAACACTCCCCAGCTGGCCAGAAGGTCATCTACACCCAGTTCAGCACACCAGCTGCACAGGACCCTGAGCAGATGGAGTGTTTCACCTCTCCTGTTACTTCTTCTGTTTTCCACTGATACCTAAATAAAGTGGGAAGAACTGTAGTCCCCACGCACTCAGTAGGGTACATAAGGCACATAAAAACTTTCCTGCTTTACAGACACAAAGGGACGTGCCTTAACCTGGATTCCATCCTAGAACAATAGTACTTCCCAACTGCCATTATTATCTAAATATTTCACCTTATCTATTCTGTCTAGTTCTTAATCTAGTTCCAAAGTTATTAGAGCAAAGCAGTTAATAACAATAAACACTACTGAACAAAAGCCTCTGCGAAAAAACTTAGTTACTTGTTATGCAGTGTAAGATCACATAGAAACCTTTTTAAAAATTCTTATTGCTGAATTGTTTAATGACTAATTCTCCATTTAGACTATTTCCTTTTCTTTAACCCAAATATCAAAGAGTCACTAATAGAATCTGGCTATGCATTAAAAACCAGAGACCTATATTTGCCAACAAATTCTGAAATCATCTATCCCAGGTACCATACACTCTTAGACTCTTAGCACTTCTGAATATAAAACTTTTATATTATCAGTGATTCATAAGCAACTACATCAAAACAGCAGCTTAGTTTAGCATTAAGTAATTTGAACAGAACTACTGAGCTGAATCAGAGTTAGTCCTTCATGTAACTGCTTTATCAGAGTGACAGAAATATCCCAAAGGGAACACAGCTGCTGTCTCTCCCAAATCTCTCCTGAGTTTCACAGTATTTGAATTCATCTTCAAGCTTCAGCACTGTGTTCTCTGATCACGCCAAAATGCCAATCCCAATAAAATCATTGTACATTTTTAGCCACATCACAATGAGCTTCATGGCTTGCTCATAAGCAGAAGCTGAATTTCTCTCTCTCCATACACCAGCTTACCCTGCTGCTACCAGATGACCACTGGGATATGCTGGATCCTTAGTGTTCAGATCCCTACTTTCTCTGCAGATGCTTGTAGAATCTTTCACCACAGAACCTTCCACTTTTTCCTCCACTTTCAGGTACCCATAAGTCCTTCAACAGCTCCTAGACACACTGACAGCATGGACAGGCACTAACACCACCCTGCAACAGAAGTGTTAAAGTTCTTGGTTTTTTAACAATATTTTGAATTTAGGGGTCTTTGCTAGTGTCTTCACTGTTGCAAATAAGTAAATAGAAAGGGGCACAAACAAAGCATGAAATTATTTTGAAAGATGTGGTCTGAATTTTCGCACTACAGGGCTTTCTGTATGGTACATTTGCTGTACCATTACTGTTAATGTCCTGGAGTATCTAAAGGAAGCACAGTATACACCTCCCAGTACAGTGAATTATACGGACAACTTGAAATTCAAACTCATCAACTTTCATTTCATTCAATATGAATTAAATTGTGTTAACTGACAGCCATGTGTGAGTCTACAAAGACCAACTCACAGCATTGGAAAAATCTAATCTGACATTGATAATAATTTGGAAGGCACGCAAACTATGTGGAAAACAGACCTGTAGTATAAGGGCATGGGCTTTCCAAACTTACCACTGTTTGTTCTTGATTCTGAGTCTCTCTCCTCTGGCACAACCTCACCTTCAGAAGTCTAATGCATTCTCAAAACAACCTGCATTACAATTAGTTTGCACCGCTAAACAGGAATCCACTAAACCCAGAACATCTAAAAGTAAATATAATTCTTTCCCAAACATAGCTCATATTATCTCCTTGGGCTATGGGTGGGTCCTGAAAAAATTAATTTCTGGACCTATTACCCTTAACAGCATTTTCTGGGGATCTTCGACACCTTGCATTACAGCAATTAAATGCCACTGAATTTAAAGTTATTATGTTATTTCTTTTGGTTTTGGAGACGAAATGGAACTGGAAAGTGAGCACACAACATTTCATAGGTCTTCAAGCTCTGCTGCCTCAGTCCTTCTGCTATTTGTAGACTCTTATACATTTGTAAACGTGCACGTGGTAGGTTACGGACATCAACAAAAAATCTCCCAAATCAGCATTGTATCTCCACCATCAGTTCTGAGATGGGGGCAGAAAAAAAGAGGAAAAAATAAAGAGAAGAAAAAGTGACTGTGGAGGCCTCTTCCCAACACCACTAAGAAATACCACTACACTCCTTGCTCTTAACTGTCACAGACAATCACTTTGGTAGTCCACTAAGTCCTTTCTCCTTTACCAGCAGGACAAAGGATGGATTCTGCCCCTCTGCTCTGCTTGGTGAGTCCCTGCGTGGAGTGCTGTGTCTGCCTCTGGGCTCCACAACATAAGAAAAGTGAACCAGCTGGAGTGGCTCCACAGGAGGCCATGAAGATGCTCAGAGGGCTGGAGCACCCCTCCTCTGAAGACAGGCTGAGAGCGCTGGGGTTGTTCAGCCTGGAGAAGAGAAGGCTTTGGGGAGACCTTATTGTGGCCTTCCAGTACTGGAAGAGGACTTATGAAAAAGAAGGAAAGGGACTTTTATACAAACAATAGTGATAGGATAAGGGGGAACTGTTTAAAAATAAAAGAGAGATTTAGATTACATATCAGGAAGAAATTCTTTACTGTAAGGATGGTGACACACTGGCACAGGTTGCCCAGAGAAGCTGTGGATGCCCCATCCCTGGAAGTGTTCAAGGCCAGGCTGTATGGGGCTTTGAGCAACCTGGTCTAGTGGAAGCTGCTCCTGCCCATGGCAGGGGGGTTAAACAGGATGATCCTTAAGATCCTTTCCAACCCAAACCATTCTATGATTACGTGATTCTCTGACTTTTAAGGGTTGCTGGCATCCCTGGAGACTGACGGCGAGATAGAGAGAGTCATACTCTATCTCGTGTGGAATAAGTCCATACAAAATATCACTTAATGCCAGTGCAGACATTGTCCCATCACTTCCCAACACAGGGAACAGAAGCAGGCTTTACAGCAAATATTAGGAGTTCAACAGAGCTGTAGTGGGACAGCAGAACACTGCTTTGTGCTTCACAGGGTTCCTGTATGTCTATCCTGTCTTTCTAAAGATAGGTAAAATTATGTAAAAAATATTATCCCATCAGCCCCTTGCCTGACTATCTAGTCTGTATTAATTTTAGGAATATGCTGACATTTTGCCTTTTCCAAAGAAGCGTACCTTCTTCAAAGCTCATCTTTCATATCATCCTCCATGTAGTTGAAGATTTTGTCTGCAAAGATAAAGCCCAACAGAGTACAAAGAAGTTGGATTTGCTCATCTTTCAAAGCTTTGCTGCTGGAGCTAAAACCAGCTCTTCTGAGAGATACTATCAGCAGCCATCTCCTTCCATGTCACCTCCTGATAGGTACGTTTGAAAGTAGACCCCTTATAGGGAGAGATTTCAGTCCCATTTCTCATTATTTTATCTGCTTTAGGATAAACAAACAGAGATTGGTAAGGAAAAAAAATTTTACAGTAACATCTGTAGTAGATGCACTTCTCATCTTAGTATATTTGTATTTTGGTTTCTTCCATTTTTATTTTTAGTGTTTGATGGCACAATAAATCCTACAGAGGAAATAATCAAGAGGGCTCCTACCCGAAGGTTAAGTGCCTAGTGCCTAATTCTTCTAAACATTTTTTCTACCTGTGTCATTTTTTTTTTTTAAGTAGCTTTTCATTTAGTGGCTTAACTCCTATCTCATTTTTTAGCATTAGGCACTGATCCATTGAAGATGATTATGATGAAAACAGCAAAAACAATGGAATAAAATTCAGCATTTGAAATATTGATCAACATTTTTCTGCTTACTGCAAGCAGAATTAGAAACCAGAAATGTATTTCATCGGAATTCAATGCTTGGGAAAACTGAAAAAAACAAGTTGCTATGGTCAGCATGAAACAGGAAAGAACACCCCATTACTGCTCACACTGCTCACTTCACAAATACATTTGGTTGCTAACACACCAAGGCATTAATTCACATAAAGTCATATTGCCCTTCTTCAAAATTCACTAGTAAGGCTCCTCCCTACTGACTCACCTTTTACTTTTTGTTCTTTATGCCCTTTCAGACTTGCCTCTTGTTCCATGGGAACAATGTACAGATTTGATCTGCAGCCTAACATTTATAGTAGAAAAAATACCTCTGGGTAAATTTTACTTGCACAAAGCACAGAAAACCTAGTCCCTAATATCTGATAAGTCAATCTCCTTTCTGCCTTCACTTGATATTTCCTCACTGTGCAGAGAAAAGCAAGATAGAAAAAAAAATGGGAGAACAAAATAAATCCTTCCATATTTTCCCTTTTAAAAACAACTGCTTTTCACAGCAAGTAAGAATAGCTCACCTTCCTTTCTGTAATTCACCTTTCCTGGCAGGTGTAGTGTAAGTTAATGAAACAAAATACAACCAAAGTTACATTAACATTACTTATTACTGTAAAGGTGATAGAATAGATTCTAGTGGCCCCAAATACAGCACTTTAGAACAAACTCTCAAACATATTCTGGTTTCCTGCTTGTCATTTACTCTCCAAATATATTTAGCTAAACATGAAAATTAACAAATAGGTAATCTGATATAAACCATATTAGAAGGAACTCCTGCTCAAGGAAAACCCTTACCAACAGACAGAAATCCTCAACATGTAACTTGAAGAATATCCCAATTATTAATAAATTGTACAAATGACAGGTAAGTCTTGATTGTTGTCACTTCTACTGGAGGTAGAAAGGTCTATAGGTTTGTCATTTCATCTAGTGCTTTCTATAATTTGTTACGAAATGATTTTCATTTTGTGTAGGTCAAGTCTTAAATACTTTCCATGGAAACTCTAAGGATCTCTTAAACAGCAAGGTATTTCAAAGCTAAGTTGAACTAACAAGGTTTATTTAACTGTGAGACAACAAAGCATAATTTATATTTTTCTTTTGTTACCTAAAAATATCCTGCTTTGCTAGGGGTCATAGCATGACCAAATATTACAATATTTGCCATCTGCTGAAAGTCAGTTCCACTGTCAAGCAATCTTAGCCATTGCTAAAAAAACCAACTTGAGCTTGTAGGTACTCCATATTGTCCCAACCACACAACCTGAGAATGCAGTGTCTGGGAATAGCATCTCCAAAGTCAATGAATATTATTGTCCCATTTGATATGTATGTGGCACACAAGCTCTAATGCCCTTATATTTTCCAGCACATGAGCATGAAAGCTGCCATTTTTACCCATATGAATAGGATCTGGACCTAACTGAAGATGATACAAAAAATCTGGTGGAGCCAGGAAGAAATTAGAGCTCCTATTTTTAAGACCACTCATTGTACCATCTAACAGGGACCAGTTAAATAGCAGCACAGCAAACGTTTCCCCATGTGGCCCTGGCGATATTTTATAAAATGAGAGAAACGGAAACACATTATTGTAGAAAAGAGGGTACAGAGGCTGACTTATAATCATTATTCAGGATGTGAAAAATAATATTGAAGAAAGAAGTGCATAATATGGAAAAAACCGAAGAACTAATGGCATTCCTACAGAGCTTTACTTCCTGAAAGGACAAACTAACATAGTACCTCCAAGTCAACTTTTGAGTGCACTCACAGTTAACTTAATCCTACCAGCATGAGTGAGAGCAAGCGCAAGCAATGCAGAAATCTTTAAGAAATTCACTGGGAATATCTCAAACCACTGTTGTTTGTTGTGCTTATAAATTCTTAGGATCACAGAATCATTAAGGTTGGGAAAGACCACTAAGATCATTGAGTCTAACCATTAACCCAGCACTGCCAGTTCCACCACTAAACCATTTCCCTAAACACCCCATCTACCCATTTTTTGAATATTTCCAGGGGCAGTGATTCCACCTCTTCCCTGGGGAGCCTGTTCCAATGCTTGACCACCTTTTTAGTGAAGAAGTCTTTCCTAATATCCTAACTGTTCAGAAATGCACAGGACTGCAGAATCCAAAGTCATGACTCTTGTGAGAAAGGAAGACGCAAATTAAAAAAATCTAGTTAACACTGCAGAAAAAAAATGTATGAGACTTTCTTGAGAAAGCAAATTTTAGATCACTCCTCTAATGACAAGTGTTACATAAAGACTGTCCTGGGCAGCCTGACAGCCTTTGTTGGGGATGGCACGCTGCGTGTTGACTCACACGCCTGGACTACCCCAGAGCTTTTGTGAGCCCCGACGGTGTCATACAGCACAACTGTGTGCAGCGAGGGAGGGGAAGGATGAACATTAGCAAGGAAGGTAGGAGGGAAGAGTGCAAGAGGTGCAGTGTGCTGAGATATAAACTTCATCCTAAAGCAATTTCTCCCTAAAGTTCAGCACTCCTCTTTAACAGCTGCATGGCAATATCAGGGCAATACAGGAATTGGATGAGTAAATGAAGACTTTAAAGGAGGGCCCTGGAGCATCAGGCTGGCACTGCGCTGCTGCATCCTTGTGCTGGTTCCTAACTAGGCTGTTGAGGCAGCAGTGGGAATAGTGTTGCACAGTGAGGAAATGTATGTACAGGTGGGACAACTCCATGTGCACAGCGCTCTTCAAAACAAGAACTGAGCATGGACCTGCTGCAGGTTTTAGTTAAGCAGGAGTGAGCTGCATTTTCTAGCTAATGTGGCTCTTTTCTAAAGCAAATTTTGCAAGTGTCAATGAATCATAGAATCATGTAGACTGGAAAAGACCTGAAAGATCATTGCATCTGAGCATTAACCCAGCACTGCCAGGTCCACCATTAGATCATGTCCCAAAGCACCACATCTATCCATTTTTTGAACACTTCCAGGGACTTCACTGCTTCTCTGGGCAGCCTGTTCCAATGCTTGACCACCAAAGGGTGAAGACAGCTTTCATGATATCCAATCTAAGCACAAAGTACATGAGTACCAAGTTCTTTCCAAAGGAAAAAATATACTGAAGATTCTCTGCAAGAATTAAGGGACTGCAATATTCCAAGAGGGAGATATCTGGATATTTTTATATTCCATATCATACTGAATAAACGCCATCTCTCTTTACTATGCAGCTATTTTTGAATCTTAATGAATTATTTGAGTGATAACCAGCAGCTATATTTGTTGAAAAATGAATGCATTGAAGTGATAAGATTCTATTTTAATATTTATGAATTTTAGGCTTCATAGAAACATCGAAATGTGATAAATATCAGTGAAAGTTTTTTCCGGTTGCTAAAACTGAGATTGGAATAATGTTTTGGATTGTGATCTATTCATCACATTTCAAAGGAAAACACAGCAAAAATATCTAAACTGCTCTCCCTCCTCTCAGGCCTACAGCAATAAGGAATGATTTACAAGAAACTTTCCCAAGCTGAGAGCCACCAAACTCTTATTTTTTAAAACATCTGGGTTTTTTTCGGTTTTCCACTAGTCACCTATGCAAGAGCATTACAAGCAGCATTTATAGGGCTGGATAAACACTAGGGGAGGAAAGCTGTGGTGTACCTGTAATCCAAGTTTTTATATTAAATGAAATAATAAAATGTTAAAAGATTTTAATAAGATTTTGAGAGAATCCACTGGAAAAGGTAATAACTTTCATTATAATACAATTCCAAGAAATCTCAACAGATACTTTAGCTGTTTTTGGTAGCATTGTGCCCATACTGTGATCTCTCCAGCAGCACATCCAACTTTCTGCCTCCCAGCCTCTCTAACTAGGACGATTAAATGAACCAGTTGAAATAATAATAGTAAAAAAATCTACTCTTAATTGCATTCTCATTTTGCCTTTTTTTAGAAATGGCTCATGAGCAACAGTGTGCAAATATATCACTGCTCACAGGGCTTGTGGGTGTCCCACCTCTCACAGCGGCAGAATAGTAATGCTTCCCAAAAGAGGTTATTATATATTTATGGAAAAGACAGATAATGGAATGACTCAATTTATTCGACTGCATTGTCTTCAAAACTGCCAGCTTACACCTGAATTTTGCAGTGCACTCTTGTGAGAGGTGTCTCTTAAGGCCGAGCCTGGGAACCCTCTGTGGGAGCCTCCACAAGCCCAGTCAGTGGCTAAAACCCAAATGCCAAACCCAGCTGGCCATAAACGGCCTGTAGGTCTGTGAGGTGTCTGAATGCCTACGGTGTGACTCACCGCCTGACCCTTTATCACAAAATTTACCAGGGCAGAAGCCTCAGCTGGACTGGATTTACCAACAAAGATTTGAGGTAATATGCAACAAAAGGCGATGGTTGCAGAGATGGAAATTATTTTTGAACAAATAAAGCTCCAGTATTTCCACGACTGTTGGAGACACATTCAGTTGACTAAGGAAAACAGGACCAGATTTAAGGTCTGATGCAGAACTCATTGAAGTAAATACCAAGACCCTTTATTCTTGCCCTGCAAAAATTAATTTTTAAACATTTTATAAACATTGTTAGAAATATGCCTCTATAAATTGAATGTTTTCTATACAACACAGGCTCATGAAGACTTGCTGTAATGTTCTCTTTATCAATTTTTAAACTGAAGATAACTGGTATAACTTTATCCCAAGGAATAGGAGGGCAATAATATATACTTCTATGAGATTTCCCCCAATCTTTCATTTTAGTATCATTCCTGAAATCAATCTGCATATTTAAATCAATCTGTCTTGACAAAATAAATGTTAAACCCAACAAGGCAACTTCAGCACTATCCTAACAAGAATTCACTATTTGCAAACTATGAATGGTAATAACAATACCTAGTGTTTCTATACAACTGTCATTGCTGGAAATACTGTGGCTTTGTAACGTTGAGACCTTTATATATTGAAACAAAAATCACTTACCTTTAATGATTCAATATTTTGTTTTAGATAGCTTATTATATAGCTGTTATCTTAAATTCCTGACATCTGAGCAACCCATTATACAGTCCCAGCTTATCCTGCTAAGAGCTGGCTAATTATGACAGGAAAATTAGCAAAAATGAATAAAAGTGCTATGTTTTCTTCATCATTTAAAACTATAATCAGGACCAAACCAAGACGTCAATTTAATAGTACCCACAAATGACTATAGTTTGAATATTTTCCTTTCAAAATATTCTCTTCTTTATATTAAACATTAATTCACCAGGAGAAAAGAATGCAGTAGTGTATAAACAGTGAAAAGCTTTTCAGAATGAAAAACTAGTATTTATCCAATGAATAACCTTTACTCAGGCAGGAGAAGCACAGTATGACTAAGGAAAGGAAGAGAAAAAAGGGGAATGATTAAATAATTTAGATCACAGTAATGTATAATCTGGTTTCCATTCAGTTCCATTTGCACAGGCTACAATCCTTCTTCTTGCCATAGTTCAACAAAGAATATTCTTCCTTGAAAAATAAATGTTATTATGCCTTTTTTTTTTTTTGTGCAGAAATGTACTGGGTTGCTAATTGCTGCATGCATTTTTGCAGTTGTTATACGGTACAATAAGACTGTCAGATAAAGCCCATTATTTGCTGGGTTATAATACAATCTAATTTATTTTTTATTTATTGTGGAATGCAAAAATATTTCTATTTTACTGCTACATTAAAAAATCATAGTCCAATTTTCTTTAATTTTCAATAAAGCATACCGTTAAGAATTGTTGGTATGTTAGTGATGCAGTATCTCTACAAATTAGAGGAAATGAGAGAAATGGAATACTATGCTATTTTTGCACATGAATAGAGACGATTTCCGAACATCACAGAAAATCCTGAAGAATCTCTCCCTGCTTTCCACTCACTTTTCTAACTCTCAACGCCACCTCTTCCAAAAAGTTTTGCTTGCTCTGAAGAAAGAAAGGTTTTTCTTGGTAGTCATGTCCTCAGAACAAATATACATGAACAGCTGGTTTGAAAACACAAATTTTAGCCAAAGGAACATTCTGAAGCGAAGGTCTCAGGTGTAAGAAGAAACCTCCCTGACTTTCGGAAATACATTATGAAAAGAGCAAATTTGGTACTTTCTGCCATCTGACTCAACTGTTGCCAATGAATCCCATCCAAAATCCAGCCGCCAGATTTAAATCTTTGTGTGGATCACAGTGAATACAAACAAGACTGGGAATTTGTTCCCTTTAATTCCTGTTTGCTTCCATGGTCATACACGAATTTTGGCTGTCCCATGAGTTGCTGGAGCATATAAGTCAACTTTCAATCAGCTGGAGTCTCCTGCTTTGGATGATGTTTTAGTTAAACATCACTGTTCACTGCAGCTGAGACAGGTTTTTCCTGCCCATATGGAAGGAAATAACATTTACATATGGGATATAGTATACATGGAAAATTGTTGATGCAAGACATAATTAATTATGATGTTTAACTCTCTTTGGTATTGATTTGTGAAGGCTGGAGGCCAGGGATTTTCAGAAAAGGATGCCCAGTCCGGGAATGCATTTCTTGATTTGGTTTATAGAAGCCCAAATTTGACAGTTCTGTCTCCCTCCATCCATCAGACTTTGCTTGCCTGTCTCCACGAGTGGTAGGTGCAGATGAAGACAGAAGTCTGACTCCTGCAAGTTTAGTTTTCTAAGTGGCCTTTTTTCACACTTATTGCGTGGCTTTTTCTCCAAGAACTTCATTGTCTGCCAGTTTATTGCACTTTGAAAGGCCATGCTGAAGCAGGGTGTCAGGGAGGTCCTGTCTTCATGCTGACACTACCTTTATTTTTGCCTGATTTTCCTGCCTTACTGTATGGCTTAACAAGAGCTTTCTACTTCACTTTCTTAAGGCTGAGTTTGGTGATTCCAAACTATTCTGAGGATGTCTTGGTGACAATGTACGCCTGCTCACCTAGACCTAGAAACCTCCATTAGTAATATCCATTAGAAGATGGGCATGGAACTGGCTGCCAACTTATTTTGGATCATGCCATGTTTAGGTCAAAGGACTAAAGAGCCTTTAGTCAAAGTGGGATGGAAAGGTTTGAACTGCCTTTTTTTTTTTTTTTTTTTTAATCCAAATAAATAACACAGAGCATTCCAGACACCATAAAATTTGAAAGACTTCCTATAATGGAGCTCTTGCAACTCTTGCAAGCATATTCCTGATTTCCCAGGAAAGATAGCTCTTATCAAAACTAACCAGGGCGAGCAGTGATTTGCCACCATGCCTCCATCCTGGATCAAGGCGTCAAGGCATAATCAGCTGAGAAACTGCTGAAGAGCTCAGAATTCATATTCCCTGCCCTATGATGCACCACAGGGAAAGAGGATCTTTTCTGCCATCTTGCTACTGCTATGAGAACAAGGATAGAAACATATAATCAAACACAAGGCACATTGAGCTCACTTCCTTGGTACAAGTACTACAGACTTTCAGTGTTTTAAACTCACCACCAGTCTTGGTGAACAGTATATTGAAGAACAATATTGAATTTTCAGCTCTGCTCTGGCAGGACATATGGCAGATTCAGTCCCATGTGGGGCACAGAGATGGTATGACATTGGAGATGGGCAACAGGAGCAATGAGAGGGAATTAGAAAGCTTCATTGTCTTTCTGCAGAAAAACTAGAGATGATAGATAGTGTAGCCTTCATGTGTGACATCCAAGCGTGGTCATGACAATGGTCATTGCAGCCTGATTTGAACATGGACAAAAAGAGAGGATAAAACTTGACTAGATAACATGAAGGAAACATAGGGCAAATGATATTGTAGCACCCTTCATCTAGTAAAATTTCAAAAGTAAACTAGAAGGATACCCTGTGCCTCAGCAAATAAAGCATTCAAGATCTAATTTCTGCGGTAGGAGGATGAGCTACATGGGATGCCCTTTCTCTTTTCTAAGGCCCTGAGCTTTTCCAGTTCCCAAAAATGCATCACAGCATCTCAGTAGAATGTTTCAAAGTTTTAGAAAGACAGCATAACCCTCCTGGCTCTCAGAGCTCATTCCCCCGGCAATGTTTCAGAGTACAATTCCACCGCCAAGTTTCCTTACAGCAGCACAGGAGTCTTCCGCCTTTCCCTTCTCCCTCTCACATGTTATTGCACCTTCGGTGACGCTGACTCAACTGTTTTTGTGCTAAACTAATTTTGTGAAATCTTTTGGGTTACATAAACCCTCCCCCACCCACTCCCCCCTTTTCTTTTTGAACTGTGATCTGTTCCTTATTCTGACGAATCAGTAATTGATGGAGTAATAACCTATGGTGCATGTGGAGAGAGGAAGGGATAGTAGTGTCTGGGAGCAATAAAGAATGGGAAACTCCATCCTGCTTTACCATCACAATGCCTCTCTGAAATCCTGTTGTTTTTTTTTTTTTTTGAAGTGAAACAGATGAGCAGAATATATTCACTTTGGTCTTGAGCAGCCTGAGCATGCAGATGGCACAAGAAACTGCAGGCACCTGCCAGATGAAACACTGGGTGGGACTGAGACAGCCCCTGAGCTGTTCAACACTGCAGAGATATTCCTGTCTGCTTTGGTGAGTATGCTCCAGCTACCTCAGTAACAAAGAAAATCATTAAAAGAAAGGAAGTTTAAGTACAGTCAGTCCATTAGTTTAAGTTTCAGAACGTATAGATCCTATTCCATCAAAATTTTGCGTGGTGAAAAGGTAGAGGCACAGCTGCTATGCTGCAAGTGAATCCCAGGAACAATTCTGCTATTTACAGAATATCTACTCTAAAGAGTGACAAAAGTGAGTAAGGTGGGATAATTAACTGATATAGTACAACGCTATAAACTGAATTAGTCAGGGACAGATCATTTAATGCATTATTGGCACTACCTAAACTATAAATTTGTATTATGAGAGACATGAAGTTATGTTATGTTGTATGTTACGCTATTTTATGCTATGCTTTGTTATGAAAGATGACTGGACAGGTTTATGTGTTTTATGATCATTTAAAAAAAACCTGACAAAGCAATCCTGAGCTTACAAGAGGAGAATAAAAAAATAGCTGGATAGAGGTAGTTGTGGGGAACAGAAGGAAAAAGAACTTTTAGTCACCTGGACAGGCTACAGTCTTTGCACACCTTGCACATTTTATCTTCTGTCTTGTTCTTTGTACAACCAAAGGGGTTTTTTTCAACATGAGACTTAAGGAGGATTAATAAAATATCCCAATAAGGGGTACAACAGAATCAGCAGAACACAACCGCATCTAATTCAATTAGGTCAATTAGACCTGCTCTATAAAATCTTGTTTAAAACTACAGAAATTGCTCTGCCTTTTCACTTTATACATGCAGTGGTTAGCTACCAAAGACAGGATATTAGTCTAGGGAGATCTTCGGTCTTTCCTGTTACAGTGATACTCCTGTATGTCCACAGAAATGCAAAAATGAAGAACATCAAAACATTCCTTTTTTATACTGAAGATTAACTACAGCTTCTTTTATAAGGATTTTTACCTCCTACCTTTAAATTAGCCTGGAAAGAAAAGTATTCATTTTCTTTGCTGCTCTTTTGCCTTTGGTGTTATTACAACATTCCTTAAAGAAAGCCCCAGAGCCTTTCCACATTCCGTGTCCACACCATTCCTTCATAACAATCTCTAACCAGGCTGCAAAGTGAGTGGAAGAAGATAAACGTCCACAATTACTAAATGAGCTGTTGACAAAAACAATTGTTAGCTTCATAACTGCTTATCATAAATAATTAACTTAGTGAACTATTATCTGGTTGTAAGGAATTACTGTCACCAGATTCTTTCTGTACACCATATTGGTACTTACAAGATGAGAATACAGGTCTCATCTGAGATGACAATTTCTGTTGCTGTTTCGTGTGTAGCTGAGATATAAATTATACCTTTCCTCCTTCATTCTGCCACATTTGAAAATGAACCAAATAAATGTCTAGAGAAAATGATTAAGCCACTTTTTCCTTCACAGAATTTGTGGAATTACAGCCATTCATTCCATATTATCCTTCTTGCAAATATCATTCTTCCTGCTTTTAAGTATTCCTGGATTCTTTTCTGATCCTGTACCAATTTGAATGCTTCCCTACAATTGTTTTAAATATTTTACTAATGCACCAAATATTTTGTTTGTGGAGATGATATAACCTAAAATCCCCTCACGGTTTACTTTCTTCTATCTCTCATGTCCAGGGACTTCATCCTTTTCCCTACATGTATATATAAGCTGTTGATTTTGTACGTGATCCAGAGATTACCATATTCCAAATGCAACAACCCAGTCATCCTACTACTACTTAAACAATCATTCAATTCAGAAAAATCTACATTTTCTGAATAATTGTTTTCAATGAAACAAAATGTGTGTAATTTGCATTTTAGTTAAGATGTTACTTTGCTGTTTGTACCACTGAGTTTTCTTTCCCTTTCTCACTGATTACTCAGGTGATTGCAAGCTGAAGATTTTGTGTTTCCCAAAATATGGTATCCAAGATTTGGCTGGGGCACTGATAAATTTATCCATCTTTCCAAGACATTTATTTCTGATTTGAAAAAATATCCCTAAATGGTCTAATATCTTAGACTTGTAAGGATAAACTTTCCTTTGTTTTGGAGTGTATAGCCTTTTTCCATTCTTCTGTTTCTTATTGATTCTGCTGGTGATGCCTTAGGTTTTAACTTTTATATTTTTTTAAATTCTGTACTGCTTCGTATGCAACTTTAAAGCTTCTTGTAGCCTGTTACTTTCTGCTCTCTCATGCTAGTTAGACACAACAAAGCCTCTCCGGACTGCTCTTCAAGGACACCCGGACCATCTCGAGCCCAAAGGGTGTAAACCAAGGAGTCTCTGAACGGGGGGTAGGTAAGGGGAATTACATCATTAAACTGGGGCTTTAATTGAAAAATTGACCCTGATATGCAAATGAACCAAACCTATAAAAGTGTGAAGAACTCGTGACCTGTCGTCCATCTTGGGGTCCATCTTGGCAATAGCCTCTGGCTCCCCAGGATGTACCTTGAAGGCCCTTCAAATAAATACCTACTTTTGTTCCTTTACTCTGTCTAGTCTCTGCGTCTAGGAAGCCTGATAAGGCATCACTGGGATACTAATCTTCTTCCCTCGCATATGGAAAATTAATAATGAACAATAAATATTCTACTATTTTTCTTTTTATTAACTATTATAGGAAAAAACCAGTACCAATGCAGTGCTTATCCCTGTTTTTTAAACAAATTGTGATTACCATCTCTAGGAGCTTTTCTAGGTTGTTTGGATTTATTTTCATAAGCATAATTTTGGTTTTTAACCAACTTTAGTTTCATTTTTCAGATTTATTTTTTCCCTTCTGTTGTTAAATTTATTCTGTCACACTTCCAGGATCAATCTCCATCTACTTTTCTTCAAATGAATTTATTTTCACTTAGGTCTTTACTCTTTCTACAAAGGCAACATGCTGTATTGCTGCTCTGGATAGGTTGCATAATTCTGGAGTACTTGTTTAATCCTGAAACAATTATTTAGTTAATTCAACACCCCCTCTCCCACCTCCTTTAAAATAATCATCAAAATAGCACCTTTTTCCAACACATGCTCTGCTCAACTATATTAACTATGCTCTTGAAAGAAATAAAAATGCTTTTTGTTTGGTCTCTGAGAGTCACAATCTTCAGTCATAACTCTGCATTACATTCCTGAAAAAATATTGGATTTTGATATATTTGTTATGAAGTTTCAGTTGCTTTTTCTCTATTTATAATGAATCTTCCTTTCCTCTTCTAACAGAACATATTATATGATTATAGTATCATTTCCAGTCAGGTTTGGTACAGAGCACTGAAATACTGAGCAAAACCAACTGAAGACAGAGATGTCAATCACAAGTCAGTCAAGTCGTAGTGCCCCAAACCAAATAAAAATAAATCAGGAAAATACAGCCCAGAAAATTACATCTTATAGACAAAGAACAGTTCATGCTCTCTTGCAAGCCTGATTTTTTCAAGCAGTTTGAAAATCGCTATGGAAAAATACTTCCTATTGTAAATTGTAATATGGTAAGCTAATAATTTCTGACTCTACTTATTTTATGCCAGGACAATTACTTTAAATTATGGATGGTTGATGATCATGCAGGTCCATTTTTGATAT
The DNA here is from genome assembly GCA_014706295.1 of Lycocorax pyrrhopterus obiensis. Lineage (NCBI taxonomy): Eukaryota > Metazoa > Chordata > Aves > Passeriformes > Paradisaeidae > Lycocorax > Lycocorax pyrrhopterus. Next base: position 84,220,248 of record JACSVZ010000001.1, read on the forward strand.
TATGTATTTAATAATTTTAATTTCTTCAGTTCGTTTGGCACATCAAGAAAGACCGAGAAATGTACAGCGACAAAGAAGAAAATGAGGACATTTTTTGAACCTCTGATCAGAGTATCTTCTAATGCCTTCATTGCCCAGACAATTTTCCGAATTCACATGGACTGGAAAACTAATGTGAAAAAAACTTTCATAATTTAGGAACTGAGGTAAAAATAATTTGTTGTTGCTACAATTAGGTCTTGAAGAGATGTCTTGAGAGCATTTTGTACAACTAGCAAAATCATACATTAATTAATCCAATGGAAACCTCTATTAATAGTGGTAAAAATACCTCCATGAAGCTTGCTGAAAGTGTTATTCAGCTGTTTAGGGTCTCAAACGAACGAAAACTGCTTGTGTACAGAAAATGGCTGCTGAATCATTATTGTTTCTTCTTTACGGAAATGGAATAACAGTGGAAAACCAACCATAATTGTGCAGCGTTAATGTTCTCTTTCAACTTTCTTATCTTCTGGACTCTGATAAACGTAATTCATAGGCAATTCTTTCCAATGTCTTACTGCCTCTGTATCTCACACCCTAATCTTACCTTACAAACACACAAGGTTGCCTTGCAAGGGGCACACACAGGTTCCAGGTGCAGTAAATGTGCCAGCAGAGAACCAACCAGGAAACCAACAAGGTACTACAGAACAGAACAATACGGCCTGAGTTTCTGCATTACAAGTCCCAGTGTTGCTTCTCTCTTTTATATGTCTGTCTCACAATGAAGACCAGGACTACAAAGCTACAGATCCCATACACAGCTGCAGCAGAAGTGGAGAGAGATAGATACATGTCCCGCTCCTGAAACAAAACTCACACATAAGCAAAGCCTGCCTCTATTAAGGTGATCTTTTCGTACTCCCTACATTGACAAGTGCTTCATATATTTTAAAAACAGCAAAGAAAATTGCAGAACTCTTCCTCAAAAGCCTCTTCCACACTTGTCCCAAATTTTCTGGCTCCTTGTCACGACTGCTACATAGTATCAGCACCCTGGGGTCCTTTTCTGTCAAGAAGAGTCATTATTCCATTTAACTAAATAAAGAAGCATGAGCAAATGCACAGACACATGTCATAACATCTGCCAGCCATGACCTTGTGCAACCTTCTTAATTTTTTTTTATGTTTCTATTTGAGGTATTTTTCATCTCACCCTTCTTGATAGAAAACATCTATATTACAAACTAAATGCATTATCCATAATACAAAGCTGTTCAAACATTTCATAGTTAGTTATGTATTTTCCATCCACATAAACAATATTAAACTCCCATGTTGGAACTAAGTGCTCTTCAATACCCCATTGCTGGGCTTTTCTACTCTGTATGGAAAGGTATTAAAAGCAGGGTGATTTTGCCTCAGTTAAAAATGGCCCATACCAAGGCAGTCGTATATTCAAGCCACAGCACTTTCTCAGCTGTTATTCCTTGATTTCTATTTCTAACAGAGCTTTCATGCTCTAATATTGACTGACACCAACTTTAGACTGGTTAGAAATGTTTCCTGTAAATTCCCCAACCAATATATGCAAGTTTTCATAATGCCAGATTAGAGCTGAGTATGAACAGCTACTGCCAGCCCAAGTGCAAACCTGCAGTGGAAATCTTTTGCGTGTCCATGGCAAAAAAAAATAAAACTTCCTGACAACATCTTGCACTGTTTTCCAGTTATCACTGCTGTTCATAAGCCTTTGTAAGTTTCCAGAGGAGATAGCTGGATCAGGAGCTGGACTCCTTGGGGAGTTAGTAATGAGCTCTAATCCCTTTTGCATCTAAATTGCTTCTGCTGACTTAGTTAAAGTTTTATTATTGCCCTGACAGTAGAGTTAAGAGGCCCACCTCCAGCCCACCGTCCTCACTTGCCTCTGTTTCTGCAGTGTCACTGAGACAGGTGAGTCAGTGAAACATCGCCACCTTAGGGCTCCTTTGCCTTGACAATTGCTCTGGCTGCCAAAATAGCAGGTGCCTCCATCCTGCTGTTACATCCTGCTGCTGTGGTGCACCCTCTGTTTCCAGCAGATGAGCTCTGCTTTGGGCTTGGGCTGCTCAGCTGCTCCCTACGGGGTGGGCAGTCGCCCCCTGCGACGCTGGCCGAGCTCTCGTACAGCGCAGTTTACGCGAAGGGCAGATTGAATGCCTAAAGCACACGCAGGTTTTTAAAAGCAGAATCACAACATTTATGTTCAGGATTGGTAAAAAACACCCCACACTTGCAGCTGATGAAACTCCACATTGCAGAATAACCCCCCGCTCCCTGCTCATACCAATTTCCTTGTTCCTTTCTGATAAACAAACACATCTCAATATAACAGCCTAACAAACACATAGGCAGGCAGCCAGCACAACCCCCCGAGAATGGCTTATTTCCCCAAAGAGTTACTTTGTGAATGATGTAGCTGATCACATTTCTGGATGTAACTGCTGTGCCAGCTTCTTGAGGCTGGGTAATACTTGAAAACCTGATCTCAAGTAAGCAAAGGGGTGAATTGACCCTGTTCAGAGTGGTACCATGATCCTGGTGGTGCTCAAGGCCAGGGGAGGGGCAGGAGGGCTGGAACCTCTGGTCCCTCTGTCCCACAGCCATAACACAGCTGTAAAGATAAATGCTTTCATCATGCAGTTACTGCTCAGAAAATGGATTTGATTATGGCATGGAGCCTTGCCAGGTGAGTATGACCCACCCAATGTTAGCCCATAGCAAGGAAAAGTCTGTGAGTTTTAAAAAGGTACAAGAAAATTTAGAGGATTTAGGTAGTTGCGCAGAAATGAAGTCTTGGCCGGTTTTGAGAAAAATCTAACTCATCTCAGAAAGAGAAACAAACCACATATCTCCTCTCTAAAACAATTCCTGCATTTGCGAGAGTCTCAGAAGAATGAAATGCACCCTAATAATCAGTTACGGCTGCCAAATGAGATACAGCACTGCTGCACTACAGAGCAACAGGCACGGAAAAGAGAGTGAACTGAACAAGATCTAGATGAAGCAGGGAGCACAGCCATTAAAAACTGCTATGAAAATTGATTTGAATACTTATTAACTTGCTACTTTCTTTTCCTTGTTATCTCTTATGTTCTCCATGCTGTAAAAGGCAAAAAATCAGCAGCACAGAGTTTCTGTGTCTAAGCCAGACTTGTGGTCTACAACAAAAGAAAAGTCCATGCCAGGAAAACAATGACTAATAACACTTGTGAGACATGTTGTGTCAAAACAAGCGACAGATGCCAATCATTAAGAGTCCAGCTGAGCCTCAGCTACAGAGTTAAGACCAGAAAAATTCTCAAGGAGAGCTGAGGACAATGATATTTTTTCACAGGGACCACTTTCAGCTGTCTGCACCTGCTAAGCTCGTATGAGTAAATCTGTCCCCAAACACACGCCATATGGATTGTACAACGTGAACATGGGACACACACAGGTGCTATGCAATTTCAATTGAAGCAATCTTTATAATAAAATAACGCTTATTTTAAGACGCATTAATTTTCTTTTTAAATCATAGCAGATGCAACAACCTGTGACTCACCAAAGCCATCCCACGATGCTCCTGTTGCCCTGTCTTTGCTTATCCTTCCTCCATCACAGGCAGGGTCACTACAGGTGTGAGATCTCAGGGGCTGTGAATGGCTCTACAACATTTCTTTATACAGCACTAAGACAAATTTTGGGATTTGGTTCAATGTATGACACCACTGTTCGACACATTTAAACCACACCATTAAATAACTATAGTGGTGTCCAGACAAAGCTCTTGGGAAACTCGGTCAATGTTGGAGAGGTTATATTAGAAAAAGAGCAAGCTCCACATAGAGCAGATGTTGAGAATCAGCTACATCATCTATACAGTTCAAATTCAGCTTGAATTAAATTAGTTTTAAGTAGAACTTTGAGTTTGTAGGTTCAGAAACAAAACTAACGACACTCTTTCTGTCATGAAGAAAAGCCAGTCACACGCTGGGGCCACAAACCTTGGGCACAAACAGACGAGAGCTGGAATGGATAGTTCAGCTGTTCCATCCTTCTGCCACAGCAGCACTGTTCTGAATGACTGACTCCCATGTTGATGTGTTCAGAAGAGATTCAGGTTTGCATGTCATTAGGAAGCCCTTTGGAAACACATGTGGTCTGTTGGGATACCTCCTAACAGAAGAAGCAATAGACATAGCAGGGGAAAGAAGTTTAGGAGTGTTAAATCACAGACATACGATAAAGGACTGTGCCAAATCAGGAAAACAAAGAGAAGTCAAAGCAGAGGGTTTGGAATAGGAGGCAGAGAGAACAGAGCAGAAGAGAGGTGAGGTAAGTCTGTGGGCGAGTGGGGACTGAGGCACAGAGAATACACACAGCAGACATAAACTCTGAGACCAGATATGCAGAAAAATACGGGATAGAAATGACCACGCCTTTGTCAGAAGGGCTTTGCATTAACACCCAGTGCCATGCACACTCAGTGCACTGGAGAGGGAACGAGCCACAGAGGTCTGACCCATCCACGTTACAGCTGGATACAGTGCCAGGATGGAAAGGTTTGCAGAGCCAGAAACACACATCTTCAGACAAGATTTGAATTTTGGAAGCAAAATTCTCTGAAATTGGAACTGAAACTAAACTACTGAAGAAAAAGAAATGCTTTTCCTTTTCCAGCATCAGGCTTGATTCTGAAACTGCTGAAGGTACTTGAATTGAATGGTCTGCAGGAATTGACTACTCTGAGTAGAGAGAGATAGTATGGGAATAAGGGAATTGGGAGCCATAAACTCGGACTCCCACACGTAAAAGCAATTTTCCTAATTTCCAGTTGTCATACAGAGTTTTCAAAAAGCAATTCTGCACAATTGACATTTTCTAATAAAACCTAATCCATGGAAAAGTTATCAACCAGTTTCTACTGTCTCATTAGAAGTAATAATAAAAAAGGCAAAACAGAACCCTCTTAGAAGACTGTAGGGAAATCAAATAAAATAAGAGTAATGAAGGATTTGAATGAATTAGACGTAAGAATAGAGACAATAAAAAGAAGCAATGCATCAAGGAAGATATCTGAGGGCATAAAACAAAATTGCTTATTTACATAGGTAGAGGATTGCTATAGAGAAAACAGTTCTTGATTATACTGTAGGATAGAAGAGAGGTCTTGATTGGAAATCAAGAAGTAAAATTATGCATGGAGAAAGAACCTTGCATAAACATTTTGGTCAGGTATTCTCTGATGTGTTTAAACAACTGAGTCCCAACACAAGAAGAATAAAATTGAACATTTTAGACATAATGATAGGAAGTGTAAAATGGAGCCTGAAGAGAAATAAAATAAACAAGATGCAGCAGTATAGACCACAGAACAAGAAAATTAATTTGATGTGGAACCAAAGATTTGAATACCCAGGGGGTAGTTATACCTAAGCAAGATTTCTAAAGGCCACTGCAGTTCAGTGCTGTCAAATTCTTGCCATTTTTGCCATTTTGTTTGATTCTACTCTCAATTAAACAGAGAAGAACCAAGCCTAATTAAAAAATACCTGATCAAGACCAGCTTTACCTCAAGGATGAGCAGAGAAAAGCCACAGTATTTATAAAAAGCCCATTAAAGAACTCAGACAATTTATTCTTCCAGCTTTAAATAAAAGAAGATATGCTTAACTCAGTACAATAAGCACTGTCCTATAAATCTATCCTTTTACAAATCAGTAAAAAATCAGGATACAATCTAAAAGAGGTGGAAATGAAAACTGAAGAAGGAAGAGGAAGAAAATAAAGACAAGAATAGCCACACGTGAGCATCTAGATGCAAAGTTCTTACAACATGTGGTATGATATTGATCGTATCTTGATAAGAAGTAATACATTCCTTTTCAAACTAATCACCAAGCTAATATTGATAGAGTTTATATATAGAACATCAATTCAAGTATGCTCTGCAATGTAAATTGTTTTATAAAATTATGAAACCAAAGCTGCAAAAAATATTCACTTAAAATCCAGTAAACATCTCCTGTAGTGACCATAACCCAAACATTAGCAAGTGCTGGTACAAGCACTTGCTATCAATCACAAGGAGGAGAAACAGCCAGTGAATTAGCCAGATTTTGGTCAATAAGTCAAATGATTACTTTGTACTCTTTGCTTACTTTCAGCTAAAAGGAATCACACTGGGAAAGTTAATTGAATTTTGTAAAGCACCATGGTTCGAAAAAGATCAAAGTGTTCTTTAGAATGAAGCTATTTTTTTAGGTCATGACTTTGTGCTTTCTTCTTAAACGCGATGCACTCTAAGAAGCAATTGTTTTAAAAGAATGATAGGTCAGTGATTGAACAAAAACTCAGAAACAGAAAACACAAATTCATACCAAGGACGAACATATAGAATACAGAGACCAAAACAAATGAATGTGAAAGAAAAATCACCATAGAAGGCAGGTTTGCATCTAAGCCTGGGGTTTTTTTTTGTGGGTTTTATATTTGTTTTTTCCATGAGGTAAATATTGATTAGAAAATCAAGTTCAGTACTGGAATAATAATTAAAACTATTATTTAGTTATTAGGACAAGATTATAGCCATAGCAAGTCATAGAAACTCAACTGAAGAGTCCAACTTCCACCACTAAGATGACTAAGGGGCAAGTCCATGTCTATAGGAGAAGGTTCTACACCTATGTATACCCTAGATACTGGTCCAGGGAGTATTTTCTGACTTTTAGACCAAAGGTTCATGACGAATGCTCATGAGGGTAAAATGGTTTGACTGTGTTTAAAATGCCGAATAGCAAAGCCATGTTTTTTGAGCTAATGCCTAAACTACGGCCAACATTTGTTTGCAAAGGTCTTTTGTCCAACCAAAAAACTTGTGCTTTTATCGCATAAGGCAAATAAGGAGCTGACTTTTCATTAGAGGCCTCACTTTCAAGCTGACAGTTGTGTCTTACTGCAACATGACAAGAAAACGCTTTCTTGTCACAACTGCATTGAGACAATCAAGGTGTGATGGCAACCAAGCACTGCAGCTCCTGCCCCTGGTCACGAAGAACTTGACCTTGCAAAGAGCTGAGAGCCTGCTGGCACACGGGCTTGTAGCCTGAGCACTTAACTATAACTAATGGCTGCTCCTCCCCAGGAAATCACTCTGGCCGTCAATAGGTGAAAGCTTGGCTTAAGAAATGTAGCTTTCGTAGCGGTCCAGAAGCAGCTGTTGACACAGATCTGCAGCTATCAAAAGCCACTGCACTTATAAAGCCTGCCTTAGGAGACAGATTAATTAGACCCAAAAGGACTCTTTTCTGGATCGGCAAAAACAGTTAAAAAGATGTTAACTTAATGTTAAATACAATAATTGACAAAATGACATACACATTGTCTTGCTTTGTCTCTGTCTCATCTCAATTAATGTTGACTTCAAAACAACCTGTAGAAAAAGTTTTCCTTTTGCTAAGGATCAAAATCAGTTTCTCTCAAGTCACCAAAAATGTGTGTCTATCTCTTCTGAGTTCTATCTCCAGTAAATATCTGGACTAGTCAGACTAAAATTTGAAGGGAAGTCTATAAAAGGCCATAATCTGAAACATGTTTAAGATAAAAACCTTTGTGCTTTGGAGTAGTATAACAAAGAATATCCTCTAGGAAGATGAGCCTGCTGGTGAAACTGAAAGATACAGAAAAACATAATTTGCTCCGTTATTTTCAAACAAAACCAACATGAAATAATTTTTATCTCTTTCCTGTTTTTTTTCCTTCTTCTTGTATTCACGAACACATCATATTTTTTCATTTGATTTTCATCACCATCCTATTATTAGAAGCTGCATTTTAATTATTTGGATGAATTAATTAAAATATAAGACAAATAATAGATAAAACAATTTTCTACACAGCTTTTGTATAAATAATTTGAGATATGGTACGTACTAGCTTCATATTTTCTTATCTCACTCCTGTTGATTGCTAATGCCGTAGGCTTAAGTAAAACGACCAGTTTTGAACTTTATATTGATTATTGTGCATTAAAGATTCACAGTCTAGACAGAAATAAGGGTGAATGCATTAAATATACTATAAATAATTTTAGATTATTTAATAGGAAAACCTAGATTTAATTTTACTATTAACAGCCTAAGCAATAACTGCATGTTATGTATTAATGTTTATTTATTTATTTATTGCAATTTTATATTACTCTTTTAAAGAACTTTCCTGTAACCAAACACATGACAAGCCACTTATTGCAAGAGCACCATCAAGAAATCCTTGCAGTATCATGGCATATCTCCAAACATGTAAATCTGTACATCAGCTCTACAATGATCACATGCAAGGCTGGACTTAACGCCAGCAGTGACACTGGAATGGGATGATATCAGGGTAATTTAACTCATGTTTACATTTGTTGACTTTTTGAAAATTTGATCTTTTCACTGTTATTGCAAAAAATCAAATATGAGCCGTGACCGTAACACGCTTGTATGCTGCAACAAAAATCTTTACAATTTTCATTTGAAAGATCCAATGTTTTTGTAGAATAAGAAGAAATTGGTTTCATAGTCTACAGGAAAAAGCCAGTGATAGCAGAGAGAGACAGGGTATCAGAACTAGGAAAGAATTACGTGCATGCGCGTGTGTGTCCATATGTCTCCCATGTGGCCATGTAACCCTTCTCGTGCATCCATGGGCTCTGTAAAAGACTGTCATTGACTTGGAGGAGTTTACTTGCTGGTATCTTTTGTACACACGTTCCCCACGTCACATTTTGTCATATTTGTCATCATATGACATTCCTGTGGGCTTAAAATCCTCTGCCACTCTATGCCCTTGACAGAGGCAGCCACATCCTCCTGGACCATGGCACAAGAACAGCAGCAGTGTGCCGGTGGCCAGCCCGAGCTCCCCACCGCACCAGCCCTCTACCCCGGCACTAACTACAAACAGGGCTTTGGACAGTCCCCTGGATACTTCAGGCACTATCTGGAGGACCTCCCTACACCTATCTGGCCCATGACACTGGGTGTCTGATACTGACTTCACGCTCTCTTTCAGGGATTCCCGAATGCTTAGAAAATCAATTTGGAATATCCACACACTGTTTTCACTGTTCTCAAGTCCTTGACTTTAACTGTACAGCACGCAGGAAAACCTGACATAGTTGGACAATATCACCTGACTGCCCCCTTGGGATATTGGTCTGTCTTTGCTTATTTAGTGCTTTCTGTCAGCTGTCAGAGACACCCAGAACTTCTGTGTTTTCACAATGCCTTATTGCCAGCTGTAAGTGGGCCTTCAAGGGACTAGAGCAGTACAAAAAATTAATCCTAAATTCAATAAAATACTGCCCCCATAAGTGAGAACTTCACAAGTCTCAGCAACCTTTATCACAGACATGAAGTAAATCTCCCCAGTCAGTAAGAATACAATGAATACTCTAGAAATTTATCTCACTATTTAATATCTAAATTTCTTACACAAAAGCAATTGAGGACTTCTTAAATAGCATTGTATAATAATTCCCAGACAAAAACTGCATTAAGATAAAGTTACAATTGAACATGCATACCAATAATTTAAGGTAAAATACATTACAGGGATATATATTTAGCCCCAAGCAAGATTTACAAACCTCAGAAGTTTACAGATCTGGTTATAGTGAAAAGAAAAACAAGGGAGATTAAAAATTGGAAACGTGAAAACAGCTGCCTCAGAACAGTGAAATATGATGGCCACTGTGAGAGGCAGCATGCCTTTGGCATCAGACCTATTGAAAATATTCAATTTTCTAAAGACAAACATTCCTTGTGTAATTTTTTGAATGAAAATATTATATGGCAACCTCTATTGAAGAAGGCACTCAAAAAATCTGGCTTCAAGTATTAAATAATGGAAGAGTTCTATGAATAACACTGTTTTATAATTATGTTTACTTATCAATTCTTAAAAAACTGTTTATAAAGTAAGTTATGTAACTTTTAATAACACATTGCAGTCTTGATATAGAAATGAAGTGAAATCTCAGCTTTTGTCATTAAAACTCATCTCCTTATGGAAAAATTAGTTGTGTTTCCAGACTTTGTTAATTTTTTTGCCTGGAAAATATACAGACTACACTATCGTGTAAGCTAAGGGACTTAGGACCCCGGGTCACACGAAATAAAAAGATGTAGGGGTCCTGTATCATCTGAAGTTATAGACGGATTTTAAAAATTGCACACAATTAACTGAAAGCATGAACATAATGAAACCGCTTAAAATCATTAATTATTCTTATACTTAATGCAGGACTCTTGTCACCAAAATACATTGCAAACCATGGTGCTTACAACCATCTTTTATGCTCAAAGACAAGCCAAAAATCAGCTCACTCATGTAGTGCATACTAAAGTTCGAATAAAAGCCTGGCTGCCCAGCAGATCTCCGAGTACTTTACAAATGAAAATGGACTGATACAACAATTGTTGAACATGCACAGCTTCCACTGAAGTCACAAAATGTATTTTGGGATTAAGCCACAGTCAAAGAGCCTGTTTTTGCACATTACTCACTAGAAGATCCCTTGGCTTCAAGACCCAATGAGCTCAGCAGGGATGCTTTGGTGAATGGGAAGTGCTGAACAGGCTTCTCATCAAATTTCACAATGATCTTATAATCATGCTCCATTACTCCTTGCTACATCACCTTGTTTTACAAACAATGCCATATAAAGGACCAAAGTGATCTGCAATACCATAACAGTAGAACAAGCTAGAGGAAAAAGGCAAACAAAAGCCCCAAACCAAAACCTTGATAAGCAATGCAAATGCAAGTGGTAGAGTTAAGCAGAACCCACGATGCCTGGTTGTCAATCTTATGCTTTAATCGCGAGGTCAAGAGGCCCTCTTCTGCTGTCATTGTCACAACAGACCATGAACTGAGAGTGAAAATCTGTGGGGAAACAAGGAAAAGATATGAAAGCACCTCTTTGGGCTTGAAAAACACCTCTCACAGATCTCTCCTTTATAATAATGGCATTGGAAGAGTGGTGACTCATGTCTTACACACAAAGTTCCAGATTCCTCTGAAGTACAGGAAAAAGTGATCTTTTCTTCCCAGGGATAAAAGCCCAGGCCATTTCTGGAATGAAAAGGAGGGGGAAAAAGAGAAGGGGCAGAGCCGGGATGGAGAAGAAAGGGAGAGCCTCAGGGAGCCAGGCTCGACCCTCCAACCAACAGCTGAGGGACACTGATCCCTTCTATGAAGCTGGAGGCAGTTGCCTGCATGGCTTTCCAAGGCTCTGGAACAAGCAAAACAGGTTTTGCAGCCCTTGCCCTCTGCAGTCCCAGCCCACTGCCTGCTCCATGCTCTAAGTCCCCTTGTTTCCGTAGCCCAGTGTAAAATTTGTCATTCGTGTTAGTGTTTCACTGGGGCTAACTTTGAAACCGGTTATGCTCCCATTTTCTCTGGAAATAGGGATAGAAAATTGAACACTGCATTCTTTCCTATATGGAGTTTGAATCTGAAACTATTAAGCAATTTAAATCCTAATTTCTTTTTGAATATATTTATCCACATTTTTATTTTTTTAACATTACCTACAACTCTCTTGCTGGTAGCTATTATTTATTTGGAAGTTTCATAGCTTCCTATGAGCTCGTATGTAGTTTTCCAGCCATTATATTTTTAATTTCACAGGCAGTATTTTAATACATTGTCTACTGCAGCCATAAATCACTTAAATGTGTTAGAAAGCAGATTGCTCAGTAATTACCATTTTATTTACTATCCTGATGCAAGCAATTTAAATAGGACTCAGTTTTCAAACTTAGAAACAATGTAAAGAGACTTAGGAGAGAATGCAGTACAAGTGCAAACAGCAATCAGCAGTCATTGTTTTCACTTCCATTAGTAGTAATGTTTTCTTAAAAAAATTACTAGGACAACTTTGTAAACTGAACCACTTGTGACTCAACGGATGCTGTTAAGGTCTCAGCATCAACAGCTCTCACGTTGTTGTTTTCCAGATCTAGAAATGTTGAAGGAGAAATGCTTCCATCCCTTGGAAGCGGTAAAAGGAGATGAGAAATATGTTGTGCTGTTGTTCAGCCATTCTTGGCAAAGTGATAAATACACTGAGAGTTTTCAAAGGCAAAATCTCTCCTCAATACAAGAGACTGCAGGTAGACTGTTGGGGGAATCTACCTATGTGACAATGCAATACCCTCCGATTTCTCCACAGAAGTTAAAACTCTATTGTAAGAGGCAGAGCAATAACACCAGTGGTAAATACTGACTTTTCTGCAGCTGTTTTTTATCAGTCTCTTACCATAAGACTCATCTTAAGAGACAGCACAGCATCACACCTAGACCTTCATTCACACAAAAAGAAATATCAACCATTTGGTTACTGCTTTTGGACCCAGATTTGGCCAGCCTAAAGCCTTCCTGTGCCAAGCCTTTCCTACTCATTGCCAAAGAGAGAATGTCAAACAATTGTATTTTTACATTTGTATATATTTTCTACCACATACACTACACTTACAAAATTTTTACATGTACTATAATATACAGTAGCAGTAGGCACACTGGCAGGCACATTGACTTTAAGTCACCTGAATCTGGGTGAAAGGGAGTATAAATAAATACATAAAATCTTTATCTTATAATATTGTTTACTTTCTCAGCAGCCTCAGATTTTCCCATGCCTCTCTAAGACACCTACAGAATTATTTTGAAACATCACAGAAAGATCTCTGACAGAAGCATGTCTAGAAATGCAATGCAACTTACAAAGCATAAAATCAATTTGTTTCCTGATGGTGGTAATCTGACCCCTTTTTCAGAAGGACATACTTACCAGAATTGATTTCTCTCCCTAACTTCTCCTAAAATGATTATATTTCTGACACTCAACTGAAAATATTCGCATTTGGAAAACAGTTCTGCTGTGCTCCTACACTTCTACTCTGTTCTGAAGGGCACGCAATGAAGCATCTTATAGGCTACTGTTTACAGGATATTCTAGGAGAAGTGACCATAATTTGAGAAGCAGAAAGTGTGGATATGAGATACCCCAACTTTATAACACATAAGATAACGCAAAAGGACTTTTGAATGGAAATAATTTGGACTTCTTCTGAACCCCTATGGTTTTGAAGTGAGATGTTTTGTTTAGCAGATGAACATTTCCATGGGAACCAGATGGATTTGTGAAAAAGTCCATCTAGTAAAACTGCTTGAATTTCCATTATGAAAGGATTCAAGCAGAAAACAGATGACCACACCTCTAATTTCCTTGAAAATAGCTTGGAGGTGAAGCCCTGGATCCAGCCAGGCCTGCCCCTACCCACATGCTGGACTGAGTTCCTTTATTCTAGAACCAATGATGCTTCATTCCCAGTAAATTAAACTCATCTCATATAGTCACTTATTAGACATAATGGATGCAATTTTATCTGAAATAAAATATTTATGGAGAACGCACAGACAAGACAGAATATGGCAGTTACTGTGCTCAAGACAGCATTTTCCTTTGCAGCAGTTATTTCCATCATGCTGTAGGTACTTCTTTCTTCTTGGGTTATTTTATGACAATCCTAAACCTATAAAGTTTTTGAGTAATGGCATTAATTTATTAATTCTTTATTCCAACGCAGGTTGACTCCTAACATTGAAACTTACTGTTGCTGTCCAATAACTAACACTTACGTTGCTCTCTCTTTACTTTCAAAACATAATTAGTCTTACTTTCTGATCCTTAAAGGCAGCTGAGCTGTTTAACAAAATAATCAGAAGAGAGCTATGCAAATTCAAGGACAGAGTTAGTACCCATTGCCTGTCAGAACCTCTGCTATCCCTGTGGGCCTGTTTGGTAAGCTTTGATTTTGAATTTCTGCAACCACAGGCTGCAGAATTTTATATCGTTTCCAAATCCAAGCCAAGAATGATAACATGAACTGTCTTGTGGTAGTAAACACTGAGGTAAGCTTAGAAACAACTGACAAGGATTAGAATCACAGAATGTCTTGGGTTGGAGGGGACCTTAAAGACCATCTGGTTCCAACCCTCTTGTCATGGGCAGGGACACCTTCCACTAGACCAGGTTGCTCAAAGCCCCATCCAACCTGGCCTTGAACACTTCCAGGGATGAAGCATCTACATCTTCTCTGGGCAACCTATGCCAGGCCTCACTGCTCAACAAGTTTGGATTTTTTCCCTATCATCTAATCTAAACCTGTTTCAGGTTAAAAAGCAGCTAGCAACCCATCATAAAGATACTTACCTCATGCTGAATAGTCTTCCTTTATAAACAGGACCAATTTCTAGGACAGATGCAAATTTCAGATAATTTTTCAGAGGTGCAGGGCATATAGTTGCAGAGAAGAAAAATAATGCAGGTACATTACTCCTGGGACACAAGCTGGACTGGCTGTCCATTACTCACCAAGACATGTAGGCAGATCATTCTGATTCAGACATTGCTTTGATAACTTATATCAGAAGCTGCTCGAATGGTTAAGAAGTTGGGGATTTCCACACAAAATTTTGCACAAATACACACCCACACTTGTAACACAGTGGGAGGTTCAAAAGAGAAACACTGAAAAGTAGGGACACACACACACACACATAAAAAACTCTCTTACAATCACCACTGAAGTGCCCAACTGTACAAAAAACTTCCAAAACTCACTTCACAAATGAAATGACAGAATAGCCAAAGTATAAGGGTTTTGCACCTCTCTCTCCTGTACCCGTTTCACACTCAGCCCCCGTTGCCAAATGCCTGTCTCTGCAAGTCAGGGGATAGCCAGCAAAATCCACACCACTCTCAGTCTCTCCAAGAAAGTGAAATATTCTTGTCTAGGAGGCATATGCATTAAAATGAAACTAAAGTAACCTGACTCATAACATGCTTGTTGCACATTTCTTTGCGTATTCAGGCACCAAACATCACTGAAGCAACAATTAAACTCAGTATTCAGAACTGTTGTTCAAAGTTTGTAAAACCTGAATTTTCCGTGCAATTCTGAGCTGCTGTGTGTAAACCACTTTAAAGCAAACGTGCTTATAAAGTGAAGCGCTAAAAATAATTATTACAAGTGCTAAAAGTAATTATTGCTTGGGTTAGTCTCACTAAAACTGCACTGAAAACTGCAAAGGGAATTAGAAAGTCACAAGAAAGTACTTCAAGATATCTGATAACAAACTTTACTGAAACTTTACTCGTGCCAGACTTCTATGCCCATGTTTAAGCTACAAAATAGAACTAAACTGAATTTTATGAGAAGTGATCAGTCACATAATTCAGATCAGGATATTTCTATTTCAGAGATTAATTTGAGTGAATGGCTTAGAAAACATTGTTGAAACCATCTTCAACCCTGAAACCAGGAGATAAAGTTACTTTCTGTTCAAGATACTAAAGCTTTTAAAAGAAGATGGATTGCCAGGTTAAAATATAGGGAAATTTTAACTTTGTAGAAAAATGAAGTTATATCTTTAAACACTTCTTCACACTGAGCTGTAGTTAGTATTTAATTAAAAAAATTCCATTTACTTCAGCATCCACTTGAATTTCTAATTTAGCCATTATACAGTAACCCATATAGGTGCGAGACGGTAAAATCAAAGATAATATGTACCTTCAGTGCATTTTTCTGTCTTGCAAAGGTTTTCCTACTCAAAATTAATATTGAAAAGACGGGTTTTTTTGAAGCTGACATGACATATGGCATTATTTCAGTGACTCTGCAGTTAATTAAGTATTTTCAATGAGTCTATAATGAAGTATTGAGATTGACAATGAAGTCTAAATCTGATTCTTATTTCTCTTGTCAGCTGCCATCTTAACAGGCATGAAAAGGCAAGTAACGTAAGGAAGAGTGACGTAGATCAAGATAATGGAAAAAGGGGAATTTATTGTAGAAGTAGCTCGGTAGTAAAGATTTTCAGAGGCCTTGAGCTGACTTGCTGAAAAATAGTTTTATCCCAGGTGATCTGAAGCTCTTTCCCTTCTTACTTACCCTTCACATGCACCTGCAGTCTAAGAATGTGCGGAATATGATGGCTGTGATGAGATCTCTTGCAGACACCCATTGCAGCTCTTAAAATCTGGCCCTGTGGATCCCAGATTCCGGTTTCCAATGGCTGCATGTACATATTTGTGTGTGTGTGTCCACTCAACAGAAATTCTGCTCTTAACAATGCCATGGTCACCTAACTATCAAATGCACCTCAAATCAGTATTTTTACTTTCACTAAAGATCCCACATATTACCACTCTCAGCAGGCAGAGATCAGAGCTAGGAAGGCACATGGAGCAGGGTAACTATTCACTGTTGTAAGTGAAATCCTTAAAGAATCTGTGGATGCAAGTGCAGCACTTAGGAACCCCTGAGTAGATCTTCCCTCTACCTCTTTGTCGCTCTCTATTTAAAAGTGCACACTTTATGTTTCATTTCTTACACTCTGCTATCATTCTTGCCTGTAGGGAATGAATTCAAATTAACCAATCAATTACCTAGAATTCATCATCTTGCAATTTCCTATCTTGCCTTGAAACTCTTGATTTTGTTATTTTTCTACTGGAATCACAACTTTAAGTTGTCCGTGATTTTTCCCATTTTTCTCTCCTTACATTAAAATATTGACTGTGCTAACTTGCCTCAATAATTATTCCTGAGAGAAACTCTTGGCTAGCAATAAACCAAAGGCAGAGACCTCAATGAGTTTCTTTCTGGCTTCATTAGTGGTTCACCTGTTGAGCTGGGGAAAGCAATTTGATATCTGCATAGCACTTTCTAGTAGCTGCTTTGCAGGGACACCAGAAGAGGTCTATTCATCTTGCCTTAGCTCTGTCCATCCAGCCTAAGTTAGTCATCGATGTTCCCTCTACAGCTGGTGAGAAGAGACTCATCTCATCAATAAAGGCTGAATGACCTCAGAGAGAATTACATCTTGACTGAGAGACCTTGGGCAAGCAGCTTAGCCAATGGCTCCATTTAAAGAAAACATGACTCTTTTTTTTGTTCATTTTTGCCTAGCTCTGTATTATAATTAAAAGCAAACCCCTGTATGTGTCAAGAACTATAAACTTCAAAAATACATATAATGAAAGACTGTGCCTAACATTCACTGAGAATTTTGTGCTGACAGCAGCCACAGCACTAGGCCAAGAAAATCCCTGGTATGCTGTTGTCTCCTGTGATATTTATCAATGCTGGAATAACAGTTGTCACTTTTTGTCAGACTTGCTATCTTACCTCAGCATGAGACCTCCAGAAGCAGGCGAGAATCTCTGCATCCTTTGGGAAAACTTCATCCCTTTGTATCACAGAATCAGTCACAGAATCACAGAACGGTTTGGGTTGGAACAGACCTTAAAGACCATCCAGTTCCAACCCTCTGCCATGGGCTTCCACTAGACCGTGTTGCTCAAAGACCCATCCATCCTGGCCTTGAACACTTCCAGGGGTGGGGCATCCACAGCTTCCCTGGGCAACCTGTGCCACTGCCTCATCATCTTCTCCTTTGCTGGTGTTTCGCAAGCAGAAAAAGTGACACCAGAAACTCTCCCTTCAATTCGTCTCTTTCTAACTAAACACTGACACAAAAGCATCTTGAACTTACAAGATAGATTCAAAAGCAAAACTACTTAATTTTTTTTCTTTTCAACAGACTGAAGATAAGAAGCTCTGCAGGAAACACCAGGAGAATATACTTTTAATTTCAAACTGAAACATTTTACTTGCTCAGTATTTTTACATAAATTACTGCAAGGAAAGGTTAAATTTTAGTATTCATATTCTCAGGGGACATAAGCTGAATACACAAGGATTGGGCAGAACCTATATTTTATTATTATTTTAAGCACATGAGTATTGGTGATATCGACTATATTGTGGAATGTCAGCCAGTTAATGAAGTACTTTGTATTTTCAGTCATGTCTCTACATTAAGTAATTCACCCGAAGGCACAAGAAAAACAGGTTTCTGGAGAGTTTCTGAATTCTAATATAATAAAATGCGTTAAACTGTTTGGATAAAAAAATACTTTCATGAAGAGTCTTCAGTGTTTTTAATAGCCCAATCACCTAGGGCCAGCTATGAGTTATATAACAGCCTCTAAAGATGAAGTTTTCCAGTTACTAGGAAGACTAGGAGAGGCAGTGGCAATGGAATAGGACAGACGTATATTAACTGTAAGAAAATAAGGAAGGAAAAAAAATCTGACACTGAAGGTAACTAAAAAGCAAAACAACGAAGAAACAAACCATGTCCTTGCAAAGTGCAAACATCAATAAGAAGGAAAAGAGAACACATTTTAAAGTAAATAGATAGCAATAAATAGGAGCTTCTCAAGTCATATGAAAGGATGTTGCTGTGAAAGAATTAAAATAGAAAAAATTTTGTTAAGACTTAATGCTTAAAAAGTAAAAATTGAAAGCAAACACAATGCATCTTTGGCACGAAACACTTTTTTTTTCCAGATGAAAAGCACAATAAAGAAATGAAAGACAAAAGAGATTGAGAGAAGAAACACTGGAATGGGTTAAGAAATAATGTCAACTTCATCCTGGTTCTAAAGTGAATTATCTTTGGGCACCCCTCTGCTCCCTCAGCAGCATACCATCTTCTAAAAGGCCAGGACACAAATTCATACATGTCTTTGCCATTGAAAGAAGGTCTTGTTTTCTAAAAAAAGCTGTCAGGTAAGGGCAAAATGAGAGTTTTAGTGAACTCGAAGACAGGGAAGAAAACTTGGAAGAATCTGTAGCCCATACTTAACAGTTAAATGAGCAACTGCAAACACGACTCCTGTTGCAAAAAGAAAACCAACCCTTTCTTTGCATTCCCAACCAGACTTATTAATGAGTACCTTAATAAAACAGCAAAAAGTGGAAAGCACTGAACTTAAATTAATAAATTGTCACAGAAAAGTAATTCAGAATCTCCAGCATGAGGAATTAGCAGATCCACTTTTTCCATGCGTACATAAATATGACTAAGCACAGAAGGCTGTGTATGAACAACAAAAAACCAAGCAAGAGCTGCACTACAGGTGAAGCTTAAAGGACTACAGAAAAAAACTCCCAACCACACAACCTCATGTTTTCACATTTTGAATGAAAAGAAGAAAAGACTGGTTTTGAAAGGAAATCATGCTTTTCCCTGGACAACATTGACATTGACAACGACATATTCTTCAATGAAGAATGTACTAGTCAAGGAAATTTAAAGCCTGTTGACAGAAACAAGAGCTAAATTTGGCTGAATGAAAAAAATAAGTACTTAACATGAAACATTCATGAGAATGGGAATTGAGAAAGCTCAGGAGTCTGTAAGGAAACGGCAAATATACTCTTAGCAGACAGGGATGACTACATTAAACACAAGCGAATCTGCAGGAAAACATTAAGAAAACATATCCATAACTTGTTTCATGCATAGATTCATAGTGAGTGCTGACTATTTCAGAGAAAGCCAAAAAAAAAAAAAATTAGAATTCTTCTTTATATAAAATATTCGGTGTTGCATGGGTTTCACTATGTAACTCTACTAGGAAAGTGATCTTTAAATTTAACAGAGGAATTAAAATATAACCTTTTGTGTCTTACGGGAAGCCTACAAAGTTTTGACTTTACAAGAACATTTGTAATCCCTGGTGCTTCAGCTGTGGCATCTGACAAGCCCCAGAAATATCTGTTGGTGCTGAGGCAATGTCCATGAACACAGGGACTAGAGTTAATTTGCAGAGGAGTGGAAGCTGTGGTGAGGACAGCTCAGGCAAACAGAAAGGAAATTCTGTGAGATGAGAAAATAAATTGAAAGTTAATCAGGGAGATTTTTTTAACCACCCTTTCCATTTTAAATATGCTTTAGGGATTTTTACTTGAAGACATTGTGAAACTTGCAATGAAATGATAAACTTAAAGGCTTTTCTCCAACAATGTAAAAATAAAAGCAGTATATTCTAAATAATATGCAGCAAATAGAGGCACAAAAGCTGTACCTAAGGTAAATGTCTTGCATGGCCAGACAAGTGGGTACTATCTTGGCACTGGT
Organism: Lycocorax pyrrhopterus obiensis; assembly: GCA_014706295.1. Taxonomy (NCBI): domain Eukaryota; kingdom Metazoa; phylum Chordata; class Aves; order Passeriformes; family Paradisaeidae; genus Lycocorax; species Lycocorax pyrrhopterus. Next base: position 84,240,306 of record JACSVZ010000001.1, read on the forward strand.
GCATTTGTCCGAAGGGTACCAAACTGTATTTATCAGATCAAAAGAAAGGCAGCAAATACCAATCTCAAAATGTAACCCTGTACATTAACTCCTGACATAGCTTGGAGCACTCAAGGATTAGTTTTGAGCACAACAAATACCATTTGGTGCACTACATGAAATTGTGTATCGTGGCCACGTAACCCTGTAAAACATCTTCACTAACACAGAAATCTCTGCAACAAAGAGCCAATTTCTTGCTGACTGAACTCTGGCACTTTTGTTGAAGCAAAACATGTTAAAACGACAAGAAGGGAGAAACAGTTTTGACAGCATCATCTGTCATGCCATCCCTGGAAACATTCAAGGCCAGATTGGATGGGGCTCTGAGCAATCTGATTTAGTTGAAGATGTCCCTGATCATGGGTGGAGGTTTGGAACTAGCTGGCCTTTAAAGGTCCCTTCCAACTGAAGTTATTCTATGATCCGGCTAACCTCTCTTCAATGGGCACTTCATGAACAAGTAAGGGAGGCATAGGCCTGCCATTTAATCAGCTAGAGAAAACAATTTACTGTTCTCCAGCTCAGTAAAAAAACTTTATGTGCAAATAAGAAAACAGTAGAGTTGGAGATGCCACTGTAAAAAGAGGGGTAAAATAAGGAGCCTTTAATATTGCTATTTGAAAGAGTCTCTTGTGTAGGAGAACTCTGGTGCATTATCAACTATTACCAATAAATTGGAATTGGAAATAAAAATTTCCCTAGTTTTGGAACAATGCTTCTTCTCTCGTGGTGTCAAGCAAAACAAAAAGGCTCAAATATAAGGGGAAAAATATATTATCATAATGTTGAGCTTTGTTATTTCTATTCTCAGTCTTTCTCAATTTTCCTAACTTAAAAAAATGGACCAAGCTTCTCAACAAAATTCACTCACTGAACTTCAGCAGGACAATCTACGAAACATACCTCTTAACTTTTTTTTTGTTTGCTTTTATTCATCTTTATAGTGGTGGTGTTTTCTGCCTGAGGACAAGGAGAGGATTTTTCACCCCCCCGATGAGTAGGACAGTACTCAGGGCAAGTATCACAATGTGCTTGTCCTGGTCTTTCTCCTCTCCCTAAGCTGCTGGCCACTGTTGGAAACTGGATCCTCAGGAAATGGGCCTTTGGTCAGATCCAGCTTGGCCATTCCGAGATTATGTTCTGTTCTTTAATGCACATGCATGAAATATGACTCTAATATCTCGCATTCTTTGGCGATTGGATACAGTGGCTTCCAAGTGAAAGCCAACTGCTGTAATGCAACTTTATCCAAGCAATTAAGCTACATTCCTTTTTAACAGCTGGGGAAAGGGAGCTTTAATAGGGCTAGTCATGTTTCAAAGTATAGAAGTAACCTAGACAAAGATGAATAAATAAAATTTTTATCTTTTTCTTTTGTATTTTCTACCTACCTAATTCCCACAGCAGCTGGAAAGGTTAAATGTCTGAATCAGGAATCTATGTGACTGTTGTACCAGAAGAGGAGACAAATGTTTGTACTCTGAGGCAGGAACAGGGAATAAAAAAGGGGTAAGTGCTAAAAAATATCCATCACTTCAGAGACCTTCAGAAGTGACTCCTGGATTTTTCAGCTGATATTTTCAAAAAAGAAAATCTCATGCATCTGTAGCTCAGGCAAATGTGTAAGACAAGGGGTATTTTTTCATAAAACCTGGGGCTGCTTATAAAAGTTAGGTCTATTCTATTGTACTATGGAGCCTCCAGAATCAGGAGCAAAAGAATGAAAAAAATTTAGTATCAGAGCTGCCAGGAGTTACTTAGGTGCTGTTCTGCAAATATTCTCTTAGCTAATGCCTGCAAAGAGACACTGCCTCTCACAGTGTCTCTCCCTCTCACACTCTTTCTGTACCTAAAGCTCAGCTACTCACCTCACAACAGGTGCCGAGCAGCAGCAGCCCACTCAGAAAGAGACAAAGCACAGATTCTTTCACTGTAATAACTTTTTAACCTCTTCAGCATCAGCTGCTCTAATCAAACCCTAATCAATGAATGTTTTCCCTGTATGCAAGCTGTTAAGAGAGCTGCTTAATTGGCTCGCCTGAAAGATTTAAATCACATGAAACTTCCAATTGGTTTAACAGTTTTCCAGGGACTGTTGTGAGGCAGTAGCTGCAGAGGTACTGCAATGCAGCACAGCTCAGCTTGCAGACCACTGACACAGAATATTTTGCAAAAATCTTAAGGCTGCACTTTACCTTTTCACACTGCTGTGGGGGAAAGGAATGTGAGCATTTGAGACTAAAATGTGCAATAAAGCTTTTTAGCAGCTTTACTAGGAGACTAGTACTCTGGTCCTACTCCCAAGCCGTGTCTTTCAGGACAAATTGTCACTATTTCAAACAAAGTTCCCTTTTCTTTAAAAATATATTTTAGCTTAACTGACAAAATGTTGTTTTTTTCTTAACTCTTTCCATACTAGGCTGTAACTTGCAACTTTTGCCATTAGAAATCAAAATCTGTCCTGAATAAAAACCTGTAAGTGTAAAATGTGTTTCCCTGTGTGGTATTTATTCTACTGGTTTTAATTTCTACTTAATTGTTTAATAGGGACATACTGTTCCATCCTAAGATTTTTTTCCAGGCTCAGGTTTTTATTTTGCATTTACTTCATATTTGTGCAATATTTTAAAAGAGATCTGAGAGTTGTTAAGCTGGGAGGAAAGTTAAAATGCTTTTGATTAATAAAAATTGGAGTGCAAAGCTAAATATAAGTGATTGGTTATTCTTCTAATTTTGTTCTAAGTAGCTTTTGGTCCCTAAATTATCTTTAATTTCGTATCAATCATGTGCAGAAGATGTGAGCTTCACAAGAATATGAAAGGTTATCTTTCCGAAGCCTGCAGGGACTAGTAAGTGTGGACTGAATACATCAACAAACCTCCATACGAACCACATTCACAATGACTATTAAGACATCATGATGCTAAACATTATTTGACCTCCATTTACACAATACATGTGTACATAACATGCAGTACACAGGTCATTTTCAGGTTTTAAAATAAAAGCAAGGAATCACGCAAAAAGCCCAGAATTACGGCTGCTGTTCCTAAAGACGTACTTCTACTGCTGAGCTCTGATTTTTTTAATTTCTGTGATTTGTTTTGCTCTTGCTCTTAATATTCTTTCCATAATTTTGCACACAGAACTCACATTTCTGTTTAGATTTTCACAGCACTTTGTCTCTCTATTTCTCAGAGAGATGAGAGAAATAAAGGTGGTGAGTGTAAATGAGGAAAGCAGGAACTGAAGAGCAGAAGAACTGAGGAGTTTGTTCTCCATTAATACTACCCCTTGTATTTCCATTCAACAACTATGCATGAAATCATTGTTTGTATCTTCTATTTTCCCTTTGTTCACAGTATCTGTGTTCTTTTCCAGCATTTTCATCAAGACCACTTTCATCTGAGGGATGGGCAGTGTGGTTCAGCTGAGCACCATCACCAACCACAGATCTGACAGCATTCAAAAAAATGTTGTGGTGCTACTCTGTTTTATCTGAGCTCATCTCTGCATTTGTGTATTCCAAACAGGATGACAAAAAAAAGCACCACAATATTGATGGGAAAAGCTATTCAAATTGATGGCAAGCACTAGAGGATTTTTTTGGTAGGAGTTACCATTCTTATGAGATTTGTTGCCAAGTCTCTAAACATAAATGTGAAGGAAGGTCATATGAGGCTTAGAATGGGATTCTGTTTGAAACAAGGAAAGGGACATTTAAACTTTGAAAGCTGTTTCTATAGTATTCACCTAATTTTCTTTCCACAACATAGCATATTATTTATTTTTTGAGAAAATACCAAGATACGTGTACTGTAAGCTTTTCTTTACTGCATAAAAGTAAGCTTTTTCTACTCACAATTTTAATTGCTAATCATCAGCTGGCTTATTGTATTGATTGGTGTTTATACCATTGTCACTCAATACCCAAAATATCAATAGCTAAAGGTTTCATGGAATGTTTTTTGTTTGCAACATCTAATGGCTTAATAATCTGGAAAATATTAAAAAAATGTACTGGTTAACATTTGTAGTGGCTATTCTTGGATCTCCCCAGAAAAACCTGAAGCTTTAGTAACAACTCAGAACTTCCAGTATGAAAATGGAAGAAGAAAGCTACAAGCCAACTTAACTTACGTACTTTACTAGATTTGGAAGCATTTTAAAGTGAGAAGCTCCTGAGGGAAGCACGGTTGTACAGTTTTAGGACTATTTTATGGCTATGTTCCAATAAATGCAACAAGATAAGATACAGTAAATAAGAAATCAGGTATAAATTTCAAATAAAGGACAAAAAGAGTTCTGCAATAACTTTAGAATAAAAGAAGTATTTATGCTCATATAGAGTGTGTTTGTCTTTCTGTGTGACCCGTAAATTTTTAAATAATTCTCTGTGAAGGTTGCTTTTAAAATTTCTTTCATCTTTCTTTGCTGTTAGGCATTTCTCAGGAAAGAAATATTTCATTTCACATCTGATTTATGCAGTCTGAATTAACCAGCATCTCATATTAAAATTAAATACTTCAGCAGTAACACAACACATGCTGGACAAGTACAGACTACCCTCACTACTTTTGAAGATTCAATCATTTACTATAAAAACGCAAACTTTTGGGCCCTGTTCTTCACAAGCTTCACTCTCTGTGCTGTGTTTTGAGCTATTTGGCTGAAACAGAAAACTGGCTTTGCTTCACTGACAAGAAGTCACACAGTTGGGACTAGTCTGCCCTCAACAGGGTTTTTGGTGAATGGAGCAATGACATAGGAAAAATGGAATAAATATGCAATATAATACTTAATGGATTTCATTAGCATCATTTGAGTTGCATGTTCACCAAAACTGAATTTGACACAGTACCGAGCTGCTACAATGTAGGGTAGAAGTATGCCAACTAAAAGTTCGATTATAATAGGAGAAAGCTGTCAAGCGATGTGTATTTTTGTGTATTAACAATGGCACGGAACAACTGTGACATGCCAGTGATTGCTACAAGTACCCAGACGCCATGGTGATAATTGCAGTGTAAAATCACCAGACAGCAAACAAGACTGCTGGAACTAATAGGAACATGGTTTCATTCAGAACCCAGTGCAGATCTCTATCTGTAATGGAATTGCTTTTCAATACTTCTTCTTTGAAATAACTCTGATTATTACTCATGCATTTTTGTATTAATATGTTCCATTTATTTAACTAAAGAAAGATAGTTTCAATTTCATTTGCTCTCATCTGCCCATTTCTTAGTATGGCCTAATTTATTCTGTTTGGTGACTCAAGGGCAGATAAACTAATAAATGGATACTTGATTCCAGATCTGAAGCACAATTGTACATTTGACTAAAATAGAAACTGTTTTTCTCTTTGTGTGCTATCATCAGGATCCAAAGAAATGAAGGAAAGTATCATATTGGATAAATTCTGACAGTAGTAATTCATCTTCTCTAAAAAAACCAAAAAAAGGACTGATCATGTCATTAGAGCTAATGTTTCACCTGAGACCTACATATCTCCCAGGATGAGCACAACCAGGCAGAACCAACTTGTGAATTGAGATAGAACTGCTTCCTGAAAAACAACACAGTGTCAGCAAGTCTTCACAGACGTGTACTTGCTGAATTAATCTGGCAAAGACTTTCAAAGTAACAACTACTGCAGAGGAAAACCACCCCGAGTTCCAATCAGAAGGTAATATTCCTCTCACAAATTCCTTGAGAACCTCAGATAGTCATTTGGGTCACTGCTTATGGACAGAAAGAAGGAGTTCTGCCCTTTAATTCTGAACGCCAAATCAATCAGTGCCTACTTCTGCCCATTGAAACTAGCTTAACCTCTAGAAAGCTAAATATTAGCAAAATTTGAATGAGATGCATCCCACTTTAAATGTCTTACATTTTGCTGAATTTCCTGCTGATGCTTTTATTTAGAAAGCTGTCATTTTCTCTAATAAGTAGTTTTTATCCACGCCTAATTGCCCTGAAGGTACAAGGACACCGTCATCCAAAAGTAATAATGGGAAGCTCTACACATTCTGCAGGAAGCATTTATCTTTGTCTAATTCTAATCTGACTGTTTGAAGCAATGTCAGATCTTCCTGGCATTTCTGTTGTCTCTTAACCTGTTTTTCACACTACCTATTTCCAGGAAGAGACTAGAAAAGAACATAAAATGAGTGCTAATGACAATAAAATGATTAACTAAGTGTTGATTACTGTCTTATTATATGCACACTTAAAGAGAGCTCTTATAGTTTCATAAAATGCTTCTAAAAGCCAAGTCTGTGACAAAAATACAGCCATTTCCTTGGGACAGAATTGTCACTTTAATTCTCATTCCAGATAACTGCTGATGATAGCTGGGAAACTCGCTATCTACAGCAGCCTCATCCTGTTAAATGAGTGGCTCCAAAGCACTTCTCTTTTGCCATCTGCCTTTCAGGTGGCTCTTTCACTTACCCTCCGGCTGGTATTGTGCTATGATTGTTACCGTCTGCCCCGCTCCTTTGAGCGCAGCCGCAGCCTGCTCATGGGTAGCGCCTCGGAGATCGATGCCGTTCACCTGCGCGGGGAACGAAGACAACAACACGTATGAGGGGTTTGGCTTCAGACAGGGAGACAGAAGTGGGGTTCTACTGTAAATATCCAATGGATGTAAAGGTCAGATTGTCCAGATGCAGAAGCGAAAGTACAAAATCAAACAGGCTGAGAGGAAATTTCCTATGACCGGCCAAGAGGATACACACCAGTACCACTCACCCCACAGTTTGACTGTGCTTATCCATGCAGATTCTCTGACCACTATTTTTGGGTGTTTCCTGCTCTACTGAGTTTACATTTTTGGTTATCTCTTCATCAAGCAATATCACTTAATACATTAAATTCAAAAGAGAAATTTTCTGTAATGCTAGAAGGTCACTGTAGAATACTGCAAGTAAGGAAACTGCTCCTTCAGACAAACTCTGCAGGCCCAGTCAGTAGCATCAGGAAACCCAGAGATACGTACAGCATTATGGATGCTGAAAAAGCTTCAGCAGAGAATTCCTTCAGCTCTCTGCAGCATTTTCGTGAGAGTTCTGTCTTTCCCATGCAAGTAACTCAAAAAAATGTTACAGTTTTGTAAACTTCTTGCAGCTGCAGGTTGTTTTGCAGAATTGTTATGGTTCTAACTAGAGAAACATTCAGAGATGGGTGTCTTAGAACTTGACCAATCCCCTTAGGGGGTGAATGGCAAAAACCAATTACCTTATGCCACTTAATACACTTTGCGAACCAACATATAAAAGCCTTCTGAGAGTTCATTAAAGCGCTTCCATCTATCCCTGAACCTGGACTTCATGTCGTTTCTCTACTCGTCCGTGAGGAAAACAGTGACAGAGCATGTCTAGCAAAAGCTGCTTGTTGCAGAACTTTCAGAGCAAAAACCCCATCTACTGTCTTCTGTTCATGCAATCCCTCCGACCATTGCCTGGAGATATCCCGTATCCTGCACACGACAGCAATGGAGTTGCTATCAGACACAGCTTCCTCAACTCTGCCTCTTCAACATCCACAGATCTTTCCATAGCGTTTCTTTTTCTTAATCATTTTTGGCTGCACAAGAAATGGAAGAGGAACAGAGTTGAACAAAGTAGGAAGTCCACCCCTAAAACTCAGGGACAGTTCCAGAACTCTTTTGATTTTTATTTGTGATACATGTTTTGTCAGCAGTATACCAAAGAAGAGACAGAATTCACATACAGATTTATTAACTGCTCCAGTAACTTGAATCCTGCTTTCCAGTGGGAGCATTACTGTCTGGGTGTACTGAAATATGTGAGATTTCTTTTATTTATGTACTTATGTTTGCATGCATGGATGTATTTGTATATTTATGTATTTATCTGTCTTTCCTTCCACTTCTACAGGTTTCCACTTTATAATATTTTAGTGAAGAACAGGGAACTTTTGACATGTAGCAACCTCAGCAGGACAGAAATCCTTTTCTGACTGCTGAAGAAAAGAAAAAGAAGGGAAATAAAGGGCAGGGAGAGGAAAGTGAACCATGCTATAACAAGCAAACAGGCTGAAACACTAGACCCAAATTCTCAGCTATAGCAAATATTTGTGTTTATGTTTACCAAGTACTACTGCAAGATGGCTAAGCACATATTGAAAAGATGGGGGATTTTAATTTAAATTTTAACAACTTTTTAAGAATTACAAAAATAAATTTGATTCCATAGAACTTTTTAAGTAGTAGCTATTGTGTTTGTTATGAATACATTTATTTAGGTCAATAATGTTTAGAAACTGGCCCATCTTAACTTGCTGTCTTTCATCAAATTTTAGAGAATGTGATGTTTTGAGAACATAATTATTATTTACCATGGAATCACAGAGTCATAGAATAGTTTGGGTTGGAAGGGAACTCTAAAGCCCCTCTGCAATGAACAGGGACATCTTCAACTAGACCATGTGGCTCAGAGTTCTGTCCATCCTGACCCTGAATGTTTCCAGGGATGGTGCACCCACCACCTCTCTGGGTAACCTGTGTCTGTGTCTCACCACCATCATAAAAAATTTCTTGCTTATTTGCATGACAAAATCTAGTCCTTACTAGTATGCAAACAACATTTAGACTATTACTCTTAGAAAAACTAATTTGTGATAGCAATAACATAAAGCCCAGGAGATACCACAGTTTCTGATCCAGAAGACTGCATGATGCTGCAGAACTGTTGACTGTACACAGAAATTATGAGCACAGGGCAAATATAGCATAATAAACTTCATAATTTAACACAGGAGTCCTCACTTGTCCCAGCTCCCTGTGATGTTATAATGGCTTGTGGAAGCTTTCAAAAAAAATGAGCCAAAGGTTCAAAAGCTTTCATTAAAGTCGTGCACAGAAACCTCTGGGAAACAGTCACTGAAATCCAGTCTAGGAATATAGGACCCTAGAGAGCAATAATTAAGTGCATTCTAAAAGAACAAAGGAGAGAACCAGAACTTTCAGTGCCATAAAAATCTAACATATTTTAATCTACAACAGTGAAAATACCTAAAGAGGGAGTTGATGTCAGCTAGGACTTTGCAACCTCTGTGGAGAATACCAGCTTCCTGTAAGGAACACAACTTAGGCCACTGTTGTAGAAAAAGAGGTGCTGTTCCCTACTTTTTCTCAGTGATGGTGTTATGACACTTGATGCTGCATTGCACTGAGCACAGATGTACCAGCACTACAATTACTCAATAACTCTGCACTATAGCCATGGTTTTGTGAAGTCTGAGCAGAATCCCTAAATTTAGGAAGCTCAGTGCCTATATCATGACATAAAGGAAACATCAGCCTTGATTCTGTGTCTGAAGAAGAAAACTTCGAAGCCAAGCAACCTTTCCTTTAATAGAGATCTTAGTTCTAATCTGTGTGCTTTTCCCTTTCATAACTGGAGTCCTTGAGAGAGTCCCACAAAAGAATAGGATGATCTGAAGAAAAGCTTAAAGGAAAATTCCGGGATTCCTGAGCTCCTGAACTGGGGAGATGGATATGGATGATGTCACCTGGTCAGCAGGTTCCAAGAAAAAAAAAACCAAAACAGTTTTGTTCAGGCTTAAGCTTGAAAACTGTAGACTATGAGAGGACACAAGCCTTTCTTAAGCTGTATAGGAAAACACTGTGGTTGTCTCTAAAGTCGTGCTAATATTAGGGAAGATTTAAATTTAATAATTTATAAATCCTGATAATCTCTCCATAGAAAAAAGGAGAGGATGTCTGAAAGAATAAGGAAATCACATGCTTATTCTCCTTCTCCTCTGAGAAACAACAGTTCTACATCTATGTGAGCTAATAAGTACAATCCTAATAAACGCATCAAGACTGTGAATGTAGGACAGGAATTTCACTGAAGTGAAGTTTGTACACAAACATTTTCACTTCTCCACAAAAAACCAAGAAGCCACTGAAATGGCAGCTGACTACTTTCTGCCCTTTGCGCCCTTGTTCTAGAAGAAATGATTGCCTAAGGTACAAACACAACACAATGTAGTGAATGGATTTCCCCGATACTAATTTCACTTTTCTGTTAGGATATAAGTGGAGATACACACTTGAGGAAGACTTAGAGGCCTGAGTGGCTGAAATCAAAAGAGCAAGGAAAAGAAATTTCAGAGAAAATAACACATAAATTTTATCTTCTGCAATTTTTATCAAGATGATAATCTAGCTAGGCAAATCAGATTAAGTAATGTTGAACAGGTAAATGACCTGACTACATTAAGTTGCCAAAACAGTGATCTCCTTCTTGAAGGTGCACAGCTGCAGAAAAAAAATCAAATAACCATTGCCAAATAGATAGGGAGAGGTCTGTTTGCATGTTATTTTACTCACCAACAGTGACAGAATCTCACTGTAGGATAATAGGTATTAACTTTAGAAATTATTTTTAATCTAGTCTGACTTTGTAAAGAACAAGAAGAGTAGATGTTAACTTGATTTCTGGGTATCATTTCCCCCTATTTAAAAGCAAATATAATCAACTCCCAAACCTTCTAGTTGAAAAACATCATGTAGCAGCATTAAATCTTGATGAAAGGCACCATTAGTTTATATGTTTTAATCAAATTTTTACCATCAGAGCAAAATGAAGAAGAATTTGGAAAGAATAAAATGAATAATACTCTGTCTCGTCTCTTCCTGCAAAACAGTATCTTAATATAATGTCTCATAATAATTGTGTGCAATGACATTTTTCCCAATATGATTTCATTGCAAATTGTTAAATCTGATTAAAATTACTGCTTTTAATTAATTGAACATAATTTTTGTGAATAATAATCAGTAAAAGAAAGTTAAAAAAATCACAAAAAGGTGCAAGTGTGTGCAGGAAAAATTAATAAATATCAAAGGTGTTTTGGTTGTTTGTTGTTTTTGTTTTTCTATAATAAATTGACTTGCTTCCTTTAGAAAGTATTATACAATAAGCAAAGTAGCTGTTCTGAGCTTGACTGCACAGCTCTGATATCCTGGCCCAGAATGAACTTGACTGCACAATATCTGATGCCTAACTTCAAAATGAATTTGACATAATGGAAATAAGAAGAGCCTGCAGCTTATACAGAAGTCTGTCTCTTCTGCATGCTGTGGCAAAAAGCTGCTCGAAAGCTTACAAACAAAGAGGAGTGCTGCAACAGAAGATTAGAGTTGAAAACTACAGTCAAAATTAAATTGAGATGGAGAAAAAATGCAACAATAGCTCACAGTAATTACTGGGCCTTTGCAGTGGTTGACTCAAAATAAAGCATGATCTACTTCATTTAATACTGAATCATAATTGAAGTGAAAGATCAGATTTACTTTTTGCACAGATGGAACTCTTCTAAAATTGGAAGAATTATATTCCCGCTAAAATATTTGAGTGGCCCATATTAGCACAAATTGATTGTGTTCTGAACAGACTTGTTGCAGTCTGGCTGTCTTGTAGAAAGTGAACATGACTTGTATGCAGGTCATTCAAACAGAAGGTAGCAGAATAATCTGGTTTATTTAGCCATCTCTTTCTTTAGGACACCTTATTTTGTGTTTGTACAGTGGTTAAATGAATACTTGGAACACCTTGTTGGATTGGAAAAGAAAGGAAAAACACATCCTTTCCCTGGGGAAGAAACATAAAGGATTTATTTTCATTTCTTCTTTAAGTTGTCACTGACATAGTACATGCTTTTATACGCTAAATTAAAAGGTGAAGGAAAGGCATTCTTTTACCACGGAACAAACAATAAAGCAGAGTTTTCAAGTTCTGTCTAAATTCTTTTCATAAAATAAGGGCTTTTGGAGCCTGAAAAAGCAAACAGAAGTCTGAATAATGACAGCTGTTTACAGCCAGAATTCCTATTGTTTGCATTAAGAGAGAATACAAAGAACCCTATTTATCTGCTGTAATTTTGCACATCAACTTAAATATTCTCAAGCATATTATCAAGAGATGAGAGGAAAGTTGGGCCATGTTCTCCAGCAGTCCTGCTTAGTCACTGGGAATGTAAAACAGGGAACATTGGGAAAAAAACCCATTAGGGATGATCTGCCATGAACACATCTGAAGAAGACCTTCCTCACAAGCAGGTGGAATAACCATTCTACACAACGGCCCCCACAACTCTTGATGACTGATAGAGCCCACCAAAAAGCACAACTCTAAGGAACCAGGGCGTGTCGCCAAAGTACAGCCTTTGAGCAGTTTTTGCAAAGCAAAGGCCACACATCCAGCCTGAGGCCAAGGCTCTGCTGGGTGCTGCTGGAGAAGGTGTGGAAGTAAAGCAGGCTCAGCATCACGGACAATCTGGGACATGGCTGTGGGGGTGGCACCCAGCAGGGGAAATGCTGATATGGGATAGTCTTCGCCTTGCTACTGAAGAAAAGGTTTACTAATAGAAAGAAAGAAGAAATGCACTGGGGAGTCTTCACTCTCCAGCTTAGCTTCTGCTATATTTTCAGGCTTGCTTTATTGTTGGGGTGCACTATGTGCTGGAAGAGAGATAGGCTCAGAGGGCCGGAGAGAGAGCCTCTTTCCTGGACCCGGAGGTGACCCTGGGAGTGCATCCAGGTCACCAGGGATGGGCTGAGAGAGGATTGTGGGTTTCTGGACAGTGTTGGACCTATGAGATGTGATAATTGTAGTTTGTGACCTTATAGGGTATTGTTTGTCTGTTACCATGACAAGTAATGTCTGTGCACTACCCCAGGTGATTGGGGGACACTGTGGTGAACATCTTTCCTGTTTATATGAGGTGATATCTTGTTGGGTGCTGGTATTTAGGAAATTCTGACTGTGCAATAAACGTCTTTGCACTTTTCCATCTTGTGTGCAAAGTCCATGCCCTTGTGTAATTACTGCACTTTATTGCTTTTCTCTCACTTTTCTCAATTCTGATCTTTTCTGAGGGTGCACTTTCTACTGTTTAGGTAGAGCTGCACAGAGAAGCACAGTGGTTTTCTCATCCTGAACTCCACTGAAAACATAGGATCATGTCCTGTCTGTTGTTCTCCATGCCCAGCATCCTCCTTCTCTCTTTTTATGGGCTAGCAATTTCAGTGACCTTTACAACTTTCCTTGTCTGGCTACCTTAGAGTTACAATTTTTGCCTCTAGTAAGCTGCTCTTTATGCTCTGATGAGCTGGACGTTCTAGAGGCAAACTCTTCTCTCTCTGGAAAACAGGAATCACCATGGGGGTATGAGCTGTATCATGCCTTTTTCTGCCAGGAACTTTAAGGAGGCAGCTAAGCCAAAAGAAAGAGATATCAAAGCTTATTTGAAGCAGAAAAAAAAATATTATGTTCTTGAAGAGGTGTTTTGCACACACTGCCTTTTACAGTAGGAACCAACAAGCTTTCTGACTCACCAGACCACATGAATCATTCCAAATGGCACCTGTTAAGCCTAGAACCACATCAAAGACTTATGTTTTAACCCAGACTGTACAGAAATTCTGATACAAGATCTGCTTCCCATGTGATTGTAGCTTTTATGAATGATGCCAGATTTGCAAACTTTGAGACTGAAGTAATTTCACTGAAGTGGCACCTTAAGAGCCATTTCCCCCTCAATCCCATCAGAATTCCTCAAAACTAGTTTAATAAATAAAACTAGTTTAAGAAGTAAATGACAGCTTATGCAAAGATCACAGAGGCTCCCTGGAGCCTGAATGGACATGAAACTTATTTTACTCAGATCACTGAATAGCAACCAGCTTGTTCAAGCACCAACCTGAACCGGAGGTGATTCAGCAACTACAAGGTGATCAAAGGCATTTTGTCATATTATTAAATGGTAAAGTTGAGACAAAGGAACACATACTTTTTGCATATTAGGCCAACTGGTATTACCAGTGAAAAATACGTAGAGGAGTACTATGCTAGCTAACAACACAGGCCAGTGTTTATCAACTGATTTAAAAATAAACAATATTTTTCATCAATTTTATACATGAAACATCCATCAAACAGAATTCTTAGTAAGAATATTAGTTACTGTTAAAATGGAGAGCTCATAATTAGCTCTTAAATTCAAATCTAGTCACTACTTTTTTATTTTCTCTCCTTCTGTGTGGTCAGTCAAAACCCCTTATATTCCTGCCACCACCTAATTTCATGGATCTCACTACAGTGTCATCTTTTCGAGCATTCACACATTCCCTCTCCTTTGCAGTTCCTGCTCTCTTTCTACTCTGAATTGGTAAAATATCAAATTGTCCCTCCTCCCTCCTACAGCTTTTTCTTTACACACAACGGTTACTTCCATTCACTTTCCTGCCTTTCTGACATATCCCTCTTTCTCTCTAATTCTGTTTTCAGCACTTGTATTTTCTTGTCTCCTGTTCTCCTCCTGGGTCATTTAGACATGCCCCTTTTGGTAACATTTATTCCATATACCTTGGTGTCCATATACTACTAAAAGGTATTTTTCCTTATGCAGTAACTGTTTCCTAAATTAACTCTCACATTTGCAAGCATAAGTGAATGGATATAACTAAACCAGCGTTGCTCAATTTTACTCATAATGCTGCAGAGTTTTTGCTTCTCATTTGAATTTCAAAGGATAGTATAAGCAGAAATAATGATTGAAATTCTCTTGCTTCTGAAATGAGGTAAAGGTTTCTTTTTTAACAAGTTCCTTATATCTCAAAGATGATAAGAACTTAATTTCAGCTGAAGCTAACAAGAAATAGGTACTTGGGAACTGAAATAAAAAAGCAAAACCATTTTAGAGGCTGCTTAGAGACAGAAGCGACGCTGAGCACTGAGTTAGTGATGAATTCAAAAACTGATATCCTTGCCTTGAGCTCTGCTTGATAGGTGTTTTCATATTTCCACATCACAGAGTATGGCACTGTGGCCTGTGAGAGGTGAGATGGCCATTGGCTGCTGCCATGGCAAATCCATACCGAACTCAACCCAGTGACCAGAAGGCAACATGTCAATGGCTGAATGGTATTGTCTTTCTGGAATGATGTAAGTAAATGCTCAATGCTCACATTTCATATTAAAACTCCCTGAAGCACAACATTCATAGTTTACTTGTGGCTCTACAGATGAGAATTATGACATAGACACTTTAAATAGACAAAGCTCCATACTCTCAAATAAACCATGTTTTTTATAACCAGTGGAAAGGAAATAGCTCATGTATTCTCTAAGTGATTTTCCTTTTGTTACTGTTCTGGTGGCTTGTTTGTTCAGATTCAGGGCATATCTATCTTGTTGTTTCAAAAAGATCTCAGAAAACTCTTCCAACAAACTACTGCAGATATCCCTCCAATACCCTCTTTAATGCATGGCCAATTTCTATTACTTTGCAGCTTGTGTCACAAGATAATTTTTTTAATCACTCAGAAACCCAAAACTGACTGGGCATTAGAGCAGAATGATTCCTGGAGACTAGTTAGTTTGAGCACAAGGCAAAAGTCCAGCCTGAGGCAAAGCTCTGAATGAATAAAGCTCAGGGATTTTCACCATTTTATCCAGCAGTAGCAGCTTGGCTTTCACTTTTTCACTGTGAGCCTGGCAGTGCGGCAACACTGAGGGGTGCAAACCTCATTACAAATCTTCAGTCTATCAGATGTGACATAATTCTGCTTGACAGTGTTACACCAAAATTTGCCAAGTCAGAATGTCTGAACTGAATGTGAACTCCTCCTTAAACTATAAGGAGCTGAAGAGCAAGTAGTCTGGCATGAGATCATTTCTACTCATTGAGGCAATAGTAAAATGAATGTTTTAGAGGCAACCGATGATTTCATCACAACAGAAATACACAGCCCCTGGTCTAGGCCAATTTACTAGCTGTGTATGACAGAACTGACAGGTCTGATAGTTAACACTCTTGGAGACAAAAAAGACATTATCTTATTCAACAGAACTGTTGGTATGATTTATTAGCTTCTGATCATGAGCTTGGAAATGTGAGAGTAAAGTTAGGAAACAGTTACTGCATCAAGACAATTCCAACGTATGTTATAGATTGCAGAAAGGTGAGAAATCCAGCTGGAAGACAAATTCCTAGATTAATGAGATGAAATTCTGCAGCAATATATGCAGCATTCCAGAATATGCTGGCAGTAATTTTTTTTTCCCTAGAACCTCCATTAAGCTTGTATTTTTGAAAGTAACCTATTTTATTCTGAAGTTCCAAAGTGGCAAGTCTATGAGCTTCTCTGGCAATACAACCCAGCTGCCCTGCTTACAAAATAAATGCCTCATATTTTGAGGCTGTATATGTCCAAGTTCTGCTTCCAGCCATCAGATTATATGTATCTACCAACAACACTGAAAAACAGTTTGCTACCAGCTCTCTTCTCCAAGATTGACTATTTCCAGATGGAAGTGTTAACAGGGATACAGTTCATACTTCATTATAATGCATTTTCACTGCCAAGGGGGATGCTAGGGTTTTCCTGACATGAGTTCTAAACTCCATGGCTTCATGGGAAAAGAGAGTTTGTTCTTTTCAGAGAGTCATTTCTTTAAATACATAAAAGACAGGCTTTTCAAAAGCATAAATCTGTGTTTGCACCCAGTTTCTCTTCACTAGGTTCCCAGTTGCCTTCTGTACCTTTAAATCTCTCTTCTTGTTTGGGGAAGTTGCATGGTTGTCTTGGTTTTGTGAAATGTTTTTGGCTCATCATGATGACAGCGAGTACTGAGCATATGTCTGCACGCATTGCGAGGGGTGAAACTGAGTTTATCTGGAAAACGCAGAGCACTGTGCACCCAGATGATCCCATATAAACATAAAGAGGTTGAGGACTCTTAGAGACCTTCTGCCATTTCAAACTCATCCTCAAATCCCAGAATTCCCAGTGTTGTCAACAATATCTGAACTTGTATCAAACAACTGTTTTGCCCTGGATCTTTCCATTAGATCTTGCCATGACAGCATCTTTGCTTTTCTCTGCTTTTCTCCAGTTTTTTTTGGAAGCTTATGACCTGCTACTCTATGAAGATGTTGATTGGTAGCTTACAGGGGCTGCAAGTTTGCAGCAAAATGACATTTATGGCTTCTTCTCCAGACCTGTGACTAATGTTCTTTAAGGAGGAAAATTACATTTCACAATTTATTCTTGAAAAATTCATCAGGATTATTACTCCTTCTTCTGTTGTTTTCTAAGTATCTGCTAACAGACTGATTATTTCTCCCAGAAGTTTTCCCTGAAAATTGGGCAACCTGTTCTATACTCCCAAACATTCCTTCAGTTCTTGAATAAAATTATGAACGGTCCGCATTGAATAGTTCCTTAACTATATGAGAATTAACTTCATCTGTTCACAACACCTAACTTGTCTAAGTTCTAATTTGACTTTGCCTAAGTCCACTTTAAAGACTTTTCTGTTTCTTCAATTGGATAATTGTGGATCCATCTTTTTTTTTAAAGACAAAACAACAAAAAAATGCACGGAAGGTTTGAACTCTCATGGTCTCACTTTTAAACAATCTTTTTTCCAGCTCTTTGGGAAATTAATTTATTGCTTGGTTTTCCATTTTCATCAAACATTTTCTTGATGCTTTTTCTAATTATTGAAAGTACAGCCCATTTTACATCTTGCCCTTCTGAACTTCCCCCCAAATTTTACTTAACATTTATACATTTTTAAGACTTGGGCTGTTATTACCACAGTGACCTACTCAGTTTTCACTTTTTCGATGTGGATTACTTGAGTTTCACAACAGTGACTGAACAGCAAACGGGTTTTGAAGCTCATGTTACTTCCTCATTCCCTTTCAGCACAAAATCGTAAAAACTGCCACTACACGATATGGTTACTCAAGGGCAAGTTGTGCTTCATTGTTTCATTCTCCCATTTTTAGGCCATTCTTCCTTACTGCTGAGAATAAAATCTAGAATTATCTGACTTATACTTGTTTTTCCATATTCTCCATCAAAAAGATTAATGAATGTTTGGTCTGTTTGGGTGGGATTTATTTCAATAACGGGAAGTTACGCCAAATTCTCTGTAATCTGTCAAAACAAATATAAACATTTACAGCAAAATGGTGATCTGACTCATGGAAAATGTCTGCTTTAGGGCAAGGTAAGTTGTATTCAGAACTTTTCTGTTAGCTACAGAAGGGGCCTAAAGGGTTATATACTCTGTGCTTCCCAACATGAGCAAAGCCTGAATTTAGATTATTCCACTACATACTTCTAAGCAGCTTAATCTACCTGTCCTTCTAGTTGGTGTCATCCCATTAACATATGACAATGCCTGTGCTCTCAGCTCCTTTCCTCTCCAGAGGTTTTCTTTTTACAGATCTGTCCCATATATCACCTACCATTCAGTATTGATCCTTTGTTTAGCAACACATTCTTGCTTGATTTTCAAACAAATTCTACTTTAAGAGAGTCCAGTCAGGTGCACTGATCTACCCATTTAAAACACTGCTCTGATCATATATTAACATTTTCAATATACACCAAACAGTGCTCTATTCATAACTACAAAGCAAATTTACATAGTAAACATACTGACTAAATAGGATCAATGTTAAAAATGTTACAGAAGCCTATAGGAAATTGAAGCTAAAGGCCACAGAATTTATAGACAGTCCCATGCCTGAGGACAGTCATACACCACTCCACCACGGGGAAGAAAGCATCCTAAGGATATGGTCAGTGCCTCTGCAAACAATTCCTGTAGGGCAAATGGAATATCTGTTACAATCCTGACACTATTACACAAGAGGGACAAACTGATGATCCAAGGAGAAAAGATACCAGGCCCTATAGAGATGTTTCAGACATTTTCCAAGACAGCTGCATTTCAGAAAAAAGAAAATCTGAGAAGGAAAACCAAATGGTATTTGCCATTTATCTTAGTTTTGTAACTAGGTAACAAGATGCACTATTTGCCCTAAGCAGTTTTACTGCTCTTACCATGAGAAAAAAAATCATTTTAAATTAGAAAGCTGAAAGCTTCTCTGTACCAAAGTAAGAGAAGTCAGTCTGAAGGTCAAATATAATTGTAGCAAATATAAAGCATAAATATTTGCTATAAGTAAGCACAGAGTCCTTACATTCTATCCTGCTCTATATGGACACTTTTGGAGTAGAAATTGAAGAACACTCTTTTTTCAAATGCACATTGTATTTTTGGCTACAGGTGTGAGTGAGAAGGTGGGTAGGAGCTGTGTGGGAGGAACCAAGTACAAAGAAATGTTTAAAATGTTCATAAGGCATAGCAAATGTCTCACAAGAAAACAACAGCAGGACGATGCACTGACACAAGACAAAATCTGATCAATATAAGAGATGACCTTCCCTCTGCAAGGAAGAGCCTTGTATAAAACACCAGACACAATACTAAAGTGAGATGCTCAAATACTGGTGCTGCAAACTAGGTTTATATAGTGCCATGCACCAGTGACAGAAAACCCCACAGAGTATTTCCACCAGCCCCTTCCCAATCCATAGTTATTTCATTCTCAGAAAGTAGCATGGGAAAAAAGATAGTGTCTTTCCCCATATATGAATATATGCTGATACTACACCAGATCGACAGGAAAATCACACAGAATGCTTAGGTTAACTTCATTCACCTGATTCAGGTTAGATGAGAAAGGAAATGCAAGTTACGAGAGTACTACGTGCCCCTTTGCAGTGCAGCCTGTTCTTTGTCTACTCTTTCCTGCTGCTGTTGAGCAATCGCCCTTCAGGAAAGTTGTTTTATTCCCTTGAGGTAACCTGTGGATGCACTGCCTGGGAACAAACATCTCACTCCAGAGCAAGCAGTTCACTTTTTCTCTTGATTCTACTTTCAGGCTCCAAGTCACGCTGCATCCAGCCATTGTGAACGTGAAGCATTTCTACAGGAAAATGAAATAAAACTGATACTGCCTTTATGCTTCACGATTTTATGTTACTTTTATTTGTAATTAAGGAAGCACGATGTTAACTGAAAAAGCAAATACATATGAAAAGGGCAAACCAACATGAAATGTGAGACTCAGTTTAAGACACCTAAATATAGATATGAATGCATGTGGTGTTTAAGCTTAAAAGTCTATACAGATAATAAAGCTTACAGAGAAATTCAGCCTGCTCTACACAGCTCACAGTGGGCCAGCTGAACTGTTCTCTCGCCCCCTTTGACATTAATGGCAACCAGACACCCAGCAAACATGTAGAAGTCTAAATGTAAGTATCTTAATCTGAGGTTTAACCTTGTCCAAGGACATAAACTTAAGTAACTTCAAAAGTTAAGATTCAAATGCAAATACTTGCTCTTAACTCCTTATGCCTATGCATTCACTGTAATTCTTTCATTTGCATACAACTTCAACTTGATGCAGACTTACGGAAAATTATAAAACTGTTTGAAAAGAAATGTCAGCATAGGAACTCAAGGAGCAATATGCACTAACTATTTCTGTGAAATTGTGAATCTGAATTTTGTTGCTAAACTTGTATGTCTAAACTAATTCTCTGTGTTTTAGGTCCCGCACCTATTGAAAAAAAATTGCCTACTTGGCACTGAAAATGCTTTGAAGCATTCAGAATAGGACATCTAAAAGAAAGATTTATGTTTTATCAAGATTTTGATTTGAGATTGTAATGCAAAAAACAATGTGGCCATTTTACTTTGAAAAGGACTGTCCTGCTTCTCCTGCCTCCCCAGGAATTTCCCCTAAAAATTGCAATCAATTCACTATGTACACCTCTCCTAAAATGATAAGATGTGTACTGCTTTCTGTCAGGGTGTATGCACAATGGGTGGCCATTTTAGGTATATGGCCCATGGAAATAATTTGTTCTAATACAGGTGGTTTTGACTAACCAACACTGGGTTCCCATTGCTTTTTTAATAGGAAAAATATCCCTTAGCATTGGAAGTGCAACTTAAAACTGCAAGAATAGCATCAAGGAACATTACATTTTATTTTTATTGAAGACTGCATTTTCCTAACAGATGGAGAACTTGGGGTTAGATCTGAGTTCAAACAGCCTCTAAACGTGGCCCAGACCTCTAAAATGATTTTAAACAAATCATTAAACACACTGGCACCTCATTTCTGCTAAAGTGGAAATAATTCTTCCGTTGATATTCTGAACTGTTTCCTTTGGCCTATAAGTATCTGAGACAAAAATTAATCTCGGTGCACACAGCATGTAGTAAATCAAGCATTATTGTCAATAAGAATTCAAAACGCTATTGATAATAGTTATGGCATACTTAGTAAGGGGAAAATAGCACAGGGAGGGATATATTCTAGTACAGTGATGAACTTACATGGGTGATGCATGTGTTACTTCATTTTAAAGGCATTCAGAAATGAGAATGTTTAGTTGTGTGGCGATTCAAAAGAGTATAATGAATTACAGCCAGAAGAAACCAGCATTTTAAGAAAACCCCTTCGGGAGGAACCCCATCTTCTCATGAATGCAACACAAAAATTCATTTGTGGGCTATTTGAAATGCTTTACTATCTGACACAGAAGATTTTCCATGATACTTCAATTGACCTTCAAGATTCAGATAGGATTCATTTGTTCTCTCTGCACAGAAGCATTGGGAGTATCAGCCTCCTTTCTGAGATAATTTTCAAACATTTCCAATTAACTGAAAACAGAAAAAACCCTCAGTAACCCATGCTGTAAGGTTTCAGCCAGTTTCCAAAGCAAGACCGCTGTCATTACTGATCCTGCGCCGCCACCTGGTGGCGTCTGGGAAAAATAAATCCAAATTTCACTCCTCCATGGGGTCAAGGCTGCGGCACCATCTTTCCCAGTGCTTCCGGAGGGCTGTAGGGTTGGACCCCTTCCCCTCACATCCGGACAATCAGGCAGAAGGAGAGGCAGAGATTATGGAATTTGTCCAAGCCTTGTGGGCTGACTCTGGAACTATGTATACATCCAGTGTATCACTCCAAGGAATGGCATGTGAAGGCAAAGCCTTGCTGGGTCTCGCTGGTGGATTTGCAGCCCATTTTAGGTATTTTTAAAGGCACTTTCCCAAAAGTGAGAATACACACCTCTCCACCAGTCAACATTGCCATATTCACAGCAATTCTCCTATGAATTAGGAGAGTGCATGTGTTCCTCACTGTCCACCTGGAGACTGAGGCTTAGGAACATGAAGCACCCTGCCTATGGTCAGACAGGAGGACACCAGCTAAATTGATTAAATTGATCAAATTGATTAAATTGAATCGTAGAACCATTTGGGTTGGAAGGGACCTTTAAAGGTCATCTCCCTTGCAATGGGCAGGGACAACAAAAGCAATGAAAGAAGTAGCATTCTGAAAGATAATAAATATTTGAGGGATAGGCCAGAAAGCAGGTCACAGCAAGTTTTACAAACATCTAAAATATCACGGTCGAAGAATTCTTGTGGCTTCATTGTAATTCTGCAATACGAATCTTACAAGAAATTAAATCCAGTTCTCTAAATCACTTACTATGCTTCCTGTCTGTAAGAAATTTAACCTAGCTTCAGCTGATTAGAAATAGCAGCTTTGAGGGTACTATTTGTTCTTGCAAATCAGATTTGCCATGTTTTGAGAAACAAATGGGAAAAGTATTTCTGTAGGGAAATAAGTGTTTCTCAGGGATGAGATAAGAAGGAACAGAGATTTTTTTGCAGTCCTTATGAAATTACGGTGTCTGGGACCCTTCACTAGACAATGGTACAAGATTAATGAGCTCTGTCCATGAAACTCGTTTTGTTTGAACATGGAAAAATGGATCCATAATAGTTATTTGTGACTAAATAAGTAACAAGGGTCTGACCGGGTGATTGCCTGGGGATATGTACGCAGTCTAATTTAGTAATAATTTCCATCCCTCTCTGCTCAATGAACAAATAAACAACTCTTGCATGACAAGTAAATGCTGATGCAACACTCGTAACATTAATTAGAACTTATGGAAAACATCACTACAAAACAGACAAAATTAGAGTTAAAAATTCTACTGTGGCTGTACCATATAGTTCTAAATATATCCTGCTTAAAAATAAAATAAAATGGACTTTTAACTTTGTATTTGAGCTCCTGGATTTTTGAATACAATATACGGTGAAGGGCTTTGATCTCTGTTAGTTAGCCCTATTTTGCTGCATCTAACCAAAGAAAAATAAATTGCATAATTGTCCCAAAGAAATTTCCACTTCTATTCTTTGGGTTTCTTGTCTGTGCTCTTCTCGGCACAGGCCTTTTACTTCCTTATCTCTTCATAAGGATAACTTTACAAGAGTCTATTTTGATTTTCTTGCAGTTTCCTAGAAACTTTCTACTTGGAGAGGTCTTCAAGGCACTGTTGGGAGGAAAGGGTTAAAAGCAGAAGAGTGGAGAGGAGGATGGGAGACTCCAAGAGACCTTGCAGGTGGGAATGCCAAGGACTGGAGAATACCAGCATGGGAAACCCTATATACTCTCCCCACTGCTGTCTATCCTCTGTTTCTCTGTTTTGATAAGTCGAATTTCTGTGTAGAGATAACATTGGCGTTTTGAGGGACTTGGAGAAACTCTCAGGGACATGCATGAGCTCCCTGTTTTGGGAGAGAGAAGATCAGAGCTCAGAGGTCATAAAAAGCACAGAGATCACAGCATGGTGGTAAACTCCACATGTGTGGGCTGTGACAAATGGCTGCAAACAGCGGCCCCACTGCCCCTCAGGATGGACTGAGCCTGAGAGTTCCTGCATTCCCACTCCTGTGTCTCTGCCCGGGTGTTGCTTTGGGATCCTCCGGTTAGCGAGGTAATGAAATACATTTACTCTTTGCATTTCAGCTGTAGTCTTCTGGTTGTTCTGCCCGCTTGCCTGTGTCAACTCCCACAGCACCTGAATACCCTTTACTTGCTCTTTCTCATTTTTTCTTACAGCACTTACAGCACTTTTAAGGAACAGGCCTAGATCAAATACACTGTTGTGATCCTCACAATGTCAGGTTACTGCCTCCCTTTGGTGATAACTTAACCAGATTTTCTATACGTTGCAAAACACCTCCAGCCACCTCTTTACAAAACTTTGGCAGGTGGAAGGTAAATTCACTTTTCATAGAATAGGCCAAGACAATCCTTAGCAATGTAGGAAAACCATATCCAGCTTTCTTGTGGATTTGAACACTGACCAGGAAAGTGCTGCATAACTACATCACAAACCATCCCATCTGAAGCCATCCTCCACCCTTAACTAAATTACAGCCAGGGATGCAGGATTAACAGGGATAGAAAACACAACAGTGGGAGGCAGTGTGATACTGCAGGCCATCATTTATCTGGGGTAAATAATTCCCGTGTTTCAGCCCTTTGCCTTATGGCTGTTGATGTGCTTTGCATGAAACAGTGACATCTGTATCAATTTGGGATAGTTTCTTTTTTTTTTTTTTTCTGTAAGCAATGTGAATAATGTCAATGGATGTTTAACTACATTTTCAAGGCTTTCATTGTCATTCAAAATCCTTTATATTCAGATTGTTTCAGTCAGATGTTTGATTACTTGACAGAGCCTAAAACATAAATGTTCTGGTTTTAAAATGTGTGATATTAATATATACATGAAAGAAAAATTAAAAAGATGTTTTTGAGTCTAAGTATGCAAAATATAACCTCAGGCTACAAAGCATTTCATCCAATAAAATTTGAAAAGAATTTCAGAAGGATCATCAAGTTCATTAGAGGCAGAGAGATAATCAACATAACCTGTTTAGTCTCCTTGTTGTAGCGAGCCGTTTGCTATGCAGTTGAGTGCACACTAGATGGCAGCCTGAGTATAGATTATTTCATCCTACTGCTTGTTCTCCTCCAGGAAAAGCTGAAATTGAGAAATATCCTTGGACTCAGTAGTGTGTTTTGGGAAAAATGGAACTGGATAATGGGCCAAACTGTGCGATTCTTAGGTCTGCACTGTGCTTAGGTCCTCCCTGTAGTGTCGCCATACTGCAAGTAGTATTAAGCAGTGAAAAGTCTCATTCCCAGCTCAGTGCAAGTGACACCAGTAACAAATGCTCTAAAACCCAAGGGCAAAATATCCAAAATACTCAGGAATAGACTGTTTGCAGCTCAGATTTCAGAACATGGAAACGAGAAAGACTTCTTTGTGTGTCCCTTGCAGTATAGACATAGAACAAGATGAAGCAGCTGGTTAGGAAAGCCCAACAGGAATACTCACAGATAAGATTTGATCTCCTCGCTGCAGTTCTCCACTGAGATCCGCTGGCCCACCTGCGAGGATGAAAGACACGAAAATGCCTTCCCCGTCTTCACCTCCCACAATGTTGAAACCAAGTCCTGTGGAGCCCTTGTGCAGGATGATTTTTCGAGGCTCTCTGTATAGAAACAAAATGATAATGTTTATGCACTCAAACCTCTGTGCATGCATTTTTCATAGCATATTAAGTATACTATATTTTGCTTAAGACACAATGGCCTGCTATTGTCTAAAGAAACCATTTAACAAATGACAAAGCTGTTAACTGCTGAACAGACGAGGTAGGAATCAACTTGCATTTTTTTTTCCTCATGGTTGAATCCAAGCATCTGTGTAAATTTCACCTCATTGGAATCATCTTCACTATGTTAAGTGACATATTTATTAAAAGGAAAAACAAAACACGGAATATATTTAATAATCTGATTTATAGCAATACTATATATACAGGTAGAATCAATCTTTATATGATACCTTTTTATTTTAGGTTCTAGTCTTGCTTTTGCAACAAATGAACAAAGAAAAAACTTAGAACTCGAGGCAAAGCAATGGCAGTTGTGTTTGATCCTGACAGATTTGGAGCAAATAACATTTATATGATCAAGCTCATACAGCAGAATCTCATTAGAAACTCTGGTTTGACATTATCAGGATCTTGCATTTGTTAAGTTACACTGCAGCTTTATCACTGAACCAGCCCAAGGGGTACCTGTTTTTGCTACGCTCATTAAAAAATTATTAATTACGATAGAAATCAATAAATAATAACAGGCATATCTCACACAGATCCTTTCATCTGTAAATTGAAAATATGACCCAGAAGATGTAAACATAACATGCAATTTACTGATGGGAAAACTTATTTCCAGAAACAGATAACTTTCCTAAGCAATCAAGGTAGTACCCTTGAGAAAGGGTGGCAAATATCCTTGTTCCCAGTCTCTACATACAAGACCTCAGACCTGGCTCTCCCTTGGATACACAAGCACACACAACCACATATGCATACACATACTCCATGTTTATTGGTACTTACCCCATTTCAAATCCCTCTAACAATTTAATTTTCATAAGAAGTGTAAATGCTGTTATATTAGTATGTATAAATGTTAAGCCCAGCCCTGTAAGTCTCCCAAACACGTACATATAAGTGTCTGTAACTCCTCGCAGAGAAATAGGATGCTCTACTCCTTCTCTAATTTTACATATAAAAGTTGCCAGCAATACAAACACACACCATATACAGCAGCATTCTCCATTATGCTTCTTGTACACTAGATTCAATATATCCTCCATATTAAAGAGCACTTCTGCATCACGCAAATGGATTTTTAACTTTCATTTTGTTTTTAAAGAAAAGAAAGGAAAGCAAGAGAAGTGATTCATTGAGGGATGCCTTATTTGATGTGAGTTTTATCTTATGGATACATGGAGAATTCATCTGGACATGATGCTTCTGAAATCATGGGCATTTGTTCATCTTTGCCCAGTGCTAATATCCAAATGGTATCCCCAACTTGATCGTGATGTTAAAATAACATCTCAGCTTTCTGAAACTGAAGTTTCCTATTTTTGAAAGAGAAGACTAAAACAAAGTATTAGTCCCACTCTGTATGGCCCTTCATCGCTTAACTTTTTTAGCATTGTAAAGTCAGAAAACAACTAAAAATACAGCTGTGAGCAAAATATATATTGTGTTGAGTTTGTGTATTTTTGAAGTATTTTTAAGAATCAGAAAATAAAGGTGGAGTTCTATTTCTTTTGCATCATTGCTGTTGATCTGCCTTGTAGCAACTCCTTTAACACTTTGTTAAATATGTGCAGAGTAGACATAATGTGATCCAGAATTTAAGACGTCTAAACAGGTTTTTAATTAGAAGTGTGGCCTGGGGGTTGGAGCAGAACTAGGGCAGTAAGCTGAAAGCATGGTTTCTCTTCTCTGCTTAGCCTGTGCACTGCTGAGTGTTCTTGGCAACTCATTTGTTCTTCCAGCTTCAGATTCCTCATCCACAAAACGATACGGCGACACTTGTCCTCTTTGAGTCCTACACATCAGAAATACTTTACAAGAGTTGAGCAACTGCCATTTATTATTTACCAGAATATTGAGGAAAAAGAGGCAGCAAAGTCAAACCAATATATTTGCAGCTCTGCTGGTGAGAAATCAGAAGAGATCTTGTTCAAAATGAAAATAAGTATTTTCACATATGACAGGCAGCTTGGATCAAATAGTTGAAAGCCAGTGCCATGGGCAAAACTAGGTCAACACAACTGGGTATCTACTGAATAGTAAGCTGTGCAACTCAACAAAATGTTGGCCCAGTTATTAATCCTTGTCTCTGATCAAGTCAGCAGATTTATGCCTAAAATGCTGCCAGTGATGTTTTATCATTTTGGCCTTTTGACAGCAAAATTCACATTCTGCCCTTGGATGATTATGTTCAGAGGAAGTTCAGACAATAACTGGAAAATGTCAGAAGCTGTGATTAGAATGCAATGGGTTTCTGCCCCTGCTCTTTTGTCTAATCAGGTCATTTTGGTCATGACTCAGATTTGGCTGTATGGAGGCTGACCATCCGTAACATGTCTTCGTATTTCTTTCGTATCTAAGTATCCTGCAGAATCTGAAAGGTGGACTCAAGAACACAGAAGTGTTGTTGTCACCACTATAAAAATAACCTTCAGCCATATCTATACTGCAACAGCTACAGGAAGTAGAATGTATATGCCAATTCACCTTAATGTAATAAATACATTTTTAAAAATATGCAATTGTTCACACTTGCATAGTGTACTTAGAATGACAATGAGAAAAAGGATTTATGATGGTAAAAAAGTTGATATAAAATTTTTGAAGTTGAAGTAGGAAAATATATTTCTTAAGCAAATGAACTACAATAGCAGCCACTGCCCAGGTGATCTTTTCAGAGTGATGCAGAAATTAGTTACCTGCCAATGCTTTATCAACACTCACTGAAAAGGCTGGTTTTGATAAAGCTGAAGATGAGGATGTTACATATTTTATCATCCTGTATAAAAGTTACAGTCAACCCTTAATATGATATTTAAGGAGGTCTAAGAACAGCTGCTCCAATTTTTCTTGAATATGTGAGAAACAACATTAGGAAAAATTCCTTTGCCTCTGTTAAAAATCTTTATGAATGTAGTTCCAGTACACATGAGAGAACTCAAGAAAAAATGCAGACAAATGCTGTAAAGGGGGTAATGGAATCAAACACTTAAAGACTACATGATGGGAGAGTTAAGAAGTGAATGAGAAGTAACTCAAATGTGAACGATGGTTTCTTGCAGTCAATGCACTCAGCTAGAATGTGTAGTTGTCTGCAGAAAACAGCAACTGAGGCAGAAGTAATTTCAGGGTAACTTGTTTTAAAATGGGGGTGGTTGGGCACTGGAACAGGCTCCCCAGGGAAGTGGCCACAGCACTGAGCCTGAGAGAGTTCAAGGAGCATTCGGACAATGCTCTCAGGCACATGGTGTGACTCTTGGGGATGTCCTGTGCAGGGCCAGGAGCTGGACATTGATGATCCTTGTGGGTCCCTTCCAACTCAGGATATTCTATGATTCTATGAAAATGTTTTATTTGGAGACAATAGATGGCACTCTGCAGCTACCCTGGAAAGAGGAGCAGTCTGACATCCAGTATGTCCGAAATGCATGTTTCTGTCTCCAGCTTTAACTATTTATCCCATTTACAATTTCTTCTCTGATAAATGCAGCTGAAGGTAAGTTTGTAGGTGCTAACAAAGCGTACCAGCACTTTAATTCGGTGTGTGCATGTTTTATACCCTCCTGCAGCTCTGTACCACATACAAACAGAGAAGAGCAGCAGGGGAAATCAAGCAGAAATTAGAAAGGAGTGTGAGATGAAAACATTCCTGGACTGACAGAAGGCAGCAGAAGGGAGGGGGAAAAAAGAGAGAAGGGAAAAAAAGAACGAAAAGAGAAGAGAGAGATCAGGATAAAGGGAGACAGTGCATCTGTAAAGGAGAACAGGGAAGGAAATAAAAAGGTAGAGAAAGAAGAAAGGAAGATTTACATTAATAGAGCCAGGAGTAAAGGAGCAAATAAAGTGCTGCAATCCACACAAATTTACAGGCTGAGAAATCAATGGCAGAATCAATTTGGATGGACTTGGTTACTTGCTTTAGGGAACGCATCAGATCAGATTCTGTAAATCACATTATAAATTGCAGGCCCGATGTAAGAGCAAAGGATTACTAAATTAATATTTGAAACCAATAAGTAGTAACAAACCTGAGCGGGTAAAATGTCAACACTTAAGAAAATGTCTTCTGTCATAAAAATGCAATTACCAAAAATAAATCAAAGTGCAGCATTTCTCTCCTTAACAGTTTTTTTTTTTTTGGTTTATGCATGTTTAATTTGTTCATTACCTAGAAAACAGTAAGTGCTTTTTATTTACTACATTTGTACTGAATATTTGGTTTGATCAGTTTACTTTTCACAAACAGAAAATGACAAGACAAAAAATGTGACTATTCCTATCATTCTTCTATAGACTGGAATCCATAGTAATTATAGATCTAATTTAAGAGATTAAAACTGGACTGATAAATGAAGGGGAAGAGCTTTCTAAAAACAAGTAATTCTTATAATAATTAACTGAAGGAAAATCCATTATTAAATTGATTATTTTGTGCTGCTGGCAACATTAAAGAATAGAGTCAGTTTTAGTATTCATCTCACATTGACACAGCTCTGTCTTTCTGTTTCTTTTGTACCATCTATAAAATTGGAGTGCTGACACAGTTTTGTGCTTTTTGAAACACCTACAGAAATATTAAGCAACACTGGGTGCTTTCAAATATCAGACCCTAGAGACTTCTTCGGTTTTATATAATCAATGAGGTATCCCAAATCTGCAGAGACTTTGAAATATGGCTTTGATCTTGATTTGGCTGCAGGTTCTTTGTTGTTTTGGCTTTGTTGTTGGCGGTGGTGCTGCTGGTGGTTTTTTTGCCTTTCCTGAGCAACCTGGTTTAGTGGAAGGTGTCCCTACCAATGCAGGGGGGGTTGGAACGAGATGATCTTTAAAGTCCCTTCCAACCCAAGCCATTCTGTGATACTGTGAAAAAAACCACCCCAAATTTAAGGCATCAAGGCCCCTTCTCTTGAGCAGTACATATATGTTGTTTGGCTTCTGACAATTCACTGTGTGAGCACTGAGTTACCTTAGAGTCATTTGGCTAATCAAGCCATTTCTTTTTCAGAAAAATACTTCTAGTTTTCCTCTCATGCTTCAAAAAATTCTGATAAATAACTGTGTGTTCATTTCTGGCAACCAAAGGACATTCATATTGGAAGGACCTAAAAAAGGTGGTTCAAATAGATTGTTCATTCTTCTTCACAGCATTTAGCACAGGAAGGTTGGAGGGACAGACTATGTGCCAGTGCGTGTGATGGTTTAAAACCTGATTAATCAAACAAGAGAGAATATGAAATCCTAAGTGGTTGAAGGCCCGAATATTCACACGCACCTTTTTAAAAGACTTTGAGTTCTGGTGAAACCAAGCTTTCTTTATATAGATTTTCTTTCATACTTCTACAACTCTTGCTTCACACAAGAGTAAAATCTGTCTGTACTACTCTCATCTATCGTTTTATTGTGCTATCACTTCTATTGCATCGCGGCTTTTACTTTTCCACTTGTTACTACACCCTTAAGCTTGGTAAAATCTTT
Organism: Lycocorax pyrrhopterus obiensis; assembly: GCA_014706295.1. Classification (NCBI taxonomy): domain Eukaryota; kingdom Metazoa; phylum Chordata; class Aves; order Passeriformes; family Paradisaeidae; genus Lycocorax; species Lycocorax pyrrhopterus. The sequence continues at coordinate 84,271,250 of JACSVZ010000001.1, forward strand.
CCATTATGATGTGAAACAACTCCATCCGTTGCTTGCTTTCCTCTCCAGCCCTCCCTCTCTTTTGCCTTTGTTGCAGCATCCAAAGCACCAGGACCTGGCAGTGGTAGGGAGCTGACAGACCTTCCTTTCTCCAGTTCCCAGTCCCTCACCACCTCAGAGCACCTGCACACACCAGTGTGGCACCTGTGTTACACACCAGTGTTGCACCTGACCCTGTGAGGTCTGATCCCTGATAGTGACTTTAATTAGTGTTATCCTACTTACAATTATGATAGAAAATAACAAAAATAAGGAAGCCTTCCTCTTATCTACTGCTGTCACATTGACCATCACAGTCCAGAGGCATACCTTTTCCTGCATAAACTGAAACAATGTTTTGGCCTTGTGCAGACTGTTCACTATCACTACCTATAATTGAATAGTGATTTATTATTTCATTTTACCAAGAACTGGTATACTAACAACCAAGAATTCAGCCTTTAATAAGATGCTAATTTATCACATCACATAGCAAAATATCACTTTACTACTACAGTTACCCTGTCTGCTTGAAACAAGTATTTTGTCCGTTTATTTGACTATGGATTCCTTAGCATTTCTTGTTCATTGAATGTGTAAAAGCAATGGTTTATTCTAATTTTAATACTGACTACAATTTTAATGCATTTATTCTGCAAACATCATGACTAAATTGTCACAAACTTTAAAGTATATTTAATATGAGGGAACCTACTGGGAGCCAGGCTTCAACCTGACTGATGCATGTGCGACTGCACTGGGTTATAGAGGTGCAACTGTTTCTGTTCTGTAGGAAGACCTCTGGACTTCAGCAATCTTTCATTTTGTCTTTTGTAGAGAAATTAAAGCCTGCATATCAGGCAAAGTTTTCTGCTTGAAGATAGCAAGATGGAATTGACATACAGGAAGAATCTTTCTGATTTGATATACTGGTCTGCATTTTTACCATGACACCTGACATTTACTTTAAATGCACAGGAGTCTGTCTCCTGGGTTTGAGAAATCTCATTGATTTCTAGAGAGATAATGTAGGACAGTTAATATGCTCTTTCACTCTACAAGGGATATGATTCCTCCTGTCTGCTTGTTCATTTATCCTTTGTTTCACATAATCACTTGTCTCTCTTCCCTGTTCCACGAGGTATATTATTTACATGCTAATAATCAAAATAAATCCTGAAAAGTGCATGTCTGCTCCTCCTGCTACACCCAGCACAGGCAACTCCGTACCAGAAAGGTTTGCTTTGCACCTTGCTTTTGAAAGCTATCAGTTCCATATTGAAACCACTGTTCTAAAAACTATTACTTACAGCATTCAATAGCTCTATTTACCATGAATGCTCCAGCTTTACAGTTTGTAAACAAAGCTGGATGAGATGGAACTGGTGAGAGGCAACAGAATTGCACTATCAGAAGACAGGAAGTATTCAAAGGCTCAGAGAATACCTAAAAATAGCAGTGCCTCTAAGCCATGTTTCGAAATATCAATACGCAGGCCGCTAGTATCAAGCATCTGAAATTACTTTATAGAAGACACTTTTGAAACACAAAGCAGTCTGTAATATCTGTCCTATTCAGAACAAAAATTCTTATCCTTAGTCATGGTTCAAATGCTCTTTATTTGTGTATACATATTTTTATATATATATTTCAGATACTCAGTCACACTGATAAATAGGTGTAATATTTCCATCAAAAGACTCGATCAAATTAGCTGAAATCCCAGTTTCTAGGAGTTGGTTGGTAGCATACAACATTCAATTTAGTGGGGACGCCAAAAGCAGAGAGAATAGCTGTCAGATGTCACTAACATTAAAGCTTTGTGTGCTAGTACAGCAGGATTTCAAAAAAATACAGGGCTCTTTTCAACCAATATTTTTCCTATTTTTGATATGCACAGCTAAAATTATTCATCAAAATGGTTTCAAAAACCTCAAAAAACCAATATTTTCAAATTCAAACATTAGAGTTTTCTTGTTTTTTTAAACCATGCAAATAAAACATTAAGGAAGTTGCTAATGATGACCTCAAACACCTCTGAAGTTCATGCCTTTATAGACATAATAAATCTGTACACCTCACATACAGTTATTACACTGTGAAGAATATATGGCTCGAATATAAAGGAAAAATAACCTTTAAAGACACCTTTTTTTTTTTTTCCACCTAGCTACTCATTTTGTTTCTGGACATGAAGTCCACAAAAGCCCTCTCTAATAAAAAAATAAATTGTTTTATGTATTCATCCATTACCTAGTTGAGAAAAAAACTATTCAAGTTCTTTAAAAATCTGTTCTGGCCAGCATATTCAACAGGGTGGAAAGGACTAAATGCCAGCAAATTCCCTCTATTTCTTTAACCCTCCCAAATTTAGTTTTTCATTCATAGGACCCAATAATTATATCACTTCAGTGACTCCACAGTCAGTTAGGGAGAGCCAGCATGCAGGGTACAAATGTCAGCATGTGCCAGGGATGCCTTGCAGGTAAAAGCAGCTGTTTACAAAGTGCATCTCAAAAGCAATACAGTGATTCTCCTAAATACAGGATTCTACTGATAGGAACATGGTTCCTAAAAGAGAAAAATAACTTTATTTTGACCTCAAATTCTATTAGCTGTAAACACACTTAGCAGCATGGACTCCACAAAAGCATTAGAATAAATCGAGCTTTAACATAATGAAATATTTAGGGCTGAGCTGATTACTCATTTCTGCTCAGCAGTGGAATAGGCTAAAAGTCCCACTTTCCGATGTGAAATGAAATATGATGCAGTGTGAGTTCATTAGTAATAATTACAAGATGATGTTCTCCTGCCTCCTGAACAACAGGAGACCTGTGGTACCAATTGCAGAGTTTCTGCACTCTAATGATTCACACACAATATATGCAAGTTGTCTGTGTGGCCAGTACACATCCTGAAATTTATCTAAAAATTCATTTAGTCACATTGATTTCCAAATTTCAATAGGAGTTTAAAGCTACAGGATGACTCCTGAATTGGTCCAGTAGACCAAGCCACAGACATCTTAATAGAATTTTCTTCCTTAAATCTCAATTGAGCAAATTATTTTTTTCTTCCCCTCTCCCTCCTTTTTCACCACCAGAATTGTTCTTGAAGCTCAGTTTTATTTCAAACATCAATTTATTCATGAGATGATTTGAAGAAGAGTCAGGGGAAATTATTATGACTCTCTCTTTGAATTAGAGAGAAAGATAGAAAAGAAATCTAAAAGGAGGATGTTTAAACACTGAGACTGCTTGTCCAGAACTTGAGCAATCTCTTCATTTTTGACAGTCACAGCTTCACTGGACAAGAACCTGAGCAACCTGATCCACCTTAGAGCTGGCCCTGTTTTGAGCAAGATGGCTGGATTATGATGAGGGCTTCATTTATAGAACTATTTTCCAGATGATAGCCCTTGAGCCACATGCACCTTTCCTGAATAATTCTATTATTCAATCTAATTTTCAATGAATAATTACCATAGCTGTTTTACATATTTTAAATAATCTTATTTTAAAATCATAGCTCTAGATAAGAAATTAAAAATTGAGAGTTGTGAGAAACCCATTTCAGGCTTCACTTAGGAGAGGATTATTTTACATATCTACTACTTCTTTTTCTGCCTGCACCACAGTACAGTTGTAATGGAAACTAAAAGACAAGAAGATGACATCTTTCCTCTGTGGAAACTATAGTCTCACTTTTATCACAAGAAAGAAAAGCTTTGAAATATGACCTGAGAGCAGCCAATGACAAGTTATTATCCAAGCCTACAGAGTTCCACATTTCTATGGGAGGGGAGAAAAAAAATTGACATTTTTTTAAACTATGCCAGTCAGTGCAAACAAAATCTGTGTTCCTGTCTTAAACATCAGCCTTTCTAATACTGTAAAGATGTAAGAATATTAACTGTAGTTGTGAATTATTCATTTTACGCAATTGTTTTAGTTAAATTGAGGCAGCTGTGTTCTACAGTTAACACATTCATGTACATAGATATTCACCAGCACAGGATTAATATTTTCTATCAGTACTTCTTCATCTTTAGTTTTGGTTTGTCAAAAAGAACTCATGCATACATTAAGAAAACAGAGTAAGACTTCACTGGGCATGTCCATGATTAGTGGGAAGATTTTACAGCTAACACAAGTAAATATTAACACTAGTCAAGTGAGATGAATGGAAGAAATGGTATCCAATATATCTCCATGACAGATATTCCCATCTCCATGAAAACCAAACCTTTCAGTATAAGTACCAGGAAAGGATCAGCACTAATTTGAATCTTCATTGCTTCCTCTCACAGACTTAAACACCGTGGTGTGCAAACCCACATCTAATTAATAGCTCTGTGTATGTGGGTAGTTCAGTGATATCTGACACCTCTACAGCAGCTTCAACAGAGAATCATCTTACCCTTCCACAGAAATGGTCCGCTGCAAGCTCACTGTGGGTGGACGCGTTGCAGTGCTGTGCTGGGAATGACTGTGCAGCCAAGGAAGAATAAAGAAAAGCATTTGTTAAAGAAATAGAAGTTTCTCTTGCTCTTATTGTCTCTAGAAGTTTAGCTAATGCCAAAATAGATACAACAATCAGATTGGTTTACATGTATCTAAAGCATTTTGACTTCAGCGATGCTCATCTGTTCAAAAAGGGCTTAATTGTACAATCTCTCTTGTTTAAATTCAGCTTTCATTTCTCATTAAGAGCAGAAAATTAAGAGAATAACTCCCTCTTATCTTTCTTACTGATTTTTTAATACATATATATTCACACGCAGAGTTTAGTAATTTAAAATAACTTAAATGCTAATTATTCCACTAAATATACTAAACATACAAGGCAAATTTAATTTCAGAGCAAAAGGCAAAACAGCAAATGATAATGTAATCAATCTAATTCTCAGTGTTTCAGTAAAAGAGGACATGCATTGCTTAGAATTGCACCTTGATGTAACTTCAACACTAGATCTATCAGATTTTAAGTAGCTTGAGTCTTTCCACATGGATTTTTACTAATATAGGACACAACATTTAGGAAAAATATGATATTTTTCTAAGCAAAACACAGACTCTCTGAAAGAAAAAACTTTTTGATTGAAAGCCCTGAGGTCTAATGGCTTCTCATACGTTCTACCGACATGACTAAGAAACCTGAATAATAATTATTATGTTAAAACTACCCAGTATGTGCTAACTTCAGTATTGTACTATGGTATAACAGTATTGTAAATACAAATAGATAACAACAGAGCATCAGTCAAAGGCAGTTTTGTGATAATAAATTGTACTCCTTATCCAAGACAACCTGTTTAAATAAAATGTTAAAAATCAGAAGCATCTGGGTGTATTTTCTTATTAATTTAAATGACTACAGCACATAGTGAGGACCAGTATTAATAATGCAAAGTACAAAATAAAAATAAATCTTTATGTCAGTTTTGTATCACTGATTCTAATTGAAGATTTTGTCTTCCTTTCAAGTTTTGCATATATCTCAAGCTGTTTGTTCAGAACAAGCACATCTTATTTTCAATAGAAGCTACTTAATTTGACATTAGTGAGCAACACATCTTTTTTACATGAATTTCATCCTGTAGCATAGTCAAAACTGTCTGCCTGACAGAAAAGATGTAATTTTTTTCTTTTTATTTTTTTTGTGTAGCCCATAGAGTTGTGATGCATGCCACTGGACAAACAAAAGTTCTGCTGCCTCCTGGTATCTTCTGTTACGACAGTTGTGCTCTTGTTCTATGTTAGTAAAGTACTCATCCTAATTGAGAGAAGGTTTCAGAAGGCTTGTAGAGAAATTGAGAGAAGGTTTTCCAAGAAAAGCTACAGAACTTTTTATCTGTTTTATAGCAAAACTTATTCAGGAGTACCATAAGTTTCTGGGATCATGGTGTGAACAGAATAGCTGAGTTGGAAAAACACTGCAGAATATTATATGAACATTGGTTAAAATTTCGCATTAAGTTTGCATGTACAAGGCACTTTACACTTCACTCCTGCCAAGTGAGGGGCTCAGCTATCAGCAATATTCCACCCATTAGAAAACCTTTTCCAATCCTAGAGATTTGTGACACAGCATTCAAATGAGCCCTCACTTTCTTTTGTGAAAATAGTTCCGAACTGGTGATATGAAAACTCACTTTTTTGTACACAATTATAAAAATCAAATTCGATGCTTGATATAAGCTTGTGCCTTCTAAGGTATCATCATGAATATAATGACACCTGAAAGTCTAAAACGCAGTGTAGTCACTGCTTGACACAAGTAGCTATTGGAGACAGAAATAATAGTCTGATATGATTCCTAACTGACTTACTGAAAAGATAATCTCCTGGCAAATTCTATCAAACTGATGGAACCAACAGAAAGAAGCTTTTTTCATCACATGCTTAACACACTTGTGCATTTGCCATGTCTTTTGCAGCACAAAAGAAAAGAAAGCTTTTGAGTTACCGCTACCAACACTTTCTATGACGAATGCCTAAACGTCTCCCTATTGACATATGTAAGCAGCATAGTTTTACACTGACAGATCAAAGTATTCAAAGTTTGACATTTAGGCTTATAAAAATGCTACCATTTCTCTGAAATGATACAGGATGAACCTCCTACTAGTATAATATAAAGTAACAATATTTCCATATACTACCGAGTACTACAGCCACACAAGATGGATTTTCCCTGAAGAAAAGAATATTACATCCTGTAAAAGACCAGTTTTAACTTAAATCCATTTTATTTTAGTTCATTGAGACAAGGGGAATATACTATTCTTGTAAGACAAGTCATAAGAGTGAAGAAACAAAGAATGAGATTATAAATTAATAATAAGGGGCAAAACTGGGAGCAAAGAATCCAACCTCTCTTTTTAATGGGTTTAAATTGCCTTTTGTTTTGAACTTATTTCTTAGGCAAGGTGAACAATATCATGACTTCATTAAATACTAAACGTAAAGCAGCCTGGTGTTCACATATTTTTTAAAATGTTTATTACAAAAATAATAATATCAATAAGTATTATAGAAACAAAAAGGTGAGTAGCCAGTCTTCTTAATTTTAATTCTGTTCTAGCCCAGGAAAGCTCTGAAGGCACTTTTGATGGGTGGGTGATGCTGAAACTGGAGGCAGCATCATAAACCCTTCTTTCCCCTAGGGACCGCATGAACCACCACCTTCCCTTCCCAAATGACACTTTCACTGACACACAATATGCCAGTGAAACCTCTCTCTGGGATGAAACAGTCATCTTAGGGAAATATGCATTGTGTTTTAACCTTCTATAATGCAAAAATATGGACAAAGCATCATTAAGGGATCAGCATGGCACTCAAACCAGTGCATCCCAAAGCCTGTCTATTGCACTGAGAGTTGAAGAAATAAGGTTGTTACAATCCAAAAATTTTCCTCTTCTCTTTTGTTTGGATAAAACCAAGACATGTTGTCTTTACAAAGAGAGTACTAGAAAAGTCATTAGCTTTCCTCTCTCAACCTTCAACCTCTATCAACAAAGAACAGCCGTCCTCTATTTGCTACAGCCCTGATTTAGGAAACCTTTTGTTCTCACGTATCTTTATTTTGACAAGTCAAAACTGACAGCATAAAAGTTATTTGCTTCCTAAAGAAATTGACCTGCAACTTCTCATAAAGAAGCAGCGAAGCAGCTGTGGCAAAGGCTGGGTAGAGACCTCTCCGAACACTGGCTTTGGAGCAGCCATTCTTCAGCTCCCAATTCTGAAACTGCCAAGCAGAAGAAAAATATACCAACTCCATTTGTCTATCAATATGTTCTCTGCCGGAAAAAAAAATCCCAAACAAACAACAATAATAAAAAACCCACCAAACCCAAAACTAGAGCTCTGAGTTATTCTTTGCTATTCACAATACTAAAAGAGAAAAGAGGGATAAATGCACTATTGAAAAAATTCCACCAGAGACCAGTGAAGGGAACGCTAATAGTGTTTGTTTTTATGATGTATTCTCAGCGTGTTGTTTCTTATGCCAGGGATTGAAGGTAGCACTGCAGTTGTTTATACAGGTTCTAAGCCTTTGATTTGATGGATGTAAGAGTTTGAGAAGGCAACGTGCTTTAATTCCATTAATGTGGAGTTTTAATTCAGCTCAGTGAAGTGAAACCAGCTTTTCCTGATGCTGCCAACAGCTAAACGTCTAACTTAAATGAGTTTTTGCACTCCTGTGGGATTAATTAGAAGACCAGAGATTGCTTTTTTTTGGCATTAATTTTATCTCAGCTACAAACGGTTTGATAATATCCAGTACTGACAGTTCCTGACCCATATTAAAAGTGTCAAACTAATAAGACAGTCTCCCATCAGAGGCAAATAGGAAACTTCAGGCAACAGGACATTCAACCCTGCTACCTTCAGATCACCCTCAGGTAACAAAGCCAGACATGAGATGTAATGCTGTTTTCATGCACAGGCACATGCAGTGAGGATTTTAGCAACATAATTCAATTTTTAAAATGGCATCTGTACATCTACTGTACAAATAGCATTGCTAGGCTAATTACCTACTCAATGGAAAACAGAAAAGCAACAAAATGAAGGATTAGGCTGTCCCTCTGCCTACAAATATGTAGAATAAGGGCCACACTACATCTCTATTCAGGTTCTCTGAAGTAATTTCACTTGAACAACTAAAGTAAAAAAGGTTGCTGACTTATTCCTCCCTCCCTCACTCCCTCCCTGCCTCCCTTCCCCAAACAGTATTCTCAAAGAAGTGGTTAGCCACATTCTGTGACTTAAAGTATTTGAGTTGTTGCAGCCCTAAACTAGCATCATTTAGCAATAAGGAAGAATGCAAGGTGGAGCTATGACTCAGAGGAATGCTTCAGCTCCTGGAATAAAGCTAATTATCTGCCTTTGTTAGCGGTGTGCCTAACTCAGGTACCTATCTTCAAAGTGGTGAAACATCCACTGACTTCAAATCTACTTCCCTATGGCTGAGGTAATTGCAGGAGATAATGATAACCTTTAAAATATAAAAATCTTGCTTATTTGAGAGGAATTGTTATTTCAGCTTGAGATACAGTATTTAAAACAGCAGAAATAGTTTAGAATGATGTGGGGGGGACTGAAAGTAATTAGGAATTCTGTTTAAAGGAGCAGAGTGGAGAGTTTATATTTTTAAAGCTGTTCCACATGTAAAGTTTCCATGTAGGGTAAATACAGACTTACAGTATTGTGAAGAACTCAGCATTGAGTAAATTAGGCATAGTGAGTGAAAACTGTTAGAAAAAACCTAACCCAATACTAACTGATTATGTTCCTTCTTCATATCCGCATATTTTGGACAGACTTTCGGGTTTTTAGAAGGGGGGTGCCTAAATATCCACATCATTCCAAGACATTTGATTACTGCTAAAAAATAAAAAAAGTTTAAGTCTTCCTAGCAGCAGCAGTTATAATAATACTATTGTTATTATTATTGTTGTCATTATTATTTATGATACTGCAATGATTATGAGGAATTATAAAGCTCCTTCTGAGAGCTGAAATACTTCCTGATGAAGTTAGTTTAAAAATTATACCAGCTAAGGACTGAGGTTTACGTGGCAAAATATTTACAAGAAGTGAAAAACACAGGTGTGTCGGAAAAAAAAGGTATAATGGTAGAAGAAGGAAAATCCAACACTCTCAGCTGCTTAAGCAGTATTGGATGGAAATGATCCATGAACATAACAACTGCTTTTTCTCTACAGTTGTGGAAGAAGACATAGTTCTATTTTCATGAATTTAAACAGGGAATGTTTATTCAGAAGTTGCAGGGAACTTCCTGACGCAGTCTGTGTGGCCTCCCAATCACCTACAGCTCATGGTGCCTGGTACCACGCCCAATACAATAATACAATGCTGGGTTTGCAGGTCTGCATGGAGAAGGCAGCTGTTGCCCTCCTTCCTACATGATGCTTATGCACTTCCACATCACTAATGATTTTTGCCGTGTTGTGTCTCATTTCCTGTTACTATCACTCCAGATTCTCCCTGGCATTAGCTCATTCCAAGCATTACCATTCCGATGAATTGTACAGGGTGTAAGAGAACTGCAGACAGTTTGATTTCTCTGTGGCAGAACAACAACTATTTTTGCTGGCTAAAAAGAAATCATCTTCCCCAAAGAAACACAGGCTACAGTACAGAAAAATGTCTTAATCAGTCAGGTCTTCTCTAATGTATTAGAAACAAAGATGTACTTTAGAAAACTTCTATTAAGGTTGTCCAGAGACACTGAATAATCTGAACGTGTTGAAGCACTTCAGAGGCAGAGTGCAAAAGCTTGTGGCATTGGAAGGAGTCATTGGCTTCTTCCAGTCATTCCATATGGCTGGAAGTAGTAATTTAGTTTCTCACTCAGTTTCTGTATATGTATTGGGTTTGCATGACAAGGTTTTGGTAGCAGGGGGGGGTTACAGGGGCATCTTTTGTGAGAAGCTGCTGGAAGCTTCCCCTATGTCCAACAGAGGCAATGCCAACCAGCTCCAAGACAGACCTGCTGCTGGCCAAGGCCAAGCCCATCACTGACAAAGGTAGTGCCTCTGGGATAATGTATTTAAGAAGGGGCAAAAAAGTGCAGCCAAAGAGAGAAGTGAGAGTATGTGAGAGGAACAGCCCTGCAGACCCCAAGGTCAGTGCAGGAGAGGGAGGACGTGCTCCAGGTGCCAGAGCAGGGGTTCCCCTGCAGCCCCTGGTGCAGCCCACGGTGAGGCAGCTGTGTCCCTGCAGCCCATGGAAGACCCCACACTGGAGTAGGTGGATGTCTGAACTAGGCTGTGACCCCATGTAAAACCCACACTAGACCAGGCCTGCTGGCAGGACATGTGACTCTCCAGGAGACCCATGCTGGATTAGCCTGTTCCTCAAGGACTGCACCCCATGGAAGGAATTCACGGAAAGGACACACATTTGGAGCAGTTCATGAAGAACTGCAGCCCTGGGGAAGGATCTGTATGTTGGAGAAGTTCATAGAAGACTGTTTCCATTGGGAGGGACCTCATGCTGGAGCCAGGGAAGAGTGTGAGAAAGAAACTGCTGCAGACATAAGATGCAGTGGACTCATCACAACCCCCATTCACTGTCACCCTGTGTTGCTCAGGGAAAGCCGGCACAGAAATCAGGAGTGAAGTTGAGCCCGGAATGAAGAGAAAGGTTGGGGGAAAGTGTTTTAAGGTTTTGTTTTATTTCTCACTACCCTACTCTGATTTAATTGAATTAATTTCACTGAGTTGAGCCTACTTGGCCTGTGAGGTTGATTGATCTCTCCCTGGAAAGCAAGAATATGTATAGTCTTTCACAGGGAGTATGTAGCACAATTTCCATCAGTAGCTGCTCTGCGGCAGCTGCAACACCCAGCACTCACCACTGTCCCATAAATCCCACTTCTGATGGATTTCTAGAGCTGTGCATTGCTTCCACAATGAAACACATTATTGCACACAAATCTTATTAAGTCTCCATGCAAGTAATGACACAAGTATGTGCACCGAACTTCCTTTGCAGATTAAGCAAATGTCAAAAGACATTAGCAAGGGCTTGAAAAATGGGTCCACTTTTAAGGAACTTTGTCAAAACTTTAATAGAAATCTAGAGATATCTCAGCACTATTAGGAAAATTAAAATAGGCACAATAGGAAGAATCATAAGATTTGCAATCCAAAAATACCAAATTGCACATCAGACATGTATTTTACAGTTGCATTGTTGGGGGAAGACAGAAGAGGAAAAAAGAAATTATTGGGTAAGTTTTCCAGTAAGGAAACGGCTCCTATTGTCTAAAGGAAAAGCTCATCTAATCTATAGTCTGTGAATACAGCATAAATTCTGAAATACTATAAACTTGTAAATTATTCATAACAATGCTAATAGGCAGCACACCTTGAATCTCAGAAAGTGTTAAGACCAGAATTTTTAGATTACTTGGTTTATTACTGTCAATAGAACTGAATTAAATACATTTTTGTCAAAATACAATTTTGTGGGAGATATGTACTCAATAGGAGAATAAGAAAACAAATGGTTAAGCAGACACTTGAAAAATCTGGAAAACCCTCACATTTTCATGTACTTTTCCACCACAGTCCATAGAAGTTACTCTAAAGTTAGGAATTCCACTTAAAAGACCATTGAGAGCTCCCTTCAGGAATCAGAGACTCCTAATTCCAATCCAGGATCCAAGAAAGGAAGTATAATGTGATTTTAACACAGAACTCTGTCAGAGCTATCTTGTCATTAACAAAATGGAGAGAGATGATATCCTAATGGTTACACTGCTCTTGCAATACTGCATTTAGTCCCTAGAAAAGCCTTGCTTTGCTTTCTCTTCTCAAGGTACCGTTGATTTTCTTTGCACTGAAGATGACACTTGAAAAATAATTCATGGGACTTTTATACGTCATCTGCTTGTTTTATAAGGACTAGGGAAATCATAGATAAATAAGCCTAATGACAGACTTAAAATAACATCAACCCATTAAACTAATTTGCAAAGTTTCTATCCTTCTTCATCCAAAGAAAAACACGCACATAAAATTCTTTTCATGCTGGAGTCATTGCACTAAATTTTACTCATTTAGGATAAAGTATATGGAAATTAAAGTGATTTAAAACAGCAATGAAAAACTGACTGATGCCAAACCATACCATGCCATTAATAAACATATCTATCTGCCATGAGATTCTGTATCATCATATCTGCATAATAAAAAAATCCTACAGAAATTTAAGTTTAATATTGTATAAGACCAAATTCATTTTCTCTGTGCTTACTAACTTTCATGTGTGCATTGCAATGAATTACAGAAAAGGACTACACTCAGCTTCCACAGAAGTGGCTCATTAAAACAAATAGGACTATCACAATAGAAAGGGCATTAATTTACAATTTAAAATTCGTCAGAACACCACACCTCATATCGCAGTTACTCCTGATACTGTGTTTACTGCACCTGTGTGATACCTTCTGATAATGTTATCCCTCCTATGTGGATATACATTATCTCTGTCCAAGCTAGGAATATGGGTTGAATATGTCTTTTTTTCAACGGAGCAGAGGTGAGAGTGTAATCCTACATAAGCCACTATTTAGTCTCACTTCCTCTGTCATTCAAAGCAGCCCAGCATGCAAGTGTGCATGTGCAGCTATACCAAGCACAAACCCAACAATCCTAGAAAAATACACAGAGAAAAAAGCAAATGCAGAAGTAACATAATGCACATAAACAACATTCCAACAGAATACGGACAAACAGCAGGGAATGGCAATTTGAAAATGCAGAAGTATAAAGACTGTATTGTCAATACGAAAGATGAATAGTGAAGAAGTTCAACAGTTTAAACTCTTCTGCTTCTAATCTAATCTATATGAACCATGGTTTTTGAATCTTTTCAATTTGATAGAAGTTGGACTTAGCATTTACTGGGAAACATTGAGTGTCTTACACCATGAGATCTAAGGATGAAGTATACACTAAAACTAAATATGAAAAACAATTAAAAATGAATTAATTTTTCTCATTCTGGGGTTACTCCCAGTGGGAGTGTCAGGCATAAGCATCTCCCAGAGAAGATGACCGTAATATTATCTAAGCACATTAGTAATTAATTTTATCTGGCTTTGATTATAGGCCCTAGACTGGATTAGATGAATAATGTTATATTATTTACTTATATGTTCCATTATGTCAATCCTTATGTTCATAAATTGACGTATAAACCACCATTTATTAAAAGATGGTTATTAAATTCACTCTTTGAATAGATGTTTAGCTAATTAAGAGAGAACTGTGAAAGGAATTTATGATGACTTCTACTCTACGCCTGTGGTAGTCATTAAGGTGAATTGTTTAGTTACAAACTTAGTAGATAAATCATTTGAGTAAAACATTGGAAACTGGTTTTAAAAGGTTTGCAAAATTAGCAAGCATGTGTACATGAATGAGCTGATACACAGCCAATTTGTGATCCTCCTGGTGACTAATTTAACATCACTAAGAGAAAACAGTATAAGTTCTGAACAATAGCCTGAGTTTTCTCTGCTAAACTTTACATGTATTTCTTATAGGTTAGGGCTCATTTCTTATAATTACAACATTTTCATCAGTCAGCCAGCAAACCCACGGTTCTTGGGTCATTTCAAGGTTACTTTAGTGTAAAGACACTAGTCTTTACTAGTGTAAAGATACTGCCAGGTTTCTTCTACTTTCAGGTTTCATTTACTAAATAAAGAGTTTCATCTAGAAGTAAGTCTCTCTTTGCTGCTACCAACTAATTATTTCCCTCTGCAAGTACTTATGTACTTTGGTTCTCACATATTTTGGCCAGAACCAGTTGCACTGGGTCCACTGAGATTTAAAACACTGGTGCTTAAGAGAAAACATCTGAGTAACAGACAGACAGGGAAGCACACGGAAACATGAATCAATCAATACAAACACAGTTGGATTTATATCAACAACTCATCTAACCTTAACTAGCACTAAAACCAGAATTCCATTGTTTTTTAGCGCTGTAAAAAGAAATAGTCTCACGAGGAAGCTATTTTGGAACATGAGTATCTTGTGTCCATATTTATCCTGTGCACATGAAGTGAGCTATCATTGCAGAATTTTGCTTCAGCTCTCCATGTGTTATTTTTGAAGAGAAAGCAGTTCTGCTGAAAACCTATGAGTACCCTGAAATCAATGAACACTTCACATGTGAAATATGGATTACTTGGATGATACAAAAAAAACTATGGAGGATAAGCCCATGCATCGAATGGTCATCCGTATTTTCAAATCTTGGATTCACAAGAAAATTCCATGGCAATAGGCTCTTGTGTTTAGAATTCCTTTGATACACTACTTTATTCCAAGTTACACCTCTCTTCCAACATACCAGGGAAGCCTACTATTACAGAAAATACCTGTTCATAATAATCATATTTTTTAACCAGTGGAATTCCTCAAATACAGTTGGGTAAATACACATCAAGAAACCCAAAGAAGGTTCTGTCACTCATTACTCTGGACATAAAATGAGAACTTTTGTACCCAAGTTAAGTGGAACAGTTTCATTCCTCTTTCTTTCTTCTGGGCCAAAGACAGGCCTGGATACATTCTACACCTTGGAGGCATCTAAATTAATTTAAATTTGTGTCTTATTATTAAACCTATGATAACTACTGTAGCTGCAGAATCCTTTTATATACAAATCAGAGATTGCTACACATCAGTCCCAAACAAAAACTCTTCCCTTTAAATGTGGATGCAGAATGTGTAAATTAGTGCTGGAAAAGATTAAGTATTTCAATGTATGTATTTCACTGATGGCAACCCAGACCTGTTAAATATTCTTACAGTAGATGTTATGATATGCACATCTCCAGTTGAGAATAGAGGTAAAACTGTCAGCATTTTTAAGAAGAAAATACAACGTAATTTCTTCTCACACTGAATTTCAGCTTAGTCTCTACATAGAGACTGGTCTAAGCCTTAAGTGAGGAAATACTAGTATCATTTAAAGTGAATTTATTAGGACATATTTTAATTCACTTTGCTTTTCTAATTAGAAATATAAAGGGTCTTTACAATACTACAAAATTCCTGGATATTGGTTAATCAGTCTATGAATCAACATTCCCAAGGCAAATGATAGCTTCCACCTTTTTCCACTGATTGATTTTATAACTCAAATGAAGCTCTGTCAAAATTTCAAAAAAGAGAATGACACTGATTTAAATTCATATGTACACTACTAAAATTTGAAGTTGCACAAGGTAATCTTGATTTGTATTCTTTGTTTGCTGTTCCTTTTGGCAAGGGAATCTGAGACTTCCTAGCTTCACTGAGGATTTCTGCTAAGACCTCGGTAAAGCCATTTACTCTCTCCATTTGCCATTTCCTCATCTCTAAGAAAACAAAGATAAATGAGATGTCCAGACTCTTACAGGGATTGGAATAATATTAAGGTAGACAAGATGAAAGCTGTGTGCAAGCTGAAGAAATCCTGTCATTTTTAAAGCTTGTGTTTTTAAAGCTTAAATGTTACATTTTTGTTAGTTGAAACTAATTAAACTGATTTCTTTCATTTTAAAGTGTTAATGCAAGAATAGCAGAACTGGAAAATTTAAACATGAAAACATGAAAGAAATTAAAGGAATCCAATGGGAAAAAATTACAGCATATTCTATTTTACTGAAGAGCATACTTACATCAGTTTTTATAAAAATCCCCTTTCTTATTATATAGTTATTACTTAGAACCACAACTTTATATTGTAGCATTCTATTTTGAAGTTTATTGATAAACAACAGTCAATGCTGCTTGATTTATTCAAGTCAACAGCAAATACATTTGCCATCCCAATCATTCAGGAATTTCTTTATCATGTGATGCTATTCTGTAAGAAGGACACACAGTAGTACATTCAAATACATTGAGACTTTTTGAGAAATAGTTGTGATGCTACAAAACATGATGTCATGTGGTGTGGCAGTCAGTCTTGACATGAAAACTGCTTATAGTATTATGTTGCTGTGTTTATTCCTGGTTTAACTCTAACAAAGTCATGTAATTCTCCTGCCTTTGCTGAGATATGATTTGGTTTTTGATATTGTAATGATCTTCCTTTGCAGACATCTGCTGCCTAATCCCACTTTTGTCAAAACACAAAACTCTACTCTTTTTGCAATTAACTCAAATCACTATGGTATCGTACAAGATTGTATAAAAAAATAGAATAGGAAAACTAAGGAAAAGGAATCAGCTGAAAATTATTCCTGTATTCTTGTCAGTATGGTTGGAATCTTTGATATTTTGTTCCAAAGAACAATATGAGTACCCCAGCTGAAAGACCCATTTCTGTAATCCATGGCATACCAATGTGAATGCTAATTGTTGAGTGATGACTACAAGAAGTATCTGGGAAACCAGGCAAAATCCACTAGGAAAAATACACTCAAACTTCCATCAGGAGTAAACTTCCTCTCTTTGTGTATTTCCCTTTCTAAATCCTGTGGGCATACCAATCAGGAGAAGTTTCATTTGAGCTTCAATATTCTAGGCAGCACCTATGATTTCAGTGACACTCATGAATTCATCACTGACTTCAGATGTCTTTGTAACACAAGAATTCTTATGCACTTTGACTGAAGTAGGATAATAAATGAAATGGTTGTAAAGATCTGATATGAAAAATGAACAACCTTCACTCATACTGCTGAATACGAACTGTCAAAATCGAATTCTCTCCTGCATGGTGCAATGACAGCATTACGTGAGTTTGTATCCTAACCAAACCTGCATGACTTCTGCTTCCAACCAAGCCTGCACAGCCATGCTCTTACCACAGATACTACATAAGTCCTCCTACCTGCAACTCTTAGTCACTGTACCGTGAACAGGCTCAGAGCTCTGATTACAGTTTATGCAATCTTCATCAGATCAGTAGCTGAACTGTCTACACGTTGCTAATTATACCCAAGTCAGCTATTAATCAATGCAGGCATTTATTGGAAGCAGGTTATTCTGCTTCATCAGCTAAGCTGCCTTGGCTGGAACCCACTCAGGACTTTGGTCTTGCATTGGGCTGCACAGGGGCACTGCACTACCAGTGAGTAGTAGCAAGTGATATTTGGCTTCCCTGCTGTGTACTCCACCCGTGTGGGCTTCAGTGCAGTTCAGGTGCACATCCTAACATGCTTTCTTTCTACACTATGATGGTTTCACTCTGCTTTTTAGGAAAGCTTGATTGCAGATACAGTCATTGCTATTTAGGACTCAGCTGCTAGAGTTGTATTCTTTTCCCTTCTTCCCACTTTGTAAGTGTAGTGATTTCATCATAAAAGCAAGAACTATAATGATCCTCAAAAGATAAAGCAAACAACTCCAATTATCTGTGAAACGATGCATTTTCTGCATGGAGTATGGAAATACTCTCAAAAAGACATTGTCTACGCATCTCCCTGGGGACTCTAAAATTTCTCTTCCTGTATTTCCTTAATAATATTGAAATTTCAATTTTGAAAGTCAAACTAAAAGTTCCTCTTCCCTTTTTCAGCTAAAAAATGTACTTTAGTATCTTGTCACTTTCACTGACCTTGCTTTTTCTGCAGTAACAGTAGTAGTTTTATGCATTATAAGCATTATTTTAAAAAAATCAGATAAGGTAGTTGCTTCTGGTGTTCTTTAAAAATGAAATAAAAACCTTTTAAAGAATTAATTCTTTTAAATCCCAAAACATTAACAAATTCTACATACAAATTTACAATGACAACTTGGTTAAATTTAGGTACAACCCAGAAAGGTCAGTTGCATAACTAGATGTTCACAAAATTCAGGGATGTTTAGAGCTTGTAACTCTTTTTGCATACCTAATGTATGGTTTTTTTTTTCTTTTCTTTCTTGGTAGAACAAAAAGAAAACCTCTTCCCAGTGACTTCATAGTGATACAGCAGCTTATAACGACTGGTTTATGATGAAATCCTGGGTCAGTTTGTCCTACTAGTGCAAATCGGCACTGAACGTCTCTGCGTATGTACATAGGTTTTATCAAGGGCAGTTTTTTCCTGGCCTTTTCAATGTTTCCTACCAAAACTCAAGCTCAGGATCTTGTATTTCCCCTGTACTTGTGTGTAAAAAATAAGCGTCCATCTTTCTGTTCCCCCTTTCCTCTGTTCCCTGCCCACCCCGTACTACTTCTCAAATTAATACCCTTAAGAAACTATGTTGAAGTACAGTACAGCGTAATGTACATTGCCAAAAGATTAACTCTCAATCTCCCCTTTTCCCTTTTTCAGTTTCAAAACAAGGTTTCAGTATTTTCAAACTCGCAAGGATTTTGGTTCAGATCCCAAGGTCCTCTACAGGTAGTAGTAAGAAAGGTACCCTCTCTTCTGGGGACATTGATAATCAGTAAATTCAGAATAGCTTTCATTTGTTGTGTGGGTTTTTTAAAATTACATGTGGGGAAAATATTGGATGCAAGTATTGAGACAGTAGTGGTAGGTGAGCTCCATAGCCTCAGAGCTGCACAGTAGGTGTCTGAACAGCTCCCAGTAATGAACCAATGCTCTTAAACATTTCTGTCTTTCTGACATGCACGACTTTGTTATTTCCTACAGACACACACTTTGAAAATATTGAACTAATGTGAAAAAAATTACAGTGTAAATTTGTCAAAGAAGCTAAGGAGTTGGAAGAGAAACTCACTGAACATAGGCACAGTCCTAGTCTGCTTGGATAACATAAATTATCCTTCCAACTCTGAATGCATATTCTGAACTGAAGTGGAATCTACAACAGTAATTTTAAAGAGCTGAAGTTATATTTAGATCTCACTTCAGGTTACATCATTAGGAGTTAAGACAACAAAATAAAAAAGCAACAAACCAAATAATTTTAAAGTAATTGCAAGATAATTTTGGAGGTCAAACGCACAGCACATCTAACTACCCAAACTCCACAGTGATAGCTTTAAAATATTCTTTGCGAAGGACTGAGTTACTGTTTCTCACACCAAACAGGAAAGTGAGAAAATACTGTGATGAGTGAATTTGCTTTAATTAGGAAGGTAAAGGGGGCTGGTAAAAGGCTCTAGCAAGGATATGCTCAGTCTCCTTTCTGTTTGAAAGGTGAAGAGAAGGAAAATTCAATAACCAAACGGACATATAGAGCAACATTGTCACGGTTTGCAAAGCAAGTGCATGCCAAACCATGGAATTTAAATAGAGATTCTTGTCTTTAGATCTTCGGCCTGTATTTCACTGGCTCAAATTTCACTTTTTAAATATAATTTAGGTACTTCCAAATCTGTGTCTTACTGGAAAACAGTTGGACTTTAACTCATGAGATTATCTTAAAGCCCATCTTTCATTTTATGACAGCCAATTCTCTCGGACTAGTGAATCACGTAGTAATTAAAAAAAATCTTATTGTCTTCTGCATCTCCTAAATATTACAAATAATTATAGATGTATTTACATCAAAATGGATTTAAATAAATAAGAAAAGAAGTTTAGCAATCCTCTCCATACCAAAATGAAAATTTAACCTAAAATAAGAACGGTATTTATTCAGATGACATTTAAAACCAACTAACTGTACCACATGTACATAAATGTACCATATAGGTAAAGGGGAGTTTATTTTTCCACAATTTCTTGTTTTCTTCTCCGCTATTTCCCCTGTTTTGATAAACTCCTTTGTAGTATTTGTATTGTCAGACTGAATCAGGGAACAACATACAACAACTCCCCCAAAGTTATATTGAGACTTTCAGTCCAGCTCAAATTTAAATGAGCACCTTAAAGTTTTGAGTGTTATGTTTTTCATTACTCTGAAGTCTCTGCAGATGGTTCCAGTTATAAAGTCAATATTTTCAAAGAGCAACAAATGCTTTTTTTGAACCAGGAAGTGTAAAGAGTACTGATCAATAACTATTTCTGCAGTAACATGAGAAATAAACAATAAATTTCATCACATTTCTCTTATGATGGTTGCATGGCCTTTTAAAAACAAAGAAACAGCAGAAAAATGTGACCTCACTGTTTTAACCTTTAGTTACTGAAATCAATTTTCCCTTTACCATGGGAAATAGTTATTATCCTTATAGACCCATAGAGGTACTTGTATATTCTGATAGTGGGAAAAAAATTTGAAAAGGAAAACAAAATTATGTAGAAATTTTAGAGTAGCCCCAGAATGTGGATCCCATCACATCCTGAGTTTTTTTAAACTTAGTATTTTTCTTTTTCTGGCTATTCCATTAATTAATATTTTATACTTTTTAGAAAGAAGATGTAAAGTGAAATCACCAACTACAAGAGAGGAGGATCCAATTTAAACAACTCATTCAGCTTTGCAATGCCTCCCACAACAGTGTCCTCAAATAGGCTTGCAGTATCATTGGCCTAGCACAGACTCAGAGACTGCTTCCTCCTGATTTCTGTATCACAAACATGTTTTTAGATTCATCCTGTTCTGTTCAAAGTCAGACCTTACTTGACTTGACAAAATGAACAGAACTGGACATTATTGGAAAGTATCTACATATAGAGCTTATTTCAACAAAAATAAACAGCGGTAAATAAATACAACACAATTCTGGGGCCTGAGACAGCACTACATTATTCCACTGGGATAAATGTAGTGCAAAGCAAGACCAGTGCAGGGTTGAGGGAAGGTTCATTATTGCTGTTGTTATAATTCTCTCGCATTTCCCTGACAAACCACACTGCTGTAACAAGAGGTCTCATCCGCTTTCCACAACGCCTTCCTTCACTCTAATACCAATGATCACTCTTTTTCTATGCAGTGCAGAAAATCTTGCATATCTCCACCTGCTGGAAATATCCTTCAAATCCAAGGGCTGCTGGTGGTGTCTCTAGACACGTGTCACCCATTTCACAATTGCACAAAATTGAAAGAAAGTTTTAATTTTCCAATGTCATACAACCTGTCAGTGGCACAGGCAAATTTCTGTTTCCAGCCCTTTGCTCTAAGCAGAAAGCTTTCTTGCTCTTTTCTGTGCAGTTACAACCCTGGAAACTATTATTTTCCCAACAGGCACAGCATAGGGAGCCACAGCACAGCTTTATTTACCCTGCCTCCACAGTAATATTTAATTTCTAAGCTCAAAGAACTCTCTCATGAGGTAAAAAGAGTAATTTGTTCTCCACGTTAAATTTATTCCTGTTTTTTCTGATGAGCCAAGACTCTAGCAATTACTGTGACAGATGGAGTGATGATTTTTATGATGTGGAAACTTGTCCATAGGAATGAAACTGCAATCTCCAAATCCGTTTCTCATAGTGGCCTTTAGACAGTTGCCAGGTAATAATTGTCACTGTGGACAAAGTCTGAATTAGCGAATGGCTCCAGTAGCTTGTACTGCAATACTCCTTAGCAGAGTGACACTTTCTGACAAATTTTTGTCATTTATTCGGAATATACTTGAACCAGATAGGGAACCAATACATGGGTTTAAATTTCTCCCAACACTCAGAAGAATTTGAACTTTGTGTTTGGATTTTTAGTGCTCTATCATTTTGGAAGGACTGTTTCAAGGTGATTGTCAGAGAGCAGAATGAGATGTTTGAGAGAGTGCTCACGCATAATGAAAACAATAATGTATCTCACAGAACTGACCATTTCAAACAAGAAAGTTTTTGTGTGAACTTGGTTAGGAACCGACTGAATTTTCATGGGATAGCCAGAAGCATCACTCCCACCTTGTATTTAGGCAGTAAGTGCTGTAGCCAGCACTAGTGGTGAATGGCAGCCTCTGAGGCAGACACCAGGCACAACTTCAATTTGGAGGGTCATGGTCCACCACAACCTCCCCATGCCTGGTGACTGAATGCCCTGGCCAAAATCCTTAGGCACAAAACCATTAAAAATAGTCTGACACTTGTCTATTCTCCTGGTTCCAGTCTTCACCATTAATCAAAAAAACCCCCATAGAAACTGACTTTTGATACTTCGGGAACATTTTCTGTGACTTAGAGACTGAGATTCAGAACTTGCTGGCATGGAAAGGAAGGAGACATCTTTCCTTTGTTTACAGATGTCTCTCTGTAGCTCTGCTTGTAATCAAAACAGCAGGAAAATTTTAATACTAGAGATTTAAAGATGTTTTCTTACTGAGAACTAATTTTTTTTTCTTCTGTAAAGACATAGCAAAGAAAATACTGCTACTTAACTGAACTGAATTAATATTTCTGTCCCTTTTATGAGCTAAGAATATACAGTTTAATTTTCATGGGTGCAGACTGTGAACAAAAGGAGATCTGTAGCACAAGAGAGCACATTATCTCTGAAAATCAAACCATATTAAAAAAAATAAGAAACATTTCCCAAATGACAGAGCAGAACAAACACCTTAATTTTTCTCCTTTAAAATTTTATTCTATTCTATTTAATGATTGTAGTTATTGTTCTTAATACAACTGAGAAGATTATTTTACTGACAGAGCAAAGCAAATAGAATTAAGTGACTTGCTGAGCTGAAGAGAATTAGTCAGCAGCACAACTGCAAATAAAGCCCAGCAGCTCTAACCTGAAGCACACCCCATCTTAACCTGAAAGGCTTCTGTAACTTTACATAATTAAACACTTGAACTGTAGAGGTTTTATGTCTTTACAGGTTAAGATTCTCCTGCAAGCATCTCTCTGAGCGTTTAAAAGTTGCATCTTCCTAGCAATTTTAATTAATAGTGTTCAAAATAGAAGGCTCCTCATTAAAAAAATGAAAGCACATAAGTGAGTTTATAGGAATGTTTGTGCTTATTAGGGTCAGAGATTCATGCACGCAAGATAGCATGAGAGCTGAGATTGAAAGGCAGCATCATTTTTCTTTCATTAACACTAACAGTTATACGACTGGATCATTTACTTGAAGAGAACACTTCAGTCAGGATTAAACAGAAATTATAGGAAACTGCTCCAGTTAAGACTTTCTAATTTGTTAATTGAAAGTGATAAAGAAAATCCACAATTAACTTCTATCATTTCCAAAAGATCCTTAAATAATTTAAAGGCCTCGGGAGGCTGATTCACAAGCAGGGACAATCTACATCGAACGCTGCATTTAAGTTGTAGACAGTTAATCAACACAGTTTATGCTGACTGTGTTTTGCCTCATAACTATAAAATACTGCAGGTCTGGAGCAGCAGATTTCAGAAGCAGCACAACCCTGTCAAGAATAATGTGCATGTAGTGGCATGCATCTGGGCTGCATCCTGTCCACCCACTGTGATGTGTGCTCCTGCCAGTGAGTCAAGGTCTCCAAGCTTCTTTTTAGAGAGGTCTAGGAGTTAAAGTAAGTGCTTGAATTGCTAAAGATGTTCAGGCAGTGAATGCTACAGCATTTAGCTGATTCTCAGTGAAATCAACAATAACAAGATGCTTCCCATCAGTATGAACACCAGCACCCAAGCCAGCCTTTGTGATGACCAGGTTAATCTCTTAAATTGCTTAGTGCTCTCTGCCTCTGAACGCCTAAATTTGTGTATAAGTGTGCCCTAAAAATCACTTCTCAAAACAAAAACCCACAGTATTCACTCTCTAAAATGCCACTTTATGATTTTAGGGAGATACTTCACTAAGAATTATTTTAACCAGGTATCTTATATTTTCAAAGATGTTTTTTCTTTGTGACTGTAAGGTTAGTTTGTTTTCATTGACACTAAATAACCTGAACCTCAGTATTGCCTATTTTTATGTTCAAAAATCCACAGAAAGAATTGCGTACTTATTCCCCTCCACTGACTTTAAGCAATGTGTTTTAGTAGTAGTACTTCATTATATATAAGCCTGCTCTCTGTGGTTGGATTCTGTAAAATGCAGATCAGTCCAGAAGCTGATCTGTAGTTGTTAAAATGTGAACTGTAAAGATGCTCCAATTCTAGTTTTAAATATTTAAGTATTTACATCCATTTGACCCAAAGAGACTATTTTCCCATTTTGTAATTAGTATTTGAAATTTCTACCAAAAAAAAAAAAAAAAAAGGTAAACAAAGAGAACTAAACAGTAGAAGTTATTTCTAAATTCAAGAAAGGTGGTTGTGTTTATGTGGGGCAAATTGAAGACTCACTTTCATAATATCATTGCTTTTTTACTACTTGTTTGATAGGTCCCATTTTCAGGTTGCCAGGCACTTCGAAAAACACAAAATATGGCAAGATGTGTTTTGGGAGGTATAATTCCCATATTAAACACATGGGATTGAACAGGGGACGCCGAGTACTCCCGTACAATGTGAATTTCAATAAAGATGACAAGTGCCTCCCTGGAAGGCAGCTGCACACAAGTACAGTTATATGCATCACTTTGACAATAAGCTCGCTCCCAGCAGGTTACTGGGGAGGAAAAGCCTGTGCAGATATTAATAACGAGAGAGTGAGTACCAGAGAGACTCACCACTCACACCTCCAAGTGCATTTACCTTAACTTCCTCTCGGGGTCTGTGAAAAGCGACCAGCATCTCCTCAGTGGTCCCTTCATGGCTTAAGGAGGAATCCCAGGGATCCCTAAAACTAAGTGGGGGTACCACAGGGAGTGGTGCTTAGGGCTGCAGACACACACCAGTCCAGCTGCGGAGACCACAGGAGTGTGGTGACCCTTCCGTGCCTACAGGGAGGCTGTGGGGACTCAGCCACACACTGGAAGCAGCATCACACATCATTAAGATTTTGGACATTACAGTCTCCTTACCCATATGCCTGCATCCATTTCAGCACACTTTTATTCCTCTGGCTCTTAGGAGTTACACAATGCTCAGTTACCCTTGAATACCCATGACAATGGCATGCTGTTTTCTTCAAGACTGCTTTAGAGACTCCTGCCTATGTTACCTTCTCTCCCTAATCCACATCCAAAAGAAAGTAGAGGTGTTTCCAAAAACTGCTGTCATTAATCTGATTCATCAAATATCTTGAAATGAAACTCAACCGTTAGTTCCTTCCCTTCATGTACTCAAAAAAAACCCCACAAAACCAAAAAAACCCAAAAAACCAATTTCAGGGCAGCCCTTTAACAAAAAGTATTCTGGCAACTAGAGTGCCAGAAAGATTTCACTGAAGACAAGGAAGTTAATTTTGGGTAAAACCAAAGATTTTTCTAGCACGTCTTTTTAGAGGTGAATGCAACTAAGTTCTCAGTGCAAAGCCTGGGAACATTTTGTGTTACACAGTGTTGAAACAAAGTCTCATGTTTTTAAAAGGAGTGTTACATCCATGAGATGTGATTTCCTTTCACTGCCAATAATCTTCTATTTGTAGACATAATAGTTAGTAATGACAGGGGCCAGAACATGAATACTCCACATCGATTCCCATATGGTGCTCTCGAAAGAAAACTTACTACTCCAAAATTCTCTCTCTACTCCTGCCTTCAATGGTACAGATTTTCAGCTATTGCACACTGACACAGCCCTTTTAATATCAATTCATATGAACCGATAACTCAATCAAAAAACTAATTACACTTATCCTAAAATGGGAGTACATTGTTCTAGACCTCCAAATCTCCCAGGAGTTGATAGGCCACCATAAAAGCAAGGGTTATAAACTTGAATTTATTATAGACAAATAAAGCTTTGGCCTATGAATTCTCTGCCTATTAAGTTAATGAGCCTTGACAAAACAATCATCTGAGGAGCAGCTGACAAATTATCTGGAGCAGATATCTGAAAGGCGTTGGCTGGCTTACAAACATTTCAGTTGGGAGAATATGGCATCATTTTCCTCTTCCTCTGGAAGAGTCATTTGTCAAACTAAATTTCTCACAGATCAACAGCAGATTCCCAATATTGGAGCACCGAGATATAACAATATCTGCAATTACCAAAACAAGTAAATAATCCCTGTCATTTCCTCCCCAAACCTGAGGCTCACAAATGCTGATGAAGAACTCTTTCTAGGAAGTCTGCATGAAGACAGCAAGATACCTTTTTATTTTTGACTGAAGTTCATTGAAGTGTTTAATATGGAGGAAAAGAGGTTTGAGAAATTCACATGAGTAGAGTGGGACCTTTTAAAATACCTGGTCAATATTTGGAAGATTTTTTTTTTTTTTTGTACAGCTTCCCATAGAGGTAGTGGTATCCCAGCTGTGGATTTAAACCAGGATATTTTATTGGATTAATTCTTCAAAATTTTCAACACAATACAGCCCTTAAACACATTGCCTTTGGGAAATTTAGGGCTGTGTACATGAAATACTCTTGCAAGAACAGCCACTTGGATTAGGGTAAAAATGAGATCAGTACTTTTCTAAAATCTGTTCTCCAACTGTGAATACTGAGTCCATTTGGAAATTGAATCATGATCTTTTGTAAAGCTGTCACTTTCCTCACCAAAGGCATTTGCTGAAATATTATTTCAAATGTCTTCCTCCACACTCAACTATTCAGAGTCCTGTGGAAAAGATGACAGTCCTGAGAACATGGAAAACTGTCATATTTTCCATCTGAATGTTATTTCACAGTGTGAAGGAAGTACAAATTATAGTAATCAGTTGCCTCTGCAACAGCATGTAGCAGAGTATAGTGCAGAGCATTTAACCATGAGTTGTGTCTTTTCTCATATTTTAGGTTCTTTTTGCAGTTTTTGTTGGACTATTGGTTTAAACAAACTGATTAAATATACAGGGACTAGAGCTTAATATTACATCGAAGTAGACTGAAGATAAATGAAACCTTGTTCTTAAAGAGAATTGTTAACTCACACTCAGCATAAGAATACGCAACTTTCCAAGTCCTGATGTCAGGTCATCAAATATCTGATGACCAAATCTTCAATCAACAATAAAGCAAAAGAATGTACAGAATTATACATTCAAGTGGGGAAATGGCCTAGTTTTATGAGCTTTCCAGGGCTCCACTGATCATTGACTTCTAAGTATGTGGTTGCAGGAAGCAGCCTTAACATAATCCTTTTCCCCCAACCTCCCTCCATAGTAGTCATGTCTACAGAGATCACTCGTTTAGCAATGTGTTACCTCTCTCTGTGGTTTGCAAGGCACTCAACTCCATGGCCCCAGCATCCCCCAGAACCCCTCATTCAACTTTCTATTTCAAGCTGGAACCTTCCTTTCCAAGGGGACCATTATAAGAGTCTTTCTATAATGAATTCTTCCATTGTCTCATTCTAAAATCTCAGAAGCACTGTCATGCACAGATAAATTACCCATATTTACACTGTACCTAAAGAACTGGAGTAATTTTACTACTTTTTGCCCACTTATTCTGTTTAAGTTAATATTTGCAGGGAAATTAAAATATTATGGGTAGATCTGTGTGTGCCTGGCACCCTTTTGCAGAGATTTACACCTTCATAAAACATTATACTAATCAAGGTGTTTCACACAAACTTGCACTGGGCTGAATAGCTTGACTAATCACTTTGACCCCTTTGATTAAGCATCTTTTTACAAATTCTAGAAGCTACACAGTTTTCATTCTAACAAAGTGACATCTTCTGCGTGGTTTTGCCACATCTGTAACATTCTTTGCTAGTATTTGTCTTCCTACTCTTTTTAACGGAGCTTTCTATTTCATAGCATTGCAGTGCTGTTCACAGCTGTCTTCCTAATCCCTGGGGTTTCTTCCTGTTAGTGTATTTTACATTAATTTATTATTTTACTTTCCACTTACACACTTCTGCTCTTCTCTTCCCACATTACTCTTTGCTTTGAAAAAAGTTTTCTGTAGAAAATATCTATGATCAAAGCTCCAAACATAATTATTTTTCCTCTATTCTAGAATATAAAAGATGATAGAATTTTTCCTAACAAATGAAGCACTTTTGAAAAACTGTGCCTAACTCTTCCTCTATCTCCCAAATATTTGTTTGCAAATGGTTTACTACTATCCTTGTAGTCTATAGAAGAATAGCTGGGTTATACTTGCATACAGTTTTGGATAGTCTGCTTTCCTTCATTAAATATTTATCAGGAGGCAATCACTGACAATGTTTTACAGAAAGATCTTCCATTATTTCAGTTATGGAAATGTTCATCATTTTAGGCTTTCCTAACTGTTCTCTCAGAGCACAGCTAGCCTAGGGAATGCTAAATTTTAGATGCATTCTTAACCATGATTTGGTGAGGGAGGTGATTATTTTTTGCTCTATTTCTTCTGAAAAGCTTAGACAGCTGCCCTATAAACCCAAAGATGCTCACTGAACTAAGTATGCACAACAAAGGAGTAAAGTGACTGATTCAAAACAAATTACTACAGCTTTCAGTGAAGCCTTGGTCACTTTCCACACTCAAAGAGAAAAAAACACTGAATTCAGTTGCAAAATGTGGTACATATTATGTAACCTATTTTAGAGCACCATTCCAATGGATCAAAACATTGCCTGTTTTCATCACTGGATTTTGGATGACCAAAATTATATACCACGGTAGCATGTATCTTCCAGTGGTGCAGATGTGAAAGCATGGTTAAAAATAAGCACAAGCTGTAGAAAAAGAAGATCTATGGTGAAGATGCAAACTATGAGATAAATCCAGTGATGTTCATGCACTCTAACAAAGGAGGTGAGGAAGAAGCGCATGCAGTACCTGGTGATCTCAGAGTCAGGGAGCAGGCCTACGTGGTAGTGGGGGTAGGGAGCTGTAAGAAGGAAGCTTTTGTCACACTCGACAGGGGAATAGTGCCTAGGAGAAGGTGGTTTATCACACAGTTTGTTCACAGTGCTGTAAACAGGTTCAGGAGGCCTGGTGATACAGAGACAAGAGTAAAAGGTCAGGTGCATATTAGTTGCTGAGAATATAGAGAAAACACAGCAATCATTTTAAAAGCATGCATAGCATATCTGTCAAGACCTTTTCAGTGGGGCTTTTCCAACAAGTAAAGTGTGCTGTTAAAGGAACTGTTAGAGTTTGATAACAGTAGTATGGCATTCAAGTAGCTGCATATAAAGATATACACAATACAAGTGGACCATAAAACTGCTGTATGGGAAGTGTGGCACTGAAAGTGAATATCTTGTCTCTGAAGTTGAGAAAGTGAGGCCATACTCTGCTTTCCCCCATACTCTGCTTTCTTTTCTTTTTTTTTTTTTAATCTAACATTACTTCTACACAGCTTTCGGTATCTTAATTTTGAGTACAGCATAGAAGAAAATATGTTTGTTACACGAAAAAGAAGCAATTTTTACCCATGAATTTACAATATAGATGAAGTACATATTACTTGTTAATACAACATATTCTTGTGTCCTAGTGAGCTGGGATTTTGCAAGTAGAGCTATTGTCAAATTGACCCATATCCTATAAAAACACTGATGGTAATAAACTCTGTGAGCAATTCATCTCATTGGCAGGCAATTCGTTGCGTTTCAAGAGTTCTTTGCACTCCTTCCAAATTCAGCCATCAAAATCTGATTATGCAGACCACATCTGAAAAAAAGTTAACCTCATTGCCAAGGCTACTGCAATCGCACTTGCAGTGCTGCTCCAAGTTGCAAACAGCAGCCTGTGAAGTCAGATACAAAGAGTAAGGTCTTAAAACTAAAATTTCTCTCCTGCTGCCTAGAGCCACCTGCCTGGGGGAGGCAATACTTACCACAGCCCTCCCAGGAGCCGTCTGGGAGAGGGGAGAAGGGAATGCAGCCTTTTGTACCAACCAGCCAGGGATCCGCGGGAGACGAACAGCAGCAGTTTACAAAACAAACCCACACCACATCCCCACTAAATCTCCCACCTTGTAATTTCCCTGACTTGGCCCCAGGACATACCTCGGGGCCCACTGGCAGAGTGAAACTCGTCTCACTGTTTCCTGACATTTCTGGTCTAAAGAGTGTCAAGGATCAATTGCTATCATACCCACGCTTCTGCCAGAAGACCCAGGGTATGCCACTCCCTTTAATCACTGTCATACTGTATTAGCTAGATGGAAATCTTATTTCAGAAGCCTGAAAATATCAAGAGGCCAAGAAGTTAATGAACTTTCTTTGTTCTTCTGGCTGCACTATGCCTCACATGGGTGTGGGTTTTGCTGTGACTTTCACAGGTACCAGAATTTATTACAGTTGTGGATGTGCTGGCAGATACAGAGAACCTAATTTCCTTTGTTACCTTCTGGGTTTGTCCTTTGGGGGAAAAGGAGTAGCTGCTTTACTTAAAAATTGGTCTCACTCAATGCTAATAACATTATTCATAGCAATCTGACACATGATTTGAGAACTCTTCATGTCTGAATTTCCCAGGGAAAACTTTACAGTTAAAAAAATGGCAATTTAAGATTGCCAAACAGCAAAATAGCAAAGCTGTCACTCATTTGGTTATAAAGCATTGTGTCAAGCACTCAGTAAAATCCCTTTAAAAACATTTAAGGTAGCAATCATTTTTTATCAGTATATTTCACTTGTTTCAGAGGGCTGGATTTAATAATTTATTTACTAAATCAATTCTTGATTTCAATTAAAAGAAAATGCAGAGAAAAAGATATTTTATTTCACTTTTTTCCAATACTGTCTTTTATTCCCTTAGAAACCACTTTTGCTTTTAGGAAATATACGAAAGAACAAGTACAAATATCAAGTATAAATGATACCTACTAAGAAAATTGAAGAAATATTGCCCCAGTGCAGGAAGATGAATAAAAACTGTAGATTTCTCCACTGCTTAAAACACTAACCAGTCCATAAAAAATTTGTTAGTGTCGTATATTCAAGTTAATTGTCTTCTCCGAGTCGTAGACGACATCAGAGTGCTGCTACCTACCCCTTGGGTATATTGCAAATACTCAAACTACACTGAGTCATCAGTCAGTGACCTCCAACCTCGTGCTGAGACACAAATCATGCCACAGAGATGGGTAGACATGAGGAATTTCTTTGTTAATGGACAGTTACAAGCTGCTTCCAAAAGCAGAATGAAGTTAAACATTCACCATCTACCTAGTTACTGAGACCAAATTAGTCCTTCAAGTATAAACGCAGAGTCCTAACAAACTGTCTTACGAGGCCCAGCAAATTTTAAAACATTTACCAAATGTTCGCATGTTTCAAAACATTTTTGAAACATTTTTCACTCCATTCAGTCTTGCTGGGTGGTAAAATAACAGGAAACTGGAACAAGTCTGAGTATAAAGTCCTGATATTATATAAGTGATACTGTGACCTAGTTACCATCATACCCCCTGTATTTGAGCTGCAGAGAGAGGTCTTAAGGTTAAGAAAAGGAATTCATACTTCTTATCCTTTTAAAACTTGGACTCTTTGCTTAGAAGAGGATTCAGGATTCAGCTAATTCCACTTATGACTGCACTTCTTGTAAGGCCTTCAAAATGGTCTGAGATCACCAAAGCCACCTAACTCCCATCAGACGTCACTCTCTTCAAGGCCATTGAGAACATGGACTGCACTGGCCCTTTAGATGCCTCTATCCTATTCGGATGCATAGGCTAACAACTGCCAGCTGCACAGCTGGGCTTTGAATGCGTGTTTTATTGGCACAGAAAAGCAAGAAACTGGAAAAAAAAGCAGTACATAACATCCAGCGTCCAGGATAAGTATAAACTTATTTTCTATCTCAATTTGGCTTAGTAAATATGAATTAAGAAGTGTAAAAAAATTTGAAAGTTGGGATAAAAAATATACAGTAAAAGAATGATTAAAATTGTATGGGGCACTGTCCTGCTCATACAAACTGTGTTCCGTGTAGGCCACTAATCACAAAAGTAATATGAGATACTTGCTGCAACAGCCTGTCTTCAGATACCCTCCTGATTCTTCACCTTCTCCATGGCAAACTAGTACTTAACTACAATAGTACCCACCTACTCTGGAAGAAAACAATCCCCTATTTTAAAAAAAAGAAGATTATGAAGACCACCCAGCTTTATTAAATAATTGTGCTAAGGCAGCATTCTCTCGTCATTTATATTTCCCCTCACAGAAAGAAGAAAGAACTTCTTTCCAAAGGGATCAGCCCACCTGATAAATCCCGTCTCGCACATCTTCTCCAGTGCTATGACAGAGACAGATTGTCCTCTCTCAAAGCACGGGATAATGAGAATGCTATTTAGAAAGAATTTATAATGTGCCATTCTGAAAAAATACAGCCAAGGTCACCTCAAATTTTCTTGCAAAAATAATTAAGAGCCAGACTGAACAAAAACATTGAACCCTTACATTATGATGCACTAATTCTTCAAATGAATTTAAAAACACGTAACAAGCCATTTAGCACGCTTTAAGAAAAGTGTAAAGAATAGATATATACATTATTTAAGGACTGATTCATGGTAGTTTATGTGCAATTGCATCACCTTCAGATACAGCAGGT
Source organism: Lycocorax pyrrhopterus obiensis (assembly GCA_014706295.1). NCBI lineage: Eukaryota > Metazoa > Chordata > Aves > Passeriformes > Paradisaeidae > Lycocorax > Lycocorax pyrrhopterus. The sequence continues at coordinate 84,304,082 of JACSVZ010000001.1, forward strand.
ACAGCTTCAGAGGTTTTATTAAAAACTAAATGCTAAGCAGTTTTTGAAACTTTATTTGAGGAAGAACAAAGAACTATATTATGAAATTTCTTTTGTCCATGATCTTCATTTTTGTTAATACCTTAGCATTAAAAAATCCCCTTAAAATGCCAAATGTATGAATATTACTGTATATATCTTCAATAACTGCAATATCTCTTTTAAAGAGTAGTTATGCAATGTGGATCTACTCTGAAAAATAACTAACGTCTGCTGTAACTTCTTAGTCAGATCTCCCCTTCTGCCTTTAAACTGTTTATTTAATGACAAACAAACATCACAGTTCTCTTTGTCGGTGAGCTAAAAACAAAGTTTTGTGATAAATGAGAGCAGCTACTACTAGGTCTGGAAAGACAGCAACAATTACTTTAGCCTGAGAATCAGGCACACAATAGTAAAGGAAAGGCAACAGAAAATGTAATTAATAAATGTAAGTAGCAGCATAGCATGGCTTGAACATGCCTCAGTAGATCGACTCACAGGACAGAGAACCAAGTCACTCAATGCCAAAGGTAAGCTTTAAAATGGTAACATGAGCAGCAGAGAGTCACTCTTCCAGCAAGAAAATAAAAAATAAAAAAAAATTTGAAAGCTGGAATGGTTATTCAATACAGATGCAACAGCAGTGAGGCATAATTCTCACAGAAAGGTAGAACTAATTGGTGGAAAAGATAACAGTAACAGTGGGAGGTAGAAAATTCATCTAACACTGGTTTTATTTATTTATTTCATAACAGATTGTGTAAAGAGAGCGAATCTTCCTTGTTGTTTGCAGTCCTAATTATTCCTTGTTTAGATCATCATTGTTTTGTTGTTTCAGGATGACTTAATTGCGGAACAGAAGTCATAAGAAAATGGCATTATTAAAAACCATTCTCTCTTCAGCATCATGCAGGGTCCTCAATTTAAAATTAACTTTTTTTTTTTATTGCAGAATCCTGTTTGGTAGGGCTCAATTTCCAACACATAGCACATTAAATGTTAACAGTTTCAGGCTTTAAAACATTTCGAAACCTTTTATGACATGGCAAGAAACCAGCTCAGCTCTCACAGCATATTAAGTATGCAGGGCTATAGCTGGGAAAAAATCTGAGAGAAAATAAATTCAATCCGAGAGCAAATAAATCTCCCAATGCTACAAGTTTACAACATTTTTTTTTAGTAGCAATTTTTAATTGTATCCAAGTTCCGTAAGGACATCTAATACATTAGTTTTGCTAATATAATGTTGCTTGGAAGTAGACAAAGAACTTTTAAAAAAGTATTTCACTATTAAACCAAAAATCAATGGTAATTTAATACAAATAAATTCTTCCACTTCTAATAACCAGAGATATATATATGTCCTTTATATATATATATAAAAATATATGTCCTTATATATATATATATCTGTCCTTTAACTGAGTTTCTTATTCACATAACCTTCTAGAAGAACCACATACCTTATTGTTCAATAGAGTAATTAGAATTGAAAGTCGATTTTATTTCACAGGTTGTGTCCTGTCAGTTTAAATGAGACCAAATGACTCACATGATGTGTTTATTTCAACTAAATGAAAGACAGAGGAGGAGTATGAAGAGCTGGAAGAAAATACCTGAAGTGCAGTACCTTAGTTCTTTCCGGAAATCCTAATATTAATAATTTCTCACCTTTTCTGTTATTAACTGCTGTTTTCATATGCCTTAAAGGTTTCTTTAACTGCAAAACAAGTGCTTTTTTAGCACAGTCATGAAGATTAAGGATTGCCTTGTTCCTCCTAACAATACTATTTTAACATTTTAATCGAGTTTTCAAAAGAAATGGCCTACAAGAAGGCATAAGTATAATTTAGAACTTTTAATATTCTACACCCAATTCTACACTCATTATTCTTAACCATTAGAAATTAGGAAATGAAATGACTGCTTAATTTGGAAAAAAAATCAGAAATTATTTTTTTGTTGCAGTAATGGAAAAGAAGGCTGTTTCACACTGTAATGGAGAGACAGTCAGAGCAAAGGCCCAAGTCCCCTGCAGTGACTGTTTAGGAAACAGAAACCAGCAAAGAACGACCCTTCCCTGCTCAGCTGCTGAAAATCAGCAAGGACCACACAGAGCAGAAATTAAATCCAAAAGACTTTAGTCAGTGTAGGCCTGTTCACCATGAATCAGCACTTATTCTCATCCATATTTAAACATTTTTATATTCTTAGGCTCCACAACCCCTTGTGGCACTGAGCCCCACAAACTGATCGTGACATACCCAAAAAGCTCTACCTTTGTGTACTCTAAGCCTGTTACTTGGTTGCACGCTGATAACATAGGGTAACATTTAAAAAACCTTCTATTTGCAATATTTTAAATTTGGCAATGCATTATAAACTCCCTGTATCTGAGTTGTAAGAAGGTGGTAACAGTCCTTGCCTGTTGCCTTCTCTGTGCCGTGGGTACCTTTGCAGATCTCTGTTCTGTCTCTCTCTGACACCTTTTTTCTATACTGAATTGTTATTTATCTTTCCCTGGAAACCATGCTACGACCCTGCTCATCTGTGTCACCCTCTTCTGAGGGCTTTTTTCGGTTGCCTCCATGTAGTATTCAAGACTTGGATGCATCACAGATTCACAGAGAAAACCATTCTATTTCGCACTCTTGTCCTTTCCTATCAGATCCTATTTTCATTCTTAATTGCCTTCTTGATTGCTCCTGAGTACTGAGCTGACAATGTCACAGAACTAACCACAGTCACCCCGAGGTGTCTTTCTCAAGTGGCAAGAGCTGAGTGAAGGGTCCATATCCATGTTCTATTTCATATGTACTTCAGGTTATCTTTTCCTCTGTGCATTATTGAATGCTACTTGCCATTTCTGTGTGTATTATCACTGCCAATCCTACTATCTCATTTCAAAAATCCCCATACAAGCACTAAAGCATATTCCAAAATTTGATTAATTTTTTTGTAAGTGTTAAGTACTAAGCAGCTTCCAGTGATTGTATTAGAAATAGTCAAATCCTATTACTTGGGGATCTCTGACAGGCCTATTTAAATATGCAAGGATAACTCAGGAATAAGAGATTATCTGTGACTTGATAATGACTAAATTTTTACTTTAACATAAATTATTCTCCCAAGTCAAGACTTCTTATACTTAAAATAAATTTGGATAACAAAATGAAATCTTATAATAGGCAGATAATTATGCAACTGTAAAGTTTAACAATTAGTTTAAGATTAAATTTGTGTATTAATTACATAAAAAAATAGTTGCTTTGCAAGTCAGTAATTTCAAGCTTCAATCTAAGGAATGTGTTTCACCAAGGGTCCAATTTAAGGTTATGTAGACAAACTCTTTTTTTTCCCCTTTAACTGAACATTTAATGTGCAACTTGAATCGTCTTCTTTTAATTAACTTCTTTTTAAAAACATAATTCCTTAGATTGATCAAAGACTAAAACAAGAAAGAAATTTTATTCTGGGATACAATATTGGATCCAATACAATCACCAGGAGGGCTGCCAACTTAACAACTAGAGATGAGAACCCTGCTTGTGAGAGACAGTGAGCAACCAGTTGCAGCAGCAGGCTGGCATCCTCCAGACGGACAGACGATGGACTGACACGACAGACTGCCTGGTGGGATCACACCCACATCATGCATCCCCAGAAACCCTGGATGCTTCTCCACTTTTCTAGAGAGAGATGGATCTCTATCTGAGCCTGATCCTGCCAGCACCTTATCAGCAACTTTTCCTACCTGCTCTGTATCTCTGTTCCTCGCGCCAGAGTACCTGCGCAACTATTGATTACCCCAAACCTCATGTGTCACTCTCTGAGGGATTTGCTGGTTCAGTAGCCTGAAATCCCTTCTCCACTGCTGCCCTACGCCACTGCTCCTTCCTGCCTCTTCACCTATTTTTCTGTTATGTCCTGTCTTGTCCTGAATTCCCTTTCCAAATCCAAGTTTTCTTACCTGATTAAATACAAGTCTTCCCTTCTTGTGATTTCCATTCTCCCATATCAGTGACAAGTTCTCCCTCATTCTCACACCCAATCTCACCATAATCCCTTGCCAAACACATTCCCCCTATTCTTCCAGTCTCTTCAACTTTAAAATGTGACAGCACTGGGCATTTAGAGCACAGAACAGAATCACTCCTGAATATGTTTCTGTGTCAGAAAGGGATGGAAGAAATAAGTAGAGAGGAAAACTAGCTTTGGCCATTTAATGCCGTGCTCAATCAGGCAGGCTTTTTAAAATAATCTAGTCAGCATGACAAAATTGTGAGCAGCTTTGATGTACTGCAGTGTGAGTACAGAATCTGAAAGAGTTCTACTGCAAAAATGTATCAAACACATTTTGGAGGATAAATGAACTGCAGTTTTCCCAAAGACTTGCATTTGTTGGCTTTTAGATAGCTTTTCATAAATGCATTAGAAATACTGTGTGGATTCAGTTTCATCAGCGCCTGTAAATTAACACTCTGAATCTACGTATGGAATATAATGGTATTTAAAATATAATAGCACAGCAATTTCTAAGATAGAATAGAATAGAACAGAACATGAACAAAGGCATGCAGTTCTCCCTCGATCCTTTAAATGATCAACCTGCTATGGTTAAAAATAAATGGAATTTAATTTAATAATAATGGTGGTTAATTAAAATGACTTTAGCAGCAATAGATATATTTTACACTAAATTTTAAAGAAAAACAATTATAAAACCTTTGCTATCCCTAGATAAAAAAAAACCAGCCCCAGTCAAAAGCTAAGCATGAAAATACTAACTTGAACATCTAATTGCCAAATTTACAAGTTATTTAATAAGAGGAATAAATAAAAGGCATCATCAGTCTTCCCATACTACTACATATAGTTTATTCTCTTTAGGGTAGAGGTAATATGCTGAGTTTGGGTTAGGCATGGTGAATGACTGTTGTGAGCTCACAATTGCATGTGTTCCTATAACTCTATCAGTGGGCTTCTACGTATCTTTTACTCATCACATGCATGGTAGTACTAAATGTGGTGTAAAATTCACTTGAAAGTTCTACCTACAGCAGTCAAAGAACTTCTTTGTCTGGGAAACAGGAGTGTAAACTCTGTTCCCACAGAAAGACTGACAGGAAATGCAGCTAACCCCTTTCAGCAAATGGACACTTTTAAAACATGCAGAATATCTCGTGATCTAAGTAAATGACTTAAAGATCCCAAAGGAGCAGTTTTCAGGAGTCATTGTTAAAAGCTGCAGTTCTTTTATCCTATTGTTTTGCTTCCTAAAACCATCATCAGCAAACTGTTAATGATCATTTTATAACACACAAACCCTAATTTTTGTTGTAATGGTTTAATACTGAAAGGTCAAATCTGTGTGTCAATAGAAATTTAAAAGTGTTTCCATAAAATATTGTCAATGTCACTAGAATGCTAGATAAGTAAACAAGAAATAGTTGAGGAATACTACTTTCAGTACAGGGGAAAAAATTTCCTGAGACTTCGACTTAATGGTTCTCTTTTCTCTCCCATCGAATTCCCAGCATCTCTTCCCCATCCCGAAAATGCTATTTTGCAAAAAAGCATGTAAAAAAAATGAAATGTGCTTTACACAGCAAAATAGATAACTCAGCTTTTTCATCCATGAATCTTTAATATCTAGCCAGAGTTAAATGTTAAAGTGAATTTTTTATCAGCTGAAGCACAGAAGTTTGATGTTACTATTATCTGAAGCTAAAAAGGAAGTAAAAACTCAAAATGGTGGTTCTTTATTTTGACGGAACTTTTCCTGTTCTTGTTCATTAAAGAGAGAAAAAATTAGAATCTCAAAGCTACAGGATTTTTAGGCTGTAATTTTAATATTTCTGAAAATAGGAAGGCTAAAGAGAAAATTGTAACATCTCTCTCTGCTCTATTAGTAACACATGTTCCACAAAACGACTAAAACAAAAAAAAAAATCTTTTTTTCTTCTTACTACCATATAAAATTTGGTTGGAATGCATCTCTATGGGTCATTTAAACGTGTTTGAATCAGGACTATTGACAACACTAGATTTTACCTAGCCAGTTCTTAAAAATCTCAAAAGATGGATATTTCACAGCCCTTCATAGCAAGCACTACTCCAGCGCTATCCTATCCATCTCCAGCACTATTCTATCCATTTCTTCTCAAATTCAAATCAGAAGATCCAAAACCAATGCTTGTGGCCATTGGTGCTTCTCTACTCAGAGGAGTTTGGTTTCGTCATCTTTACTACTGAGTGCTTAGAAGGTGCTCTTAGATTGCCCCTTAATTTCCTCTTCACCACACTAAACAAGCCCCAGCTCCCTCAACATCCTCCAGCCTCCATGTGATTTAGGGCTCTCAGAATCTGTTGGACCCTCTCCACAGCCCTCCTGAAGTCAAAGAACGGGAATTGGCCAGAGTCTTTCAGAAAATAACGTATTTTTCTGCCAGCCATGCTTCTCCAAAAATAGCCTGGTATGCTGATTACCTGACTAGTAGTGAGAGTGCACTCCTGGGTCCATGTTCAGCTTGGTGTCTGCAGTAACATCCAGGTCATTTTCAGTGAAGCTGCAATTCAGATGTTCACGGCCGGCACAAGTGTGTGCAGCTCTTCCACCTTAGATGCAGCCTTCTTACTGAACTTTACGAGGTTTCTGCTGGCCAAGTCCTTGAGTATATCAAGATCCTTTTAGAATACAGCTCTGCCATTTGTCATGTTAACCACTCCCTCTTTATTATCCTCTTGAAATTTGCTGAGGGTGCACTGTGTGTCATGATCTAGGTCATTGATGAAGATATTCACTGACGCCACAGGTATCCTGAGCTCCTCTGCTCATCACTGACCACTTGACAGATGCCAAGTGATGATCATGATCCTTTGAGCCTACTGGTTAAGTCAGTTACCACCTCAGTCTCCTCTTTTAGTCCACTCTTCCCCAGCTTTCAAAGAGTGCTGTGGGAGACTGTGTCAAAAGCCTTACCAACACCATCGCATGCAAATGAGCATAGGCATGCTGGGAGAAGGCTAACGAGCAACAAAATACAGCACACAATCCAGGAGAAACCCAAAAGGCTATCCATAATGTTTCCAAACCATTACAAACCATATTTTCTTTCCAGCTATGATTAGCTGTATATGTTCACCCAACACTTCCTCATGTTTGAATGAGAGGCTGTCGGAAGAGTTTTAAAGGGTGCTCCCTGTGTTACAGCTTTTCCTGCCCACAGAAGAGGTGTGAGAAATACCTTTGCAGCCACTCCCCGTGACAACTAGTGGAGAAAAGGAATCACCACGTGCCCCACAGCAGATCCCAGACGCACATTAGTGGGACCTATGACATGGGTCCGATATGAGTTTGGGGTCAGCTGTGTTTTCCCTCAGTAAAGAGGCATTCCTGCTCAAGGCAGCACCTGTGCTGTGGGACTGCATGGTGAAGGGCAGCCACTCCTCTCCCCTCACCCAAGCAGTCAGAAGTTTCATCAGGAAAGGCAACCAGTCTGGACAAGCACACAAACTGCTTTTAATCAATCTATGCTGACTATTCCAATTACCTTCTGGGCCCTGAAGTGCCTGGCAAAGGTGTTGTTAAGTACTTCAGATTCTTCTATATTATCTGTTGCTACATTGACTTCCCTCCTATTCATCACCTTTTACCTTCCTCAAATTTTACCTTCATTTTTGAAAGTAGCATACATCAGCAGAATCACTTTTATTTTCCTTTATAAGTCTTGCAAGTCTTAGCTCAAATCAATCAGCTTCTTAATTTTGTCATTAAGCAGTCAAGCAATACTTGTTTATATCTTGCATTTTAGGTCATCAGAAAGGTCTTTGCTCAGTCATGAAGGCCTTCTGCTGAGTCCCCCTCCTTTCTGCTCAACAAGATGGTTCCTTCCTGAGTTCTCAGTAAGTTTTATTTAGAAATCATCCATCTTTCATGGGCCCTATGTTTCTGTGGCAGCATCCCAAGAGATTTTGGTAAGCAACTCTCCAAAAAGGCTGAAGTTTGCTCTTCTGAAATCTTAATAGTCATAACTTGCTGACTTTCCAGACTTCCTTTGAATCATGAACTAAGCCAACTCATGGTCACTCTGATCCCAGCTGTTATTTATCACAACCTTTGCCACCAGTTCTTCCCTTCCTGTGGCAGCAGCTCAAGTAGAGAACTAATCCTGTTTCTCCCCTCTAGCAGCATCCCCAACAGGGAATGGTCAGCAACACAGTCAGTGAATCCCCTGCACTGCCTGCACAAAAATTTAATCTTACTAGGAAATAATGCAAGCAAGGTCTTCCTTGCCATATGTACTGATAGAATTATTTGACATATAGTTTTCATCCACTTTTGATCCCACATTCTACTAACCTGAACTTGTGTTATTTTATTTCATTTAAAAAGTGCTAATTGCTGTAAAAAATAGAGGAAGGCAAAGTTTCCATTCTGAGTGAATTTAAAATCCAGAATCCAGGGAAATCAAGAAGTCAATTATGCCTGTCACTGATAGTGTTTTGTACCAATAATACATGCAACTTAAAAAAATGCAGTAATTAAGAGACAACATCGAGCTTCACTAAAATTTATGGCTGAAGATGATTTGTTACTTTTCTATCCCTTGTGCTCAGATTAGGCTGGTTTTTGTATAGACTGAATTGAATTTTTTTCAGGCACAGATTCAATATCAGACCAAAAAATACAAATTTTTATCAACAGAAACACTTATTTTTGTTAGGCAAAATAGATGTATTTAGGTAAAAAAAACCCAAACCCTTAGAACAGGAACAAACAAACAAAAAAATACAAAACCAATATCAGGAGGAAGTGGGCAGGTTGAGTTGAATGTTCAACCATTTAAGCTTTACAGATAGATTCATTATCACAAGTAAGTTAAAGGAAAGCTTGTCATCTGCCTCACTCGAATCACTTGTACAGAGAATTCCAAAATTGCAAAAGCCTTTTTTAGTGGAGAAGTTAGTGTTCCAAATATTTTTAGCTGGCACAAATGATAATCTGCCAGAAGTGTTGCAAGACTGCATGGGTAATAAATTTCCTTATGTGAGCACTATGTAAATTAGCCCTGTAAACCTATTACAGCAAGAACCAGGTAGTTTTAATGGGTAGCACTGCAGCAGTTGGCAAACATCTTAATTATAAAACATTATGTGAGAAAACCTAATTGTAAATGCTGCAATCAAGGCGTCTATAGGTTTTAGTAAAGTTATCAATATGACAATTGAATTCCCAAAAGATTTTCTGAATTGGTCAGCAACAAAGACTTCCCAAGTATCTTCTTATTTTAATGGCAGACTCATCAGCAAATCCTATGGCACGGAAGAGAAAGAGTGCATTCACTATTCTGAGATTATAGCAGTGAAAATGACTGCGAGAATTAACTGCTGCAGTTCAGTACTCCCACTTGAATCAATAAGCAATAATTAGACATATAGACACTAAAAAAACCTACAATCTCAGCAGCATTCAAGCAGCAGCATCAAGCATTAAATGGTTTGGTTTTTAAGGGCAGAGCTTCTTAAGTCCTTGTAGTTAGGAAGAAAACTGGTCTCTAGCTCTTGTTTGGGTGTCTCTCAGATGCATATGCATGTCCAGTGAGGAAATGCAGTGGCAAGAAGTGCCATTTGTCTTAGGACTATGTTCGTTTTCTCTTTGTGCTTTTGTGTCCTGATGTAGCATATAGACTATTATCACTAATGAAATGAAGCTCATAATAGCCCCCTCCTTTTCAATAGGTCAGGGTTACCACTTGTTCAGAAATACGAGACTTCCATCTGATTTGCTCTGTGGCATTCAGAGCCTGCTCCTATCACCCGACACCCTTATTTCTGCTGGTGCCACACGCCTGTCACAGAAGGTCTTGCTCGTAGAGTCAGCCTCTCCTGTCTATAGTGCCAACGCCACAAGAAGACTTTGGATATCAGGCCTTCATTAGGCAACACATTAATTTGGAAATCCAGACAGGAAAAAGAACACAGGAGAGGAGTATTTCACAGAATATACACAGCTTCTCTGGGCATTCATTTTTTCCCATAAATAATACAAAATGGACATTGGTGTGAATACCTCAGACAAGAAACAGACTGTGCCAGTATTTCTTTTTTCTCTCAGGAGCTAAACCAGCCCAACTAACTTGTTTAAAAACATTCTAAAAATATCAGCATAGGAATGCATCTTTCTCCCTAAAAAAAGGTCAAAAGGACATCCTTATTAATTTTAACACATATCCTGCATGGTTCTTTGTAGGCTTTCTACTGGATATGTGCTGAACTATTGGGCTAAGAGTGTCACTGCCTTTCCTTCTATAACTATTTTTTCTTTTCTTCCTTTTTTTTTTAACTAGAAAGTTAAAATCAGCTGCATGGAACACAAAGAAACACGACTAATAATACTTCTTTGTCACCTTACAAGCCTTCTAACTGTTTAAATGGTCTTCTAATTGCCAGGACAGCTTATCTCCCTTTTTAGGATTAATCCCTTCACTTTCTGTGACTTCGTGATGTTCTTAGCTATTATTCACTTTAAAGGCTGCAATTTTTTTGCTGTTTTTAAACTTTGCTAACTCTTTCTCAGCAATAATGGTGCTGACAACTCATTACAGAATAAGACAATTGAGCCCTACAAGCTTATTGACAAAGCCTTCCTCATTGTAACCCAGGTATTTTAATATTGGTATTCTCCCTATATATGGGTATTTGAGAAATTATGACACTGTTATTAGATCAGGTAAAACCTTGCTGCAGATTTAATGAAATTAATGTTTTAACTATTAATTAAAAATGTGACTTCTTGGAACCATTCGGAGAAAATTCATCCTAATTGAACGTCTCACAAGTTGAAGGAAATCAATTTCAGCTTTGCATCCTCAATCAAAACAAAGGAGAAACTCTTTTAGCCAAGACAGGGAAGAAAGGCGTGGTTTCCACACAATTATGTCCTGATTAAACACTGTATCATGATTTAGTTACTCTGAATCTGTCTGATCCAACAAGTTAAGCTGCTTGAGATAGTAATCACATGCAACAAGAAAAATGAAATGCAAATTAGTGGGTTATGAAGCTGATGAATACATAAGTGGATGAGATTCTTTGACTTGCAAGACACAGCAAGTCAGGTTAGAGGATCAGAACAGCCCCCTCCTAGCACAAAAAAAAAAATTCTCATTTTCTGTGGCATTAGACATCATAATGAGGGCTCATTTTACAAACTGAACAACTTCTGTCTTCTAGGTGAATGGTAATGCTCTTCCAACACAAAGATAAATACATACTGTCTCATCAGTGACATTCAGTGCTCATCTAAAACAAGGCATAAAAGAACCCTCCCAGCCTTTTCCTGTGTGTCTCTTCTACCTGGAAATTAACTACACAGATACAATTCTGTTACTGTACTTCCACATAGTAGTCACAATTCTTTGGGGATTATTAAAAAAAAAATCTGAATAGAAATGTACAGTGTGCTGTATTCTATTTGAGATGCACTGAATGCTTTACTTGTGTCCTTTGTAATTGCATGAAAGGCAACAAATAAAGAGAAGCATCTGACCTGGTGTAGTCGTCCTCCACAAGCATGTGCTTTGGAATGGGTGAGTATCTTCCTGGTGAGATAGGGGCCAGGGATGCCTTGTACTCTAAAGTGCCATTGTTTCCAGAAGAGAGTATATGATTTTCCATTGGTGGAGAATAAGCTGATGGTAAAAAAATGAACATTTCTAGTCAGCAACTTTCATGTTTCATTAGATGTCACAAGAACTTTTTTTTTTATTTAAGTACCAAGAACATGTTCAATACGGTAAATAAGACAAAACAAACAATCCTTGTTTGAGAGAGCTTAAAATATAACAAGAAAGAATTAACAGCTTGAGTTTTCCTGAAAATAATAGTAGTAATAATAATAACAGTAGTAGTAGTAGTAGTAGTAGGAATAGTAATGCTGGCTCATTTGCAGGGATTTACTCTTTAGAGGATACTTAGTTCCTGAAGAGGGAGCCTGAATATGGTCTCCTATTTGGGAGACAAGAAACATTTTCTTCACTTAGGACTAACTTGCAGAAGGAAATTCAATTAGGAATGAATGAGATTAAAAGCACACTTCCCTTTTTGCCTCCAGTATGCAGCAAAGCAAGTAATATAGTAAGAACTCAATGCAGGATAAGAGCAGGAATTTTATGTGTGGCAAGAATTATGTATACATTCAAAGCTGTGAGCTACCAAAGGTGCCCAAATCTCCAATATAATTGAAATTTCAGTATCAACATTGATGGTATTTAGACCACGGTAAATCTGTATGCTTAAAATAGAAAATGGATGCAAATCTCTTACATATTAATGATTAATGATGAAAGTTACAGGACTGTGTTTTCTGTTTATATATTAGGTTTGCAGTTTTGTTGCTTATGTTCTTTTTGCTATACAGAAGTTATCTGGGACATTTATGACTGGAGACATGCAGTAATAGTTGTATTCGATCCCTAGTTAATTTAATTAGAAAAAGAAATGATAAATAGAAAAAACAATGTTACATGCCTCTGCAATGAGCTGTGATTAATTTTCTCACAAGAGGAAGACAGCTAAACTTTCTAGTATTAGTTTCAGTCTTTTTTTCAGATGCTGAGACACAGAACGCTTCAAAGCAAAATCTCTCTCCAGGGAAAGGCCATTATGCATTCTGAAATACTCTGAACCTGTAGGTATAATGAAAGGTTCCCTGAGGATAAATGAATCTGTATGCACCAACAGCTTGGGAAAGGCTACTGCAAATCTTTTCAACTTTTACTCTCCCTCTGGAATTATTTCTGTCTTCTCATATGCTGCTGATCTATAATCTGACATAATAAACCACACTGTTTTAGAACTCTGAAATTATTATTTTGAAAGTATTATAAAGCTGGAGATTGGATAGGGACATTTAGCATGTTTACTTCCTGGGCTTTGCTAAGATCCATACCAGACTGCTACTGACCAACATGATTGCCATCTGTCGTAGCATTTGCTAACTAAATAGGCATCCTCAGCATGGCTGAGCGTACCACTGACATGCATGTTACAAAACCTTCCCTTCTGTTTTCATGGAGCAGGCTGAATAAGGAAGACTTGGGATATTTAGCTTTTCCCTCAACTTTGTCTATGCACAATAGCAACACTGCAAAAGTGCAGAAAAATTCAAATCCTTAGCATTTACTGCTCTCGGTAAATTTCCCCACCCTTAGCTTGCCTTAAGTGCCTACAGAATTATTAGCAGGAAATCAAGATGGGTGTGGATCAATTGCTGAAGCTCTTGTCAAAAATTAAATTTCAGTCCAGTTTGGTCCCTGTTGGTAGTTGAACCCAAGGCAGACAGTTTTTAATGAACAACTAATGAAGAAAGGGAGTTTCAGTAATGAACTGTTTAGACTAATGGGCACCAGTGGTATAGAGAGCTGCAGCTGAAATGTTAAGATTGCTGTGAATGACAAGGGAATGGCAATGCCTGGGTATGGACACCAGGAGGACTGGCAGGAAGGGTACAAGAATGGCATGTATTGATAAAGCTAGATTCACCAATAAGTCATCAATACTCAATGTAATTACATGTAACTTGCCAGGAAAGCCTACACCCAAATTAAAACAAATACTCAAGCCATTAAGAGATAGGATATAAAGACTAGGTTGGAGCCCAGGACACTAAGATAAGGAGACAGAAGAGATGTGAGTAAATCCTAAAGACATGCATAGTAGGGACAGATGGCAGAGACAGAAGATCCTTATTGCTGTCATCTCCTTAAGAGTACAAAAAGCACTCCAGCAAGGAGGTTGCCAATATAAAAAGCTGTATATAAAAAGGACTCCACAGCCAGCCACCTACCCTTGCACATGGTCACCTCAGGGAGTCCTGGGCATGCACCTGGATGCACATCTCTCTACTGGAATGCTGGACATGAGCCTAAATGCTTTTGAGTGTATGGGTATGACAGCCTGATTGAAATCAGTTTGTTTTAAAATGAGGAAGTCTTCCCTTCCTATGGAATACTTCACTGAGTTTTACCATATTATTTAAACAAATTTTCCTACAACAGAATGTGCATTGAATGCAAGGACAAATAAGGCCTTGGTCCTCTGCAAAAAAAAAGCTGGATGAACATACATAAAGTTAATGGATAGACTGAGAATAAAGCAAGTGGACCAATGATTTATGGATTCTTCACTATGAAGGTAGTGAAGCACTGGAACAGAGAAGCCATCCCTGAAAGTGCTCAAGGCCAGGCTGGATGGGGTTCTGAGCAACTTGGTCTAGTTGAAGGCGTCCCTACCCATGGCAGGGGGAGTTTAACTAGATGGTCTCTAAGGTCCCTTCCAACCCAAACCATTCTGTGACTCCATAAATTGGATATCTGCAGAAAATAGGTAAAGTTTTGTAAGTAGAGCAGTGATTTTTACATTCCAGTAAAATATTTTATTCAAATATGAGATATATTTGCCTCAGGCTTCTACTAAGTTTGTACAAGATGGTTTGCTGCTTGTTCCAATTTTTCAGTGGACAGAGGACTCCAGGCTACAAATCTAATCATATTTCAACATACATTTGCATATACTTATTGCTGTAATTTTCACAAGAGTTACAGTTCAGTCTGATCACCTGGACAATGGCTAATTGGAACCAGCACGGCCATACATCTTCTACATTGCTGCTTTTGCTGCAAAAATACTTTAGCAGAGCTATGTTATTTGCAATATTTCTTGTGTAGCACACTTAGGTGGCAGTAAACATTTCATTTTTGTAGCCTTCCAAGCTGTTTCATAAACTTTAATGGGGTACTTTGAACAACCTATGAAAAAATACAGTCATCTGACAAACTGATCTCTCTTGTAAAATAAGTTGCAGAAGTCACTTACAGTGAGTAATATCTGGTGGGCCATATGGATCTGTCATGTAAATGGTGGTGGGCTTTCCAACTTTCAGATACACTACATCTGATGTGTTCTTCAGTATCGCTACTGCCTCTTCATGGGTAACTTCTTCTAAACTGTAATTATTTACCTTAGAGGAGAAATCAGACGGTTGAGTTGGAACGCAGAAATAGACACAAAAATGACACAGCCTTGCAGTTTTCAAAATGTTGGAAACATTGCTGTAAAGAAAAAGCACTAAAGATCATAGAAGCAATACTGCTGCAAGGTAGAAAATACAGTTTTCTTAGCACATGCATATTCAAAGACTGATGTAGCAATATTGATACACAGAATCAAAATGAGTCAAGAAGGTAATACTGTTTTTGACAATAGAAAAGTCCTTTTTGATGTTCTGTTACTGGTATAATCACTAATATAAAACTGTATTTTATAATAATTTAATAACACCACATCAGTTACAGAAACTGTCTACATTATTTGACCTAACAAAATAAATTTCCTAATTCATCTCTTAGCCTCCATAGCTGGGACCTCAGAAATACCCAACACCCTAAATCTTTCCATCACTGATATGGCGTTGATCATTGAAATAATGAGAGGTAAAAAGCGGCATATAGAACACTTATGAGGTGCAGGAATTGAAAAAGGGCAGTTCTGGATGGGGAAAAGGTATTTTTCAGTCTGAAAGTTTGTCAGTTTTCTGGAAGCACAGGAAAAAGACATTGAAAAAGTAAAAGAATGTAGTACTAGTTCTATGCTTTTTTTAGAAAAGAAAAACATTTAAGCAAGGATAAGAGTAGAGGACTACAGATAAAAGAGGGAAGGAAATGGTGGCAGTAAGCTTTGCCTATTTATGCTTTACTCCCACAGAAAGAAAATCAAGATAAAAATGCCAGAAGTGGTTTATTGTAGAGGCATATAAAATTTATTCAGTTATAAATCCACTATATCTACAGAATGTGAACAATAGGTTGTCCTCCTATAAAGAGAACCATGAGTGTTGCCTGCCGCAAAAAATATAAACCTCCTGAATTATATTGTAAGGGAAAAAAGTAAAGGGTGTAGATCCAGGTTTCAGCACGTGGTGTAAGCCAATAGAAACAGGAGAATCACAGAATACCTTCAGTTGGAAGGGACCCATAAGGATCGTGTCCAACTCCCTGCTCCTCACAGTACTGCTTACAACTGAACCATATGACTAAAAGCATCGTCCAGCCACTCCTTGAATTCTGGCAGGCTTGGTGCTGTGACCACTTCCCTGGGGAGCCTGTTCCAGTGACCTACATTTCACACTGAATGTTGTGTATGAAAAATTTCATTGTCATTTAAATTGCCATCCTCCAACTTCCACAGTTACTGCAAGGATTCCTTTTAAAGATTATGCAAGATGGAAGCAGAAGTCCCTCCTCACTATAATGTAACATAACAGTAAATCACAGAAATAAACAGATTCTTTCTAGGGAATTTAGTATCAATAAATTATCAGAAACCTGAATGTGATAACAAGCAACTGCCAAAGGCTTTGGCAACTGGAAAGAAATCCAGCTATTATGAATCACTGGAGGACTCTTCATATTCAGACAATTTCATATCACCAAGAAAAAATGATTGCTATTGGACAGTATTGCTGAATACAAGGAATCTTTTTAAACTTTTTCCTTGTATAATTCTCAGGCTTGGCTTTAAGGTTAATTAAAAGAGACAGTGGCAGGTATATTATGATAATTTGACATGAAGAGCAGCGATAGAGCCTAACACTCAGAATGGAGCTGCTGACAGGTTATGCTCTATTTTGACAGGTCTTCTATTTAAACAAAAAATCTTTTACCTAACTTCTATGTATTTCTCTACCTTTGTTTTGAAGGGCAATAACTAAAATATACACTTTTAATAAATAAATGTCTTAAATTAATAGGCTGGCAGGAAGAAGTAGTGACTGAAATTACGCCTTTCTTGTTTATGTATTTCAAAACTGGCAGATGCTTCAGTTTCACACACTTTAGAAATATGACCACAAGGTTATCCATTACCTCTTCTCCTTCCCACGCTGTCTGTACATTGTATCTACCTTTTTGTGTTTCATCCTAAGTTTTTTTGAAGTAGAGAAAATCTCACATAATCTCACCCACTATACAGCTGCTGTAAAAAAATGTTCTCAGTCAAAAAGAGACACAAAATGAAATATCTTAGCACTGTCTGGATTTTGACTTTTTGGGCTTTTTAGAAGTGAATAAAAACAATTTAAACACAAATTGACTTGATGCAACTTTTTTTTTCAAAGGTGTTGGGTTTTGGTTTCTTTGGTTTGTTTTTTTTTCTTTTTTTTGGTAAGTCTAGTTGATAAAAATCCATCACAAGACACTTGGATGTCACAGTTGTGCAGTAAAGAGGACAAAAAGCCATTTTAGAAACAGCAAATAAAGTATGATACATAGAAAACTTACATTTGCTACAGCAGGTCCTACATCTTCTCTCTCTGACAATAACATTATGGGACAGGTGTTTTACCAACACCGTACAAATTATTGAAACCTGGAAGTTAAGA
Source organism: Lycocorax pyrrhopterus obiensis (assembly GCA_014706295.1). Lineage (NCBI taxonomy): Eukaryota > Metazoa > Chordata > Aves > Passeriformes > Paradisaeidae > Lycocorax > Lycocorax pyrrhopterus. Next base: position 84,321,543 of record JACSVZ010000001.1, read on the forward strand.
CTTAAAGAGTCCAAGCAATTCTAAACTAAGATTTAATATCTATGCAGTTCAGCATTGCGTATATACAATTAAAGGTCCTAGAGTTCCTGGCAAAGTTTATGTAAAATTAATTTTGTCCTGGACTGCTCAGTTCTTAGTAAACAAAGAAATAAAGAAAGACTCAAGGTACATCAAGAGAAAATAAACAAACAAACAAACTTGTTGATTCATTCATAGAAAAGATGACCCTCAGTGGTGCAATAAGGTCTCTTTTAAGTGGGAGCTCTTTGAGAAGGAGATAAGATCACCTTCCTTAGTCATTTGGCAACATCAGCTTAGACTTGCAGTACATAAAATATATAGTGCATTTCCATATTCCCTTCAGAAGGCAGTCCTTGCTTTGGATTTACAATTCCCATTAATAATCCTATGTGCATCAACCAACATATTTTCTACTTTTTGACCATAAAACAATGATCACAAATAAAGACATTTGTATGTATTCTGATATACAAAAAACTTCAATACTTATAAGAATTCTATTGTTCAGCCCCCTAGATATTATTGCAAGTTGACTGTAGTACGCAATTTTTTCCATAAGGGAATCTCTGGACATCATTCCTCAAAACATAGTACAGAGATGATAATAATTAGGAAACATGATGTTGTAGTTGTTTCTTTTATGGTAAGATTTATATAAAGAGAAAAATCTCTCAATTGCCAAGAGAGACTATTTCTTGAGCTATTTCTTGTTTCCATAAAAGATGCAGATTTTAACAGGATTTCAAGTACTATATCTGTCTTTTTCAGTGGTTGTGGCCCAATAAATGCATCGTAGCAAAGCTTTACTTCCTGCTGTTGAGATGACCCTATATATTTTTGCATATAGCTTGCAAAAACAGGGTTGAGTTGGAGGTAAAGAAGATAAAGAGTGGGAGATGTGCACAAAGTAAGAAATCAAAGTGTATATGCCATGCAATCCGCTGAGAGGCTGAATTTTAGTGCAGAAGGGCTGACTTTAATCTGAGTGGGTAGAATGGGTACTGCATGCCAACTTTCTGGATCTAAGAAGGCAGTTTAAGTAGCAATTAATTAAAGGGAAAAAAAAAACCCTAAGGCAAATACTAAAAAAGATACTTATCTGAGTGGTCAGTTTAGTCACAAAGTTGTATATTTGAGATACAATATGCTGTGACAGGAGCCAAAGGAAAGGAGTCAGAAGGAAAACAGGCATGGAATAAGTGGAGCTTTTCTAATGGGAAAAATTCCATGCAGTGAATATTTAAAAATGCAAACAGCACCTGAAGGAAAAAAAAAAATAGGAAAGCTTTTTCTTTAGATAGAAAGTATGTGATATAAAGACCTACTGATAATACAAGAAACAAATAAGGGAAAGAAATAATATAGCAGTAGAGAAGGAAATTAAAGATACAAGTCCAATCAAAGAAGCTATTTGAATGATGGGGGAAATAAATAAGAAATGGTGCCAAAGATATAAAAAGACTGGGGTGTTTTTTTCCCTAAATAGCGTAATCAGGGCAATGAAGTATAAACCTAAGCAAGAATGTTTTATTTGGAAGTTTTCCTAGATTCATATTGGAAATCAAAAGCCCCGAAAAGCAGCCAGAAAAGCTTAGAATCCCCAAAATGACTGTACAAGTGCTCTAAAGAATAATTTTATTCACAACAATATAAGCTGATACGAGAATAAGAGCTCTGGAGGAATAAGTCTGTCTTATTTAATTTTCCTTTTTCAAAGGGGATTCGTTCATTTCCTCTATTGATTTAGGCTAAGGAAGATTTGATTCACTCAGAGAATGAGACAAAGGGGTGATTTTTACCTTACCAGTGGTAATGTTTGCTTTTCTGTAATATTTGACTTTTCATTCAGACAGTGGATTTTCCTGAGTGAACATTTGCCAGTAAACACCTGCAGCCTGCCAGCTGTAAATCTAGAATGCTGATGGCCTTTTAAAAAACTCACTCTGACTTAAAAGGCTGCAAAAACTGTTTTCCAGTGCTGAAGGCTAACCATTTGTACTAAGGATGTAAATATCTTTGCATTAACTAAATACTTATAATCCCATGGACTCGTGAGTTAGTTGCACAAATGCTGGACTGTTTTCTAAAAGACGATCCCACAAAGACAAAATCACTTTAAAAGGACACCTCAGATCAGAAACAGATGCTAATGTAGATGCATCTTGAATTATATGCTCTGATTTTATGCACTTTAATACAAACCTGATCCTGCATTTATACACAATCTGGAAGAAACAGATACTGGTAGGGGAGCCTATAAGGAACACATCAACAATTGCACAATCACAACGCCACTGCAGTCCTACAAAATTACCAGAAAATAACACCTTTTTTCAGAATGGAATTGGATAGAAAGTAAGCATAACTTTCTGAAAAGGAACCTGAATCCTTTTCTTTCCTCCTGTTTTCATCAAGAAAACAGAATCAAATTAAATCTCTTGTTATACACAGTCACTGCTCTCTGTGACTACACAGGCCAAGAAGCAACAGGGTATGACCCAAACATGCAAGGGTATTTTGGCATAGGAGACATATTTTAGAAAAGCTCATGGTTATTAAAGATAAATACTATTTTTTTTTTAATAAACCCTAATGGTTTTAGTATTTTCCCTGAAAAATGCCTTGCTTCTAGCCATTAGTGTTGTCATGTACTAGTAAAAACCACACAGTTTTATACTGATTTCTCATTTATTCATTCTCTAGATAATAAACTCTTCCAAAGTAAGATGGTGGTATGAGATAAAAAAAAGTAATTATTATCTGAGTTGTAATAACTGAAACAATTTTTCAGCTTTTCCTGATCATCATTAGCAGTGACCTTGAAGATGTGAGAAGTGCATCATGTTTGGGGGTGACACTTCATTTCACTGTACACTGTTCCACTTGATACTCGAAGGCAGGGCTGCCACAGATAGACTGGAAGAAGGGCCTGAAGAAGATTTTATGTTCAGCAGGAGGAAACAGTAAGTCCTACCCCTGGCATAGGCTAACCCCCATCAATAGCACAGGCTGGGCACTGACAGCCTGGCAGCATCTCTATGGAAAAGTGCTTGGGGCTCCTGATGGATGGCAAGCTGGGCATGAGCCAGCTGTGTGTCCTGGCAGCAAAGAGGTCAACAGCACCCTGGGCTGGGTGAGCAGGAGCACAGGTTGGAGAACCAGCAAAGGATTATTCCCCAATAGCTCACACTCATTAGCCTGTACCTGGAAACTGTGTTCAGGTTTGGTTCCTGCACTGTAGGAAAAATAACAAATGGAGGCAAGTTGAGAGGTGTGCTACTGGGATGGTTGGGGATCTGGTGAGGAGAATATGGGGGATCTCAGTGTTCTCAGCCTGGAGAAGGGGTTCCTCTGAAGACAACTAATAACAAACCCCCAGTGCTTATAGGAAGACCATCAAGGCAGAGCTAAGCTTTTCAGGATCACATGTAGTAACAGGATGACAGCAGGCAGATGTTGAAACAAGTGACGTCAAACAGGTTATCAGGAAAAGTATTTTGCTCAGGAGGACAGCTGAGCTGTGGAACAGCTTTCCTAGAAAGCCTGTGCAAAATCCATCCTTGGAGATTTTTGAGATTCAATTGGATAAATCCCCAAGCAACACTGTCTGGCCCTATACCTGACTCTGAATTACCATGTTGGTCCGTGATGCTCTCTGTATGTGATTCACTTTTCCTCCTTTCCAGAGGAGAGAGAAATGACGTCTCTGAGACACCCACTGCGGTAGGATTCTCACCACTGGCATTACCACCAGCAGAAGGAGACATCACCACAGGCATTACCACCAGAACACAGTGAGAGAGTATTTTTCTCCTAGCTGTAAGTCTTCAGAGAAGATCTCTGGTCTTTTCCTTTCATATATACCTAGAAAAAACACTCAGTTTTAGGGTTAAACACTCATGCTTTCACCAGTAATTTTCCAAACAGGTACCTCAGGATTATCATACAATGGAGCATTTTCCTGTGCAAGTGCTCAGGTTAAGAAGTCGTAAGTGCGGGCTTAGTGCCACAGAAACATAACATGCCCTTGTACAGATTTCACAATAATCACAATGTATTATTTACATAATACATCTTCTGAAATGCTTAACACATTATGAGCAATCTGCATTTAACAACAGTAGGGTTATCAAGCTGCAAAATGCTCAGGTGGCCCCTTCTTGTTTTACATTTAAATATTAGTTTTAATTTTGAATCTACACTTTTATTACATCTTAAATTTAAATTAATTTGATTTGCACATTCTTTGGGACCTGAAAGCATTTCACACAAAATTATCAGAACGCAGATACAAAAATTAAACAAGCTACCCAGTAGCTGCTGAGAATTCCAGAAGGATGACAAATTCTCTTAAAGTCTATGGAGAAATGACGGAAAAAAACAAAGATCAAGAAAGGATGCACTACTGAGAAGGAAAAAATGAAAAAGAGGAACTGTTCAAATGTATAATCAATAAGAAATCAGTGAAGCAGGACTGTATAGATCACAAGGGTAATGTTGTGTTGAAACACTGCCAAAAGAAAGTAATTAATTCTTTCACTCACTATTCATAAAGGAACATGAAGTTAATGCCATGAAATGACAGATAATTCACAAATTAGGACAGAAAAACACTGAAGGTACAGAAGTTATAAACAAATCAAGGTGTCTTGTTGGAGAGAATCAGGAAACATGGCTGCAATCTGCATGAATTTTAGAAACAGATTTTGATCTTGTGCATGTATCACCAAATATATAATGACTAAGGTATACAAAGAGTAAGCTGACTAGTATTTTCTTACGCAATAGTGAAAAGCTTGGTCTGGAAGCACATAACTAGAGGCGAGCAATACTTTGAATGATTTTTTTTTGGCTCATTTTACATGCAGTGGTAAAAGAAGACAACACTAAGTAAAGAAACGGTCCAGACTGAAAGGAAAGAACAAAGACATCAAGCACAGTGCAAATGACCTCTGCTCATTTTCAGAAGCATAAACTTGTCACAATAAAGAAACATCTATATCTGACTGCGGTGAATCACAGGTTTAGGGCTGAGATGGTTAATAGACTAATCCTATACAAATCTGAAAAATAATAAATTTATGCACAGTGGTATATAAAATATTGTATTTCTGTTCAAATTCATTCTGATGAAATTACACTGGAGAAGGTGAATGTGGGGGGTTTGTATCTATTTGGTTTTCTTTTTATACATATATATATTTACTATCTCATGTGAATTGGAAGGAATTAAGAGTAAAGTAACAAAAAATTGCAGATGACACAAAAACTGCAAGGAATTCTCATTAGGGTAAAAACCAACAAACAACAGCTGAACAGAAGCAGATTTGCAACAAGTTGCAAATAACTGAAATGCAAATTAGGCAAATAAAAACATACATTTCTACACCAAAATAAGCCAAAACTTAATTATCCAACATTGACTTGAATTTTACTATGCTGAGACTCTGCAAAAAAAATGCCAAAGAAATTTTGAGTTCTAGTTTCATTTTGCTTTGATATTGCTAACACCAGTTGATTCTTAAGCTGTTTTATCTGCCCACTTGGGTTAATTAAAAAAGACAAAGAGTGACCAACCCAGCAACCAAGTGCCTTTCCAGTTCTGTTTAGTACTCTGTATAAATTATTGGTCATCACCATATGTGACTGGAACACAGTGTTCCTAGCCAAATAAAGAAAACCTCAATTAGGCACAGCTTTGCAGGCAACAAAAAAGGTCGTGGCAATTTTTTACTGCTTAAATATCACATCACAAAACAAGGCTACTGCAGTACAAGTTTTTTTTTTTTTCATTTCTCTTATTAAAAGAATATTTCTGTACCTGCTGAAATCTATGCAAATGCAGTGACATGAATACAACTTAACGTAGATGAACTTGTGCTGATTCACCAGGGCCAGGATTTCCCCCTCAACACTGAATTAAACAAACTGTGAGTGGGAAAGCAATATCTACAAGAAACAGTGAACCAGCACGGCACATAGCAGGAAGAATTTCCTGAACCGAGTTCCATCAGAAGAATACACTTCCTCAAGGGAAAATTTCGAAAATGTTTTGGGGTTTTTTAACATCTATATGGAACATATAGATAAAGCATTCCTACAGGTACTGAAATGTACTGCTACATGTGAGTCAGTTATGGGCACGTTTTGACAGCTTTCAATTTCCTTACAACAAACAGTAGAATCAGTACTACCTTAAAAAACAATTTGTTTAAAGTCTTAAGTTTTATGGTGCATTTTGACTTGTTGCCTATGTGCGTAATACATTTATTCTCTTCTCTGTAAAAGGCTTGTCAAAGAAATATAATACACTGCCTTCATAAAATGGTAGTTTTCCAGGGGAATGCTTTTTTAACTTCAGCCTCAGAAATATATTAAAAAAATGGGAAAAATGAAAATGATAGAAATATAATTATTATAGCAGTTGTATTGGTTACCTCCAGAAAGATGTATGGTGAATGAAAGTCCTTATATGAATTTTCAGCTAAATAAATGTGATTTAAATTTGTCATACTCACCATAAGAAGTCTATCTCCAACCTGCAATCTCCCATCTTTTTGTGCAGCGCCCCCATCAATAATCTTGGTGACATAAATGCTGTTGTCCCCAGGGATGTGTTGGTTTCCCACACCTCCTGCGATACTGAATCCCAGACCTGGAAAAGATTGTAAACAAAACGTTAGTGATACAACATATAACATTAGAGAGAAGTGGAAGAGTAGCATATACACTGTAAACTTTGAGTATTTTTTACAAAAATACAAATAGCATACTCTTCCACCTGCTCTGAAAGGTCAGGGACAGAACTATAGTAAGGAAATTCTATGCCATTCACAATGGGAGGTAGAGACAAAAATAATTGAATCACAGTGATGATTCTACACACCCTCCTCACTGGGGTCCAGTGCAGCCTACGTCAAGAGATTATGGCCCAGCTTGCCATGACCAGCAATAAAACTCCGAAACTTGGAGTTTATTTTGTTAAATATTGGTATAAAATACATCACCATCTGTCAGAACAAAATGAAAGGTGTTCTGATTGTCCACACGACTTGAAAAATACTTGGAGAGGTCTAGCACAGGTTTTGCAAATTTACGTAGTACCGCAGTGAAGGGTCATTGAAAATAAAAGAGAAAAGGTGCAGATGTTTGATTTGAAGTGTGAGATTTTTCTAGGACACAAATCTTTGTCTATGGATACATAAAGTAAGAAAGCAATAGTCCTTTGTACATATGTAATTTCTGTTCAGTGATCTGTGAAATTCCTAGATAAACACTCAAAATCCCAAACTTTGGAACAATGTCAATAATACATCCCGACATGATTCACGAAAAGGAAGGTAAAATATGTTGGGGGAAGGAAAAAAGACAGTTTTCCCCTTGTCCTATATTCCTTATCCTCTGACACATTGCACATACAGAGAAATCACTGCTTTAATTTTTAGGAACATTTTTATCTCTCAATCAAAGAAAAGACAGAAATTACTCTGCTTGATTTCCATAAAAATCAACTTCATACAGCTAATTTTTCAGAGATTGTATAGCTAATGGGAACTTCCAGCTGAACAGAGAAGCTGTTACTGACAATAACCTGCTTAGATTATTGCTCCAGCTAGGGATTTCTCTTTTAGCTGTACAGAAAAACAGTTATATCTATTTAGAGAGTAATCATAGGTTTTATCTATGAAATCTATGCTGTTCATTCATTCCTAAAAGAAACATATTGGTAATAGCTGTAGTCTGAGCAGTAAAATGCAGTAGTAAAAAGTGAGTTGCCTGAAATCTGGCATTTCATCGCAAACTCAAAAGGGAGACTGCTTGGACAATAAAAGTTAAGAGACAGTACATTTAATACACAAACCATTTTTTTTAGCAGCTGTATGAGTACAGGGATAAGGGGGATTTTGAGTGAATTAAATATTTTTTTTTTCCTACACTATTTTCATCTGATCATTATTTTAGCTTCAAAAAGATGTGAGGTCAGATACCATAATGGGCTACTTAATGGATAGTGCCAAAGCAGTAAGTTACAAAAAGAAACCTTTGAATTTATATCTCAAATTGAAACACTACTTAATTAATTGACTATTAACAATACATATGAAGTTAATTCAGAAGTATGGGGTAATTAAAATAAAGCCTTATTGAATTTCCAGCTAAAGCCAGCAATCACTGTTACTATTTATGTGCTACTGTCACTACAAGGATAAAAAGATTGTGATTTTTTTCAGCATGGAAGAATTTTTTCTGGGGACTATTAACAAAGAAGAGAAAAGATATTCTAATAAAACATCAAGAATGGAAATTTTCTTTAAAACACTGGTTGTGGACAAGAAGCAATGATTGAATAATATTTCTTGGTGACATACTTATAATGAATTTGATCCAAACTCCATCTGTATAGGCCTCTACCAGTAAAGATCTGAGAGTATTCCAGACTGATGGTGGGAGCAAATGAGTGGGCTAGACCTCAGCCAGAGGGCTTTATTCAGCTCCATTCCTCACCCAGGGCATAACCTTGGGAAGATTAGGTTGTGGTGTGCTTCGATCCCCTTCTCTCCCCTTTACTGACACTGTACATGTGTAAAGGGCAAGGTCATTTCTGGGCACACAACTGGCCTGTACTTTGCACAAAGAGGGTCCTAATTCAGCCTGGTCCTGCTGCAAGACAAACAAGTAGCAGCCAAAATAATCACTTGCACTTTCTGCAGTGCTGAGTGGGGTGCTTGGCTTGCTGTTTGCATGGTTGTAGCACAACAGACATACAAAACTGTAAAACAAAAGACCACTAACACAGGCTACTCCCGTTACGAAAGTGAAGCTTATCATCATGAAAGGAGTAACTTTTTCTACTACAGTCTACATAAAATTTAGATGTGATACAATGTGTGGGCCTACGCTGTGTTTGTAAGCAGGGTCTGACTTTGGGCATCCAAAAAACCAGCAGTGATTATAGAAAGGTCTAAAAGAGCAGAACAAGATGAGGTAACACTGTGGGGAGCAAAGGGAGAGTGGGTAGGAGAGAAAACTGAGGAAGAGAAAAATTTTCCATGTCAATCAATAATGATTTAATTTCATTGCTTAATCATACTTGCCTTCTTTAAAAGATTTCTTCTCAGAAAGAACAGGGAATGGAACAATGGCCCATTTAATTTTATTTAAATGACTTCTGCTAATCGCTAGGGCACACAGCAAGTATACTACACAAAAACTTCTGGGTAGGATTCATATGGCCAAATGACATCAGAAAACTATGCTTATCATTTATACTACCTGTATGATAAATGAAAATTCATTAAGAGCTTTTAAAGCATGATTCATCTCATCTCAGCAAGACAACTGAAAGAGATGAGGTGAATCACACTTTTGGTTTCTGAAAGGCTGGGGTCTGGATGTGGGAAGAGATGAGTGGGAAGATCAGTGCTAAGAGAGTTCACAATCTGAGTTCATTTAGACTGAAGGTTTCTGTTTTAAGACTTCAGAAAGCTTTGCTCAACCCTGGTGTGCATCCCTGGTCACTCACTACATCAGATTAGAGTTATATCAGATTCTTACTCTGTTTTAAAAGCAGAGAATCATTCAAACAATTGGGAACAATGCGACAAGGTATGTTTCCTAAATGGTATTTTTCATTGTCCATTGAATTAACCCCAACCTCCCACCCCCCAAAATAAAACAGCATATTTCATTGCAGAACATTTTCCTTGTTGACTCCTTTAGTTAGGAAAACATTTCTATTGATGCCTTATCAGGCTTCCTAGACACAGAGACTAGACAGAGTAAAGGAACAAAAGTAGGTATTTATTTGAAGGGCCTTCAAGGTACACCCTGGGGAGCCGGAGGCTATTGCCAAGATGGACCCCAAGATGGACGACAGGTCACGAGTTTTCCACACTTTTATAAGTTTGGTTCATTTGCATATCAGAGTTAATTCTCTAATTAAAACTCCAGTTAAATGATGTTATTCCCCTTAGCTACCCCCGCTTCAGAGACTCTTTGGTTTACACCCCTTGGGCTCAGGATGGTCCAGGTGTCCTTGAAGAGCAGTCCGGAGAGGCTTTGTTGTGTCTAACGAGCATGAGAGAGCAGAAAGTAACAGGCTACAAGAAGCTTCAAAGTTGTACACTAAGCAGTACAGAGTTTAAAAAATATAAAAGTTAAAACCTAAGGCATCACTATCAGAACACAGAAGATCAGGACTTGATCACTTCCTCTTTGACTGATGTGCAGTCTGCTTCATAGAAACAGCTGAGCTTGGACAGAGTGCTCAAATTCTTCATAACAGGAATTAGATGGAGGATAAATTCAGAATGGAGTTGAGGAAGAAATGTTTTAGGATGATGGTGGTGAGGCACTGGCACAGGTTGCCCTGAAAAGTTGTGGATGTCCCACCTCTGGAATTGTTCAAGGCCAGGTTGAACGGGGCCTTGAGCGACCTGGTCTAGTGAACGACAGGGTTGGACCTTAAAGATCCCTTCCAACCCAAACCATTCCATGTTTCTGTGGTTCAGTGAAGAAGAGACTACTTCAAGAGGGAAAAAGAGAGAAAACTGGACTTCATACTGGTGCACATCCAAGTCAAACTCAGCTTCATTCAAAATTGCTGAAGAGGGTAGGTCCATATAACATGGACTCAACGTGTAAACCAGGAAAGTTGAGTCAAACCTCATTTCCTTTCACTTCCTCTGGATATGTGTTTGTAAAATTCATCTGCCTTTGGGTTCCACAAATGCTGATCACACTGATCCTGTGCATGTGTAATAATCCAATGAAACAGGAGACATCACTCGAATCAGAAAGAGGAAAAGGGACAGGGACAAAAGCTATTCCATTAAAACTGGAAACTACAGAAAAAATGCTGCTATTAATAAGTCAAATATATTCAGTCATATCTTTTCCTGGGATTATTAGTAAAAAAACCCAATTAAAATATTTGAAAGATTAACAAAGCCAAAAAAAAAAAAAAAAAAGAAGTTGCAGCCAAAGAAAAATTCCAAGACTTCCCAAGTCTCAATCAATTTCATAAAAAAAAAAGCCAAAAAACAAACTGTGACTATTTACATCTACTTTGCATCATTTGCTGTACCAGATACATGTTTTACATACATCTCTATTTAAAAAAAAGCATGTTCCAACTGCTTTTCTGGTAAAAGCAGGCTTGGAGGCTCCCTGTATAGTTAGTCCAGAAAAGTTGCCCCTATGTGATAATAATAAAAACTCTGTTTAAGACACAGTGGGTGGATTACACTGCTAGCATACTGCTTTGCAGTAACCAGAGAGGGAGCCTATAAGATCAACTGCAGCTGTGTAATGTCAGCTTTCTAATGAGAAGTGAAGTTAAAGAAGCTCAGTCAGAACCCCAAAATGGATGTTGCCTTTTGCTACTATCCTACACAGAGAAACAAGCTTATTTTAAATCAGCAAGCAGAATGAGGATTTTAGGATACAAATCCAACATGAGTTTCACAGTTCCCAATAAGGGGAAGCCAAAGAAAGCAGCATTTAAGTCACAACCTTAAAATATAGTTAAGAAGTATTTGATTTTCAGATAGTTAACCAAAACAGTGTACTTTAGAGACATAAAACTGGTAATTCCTAATTCCTAGCTAAACCACAGTGTACCTTACCTCGTAGCTGACCTGTGAGCATAGACTAACTTAGTGAAACCACAACAGGCATAGGACTTTTAACAGAAATATTACCGTATCAACAAATGAAATGTGAATGGGAGTATAAATGCAAGCACTAGAAGAAAGACCAAAGTTTAGAGAAATCATGTGTATTGACAGTACAAAGCATTCCAAGCAATAGAAATCAAAATGAGTCATTTCTGTCAAGCCTGGACAGAATGTCTGGGCTCTGTAAGACCATTGAACAGGTGTCTTGTCAGCAGAAGACCCTGTACTGTAACAGTGGGATGTTGGCAGCAAGACTGCAGCATGTGACATCTGCCATTCTCTTGCCTGTAAGCCCAACAGGGAAGCAGATCACATCAATAAAGGTGTGTGTTTACTAAATGAAAAGAGACAGCAAATGAGCAGCTACCTTTGTCTAAGACTTAGAGACTGAAGAAAGGAGTATTCAATATAAAGGACCACTGATAAGTACAGTAGACTCCTAGAGGGTATAAATAATTTCTCCAAAAATCAGCCAGTCCATGGTTGCCAATCAAGAAAATGCCAGGAGATGTGGTAAGGATTTGATGTCCCACGTCCTTTGTGTCACGCACAAGTGAGCCAGGCCACCACAGCCCATGCATCCTGGGGGATGTGGATGAAATGGAGAGTGAATGAAATACATGAAAGGAAGATCATAAATGGTTAACTTATCCAGAGATTTCATGAATAAATGTCACTACATCTCCCTATACAATCTCTCATTGCTTTTTGCCACATTTATTTTCTACAGGTGTGAAGCAAACTGATTTGCTTCAGAGCACTGTATGAATTCAGATTTTAAGAAACTATTTCATGCAGCAAAACAGAAAATACCACCAGAAAGGACCCACTGAGGCCCTTCCCTGATGCTGCAAGCCTGGCTGCTCTGTGGCATGTGGCACATCGACCATGCTCCTGCGAACAACTGGACATGGCACCGAGGAACTCAAACTGCGGCAGCTCCTGCCTTTCCAAGGACCAGCACTTCTACAACACAGCTACAAAAGATGCACCTTGGTTTTGTTTTATTGTTTAAATTGTCAAATCTGGAACAATGAAGCCCAATCCAGGTTTCTAATTAATCAAATACCACTTGCAGGGAGGAAAGGAACATGGGTAAAGTAAAATGCTTTGACTGATATAATGATTGACTTGTTTTGACAGGTACCACTGTTATGTCCAGTATATAGGAGTAAACAAACTATAAAAATGTTAATTATAAACAAAGGAATAGCAGGGAATGTCTCCCCATGCCCTTTGCTCAAGCCTCTTGTTGCCAATTTCAGCTTTCCTGGAGGACACATATAGCACATATTTACAATAACCTCACAACTGTGGACATTTAATACGCTTGTTATAGCTGTGACTTATGGTTATTGTTCCTTATTGACAGCAGACTCCTCTTTTATTTGGTGCATACAAAAATAAAATACATCACAAAATAAAAACCAAAATTTGTGTCACAATAATTATACGATGCTGCAAAGAGGGACCAATCTTCCTCTACAGAGCTCTCTCTGTCTATTTTTGTCAGCCTATGAATTAGCTCGTGAGAAACTATTAATCCCAAGTATATGAAGTCACTTTCTCTCATCTTCTTCGCTTTGTAGCAGTACAGTCAAATATCAATTTATTTGAGTGAGTTCTTATAACAATTCTTACGCCTGATGAATGTGACAGCTTATGCCAGAAGGACTTACGTGAATAAAATTTGACTACATTTTGTTCTGTGGATGAAAAAGTCAATCTAAAGTACAGTATGATTCATAAAACTTTTACTAATATTCATAACATATTTAAAAGCTGTCTAATTTCACTGCCATTGTTAATCCTTGTTTCAGACCCTGCTCCCAGATCACTTCAGAGGGCTCTTTTTGTAACCAACAATTGGATAATAGCCTAGACCACAAAAAAGGCTCAAGTCCCTACACATCTAACACAGCATATTGTTATCTGGTGTTTCTTTCTAATAGCCTTGGGTTAAAAACTTCAAGCATCTTCCTTATTGTTTTGACATTTTCTTTCAGAAATATCTAGTGTTTTGTGTTATTTCCCAGTAGATGTCAGATAGAATAAAAATGATGTACAGTGCCACTAGGTAAGAAGAATATTGTCCAAAACCACCTTACACAAAGAGAAAATTGTTGTTTCCCTTACACTGTGTGGCATTATATATTCATGCCTTCCGGTATTTATCCAACTGTTTTTACACATTTCCTTTGTTCTTGCCCACAGCCATTTTTATAGTTACTATTTCCATTAATCCCTACATTCCAGCTGCCAGTGCATCACCTCTCCATACTACTGAAGCACCAGGGATGCCAGATTACAGTACAGCCTCTACTGGGGATGACACTGAGCAGCACACACAGCTCTCCCACCGAGTATGGCCAGCGTGCTCACAAGAGATGCTACAGCTGGATGCTGCTTGGCACCTGGGATTATACAGCAAGCAAAGAGAATCCTTTCCTTGCAAATGATCACTGATACTTTTCTGTATGGAGAGAGATTTTGGTTGAGGCTTTAATACAAATTAAACAGTAAAATTTTTCATCTTTTATTTGCCTTTATCTGCATGAATTTTTGGTTCTGCAAACTCAAAATTTCAAAATAAACTTCAATAGTATGGTTAATTCTAATTTTAAATATTCCTGATTTAATAAAAAGAAAAAAGATCATTGACATTTAAAACATTATAGTAACACAAACTTGCTGCACAGCCCAGTGCAAGACTGTGCAGAGATGTTTCCTTCATTCTTGATGAAAACAGAGATATAGATCTCACTGAGATTAAAATGGCTTCAAGACACTGCTGCATATGTAAATTCATACTATCACAAAGAGTTCTCTGAAGGACTGAAGGCTTTGAAAAATGGCAGCCTGCTAAAACTCAGAGAGACTGTGGTGGTAGCTGCTATCTGGTGATGGAGTGATGGCAGACTGATTTCCACATCTTTGGTTGAGAATATCAAAGCAGCTTTCCAGCATATGTAATTTTAAAATTTGGCTACCATGCCGCTAACTACAATTCCTTATATCTGTTCCAAAACAGCTTCCTGCTGAGATGTCCTGGAAAACCCCTGCCCACCACTGCATTCTCTGAGCTTGCTCTTCTGCTGGGTGCAGAGGAATGCAAAGCATTACCTCTTCTCTTTGGACACAAAGGGTTCATCAACATCATCTGAGACCCACAGAAGTCAGAAACACAGATTAGTCCAGAATACGGAAAAACATCATCTGGATATTTCAGAGATTTTCCTGCTAAGTTACTCAGCTGCAGCCTCAGAAGCACAAATAGACAACCCTTTTCCAACTACTTTTTCACTCTTTGCGGCATCAAAACCAAACATTGCAGCCAAATTTATTAGATTACAACATGAAAGAAAGAAATCTGTTCTCAGGAGACAGAGTTACACTCCTTGGCTCAAAAAAAAAAAAATCATTTACATTTCCAGACAGAAAGGAAATGATGGGAAATTGAGATTATGATGCAAATGTTAATAAAGCTGCAAGGCAGTGAGTGCATGTTTAAAAACAATCATGCTGTAGGTACAGTAGATAAAGCATTGGTTTACATTATCATAATAGTAAAGCTAATCTTTCTGTAATCTTTAATAAAGCCTTGAAAACACATCTTGTTAAATTACACTGCTATTTGTAGGAATTTGTAAAAAAGTTCTCTAACAAGTAAATGAAAACAATCCCTTCTTTTCTATTGTTTTGCAGTTTAATGTTTTTCCTATTATGATTTTTTTGTCTGCATATATTTGTACCTAAAGATACATTCTTCTTCGATGTAGTAGAAAAGAAAGGAAACCGCAAGTTAGGAAAATACACTTTGAGACTCATTAGAAGTTGTGTTTATTTTATATTTTTACATTTATTCAAATTAATTAGGAATAAAATTCCCAGAGCAATGGTCTAACTGCACAACAGTAATTCTTAAGAATACTTTACAATTTGACTTGAAAAGATCAGGGCATCTTCCTAATTATTCACAGTAATCTGAATTTTAAAGCATTAATGAGGATTCAAGTTCACTGAAAATCATATTAAATCACACTGTCACAATTTTACCAGTGTAAGTGCAAGAAAAAGAAAATTATTTCATTTTTGGCATATACTGAGACTCCAACAATTATGGCAAGCAGTTTGGTTTTTTTGGAAATAAATACATGATACACCAAGTCTAAACATTTCATGTTAAGACCAGACAAACTAGGTTTTTAAAAAAGTGAAGATTAGTGTTGTGAAATAGAAAAATCCAAGATCTGCCACTTAGGAACAGGATTAACTTCTTATATCTGATGTTTTTAAATGCCTTTCTCTTCTCACATCTCCATATGCCTACAAATGAACTGAATGAATGGTCACTTCCTTCTCACACAGGAAGCTTTTGTATATTTTTGGTGCACCCACAAGGAAAAATAATCCTCACATCCAGAGGCACTAAAAAGCAGAACTTTTGATTAGGGTAGACATCATCTGGCTGGCTGGCTGGTGACAGGATCATTTACATCTTGCAGGGAATAATGTTAAACACAGCATAAGTGGACTGTACGGCTGAATGTGACATAAATGGACTGCTAAAGGCTACCCATTTTTTTTCTCACACTTTTTTTCCTACATTACCAGCATTTTTTTTTTGCAAGAGGTTTTTTTGGCTTTGTTTTGAGTTTTTTAATCCCATCCTCACCCCTGCTCTTTCATTCACTTGGGCAAAAATCAACTGGATTAAACACGACTACAGATGTAGAAGACATCCTGGGAAAGTGTTCAAAGCCAGCCTGGATGATGTTTTCAGCAACCTGCTCTAGTGGAAGGTATCACTGCCCATGGCAAGTAGGATGGAATGCAATGATCTTTAAGGTCCTGTCCAACCCAAACCATCCCATGATTTTAAGCAGCCAGTTGTCCTAATTAGCAGCAAAAAGCCAGGTGGGAGGTTGCACAGTGCATTTTTAAAATTGTCATATGATGACCTAAAAACTCACTAAGGCTGAAAAAGACAACTCTGATGTGCTCCCTGCCTTCTTTCCCACTGCCTTCCGTGTGTTAGCCATGGAAATTTTCTAGCCAAATGGCAAATTGAAAATGGCATGAAAACCAAGCCAAAATAGCCTGAATCACAGACCAGGTGCATATTGACCATCACTCATAGAGATGGCAGCAGTAAGAGCTGGCAGAGGAGGATGGTGTTGGGTTCACACGTCCCCTTTGCTGGCAGCACACTTTTGTACATGGCCCCTCATTGTAAATCTGTGACTCCTATGGAGAGCAGCGCAAGGTCATCACTGCTGCCCTGCAAACAATGTGAAGGATGTGGGAAGAAGGAAAGATGCAGGGACAGGAGCAAGTAGCTGAAGTGAGTAGGACAGAAACGTCTGTTTAGGCTAGTAATGCACCTGAAAAACAGTCAATAAAAATATGCCTTTACAGCACGAGTCCTACTGGGAGAAAAGGGAAAAAGAAAACCCCTCTCCTAAGTTTAAGAGAGAGAAAGAGAAGTTACAATCATAGGTTTGTAATGCTCTTGAGAGCTAAGCCAGCTCTATAGTGGAAGAAAACAGTGTAGTAACAATAATGCTTATTCAGTATTTCAGCAAATTTTGCTCTGGAAGATATACGAGTACTATGACCCTCTTTTCCTGGCAAGAGAATCAAATATCAAATTTTAACTCATCCTTTCAAGAGACGCATGAGGCTTGAGAATGTTGGATTTAACCACCTTTGAGTGCATTGTGAGAATGTCTAATCTAGAGTATAGTTATGCACGCAGGTTGAAAGCAGGAGGAAATCAAATTATCTCTACTGTCCCATTTTTTTTCAAATTTTTAAGGCAATTAGCCTCATTACCATAAATATGCTCTTATAGCCACATTTATTTTAACTGCATCTCCTGTTAAAAATGCCATTTTCCATTAATATGTAACTGATAATCAACCAGCTCCCTAAGGTTTTCATTTTGAGGAGAAGTATTTGGAAATGGGATCAGCATGGCAGATCTAGATCTTACTGGTATAAAACCAAGAGAAGTTCCCTTTCCCTGACTGTCTCCTCTCTTCCACAGACAATTCAACAAAATCTTGAAGCCTTTTTTTTTCCCTTTGCACTCACTGTTCATGCTCTTGAAGTTCACTTGACCTTATTTAACTCCTGATGCTACGTAAATTTAGACACACAATGTTTGGGCAAAGGAAAAAAGTAACAGGGCATGGCTCCTCTGCAGTGCCAAGAGGCAGGCAGTTACAGAAACCTGGAACGACTGCAATGAGATGATCCACAGAGCCTGCTACTGTTTTTACATCATATATTAACTTGGGTTCAAATCCTGAAACACGGTTCACTTTCCATGCACAAAGTACACCAGCTGTTTCAGGTGTAGGAACCAAATTTATGCTGACAATCGATCACAGTTCACCAGTCATTAACAAATAGTACCTATGTCATTTTGTGCACAAATTACTGTAATTACTGACAGCAGCACAAGACATTTCATCTCCTAATAATTCAAATGAAAAGCATTTGTTCCTGTACACATGCACACCAAGATCTGCCATAAAGTAGCTATTTCTTTTTGATGAGATGTTAAATTTTTTAAGTCTTTGTACTATGTAAATCTGTGCTTTTCCTGCCATTTTTTTTTCTGATATAGATTCATTTTTGAAATCTACAGACTTGACACAGGAGAAAATTATTCCAATTCAGGGAGAAATGCTGTTCGCTTTGTATAACATTAGGTGATATATTTTTAACTGAGTATAGCTGGGTCTCTGCTAAGTTGAATGGCTCTTTGAGACAAATATTTAATAATTTGTCACCAATAAAATGGAGACAGAAGGAGCAATCTGTCAGTTTGGGATCTGTTTAACAACCATACATGTCAGGGACAGACTCATCAGTTTCTTTTATTTGTCCTCCATCTGATGAGGGAAATTTATCTTCTCATCCCAGTTGCAAAGCTGAACAGAAATACTTTATTGAAAAGCTCTCTTTCAATTATGTTGAAGCTTGAAAATACAAAATGAAATCAAAGTTCATCTTTCAGCCTCTTATATGTTTGCAATCAACCCATAAATAATCAATCTGTCGTCCATTCAGTTACTTCCTTCTTAAAAAAACAGAGAGAAATCAAGGCACAAATGTACATGTAATTTTGCTTTTTTATGTAAGGCCATTTACAGAGACATGATATTAAAAGTTGAACAGGTATATAAATGATACAGAGAAGGAAAATAGATGGTGCTTATTGAACAGAAGTAATAAGGCAAAGAGACTCTGAAAATTGATTCATGAGTCATTGCACTTTGATTTGATTCTTCTTGTCTCTCTGAAAATGTAGTTTGGTCCCTTAGTTCAGTTTACTGATGATGCTGTCTTGCAACACTCTAGGAAACAAAGTGAAGTAAAAATGTTTTATTTGCCGGTGAGAAGCACCTTATACTGCCACAGAGTAAAATCAGACACTTGTGGCTTTCTAAAAAAGATGAGGACAGGACCTCTAGCGACAGTATGGAGGGTAACAGCTTTAAACTGAAAGAGGTTAGATTTAGATTAAATATAAGGAAGAAATTTTTTATGATGTGGGTGGTGAAATACTGCCACAGGTTGCCCAGATGTGGTGGATGCCATCCCTGGAAACATTCAAGACCAGAATGGATGCAGGTCTGAGAAACCTGGTTTAGTTGAAGATATCCTTGCTCATTGCAAGAAGGCTGGGACTAGATGACCTTTAAAGCTCCCTTCGTACCCAAAACATTCTTTAATAATTCTATGCTTCTACGACTTCTCAGAAATTATGCCAAATATTTTCTAAGGGAATTGTATTCTAGCATACCTAACTAGAAAGAGAATGTGAACTCACATTTGAAACAGAATTACAAATTTTTTCCAGACTGGTCCCAGACCATTAAACATTTTCTAAGAGCTTGTGCTTAGCAGAATTGAGACTTGGTATAACACTTAAAAAATATGGTTGTTCAAGCCTGAGTTACACTACAGATTTTCTGTGAGTAAGAGTTTCCCTCTTAATGAGATAACACAAGACCCTGCTGTTAGTCCCTTGAGGGGTTCTAGCTAGGAGAAGTATTAACATGGCCTTTCCATCAGCTATTTCAACTAATAATAAACCCTGAACTTTCCTGCAATGCCAGAGCCAGGGTATAGGTCAGTCTCTGGGAACTATATACGCAGCATTTCCAATGAAAAATGAAACCCTAGGGGAAAGAATGAATGTACTAACATCTTGCTTTATTCACAGACCATTTCTGGGCCCCATTTGGAAAATTTAGGCAGCTATTTGGATTAAAAGATTCATACCAGTGAGACTCACCCGAAGCTTACAAGACTGATTTTAGGTGTAAAGAAACAGCTCTGATTAGAGCTGGATGGAACTGTATATATGAAGTCAAGATTTAGCATTAAAAGACTAGGTGTAGTCCAAAGCAAAGGAGTTTTTACCAGCCTCCAAATACTGAAACATGCTGTGACAACACCCTTTGGTGAAGAACCAGCCACCCATCAGATCAAATTGTTCCTAACGAGCATGATCCTAGCTTGAGCAACAGAAAAACTGAAAAGCCAGACAAATGCAGATTAAGACAGCAGATTATCTGTTATAATATTCATTAATATTTTCCCATGCACAGAAGTTTCTTTTCTAAAATGTTTTATCCTTCCTAAAGCAAAAAAACATGGAGATGAAAAATATAAAATTACTGTAGAGGACAAGCAAAGGACGTGTTTTTTTATCTGGAAGACACCCTCTTCATTTCTGCAGGTGGAGGATTTAAATAACCCCATGCCTACTCTTGTCTTCACAGTACAGTGAAATGAGAATATTTTGTTATGGATCTTGGGACAAGAAGAAACTCAATGGATCATTAGTCTTCTTAACCTGAGGTAGAAGCAACTACAGTTGCATTATGTCTAACAAATGGCTGTCTGGCATACCCGGGTATTTCCCATGCTACAGACCTGATGTCCTCCCTGGTAATCCATCACATCACAATCCTTACTTCTTCTACATCCAGTACAAATCTTGTTTATTATTTGTCTATTAAATTTTGTTTCACACCCTCCCCAGGCAGCACAGAGAGCAAACTCACTCTTCAAAGGCGTGCTGCAAGGAAAGATTGTTATCAGGTGCCTGTAAACTGCCCCCCACCGCCCACTTAGTCTTTGGCATTTCAGATAAATGGCTTCAGATCACTCATTTATTCATTGTAGGACAGGCTTTCTAAATCTCTGATCATTTTTACAGCTTTCTCCTGGAGTCCCTCCAACTGGCATACGCCCTTCTTGAAGTGAAAAGCTCAAAGCTTTACCTGTAAAGGATGAAAGGAATGCTCCTATGTCTTATAAACCGTGCCTCAGTTTATAAAACCAATTATAGCATTTGAATCCCACAGCAGGATGTGTAAGAGACAAGATGTTACAGCTAACAAAGTTCTATCTACACTTCCACATGATTCTTTTCCTACAGTTTTATGTTAGCAGTATTTAGCAGATTATGTGGTTATTTCTGCTGAAAGCACCTTGCAGTTGTCCCTGCTGAATTACATCTTTGCTTTTTCAGACCACTTTCAGTGTTGAACCCTCCCAACACATGGAGTTATCTGAGAAGAACGAGGAAGAGTTGCAGAAAAGAAGTATGGCCTCTTCTGGTTATCATTACTCTTCAACCTTTTTCTAGATGCTTATAAAGAGATTTCCTACTTTTTCCGATATTCTTCTGAGATTCTAAAAGCAAACTGATGGCTTTATAGTCCCTTGGGTCCTCTTGTTCACTTCAGTGAAGGTGTGTTTTCTTCTAAATCTTCCCAGTTTTTCACCTCACCTTCTCTCCATGGGTGTTCAAACCTGACCATTGCCAGCACTCAGACTTCATCAGATAAATTCTGGTGGTCTGCCATCAAGACCATCAGGACCTGTGCGTGTGTGAGTATCTAACTTCTCTAAGCACTGCCAGACCTGTTGCTTCTTTGTTTGAGGCTGAGGTCTTGTCCCTTTGTTGCTGATTTTAATCATGATAGTAACCTTATCAGAGATGACCTTTCTGTGAAAACTGATGCCAGCAAAAAGGTAGGCACTTTTCATATCTTGTCTTGAAAGGACCTACACTCACAACATCTCTCTGTAACTGCCAAGTAAATCTTTAAAACTACCATCCTGCATTACAGAGGGGGTCTGATTTGCTATAATAGTATTTCAAAGTATAATTTTAAAATAACCCAAATTTCTGAAAATTATGACATATGATAATAATTTGAATTTAGAAATGATACACATCTGACCTACAGACTGGGCAAGATTTACCCCTGGCCTACCATTTCCACTGAGTTTATTTTTCAATTACAGTATATAAAATGTAAATGTGCCTACAATAAACAATTTTACTAAATTATTTCCTGTAATTTTATTTTTCCTTTCTTCAGTTCTCTCTCGGAGTGAATAATATGCCTTTCTATTAATTTCATAAGACAGCCTACAAATTGTTTTGCATAAGAAATAAAACAAACAAAAACCAAAACACAATTTTGAGAAAGAAAAGTCTATCATGTCCTTATTTGCAAATATCACTTTCCAAAATAAACATGTCAAGCATGTCTTGGGGCTATTGTTCTTTTATCTTATGCAACATATCTTTTATCATATCCTTAAGAGTTTCTGTGTCATTATACCCTTTTTTTACATGACATGAAGCTCTAAGATCTTGCTTTGCAACTGTTTCTGCCTATCAACCAATAATGATAGGACAATTTTTTTTTTCCTAAAGAACCCAAGAGCAGGTTTGTTATTTGTTCATACAAGTTACTACTCAAAATTCAGAAGCCAACATCCCGGGTAATGAACACAGAGCTTTGTGCTCTTGGAATATTTTGGGTATACTCTCTAGTGTTTATGGTTTTATGAAGATTCCCTCCACAGATATAATTTGCTTTTTCAAGCTTTCACAGAGTTGCATTTTTCTCCAAACTTAGCCACTAAGGACATAGGCATTAAGCTATCTCCTTGCTTTTCTCATATAACAACAGCCAAAATCTGCCCTGGAGGAGGTCACAACAATTTTTTTCATCTACCAAACACACAAAATGCTTAACGTTGGAAAAAATATATCAACTTGCCATTGGACCAAGCAGCACAATTTCTGAATGAAAAGATCTTAAATGAGTCTCTGCAAGATAAGAAGAACAAGTGATACTCTCATAAATCAATGGCTTTACTGCCCACTCAAAAGAAGAATTGAAGAGCAGCTGTCTATGTGTCAGGGAGCACAACTTTGGCACAGCAAGACTCTACTTTGTAAGAAGCTTGATCTCACTGCGTCTGCAATAGATGAACCTTCACTGCATGTGAAAACTCTGCTGCCCTTTGTACACGTCACTGATGTGACACAGGCAGAACCAGAACATTTGTGCACTGGAGTCCCAGAGCCTGGACTTCCTGGTGTCATATCTTATGACAGCACAATTGGAAAACATGGCCATCTGCACAGACCGTGTGTTCCAAGGCCAGCAGCAAACGCTCTTCCACCTACACTCCAAAAAATAGCTGCCATAGCTAGGAATTCTAATATAATATTTAAAGACACAAAACAAACAAACAAAAAAACCCCCTAACTGATGAAGGAAAAACAGTTCTTCAAAGCCATTGGACAAATGTTCTACAATAACAAATGGCAAGTCGAAGCTAAAATACCATAGAGAAATTTCTTTTTGCCAAATTTATTATTTCTTTTGTTTTCATTAAGGATAACTAAAATTTTATCTAGAATTTGGAATACAGAAAGAAAAATGAGGATGACAGACCTGCAGAAAGGACTAGGTTATAGTAATGGAAAGAGCCAGATGAATGACTGTTGCAATTAATCACTTTGATGTTTGACTTCCGAGCTATTCTCTTCAGATGTTGAAAGATGCCTTAATGTAACTCCTTCCTTTATTTTTTTTCCCAACTAGCGCAAACAAAAGAATAATATTGACAATCTAAAATAACTTTTAAATAGGCTGCAGTGTGATATTATATTTATTGTATCACTTGAACCTCTAAAGCTGCAGCTACCTTTGTCTCTCCAACATGATTAGAATCTGTAATGCCTTTCTCAGAAGACTTAAAATACTGTTTGCCCATGCTTAGGATTACAGGAAAAAAAGAGGCAAGAAAACAACAAAAATGAAGAGTTACAGCTCCTCAAGCTATAAAAAAGTAATTAAATACAATTTATTCCTTTAAAGGTACTCTTCATGTCAATGTAATATTTTGCTGATGTGTGTTGTCTTCCAGACAGCAGACTTCTTGAGAAAGATCTGGACATCTAAAAACGATCAAGAAGACAGAACTTGCTACATAGATAATTACCTGAACAATAAAAGGATGAAAACACTATTCTGTAGTTTCATGTGACTAATTTGCACACTTGGCCTTATATTAAAAAAAGGATGAAGGTCTCCAAAGGAAGAAACATAAGGACTTTCAGACTACTCAGGTGAAATGAAAGGTGTTGTGTCAATGAACATATTCCACACAGCAGGCTAATCCCCATCTTCTGTTGCATCAGGATGCCACATCAAGCTCCAGCAATAGCTGTCATATAACTGTTTATTATTAAAGTAGTTTAAGATCAAGAATAATAATTCTCTAAAATTTACTGGAAGAATTTAAAACAAGGATCAGATAGGTAGAGGAAAATGGCCAAGAAAACTGCCACTCCCTAGGAAATTCTCACTACTCCACTAAGAAGCAGAAAAAAAAGACGTTGGCGTCCTGTCTACATAAAGACTTTTTTCCACACTCAGCCCAGTAGTTTAGCAAATGATGCCACTGTCCTTCCTATCTTTTGATTTATCATGTATCTGGAAATACTGATGAGACAATTAACACTCCACTGCGCTGTCTGCTGCACCTCCTCCTCTCCTCCTGATGAAAATAGCAATGGCAAACATAATGAAAGGGATCTTCTCTAACTCCCCTTTTAACTCTTACACAGCACTCTAGAATGGGGAGGGAAATGATGAAACTGTTCGCTGACCCAGAAATTTACAACCTAAAGGAAAAAAGGAGTACAAAGACATGCTATAATGGCAAAATTATGAGACTTGCTGTATTACATGTAGTCAGGAGAAAATTTTAGAACTGAAAAAGAAGCTGGACAAGATCCATGGGGAATTTTCCTCACACTTGGCATAGATAAAAAAAAAAAAAAAGACACTGAGTCTTTGGGATTTTTAAAAATTACATAGAGTAAAAGGACACAGCGTCAAGTAGAATCCCAAAGCACACACATCACAGTTTTTCATACAACCCCTAGACAAAAGATGTTCCGAGAAACTTTTCAGCAGTGTGCTGGAGATCATTATGTAACTGGGAAATCCATTTAGAAAGCAAGTTCCTTTGAAGCATTTCCCCAAGGACGGGATAAATCAAGTACAGAATTTTTAAATGGTCTGCTTTATTGTCACCCAGAAGGACGCCGTATGAGCCAAAGCTGGAGATGCATCCATCACTTATCCAACAGCTGAGCACAGAGATTAATAAGCCCTTTCTCTAAAGGAAGCAACCAAAAAAAAAAAAAAAAAAGCTGACACCTTCCTTCCCTCAAATTTTCAGAAAAAAGCTAAGAGTTAAACCTGCGAAGGTGACAAAGACAGTATCAGGGGAATCTAGTATGTCATGCTAACAGCTCTTGATTCTCAGCAAAAGCCACAGAAGTAACTTTAACCACAGCAAAAGGACCAACACCTCATGACAGAATGATAAAAACCAAGGTCACACTGGAACACCATACCCCTTGCTGTCTCAGAGCTGAAGAAACTATCTAGGCAACTGAATAATAATAGAAAATTCCTACCTAATTCAGAAAGAAGAAGCGCAGAAAATTTTGTCAATTGATATGCCATTGATCTACTTAGCTTCAAAGATGGTTGAATTTGGTCTGATGTGACACAATTTCATAGCACCATCTTCTGCCATTTAACTGCAATTGTAATGAAAAGATGACAGATTTATTTTCCTTCTCTACTGAAAACAAAAAGCAACCAGCCAAAGCTTATTTTTCTCAAAACAAAATCTCCAGTTTGTTGGCATCCAAGCCTACCTGCACATCTATCTTTCCCTGAGCTGCTGCTTTTGCTCTATTGCAGCCACAGTTCATTAAGATGAAATGTGTTCGGCTGAAGCTGCCTCATCAGTGAGTATTGCTGAAGCAATTTAGTAATGATCTTAATGCACAGTGCTGGATTTTTATAGCCATCTCAATTGGCTATTAAAATACAGCACTGCACTTCAAAATTGCTACTGCACCACTTCGGAAGTAGTTACCATGATGGAGCTGCAGAAAGCAATGTTCATTTCAGTGGAAACCTTACTCTTTGTGAATGATTTCTGGAAAATGATACTTAAAATCCACTATGAGATTAGATGTTCATTCTGCATATGAACACAGGATTCTTAAGACCTGCTCGGAGAGTTCTTAGGAGCTAAATGGTTTCAAGGGAAAAACAGACAAAATACGTGCATATAATATTGCTGCACAGTCTTCCCAGTCATGTTGTTTACTTCTTTACTGCTAATGGAAAATGACAGTTAAATAGAAAAGGGGAAAATCATAGTTATCACGAAAATATAAAAGACTTTGAGCAAGTAATATCCTACAGCTCACAGGATAGCTCCAGTTTTAGGTGAGACAACCAGTCTGAAGGAGGGATTTTGCATTCCATTTGAAATTATCCTTTTTGATTTGGAAAATAATTTATTTAATGACTGACTACTAATCTCCAAAGATGGTTGAATTAGGTCTTATGTGACGAAAAGCTGATTCCACCCCTTCCTGTCATTAAACTGCATTTCCAACAAAAAACATGACAGATTTACCTCCCTTCTCCACTAAAGACAAAAAGATTACAGCAAAAGTCTGAAAAACGAACTGAAGAGACACTTTAATAACAATAGCTATTATTTTGTGAAATTATATATAAGAACTTCTCTTCAGGAGTGGAAGGAACCACTTCACAGAATCAATGTGGGTTTTTTAAAGAAAAACTTCATATATGGTAATTTGCACAAAAGAGATGGCAAGTCTTCAGTGACCAAAGGCAGATAATACACTTGATATTTTATTTATACCATAAAGAAGAATATGATAATAGCAGCTGTATGCATTTATCATCACTTAAATTAAAGAACATGATCCTCAGCCTGTGAAATATAAAGGTGCAGATATAACCTACCACATCAAGCATTGGCAATACGAATGTGTCAAAATATTGTTGGAAAACAGCCAAGGCTTTTATAGCACTATCATGGAGCTCTCTAATTTTATAATTTTCAAGACAATACAATTTTCATGTGATAAACTATCAGATACTCACATATTCTTACATTAGACAATCCTAGCCTTCAGGGAAGCCATGCTTTTTAGTGGTGTTAACTTACAAACGATGGTTTGAGTCACTATTTTAAAACCGGAAAATTATGCATTAGTGCTCGATGGAGCACTTTCTGCTAATTGGAGGAAATACGAGTTCCTTCAAGCAAAGACATTTCACAAAAAAATGGTAATTTAGTTTTAGTTGTGGTGGTTTTCTATTTATACCTGAAGTAAGTGATACGGTTACAGTAATATGAAGTGAAGCACTTAAATTAGAGTTGAGAACCAAAATAGGTTGTTAAACCCAGGTTTGAGAAAGTTTTCCTGCTTCTTCATTTTTATACAGTTCTGTCTTTTAAGTTGTCCCATTTTGCTCTGTTTTAGATAAGGATTCACAGAGCACAGAAGGAAGAGAACATTGAAAACCAGAAGTAAATTCACAGCTAATGAGATCATAAGACTGAAATTCTTCAAAGACTGTAAGAAAAGGTTCTGCTCAAAATGTGAAAAAAACAATTTTGTTTAAAACACTTTGGACTTAACAAAACATTTCTTAATTTCTTAATCAAGAAATATCTGCCTAACTCACCATAAAACTCCCCATTCCCACATGATAAAGTTTGCTATAGCATATTTAGTGTCTCTTAAATTAGAGAAAATCGACCATTAAAGTAGTGGGAGTGATAGCTGCAATAATAAAAAAAAATAATAAAAAAATATGTACCATCATCAGTCTAAACCAAGCACTTGCAATCAGTTATCAAACAGCAAGATCTGAAAGCTCTCACTGTTCTCTGCAATTGGGAAATAAATAATTAGGGTTCTTTGCTTGCAAAAAGCCCCTTCTTTCATTTTAAGTGCTGTAGTTATTACCTAAGATAAAAAGGTAACATTTGACTTTGCTTTGCTAGATAAAAGTTATGTTTCCTCCTTTCCTTACTGAAAGCAGCACTTGTAAAAAAAAAAAAAAACTTAATCAACCCTCTATTCTGCTATTCTGAATTGAACATATTTTTTTTTTAGCAGACATTTTGAAATACACATAATTGAACTGTATTTTTGTTTCAGTTGTATATTTCAGTTGTCACTGCCAGCTGGGATACTATCTATGCAACAGAACACAAGATATTTCCAATAAAGCTATCAATCCAAACTAAAATATATCTATTCTTATGAAATAAGAAGCATGAACCTCTAGGAAACTACAGACAGCAAAGGACTACAGGACTTTCAGTAACAATCCAAGATAAATCTACAGTGAAATCATACCTTATATAGATGGTGAAAAATCTCTGCATCTTCTCAAGAAAATGCCATAACTTATCAGAGAGTCGAAACGTACACTATTTAAACCATACTGATTCTTTTTTTTCATTATAGTGAGAAAGCTCCATTACCATCCACTGAATTTATTCAGTGTCATCAAGAATAAAACAAATAGTTACAGGAAAAGGAAATCTACCATGTGCCACGGAGTCGCTTCAGTTCAGCACAGAACACAATGAAATGGAAACTCTGGAACTGGTTATGCCGGATTACGTAGTCTAACATTTAGACAGACATACATAACTCTCAAAATAAATGCACATTTTGCCCTTTATAGTAATCCCATTTTATTCTTGGATATTTTATTGAGAGATCTGGTTTAGGAGCTAAGTCTTTGCTGATTAAGAAATTTAAGATAAGGATAGCCTTCCAGAGGGAGATAGAGAATTGGGCTGAACAGTGCTTAAGAGATGCATTAATTTTTAATCTGGAGCCCCAAAACATAGTAACACTCCAAATGGATTAAAAGAAAAGTTTTTATATGGCCCTAATTCTGAGAGAAGAAAGAGTAGAGAATTAAGTGCCCCTAAACATGTTTTGTTAAGCGCACAAAGCAGGATGGGGGGGACCTAGTGAGAATGTGTCACTGCCTGAGTTCATCAGGAATGAGCAAAAAGCATGCTTATAGAAAACAAAAAAGTGACAGAGCTGCTGGTCTGTCCCGAGCCTTTTCATCTAAAATGCAGTGACCAAAAGGGCAGCTCCAGTTATCGCGGCAAGATCCCGACACAGCTCAAACGCTGTAATGATAGGCACTATTATCATGAAGGGTGTGGGAAAGTAATCCTGTTTCTCTGTGACTTTATGCTCAAACCACCCGAATATCCAGATAGCAAAAGTAGCTGTCCTTCACGTTGTTCCTTTTTTGGGTGTTTTTAAGTCTGACATTTCTCCTCTCAAGTTTCCTGGTACTCAGCTGCTCTGCTTCACATACCCCGAACTTCATTTCTGCAGTTTTGTTGTCTTTTAAGACACCACATTTCCTATAGAGGTGAGGTCAAAAGTTTATTATCTGATCCAACACTGCTGTTACTAGAATAATTATTTTCTGCCTTTTTTTTACCTTCTGGTACATTATATCAGAGCTTAAATTATCAGGTAGGTAGGCAGGTAATGTATTACATGACCTCTGTGTTTACCAAAGTTTCCTGACTGCCAGAAATTTTCTACAATGGTAGAAATAAATTTTTCTGCTGATCATTCAAAAATGAAATTTTAAAAAATAAAGTTTAATTTCTATAACTAATTGGGCATCAGCATACTGCTCAATGGTTCTGGGTTTAGTAATAGTATATTTGGAGCGTGATAGGACAGCATGAATATCTTGAGGTCAGTGGAACTTGTTTGGTTTAAAGTCCTCCAGTCAAATGCAATGAAAAGGGACAGAGCACTGGAACCCCTGAACAGTGACTGAAGTTCACAATTCCCTGCCCATACACAGTTCTTTGCAGGGTCTTACAGGAAGCTAATGCACAAGTTACATTACAAAGCCAGACAGCACCATTAAATTGCTTTTTTTTGAATGCCTGCATTTTGTTTGCTCTCCAGGAACGAACACTGCAGTGTGTGCAATCCATTCTCATTACTGCTAGCCTTGTTTCAATACAGAGCAAGAAAAGCGTATGACTTAATGACAGGATTTTTAGTAGTGTCTAAATCCCAATGATTTTCAGTAAGAAAGCTGCACGTAAATCTTTCCTCTTTTACAGCTGCCAGCCACTGCAGAGATGCTGGCTGCTAAAACCGGCAGTGGCCTGGGAGTGACTGAAATGAAACACCTACTGTTGGCTACTCAATCCTTTGCAAAGCCATACAGTGAATTGTATGCCTGACTGAAGAGACATGGAAGAGGCATACAAAAGACAATCTCCCAAGCACATGAAAGAGAGAAAGAGCCTGCAAGGATGACAGTCAGTAATTATCTTCAAGACGCAGGCTATGGCTATCTGCCAGTATTAGCAATCAGGTGTGTCAAAGTGATGATCAGCTTTAAATGCCTACACAGCTGCAGCTCTCTTTGAACACTTGATTTTCTTGTTACACAACTCATTTGTGTCTTTGTTTACCTCCCTTCCCCCCAAAAATAAAACTAAAGGGTTACAGGGTTTAACACATGACGCTAGGAGAGCCTTTTTGTAAAGCAACAGGAACAACTGCATGGGGATCTGCATTCAGAAGGGACCTCCTGGCAGCA
The DNA here is from genome assembly GCA_014706295.1 of Lycocorax pyrrhopterus obiensis. Classification (NCBI taxonomy): domain Eukaryota; kingdom Metazoa; phylum Chordata; class Aves; order Passeriformes; family Paradisaeidae; genus Lycocorax; species Lycocorax pyrrhopterus. The sequence goes on from JACSVZ010000001.1 coordinate 84,352,108, forward strand.
CACTATCGTGTCCTTCCCCCGTCATACGCCCAAAGCCATCACCAAACAATGTTTATTTAACATCTTATGTTCAGAATACATTCACCAAGTTAATCAATGTCTTTTACACGGTGCTTGCTAGCTACAAAAATTAACACTCATTAAGAAAACCCAACTGACCTCTATGGACCAATAACTTGTAAAAACCCTCATCCTGAATACCTCAGATGAAATTAAAAAGAGCTCTACATAAAAAAAAAACCTTGCAAATTTCCTTCTTTACCAACTTCAAGTGCTGAAAGATATAATCGACTACACATAGACAGGCAAGCTAGGGATCTCTGAGTTTACTTGGCGTTATGGAAGCCAAGACTTGCTTTCATGTGGTAAATTCTCAGGGCAGTAAGGAATGAACTCAGTAAATGCTGGGTTATATACTGACAGAGACAGTCAGGAAAAGAACTGAAAAGATATTGGCTACTCCAAGTTTGGTATGGAACAACCTTCTTGTCTAAAAAACAGATTTACTTTATTAATTTTGTGAGTATGAAAGAAGGAATGGTGTGGAAGCCACCATGCTGGTCTTCAGGTCCTGCTCGGGACACCAAAATGTCCCAATTTGACTCTGAGAAGTAAGAAACACTGTTTATATAAATATTATGTGGTTCTTACATTGCATAGTAATGGTGTGAAAGACTGGTTCACAGATAAATCACCTGAAATATGAGGAGATAAGCATCACAGGAGTGACTACAGCCAAGAGTCACAGGTTTTAGTCTCAACTTCTGCTATGGGTTTAATGCCTCTCAAGAGATAATTTTTCATGGAAGATTTTGAAAAAAAAATCAAAGGAAAACTGCTACAGCTATTAAAAATCGTATTGGTAAGGTTTTCATCCCAACTATAAATTATTTATTTTCTTCATTTTGCTTTTTTATCTGTGGAATACAGAAAGCATAACAGAGCATGCTTCCTTACTGCCTGAATTATGAAGGCAAAATCCCTAGCTTTTGCAGAAAATTAGCACATCAACTTATTTTTTATCCAAGTTTCCAGTTAGATTGTTTCTATACAAGTGAAAATTAAAAAAATACATTCAACTTAACAATAAAATTCATTATTTATAGCACTTATCTGTAGTAAACTTCATATGAGAATATAGCTACAAAATCATATTTTCAGCAGTAAGCAGCAAAAGTTCTTTAGCTTGCCATAAAAGGCACTTTTTTGGTGTCCATTCTGTTTTATGAAAATAATTGTAAAAAGAAATAGTTTCAGGCATACACTCAAAACAAACACCATGCAAACCCACATTATTAGATAATGATTGCCTCTCTTGTCGGTTTCCACAATGTAGCAAAAATTTGGTCACGGTGAATAATTTTTCCTGTTTCATCACAACCAGAAAGGACATGTTAATTTTAATTTCTTTAGCCTTAGGTCTCTCAAAATGACTACCATATCACACACTTAGTTTAATTCCAAATCTCTAAAAACACTGCCTGCACTTCTACTCTGAATTCATGTGCACACAAAATACCATTAGAGATGCTTTTCTATTAGGAAAACAATCCAGCATTGTAATTGACCACAAGAATCCAGACTTTCAGGGATTTACCATCGGATGCATGTTTAAATATATCTTACTCTTCTCCAAGAGCAGAGCATAATAAATACACTGCAGTGTCAAATAGTGCACTGTTTACAGTGTTGCACTATCTTTGTTAAGTGTTAGAGGTCAATCTCAACAATATGTCTCAATATATTAAATATAGTCCACTACTGGTACAAAAAACCCCTATGGAGAAGCATACTATAATATTCACATGAGAGGACATGTAAGGGAGAACACTGAAAAAGCTGCAGATTATTCACTATAGATAAAACAGGGAGAGTAATCTCATGTGCACTGCATATACTAAGATACATGCAAATGTCTTCATTTTTTTATATATATATCTATATCCATAGATATATATATATACATACACACACACATTTATCAAAGACTTGCTTATGAAATAGCTATTATGGATCAAAAAAAATTAACTGCTGTTCATTTTATTCACACCTACTGTGAAAATCTGCATTTTCTTTGTCCAGAAATTAGCTATGAAGAAAAATGCTTCTAGAAAGGAATCTGGATTTTTGTTCTGTAACCAGAAGGTTTTGCTGGAAGCCATAAAGCTGATTTAGACTAATGAAGGTTTTGTGCTGGATTTCCACATGATTTTGTTGAAGGATAAAAAAAAATAAAATTTTCCTATGTATCTGGGTAAGTTGGTATTCTTGTCTTCATGTTTCAAAGATAACTCTAGAAGAAACCATTACGAAGGTACAGAGGATAAGCTGGATAATCAAAAAGCCTTCTCAAAAAAGGAAGAATTCAGAAACTCCACATTCAACAGAACCTTAAATGAAAGTCAAAGGTCTCAGTAGAGGAACTTTAAAGGTAGTATGGGTGCTGCCAACGTAAAGCATAGTATCTCTGTCTCTCTTTAGAAGGTAATGAGCCATCTCTGCAGTAAACATCAAACGATGCAAACCACAACTCCTTGAACTCCTTTATATTTCAGGAAGAGGTGTAACCATGAATTCGAGTTATACCAGCCTAAATTAACTACATTTCAGTATGTGACAGGTCAACCAGTTAGCAAATCAACAAGGTCAGATGCCATTTAAGCCACAAGAGAGGTTAAACATCAAGTTTAAAATGGAGGTCTTTCAATTTTCTTATCTACCTTTAGGTCCTTTGAACAACTTGATCTCTACCACGGTCTCCAGTATAGGTCTTCTTCGCCGGACGTACAACCGCACTATGGAACCAGCCTCCTTCAGGGCCTCCACGGCTTTGCTGTGCGAGACTTCTGACACGTCAACCTCATTCACTCGCAAGATGCAATCGTTGACCCTACAAGAAAAACAAAGAACCACAGGTACTGAATGCTTCAGCTGTTACTTTGGACTGAACAGAGTTTTGTCAGTAGTGCTGTAAAATGAAGAATACTTCACTGGGAATCACAGAATCACAGAACATGATGAGCTGGAAGGGATCCACAAGGACTGTCAAGTCCAAGTCTGGCAGATGACAGACTTAATGAAATATGCTTCACAAGCAATGAGACACAGCACTCAGTCCTTCCAAAAGATATACCTGATTCAAACTGGAGTCTACCTAATCACTCACACCTACCATCCTCCTTCATAAATTGAGGTTACATGCACTTTAGTGATAGAAATCAGTAATAAACAACTTGTCTTTGCAGACTTCATTAAAACAGTTTTGACTACACAATATAATTGCTTTAAAACACTCATGCTGCATGCTATTACAACTACGGTTGCTCTTAAGGAAATCTCATCATGCAATACAAAAGTTGTCATAGTAAAAATGCTGTCCTACAAAAAGCAGACCATTTAAAAGAGAATGCTTGATGGTAAATAACATGTTTTCAACACTGACTGTAGGCTACAAGATCTGCTGTAGGGTGACAGCTTGTTTGTTTTTTTTTTATTAGAATACTAATAAAATTCCCTCATAGTCTTACTTTGAGCATTTACTACAGCATGTGAGGATGAACATATAATCACCCTCAATGTCCTGGTTAGATGGAGTTGTATTCTCCTTATCTGACAGATTTGTCCTAGTTGGAAAGGAAATCTACAAATTAAGAGCAGTAAAATCCATCTCCGAAGCAGCAGGCTAATGACTTAACTACTGGACCATCCTTTCTTTGCAAACGAGGACAAGTGAAAAGAGCAAATTCCAAAGAACTACATTATTTGAGACTCTACTGTTCTTGTGGAATACATTTGTTGTGAGATGCCTCTAAGTACTTTGGGTGCAGAAGAAAAAGGCATATCAGCGAAGCAAATATGAGTTGCTAAAGATATCCCCATTTCTGCTATGTTTCTATACATAAAAATCAACTACCAAATGTTACTCTTTACAGCAAAACACTTGAGCTGAGTATTGATCAGGAGTCTCAGCACATGGAAGGAGAATGAAGCTTTACCTAAATTTATCAGAACTCTGAGAATTTAGGATGGTTTTTGTCATGCTCTTGTGCTGCTGCTTTTGTTTAAAATGAAGCCAAATCAATACGACAGAAAACGCAGTTATTTGAAACTGGCCAAACTTGGAAAGGACATAAAGTCGATACTTCCCTTCTGAGAAAAAGTACTATAACAGAGATTCCAGATGTCATTCAATGGTTGGGTTTGGTGGTACGCTCCAATGCTGGAAGTTTTCATGGTTGGGAGGTGCTTTAAGCAACCTGGTCTGATGGAAAGTGTCACTGCCCACGGCTGGGAATGGTGGAACTAAAGGATCTTTAAGGTCCCTTCCAACCCAAACCAAACTATGCTACTATGATTCTATGCCTTTCCACACATGTAGGCTTTTTTCTCCCTCATAAGGAGGTTAATTTTTCATTTTTAATAAATAAATACAGTAGTCAAGAACTTACATGCACATGCTGCAACAATATAAACCTAAAAGGATAATAGCAAAAAACGTCAGTAAACCCAGTTTAAGAAAATTCTTTCAGATTATTATGTGCATGGTCTTACCCCTTAGGGATAAAATTACTCCTAACTCCCCAGTGTATTTTCCTGGCTTTATATTCACATGACAAGCATATGACAAAATTTTGTGATTTCTTTTCCCATTTATTGGTGGATTTGCACTACACCTGTAACTTAGTTTCAGACCCTTACAGACCTATGACAAGAAGATCTGCCTCATAATCCAAGACAGCACAAGTCCAACAGAAGAGATCCTAGTAGTTTCACCAATATATACAGTAGTTGTATTGTCATATAATCAGAGAAAGGTTTGGGTTGCAAGGGACCTCATGCATCTTTATGGCCCTTCTCTGTACTCACTCCAATAAGCCTTTCCTTAGAAGCTCCCAGAGCTGGATGCAGTGCTCCAGGTGGGGCCTCACAAGGGCAGAGTAGAGGGGAAGAATCCTGTCCTTCGCCCTGCTGCCCACGCTGCTTTGGATGCAGGCCAGGACAAGTTTGGCTTTTTGGGCTGCCAGTGCACATTGCCAGGTCACGTTGAGCTTCTCATCCGTCGATATCCCCAAGTCGTTCTTCTCAGGGCTGCTCTCAAATAATATGCACACACTTTAATTTATTTAAGTCTGTAGAATCCCCAAATTAGGTAACAAATTAGAATGAGTTAGGCAGCTTTTCATATGGCACACTAGCTCATCTAAGTTCTTGAACACAATGAACATATTCTACCAGACTTTTGTAGTATAAATCTGATATGAAGGACCCTAGATAGTTAAATATAGAACACATCCAAAACAGTTACAACTGATGGAAGGGACAAGGTCAGGGACTCAGATTTACTGACAGTTGTTGCTATCTTCAAAGTAAATAAGGGCTTGTATTAAGGAAAAAGCCCTATTTTTAAGGGCTTAAACTTCACTATATTCATATGAGTTTGATTTTTACTGTTTTCAAGAAACTGTGCAGACATCCTTGAGAAGCTGATAAATGCTTCAGCCAACTTGTAAGTAAACGAGACGAGTACAATCCTTAGGCACTTACTGGACATATAGTAGGTGACAACTGGTAATGATCATTCTGTTCCCTTGTTCTGCGCAATATGGTGCCCTGGAGGGAAACCCAAAGCAGTACAGTGTGGGAGCTAAGAGCCTCAGAAGACCAAATGGTCCTGCCAACACACATTAGCCCACTTGCAGCTCCATAACAAAACTAGCTGGAACCAACTATAGACTCAAGAACAAGTGAATAATCTGTACTCCGTGGGTCAACATCATGGCACTAAATCCTGCAGTAATCCACAGGTCTTAGTAATCATCCAGCCACCTCCAGGCTAACTGGTATTAATGAGACAACCCTGCTTTTCAAAAGTAGACTTACCATACCTCATGCACTGCAGAATGGCCAACATTAATAGATTCTTTCTAACCAAAGCTGGGTTTTTTCAGTTGCCTCCTCAGAAAAACTCAAATTGATATGGACTTCATTTATTCTTTAGTCGGAGCATAGAAATCAAGGTAAAAATAGTTACTATGGGAGAATGAGTGCAAAGCTATGGAATATATCAGGTAGATTTACACGTCCATATATCAGGGTGGAGATACCAGATAGGCTACTAGAGTAAGACAAAGAAACACTAAACTTTCTCTTTATTCCTGTGCTCCTGCTTTGTCTAACCCTCATAGCCAAAGTTTCCCTACAAAACTGTTGATACTTTCTTTCTTCCAGAACTCATAAGAGCACAGCACCTTAAGCAAGAACACAAGATTCTCAGTGGCAAGCTGAAAGGATTATTATCTTTTCTTCAAGAGGTCAGCAAATAATTATAATTACATTATCTGACCGTAAGAGAGCAAGTCTGGTCCATTAGTTAGAGAAGGATAACTCTCCCCTACTTTGCCTTTTTTTTTAAAATTCTATACACACCCCTCCTATCCCATAATAACTAGAATTTACAGCACATGGGGTAAAAAATGTACATATTGATACTGGCTCCTATAACTTCCTTCCAAGAGGAATAATATTTATTTTTTTTTAATTTCCACTATGAATTCAGAATAAAATATATCACATTTACTACAGCAGTCTTCAGATTTGTCTTTAAAATCACAGAATACAGAGCTAACTCTAAATGCCCATGACATGTATGCACCTGAGGGTGTAGTTTCCTTATGTATAATGATCCTTAGAGACATGATCAAATTTCTGTAGCAAATTCATGTATACTCTTAGACCCCTTCCTGATATTATAAAGTAGTGTAAAACTATTTCTATGTCTATTTCAAAAATAAAGAGATAAAAATTATCAGTGAAAGAAAATTCCTGTCTATTTCTGGAAGCTGGAAAGGGAACTAGTGCTTATGAAAATGTCTGATGAAGGTAAAAGCCAGTCCTAACTCAAAATTTGACATGTATGTGATTTATAATGAACTTCCAAATATCTCATGGTTACTACTGAAAATACTACTTGATAAAGGTTATGACTGGGGGGGATTGTAACTTATGAATGACACAGCGGAATTAGAACTGAACTTAATAAAAATTTGAAATCCCAAGATTGATTTTGATTTTAAAATACTTGCAAATATTGGCACAATAAAATGGCAACCCAGCTGTATTTAACATGAAGGCACTAACTGAAGTATTGAATCTAACCTATGCTTCTGGCAAGAACAGAATTATCTTTAGTTCTGAGGAAAATAAATAAGGACTAAACACACAGTGTTTCATTTCTGAGAGAAAAGCCTCATCCTTCAAGCCTCTGAATCAATGGCAGTAATCTATTGCAATGAAACAAGTTCAATAAAATATAAGCTTTTCCCCAATAATGTTGGCCTGGTGCCATCCCAACTCATTGTGTGCAACCTCCACCAGGCTCTTTTTTCAAAGTCTACCACTGTAGGATTAAAACCTCACCTGCATCCCACTTCCTTTGTCTCCTGTTTACAGTCTAAATAAGCTTTCCAGAGGAGAGTCTACACCTTCTTGGCTCATCTCAAACAGGGACTAGCCCTCATTGCAGCCCCCAGGCATACTCAGCATAAACACTGGATAACCAAACAAAGCAGTTCCCTGCCTGTTCCTGGCTGCACTCGCCCTTGCAACAAGTCTTCAGAAGCAAGAGTTGAAAGGCAAGCACCTCAATCATGCACAAAGGCAGCTCTGTGTGTCTCTGTGTGTGTGTGTGTGTGTGTGTGTGTGTGAGCAAAGACAGGAACTAAACACTTGCACAGCATTTCCCTAAGGAGATACACCCAGGCAGATGGTTTCTCCCCGTGCACTGGCAAACCAGTTTCAGTGTGTTGGCCCCGGGAGCCCAAAGGCTGGTGGATGGCTGAGCTAACATGTCTTGCTGAAAAGCAGGGTGTGCTTGCTCAAGTCTAGTGCAGTGCTTCTGCAGCCTCACAACTCATATCAGCAGCTGGAATGACTACCATCCCAGAGACTGAAAAAAAAGAAAATCTTATAAAATGTTTCTCATTTAAGTATGTGTGCAGATTTTACTACAACATAATGGAAACCCTGTCTGTTCTATAGCACACCACCTGCCTTCAGCCCACAGCCTCCAAACCCATAAGGTTTTGGAGTGGGACCTGAAATTGTGTTGGTTACCCCCACAGTTCATTCCTTCGATTTTTTTTTCAGTATTTTGGGCATAGAAAATAGCCACATATCCTTCCAAGTTAAAGCGATCTCTAGAGTATTCCTGCCTAAATGGCAGAAGGCAAAAGACATGGAAGAACATCAGCAAAAGCCTGTCTGTGTGGATCCAGCTCACTTCCTCTAGATCCGTGCAGTCCCAATCACTTTTCACATTCCCACATCCAGGGACACGCTAGAGCTAAGTCCTATTTCTTGTCCTCCCAAAGTTTGCATGAGAAATAAAAAACGACAAATGAAATTCCTCTTTTGTTTACCAGGAGCCCAGTGATGGTTTTGGAGGTAAAAGTGCCTACTGTAATGCAGTCAAGAATTTCAGATCACATCCAGGGGGGTTACAGGTCCTACCACCGTGATCTGGAGGTGTCCCACCAGAGGACTTTAAGCTTTATTTCTTCCAGAACAGAGACCGGAGCTCGAGTTGTCAGGGAATAAGTCAGATTTCAGGAAATATTTCTGAATTTCAGAATGTGTTATTGCCTGAAATGACTGTGTTTCCACATCCTCTTAGAGACATGACCTTCCTGAGACCTGAGACACAACCAGCACCGAACAGTCATAAGACATTTACATTGATTGTCCTTTGTGGCTGCTTTAGTTACCCACAGATTTTTTTCTTTTTAAACAGCCTCTTAATGAAATGCCAGTGTATTAAAGGGTTTGCATAACAGTCATTGAATTTAAAACCCAAGTGACTGGCTACAACATCAGTAAAAATATTAGCAGAGCACTTCCTTATCATATACGGCGTCTCTTTATCCCTCTCCTTGTGTTTCATTTATGACTCTAAATTCTATTTTTGAAGTTGTAAGTCAGAAACAGACGGCATACTGCACTATATAATTAGGAATGGAAAAGTCCCGGCAGCCCTTAGACTCTTAGGAGAAAATATATTTAGAAGCTTGAATATGTTCCTATTCACACAGTTTCAATAGAGGATGCATCAGCATTTCCTTTTTTTTAATCTTTTTTTTTCTTAAAGGCCTTAAACTCAGCTGTAAGACTTCACTCCAGACACAAACTTGGCTAAAAAGAAGTTTATTTATTGCTTAAAGGACTTTGGATCCTTTCTGCGTTCTACTCTGTTTCTGAGAACTTCTTCTGGGGCTCTCTCTGAGTTAACCCTTTCTGCCACTCCAAAGAGATCCTTTTGTCCTTTTAGGTGGAATGGTGGAATGTCTTTATCACAGGGTTTTTGGGAGTGTATATATATATATATATATACACATATCTTGGCTGAAAATATTCCCTGAGCTAATATCTAGAAACTGACCCAAAAGACACCTCATATTACATCTAAATTGGCACAGTGAAATCCCATGCAGAGACATCCAAGCCAGCTCAAACACTGACAGAGTAGCTCTAGAGTAGAAATCCAGCTGGATCAATATCTTCTATACATCTACAGCAAATTACCACAGGTAAATGGCCATATTAAAGCAGCTCTGCAATGCTGAGCTCATTTAGCACTACCTTGAGCCCCTGCACATCCTGACATGCAGTGATTGATTTCAAGAGGGGACCATTAGTGGCTCCCAACAGGAACAGAAATAGAAAGGAGAGCAGTGGCAAACCTTTAGTGCAAAATCCTGTGCAACAGATTAAAACCTTGGCTGCTGGCAGCAGGATTGCTGCAGGCACACACCGAGGCAGCAAGGCAGGACAGCCAGCAAGGAGTCCTGCACTGGAGCTGCCCTGCTGAACCTTCTGACCACATCCCTACCAAGGACCCAGTGGCTCACACACGGAGATCCAGCCCTTGGCCTAATGGAAACAGTGCTGCCCCTGTGGTCAGAATGATCCTGCTATAGGGAATCTCGGAGCTAAAATGTGTGGAGTAAGGTGTTTGCTCATCTAAATGATAAAAGCTATATGAAGTGATAAACCAGACCAGGGGTCCATCTAGCCTGGGGTTTCTTTCCAACAGTGGCCTTTAGCAGATGGTAAAGGAAAAACATTAACACAATTTTTACCCAGAATACATTTTCAGCTGCTGGATTTTCCTGAGCCAAAAATACTTTTTTCTTTTTTCCATTTAATATCCCTGGATAAATTCTTCTTACACAAATTTAACAGTTTTCAAAACTCATATAAACTCAACATCCCCAGTGGTTTTTTATCAATGAATCTCACAGCTTTGCTACCACTTAAAAAATTCTCCTTGTGGCTGTTTCAACCTGCTGCTTATTAGTTTCATTTGATGTCCCCAAAATCCTTTTTTTAGGAGAACAAACATAGGTTCCCTGGTCATCATAATCTCTTACATATGACATCTGATTTTTCACCCTAAAATGCCTTGCTAGACAAGATCTTTAACCCAAAGGCATAGAGCTGAACTACTGGTAATGCTAATTTAATTTCAGAGATTAAAATCCACCCATCTTTCTATGTATCTGAATGCCTCTTGGCTGTAACACCTACAGATTTACAACTGAACTCTGAAATAAAATGGAAAGTTAAGGTCAAAGTTGTTTTTTATGATGCTTTTTTCTTGACAAAAATGACATTGGTTTATGCTGAGAAAATTTTCCAGTCAAGCAAAAAAAAAAATAAAAAATCTAATAAGCTCTGAATGAAAACAAAATTGAATAAACTAAAAGATTAGGCAGTCAGAGAAACAGAAATCAAAACAACAATTTGCTGTCTCCAATGTCATCTCTCAGAAAAACACTTTCATTGCCTCTGTTTCCATCACTGAACCTGTTGCACTTCGTATAACACAATGCTTGCCTTAAATTGCAGTCTTAGTCTCCCCATCACTCAGGGGAACATCCTCAATAGCAAGATGGCAGAAATCCTGCCTGTTGCTTTGACTTGATGAAATCTTTGCATACATTACAGAAATTTACAAGAGCACATAGTGACAGGCCAGGGGGTAATGGCTTTACACTGAAAGAGGGTAGATTTAGATTAGATATTGAGAAGAAATTCTTTACCGTAAGGATGGTGAGGAGCAGGTTGCCCAAAGAAGCTGTGGATGCTGCATCCCTGGAAGTGTTCAAGGCCAGGTTGGATGGAGCTCTGGGCCACCTGGTCTAGTGGAAGGTGTCCGTGCCCATGGCAGGGGGTTGGAACTAGCTGATCTTTGGACCTTCTTACCCAAACCATTCAAAGATTCTATGTGATGGACTCTAACAACCATAGCGAAGTATGCAGGTCCATGTAAGGTTGCTGCTGAACAGCGCTCAGGGCATCCATAAAGAGGAGACCCTGGTCCACAGCCTCTACCTGGCTTTCAAAACACCACGCTCATTGCAAGGTTGCTCTGGCCCAAGTAACCTTTATGTGTCTTTGAGGAAATGAAACAACCTTGAGAGGAAAGAATAAAATACATTGATTTCGCAGCCCCTACAGTTTACTGGTCTGACTACTCCTCTGGAAGCTGGAGCCTCATGTTCCCCAGAGAGAAAAGGACAGTGACTGTGAGTTTCCCTGGAAGGTGATTTTGCCACTACTTTTGTGAATGAAGGCAGCCCTGATTTACTCTTTCCCTTTGGCACTTAAAAGCAATTTGGACATAATTTTGTATCAAAAAAAAGTTTGCTCAGCTTCAGTATAATATTCTCAAGGCTTTTTAGACCTGGAATTTGTAGATAGCAAAATTTATGCAGTGATGCAGCCAAGCACTCCATTGAGAAATGATTACAAGGGCAAGGGAGACTTAAAAAATAGGTTATTTAAATTATTACAAGCCAAATAAAGAAACAGTGTAATTTAAAGATGTGACACATGCACTGAAAACTTTTAAAAATGTACTACTGCCAAATGCACTAAGTATTTGTATTTTAAATTATTGATTTAAAAGGAAAAAAAAAACTTGGTAAGGAGATCCAAGGCAAGTTTTAGCTGTAGGAATGAATTTGTTACTAGAATGTCAAAACTAATACCATTCAATGAGCATTCATATAATTTAAGAAACTTCAAATAATAATAATTCTCATGACGATGATTATAATAATAGTGCCATATTATTGATTTCTAAATCAATATTAATTTTGAAATTTGGTATAATATTGACTTGGTATTATTTCAAATCTACTCATAAAGACAGAATACAATATGGTCAATAATATTCAGGTGCTAAAAATGGCAGTGAATTCTAAATCAGCTCCAAATGTAATTCTCTAAGTCCTCACCTTTGGAGAAAAAAAAAACCAACAAAAACCCCACAGCTAAAATTTCTCATATATCTACTTGATGGCTGAGCCAACACCAACACTGCAAAGAAGTGCCATTCTTTCTGTGTCTGATAAAAATCTGAGAGGTTAAAAATGTTTCACATACAAACCCCACGCAGAGTGAGGAGAGAAGCAAAAGCCCACTTGGTCTGATGCCTCCCAGAAGAGCTGCATCTCCTTACGTACACTTTGAGCATGGGGAGCAGTTACTAACTGATGGCAGCTCATCTCACAGGGTGTAGCTATATGGGCTTGAGGGAGGAGCAGCTGACACCCATTCAATTTGCACACAGACTCAAGCATAAACTTCTAGAATAAAAGTCAAGTTTAAGTACGTCTACAACAGGAGGACCTCTTCTTTCATAATTTATTTTCCTTTATCAAAAACATCCTGAAAGCAGAATGATATCCTGTCACTTTATAATGATTTTGGAGGTACAAATGTACTAAATCATTTATAATGAAATGATTTTTCTGTGCCATCAAGCTCTCAGTTATTGCTTGGCCAGAATAACTCAAGGCAAATTAACTCTCTTGCTAGGTAAGCCACACCTGTGGTAATTTTGTACAGCGTTTATGATCTTACACTTCCCACATTATTCCTTTTAAAATGTCCTCTGCATAATTAGCATCCTCTTCAAACAGAGTTTGGGACTGCAATACACAAACATACGTCAAGGTAAAGCTGCTGGGTTGGAAATGAGCCAGACACACAAGTATAAAAGACAAATCAAAACAATTCTCCAAACATAGAAGACCATTTTGCACTTAGCAGACCTGATTCCCACCTTAACTTACTGGAAATGATGTACGACTTCAGTAAAAGCAAAAGTTATGCAGCAGTGCGGCACAGACACAGGTGCAAGGAGACTCAGGCCAGCAGCTCCCACCAGGTAACGCTGCAGACACTGCCCAGCTGGCAGCCACTGCCTGAATGCCTGGCCAGACACTGCCCAAATGCCCAGGCAGACACTGCCCAGACAGCAGCCCCGGCCAGCCCACAGTTGTGTTTAAATGTCTATGTACGATGGCGAGTTCACGGCAGAAAGTGTTGGCTGAGGAAGCAGACAGGGAAGCACAGGCAGGATGGGGCAGGAAGGGGAGGGGGCATGCAAAGGGTGGATAGGATGCTGGGACTGGTAGAGGCTCCGTAAACCTTCCCTTAAACAGGCTCAAACTTGTACCAAATTTTCTTTATTAACCTCTTGCAAGATCTATAGGAACTAATACTTACTTTTTCTATTCCCCTCTCCCAAAATATTCTCCCACCCTGCATTTCTTCTCCCTCTATATTTCTCATCCAGCTCAATCCTTAGTTTTAGTATCCTTTGCTCTTACCACATTTTTCCATTCCTCCGTCCGTTCTCTAACTCCCAAGTTATCCTCAGTCTCTCTGCGTCTCGTCTCCTGCCACTGCCATGAACGATGCTTTCCTTCGGAAACTATTCCCACTACCAACCGAGCGCTGGAACTCCCAGTGCATCCAGCCTCTGCTGCTGGCTTGGCTCGATCCGGGAAGCTCTGGCAGCCTCTAATGGTGGCCAGACGGAAAACTGCTGCTCACAGGACAAGGAGTCATGTCTGCCTGTCCACAGCTGAGGCCCAAGTGGAACAGTGGAGAGGCGAAGGATGAGCAGGAGGAGGTGTAGGTAGCTGTGGGGTGTTGTGAGAGGAAGGTGTTGGGATAAAGGAAAGGGAAAGAAAACAAATCTCTGCAAAGCCTGGGATGAATGAGGGCATCAGGAAGCAGCCAAACTCCTCCCAGCTGCAGGGCTGCTTGGCAGGTACTGGAAAGTGCCCCGGGCCAGGCGCTGTAGGTGTGGTAGAGGGCAGGGACAGCTCCAGCTTTGCAGCCCCGACTTACCCTCGGAGCCCTCCCGTCCGGCTGTCCCCAGCACCACGGGGGCTGCGAGGTCCAGAGCCCAGGGAATGGCAGCAGCCTGGGCCAGGCTGTGGCGTGTCCAGACAGGGGACAGCCAAGGTGCTGACTTGGGACCGAGGTGTGCTCTGCCTGCTGAAGGCACCAAGCTGCTCAGCTGTTCCTCAATCCAGGTTAAAATCCTCCCAGCTGATACCAGCACTGTCTGCAGCGCGTTCAGGTTCGTGCAGGAAAACCAGTTACAACAGATAACCCAGGAGGCAATCCCAGGTTCAGGATTTTTACAAGTACTTTTCATCTGGGGCTCTCAAAGGGCTTTGCAAATATGAAATCGTTTTAGCTTCACAACAACCCCCGTGAGGCAAAGATAATGATCACTGTATCCATTTTACAAATGGGGAAACTTGAGCACAAAAGAAGAAAAGTGTTGCCAAAGATCAGGCCCAGCAAGTTGAGCACAAAACGAAGTAGCACTGCCATCCCCGCGCTTGCACCGACAAGCAGAAAACCCTCCCTCCTGCTTTGGTGTGATTGGAATAGCTATTCCCAACGTAGGTGCAGCCTTAAAACGAATGGAGGAGGAGAAAACACGTTGTTCAAGTTCAGTAAGAAACTCCACCAGCTGCAGAGCATCAGTACCATTAGGCTGCATACAACACAGCTGCAACTCAGAGTAGAGTACAAACAGGTACCACACAGAGAAAACCCCAAAGCCTGTTGTTTTTGCGGCTTCCATTCGGAGTAACACACAAGATGGCATGGCATGAGCAGCACATCTTGCAAGTTTGATATTAAAACTCATGTGTTGTGGGGAAATAAATTTCGAACCTCTGCTCTAACAGCTGCAGTAAAAGCGGAGTAAGGAGTGTAACAACAATGACGATGTACTGTCAGGAAATACGGCTTGGCTAAAGTCTGAAAGTCCAAATCGTTTATGCAAACCACAGCCAGAAGTTTAGACAGAGGATGAACTGTCTCACCATATACTAGTGGTTTTGGCTGTCAGAAACAAAAAGTTGACCAATTTTTTTCTTAAAGGTTTTAAAATCAGATCTTTGCTGCCTAAAAGGAACTTAATTTTTTTTTTATGGTCGCTCAAGTCAGTTTCTATTTTCATCAAAAATCTTATTTTCAGGTTTTGTGGAAATTGGAAGAAATGAAAAATTCAATAGTACCTCAGAGGGTTATTCCTGTTGAGTACAGGAGGAGATGTGAAATATTTTTTCCTTGACTAATACTAGACTTCACAGAAAGCTGATGATTTCTGAGGTATGCAACCACAGAAAGCTTCTTACTCCAGATAAATTGTCATTGAGCTATTTAAACTCATAACTGCAGCATCAGTGCAAATATGTTGATGAAATAATCACTTAGATTTGGCTGCATGGTGCTGTTCTGCTACAGCAGCACTCTGGGGCGACTGTAATTCAGGCAGGATGGGTAATAAAGGAACTCTTTGGAGAGAGACCTGTTAACCAGATCAGTACCATGGCATGGAATCTCTAGTACAATGGGCATTATGTAAGCTAGAGTCCTAATACCATGCTAACTTGCTTAAGTGTTAGTCACAAGCAGTGGAATTCAATTAGTGGAAAACAGCTCAGAAATGTATGGGGGAAGGTACTGATGCTTTGTGTTACAAAAGAAAACTTCTATAAAAATGTCCATCATCAATGTCTATAAAGCAGTTCCTAAAATTTATCAGTTTCGAATACCACAAGCCAGAGAGGTACCTTTCATTGCTCATTAAATTCTGTTCTCTTTGCCTGACAATTCAGCTGTTAAAACATAATTTTACTTTCCTTGAATCTCATAAAAGAATTTTTACAGCTTATCACCTTATTTTCAAAATAAGAAAAGTGTAACATAAATAATGATAAATAATACAGTAGAAACCAACTCAGAGACAGTGGGGATCTGCAATACTGAACAAAGAATGCAAATTTCACATAGGAAAAAGAGATAAAGAAGGATTCAGCCAATGAAAAGTGAAGTGGTGCAGGCAACAGAGAACAAAATCACATGGTCAAATATTCCATTAATGATAAGATATATAAGCTGTTAACTTAAAACGTGAGCCATGGTAAGACATGTTCAACTTTGAAAATAATGTATGAAAATCAGGTTTGGATTTTATGACCTGCCTTTTTTAATGCAGATCACCCATGGTAATTCTTTTTTCAATTCCATGGTAGCTCAATAAATGATACACACAGCTACACAGACAAACAGAGTTAATAAGATCAAACTTCCTAACACAAACCAGGACAGAGTGAACAGTCAATAATTCATGATCTAATTTATGACTGTCTGCAAAGCAAGCATGTTTTGCCTAATGGGGTGAATGCCTCTTTATTAACTTACTGCTAAATTATGTACTGAACTAATAGCATTGTCAGAGGCCTGTAAACAGTGCAGATATGAATCAGTGTTTTGTGGCAGCACCGTAATTATAACAACATCCTGAACAAGCTGTGCGCCACTGCAACGTGCATAGACCTGGTACTGATAGGCTTAGCACAAGATCAGAAGTTAACAAATAGGGACTTAGGCAGCTAATCACAAAACAGACACACTTCTGTTTTGATATACAGGGATGGTGGAATAAAGCCAGTTCTCAAGCTGTATTAGAGGCACACGACACACTTGTAAAGAACATGACCTCTCCTGGAAAGAGCTCTTCATATTAATCTGAAAAGGCCCCACAGCATCATTCTAAATTCACTTTTTAGCAATCAGTCTAGAGCTACAAATGGACACCAATGGGCAACAACTGTGTGCCTGCTGCTTCTGCTGCTGGAAATATCTGGGCTTCAGACTTTTTGTCAGAGGCAAAGCACAGCCCGTGGGGCAAGGACTGAAGGGGATCTGTTATCTAACCAGCTCTCAGGTGGGGACTCACTTCTGCTTCCTCTCCTCCATTTCTTCTTTCCTCTGAGTTTCTCAAGTAAACTGCACACAATACCAGCGTTTGTTAATTCCAGTTTTCAAGCTTTGAATTAATAACATGAAATCATAATTTTTCCTGTTTCATTTTAGGGAAACACAGACTTATTTTAAAAATTTTGATCAGAACACAATCTTTACCTTTTTAAAATTTTTTTAATTTTTTTTTATTTTTAGTCACAAATATCCATTAGAAAGGGTCTTCAGATTTCCTCTCTTGCTACACATACCTAGCTAAATTTATAATTTATAACTTTTAGTTTTGATACATTGCAGCAGGTTAGTTGACAACTGAAGAGAACACCAATCTAATTTGTTTAGAGCCTTTGCTGGTAGGCTTTTAACTGAAGCCTTTAAGGCACAGAAACTTGAGAGAAGGAATCACTATTCTATTCCAGGCTTTCTCCCCGATTTACTGGATGACTGAGGGCAAGTTATTTTGGTTCTTGTCTCCTGCCATGAGCATGTGGATAATGCTCCTTTCCTCACACCAAATCACTTTGAGAGCTGAGGGTGGGGGGGAAATCCAGTGCAGAAAACTGACAGGGTAATGGTAGAACAACACGGCATGCCTAAAAAGTGCTGCAGCTTTACAATGCTAAACCTCCCAGCAATCAGTGATTAAAGAAAAAGAAAGATACATTAACTAAGGAAAGACAAACAATGCACAGCCTGAAGTACTTTTTAACGTATGTTATTCAGCTAGCTGGGGATACCAGTGCTGTTTCTGATTAGTCTGCCAAAGGTAACTCTCAATCGATCTGATTTTCTCGACCTCTTCAAGTTCTCCTTACAAACGTCCACACTCTTAAGGACAAACAAGGTTTGGATAGGTTGTGGATAGGTTCACAAATGGAAAGAGACTGGAAATCAGTTTCCTAGAAGAAAGAATGAATGAAAGAGATACAGGTCTGGGCAGCTAACCAGGGCAATGTGCATCCTCCTAGGCACAACCAATTGCTTCGCTTGGACTCAGCCCTTGCATCGACCCTCTTTCCTCTTGAGTACACAGCTCAGGCTTAAATACCAAAATAACCTCCAGTACAACATTAACCTTTGAAATTCGATCTCAAGACTGTCCAAATCTATCTCACAGTGCTGTGAATTAACTCATTCATATTCAGTCACATATGCAATAACTGATTTTTCTATCACAAGTTCAGTAAGATTCCTGTGACCAAGAGATTGGTATAAAATGTAAGATTTGAATTCTTGTTCTATACAAGACTCTTCTATTTACTTTTTTAGGCCCCAAGACCTTTCAAAATTCTCATTATTGAACTTGTCATTTCAAGAAGGAAAAGTGTATTTTTCATAACAATACATAAGGAGCTCATATGACCCCCTCATTCCTGTAGAGAGAGTTTTGAGAAAGCTATCTCTACCAAAAAATCTAATTTAGACTGTGAGAAACTATAATCAGCAAGAGTGATTCTTGACTCAAAATAGTTTTGATTTATTATTGTTAAAAATGTATTAATATTTTGTGAGTCTGTGCTCTCTTAAAATTGATCATAATTGAAAGCTTTGTGTTATTCTTTTAGTTGGTTTTTTTTCCCCCAATCAAGTTATGCCACTAAACTGTGCTTCTAGTTCCATAAGCTAGTTCCATAAGCTCTTGTTCTCACAAAATGATGACTGGTTTAAATGTGTTGCCTTTTAGAAACCAGAATTTCACTTATGATCAACAATTTCACTTAAGTCAACAGAAGTAACTACTGAATATTATATTGAACTTCTTTGCTTTGTGTAGGCAATTGAAACAAACACAGTATTGTTTTTCTCTGACACAGACTCAAATAAAAAAAGGCATTGAGCCACAATTACTGGAATTCTCTTTCTTCCAGAGAGGAAAAGAAGTCAAAATTCAGAGCTTCTTTATTAAAAAGTAGATGTTTGCCCGTGGACAACAGGCGTTAATGAGATAGAAGCAGAAGTTTTTATGCATCAAAAGTCTTAAAAGATCAAACTGTTGAGAGAAACTCTCCTTCAACTCAGTGGGAATGGTTGCTACTTTCAGAGGGTTTATATTCTCTGTCTATTCCTGACTTGAAACTCAAATCTTCAGAAAAACATGGCAGGAAGCATTCAGAGAAAAAAAAATGTTCATTTAGTTCCAAGGTTATTATATTCACATTTAGCTAAGTAATTAAATCTAAAATAGTTTTTAAAATTCCACTGAAATATATGTTTTATATTATTTACTGTATATGAAATTATTTTTTATATATTATATGGACTTCATAAAAGATTCTTGTTTTATTTCGCAAGATGAGAAATTAGTGTACTGACCTAAGTGTCTTCCAAAATCTGAGTTGTGTAGTGTGATGGTTCTTACACTAGTTCCACAAGTCAGGGCGTTTCAGGGAGAGTAGTATGTAAACATAGCAGTTATTACTTTCTTGATGAGAGCACTGGAGGGGGTCTGATCGCCTCTCTCTGGTGATCAGCAAAAGGACCCAAGGAAAAGGAATGAAGCTGCTCTGGGGAAATTCAGACTAGACATGAGGAAAAGATTCTCCATGCAGAGTGTGGTCCATCCCTTGAAGAGGCTCCCCAGCGAAATTGTTGTGGCACCACACCTGACAGAGCTCAAGGAGCACCTGGACGATGCACTCAGTCACATGGTTTACTTTTAGGTAATCCTGAGATAAGCAGGGAGTTGGACTCAATTATCCTTATGGGTCCCTTCCAACTTGAGATACACTGTGGGTCTGTGCTGCTCTGATTTTGAAAGTTCAGGAAGTCTCTGAAAAACCGGAATGTTTTATTAAAATGAGTGTAGTCTAAAGTGGCTGATAATTATTGCTATTTCTTAAGCAGAGGTATGGGTCATAAAGTAGTACAAACCTGCACTATGCCTTGTACCTACTGTCAGTAGAAGTACTGTTCTCCACTAAAGGAAAACCCCAGGAACTTAATCACCTTTGTTTCAGTCTCACAAACAGGTTTTATGCACAAGAGTAATCTGCAGATTCAGAGAACAATTCCGGCTGGAAGGGACCTTTGAAGATCACCTAGTCCAATCTCCTGCCCAAAGCAGGACCCATTTGAAAGTTCAATCACATAGCTTAGGACTTCGTCCAGAAGAATTCTGAACCTCTTGGAGAAGAGAGATTCCATAATCTCACACAATCACCAGTTACATTAAAGAGATCTTTTTCATCCTCAAACCCAACTGGAATTTTCCCTATTGCAACATGTGACTGCTGCCTCCAGCCCTTTCTTTGTCCATCTCTGCTCACCTCTATGCTGGTCTTCAGTGCTGCCAGAGTACACTGCTGGCTCAGGCCAAATTAAAGAATGAGAATGTCATTTAAGTTGGAAAGCACCCCTTGAGATCCTGTTGTCAAACCCTCTCTGCTGAAGCAAGTTTACTAGAAGGCATTGTCCAGGAACATGCTAAGTCAGGTTTTAAATATCTCCAAGGATGGACACTCCACAATCTGAGTTACCTGTGCCCAGTAACCCTTACCATAAAAAAGAGTTTCCTGATGATAAAATGAAATTTCATGTGCTTGCTGTCCATTGCTTCTTGCCCTGTCAGTGGGCCCTACTGTTAAAAGTTTGGCTTCTTTATCTTCATTCCCTCCAGTTAGGTATTTATTACCTGATGTTTATGTACTTATAACTATACATGTCCCACTGGAGAGTTATGCCTTCCCAGGTGCAGCAGGCTGTATTTGCTTTTGTTGGACTTATGTAAAACTTCAGTTGACCTACTTCTCCCCTGTCAACCCATAGATTCATGTAAAAGATTGCCAGGGGTCTGCAGCATGAAGTCAATTTCTTACAGGTCGCTTTCATAGTCTGGCTGTTTGAAGAGCTTCACTCAGCTAAGTTAGATCAAAGGGACATCATGTAAAATGCAGTGGAAGTGATTTTACAGGCTTTTATGATTAAAACCAGACAGTAGATATAGAAGCCAGTTCAGACAGTGCACACTGCTATACAATGTGGAGTATCTGCAGGCAGAGTCTGAGGCAAAAGCGGACATAAAAAGTAAATATTTTTTCAGTCCATAAACACCAATCTCTCATTCTCAATTAAAAATTGGGCTTTTGCTAAGAAACCTACATTACCACTATTCTTGGCAGATGTTACTGCATGTTGTTGAGCTTTTGTTCCTATAGAGTGGCCCTAGCTGATAAACTCTCTGTTATGAAAAATTTATTATCATGTGAATCCGTGAAAACTGCCCCAAGATATGCCCCTTCAGTGGCATATCAGCAATGACCACAGATAACTACATTTTCAGGTGTTCCTAAAAAGTGAGAGGATTGTGTCTTTGTAGCAAAGTGAAACCCACTTACCAGATAAAATAAGGAAAGGAGGAATCTTTCTAAAATCTCAGAGCAGGAATAAAGACCATGCCAAATATATGCTTAAAATGCTATGTAAGTCTTAGTAATAAGATAACTATACTTGTACTGCTAAACTTTTATTACAAAACACAAAGTTTGCCAGGTCTAATCTTAATATGGATTAATGAATTCCATTAGTACGCTACTTTTTGCGGGTTTAGAAGGTCTTTCCAAGGTGTTTACAACACAGACATAATCATGAGTTGAATTTACAGTAGTTAATTATTACAGTAGTTAATTGATACAGGGATGAGTTACAAAATACTTGATTTCTTACAAAGATAACAAAATACTGCAGTTGCTTCTATCTTCTTAATAGCTTAAACTAGAAAAGCTTTCAAATGTAACAAAAATTCTACTAAAAAGATACCATTGTTTTTTGCAAAGAATTCTTTCTTTTTAGTTGAAAGGCAGCTTCAGGTTTAAGACCCCCACCCATTGTTCACCGTGTCAAATTCTATACCAGGATTTCCAAATACTGCTGTTCCTTCATGCTGTGTTTTCCATGAAGCTTATCTGGCCCAGTGCAGACATTTACAGTACAGATTGATACTGCTGGACTAGGCAAAGAAACTCCTTTTCATTTGAGTCACCAATGAAAATATAGGCTCTTTTATTCTTCTGTTCTATTTTAGACATTAACTTTAGGATGAAACGAATCACCTAGAAATGAAAACCTAGAAATGCTTAGGTTTTTCTTCACTATTAGGAGACTAGCTTAGGGGTAGATAGCTGCATTTTAGTCACAAAGTTACATGATATTAGTCCCACTCCTTTTATCTGCAATCTTAGTTAAAAAGTAAATTCCTCAGGGACTGCCAACTACTATGACTCCTCATCACTATCATAGCAAAAAAAAAAGAATCATTTCAAAAATCAAATTATTAATGTAGCATAAGAAATGCCCAAAACTTGCTCTTTAAACTGGCCAACTCCCCTTACTTTTAGCTTTGAACTAAAGGAAAAGGCTTCAGGAAAAGTGTTGCTACCATCTGGTACATTTTATGAATTTTAAACCATCTGTTTTTGGCAAAGGCTCTCACAGCCAATTTCAGTGCTGAGATCATGAAAGCATCAGAATTTTCTCCCAAGTCTCTCCAGTTAAATTGGCTTTTTGGAACATTAGCTGGCTGCATGACCGACAGAAAGATGGCAGCCTCTGTGATAGACGGGAGCCTTTCGGCATTCAGTCCATAAGGAAAGGCAAGCACAAGAACTTCTGTGGTTCCTCTTGTTTAAGGGCGATGCTGGCTGCCATGGATTTGAGAATCCCATCATCGATTTGTATGTTCGTTTCAGGAGCTACAGCTACAGAGTACAGACTACTCTGGAGATGACTCAGAATATACAGCACAGCCATCACATCCTCATGGAACAAAATAATGTTTGGAAACAGCAGTAAACACATCTCACTACTGCAGCCAAATAACAGGAAGCATCTACAAATAGCTGTGATTATTTAGCAATGGCTTTGTAGTTTGGGAAGCCTTGATAGCCTAATGTATAAGACCAATGTGTAGTTCTTCAGCCACGAGCACACAAAGGCCAGGCAGAGACTTGCATGCTGGTATTCAAGTTTCCTCCTCTTGTTCCCATCTTGCCTTTTGCACTAAAGAAAATACCTGGTACTAAGAGGTGGCACCATCAAATGCCCCATTATACAGGATTTAACCACCCTTATTCAGTTGCTCTAAGCTCCTTGACTCAGCTCTCTTAGCAGAAAGGAGACTCCAGTCATGTCATTTGCTTCCCCTGACCCCATGAAAGATCCACTTGGCATGTGGCTCCCACAGAAAAATTATAATAATTATACATTTTGTTTCCAAACACACATAATAAGTTGTTTTTACCTGAGTCTTCCATCCTCTGCTGCAGCTCCTCCTGGTATAATCTTAGTAATGAATATCCCAGGATCATCCCCAATGTGTGGGTTATCTGTTCCTCCAGCAATACTGAACCCCAGGCCGGAATTTCCCTGGAAAAATAATAAAAAGTAAATCCATCACCCAGATGCTAGGTTTCTACAGAAATTGTTTGAAGTGCACAAGCAAAGCATCCTTGCTTCTTAAAGAAAGCACTTTATTTGGCAACTCCTTACTTGAAGGCAGGTGACTCAGTCAGAAAAAATTAATTGTCAGTTAAAGAATAGAGGCTGTGAACAGAAAGATTTCCTGGAGTTAATGACAGAGTTAATGGATACTCCTACAGAAACAAGATTTGACCTAAATTTGTTTTCAAAAGCAGTCACATAAATTAGCATCAGACCACCAATATTAATTCATCCAAGTCAATGAGAGCTAGAGGCTAAAAACATTTCAGAGCTTTGAAAACACAGTTTCAAAATCACTGTCATTTCTAAACAGAAATAGTGAAAAACATTCAACTCTGAAGTATTTTACTACACTAGTTTCTGTTGAAAAGTTACCATTGCTCAGATTAACATGCTTTAAAAAACAAACAAAAAAAATCCACAAAACAAGACTATTTCTCTCATCTTACTGATTTGCTAGAACAAAATGTTTGAAAGATATAAGACTACTCAATAATCTCACATTGCTTCTACTATTTGTGAGAATATAATGAAAGATAGATATACACACACATACATACACTGGCAAATTAAGTCACTGTTTTTGCACACACGTTTCAAAACCACAATTCTAATTCTTTTTTGGAAGTATATATTGGTTATGCTTTTCTATATAAGTCATCCTTAAGCACATGCTATTTCTCTTTTTTTTTGTGTGTGAATTAACTTCTTTTTTAAGAGATTCTTTCTTATTTATAGAAAGGTAAATGCAGGTTTAAGAACCCCTTATGTATAGGAGATGTCGTAAAATTCAATGCAATACTTGATTCTTTAAGGCCCTCTCAGCCAAAAGTACTTTTTAGTTAGGTATTTAGACTTACCACAATGATATAACTACACATATATTGCAGAATATGTACACTACTGCAAATGAAGTATATTTAAGGCACTAAAACACTTTTCTTTCACCAACTTCTCAGACTATTGGGAGTTTGTTTCTTTTACTGCTGCTTCTGGTCACGTATCTAGATCTGTTCTAGTGAGAAAAGTTATTAATAAAAATGGCACCTCCATACATTTTTTTTTTCTAAATAATTTAAATCAAATGTCGCTTCTGCATTTTTCAACTGTACTTCAATGCATTCAATGTAATGCATTTTGTGTGTGAAAGCCTATGTGTTGCCTGCCTGCAGCATGTCAAATTCTGAATTCTGTTATCAGTATTCTGCATTCACAAGAGATGCAGTTCTCATTACTCAAGAGATGTACATGCAATGTGCAGCTCTGCTATCAGCATATATTTGTGAACTAATTTATAATCCAAGGAAATGGATTTAGGACTGCACATATCTTAATGCTTCTCAGCTAGCTGTAATATGGAAATCATTATAGTACTGAAACACTCTGTATATATTTTCTGTACAGTTAGCAAACACCTCCAGGCCAGCATTATAAATCTTTGATTTAATCTCCCTTTCATCATTAGGATCATCTCAGATTCAGGTTATTCTCCCAATATTTTCACACATGCCTAATTAGACAGCACATTTTACAGTAACATGCACTCTCTAAATACTTTATTTTCCTGATATCCTTTCTAGATGTCATATGATTAATTAAGCTAACTGTCCAACAGGAAAGAAAAAAAGACTACTTATACATACTTCAGGAAGCCTGGAACAAAAACCCTAAAACCAAGAGCAAATTTCTAGAAATTTTGGGTAATATTTGATTTCCAAGCAAAAGAACCCCAACAAACCTGTAAAAATAAAATTCATGTGTTTATTCTCAACTTCAAAGAGATTTAAAAAATATTCAGTAATCCATGTGTGTGAAATAACGGTAGATTTCCAAATCCCCAAAACCTACTTTTGATAGGGAAATGGAAAGAGCAGGGTAACAAGGACAAATCTGGGCATAATTATTAGCAAAAAACACAAACAGCTACATCATAATAAAAAACGTGCCTGGAGAGCTTTAAAAAACTATCAAGGCTTGCCTGTTATGTGGGGTGTGCTTAGTTGTTACAGCCCATCACATAAAATGCATTAGATTTTTTAGGAGGAAATAATTTCTGCACTCTTTCCCTCCTACCATATCTTTTTCCATTAACATTTTAGAGCTAAAAAATGCTACAGCAATGCTGGCTGTAAGCAGTGATGTGGTAACACTGTGACACACATCTCTGGAGAATTAGTGCTAACCTTGACATTTATCCATAAATGTGCATCTGTTATACTGCAAGACTCTTCCGATTCTGCCCCTCAGGAGCAACCTTTTAAAAGAACAGGGTAGCACTCCTCACTGGCACTTCTGTATCCAGAAAATTTCGAGCAATTATTCTGGCTGCAGTCCTTGACTTGATCAACAGGATCTACAAGCTGTCAGGCATGAGCTGCCTCGGCAAATACATACATCCCTGCAAGGCTTTCCTGCACCCGAAACTCGCCGCAGAAGTTAAGAGCAATTACTTTTTTTTTCCCCCCACTAGGGTTTATGAAGGGTTTGCCTTGCCTACATGGCAAAATCTTTTGTCTTTGTACCTCAGATCAGGGCCAATAAGGCTAAAAGCATAGCTATAATCACTCATGGCTTTTTGAGAGCCTTGGGTTGAAAAATATTGCAATAGGATCATTCTGGTTAAAAGCTACTTTACTTCAGTTCTGAGCAGCAATACTGATGTGCAGATCTCTCTCCTCTTCCCTCACGCTTCTCTCCATGCTCTACATTTAGTGTGCAGGTTCCTCAGCATATTGTTGCTGTACTAGAACTCACTGCCCTTGTCAAGCTGTAATTCCAAGTTCCAAATAAGTACTGTTTACTACTGCAATGCTTCCTGAACATTTCCAAAAGGGTTGATTCCCCACCCTTTAGTTTTTGCACCTCCTTTGTCCCCATTCCAGAAAAAAAACAAAGCATGGTAATTATCTTCACAGCTTTTCTTGGCGTAGCTGTCTCCCTCCCATTCCATGTCAACCAATGAAAATGCCAGCCCGCAGCCCAAAACAACAACTGAACCATCACTTAGCCACGGCATTTTCCAAGGTGGAACAGTCATGCTTTCTCTCATGCTGATTCATGTTTGGGAGTGGTTCCCCATAAATATCTGTCAAGTTTGTTCACTGTACTCTTTCTACTCCAAGCTTTACATCTCTTGGATGCTTACAAAGCAAGTTAACTATGAGCTCAGAGGCCTGGTGACAATGCAGATAAATACTTAATGAGAATTAATAGCAGCTGATACAGAGGAGAAAATGTCTTCCTCTTTTAGAATACTCTATTGATACTTTTTAATTGAGATTCATATTTAGGCCTAAATATGCTTTCCTGTTTTATTTCAGGATCCTTCAGTAGAAAAAACCCCACCACACATAGGGGACAAAGGAAGTTTGAACAAGACTCAGACCTACAAACTTTTAATGCAATTGCTCAAACATCACTATCAGCATGTCCAAATAGATATTATATATATATATATATATATATATATATAATTCTATGATTCTGTATAAGGGTTCATATCCAAATAATTTTGTGTTCAATTCTTATTAGCTAAATTATCTCTTGACCTAAATCTCTCCATCTCTTTGTCCAAGCTCTCAATTTCTACTACCATAAAAACCTCATATAATTAGTTACTGACTATACAAGGAAGATTTGCATAAAATTGCACAGCAATAGATGGATGAATGTACTTTTTAATTGTTAGTTTAGTTTCTTTCTACCTTCCCTGCCTTCTGTTGCAAGGCTCCAGTCATGCACACAGCCTGACAGAAGGCTTAGCATAGCACAACATGCCCACTTTGGCTTAAAAAAAAATACTGCCTGAGTTTCTTCCTATTCATGCTGGACATCTCATGCTTCTCAGGGATTTACCACCTAGCTCAAATTTGTCTCTTGGCTCAGCTTTACTTTTCAAACATGGAAAATTAGGTCAAAGTACCACATCAAAACAATTTCTCGCAGCCCAGCCCCTGAGGCCGCCTTCCTGCTCTTCTGTAAAGGGAAGGTCAGCACTTTGTCTTGAGGTTTATTACACCTGCCTGCCTCCTTTATGACTTTCTCAAATGGGGCTTTGCACACCACAAGGACCATCTGAATTCTTTATAGCACAGCCTGAGCAGAGAAGAGGCCTGGCTATATTTCTTTTGGCCCTGGGGTGGCAGAGAACCTCCGACAGCAATGCAGCATGACTGCAGATGACTGGGGTTACACCTTCTCCCAACACTGAAACACAGCACTTGAATAAGATGACAGATGATTCACATGCTAGGTAAAGAAAATAAAACTTGCAAGTTGTAGACAGTTTGAATCTCTTCCCTCAAGACTGTTATACTCCTAAATTAGGATCACAAAAATGAATAAGAACCCCCAGCAGGTACTGGTTTTGGGTAGCCAGAAGGCCTTGAGACCCATCCTTCTTCTTGCTTAGCCTTCCATCTTGTGTTCTTCTCTTTTTACACACCTCTATGAGCAGCCATATATCAGGCTGTAATTTCATAAGGCTGCAGCATTTTTATTTTGTCAGAGAGTAATTGTCAGAAGTGCTCCACACTGACTTCTGTAGGAACAGAGTTTAGCTGACATCAATAGCTACGGAAGTTATTTTCCCATGACAGCGAAGCTCTCCATGGATGATAGCCTTCCCTGCACTTCTACAAATTATTTCGTCCTTATTGTTTCTCATTTGTCTCTTTTTTTCTACTCAAGGACTGCATTTGCCTTAGAACAAAGTTTGATTATGAATGATGTAAAGTTGTTCAGTCTTTAACAAAATCATGGAAGAATGTAAGTCCAAGAAGCAGAAATGAGATCAGAAATGCATATCAAGAGCAGACTGAGTACTTCCCCGAAAAAGGGCCAAGTGATTTGTACTTACCATATTAAACAGGCTTACCACAATCACATGGAAATTGTTCTCCCTTTTAATTTCTTTTTAATTCTAATCAATAAGGTGACAGCAGAACTCACATAGACGCTTTTTGAGTGAGTTAATTACTTCAGTGCTCCTAAAATAACTTCTCATAAGCTTCTGAAGTGACATGATTCTGAAAATCTCTAGCATTCAAGTAAGAAAAAAAAATAAAGTTGAACTTCACAGAATTCACATAACTATTGCTGCAACCTCACCCTGACATGACACCGTATCAGGAAGCCTGTTTCAGAGTCCATCAGTCAGCAAAAAGTTTAAGACAGAAGGAGTAATTGTATTTTCCAAAATGTTTTCTAGACGCTGAAAGCTGTTTCGGGTGACAACACATACTCCCAAAATCTCTATTACTGAAATGATCTTTGTGTTTAATTTTTTTTTCCCCCCACTGGTTTAAGGGATTTTTTTTTTCCTGTATACTTCCTATTTCTACTCCGGTGTTCACAGCCAGATTTGTGGAATGCTTTTCTCTCTCTCACCTTTTACAGATGACATTAGAAGTATGAATTGCTGCCTAAACTTGCAGGTTTGGTCAGAGCAAGTTTAGTCAAGAGAATGCTCAAAGAATGAGAGTCGACTCATTCCTAGATTCCTAATGACAAGCCATATTTTTTATTGTCTTCCATTGCTACAATTGTCAAAGACCTGTCAACTTTGTTTCTGGTGCTCCTTAAAAAGTTGCCTGTTGCATTTTACAATGGGAATTATCCTTCATCTTTTTAAGAGCACTAATGATCTGTAGGTTCAGAAAATCCTAACCTTTCTTGAGTCTAAGCAATGATGGTTTTATTGTGTTCATGCAAAATTTCAGAATACTTTAATACAAAGATAAGCTACATCCTCTGAAGGCAGTGTAGGCTTGGCATTCATTTGTCAGAATGTCTTAATTTCACATATGTGCATGAAAATGCTAAAGCTTCTCAGCTGTGGCTACTACAGTCAGGGCACTTTCTTGCTCCGTAAGGCTCACTTTTCTGATAAGGTGTTGGTTTAGATATTATGCTCCTTTTTTAAAAAAAGGATATTTATTTGGTTTTGCCTTTCAAGTCTTCCAATGCAGCACGTTCTTTTAAGTAAATATTGCTGCAAGAAATGTTAATTCGTAAACTTACTGTTGAGTTTATTCCAGGTGGTGGAAAAACATCCCTTGTGCTATGAAACGTATTGTGAGACACTTTCATTTGAAACTTGCTTTTATACATTTTAGTAAGTTTTTTTAATCCTTTTGTATTCATTTTTAATTTTCCCATTTCTGCTTAAGTGAAGTTATAGCTTTCTTTTAAAAAGTAAAACATGAAAACAATACTTGCTTTCTGCAGATATTCAAAACAGTTTGCCAGAAATACTCAGCAAATTTTTGTTATCTCCAAAATTAATCTCTCACAGGGTACCTTTTTAACAACAAAAGCTGTTTTATAGAACACCAGTATCTGAATCTTGGCTAAGGTTGTTACCATCTTTGGCTCAGGGTTCTTGCCTCAGGATACTTCCGTTTCAGATGAAAAAGACAACTCCTTCTCCCATGAGACAAAATACCAACCAAAACAAAAAACCAACAAAACCCCAAAACTCCTTCCAAAAACCACATTCACTCTTGCTCTACAAGAACAGGTTTCTCCAACAAGTACTTGACAGCATGAGAAAGTGAAAGCTGAGAATGAAACAAACTTAGAAAACTGTGGAGAATTAATTTTTTTGGCAAGGGACAGGAGAAAGAAATACTAAGTGCTGTGGGCAAGCACAATGAATCAAGTAACATAGTCTACAAATGAGACAAAAGATTGACAACTCTGCCTGTAATTGGCATGAGAGGATTAGATATGGACCAGGATTTCAGAGCTGCACCTCTGAAATAGTCTGTGAAAGACTTTATCTTTTTCTCTGTGTTAAAGCAGATAAGGTACTTAGTTTGGCATCTAAGATGTTTATAAGGAGGAAATACCTCTAGATATACCAAGCCAAAAAAGAGGATGGTCATGTGAGATTGCTGTAAACATCTGAGTATTTCTGCCATCTTTATTCAATAAGATTTTTCTCCACAAAGTACTTCTCACCTAAAAACCACAGCTCTCCTTTATTCACCTGTCAGTGAATCTGTAGAGGGTTTTTTTTTCCTACTTTTCACTCAGTCATGCTTAGTTTAACACCACAGATATAGTGGGGGTGTTACCTGTCACTCAGCAATGCCCAGTTCAACAGCACACAGCCACATTGCAAACAACAGCTTAATGCGCTAATGCTTCATCCCACTGAAATAAATAGGCGATTTTATAACATGCAACATACTTTCATCCAATTCAGGATTTTGATAGAAAATGTTTGTTAAGCCCACCTACTCAAGGCACTAAGATCTTTAAGACAGGATTTCTGCTCTGCAATTCTTTCACAATCTGGCATTTATGCTAGCATTGTTTTTATATTCTGAAGAAAGAGTGATACATGCTAAATAACCAAACCATTTTCTGCCACACAGCGTGCGGTTCTTTTGCCGTCTCCCACTCTAACACTAATCCTGCCACAACTAGTTCTGTCTTCAGACTTCAATCATTCCACCAACGTTTTCAGGTATTTGCACATGCTATACTGTATTGTACTTTTCTTCTCCAGTGTTTTGTCCAAAGCCCTAGTTTCAAAAGCCTAAGCATCAAAGCTGCATTCATGTCTCATTCAGAGAACAAGAACATTTGCATATTTATCAGAGTACGGTTGAACTCTTTTTTACTTTCAAATCTACTCAAGAGTAACATAATTCATGAAATTCTCACTTCTCCCACATACACTGGCACACTCCCTAGAGTCAGAGTTTTGAGACTCCATAGTTATATCATGCTCCATATGGCACAGATTATCATCTCTCACGGTGCCATTTGTTTTCAAGCCCCTTATCAGGTTCAGCACATTCATTACAAAACCACAATACACGACTACAACTGCTTCGTATGCTTACTCTCACTTGATAGCTGTAGAGTGATATTGTTCTCTCAATGCTGCACAGATAAGTATGGTATCCAAAAAAGATGTATTTCAAAAAATGATCCAAGGGATTTGATTTTTTGTAATACACATGAAATCTACAACACTGTAAAACAGCAAACTTAGACAAGGAATGAAATCACTTCCAAAGTGAAGCAACTCATGAAAAGGTGATAGTGTGTCTTCTGTTTCTGCACAGATTGAAGCAAAAGAATAGATATGAATTCTCTCCAGATTTGGTTTCCACTATTTCACTCTATTAGGCTCATTTTAACAGCCTTTGAGCTATGACAGACATGTATGCCTAGTTTTTTTCTACAATGTGTTTCTTGTCCTACTCCAGTGTTATCTGTAGGAATTATCTTTTCCAGCATTATGGGACCATATGACCTTGCCTGTTCTATCTCAGACAGAGAAGTGAGGCAACATATGTCCTCCTTTAGTTGGCCACATACAGTGATAGCAAACAAATGTCACAAAAAGCAGTCTGATGAGTATGTGAAAAGTAGTATGAGAGAATACAAAATATTCAACTTTTTTCATGACAAAATTGGAGCAGGGAAATGCTGGTCCTGGGGAGTGAAAAGTTTCACTTCACTTGAGGAAAAAAAAGAAAAAAAGAAAAAGAAAAAAACAGTCTCTCTTTCTTTGTCATGTGGCGTCACTCCAGTCTAGCTGTAGACTTCTCATCAGCCAGACCTGAGAGCTTTCTGAGATCCAGGGCTACACAACAGAAAGTGAAAAAGTCAGACCAAGGAAAGGAAAGCACCCACTAAGTGATAATAGCAACTTGACGTGAGAGGGGTGGGGAAGAACAGGACGTAGAGTAAAGCACTAAAAAGAATTGAAAGAACAGCAAAGCTTATTCAAGAGGCAAGTTGCTTATAAAACTTTGACAGAATCATCACTAAAACTTTCACAATGCAATTATCTGCAAAAACTGAGGAAATTAAGACATGTTTAAATGTAACTCTGTGACAGAAGGAGACAGTCACATCTTGTACAAGGACTTAGGGAACAGAAACCTGATTTTACTGAAGCCATGGAAACCAACAGGGTTTCAGCACACAGTGGCAGCAATTAAAAGGAAAGAAGAAAACTCCTACCACTGACTTCAGTTCCTCTCTAATGATGACACCTCTCATCACCTTATGCTGACAATTCAGCACTATGAAAACCCCAATGGATGTCTTGAGATTATGTGGAAACTCCTTGGTTAAACCAGTTTTTAGCCCTTTGTGTTGAAAAACTGCTGCATGCCTAAATGGGTTTATTTTGACAGATTGCATGATCACTGCAGCATTGCTGTGCAAAGCACTTAAGGGAATTTGAGACCCCTGAAGTATCAAAAGTGCTGGAATAAACCCAAGTTCTAAGCTACTGTCTAAGCTATTCTTTTCCATGTGACCGTCGTATTCACAGATATGACATGAGCGTATTTAGTTGTTCTTGCAGTGTGGTTGGGCGTTTTTGTTTAGCATATTCTTAACATATTCCAACAATTTCTTGGGTTGTATTTCTTTACTAGACTAGATATGTGCTTAATCAATAAGGTTAAAATTCTGAAATGTTTACATCCATTATAAGATTTTGATAATATTTTCTTTCTGACTCTTATTTCATCTTGCATCAAAGCAAATGCACGAGTAAAACTCTTAATTCGCTGCCTTATTCAAAATCATGACCTGCGGGGCACGTAATCTGGAATAAAAAGGTAAACTATTAATGAACTAAAAGGCCTCTAGGGGTTAGAAGTTCAAGCACAAATCCTAGAGGCAAATAACTGAGTATTCTTGCTGTTGCATCACTTACCTTTCCACCACTGCACTGCTCCAGTGGCTAAGCATGCAGAGCTTAGCATTAACTTCTCTTTTAATCTAAATTAAAGCAAGCTTTTGAAACATATTCATATGTTGAATAACACTCAAGACTTTTCTTTCAGGCATTTCCCATGATGCTCAATTATAGATTTTATTGAGAAGAAACACAAAGAAAAATAAATAAGATGTGATTCACTCATTTTCATAGACATATCTAAATATAATTTTCATAACTTTGTGGTGACCCTATTTTGTTGTAACATTTCATTTCAGTGTCCATTTTTTTCCTTATTCTTAGTAAACCTGACTGACTATGACCCTGAGCAATCTAAAATGGCTTCAAAGCTGTCTGTTTCTGAGAAAGAGCTTGGACAAGATGACCTCCACAGAATCCTTCCAAACTGAATTATTCTCTGCTTCTGTGAAACCCAAATGTCACAAATACAAAACATGTTTCAAAATCTGCTGCCAGCCTAGGAATAGTTCAGTCACTAAAAACTTCCCTTCTTAATTTTGTCTTAACAATAACATGATATTTGTGTGCGTGT
Source organism: Lycocorax pyrrhopterus obiensis (assembly GCA_014706295.1). NCBI lineage: Eukaryota > Metazoa > Chordata > Aves > Passeriformes > Paradisaeidae > Lycocorax > Lycocorax pyrrhopterus. Next base: position 84,385,935 of record JACSVZ010000001.1, read on the forward strand.
GTGTGTGTATATATATATATATGTGTGTATATATATGTCTCCACAAAAATTCCTTTTCTAGGATTTATAACTGTACCTTCTTAGGTGCAGAGACTTTTTTGACACGATCTCTATAAATGTCAGATGAAACTCATGGCTAAAACAGCACCTTGTATAACTTTCACACAGTTCTTTGGAACTAAACAAATTAATTTTGTCAAATGAGAAATGCACAGTTCTTTACATCAGAAAAACCAACCCTACAGGTGTTCTTCTGGGGGGAAGAAGTGAAGATGAATCTTTAACCAGGTATATGTTTGCCAAACTCGTGGAAAACATTCCTTAGGCAGTATTTTCCTATCCTTCTAGAAACCAGTTGAGATAAGATTCACTGTTCCTTTACCTACCTCAACACTTGTCAAATGGTTGGTAGTGTTCTCAATGCACTATGCACATATATAAACAAATACACACAACACTGTGCAACAGATCCAGACTACCATTCCCAACAGCAGTTGTCTAATAACATACAATATTAGATTCTTTTTTTGGTTGGAAATTCAAAGGAATTTTAAAGTTCCTACATCCTACTTACAAGTGTCATGGTAATGAATCATATTGAATCATATTAAAAATACCTAGGATAAGTTAATAGCAATTTTCAGGTTTAGTAACATTATTTTAAAGGTGTTTGTCAGTGATTCACTGGCAGAGAATAATGGTCTTGTGATTGATGGAAAAAAGAAAGTCCTTTCCTTCCCAGAAAGGAGGGAGATGCCACTTTTGCCTTTTTGTAAGTGGTAGGAAGGCAGGCTGGGAAAGAGACAGAGGCTAAATCAAGTTTCCTACCAGAAGAAGGGAGGTTAGACTAGAAATTACCAATGCACACCTTTTAAGAAGAAAGGCAAAAGTCAACAAAGACATTTTCACTTGATCTCAGACTCTCTATGGAAAGACCACAGTCGGAGATGCCTCTGGGTCAAACACATGTGGCTCGCTCATAGATAAGCATATTTAAGTACAGTAACAGGTTTGATGAGCAGAATTTTCAAAAGAATAAACCTATTCCTATTGATGTCGGACAGAAATGCCACCTATTTCAAAAGAAATAGACAGGCTACAGGTAAACACTTTTTGAAAATCCAGTCTTTTATCTTAGTTCCTAACAATTCAGATCTAATTCTCTTAGTATTAGTTGTATTGTTTTTGTCACTTAAGACTCATTTTTTTGGTTCATTTTAGGAGTAATCACTCTCAGAAATAAAGCTGAGATTCCTGTTATTGGCAGCATGAAAAAGACCATGAAAGTCCAGCTTCTACTGTGTTCCTGGAACATATACCACATATCACCCAGACAGTAAACTAACAATGCAAAATAAAACCTAAAAAAAATAAACCTTCAGGAAGTGAAAAGAACTATGTGACTCTGTGAGGATACTTCAGCAATGTGAATGGGTTTGAAATTTTACCTATAAAATTGTCACAGAAAATAAGCAGTATGCCTGATACTATAGCCTCTCATGCTAACTTTTCAAAAATATTGGAAAAATTCAGAGAAGGAAGCAATTTCAGTTCAAAAGAAACTTATTAATAACTCAGCATTTCTAAGTACCCCTAGCAGTGAAGCTTTCTCTCTTTAACTCATGAAGATGCATATTAACTATTACTACTTCACGACTTGTTAATTCCCATGTCCTCCTCCTAAAGGAGAGGGAATTCTCATATCCCCTTCAGAGCTAAGGAATTGCATTGGGTTTTGAAGCACGGCACTGAATATTACCAGCATACTAAAATCCTCAGGAATAACACCCCTAAAATCCTGATTTGTAACATCAGTAGAATATATGGAGCTGCAAGAATGAGGAAAGAATCTTCTTTTAGATGACTGTGCTTTTTTTTGTACAAAATAGGTGTAATCCATTTTACCTGTCTTTTAAAACTTGTTCAGTAGAACATTTTCAATTAGGGTAAGCGTGCCACATACCCTCTTTCTCTATACTGCATAGAAAGAGACACTTTTGCATTGCAACTCATCAACATGCAAATTGGCACAAGTAAAAATGTTTCACAGACATTTATCAGTTGCAATCAACATTCATTTAGTAGTTTCTTAGTCCTGGCATGCAATTTGTGCTCTAAAATGAGAGAGAAAATTGAGGTAAGAAAAGGTTTTAAAAAGCAAGAAAGAGAGAGAATGAGATCAGAATAACCAGCAGGTCAGTGATGAGGAACTCATCTGTGCTGCAAAACCTGAACCAAACTACTGCTCTGAATAGGCACCACTGGGGTTTACATTTCAAAGGAGTGCCCTAATCACTAGGCACACTATCTCTGATCTAATGAATATATAATTGTATATTCAAAGTGGAACAGGTCCAACAGGAGAAAGACACACCTGAGCAAAAGTAGGCATTCATCACAGACAAATCCCTGTTACAGATCAGGCAGAAGAGGCATGTCAATCCCATTTTCCCACACCCTGGATAAGTATTCTTATGATGATTGTGAATCCTCTTCCTTCCACTTTACACATTTCCCCCAAGAAAACTTGTGAAAGAGAAAATTTCTGCCAAAGTAGAGGTACAAAAAAAAGAAGATACCTCAAAAAAGTTGGTGATGAATGTTTTGCATCCAACTCTCACCCTGCCATCTGTTATATACAGCCAAAGGTAGAAACAATTAGAAGAAACCATTTCCGGTACCTTGGCTTGTTTTTTCTCAAGACTCCTGGAAATTCACTACAGAGATAGTAGGTATTGTCCCAAAATATTTAACACAAGGAATCTATATTATTTTCATTAATACATATTAAATATTTATTTTCTTTTGGTTTTAGGTTTGTTTAAAATCCTATTCAAAGCACAAGCAGGATAATTTTAAACATTAAGCATCTCCCCATTCCCACGATATGCATCAATGCAATCTAAAGCTAAACATACATTAATGCACATGCCTTTTCCACAGTACATTGTCATTACACTTTGTAAAATCCACAAACTCTGTTCAGAGTCAGAATTTTATTTTACATGCCTAAGTATACTCATATAAACCTACTGCTAAAAACGGCAATCTTCTTAAAAAGCAAAAGGGAAGACTGAATTTTCCAGCTGAAATAAGATTTGTCATTAAAATTCTACAGCTAGAAAATAAATTACACATTGTCATTGCAATGCAAGCTACTTCTTAACAAATATGTATGAAGGGTAGAATTCCATCAAAGAACAATGTAAGTATCATGTCAAATTATTTTTAGCACCTATTAAGACTTTTCATTGCCTCCAAAGTGTCATCCAACAAATAAAAAGATCCATGCAGAAGGTAAAGATGGACATTTTTTATTGAGAAACTCGTGGGATACCTGTAATCAAAAGAATCTCACCACTGAACAGTACATTTGACACAGGAAGCCTGTGGGATGTACTGTCACAGTGGTAACATAAGACATGACCAAAATCTCTAAGTTATGCATATGCTTGTTCTGTGCCAAAGCTGACACCATCGGAAGGGCTTAGATTCTGAATAAAAGCAACAATCACTGACTTAACAAACAGCTCTTCAACTGCCAAATGAAATGGCTGTTAAACGCTGGTCTTAAGAGGGAAAAACTTAAAAAATATATTTGTTTTCTTGGTAATCAGATGTGGTGGAATGCATGAACAGGAAAGGGGATGGCTGTTCTACATGCAGCAATCCAATTCAGGGGCTGCCTCTGCTTTCTCTATAAAGCAATGTGACTGTTTTAACAATAGCTGAAATGTTTTGGTGCACATGGGGTATATTCAAGACTTCAGTGAAATAAAATAAAATGCTTTATATCTGGCAAAGATTTTTTTTTTGAGACGTTTGGATATATGGGGTGTGTGTATGTGTAAGCAAAACATATCTTGGCACTTTTTTCTTAATTCCTTTTAAATTTAAGTGGGACATTTGCCAATATAGCTGTAACAATTTACAGACTCTTGATCCATATGACTCTCCCTCAGACATTTCCCTCCTGCATTCACTTCCATAACCCCCTGCAGTCACTTCCACAGAGATTTTTAAGGTTTAAATTTTTCTTTCCTTCAACATGGAGTTCGAACAAGAGGACAATGGCACACAATGATGGGCAAGTATTAGCCCATCCCCTTCCCCTGTTCAAGATTCATATCATGGGCTTTGTCTATTCTGAATTATTAGTTATATGCATGAGTACAAAGGGGATAATAGATTTCAATGCTTTTAATGATTTAACACTTTTAAGCCAAAGAAATATAAAACAAGAAAAAGAAATTATTTTATAATTATGCAGCTAAACAGAGAGAGTAGATTTTAATTGTGATTAATACTTCAGTTCAGTGAGACAGAAACATCGTAGTTACTCAATATTGAATTAGCTTACAAAAATACTAATATGCCACAGTACGCATTACAATTAATGTAACAAGTAGCTTCAAGGAAATTCTTTGTAGAATTCAAGATATACTATTGAAACAACAAATGAAAAAGTAGTTTAAAGATTTGGAATAATATCAGAGAAATTTCTGAAGCTTTTGAAACCAAATTAAAAGTTTTGCATGTGACTCTAGTAGACAAGATCTCAACCTTTGCCTCAAGCAACTGTTAGATCTGTGCCAAAAGCTGCAACATGATACTGAGATTTAGAGATACCATTTTACATGGAAATTAATATTACACCAGACAAATACAATGCTAGGGCACTTAAGTAAAAAAAAAATTGACTTGACCCTTTCTAAAAAGCCTGGTTTCAAACATGCCCCATCTTTGAGCCTACACCACCATCACATGTGCTGACACCACAGAGAGAACAGAACATGTTGCATGTCTGGCATCACCATCCACCCTCTGTTCTCTCAAAGTGTTCAGTACACATTTTGAGACAACATGCTTAAAGAGCTTTGTTTCGTTTAAATTAAAATATTTCTGCAATAGTTGTTTTAAATTATTTAAAAAAAATATTTCCCAGTCAAATTTAACAATAACGAGTAAAGAGCACTTTGGTGAAACAGAGCAAGCACATGACTAACCCACTAACTTCACTGAGGAATGACTTTTTAAAATTTACTGACTTACAAGAACAAATTAATATCTTCTCACTGTCACCCTGGCTTCACACAATGGTTCTTAATTAGTAGGATTTTTTTTTTTAAATGCCAGAACAAAGATGAAAACCAGTATGACAATTAACAAAAATATCTCCCTTTCAACAGAATAGCACGGCACACACAGAGCAGCAAGTCAGACTGCTTCATTAGGAACATTTAGACACACAGTCAGAAAAGAACAAAAAATTCAGATCTAAACTTAAGTTTGTTCTGCATTATCTGTGAATGCATATTTTTGCGTGAGTCATCCACAGAGAGTGAACCCACAGCTCAGACAGAACAAGTGCTATGAATACCAAATTTCAAAGTGTAGAGTGTTTATCCACCATCTGTTGTTCAAGAATCCCATAAGTAAATTTCATGAAACTTTTCAAACTTAAATTTACTCTGTCAACTTATGAAATAATATAAAAAGGATCACTGGCTTTCATTTAATTGCACTGTAAACTTTTCCAAACTGTACTGAAAGGGGGATTATTTTTGTTGGGCGAATAAAATTGAAAGAGAAGAATATGAGCACATGGAACACATGAATAAAACCCTTTTTATTTCAGAGAACGATACCCCAGTGGACATAAAATATTTCCTCCAGATTTCATATGAAGTTCAGGCATTACAAATAGGTAAAAAGAATAGCCCTCTTTTCCAATTAAATTCAGTTCTATTTAAAGTGGTCACTAAATAGACAAAAATTGAGACATTAATTTTATCTAATGAGTTGTACTGGTTCCACATTAGCATTATACTTCCAGAAAGCCTCTCCCTTGCCCACCCAACAAAGATCCAATAAACCAGCTTCTTAAAGAAGCCACTTACAAGCCATGAGAATACCTAAATCAATAAAAGACCGTGTTTTCCCTAGGAAAATGTGACCAGAGAATATCATACTGCAAAAAGCAGCAGACCAGCGTTTTCAGAGACAGAGCACCTTCCACTGATGTGGCTAAATGTTCTATGAAACTGCTTAAAGCTATTCCATCTTCAGGAATGAATCCTGTACTTATCTACTCCACATGTACTTCTTCTGCCAAGAAAAATTGTATTGATTTTCCACCAGTAAAAAGATTCTGGATCAGGCTCCTACACTGAATATGTCACAGAGTAGGCATCCTATCTATTCTCTCAGCAGGAAAATTCAAGATTAGTTAGTACTGAATGGTAGTGTACAGTTACTCTGCAGCTCTGTTTACTTTTCCTTGATAAGGCTTCACAAAATTTTTACTCTCTCCCCAGTGATTAGAAAGACTACTGTGTTGACTTAATCAGTCCATTCTTCCTCGTCATGCCTGCAACTATTTTCGTTTTTCCTTTATAACAAAGTAATCGACTCCTGCATAATAGTTCTAACACCAAAATTCAGAAGATTAATTCATCTGAGCTTGCTCTTACTACATCTATTCTCAGAACACTTCCATAGATTTTTCTAGTCCTTTTGCTTCCCACTAGAGGATGTTTCTTTCATTTTATTTAGAAGCTAAAATTCTATTTTGCTTTGAATTCCTTCAGCTCTGTTTTACTATCTCAGGTCTTAGAGAAATCTTATCTGACAACTTGTAGAAGTTACTTAGCACTTCAGATTTTAGTTTTGTACTTTGTCCTTCAAGTGATACCTACTAAAACATGTTTTCATGGCTGTTTCATGGTGCTGTTTTTGCATTAGCATTGCTGCAGTTACCTGGTTGTATTACAGTTAAAACTCATCCTCTCATGGAAGAACAAAGCACTCTTTTGACCAAGTCACCCAAGAAAACAAAATGATTATTTTCCTCTTAAGGTTTAGAAAACTCAGAGTGACTATAAAAAAGTACAAGGCAGCCTTTCTTCCAGATGGCACAACTGAGACCAGTATGCATCATGTGCACCTACAACTGTTCCCTGTGAGCGTTACTTTTCAGAAAACTTTCTCCTTTACTCAGCTTCTCTTCAACAAAAGGGAGAGCGGCTTTCAGAGGCATTGCAAGGGACTCTCCCTGGTTGAGGAAAGCTGAGGAAATAGGATATATCACCACATTCTCTGGCTCTCTTCTCCCAGGACTGCTACTTTTCCAATTATGGGATAAGTTTCTCCTATCAAAAATACTGGGTCACATTCTGCTTTCATAGCTCAAAAGCAGGTTATGAGACCTACTGCTATTTTTTATTTTTCCAGCAGAGGATGGAGAAGCCAACAGAAGTGCTAAAGCAGAAGTGGGGAATAGCAGGAGGTACCTGAGGTACAAGACTGCCTTGACTAAAAAGACACCAGTGGGGACGCAGTGCCCCAGGTACACATCACAGCACTGAAGTGAAAACAGGATGATTAATTGCTCCTAAAAAGGTCCACCTGTTGTTCATATCCCATTGGTGTGCCACCAGCACCAGTGCAGCCACTCAGTCCTAATGCAATCCCATCCTAATCCCAGCCCTAATGCCGACTGCTAAAGTAAACCTAAGTATTAACCATTTGTAAAAAGTAAATTAATTTGTTCCATATCTCCTTGCAACATTTCTCAACTCTGTTTAGTCTTGCTCTTTGCTTAACCTCTGTTCTATCCCTATTTCAGTTCAATGACCTCATGATTCTTTATTTCTTCATATTTTCTTTACAAAAACAAAACAAACACTTTTCTGCTTTCTTGAATGTTTTTCAGCATTTCATTACCATATTTCTGTTTCTCAGCTCTCTACAAATCCTATAATTACACTATTTTGGGATTCTTATTTTGTCTGATACTGACTTTAATGTATTCAGGCTTTCTTATAGTGTCAAAATAATGTAAGAAACTGAGTTCCCTGTATAATTAAATCTAGCAGAAATCTAAGGGAACCTAACATCAAGTCTAGTTAATCAGCACTTGAGATGCTGCTAAGTAAACTTGAATCTAAGAAAAGAAGTTAAATTTTAGAGTCTTAGGTTTAACAAATATTCAATGAAAATGTCTGTAAGTCTTTTTGCTTTGGACATCTTCTGGTTAGACTGCCTTATACAAACATACACTTAAAACCACATCCATAAAATTCCCCAAGAGAGAATTCTTACTCTTTCCTTTAAAGGGATTTTTTTTCCCCAAAATAGGTCAGATGCTGAATATCAGATGCTGCACAAGGCTGAACTGATTAGACAAGGTAAAGAGGGACAAAGAGGATACTTATGAACACACAGGCACACAGGGAGATGGAAGTGAACTTTTAAGAAGCCTGAGGAAGTCTTTGGGAAGCTGAATAAAGCAAGTAAGAATGTGAGAGTGGACAGAAGGTAAGGAGGAGAGCATGTCTTGGTGAGAGGGCAGGAAGCTGAGAGAAAAGGATGAAGAATGTAATTCCCAGTGCTAGAAGGGTTCATAGTGGTTTTTCTTTGGAGAAAAATCACAAGTCTCAGAGTAGCCACCTCTCTTTGAGGCTTCTGGGTGTTCCTATGACTACTAACATTTATGACATGATAGTCATTAACAAGTGGCAACTTGGTGTAACAAGAGACAAGCCAAGAAAAATCCTCCTCTGGGAGCCACACTACCTTTACTTACCCAAGCTGATCCTCAGGCAGCAGGGGCATGTTGCAAAAGAAAAACTGAAGCAATCCTGAAAACCTGTGGTGATACTACCTTTGTTTCCACGTCTTTCACCAAAGGAGGAACTTGACATCAGCATTTAAATCACACGAAATAAAACAAACTGGGGAGAGAAGGACAGTGTAAGAAAGAGAGAGAGAGAGAAAGCAGTAATTACTTGCTGTTTAGTACCTAGGTATGAGATGGGAAGAGAAAGAAAAAAATCTGTGTACAGAGTTCAGCAATTCTTAGGAAGCAGCTGAAATACAAAGAAAGAAATGCATGGTATTCTTACTGCTGGTTGAAATAAAAACTTATTTTGAGCTATGAGGTATGCAGGAGAGCTGATGATAATGAGAAAATAAGCAGAGATTAATATAAAGAATATATTTTTAAAATTTACAAGGATGGCATTAGACTACAATTAGTATTGGAAAAAACACCTGACAAGATTCAGCAAAAACTACAACTAATAAAATATGAAATTTATGGTCACGGGGAAATGCTACTAACTAAGCAGGTTGCTTTCAGGTCAAATCAGCAGGAAAAATACTTCTGATCTAACAAAATTGCAAATATAATTAATGTAATATATTTCATAGGAGGTATCATAGATAAAGTTTTCTGAAAAAATTCCCCTTTGAAAACTCTTTTTTTACAAAAGCACCTCAGAGATCTCTCATATAAGTGAATAGAAAGATATGGCCTTGTCTTTCTCAATTTGTTAAATCAGGAACTCCTTTTCATTTGAACCATTACTCAAGAGAAAGAGTGGTGTAACTCAGGAACACAGTTGGCAAATGAGAGAACGCACATAATCAAACCTATAAAAACTTGTCTGTGTAAAAATGACTTGCAATATATTTATGTAACAAAATAAACATATCATTAAATGCCAGCCAAACTCATCTGCCCCTGAAGCCATCATTAATTTCATATAATTTAATACACTTGCTGCTGCATGTTTACCCATGTTTTCAGAATTTCATAAAATATGCATGATCAGAAGTTGCTAATTGGCAGCTGAAAGGTTTTTCTTTCATTACTTATTGACTATACTCTTCTCCTGAACTAAGGGAGAGCTTAGCACTGTATGTCCACGAACAGTGTCATAGCCCTCAGGTAAAACTGATCTGTACAGGGAATTTTGTTGTTTTTTTCTGTTTCAGTGGTCCCATTTTTGTTGCTGCACACACACGGCTTACTGTTTTAATTAAGAGTTTTTATCATCAATTACAAGCAGTAAGAGTCATGAACAATATGGATATGCTCAGGAGTTGCTAATGGGATCAGTACTGTTCAGTGTTGTTTTTTGGTGACAACAGTGGGATCCAGTGCATGCTCAGAAAGTTTGACAACCACGCCAAGCTCTGTGGTGTGATCGACACACTGCAGGGAAAGGATACCATCCAGAGGGACCTGGACAGGCTTGAGAGCTGGGCCTGTGTGAAACTTAAAATTCAATAGTTCAACAGAAGGCCAAGTGCAAGGTCCTGTGTGTGGGTTGGGGCAATCCCAAGCACATGTGCAGGCTGGGTGGAGGAGGTATTGAGAGCAGCCCTGGGGAGAAGCACCTGGGGCTGTTGGCTGATGAGAAGCTCAACATCTCCCAGCAACGTGCAACAGCAGCTCATAAAGCCAACCATGTCCTGAGCTGCACCCAAAGCAGCGTGGCCAGCAGGGTGAGGGAGGGGATTAAACAGATTCTGCCCCTCTGCTCTGCGCTGGTGAGACCCTACCTGGAGTGCTGTGTCCAGTTCTGGGGTCCTCAACACAGGAGAGATGTGGACCTGCTGGAGTGAGTCCAGAGGCCACAAAGATGATCAGAGGGTTTGAGCACCTCTCCTGTGGACACAGGCTGAGAGTTGGGGTTGTTCAGCCTGGAGAACTGAAGGCTCCAGGGAGCCCTTACAGCATCTCCCAGTACCTAAAAGGTCCTACCAGAAGGCTGGAGAGGGACCTTTGACAAGGGCATGTAGTCATGGGACAAGGGACAATGGCTTTAAACTGAAAGAGGACAGGTTTAGCTTAGGTATTAGGAAGGGATTCTTTACTGAGAAGAGGGCGAGGCACTGGAGAAGTTGTGCCCGGAGAAGTTGTGGATACCCTACCACCTGGAAGAGTTCATTGCTAGGCTGTTGCCACCTTCCAGGATGCCCATCTGTATGTCCGACGTTCCTTTATTTTGTAAGATCGCTAGACGGAAGGGGTGTTTTAGGGAAGGAAAGGGAAAGGGCTATGGAGCTGGGATATAACCACACCTACTGGGGAGCTTTCACACATACCGTAATACCAATGCATGTTCTTTCTGCTACGTGCTACGCAAACACAGATCCCAGACCAGTTTCCAATCCACGTGTAAGAAGATGCATAGAGTACCAGTGGTAGAAACAAACACAGGGGTGAATACAGGGAAGCAATGGGATACACTATTCAGCAAGTGATGCCAAACACAAATTGGGAGAGCACAATGACACAACCCTGTTTTGGTAGAAGTGGTGAAAAGAGCTATCAGTGGTTTCCGGGATAATCAACACATTCTTATTAATACTTAACACCAAGGTTTAGGAAATCTCTTCACAAACACCTTTTCCTCATGAATAAGCTAGCTTGCATGAAAAGACTTGGAACAAAATATTCACCATGCATAGATCAGCAGATGTGAACTTTTCTCCCTGTTCTCCTCACTATCTCTTCCAGCCTCACCTGGTGTACAGTGACCCTGGGCTCTGACACTTCTGTGGCCCCACAGTCATGTGCTGCACTGAACTGTGTGGTAAAACTGCATGGCTTCATATCATTTACAGAGCTGCAAGGATCTGTTCAAGCTAAGGAGCTCCAAATTTGACATTTCGTAACATCTCATTTTTGACATGTGATTCCTTTTCTGCTTTAAATTAAGAAAAAAAAGTGAAATCAATCAAAGAAGACTGACCATTAATGCACTAAGCAGTGAATTAAATTAAATTAAATAAATTCTACTCACATGAAGAAGAATTTTTAAATGAACCAAAGAGAATGAGAACTAAGGAAAACTATCCTACTTACCGCTGAAATCTGGTGTGTTTCCAACTACTTTAATAAAATTCTGGCCATACATATTTCCTTTATTTTCAGCACTGGAGATGGTGATGATGAGTGAGACAATGAAGGAAGAATAATTTTGTTTTGGACTTAATGGACAAGAAAGAAAACAGCAATGGGATAAAAACTTCATCTCTGGCAAAAATAAGCCAGGTCAAGAACAAATCATTGACACAGAACGCACAGGTGAGAGGTGTGAAATATGCCTTAAAAATAACTAATTTGTAGTTGTAACATGAAGCACAATTAAAACAAATGGTCTCCTATTTGCCTTTTCAGAAGAGAGGAATGATCACTGGCAAAGATGAATTGGATTCCTTGCACTCTTTCCAGGTAAGGACTGGAGTGAAAGTAAGTGGAATCTTCGAACATAGCTAAAACTACACTCGTGAAAAGAATCATGTTTTTGTCCAGTGTGAAAGAATTTGAATGAAGCAGCATGTATGTCCTTTTGATCTCCTCCTCTATACTTGTCAAGACACATTTGTTTTCATTATTTGATAAGGATAGTTCAGGGATAAATATTCCTTTTCCCAAGTCCATTAATAGCTATTTAGAAAAATAGCATGAACTGAAAAGCCCAGATACCTGCACGCCAAGGAGAAAACTAGTTAAGAGCAGAGCTGTCATATCTTTTCCAATGTAAGAAACAGTAGTGAAATGATAAGTGAATACTGCCAAACCAGGCACCAGTAGCTCTGTGAAATCTTGTCAGCTTTATATAAATGAATCCATCACTGGATGAACAACAATTTACTCATTTATCAGGTGTATTGTGCTAACCTTAGGAATGCTAGTCACGAAGCAGCACTTGCTTATCCTAGCACTTTACAAACACAGAAGTAGACAACACTTTCCAGGTGCTGAGAACAGCATAAAATAACTTCAGGAAGCACATCCAGCTATAGTTTGATACACCCACACTGTCTTTCAGCACGGTCCTGAGCTGGTGGAGGTGTGTTAATCACAACACTCAGACCGGGTCCTCATGCACCACAAGCTCGCTCCTCTCCTTATTTCAACACCAGAGGCAAATTGTACTGCCCATTGTTGAGTTGTGGTGAACGGGTAAGGGCAGCTGAAGTTATTGATGCATAATCCAACCACCTGCTCAGGTGACAAGAGAGCACATCTGTGGTTCTTACATAGCCTGAGGAAGGATGTAGAGGATGCTTTAATGCACCTGAAGCAGGTGTAGCTTCAAAATCACGGTCTAGCCCTGGAGCACCAGTTTACTACAGGATGCATTCTGCATGCAAATGAGAATTTGATCTGCCCTGTTTATCTGTCTAGATAGGTTTTTAAAATCAAGAATCCTACAGTGTTGTCTGTGAGCACATTCCTCAGAATCACAGGAAGAGGTCCTGGTCTTTTGAGTTGAGCCCTATGGCTGCTGCAGACAACTGTATAAAGTAATTTACTTCAGAAATTATTCTTACTAGAAGACTATACCATAAAGTCAGTGTTTGGAGGGAAAGCTTAATGGCTTTAAAGGTTAGTTACTTTATTGAATATTCAGCTGAAATTTATAGAGGATCAATTCAGACTAATTTGTTATTCTATCAACAATTTCCTTTAATCTTCCTAATTATCTTTGCTCTCTGGTTTTTACCCTCAACTGTATTTACAAATGATAATAATCTCTTGTCTCACTTTGCTTTTCTAGGCTTAATGGGACAAGTTTTAGAGTATTTTCACATGCCAGCCTGTTACCTACAGTATTCTAGTAGCCATTTCCTGAACCTATCTTCATTTAAATCAACTCTTTTAAACACAGGAAACCAGACACAAACGCAATATTTCAACAGATCTAATGATACTTTGGCACATAACTTTCATATCTCTTTTTATGTACAGAAAACACCTCCTTTGATACTGGTAGGCCTGCACATCTTTTTCAGTTTGTCTTCTTTACAACTGCTTAAGATTAACTTACTTATACAAAACTACTTCATGAAAATCTTTTCCACCTCTGTCAGCTAATGACCTGAAGTTACATGGCAGAAGTTCTTGTTCTTAGTTATCGGTACTTAACACACCACTTGGCATGATTAAATTTAATTACCTTTCTTTTACATCAATGCTTGAGATTACCCACTGATCTCTTTAGCACACTTACATCCTCCCCATACTGAAAACTTTTCCCAGTGCTGTGACATCAGGTAATTTCACTGACACAGAGTACGTCAAGTAGAAATGATTTGCGCCAAGATCATTACTAAATGGGGCACATCTTGGGAACCATCAAGAAGGACTCATTAATAATCGTCCAACCTGACAGTTACCTCTCCAGAGCAACCCCTGTCATCTCCCATAAAAACAGGTACTATCTATTCCAGAGCTTTTGTTTTTACTAATCCCCACAGTGTCCAGCACAATGCTTACTATGTTTAAGTCAAGAAAGGGAGAATAGGTTTTCTTTTCCTATGGAGTCAGTTAAAAAAAAAAAGCTATCAAATTACTCTGGTACAGTCTAACTATGCTAAATTGCATTGAATTTTATACAACTTTCTATTTATTTCCGTGACCTGAATGTGAAGGAACATTCAAAGCTGTTCTAAGTTTAGCACCCTATTTAGCTGCTACTATGGGCTGCAACATATTTTCTCCTTTCTCATTACACCAATTTTCTATATTCTGCTTCAAATGTGTGACCACTGCCTTGACGAATGTATTAAAAACTTCATTCAGTTTATTTAAAATTCTAGAAAGGAAATCACCTTTCCTCCACGTCTTAAATTAATTTCAGACTCCTGAAGTTTTCCTTACTCGTATGTTCTATTTTAAAATAATTTGCTTCTTTGTCCTTCATTCATACTCAAAGTAAGAGCCCTTAAGAAACATGGATTCAAAATACTAGTTTGTAGATGGCACAAAATCAATCATTATTTTATCTCACCAGATACTGCTCCAAAATTTACTTCCTGGTCCTTTTCTATTTAGATTTCCATTTTTTTCTTTTTAAGAAAGATCTTTGTCAGCTTGACTCTTGCTAAGTCTCACTGTTCTGTTAAATATTGACCTTTCAGATACAGTATCTTCCACAGACCAATCTATTTTCTATTCTTAATATCCTTTTAGAAGTATATTCTCCCCCACTTAAGGATCTTTCCTTAAAGTTGTTTTTTATTTTCCTACTAAGTCACAATACTCATTCAAAGTCTTTTGAAGTTTTCTCCATTTCCAGTGTTGACCTCCATAACTTAGCTGATTAATTTGTTCCACTGGTTTCCAAGAGCTCTCCCTTCACACATAGAGAAACTCAGCAAAAACATTTTAATTTAAACAACTGATTTGAAAGGACTTGGTCCTTAGTTATTTGCTAAATTCAGATCTTCTCTGAGGTCTTTATTAATGAGATATAAAATATCACCAATTCTTTCTGTTTAAGTCACAATCTGGTAAAGAAATATATTGTCATTTAAATCCAGGCATATTCTGTTATTAGCACCACATGTCCTCCACACAGAGAAGTTGTGTGTCCTGTGCAGTCCCTTTCTCTCAGTAAGCAGAAATACTAAAATTGAAACAACATCACCAAATTCAGTGAGAATAAGGGGATAGCAATAAGCAAAGTCAGGGTGATACAGATGGCAAATTAATTTCTATACTAGCACTAGTCTGTGTATTTTAAAAATCAATAACACATAGAAACAGGCTGAGTGGATAAAAGCTAAATAACCCATGGGCCATTTTTCCCACTGTCCATGTACAAAATTACTAAATTTATTATTTATAAAATATTTGCATAGAAACATGAAAAATACACAAATAATGATATTGATTGAAACACGAAATCAAGACAGAACAAAACCTCTGGCTGCTGTGGTTTCTGCAAGCTCTTCACCCTGTAGATATTTGGCTGAAGAATTATAAACATCTTTTTGACTTGTCTGCTTTTATGAAACTACATCTATCAGCTCTATCAGCAGACTAAGTAAGGCAATTAGCCTATATCACCCTCTTTGTTAAGGCCAGATCCAAAATCCATTAGTGACTGCGAAAAGCCTACTATTGACTTCATGAGGCTTTAGATCAGTTTATGGGTGTGAGCCTAAAGCGAGATGAACATGCCATCTATTTTCTCTGATGATCTGATTTCTACTCTCTACCCATTCCTTTAGAATTTCTAGTGGACCCTTTTCCTTTTTTCTTTCTTTGCATTTTGTTATTCAGCAGCTACAAGAGCATTCTTTTCTTCAGTACCCCTGTAAGTTTCAAAAAGTACAGGATGCTGCCATTTCTCTAGCTCATTTCCTTAATCTTTTCAGCTTACAGCTTGCTTTCTTTTTGATTGTTGTATAGCCACATATTATTATATAAGATGGAGCAAACAGCAACACACTCTCCTCCAAATATGAGAGGACACTGGTTTTGGTTAGCATATAAACAAAACCAAAGAATAATGAAGTCAATTTTTGTCAGTTTTCAGGTTTAATAGCAGTGCTACTTATAATTTCATGCTAAACAATATTCCTGTCTCACTAGGCTTGTTTCAAGGAAACTTTATTGCTAAGTGCTTTACTATTTAATTGATGCACTACAAAGATTAAAAAAAAAAGAGAGAAAATAAATGAAAATAGAAGAAAGGGAAGGGAAGATACAGGCACTTGTCTTTGCCTTATGACGCTAGAACAAAATAATTAGAAAGAATGGTTTCTCCATCCATTTAAGTCGGCTTTAAATTATTCATTGAGTTAATGCCTTCTTTCTCCATATCTCCAGAACAATGAACTCTTTTCTCAAACAATTTAGTGCTATAACAACAAAATTGTTTAGGATTGACTTACTTTTTCATTCAGTATTGCCTGTGTCTAATGCCTTCAAACTTGCTTCCAAGGAATTCAGACTCTACCTTGCAGCACAAAGATGACTCAAAATCCACAAGAAAAACTTATAAAATCAGCTCCCATTTTCTGCAGTAGTCTCTTCAAATTGATGCTGACATCATTCTTGCCATCAAGTAATTAAATGATATATGTCTAATGACTGAGTTTTCCACAGTGTAAATGTTAGAGATCCCAAGTATTGTGTAATGGGGATAAGCTGCCCTTTCTTACATCCAGAGAGAACTCATATATGCTTTCCTTGCAGCACTTTTGTTTTGAAGCCTGCACCATTGTCTATGATGCAAACACTGTGACCTTCAAATCCCTGAAATGCTTTGCACTGCACTTTTAAAAGGACTTGCTGTTGCAGGACAGGTTTGGATCAGTTGTTCTGATCAATGCAACAACTCACATAATTTCCCGAAAGTGTTTGGATAGTGCCAGAAACTCTGAAATTAATCTGAACTGTCTCCCAAATGTGTTCTGGTTAGATATGTCAAAAAAGAAAGACTTAAATCCACTTGTTAAAATTTCTGGCTGTCCAGAAAATGCTTCTGTAACCTAGCAATGAAGCAAATGAGGATTCTCTAATTTCAAAATGAAAACAAAGCCACATTCCTTTCCCTATATCAGACCAGTAGTCAGTAAACAGATATAATAAATAGCATCCTGAATAACAATTTTAGGAAATATTTGGAGTACTAAAAAGACCCAGCACTTCAAGAAGAGATAATCCATTGCAGCTGAAATAGAACAGGACCTGAGATCCAGTTTTCTACCCACTCACTGAGTTCACACCTAGAGTTGTACCTGGATTTTAGAAACTTTTGAAACTTTTAAAAATTAAAAATACCCTTGTAGTCCCTTAAAAAATTGCCAGTTTCTTTGGGAATGTTTAACATCCTTGGGCTAAAGAAACAAATTCCCTCTAATCTATTCCCTTCCTAATACTCAAAATCATGAATTCTGGCTCCACAGTAGCTTTTCTTTCCACTTGCTCCTTTGGAAGGAAGGGTCAAGCACCTCAATATCCTACAGATGCAAATTACCTGGGGAGTAAAGTGCTTTCTTAGGAAATGGAAACCGTGTGGCAGCTCCTCCCCGGGTTAAGGAGACCTTCATCATCCATATCTCCACTTGAGTGGTGAGACAGTAACAGCTACCACTTGTCCATTCTTCTCTCCCCAGTAAAGGAGCAGGTTCAGAGAACCTCTGGGCAATTAAACTCCTTAAGCCATCCAAACCCAGGGACATCACGCTCATGGGTGGTGCCAGTTGAAAGGCAAGTGATGATGATGATCTATGAGCAGCAGCACTTCTAGGAAAGCACAAGACTGGAATTAAGATCCCCAGCATCATTTGCAGCACCTGCTGACATGCACACAGACCCTGTAGTGCCTAACTTGTCTATACCTAATTCATCTATGTGGCTGTTTTGGCCGTCTGAGGCCCTCTGTGAATCCGAGCCACAAATACCACCTTAAAAGGGTGGCAGCTCCCTTTCTCCCAGATGTGGAGAAGTAAATTCATGATTACATTATCCTGTGAACCACTTGTTTCTTTTATTATGTATTTTTTTAAGCCTGATCGAAAAAAACCAACACTCGCTAATTCTGATAACCACTTTACCAAGTATCTTCATGGATGCACAGCTTTGATATTTACTTATTTTTAAAGTTAATTATATAGGTAATTATCACACTGTAATGCCATCAAAAAACTTATGTTTTCCAAAGGAAAGAAGGCAATTATCACCAGATTTTAAAGAACTCTGAAAGCTAGGGCATCATTAAGACAAAGGTAAAACCAGAACAAAATAAAAACCCTTACTGGAAATGGGAGCATTTCCTTTTTGATGGTATTTTCAAGGGAATTTTTTGTTAATCTAAATAAGAAAACATTTTTAAAATTTCAAGATGGAGAAAGGATTTGGAGTAATTGATATTTTGATAAAATTATTATTTTGGTAATAATGTTTACAGTTCTAGTTCCATTTTCAACTTAACTTTTAAAAATGATGGTTTGCTACTCAGTTTCTCAACAAATTCTTTCTCTCCTGTAGATCTCTATGCAGTCTAAAACTCACCTGCAACTAAACTCACCCGGTTTGGAGCTTTATTTTGCTTTTGTTTCCTATCAACCTTTTCATGACTTTGTTTTTCACTGCACACCTGACAGCAAGGGATTTTTGTGGGTTTTTCAGACAAGGTTTTACTTCAAATGTGTTGCTGTACAATGAACCTCAACCTAACATTGGCTCTGTGGTATGCAGACGAGTATATTGAGTGAATTTAGCATCATAGTCCTGTCAGGGTATTGCACATTCCTGTTCAGAAATAGTTAATGGCTATGGCTCTCCGCAGTGCTTCATTATTCAATTTGACTTGTGCATTTTTCATAGATACACTCTGTTTTTTTCAGTGAACCAAGAGCTTTTGTGTCTATAAATCTCCTTTGCTAGTTAGTCATGGTATCTAGAGAGTAGATTTACCTGAGATAATAAAATAAAAGCAAAATGTTTGTTAAGCATAGCAGAATAATATAACAGGAATGAAAATCTGACAAATTCCAAAGCATACATTTGTGTCCCATAACAGCTGTTGTTGTTTTTATTTCCTCTTCATGTAGGCTGCTTTTGTCTAATGCTTATTTCTCATTTAAAGTTTTGTTTATTCCAAGTGTGTGTTATTTCAACCACTTTTTCTTGGCAATTGTTTTCAATGAGCATTTATTTTTGCAATATACATTATGGTTATACGCCATCCCTCCTCCACTAAATCCTGAGCAGGTTTGAACAAAATAAAGACAATTTTCCCAGAAAGTTTCAAATAAACTATTAAAAAATCACTTCAGCCACACAGAGTTCAGCCTCCATTTGTGGAAGAATGTTTTCCAGTGATGACACTCTGATATACCATCTGGTAAGCATTAAGAACTTGTGGGGTTGGCCTCTACTGACTCTGGTCCCCATTAAAATGATAGCATTTAACAACAGTGCTGATGCTATAGCACCTGAAATATCCCATTCCTCAGAACAAGGAGATAAAGACATTTAATTTACAAATACAGTTTTGAAAAACTGTTACCTTTATAACTATGTCCAAGTACATAATCAATGCCTAAAAGTTAATCTAAGACAGAGGACATAACTGGATCATTTATCTTGAACTCCTGCCTAATATAGGCTATAGGACCTACTTAAATCCTCTCTGGAGAAAAATGCTACTTAATTCCACAATGTCTCTTCCTTATGCAGAGCAATTACTACAAAAAGGAGAAAAAAGCCAGAACAGGCTTGCAGTTTCCCTCGTTCTTTCAGAAATTGAGCACACATCTGTCTCCTCGCACTCCCTGAGAACTCTGTCTTTCAAACAAAAACGGTAGCTTTAATGCCGTTCTTACTTAATGTCATCTACTTGTCACAGAAGAAGGATGGCAGTAAAGGCTGGTATGTTGTTTCAGGGCATTTGGTTTGCCTTGCTGCTCCCTTAAAAATATGCCACAATCACAGCTATGTGTCACATACATACACCAACACGGCTGTACCTGATCTTCACCACTGACATGCTGCTGTGTCCCCTGTCCTTCCCAAAATGCCTGGTTTTGCCCTTTATCAGATCAGTTAGTGTTTGACAATTCTTTCTGAATTCATTAATGTTATCTCCTTCTTAGTACTTATAATATGCTCTTTCTTTTTCCTTTTCTATCAGCTACCTTTACTAAAATTTTCATTGAGTCCTGCTCCCTTGCCATTGCTGACCCATTAACATATTTGTGTCCAGTCTCAACAGGTGTAAATTCAACATCAAACCATCAACTCCTGTTATCTCCTTCCAGATAGGATGAAGAACATTCTCTTAAAGGTTATTTCTCATTTAAATGCATGTTTTCACTGACCAAGTCACCTCTTCATTTCCTCCCCCAAGAAAATAAATTCATGAAGGTACCTGTGTCTCTCACTGTGTTTTCCAAGGTCACAATAACCCTCAAGGTCTCTCCTAAAGACACTTCAGTTAACAGTATCTTTTTCGGGTAGAATTAAGCAAAACATTCCAGAAGTTTTACACATCAGGTGCCAATTCCTGTTATGTTTCACATCCAAAACCTGTTCTAATCTACACCTCTCAGTTACGTACTGTAGGTTCTCACCAGACCCTCGGTTACAACACTGGACTAAAAAATTGTGTTTGGCTGATGACCAGCCAAGGAGGCCCAGGACTTGTTTTCAGTTTCATTGCTTTCAAGAGTCTTTGATTTCATACATAGGCTGCATTTTCTTTCTTGGCACATACTTCAGACTCGGCCAGTGTAAAATACCTGTGTTTTACCCAGAACAGCCTAGCAGTCCTTTTACTCTAACCTACACAGACTCTGGGATGAATCACTCCATCCATTTACCCTTTTTAAACACCACCAGGGCGTTAGCTCTCTTTCAATATGTTCAAATTTCTTCAGTGCTCAAAGATCTTTTGAAAACTCAGCACAACAGATGCGGATGCTGTTCAACTAACTCCTTTAGAAATCAGGTTGGAAAATTAAGGCTTAGATCATCCTTATAATTAAAGATAGTTTCAGGGTTTATTCATACACAGCTACATTAGACTCTGAGTCCTTGCTATACTTGAATTTCTCTGATTTCCTTCCACCTAGTTAAACTAGTGCTGAAGTTTCAGGAAGATCATGTTTTTTTCACAGCCTGTTTTGATGGATATTTCTCTGCTGTTGGGAGAGATGAGCAATGGCATTGCTTGGAGGTGGAAAATCAGGGGAGACATTGATTTTTAATGGCCTTTGTTACTTTAACTCAATGTAGCAGTCACATTTTCTTTTTACTGTAGGTCTACACACACACACACACTCTTAACACACTCATTTCTCCCTAAGCCACATTATAATGAATACACCTAAAAAAGCCATACTCATTTTCTAAGCTTCTTCCCAGAAAGGCCTTCCTCCCACTTGAATTATAACAATAGATGTCTAGATTTCCCATGACAATGCTTAATATGAAATCTCTAAGCATATTCATTTAATGTAAGTTGCATAGGTATAGCATTTCTCCTTGCTTAAAAATCCAATTTAGTTTTCAATATTCAGTGTTTTAATTATATGTTTATTGACAAAAACATGTAAAAATACCTCATTGTATGACATAGCCTTATTTCTGCTTTGGAAACTTAATAAAAAATATCTCTTTGTCAAATATTTATTATCACTCCTAAAAAAAATATTGGATGGGCTAGTAGTAAGTGCACATATTTTAGCCATCTTAAAAATTCAAAGGATGTTGGAAGAGTATAAAAATGCTATCTTCTTTCCCATATTTCCTAAATTTGTGCAAATTTTGCAGTACAACTAAGTTCCTTGATACTGATGGAATAGGTACTTTTCACTGTGTACTTTTCAAAGTGGACTTCAAAAGGTAGGCTACTAGACTCCAGATCCTAAGATGTGTATTTTCACACCATTTTTACAGCTGGCCTGCTTTTCTGTGCTTCAAGTTTCCCCATCATGAAATACAATAGAAACACAAAGTACATTATCATCCTCCTCACAGTTAAGAGAAACATTTTCAATTTAAAGCACTATTGAACATTAGCAAAGGTTAAAGTTACAAGCCCATAACTTTTCTTTTTTTTTTTTTTTTTTTAGGGGGGGAAGAGAGGTTGATTTTTTTTTTGTGATTTTGGGTTTTTTTTGGGGGGGGGGGTTGGCTTTTTTTGTTTGGTGGTTTTGGTTTTTTTTGGTTTGGTTGGTTGGTTTGGTTTTGGTTTTTTCATATACAGTGTAATCTGCTAATGGAAATCTTTGCATTACATTGCTACCAGGATCTCTCTTCTCCTTTGCAGGTGAGGTACAGGAATTGTGGAACAACATAAACTCCGCAAAATTAAAAACCACTAAAAAAATAAATTATTCATAGAATTCAGTCAGAATTCATATATCACATTAAGTTGCATAAGATGACTTTCAAGCCATGCTCGAGTCTCACCAGCTAGGTCAAATTCTTAGGGTAAAGCAATATCTTGCAATATAAAACACGCATAAGCAGCATGCAATTGCTTTTCATCTACTTATTGCTTCACATACCTGGAGTTACCTTATCCATCTGACATCTAGTTTCAGTTTTAAACACAGGGACAAACTTGAGAGGAAACAGTCTATATCACACAATTTCAAAGAATTTACACGCGCTACACAGTGGGCCATTGCTCCTGCAAAACTACTTCGCAAAAAAATACGTCAGATAAAATTTTGGCCCTCTTATGACAAGGAAAAGCTTTTCTTCCCTTCATAGAGGCAAAGATAAGCCATAAGTGGTAGTTCTAAATTGAAGACAAATGATCTTGTGACTGCTTCAAATACAAATGCATATGAACAGAAAATAATTGCAATGCTGCATCCAAAGAACAAATTTGAATTTTTTATTGGGATAATGTGTTAAGATCCACAGCAATGACAGTTGTGGAATTCAGTCTGGGTAATCCAGCATTTTTTTCCCCCTTATTCCTCTACATCTTTGCAATATCTTTCCCTACCAAAATGGCATACTGATTCCTCAAGGCTGTGCAACCCTAATTTATGCATTACAACTGATTCTAAATTGTAACAAAAATGAAAAGTAATTTTCTGCAATGAAAAACATTACTTTTTCTAAAAGATAAATCCAGTACACCAAAGATGCCTTTTTAAAGTCCTGCCTCGAAAATGACCATCTTTGCTGCAAGGCGATTATCAACATCTCCAGAATGAGTCATTGTCATTTTCTACCGGTAAACTGAGGTTCATTTTCCTCATTTACTTAAACGTACGTATTTTAAATCTACATGCTATTTGCCAATGACAGTTGCAAAGCTAAGTGAAAACTGAGTCAAACCAATTCTTTGTGCCTCTTTTTTTTTTTTTCTGCAGTGCTTTCTCAGTCTTTCTGCAAAAAGATTCCTACATACTTTCTTGGAAAAGACAGCATTTCAGACACACATATAACTGATTTTTTAGTGTATACCTACCCTGCCTCTAGTGCTCCAGAAGCTTCTATTCAGGACTGGAATGTTTATTTTGAAGTCACACTTGCAGCTGTGCTCATTAGTGGCTAGTGCTGATTGATGTGGAGTATCACAGGGTGGGACACTTAGATTGATTTCTCCTAGCAGGCTTTTTCACAGAATCATAAAGTCATTAAGGTTGGAAAAGACTGTTGGAAAAGACCTCCAAGATAGTCAAGTCCAACCTTTGACTGAATACCCCCATGCCCCCTGACCTATATTGTGAAGATCTGTGTGTACTTGTTCTTTGAACATTTTCAGGGCTGGTGACTCCACCGTTTCCCTGGGCAGCCTGTTCCAAAATGCCAGTTTATACCAGTTTGGAAAAGTCAAACTGTGTGAAGCATAATGCCTATTTGTTTACAATTCCTGAAAACTGGGACACAATCCAAGCACTGAGAACACCCTTAAATCTGGTTTAAACTCCTGCAAAATTATTTCCGGGCAAAATTAAGCTAGAGGGAAGAGGTCTGCTCTTCTCCATCAGACTGGAGGACTAGGATACAGCACCAAATGCAGCCCTGTTTCATGGCACAAAGCTTTTTTCCATTAGACCAATATTATCTACTGCACACTCAAGTATTCCTTTCAGAAACTGCAGTATTCTGCAGATTTGACTTCACTGTCAAGACAGCTTCACAAACTGCCTGTGCTCGCTTTCCAAACGCCAAACAGAAGTGAGATAAAGCTTGGACTTCATCAGCTAAAGGTAACAAACTGACTGAAAGGCCACATCTTAAATGAGTTCATCTGAAGTGAACACGATTTTCATGTAAAGTTGTAAATAATACAAAAAAGCAGCAGAATTACTCCCTGAAAACTGCGTGTTGAGAGTGAGTGAGTTAGGAAATGAGAGAAAAGTAATAAATGGGTGATATTACCTGAAAAATAAAATGTCAATATAATAGTAATAATCATTTAAAAGAATCAGCAGCAGAACATTGCCTCGAGGCAGCTATGATTTGCATGAAGTAACTTTTCAAATAATAGGTAACTCAAGGTCCCGGTGATCTTGGCAGAGTTAAAGGGATAAGATTCAAGCAGAGATAAACATGAATAATTCCTTTTTTCCTATGCTCACAAAGGTAGGTTTTGAACTCTTAAATAAATGATGTTTAACTTTTCAACTTTTCTTCAGTTTTGATATGGAATATCAAATATCATTTTTTCCCTCCAGCTGACTTATTTTGTTTCTGTCACTTTTAGAATACTTTCTAGTATTGTGTTAGTGCCTTCTTTCTAGTGCCTGTATTTTCTACTGACGTACTGAACAAGTTCCCATTGAAAAGTGAGTTTTCAATGCAGAGAGTTTAAGTAACTTCAGGCTTATGATTCAATATATTGGAGAATGAAATTTACTCCTCTGGGAAAAAAAACAGCTCAGTGTTTCAAGTGACTCTTATTAAATTAAAAAAATTATGGCAAACAATCTCCAGTTCCCTTTGTCTGCTTGAGCATTCTTCAAAGCTGCAAATTATTTTGAAACCACTAAAATGCCATAATGAGCTTTCGTAACAGAATATTTAGTTATTTAAAGTTTCTCACTTAACAAGAAAACTCTTCTAATCTTCCCTGGGCCTGAGGACTCATTGAAACAAACTGTGAACCCCTGATCTGAAGAAATACCCAGAAATTACTATATGAATCAGTGAATACATAAACATCCAAATTACATATACAAGTGAAAGAAAGACTAATGAATCCATAGTTTCTTTGCCTTGGAAAGCTTGAGTCATCAGGTGTAAATCCAAGCTATGTATTTTTTTTACTTTGAAATATGAAGCTAACACACATGCATGGGTGAAGACATCCTCCACTGCAATAATGCCCTTAGAGGAGCTTAAATGGCATTGCAGTGATACATCCGAAGAAATATACTATTCTGATTTATCCAAGCTAGCATCCATGAAGTGTTTTTCAGATACTTAGATTTAAAAGCAGAATTCTAGGAAAATAATATGAAAATAATAATTTCTCTGATAGGCACCCAGAGGGAGCTAAACGTATAGTGTTATTTGAGCTTCTTTTTCTAAGCACAGTGTAGCAGTTATTTTTTTTTCCCCTATTCACTTATAGCCTTTTCCTCTCCTTTGTCTCCCCTTTCACTGCTTTGCAGATTTCCCATTGTGCCTATTGGGATGTGAAGTGCTGCGACTACACAGCTGGGAAAGGATGTACCCTCTGCACAGCTGTAGCAATGATGAAATATAGGACAAATCTTCCTTATAAACAAAGGTTTAAGGGAAAGCCACAGGCTTTCTCAGCATTTGCCCTGGAAAACTCAAATTCTCCTGGCAGCACGCATTCAGAAGCAGTCCAGATATCACCATCTGTAGATATGACTAGTCCTCCTAGTCCTGTCACTGTTTCCAGGATACTGTCAGTGCTGCAGTAGTGCACTTCTACTTTGTCATGCTCCTTAGCCATGTAATTGTTAACAGCAATAATGATAAATAAAAATAGTCTGTCCCACCTCTAAGAGGGATATAATATCTGACAGCTGTTCCTTCACTTCTCCTAGTCTTCACTTTCAATAGTCTTCAGTAAGACAAGTTACGTGGGCTAATTGATTTCCAGTCCCAGACACTGAATGTGGAGGATGACAGCTGAGAACATCAGGCAGGAGCCTCTGTTTCTCAAAAGGTAGAGCCCACCCTCTCCCAGCTCCTCTGCCTTTCCATGCATACTCTGGCATGTTTTGTACCTCTACCACGCACTGGTGGAACAGGCCCCCACAAGACATGTAGTACAGCTCTACAACCAGGAATAGTTTCAGCATAATGACTCTCTGACAGAATAAGAACAAAGTTTTCCAGTGATTAGTTATATTTTGGGTACCAAATTAGGGCTGCTCTGAGGTGAAAGAAAATCACATGCTTTGGGCAAGCAATATTAAAAAAAAAAAAAAAAAAACAGACTATTCCAAAGAATCTTAATTTAGGTCATTGAACTAAAGCAGCCAAATTCTGCAGTTGTTTTGGAAAATGTTGACCTCTTATTTCAGTGTCCCATTAGCAGGACTGCACACCAGACTCCTTCAGTTTCTTTCACTGCTCACTCCTGCACAGCCTCAGCTCAAGGCAAAATCTGGTAAGACACAAGAGATGAAAGGAGAACACAGACCTTGCTTCAGCCATTGCATCCAGGGGCCAGAGCCTGCCCTTTCCAGTACTTACTAACCTCTCTGAGGGTGAACAACGGCCACAGACACAACTGACCATCAGTCTCAACTCTAAACTAAGATGGGATTGGAATTAGAATACAGAACAGAATTTCCTGCACAGGGATTGCATGCACTACACCTGTATTTTCAAGGATCTTTCTTAATTTCTTGTTTCACAGAACTTTGTTTTATACAGACACAGAGAAATACACTACAGAGACTCTATGTGGTTACACAGGAGACCAGTATTTCAAATTGTTTGAACAACAATGAAAAAAATGGGATTTTCATTTTCTGTTTGCTGATAACTCAGTACCATAAATAGACACTTCTGCCTCTTCTTGTAGGCCCCTTCCAGGAAAAAAAGAATCCTGTGGGTGAGCTTTCTAGCAATAAACACCTAGAGGTCACTATTCTATTATGAATCTGGTATAAACTAGTCAATAAGAAGGATTCTGTTTTTGAACTATAACTTATTTCAGTCTCAGGCTGCAAGAGTAACTACCACTTAGGAAGCAGGCAAAGCCTATCAAAGAAGAAATGTACTAAGGGCACAGGGAAAGCTTTCAACTATAAAGAAATCATTTACAGTTCTGCAAAAATAAACACTCAGAGAGCAACTCTGAGTTTGGTGGAGCTCATCAGGTACCTGAGAGACACTCACTTTAAAAGAATTACTTTCTCCTGTTGGAAGATGCCAGACTACTCCACTGGGGCTGTTGATGGTTGGATATTGATTTGTGCACTCTGGGTTCTCAAAAGTCATCTACAGCATGCACTTTTAAACTGTGAAAATCCTAGCGGGCATTTCTTGACCACCCCTTTCCACTCTGTTATT
Source organism: Lycocorax pyrrhopterus obiensis (assembly GCA_014706295.1). Classification (NCBI taxonomy): domain Eukaryota; kingdom Metazoa; phylum Chordata; class Aves; order Passeriformes; family Paradisaeidae; genus Lycocorax; species Lycocorax pyrrhopterus. Next base: position 84,413,506 of record JACSVZ010000001.1, read on the forward strand.
TCTGAAACAATTAAAGAATGACTTTCCTAGCACTGTGGTGTCCTACAGTCTCAGTCCTGAGAGGTCAAAGCGTATTGGTGCATGAACTGCTGTCTAAGACCTTAAAAAAAGGCAGAAAGATTCACTACTGACTAATAGTGAAAACCTTGTTTCCCAGATATACAATCAAATGGTGATCTTGGCTGGAGAGAAGCTGGATATGTCCTGAGTGTATCCGGGACTGCACCCAAAGCAGGGTGGCCAACAGATCAAGGGAAGTGATCCTGCCCCTCTACTCTGCTCTGGTGAGACCCCACCTGGAGTGCTGCATCCAGCTCTGGGACTCCAGCATAAGAAGGATGTGGATCTGCTGAATGCAGAGGAGACCATAAAGGTGATCAGAGGGCTAGAGAACCTCTCCTGGGAAAACAGGCTGAGAAAGCTGGAGTTGTTCAGCCTGGATAAGAGAAGGCTCCGTGGACATCTTAATGCAGCCTTTCAGGACCTAAAGGGGACTTACAAGAAAGATGTGGACAGACTTCTTTTTAGCAGGGTCTGTAGATGTAGGACAAGGGTTTTAAACTAAAAGAAGGTAGATTTAACCTACATCTAAAGAAGCCAGTTTTTACAATGAGGGTTGTGATATATTAGAGGAGGTTGCCCAGAAAAACTGTGGATTCCTCATTCCTGGAAGCATTCAAGACAATGTTGGACAAGGCTCTGAGCAATCTGATCTAAGGGAAGCTAGATTGCTCATCACAGGGGGCTTGAACTAGATGGCCTCTGAAGGTCCCTTCCAATCCAAACTGTTCTATAATTCTATGATCTCTACAAAAACAAGATATATAGATAGGTATAAAAAAAAAAAGGCATCAAGTCAAATTAAAACACTTGTGTTATTCAATTCAGTCTAATCTCACTGTTCTTCAGTGTTCAGTGTAATGCACCTGTTTACATCTTTGGAAACTTCTACATAGTAAATTAGTGATGAAAAAAGAATGATTAATAACACAATAGTGATTATTTCTTAGGTTTACAGGTATCAAAGTAATTAACAGCTGAGGCTTGTAATAAATTGTTTCCTGAAATGTACAAGGATTTCTTTTTCCACTGCTTCCTCAGGATTTTTAAATTTTAGCCTTTAAGCCATAATTTCACGGAATACTCTGAGTTGGAAGGGACCCAAGGATCATCGAGTCCGACTCTTGGGTGAATGGCCCATACGGAGATCAAATGCACAACCTTTGGTGCTGGTGTTTTTAGCACCACGTTCTAACCAACTGAGCTAATCTAAGTTCACTTATGACTAGTTTTAGCCTTTCTAGTTAAGATCTGAATAAGCCCTTCAATCTGGTGAAATGTAGAAACCCAACCTTTTAGAGAATGATAATCTCGAAGAAGAAAAATTAGATCTTCTCATGGTGGTGCTTGATGTCACTGAACTATCAAGTCAAAGAAAAGAAGAGACAAAGTAGGTTTTTAGTCTCTCCACTGAACAGAGCATGTGGTGGATACAGAGTTAAATTTATCAGAGTTAACACAGCAAACTCCAAGATGATAAATCATCATTGAGAATTTACTCTTTTGGAACATGATTCTATGAATATATTTAACCTGATTTTCTAAGGAAATGATTATGCTATGTGAGCATTCAGGCCTGTCTCTCCCTCAGCTGTAGTGAGACAATAGGCAATTGCAATGAAATCTGAAAAAGTGATGAGGAAACAAAACGAGTTCCTAAAAACTTTGTAAAACTATATAGTTCATTAAAAAACAGGGACATTCTGCAGTATAACCTGAATTGTTGTGATAGGCCAAAAAATTCACAGGAGTATAAAAGAAAAAGAAATAGAGATGCTTCATGCATGTCTCAACCTTGGCAAAATTCTCATTCGGAGATCGACCTGTTCAGATACCAAGGTAAGTGAATCTCAGGATGCAAATGCACTGGGTACTAGATGTCTTTAATTCCAGGGTTGATAGAATTTAATTTTTCTGAACAATCTATTCCATAAAAACTAATATCAGTCCCCTTTTATACATATAGAGAATGAAAATACGTACTGAACATGAAAAGAATCTATGAAAACAGCTTTACTAATCATAAATGTCCTCTTTTTGTTTAAAAAGTAGGCAAGGTTAGGTGAGCAAAAATATTCTGAGATATGAACTCAGATGTTGAACTCATCATGAATCCAACATCAATCATTAAGTGACCCATTGTCTTTCTTAACTTTTCTTCAGAGTAAGTATTTATATTGCCTGATATTCCAACCTCTATTAAAATCCTTTCTTCAGCATCTGTCTCCAAGCACAGCACTTGTACCAAGGAGTCAATCAATTAAAACTTTCCTCCAGCTTAGGGAAGTTGGTTAGGCTTTGTACCAGAGACTATTTGATTATCTCTTACACTGACCACTGATTTACAAATGCCAATCAATCAGTCTCTTGATAGTGCTGGGTATGGTTTTTCCTAGTCCTTCAGTAATGGAAGACTAACATCACTGCACTAATATGAATCATTTTATGTAGAGTTTCCTTTTTAAAATTTCTTTAATATTCAAGCCAGAGCAAGATAATGTTTTGGAGAATTTTGAAGAATTTTGTCTGAGTGTGCATTTGGGCATTGTAGTTTTTTTATGAATCACAGTTTTAGTCTATACCTGGATCTGTATTTTATGCTGGTGACTTAGCAGAGAATCTCACATATTCTCTGAGGTATCTAAAGGAATTAAAACTGTCTTTTTTTTTTTTTCTTTTTTCACATAAGAGAATTTGTTTGATTTCTCTTAACTCTGTAACTGTTATACAAGTGTGTTTTTATGAGAGCTCTAAATGATTTAACAGTGAGCTCAGAGATTGGTGAAGGTACCTGATAAGTGGCTGGCACACCTGAAGAGTAAAAGGATAAGAGCATCCACTAAAGAGAGGGCTGACAGGGGTGCACTTACAACTTCTTTAACTCCTGGAACAGCACTGATCACAGATTTAAGGTGGATATGCCTCAAATTAATCATCTATGTCAGTTCTCACTGAAGCCTTTTAATCTCAAATCCCCAAGTATTTTTTAACTGCAAACTAGGGCACAACATTTTAAATAGAAACAACTGAACAACATTATTGCAAAGAGAAAAAAAAAAAAAAAAAGCTTTCTTCACAAGCCCCCTGTAACCTTGCAGTCAAATTCTTGGTACACCAGCATGGTCTTGGGCAGCTCAGGGATGCTCAGCAAGCCCTGCACTATCCTTCCCATCAGACCATTAGCAGGGTTTACACTTGGCATTTTTGGGACTCTGCTGATCTGCTCCCCAGCTCCACACTGGACACTTTCTGCCAAGATGCACACAGTAGTCTTATTTTTACCCCAAGAGATGGAGACATCTCTTCACCCTGGGGCAAGGTTCGTACCAAAGCCAGTAACTCTCTTTAGGAATAGGTCCCACAAATCCACGTCACCTATGGATGAAGGTGATCTCCTAATAATTAAATTAATGGTGTCTACAGAGACTGGGAAGTGCTATGAAGTAATCAATCCCATACCACCTTCTCTTTCATTCTATTATTAAAAAAAAAAAAAACCAGGTAAGAGCGCAAAAGCCCTAATATACCCTCAACCATTTTTTTTTACATTGTAAAATCCTTGAAATTATACTGGCCATTTCAAAATGTGTAAAAATTTCAAGAAAAAAATCTTTGATGGTTTTGGGGATGCAGAATTCTGTGACTTGAATAACTGGACTAAAATGTAAAGTTTATTACTAGCTGTTTGATATGAGCAAGCTACATTTTTCTCTCTCAACAGTAGCAACTTTAATGTATTTTGCAGCTTTGCCATTAAATACAGAGAGATGATTTCCCTCTAATTTCTAAAAGCAGTTTTGTGGAAGAAAATGGATAATCAACACGGAGAATGTCTTTTTTCCTGAAAACGCTTTTAGTCTGACATGAATGACAGCTATTTAAAGGCAATAACTTGTGTTTTATATCTCACACAAAAACCAGCAGACACAGCACCCAGCCTTTGAGACAAAACACTGATACATGTGACAGAACATATCAAGCAGTAGTAGTCAGAAGCCACAGATCCAGCAGCATGAGGAAAACAACTGAAACATTGTCCATTAAGATCTGTATCTCCTCTTGCTATTGTTCAGCCTTTAACTGCTATTACGCTGCACTATGAATAACCAATTATCCGCATCTGACAGGTACAGGAGATGCAAATCACATTCGTTCTGCAGTATGTACGCTGATAACTTACACGCCTGTTAAAAATAAAGTGCTTTTCAAAATATCACCCAGGAGGCATGTGTTCTGTTTTCTGTTCAGTGACCTTTGGAAACTCTAGTCCAATGAATAACTAGTGACGCACAAGTAAGTTGAGAGACAGTAGATAAAAAGCGCCTATAACCTCATATGTTATCTGTTATAAAGATGGCTATGATAAAAAGACATATTGCTCTTTCATAATTTGCCTGAGAGAGCAAATCAACAAGAACATAAACTTGTATCCCTCTAAGTTGAATGGTTGTGGAATTCATTATCCTGGACAATTAAAAATATAACATCCAGAAAAAGTGCTGTGAATTATATAATTTAAGTATCTAATTTAATGGTAATTTGCTACCTTACAGGAATTTGTTCATATGGCATCAGCCACATCTTGATCAATCTGGTCTTCCATTCAATCATTTTTATTTAGAAAGAAGCTGAACTGTGCTTCAAGATGGAAAAACTTCATATTCCCAAGATGGTGGTAAAACAGTGAAGGAATTCAGCAGTGACATTCTTGTATCCATTAGAAATCTTTGTAAGCATTATGACACATTACAAAGCTTAGACTTTCTTTCTCATACCATTTATGGCTCATTTGGCCTTGATCTGTGTCAAAGTCAGCACTGTAAGGACAACAGCTATGTAACCAAAAGGCAAGGAAAAAACACCAAATCCAGGGAGACGTGGTGCAGCACAGATCTCTTTTGTTTTGGTGCTACTTTCAAACCCCATCACCAACAAAGCCTTCACTGCAAGCCCTGATTGCAGCTCAGGTAATGCAGCCTTTGAGTAAACATATCTTTTACACATAGATATGGTCTATAGCTTTTATGTAGCCACTTGAACATTAAAAAGCCTTTTGAAATTTTTCTTTTGTAGTATAACACTACACATCCTCTATCATGCACATATTCAAGGAAAACAAAGATTTTAAAAGAGAAAACATTCCACAGTTCCAGGTGACAAGCTAAAAAGGGAGTTACCAAGTCACAGAGGCTCTTCACAATAACCAAACACCCAACTGAACATTGACAGAGTTATGGGGAAGAAAAGCATTTTGAATGCAAGTAGCTAAACCTGAAACTTAATAGCATGAAAGACTTATTTGTTGTATCACTCACATTTTTATAGTTTAGAATTAACAGTGGACACCTTTATTCAAATTATAAACAATTTTATTCTTAACCAATTTCATAATTAATTCATAATTATTTTTATTACACATATTTTTTTTCTGTAAGAGAGAATAAATCACACTTACCCTCTCCAAAGTAATTTCTTCAAATTCATATTCAATTTCTGTTCCATTGACCTAAAGAAAATAAAATCAGAAAATTCCTTAAATCCACATGGACGGTAACTTCATCGGCATACTGTGATAGAGTGTGTTTGTGGACTTTGTGAAAATGTTTAAATAGTTCCCAAGGTAATAGTTTCAAGTCAAAATAGAAGACCTGCTTCTAATAGCCTCACAATGGAAGAAAAATTATTTATGCATTGTCTTACAAGCTCCAATTTACACTGCAATACATAAACAGTCAGGAAATTCACAGTACTTATGTAAAAATCACTCACTGATAGATACACTGAAATACATCTTGTTTACTATATTAACCTAGGGCAAGAACATGACAGAGGACCTTTGCAAGAGACAGCTGAATGGCAAAAAGGCACAGAATGTTAATGTAATTCTTAGGCTAAGTCTCAGTGTCAAAATAAATTAAGCTACAAAATGTAGAGCACCAAAATGGATTGTGCTGGACAAGAAATCTATCAGCTGAAGACATGACACTGATTTAAGCAGTATTCTGAAACCTTGTTCCAGTCTCACACGGATTTTTTTTTTCGCTCCTCCAGGCAACTCACTTAACATACCTCTTCCCATTTCTTAAATGGGTAGAGCAGAGCATCTGAGAAAGCTACAAAGGCTCACTATATGGCAAGTAAATGGCAGAGCAATGGAAATACTTCTATCATTAAAATCTCAGGAGAATTTCAAAGCATCACTTCAATACAACTAGTCAGCAATTTTTTGACTTGGCCAGAAAGTACTGATTAATTAAAAAAAAATATATATGTCAATTATGCTATTTTAGTTTTTGTAATGATAGGATATAGAAAACAGCTTTGCTTTAGTGTTTTACTTAATTTATACTTAATGAAAAAAAAATATTTTTCAAGACCTAAACTGAAGGAAAGCATTGGAATTGACTTCATCTTGGAGGAACAAATTTGTTATTTCTCAGAACAAGAACATTTATCACTCCTCCCCACTCCCAACTGCTAATTTTCTGTATTAGATTCCTAACTGCAATCATAAAACACTGTACATAAATCATTCTTTATCTAGTCAAGCACCTTTCAAATGTAATTAGGTACTTCTCTTGTGAATATTATAACAAGGTACATGTATCTGCCAAACAAAAGCTTCCTAATAAATCCACCAACTATTTAATTTGTTTACAATTCAAGATCTGATAAACCATGAAATCAGTAATAGAAATACAGTCCCCAGAATCTGTGTTGAAAAGGAAAGAGAGAGAAAAAGTCCAAACAAACAACTCATGCTTAACAATTGCATGAAAACACAGCATCAGTGAATAAAATATTTAATATGTGGGTTTTTTTAGTTTATTACGATTGGTTAATCACATCACACTACACTAAAACCAGAAATGAACAAAAAAATTTTACTACAGGATTTTCTCCTGTCCTATGTTATCACTTTAATGCTTTCTGCATAGGGTCTTTTATTAATATAGGCAACTTACTAGGTATGAACATCTTTACAGCTATTCCATTTTTTGTCCTTTCTTGTCTAATGATAATGAAGTCAAAGCTATCTATAAGTCTCTGTTTTCATGAACTTCTCTTTCATCTTAGGTTGGTGGATAGCTCTGATCTATGTCTTCAATTCCTCAGTCTTGCTCTATAAAGCTGTCTTTGCTTCACTGCTCATAATCACTTTGCCTTTGCATTAAAAACTCGTTAGTGCAGCAAAATGGGAAAAAGAGGGATATGAGAAGTGAGCAACCTCTGTGGAAAGATGAAAGGAGAAAACACAAGCTGAATACTCAGTTTGTATTTGCACACAAACGATATCTTGCTTATGACCATCTGAGGGGTTTCCATTATCATCCACAGTGGTGATTCTGAAAATGCCTTCAATTCAAATTGAAATTAATTGCAGCAGAGATCCATTATCAGGCTCCATAGCAGCAGGGGTGATATGAATTAAAAAGCTGATCTTGATCCAGCTCCTTTTGTTATTTTCACACACGTCTGCATACGCCGTTCACTGCCTTTTTTGCTTTGCTAGTTGCTCAGCAAACCAATGCAGTTATTTCGTAAAGGATCTAATAAGATTCTGTACCCACCTGAGGCAGGTGGAATGATGTTGCATACAGTACTATTCATTGCTAGCACCATTTTACTTCATATTTAGACTCTCTGGCTGCACCTACACTGCTAAATTATAGTCAGTTTTCAGCCAAGTCTCAGTGCTTAGGGCTGTTTCTGTCTGGAGCCTGCTGGAAGCAAATAGCCAAGGAGTGAGCCAACAGTTAAGCAGGAAGAGAATCATGGCTCCAGCACTGGAACTGGCTTGTTGGTGCTCTCATTTAGCAGCATATGGACCTACCCTCTGTTTTTGTACATTTTAACTTGACAGTGTCTGGCCTGTCAAAGCACCGAAACAAGCTGTCGGAACCTACAGCTTCCATTTCTTGCAAGCAGTGGCAACCTATTCTTGTGTTTCTCTTTACATGAGTTTTCTAATCCTGCTTTTGTATCAGATTGCAGCAAGAACACATAGCAAAATTTACTACAGCCTGAATTATTTTAAAATAACTACAGACATTTTCATACTGTTTTTTCTTCTCCACAATTAAAGAAATCATCAGCATTCTCCAGTTGTTTGGGAAAAAAATCTTTCTAAGCTTCCAGTAGTGCAAACTTGTCATGACAGGTATCTTTAATCTCAAGCAAAATTTACATTTGTAATGCTGAAATGTGAGGTAGTCATCTAACTCTATACTCAAGTGAGAAAAAACAGGCACGTGAAGGTCTTAATTCATTTCATCCTCCGCTAGAAATCTCAGGTAGGTGAGACAAATTGTGCCCTGAGGCTTCCTTTCACTATGTACAAACGGAATCGAAAAACGATGTGTGAAGTTCGGTGAGCACTTGCCTTAAATCTGTTTTCTCTGCATTTCTCCTGGCTATAGACTGGTAACAAATTTCTGCTTAAGGGATGCCGTATGTCTTTCATAATTATGCATCACTGAAAGGCAGGCTCTCCAGTTTAGCAGCTTTTCCGATTGCTTTTTCGGGCTTGTCTGCACCTGTAACTGGCAGCACATGGCCAGCATGATATCCAGCACCTGCTCCCACAAGCCCAACCAGTCAGGATATCCACAAGGAACAATTCAATCTCTCCCTTTCTCCAAAAGCCAAGAAACGCTGCTGTTGACTTCCATCTCCGATTTGGGACACTGATGTGCACTCATCTGAGAAAGATGCTCAACAGCACCTGTGACAGTAAGGGGCCACAGGACTGCAGCAGGAGTGGTAAGGGGTGCACAAGATGAGCTCCTTCCATGGGAGGACACAACCAGCTGCATCCCTTCTTCAAGGGCACAGGGGCTGGAATCAACATGTGTCTCACCCGGGAACTTGTTTTACTGGCAGAAGAAAAAAGATACTACTGACCAGGACAAAATGTAAAAGTGCTACATGGCAGCAGATCCGCATTAAATCTTTGGATAATTTTGAGGGCCTCTGTTGCATGGCCAACATGCACTTGCAATGCAACAAGGTTCTCAGCCTCCTGCCCTTACATACGTTCATGATCCAGAGCATGATGAATGCAAGGCCCTTCTAGAATAAGTTACCATAACTTGATTAAGCGCCAATGTTTAAAAGAACCCCTTGCAAAGGCAATGTAACAGTTGCCTTTCATTCACGGCCGCACCTGTTATTCTAGACGTCTCTCCAAAACATTTGACAAGAAAATGTCTTTAAGAAAGAGAGAGATGTAATGTATGGTAAGTATCTAGACTCCACCACTCGAGAGATTTCCTCTCATCACTATTAGAGTTCACTTATCTTTCTAAGAAGAAAGCACTAGTCACCTTCAAATGACTCTTACTTTCAGGAGAATGAGAAATAAGAGACACAGGTAAAGAGAGGTTTTTATACAAAATTTTGTGAAAAATCTGAAATAAAGCCCAGCACACAGAATGCCAAAGTAAGGCCCTGACAAACTCAGATTTGTTTGTTCCTTTATGTGAAAACTCTTACTTTCCAGGAAGTTTCTCTCCTTTACTGCAGTTTAAGGGTGACAGCAGCAGCTGAAGTAGTCCCTTACTGAAAATCAGCTCTACAGATTATGCTAGATTCCTAAAATCCTCAAGAGAAACATTCTGTTGGGTTTTCCATTTTCTGCCACATACTCTGCCACTTTATTAACACTTTTTAAGATATTTTTTTCTCATAATAATAATAGTAATTTGATACTCTTTTATTTTACTACTGCAATTATTTGACTGACTTGTTTACACTTGAAAAGTAAACATTGCATAATTCTTTCTTGCTATACTTCTACCCTACTATAACTGCATCCACCTACTCAATAAGATATATATTTCATCATATGAATTTTAATGATAAGAACTCTATTATGATAGCAGCAACAACATAACCAAAACATGTACAATTTATACAACTGCAATATTTCAAAACCCCTGCACCTATCCTTTCTAATAAAAATTGTCATTAGAGCTGTTTGTTATGCTAAGTCTTATTTTCAAGAAGAGATTCTTTTGCTGAAAAATTACATCTGTAGACTTTTATTACAAGCAAAACTAATTTTAATCATATTTAATTGGATATTGTTTTTCAGACAACTGTAAGAAAGAAGACTGCTGCTTCTACTTCTGTTATCATATGCATAGGAAGATAACTATCCTAACACTGATTTTCATTCAACATGCAGCTTTTTTTTCCTTTGGCTGTATGGTTTCACCAGTTGTCTCATCACTCAAACCTCAGCAGAATACAAGATTGACAAATTCTCATTGTACAAGTAATCTCAAGATATATTTGTCCTTTAAAAATTTCCAGTTGGCTATGTAATTAAGATGGTCATAGAATCAGAGAATCATAGAATGGTTTGGGTTGGAAGGGACCTTAAAGATATCTATTTTCAAACTCCCTGCCAGGGGAAGGGACAACTTCCACCAGATCGTATTATTTTACATTTCAGAAACAGCAAGCCCATTTGGGTGTCTAACAGTATTAGATTTGAATAGCCTTTCACAATTTCTGTTTTGTCAGCAAAACTAAGGAGTGATCCTTACTTAGCCCTTTGACAACTCCAGATTTGGGTTATTTCTTTATTAATTGTCAAAGGAAAGCTGCTGGTGTTCTTTTGATACTGCTTTTCAAAATCATTACAGTTTTCCTCTCTTATAGTGTATAAATAAAAATACAGAGAACACTCTCCTGATTTCTCTGATTTCAAATGTGATGACTTTGTGTTTTCAAGCTGCCCTGAAAAGGCTGCCAGAAAGTTTTTCATGCTAGTCTTTATCTAAGTGAGTGAGTGCATTTTATGGCCTATTTATGCAAGATATCCTGCATCTGTTTTTAATTATGGTGCATAACTAAGCCCATTTCCTTCTCTTTACCCATTCTTCCTTTAGGAAGCAAGGACAGTATGTTAAGTTTTTTGAACAAAAATTTACCATAATCTAAAACTTTCATGTCATAATACAACTATTGTGGTGTGAAGAATGGAGTAAAAGCCCAAATGGTTTTCAAAGAAATTTATACTTTATCAGGAATAGATATTTCTGGATCCTTCCACAGATGCCCAGGGAGCACTCGATCACCAGTCACCACATCCTTTAGGGAAGGTGTTACCCTCAACACACAATTAGCAGAGCTCCAAGAAGCAAAATACAGCTCTTGGTCAACATCTGCAAAGATCTGCAGTCATGATCAACTTTACCCTGCTCAAAGGGTGCTATATTCACTCATTCTTTCCTTCTTACATGTCTCTTACATCCTTCAGGACTTAACTTTCAGTCAGCCTCTTCTTCAGTGATTGTCACGATACTCACCCTTTCCTCTTTCTGCCTCCCTCAATGTTATCCTGGCTTTTTCTTGTTTTCACTTCCTTGGAGAAAATAGCCATCTAGCAAGAAACCATTATCACTCTTCTCTGGTTGATTCCCAAATTGCAATTTTATTTTACTCTATCCCATTTCCCAAATCTTGTTCAGAACAGTCATGCTTTCTTACCTATTGTGAATCACCATCCCCCAGCTGTAATCACAACTTCTCATGTCTTCAACTCAGCCTCCACTGCTTTCTGATTTTCATTCCTTTCAGGCTTTTTTTTTTTCATCCTTCTTATTACCTCCCATATTTGTTCTGTTTTTCTCTCACACACAGACGCACACACACATATGTATCAATTTACACTTACTTTATCTAATCCCACTTCATCTAAAACATTATTCATGATTAGTTTTCTACCTTCTCATCGTTTCCAACTAAACTTTAAACATAATCTTCTCCCATGACTCCCATTAAGCCACTCATACACTCCACGTTCCTTGATTCTTTTCACTAATGCTTCACCTGCTTGACCATAGCTTCAAGACCTTGTCAAAATAAGGGATTCTTTTCTGGTTTCCCCTAAGTGCTGCTCTCCCTCCTCATAATCCTTTTTGCTATTCAGCAACAATTTAGATTTACTTTTTTTGGCTGTTTTTTCACCATAGGGATGACAATTTCTACAGTATGAAAAACAAATGTGTTGATGCCCTTCTCCAAGGTATTCTTATTATTTTATGAGGTTTACAATGAGCCATCAATTTTTCTTCCACCTTCTCTTTATTTTGTCCATATTCTGATGGAAGCATTACTGTAAGTGTAAGCACTTGATATAGCTAATGCAGACTCAACACAAACTTCCCAGTTTTATAAGCCTAATGCAGGAGCAGATAAAAGCAGAAATCATGCTTTCAAGTGGGGGTCACAGTAAATGGAAACGAAATTACATCTGTGTGTGAATTCTGTTAAGGCTAGCACTTCCAGCTTGAACAGAATTAGTACCAACAAAAGAAGAGTGCACAGTTCAGCTTTGGTGCTTAGAACCTTCTCTCTTATGCTAAGAGAAATTCATATGCCATCATATTACCTATCTAAAGGCTAGATATCTAAGTTAAGAAGTGATCTAGGTTTTTGGGTTTTTTTACAGGTACTGGAGAGAGGAATCAAGGTGGGGGGGGCGTGATTTATGCCATGTGTCTTAGCCTTTGGATGGAATTGCTGTTTAAAGAACCTGCTTGCCCACTGACTATATGGACAAAGTTTAGACTTCTACGATTTGCATGCTAAAAACATTACTTCTTAAAAATATGGCAGGGAGCTTGGAACTAGGTGATCTTTAAGGTCCCTTCCAAACAGTTCTGATTCTAGGAAAATTCCTTATTTTTTGTATCTTACACTTAGAATGTATAGCAGTGTGCAAATTTGAAAGAGTACATTCCAGAGAACTGGATGCACCAATTTGTTTCTATAAAATCATGTTCTTCCTTGTACAATTCAGGCCATTTACTATACAGCTTCAGAAGTTCACAATCACTTTGCCTCTTATTTTCTTCTGTGCTTCTGCCATTGCTGACATGGTAATACATGAGTTATCATAAATGCTCAGTTTGTTAGGTTCCTGTGTCTCCGCTCTATTTCAGATTTAGAAGAAAATCCATCAAACCTTTCAAAAAATTTGAACATCATACATTTCATACATGTACGAAGACATGTATGAACATACAGTTCATACATTTCTATACATTATTTTTCTGGTGTAATCTATCATTCCATGCACAAGATACATAAAAATGGAAAAGTGCTGTTGCTTGATTGACCTTATTTCATCAACAAAGACCATAAAGTACTTGTAAATTGGGACTTAAAAAGTAATTTTAATAATGTTTAACATTTTAATTTGCATAATTTGATTTTAAAAGTTGGTGACTGTAAGAGTGTTTTAAAGGCAGAAATTATTACATGTGGGTTAAGTTTGATTCATTTAAACATGAGATAAAATTGTCTCTCAGTTTTCGGGAGAAATCAGTAGCATGCTAACTGGTAAAGTTTTAGGCAAGGAAAGAATAGCACAAATTAACTTAATTCTTTGGTATCCATGATGTGTTTATACAGCAATCATATAATGAAATATATGTAATAGACAAAACAGGTGTACCACATTTCCTCAATAAATAAATAAACAACTGACATAATCTAATCTCTTACCATTTACTAAATGGGAACATACTCTGACTCATCTTTTTGTGCCTAAATTGTCTCCTAGTACCTTTGTTTAGCTTTGAGAGTTAATACTCCTTTCACTGCTCTCTCACCCCATTGCCTATGAAAAAAATCACAATCCATGAATTCTCTCGGTTTCTTTTGTTATGTGTTAACTCTAGCAAAAGCACTGAAGGCTAAACTCTACTGTCAGTAGCACTGGTGCAATCCCACTGGTGTCACTGGGCTTGTACTTGTGTAACTGAAGTCACATTTATTCATCTGTGGATGTGCTTACACCTGCAGGAGGGAACAGCCCTGAAAAAGTGAAGAAAATTCCCGCACTAATAGTAAAAATGAGTAATAGCGAATATTCACACAAAGTACATGTACATTTATAAACAAATACGGGTTCCACAGGACAAGCTTTTTATGCGTGACTTAGTTGCTTTACAAGTATCTTTATAGTAGCAGAAAGATTTGCTATTTCTCTTAAAATCTTGGAAGGCTCTTTGGTGTACGTACGGGAAGGGAGACACAATCCTCTGCACTCTACAACTAAAAGCACAGCAGAACAGCTCCCTCATATCCAATTAATTTTGCTGCAGAAAAAAAAAAAGACGACATTTTGAATGGCTGAGACAAAATCAGTGGTTTTCTGCTCCTCCTCCTAAGCCCAGGAAAAGAAAATTGATGTAACAGTTGTTCACAGGAATTAACAGTGTGCACACTGAGAAGCAACTAATGCAGCCTGACTGATCATCACCAGTCCCAATCTAAGCCAAGCCAATATCCAGCAAACTGTTCCACATGCTTCTAAAGCTTTCCTGGTAGAAAAAAGTGGTTTGCATCAGTTCGAGAGAATTTGAGTTTTCCACAAAAATTTTTTCAACTTAAATCGAAGGAGAGAGGAAAAATATCACTTTCATTCACCTTCAATCAATCTAATTTCTGACACGATAATGAAATCTTGAACTTGAAAGTTACTCTGAAAATAATTTTTATGCATTTCCTTGGTATTCTAAAAAAAAATTATTATTTTTAAGATTACCTATTAACATACAACAGCAGAGATGAAAGAAGCTTTACTAAAAAACGGAGGAAAAAGCCAAGAGAAAGCTTGAGAAAAATGCTGACACATAATCCTCTTTAAAACAAGCACAAAAGTGTTGCAGTGCTCTCTTGCTTTAAGTAAGCCGATGAAAAAACCTATGGTAAAGAAATACTCTAAGAATATTTTTACTGCACTAAAATGCACAACTGAAACACAGAAGTACTCTGAAAATGTTTAATGTCACACAATACTACATTAAAATGTCAAGTATTTCATCATCTCCTTCCAGAGTAGAGCATATTTTACCAGTTATATGAAGTACCTTCATTACATTCTCCCTAGGTTTCCTGACATAAAGAAACCTGTAATTTCCACATCAAGGAGAAACTATTTGGCAGCAGAGACGTGCAAAGTATTCTGGTTCTTATCTCAACAACATCTCATGAAGTTTGTGACTGGTGACCATCATAGCTAGATTTGTGTACAAATCTTCTCCTGGACATCAAATTCTGCAATATGGCCACGGCCAACAAGGCCACTAACCAGACATTTTACTTGCCATTACTACGCTGTACATGCTCCAGCATGTCTGCTCCACAGACAAGTTATTTTTCAGGATTAAATTTATTTCTGCTTCATCCTGAGTTCATCACAGGAGCCATCAGCCCATCAAAGGCGTGCACGCACGCACACACGAGCAGAGAGGCACAAGGACAGGTGGAAGAACCCAGGGAAGCCGCAGCCCCTGGCTCAGGGTGACACCAGCGCTGTGGGTCAGCGGGGGAGCAACTTGTGGCCTGGGGAGGGCATCACTGCCTGTGGGGCTGGGACACCTGCAGGATGCAGGGAACGAGCATCCCGGCATTGCAACAAGACTTAGGAGATTTTTAGGCGAGGAATAAAAGGTGTGGAAAAGGGAAGGATAGAAGTGGTTTAAAAGAGGAGAGGAAGAAGTACAGGAAAACAGAGGGGTAAGTAGATAAAGGGGGCCAGTCACATGTAGGCAAGGCTGGTTAGTTCATTCCCCTGTCTGGGCCCAGTGCCTGCTGAACATCTTCTGTCATGTCTTCTATTAAACTCCATTTCTACCTGTTTTCTTGGGTAAGGGGTTCTGTGTTCCGTGTGGGTGCGTCCGTGTGTAGGGGTCCATGGTACCAGCAGCTGGAGTGCATGAGGGTGCCTGTAGCAGTGGGTGATTGCCAGCAAACATCAAGCTGGGCTAGCTGGGGAGTAGGTGAAGCAGTCAGAAATCTGGGGTGTGTAGGTGTAACTGGAAGTAAGACAAGGGAAGAAGTTGTCTACTGAAGGGGCAAGAGATCCAAGGCAACTGCCCAGCAGACTTTAGGATCCAGAGGCTGACTGAGACCCATTTCTGTGTGTGTGTGTTTTACTGTGCAGGAGTAAGGGCAAGGATCCAGGGCCAGCTACTGGATGGACTGTGTGTCTCAGCTCAGGAAGGATCACAGTCCCACAGGGGGTGTGTATGCTGGTTTGTGCAAAGGAGTCTGTGCCAGCAGCTGGACAGGGGATGCAGTGTCACGTGCCGGTATCTGGAACCGCAAGGATCTGCGGCCAGCTCTCCTGAGCTGACCAAGCGCCTAAACCCAGCTCCTGGCAGTTTCCACACCACACACAGGAATATATGCACACACACTTTGGTTTGTGTGGACACTGACTGCTGTGCTGTTCTGCTCAGATGCGTGTCTACCCGAATGTCTTCTGTTTGTCCGTGGCCTTACTGGGAATACAGGGCCGGCCTTGCTACAGGTTGAGCACGCTGGCATGGAGTCCCAACAGCCTTGCTTCCATCAGGCTACCAAATTTAGCAACCCCCTAACATCTTGCAATAATTCACGCACATGTACTGCAAACACAGCATTTTTTTGTTATCACAGACTACAACCCGATGCAATGCTAAACCAAGAAAAAAGCTCTTTGCAGACTCGTGTTTGTTGCTATATCTCCTATTTTCACCCAAGCAGAAAGATGAAAAGTGTGTCAGGAAAAGCTATTCTTACAATCTTTTTGAATCATTCTTCACCAAGAAACAGCAGGAAAAGAACAATGACTAGAAAAATTATCTGGAAATAAGAAACTGTGCTCAAAGTGTAAATGACGGTGGACTTTACACAATATTAAAGCTTTAACTTTAGTAAAGCAGGGAAATGTCTACAAAATATAAACTAACTTGATTTTAGCTGCAGCCAAAAATCAAAAAGATGTGGAATTCAAGAACTGGGGATAAAGTCAAGTATAATTTATTTTCCTTCAATAGATCTGCATATAGAGACAAAGTTCATTGAGACATGATTGAAACAGGGATGCCCAGTTCTGACCAACCTGCCTTATTGAAGAGATCAGTCACTCTAAGACATGAGGATGGCTCCTGGAGATTGGTCCTTATTTTAAAAGAAAGATGAACATTTTTCAACAACTTACGGACAAAAGTTTCACAAACTAGAATATATTTGTGTCCTTCTGCATGAAATTCAAATTCTTGGAGAACGAAAGAAGAGCACTTCTCTGACCTACTTTACAAACCAGCTTCAAAGTAATCCACAATGCTTCTAAAAAGAAAATTAAACAGTATTGAAAGCACCAGCTGCAATATACACTTCTCCTCTAGGGAAAGACAAAGAGGTCATATGGACAGTTGAATATTTTTACTATTTTTTGAATAAGAAGGAACACTACTAAGATATCAGATACCTCCTTCTACTAAAGAGAAAGACTATGGTGAAATCAGAGCAATTAATCAACCTTGCACTGTGCACATTATTTGAAAAATGAGTATAGCTCGATAGTTTCAAGATAAACTCACAGCGTGCTATGCTTACCTTTCCATCACCTTTGCAAAGTCTAAGTCCTGAATTTGGACAACAGACAAGATTAATTTTGTTATGACCACACTAATTCTCACTTAAGCTCTGCAAAGAATTAAACAATCACACTTGCCAACATTCAGTAAAGTGTTTCTGCCTAGCAAACATAAAACATAATGTGCTCAGCACAAATAATTTATGACTAAAAAGAATCCAGAATTTTAAACTGTTGTCATCTTTACGCAGAACAATTTACAGACACAAGTTACTCAACAGCTGATTGAACATGTTAATGTAAGATACAAAAGAAACGCACTTCAGTTATCATTTCTCTTTTCTAATAATCTCAACAAAGTGGAAATTTATCTCCTATAAGAATCTTTATTTTCTATTACTTTCAAACTAAGTCAATCTTCCATAGAAAATGATGAGGGCTGCAATTTCTAAGATCAGGAAAACAAATATTATCCATGACATATT
The DNA here is from genome assembly GCA_014706295.1 of Lycocorax pyrrhopterus obiensis. NCBI lineage: Eukaryota > Metazoa > Chordata > Aves > Passeriformes > Paradisaeidae > Lycocorax > Lycocorax pyrrhopterus. The sequence continues at coordinate 84,431,437 of JACSVZ010000001.1, forward strand.
TGGGTTTTCGACTCTATGGTAGGTCATCTAAACACTGATTAAAAATGTAATTTACTATTAAGTCTGCATTGAAAGTAGTACAGCATTTTATTCTGTAACGCGTGGATGAGAATGAGTCACATTCCCAAACAGTCTACACTCACAACTTGCAACAGTAGGGACTTTGGAATATTTGCTGAAACTGTGCTGAAGTTCTGTTAGTTTTACAGCAGGGATCAGCTAATCCCTGGCTAACAATGGGGAGAAATAAGAGCATGGAAATGGCTAATTATGCAATTTTGTTAAAAGAGAACGGTGTTCCATTGAGATCTTTTTATATTGCTGTAGGGAATGTGTAAGAACACACTCACTTATTCTAAATTTTTTAAAAAGTTACCATAAATAATATGAAAAAATGCTCCTACGAGAAACACAGTGGATAATGTTAAGACCAATACATAAAAGATCACAAGAGAAGGGTATATTTTCTATCAATTTTTATTACTGATGCTGCATTATGTGCTACCAGGATAAAAACCTCACCTTGGCTGAACTTTAACAGGTAGTTTGCAAAGTAAAATATCAAACAATTCTAGGCATAAAATAGTAAATAAATATTTTTTAAATTATGAAGAAGAGTTTTTGTAAAATAAATTTCAGACATACTTCATCTTAAATTAGTGAAAAACCATTGTAATCAAGCCATCATATGTCCAATAAGACATGAAAGCAATATTTTTCTTTTCCACTTTTCATCAAAATAAGCTTTCTCTTCAATTCAGAACAGTTATTTTCTCTTTACTTCTTAGATTATCCAAGGTCAAAGGAACACATCTGTCTCTGACAGCAATTAATCTGCAATCCTCCAAAATGAAATCTTCAGAAAAAGGAAAGCTTTCTTCCTTTTGTATAATTAAAACTATTAAGATGATGACACCTGTGCTAGCTCTTCTTTCATTTTTTTGCAACAGCTTTCTGTTAAGTTCTACACCTTTCTAATACAGTGAATACTGACCAATACAAGCCCCATTGTCTTGAATCACAAAAAACCTAAGTCTATAGGTAAGCAGTTACTCACCTGTACTCTTTATGCTATTTCCCAATTCACTTCAGAACTGTAACCTCATGACAAAGTAATTCAAAATAAAGCTATTGCTATGGAAAAATAGCCTTGTGTATTTGAAGAGCTTTATCAACTTCTTAGAATCACAGAATGGTTTGGGTTGGAAGCAACTTCAAAGATCATCTAGTTCCAATCTCCCTGCACATACATACATATATATATATATATATATATTCTGACCAAGTGTTTTATGCAAAAGACAATGGGTTTGGTGGTTTAAGACCATGAATTGTACTACAAAAACATATTTTTAAGAGGTCATGTTAGCCACTGGACCCTTGCAAACCTACCAACTGAACTGACTTTACTGCTACAATATCCAGTAAGGTTAGCTGTGGTAGTTTAATATATAAAGAATTATACAAAAGCAAAAGCTAATTCAAGGCTAGGGAGAGAATGACAAAACCAAATTCAAATGACATTTAATTTAGGTCAGGTCAGGCTATGTAATTTTAGGCTGCCTCAGATCTCCAAGTGCTTCAAACAACTTTAAAAGGCATATGCTGCATTCTGCACCATGTGCCAACATCACAGACAAATTAAAAATTAAGTATAGCTGGGTGTGGAGGAGGGGTATGCACACACCCACCCACCCCCAATATCTATATAGTATATACCATTTTTCTCAGAGTGATGAAAACACCTGACAGAGCAATGTCTGGCTGGCTTCCCCCAGCAGAGGCAGTAAGGATAAGAGTGGCCCAACAAGAAGAGACTTTGCAAAAGCAAAGCACTGTACCTCTTTCAAGGGTTTTATAACATTGTCACCCAAAGGACCTGATAGTAGGTATCCAGAAACCTGTTGGCAAGTTTAGTTTTTTGTCAAAAAGTCTGCTTCACAAACTTGAGAGTTTTAGAACTAAGACTGATAAATGTACACCCATTATCTGGACTGAAATGCTAAAGTACTTCAAATCCAAAAAGCATGAAGCATTACACAGTCTATGCTGTGTCCACCTGAAGAAGAGGGACACAAATGAGTGTAGGATGTGATGTCTACAGTTCAATAAGCTCCTCTCTCCCAGTCTGCTAATTGCAACCTTTCAAACATCCATAGAAAGAACTCCTTGATTTAATCTAAAGTCCAGCATTATTCACAGGCAATTGAAAATAGACAGTATTATAATTTTGCAGAATAGAAGTGTGAAGGAATAATTAGATATGTAACCAAGGGATGCATTTACTTGTTGGATTGACAGGGTGTTGATAATTCTACCTACATCCAGACACAATAAAGGCTTTTCGATTTTTTACGAAGTATGATATGTAGCACTCAAATATGCAAAGTAGTGTTCATTGCTAAAGAAAATAAAAGAAACCCCCTAAAATCATGAAATTATTTTACTTGAAAGTAAAGCTTTTTCCCGTAATTAAAAATTATGTCTTTGATAAGCCTTAAATATGAAAAATGCATTCAGAATTTAAAAGCAAAACACATGGAAAACAATAACATTTTTACTTCAGAATCACTTTGACCCTTCCTTAAAAGATGTTTCCTTCTAAAACAGTATATTTTAAAAGAAAAGGTTTGAAATACATTTATTTTCAGGTAGAAAAATGGTGGGTATGAAATAGAGGCAAAATAAATAATAAGATCCATTCTGTATTTTTGCTTTGGGTTTTCAACAGAAGCAGCATGTTTTTTCTGCTGTCACACTAAAATCCATTTAGGTCATCAGACAGCAGAACGAAGACTTTTCTATTTTTGCATGTTTAAGGGGAGCTGTTTTGCATTAGTTCATTAGTTTTGTATTCTGTAGCACCTTTTCTGCTAATGACCACAAAATATTTTATAAACATTATTTAAATCAAGCCTGCCAATATTGCTATTATAAAAGAAAAATGTCTTATCCCACTGCAGAAACAATGACATGCAGAACATAGCAGTGTTTGCCAGGGCAAAAAACATTGCTGTAATACAACTCAAGGGCCAAAACAGAGAAGCCAAGCCAAAGCAGCTTTTAAAGACTAGCACAGAACTCTACCAGCTTTAGCTTTTCCATTGTAATGCACATTAATGACAGGCTGAAAGATGAGTTTAAATAATAAACAACACTTCACGTTAACAATCTGGAAAACCTAAGTCATTAGAGATAATAAGGTGTATAATCTGACTTTCAAGACTATGATCAAACTAATTAAGAAAGAAGCAACAGATTTATTCTGAGAAGTCAATGGAAAAATATATATACACCTACATGATATTTTTATATATTTCAATATAATATTAATAAAAATCCAAACTCCATGAGCTTCTTACTTTCGTAAAAATTCAGATCCTATCCTTTTAGACTAAAATTTCTTTTTAGTCTTCTATTACCACTGTCCTCAAAAATTTGTTCATCAGCCACAGTCATTGTTGTGGTTTAATCCCAGCCAGCAACCAAGCCCCACACAACTGCTCATTCCCCTGCCAGAGAGATCTGGGAGAGAATTGGAATGGTCAACGGTAGGAAACTTGTGGGTTGAGATAAAGACAGTTTGATAGGGAAAGCAAAAGCCACACACACAAGCAATGCAAAACAAGGAGTTAATTCACTGCTTCCCATGGGCAGGCAGGTGTTCAGCCATCTCCAGGACAGCAGGGCCCCATTACGTGTAATGGTGACTTGGGAAGACACATGCCATTACTCTGAATGTCCCTCCCTTCCTCCTTCTTCCCTCCCCTTTATACACTGAGCATGATGTCACACCTTCTGGAATATCCCTTTGGTCAGTTGGGGTCATCTATCCTGGCTGTGTCTCCTCCCAAACTCCCGTGCAACCCCAGCTTCTGCACCAGCATGGCAGTATGAAAAGCAAAAAAGGCCTTGGGTCTGTGTAAGCCCTGCTCAGCAATAACAAAATCACTGCTATATTAGCAACCCTGTGTTCAGCACACATCCAAAATAGCCTCATATCAGCCACTGTGAAGAAAGTTAACTCTACCCCAGCCAAAACCAGTTCAGTCATATATGACATTTAATATTCATTATGTAATTCATTCTGTAAAGACATACTTTACTGTAAAAATATATAAGGCCACCTCCCTCCTCCAATTTACTTATCTAGGTCTATGATGTACCTACATTCATATTATCCAATAAAGCCTTTAGAGCACTGACCGTCTACCAGAAATTTACAAATTTTCCAGTCAGATGTGGCAATGTGCTCCCATCCCCAACCTGCCCTTTATATTCCATAATGGTACCCCTGCTCAAGTAATAACCATAAGTGGTGGTCAGTCATGGATGTGTCTGGTCCTGGCGTCAGAATCCGGCTCCAAGTGGACTGGGGAGGAGACAGATGACAACATGATAGCCAAGAGCAATATTTGGGCAATACACCCAGCTAACCAGAATGCTGGGTAATGTCCAACTCATGGCAAATTTGGAAGAACCTAGCATCTGTAGACAGTACGCATATATGACTATGACACAATCATCTGACTTCATGACGTGTGGACAGCCCAAGGCCTGTTGCGCTCTCCTGCATGGCAGTGGGCTACACACCAGGATCTCCCCTTGAGTAGGAATGCCTCTCAAGGTTACTCCTCAAGGTTGAGAGATTCCTTATCACATCAGATACCTGGTAAGTGAATTGGGAACAAGCACACTGAAACTTGGCAATCTTTCAGAAAGGATGATTAAACATCGGAATGGGCTGCCCAGGGAGGTGGCTGAGTCACTGTCCCTGGAGGTGTTTAGGAAAAGACTGGATGTGGCACTTAGTGCCATGGTCGAGTTGACATTGTGGTTTGATCAAAGGTTGGACTTGATCTCAGAGGCCTTTTCCAACCTAATTCATTCTGTGATTGCAAATATATAAACCTTTAGACATCAACCATTGGCCAAGGCTGAGACTAAGTCTGGATCCAGCCACACCTAAACTTCCCTCTGAAAGGAAGTTTGGAACACAATGGGGTCCTTTCTGAACTGCATGGCTCAATGGGAAGATCCCCCTGAAAATTCTATCTGACTGTTCTCTACGCAGTAAATGCTCAATGCTTAATTCTTGTTAAGCTACTGCAGCATTTACCATTGAACTTCTCTTATATCAATAAACTATAGTTTGTTTTCACTTAAGAGTAAAGTGCATCATTCCATCCACAACATCAGAACAGGAAGAATTTCTTTTTCTTTTCAGCCTTTGTTTAAACTTTTATGTGCCTCCTTCTAATGTTCTAAATCCAGGTGCTCTAGCTGAATGGCAGAGAGGAAAGCTGAAAGTTTTCCTAAACTCCCCATTTTGGCATCATCCTGGCCCCCACACTTCCCTGAGCAGGAGGTGTCACAGGGCACTGCCCTGCTCCAGGAGGGGCTGAGCTCACAGTGTCCCTAAGCTGGGACGCATCAAAACAGCTGCACAGCCCTCTCTGCAGCAAGTGTAAAACAATCCAAAGATTTGATTACAGCTCATGAAAACATAACCTACGTAGTTTGAAAATTACTTCTTCAGGACACAACTCAAATGTATCTTCACAGAACTCAGTATAGATGGTATAGTTAGCAAATCACATCAATAATAAAACAACAATAATTCATAATAAAATAGTAATAATAATAAAATAATAATAATTTGAAAGAACAATGTGAAACTGAAGAAATATGAGGAATTCATTGTGACTGAAAGGAGAATAAAGTACATATTCCTTAGATCTTATTGCTTTGACAAGATAGGGGAGGGAAGGGAACAACCACAGTACTGGAGTGAACTTGAGTTAATTTTTTTGTTAAGGTGAAAAGAAAATAAAATTCCATCAGAACATAAATAGAAAGGCTCCCTTCAATTTCTAAAAGTGATGCAGCAAAGCCAGCCTTATAGCTACTTATAACTGAACTATGTAGCTTTTTGGAAATGAAAAAAAGAAATAAATAAGGCCTATTCTGTGCAACAGAGAAAATGAGATGATTCATATATTATTAAATTAATGCTTCTCATTATACAAAGAGATCTAAAATTTACAGCCAAAGAATAGAGAACAAACAAACTCCCACAAATGTTTAATTGTGCTTAAAATGCCACAGAATAATTCGTTTTTTACCATCTACGCTTCCTATCAAATTTATTCCCACGTCCAAAGCTTGGTGAGCCAAAGTTTTCAAACCACTGAACCTAGGAAAAAACTTAATTAACTGTTTCTTCTGTTATTTGCTGCAGGCCCAAATTATAAGCAATAACACACACTATAATAGAATAAGGCCTTTTCTTTCATCTCATCTAAGAAAAGTGTACTGATGAAAACCAGTCCCACAAAGGATGATTTTTTTTTTCCAAACTATTGAGTTGAAAGGTTTGAAGAATGTCAACAGTAGAAAAATGTTTTATTAAGAGATTTTAAATCATTATAGCGTGAATGAGACAAATCACTCAGTTTACCAGTTGTATACTAACTGGAAAAATGAAATTCTTTTCCGGTGGACCAGTGCAAAGATGACATGTGAACATGCTTTGTGAATGTGAACATTACTGTGAGGTGTCTCTCTCTAAAACACTCAGGAATTTTTGAAGGATGATGGCAGAGAGGATGGGCAGAGCTGTTAATGAATTGGAAAGGCATTGAGGGTACATACCGTAAAACGAAACAATGACACAGGTTGTGCCAACAGCATAATGAAATTATGAGAAGTCTCCATCTGGCATGTAACAACACCAAAAATAGCCTGACCTTATTTAGGGATCTATCAGGCTATCAGTTGTGGCCAGTAATGACAGAAAAAAATATCATTTTGATTCAGCAAAATTTGAAAATCCACGCTTATTCCCGTGTTTAAATTTGGACGTAATTTCTACATGGTACAAAATGGATTAATTAATTTTTTTATGGTAAATACAATGAAAATTACAGTCATTTAAGAAAAAAAAATAAAAGAAAAATTATACGTTGTTTTATTTTTTCAAGCAGCACTTTTTGCAAACACGTGAGTGGACAGCATTAACTAGTTGTCATGAAAAGTATCTTAGAAAAACCCAACAGTCAGATTTGTGGGAGGCAAACTCAATCAAAAGAATTCAAGGACAACCATCTAAGACTAGAGAAAGACAAATGGAAAAAAAAAGAACATGAACGTTGAAAGCATAACCTGATTAGCAGGATCTAAAAAGTTCTTCCGGTTCTCCCCATCCAGTCTTCCTGGACTCCAAGCATACTTTGACAATGGGAGCTGAGTATCAGGGACAAATAGCAGGAATCTAAGATCACTGTAGTTCCAAGGAACAGCACTTCTGGGTGTTTTAAATATTCTACAGTTCTGAGAGAGGATCAGCATCTTGCACCACGGCTGCTTTTAGCTTTGGACAGAAAATATAATCATTTAACATTGATTCTCTGATCCATAAAATAATTTGTTCTCACAGTGTTAGATGTTTATTTTATGGCAACTAAAAAACAACAGTGCCTTTCAGAAGTGCTAATACCTAGCTAGTTAACTCTAAGGGTACTTAAACATTCACCAAAGATGATCCTCGGCACTTACAGTCTTCCCCCAGGCATGTCTGGAAGTCCTAACAGTGCTGAAAATGCAGCTGCTTGACACATGTTCAAGTTTCAAAATCATAATTAAATCTAGCTTTCTGTTATCTCTCTGAACTGACCTTATCCAGAAAGAATATTTTAGGGCATATCTGCTAATCACATTTCTTGTAAAATAAATTATATGATGATGGCTGCAGTATCATACACTTAACTCAGCCAGTTTGGAAGATTTGTCTCTATATTTCCAAATATTTAAAAGAGAGACAAAACTCCCCTAACACCCCATGATGTTATAGGCTGTATTACAGGACCCACACAATACTGTAGGCTATACTGAGTTTTGCTGGGATGGGGTTTATTCTCCATAGTAGCCTATGTGGAACAATTATTCAATGTGTGGCTGAAACAATGTTGATAACATACCAGTGTTTTAGGTATTGCTGAACAAAGCTTGCACAGCATCAAGGCTTTTTCTCCTTCCCATTTTGCCCTTCCTGTTCCAGTAGCAAGTTGGCTGGGCGTGAGTACAGGGTTTGGACGGGACCTAGCCAGGACAGTTGACCCCAAGTGACCAAAGGAATATTTCATATCATATGGTGTTCTGCAACAAAAGCTCAGGTAAAGGAGGAGCAAGGGAGAACATTCACGGTTATGATATTTGTCTTCTCAAATAACTGCTACACATGGTGAAGCCTTGCTTGCCAGGAAAGGCTAAACATCTGCCTGCTGGTGGGAAGTAGTGAATGAATTTCTTATTTTGCTTTACCTGCACATGTAGCATTTGTTTGCCCTATTTAACTCAATTACTTTAATATACAACTCTGCTTTTGTATCTCCTATTTTCTTCCTGACCCACGGCAGACAGGAGTGAGAAGAGTGTTTGGCTATTGGCCAGAGCCAATCCACCACGTGCTGTCACTAAATCTGTATTGGGAGGGATCCCTGGACCAGGAGTGGATGCACACACAAGCAAACATGGATTTGGCCTAGTGACTACAGCAACTCCCTTGCAGAGGAAATATAAAATGAAACCAAACTAAATTGAACTGAATTACTCCTGAGAGCAAGAAAGAAAACCCAGGTCTCCCAGCCCACTCTCTCCAATATTAGGAAGAGGTCATTCGTTTACAGCTTGTTTTTGTGTCTCATTTTTGAGAATGTTCAAGCATACAAATCCTGAGCAGAAGGAAATGCCTATTTGTAAAGCAGAGCCCCCAAGGTCTGTGGGGCAGTATGGTGGCCTGGGCTCAGCAGACAGGTCAAGGTGAAGTGTTTCTTACTGTCTAATGTAAGTAAGGCCCTCTGTGGTGGCGCTGCTGTGTCCCATATCTGAGAGAAATAACTCTTCCCAGGCTGGGAAGAGCAAAGTGACTAATTCAGAGCTGCTCTAAAGTAAGCACCTTCTGTTTATTTATCCAGTTCACATCATGTGTTGGAGACTGAAACAGCCCACAGGCTCTTCTCTGCCTACTGTCAACATTTCTCTTGAATGTGTTTGGTCATTTGTTCTTTATTATTTAAGAGAAAGGAACTCTAGTATAAAATGGCATAAAAGTGTGTAAGTATTGATAGGATGTGTTAGGGGAATAAATCATATTGACTGAGCATCTTGTCACTACAGTAATTGCATCCGTATTTAGGAATTCTAACACCGTAGCTGCAGAGGATCCTGGGCACAGGTCCAGTGCTGAAAATGAGAACTGGGGCTCACAGTGTCCCTTTTGGAAGACTAGAGAACACTAAGTGTAAAATGTCTCATCAAAATACAGGAGAAAAGCCAGACAGACCTATTGAAAGTGAGACCATAGCAGATGGTTCTGATGTTAGGATGGAACACTGAGACAGAAATGTTAGGAAGCCTTTTAAAAAAGCTAAATGCAAATGAACAGAGAAATTCTATTTAACTTTTTCACCCTTCCCAATAGTTCATATTCCCATCAAGAGACTTAATTCTCTTCTGCTTTACAGCACTGTCATTCTTCTAAATTGTTCTTGGCTGTGATCTTTACCTGTGCTCTGCACCAGAATTTCTAACTTTTATGAATTGTCAGTAACAAACTGGCCAGGACAAACCCTATTAAGCTTCCTGATCAACAGTCTTCTGAAAGACAGAACCCAGCAACCTGACTGGTGTAGGAAGATAAATAATTAGGCTTATGCATTGGTATCATAAGAAACAGATGTGGACAAAACACAACAGATGAGAGACATTAATTAGGAGCTTTAAAAAGATAACTAAGATGATGCAAGAGGAAAGATCAGACACTGGCTGGCTAGCTTTGTGCTACTTGCTTTTCTTTCCTCCAATCATTTAAGCCTGTTACTCTCTTTGTGCTGTGTTTGCTTTGTGTTTTTCTGTGTCCTTTATCTTCAACTATAGTTGATTTTACAGTCTAAATGACAATAATATCAAATGCTTGTAGAAAAACCAGATTTTTAAAAATCTAATAAAAACATGCATTTATTTTAGGATAATATGTTTCCTAGAGGTCATGAAAAAGAAGAGACATAAATAAGAAAATATTAAGTCAATTAGTTCGAGCTGTTATTTATTGTGAGAAATTTCCATCTACAAAAGAAGTACAGACAGACAAATGAAGGGATATTGCACCATTTTAATATTACCCTGTGCATCCAGGTATCCTATCAAGCTAGCAGGGTGTACACGACTCTAAAAGGAAATAATCATGTCACTGGTAAGGATGACAGACTTAATAAATACAATTTTATTTTTTTCAAAGAAAGGCTAGTTTCAGTAAGCATAAACTACAAATTATGTGCATATAATATGGTATGATTCAACTGAGTGCAATTATCATTCCTGATTTCTTTTTCTAGAAAAGAATTTACTGTGTAACTGTAAAAGAAATGATTAATTGTAAGATTTGTTTATAAAATAACTACTATGCAGTACCAAACAGAATCCCTGTGCGAAAATAAACCAACTCTACATATTTATAAAGAAACCTCTTAATACTTACATAAGGGATTGTGTCCAAGGTGTCTGTGTTGACAATTATAGGGGCAGGGCTTGCCTGAAAGAGAAGAAAAAAAAAAAAAAGAGAAAGTAGATTTAAAGACCCGAAATTCATTAATAGCGAAATACCCATAATGATACATTAAGAGTCGAAAGCCTGTCTTCCCACTGAATTCAAATTGTACAACAGTACATAACTGCATAACTGTGTGCTCAATCAATTGAGGATGAAGGAAATAGATTCTCAGCCTCCAAACCACAGCTCACTGTCGTCTTTCAAATTCTTCAGGCTTTGGACCACATCCTGAATATGCAATATCTAGTTCATTTTTACATTGTTTTAGTATAACTGTAAGAAACCTGATGTATTCAACTTACAATTAGGGGCTGTTGCAGTTGAGAGTTTCATCTCCCCTACAAGTCCACTTTTTCTGTTTGAATCATAATGATTAACTGATCTTCACAGAGGATAACCCTCAACATTTAATGTTTACACTACTTAGCAGTATTGTATAGGTATGAGTAAATGTATAAGCACATATATTATGATATTTATGTCAAAGGTATAAAACTGGCATGGTTCATATACACTCAGCTGAGGTTCAGATTGAAATATAGACCTAGTTTAAAAGGCTTGTGCATCTGCAAAACTGCCCAACCTGATCTTTAATTTCTTGATGAAGCTCATATCCAGGCTAGTTTCCAGCCACCTGAACCTCTTCCTCTTCCTGTTCTGGGATTCAGTGGTACTGACCCAATGCCAAGCTCTGATGTGACCCAGCTGCATAAACTTGGCTCGGACTCTGGAGAAAACCAGAAAGTTGTGAGAAAGTGTATGCCAGAGGCAAGCATCACCAGTAAAATGTCACACTGAGGCAGGACTGCCGAGACGGGATTGTTAATAACTCAAGGACCCAGGAGAAAGGTCAACATGTAGTCAGTGTAGCACAAAAAGTGATGGAAGGCAGCCTTTCTCAGCCTTACTAATGGCTGCTTGGGCAGCAAAGACTCTTGAGGCACTGTACTGGGCTGATGAAAAAACTAATGCTTAGCACAGCAGCTCACTAGTTCTATTCATCTACACTGTATATTTGTCACTGAATGACTGTCTGTACTTTAAACTCGTGCAGGCTGCAGGGTCTCTTTGTGCACGGTAGGCATGAACACGGCACTGCTGAAAACACTGATCCTATTTCTGTCGTCAAATATTTACTGTGGGATTTCAAAACCTAAGTAACAACCCAAATTAAGAATGTGACACTAGGGCAACAATTCAAATAACGTGGGAATAACACAGGGTTTTTTTTCCAGTTTTTGTGCAGTCATTCAAAGATAATTCTGTGTTCAAAGAAATTTTATGTTACTGGACAAAAGCTACTGCTGATTAATGCCATTATTTCTATGCAACGGTGTAAGTGGTGAATTAAGATTAAATGCATATAATTTGGTGTGTCTGCATTTCATGGCGTGGACCAGTTGTCATGGTAAGGTATAATTTGACACTAAAATGCTTAGTATCTGAAAAGATATTGTACACCCATGCCATCTTATTATCATTGTGTCCCAAAACACTGGACACACTGAAGTGACAGGTAAAAGCTGAAGGCTGTATGATTATAATATTTTTAGCTTTAGGCATATGGAATATGCCTATAATTGCACTGTTGTTGAAGGTTAAACAAATTATTTAGAATCACAGTTTTTACTTACACTTTAATACACTTAAAAAGTGCTACCTTTGCTACAGGAAGAATAAGCTTGGGAATTTTCTACAGTATTGATTTTATCTCCTTTTTATTTTTACCTACTGTGTTGGTCTATCACCAACAACAAACAAAGTTTGCAATTGTCAGAATAAAAGCATCTTTCCACTGATTTAAAAAACAGTATCTACTAAAATAACAAAAATCTTTCAGAAGTAATTTTCCAAAGCATTCTCCCAAATCAGTTTAACCTATTGAGGAGCAAAGCCTTTTATCTGTATCAGATTTTCGGGAAGTAAAGCCAAAGAAATCAGACATTAGCAAATGTGGGAACACTTGGGACTGGACAGAGTACGCCTAGTGCAGTCTGTGAGGGGATGAGATGTCCCTCACGCTGCTGCCCAGGCTGATAGTGCAGCCCAGTTTGCCATTTGTCTTCACCGCTGCAAGGGCGGACTCATGCGCAACTTGTTCTCCTCTCTACAAAGCTGCAGCTTAGCCAGACTGTGCCTGGCTGGGACTGCTCCATGTTTTATTCTGTCATGGGGAACTCCTGTATGTTTTCACTGAACTTTGTGAGGTTCCTCTCAGCCCATTTCTCCTGCCTTATTGAGATTCCTCTGAAGACCAGTGTATCTGGACTTCCCATTCTGGTGTTATCTCAAACCTTGCTGACAATGCCCTCTATGTAATCATTGTGGTTATTAATGAAGATGTTAAATAGCATTAGCACCTCTATCAACTCTGTATGAACACCACAAGCAACTTGGCTCAGTAACTGAACTCAACTGCTGACCACTACTCTTTGGGTCTGGTGACCTCGCCAGTGTCCCTCTCATCTTCTAGTACATCCATCAGTTTAGTTTCTCTCTCACTTGGCTATGAAAGATCATTTGTGCTGAAAACCTTGCTAAAATCCAAGGAAATGACATCTACTGATTTTCCCTCATCCACAGAGCTAGTGGGTTTCTCATCACAGAAAGATGTTAGGTTGGCATGGTAAAATCTAAACATTTGTAAATTGACCTCTGTCTTTGTAATCACCTCCCTCTGTTCTTCATGAGCCTTGACAAAATGTTCTGGAGGCCCAGAGGATGGACACCCACCACGATGCTTCCATTTGTTAGCTTCCTACCTAATCCTGATCTCTGGGTTATCACTTGGTCCATCATCCCTTCCACAGCAAAAGTCTGAGCATTTAAAGCTGCTCCTTTGAATGATGTGATCCTTTTCTCACTAGCCCTCCTACAAAGCCTGTCAAGGATTCGTTTTCAAGCCAGTGTAACTCTCAGGGTTCATTTCAACACCGTGCTTACTGTATTCTTTACTGATTGGAAAAACTGAACTAAACTGTCAAACCGATGACTTTCTGCAACTGGGGCATTTATCCTATTCAGACAGATGGGCATGAAAAAATTAATGGAGCAATAGTTTCAGATGGATAAAGTGACTATAAGCACTAATATCATCAGTGCATTTTCCTTTTCTGTTCCTCCTGTTCATATCTGTGCATGTGATTCTGTGTGTGTATATGGGGGACTGTGCTTCTTGTTACAACTTTTTTGGTTTTTGGGTGGGTTTTTTGTTTTGGTTTGGGGTTTTTTTTGTTGCTTTGTTTGTTTGTTTCGTTGGGTTTTTTTAAATAGGAAATATGATTTAATACAAACATTTTGCTTCCGTATCTCTGACATATGGTAATTTGAAGAACACTAAGCTCCTGAGCCGCAAAATTGCATTAAAGTGCAGGAAATGGAGATTATTTCATTAGCTAGGCCCTGTTTGTAGCTCACGCTTTAAAGAAAAGTAGGAGACTTCAATCATGCAAAGTTGAGAAGACAGTTTGCAATCACTGGAGAGAGCCCTAAATATAGCGCTAACCATGGAGTACACAGTAGCATCAAAACAGTCCTGTAACCACAGTGAAATTACTGAAGGGATAAGTCAAGAGACGATCAGTATTAACCACGAGTCAGAAAGATTTTACCTTCCAGGATGATGTGTCTGTATCCATGCTGACTTAAAAACATGTCACATGCACTGGTTCACCAAATTCTCAAAAAAGACACTCAGGTATCTCTCTACTGCTAACATTGACAAATCTATGGACCAGGATTCATCAACAGTACTTCCAACTGCATGTAAATTAACAAAGGCGTGCAAAAACATGTCTAGATTCTCTTGAGAACCTCTGCCTACAATGTCTTTGAGATAGCACTGCCTCTTATCTCTCAATCTATATACCCACACAGATGTATATAGTCTCTATCTAGGCTTGAGACCAGGTGAGAAGAAATAGCTTCTGGAAGATAATGACTTTATTCCTAACTCTGTGCTTTGACCTGCTCTGCAGTCTTGACCAAGACACCGAATTACACTTTACCAAGTAAATTACACTTTTCCAGCTTTTCCCTGATGCAAAATAAAACCAAGTCAATCACCAGAAGTGTGAATATTACTGAGTGTAGTGAATTGAGTGATCCTGTTTTCCCCATTCCTCACTCATTTCCCTCTCCATCCCAATCCTTACCTATACATTAAGTATTATAATAAGCTGACAATGTACCATGCAGTCAGACTTACAGCTCCTGCCCCCTGCATGGACCTTTCTCCTGCCCTTGACTGGAAGCACTCCTTTCAGCTGAGCCATCTCTGTGCTTTGAAAAAAGCATCACACTGACAGCTGCAGTGACAGATTGGCATAGCTGAGACAAAACTTGAATAGCTTTGGGGAAAAAAATAAAAATGGAAGATTTTTTTATTCTTCTTCTTAAAGAACTTGAGCATAACAGACCTTGCTTCCACAAATATATACAAGATTGTTCTGCTTGCAGCAAGTCAGACAGTCTAGTTGCTTTTCTTCCAAAAGCACAACTTAGAAGCAAGATAGAGTAAAAGCACTCAAAGCCAGTAGAAACAGAACAAAAAGGCACATGGTCTAGTTCATGAACAATTACTCTGCTAAGAAATTCTCTACATGTGTATGACATGACTCATACCTCTCACACAAGGTGAACTTCCCCTCTACCATGAGGGCAAGCATTATCCTGGTTGACTGGTTTTGGTCATACTACTCACAGTTTTAGAGACTATCCATATCATACTGATTTGCTTTCTCCAGCACTCATAACTCCATGTTTTAACTGTTCCTTCTATGCAGTGCTGTATTCAAAACCAGACCACAAAATGACAAGCGTAGGTATGTGGCGACTACTTTGTAAATAATAAGCACAGCACATTACTTCTTAACTAGAAAACACAACCAAGTATGTGATCATTTTGAAATTGCCCACCTACGCTTGTTCCTTAGCTGCGATTTTAATTTCCTAGAATCAATAAGGCCGGTAATGGCCTCTAAGACCAAGTCCAATCAGTAATCCAGCACTGCCAGGTCCACCCCTAAACCATGTCCCTAAACACCCCACCTGCCTGGTTTCTGAACATTTCCAGGTACGGTGATTCCACCACTTCCCTGGGCAGCCTGTTCAAAGGTTTGACCACCCTTTCAGGGAACACTTTTTTCTTAATATCCAATCTCAACCTCCTCTTGCGCAACATGAGGTTGTTAGAACCCCATATTGCTTTTCTTGTTAAGGAATCACCATCATTTCTTGCATTATTACATTTAATTAAACTCAAAATAAGGAGGTGGTGAAATTGAGAGTAATGCAAGAGTGTGTGTATTACCATTTTAAAAGTAAGTTGAGTTGTCAGTGGCTTATTGCCATCTTCTGCAGACAATGAACTCTGGACTGTATATCAGAGTTAAAGGCTCATCTTTCCAGGCAGCCAGCCCTAAACTTGGAAACACTCTTTGGAATAAACATTTGCACTTTTATATTACTTCAAAATGTTAGTATTTTGTGTCTTAATAATACAAAGTAGAGTAGTCCCTGTGTTTGTGCATGAATAGGGCATGCTGCACTCCTCAGACGTACAGTGTCAGACTGCTTAAGGCCTTAAAAAAGTAACACTGAATTAGTTTAAATTCATATTTTCAAGAGTTTCACAATTGCAAGAAATAGATTTACACTTACACACAATGGGAGGAAAGATTAAATGACAATTTAGATGTCAAAACAGTAATTCTCTGGCATGCTATGAGGCTTCAAGATCACAGAACACACAGAACCTTTTGTCATATTTACCACTGAATTACAAACTGTAAGACTAAGAAAGATAAAAAGTCATTTCATCGCTATTAATCAGAAAATGTAAAGATAAAGAACCTCTTTGAACATCTAAAGAATGACTTTGCGGCAAACAATCCTACCTCTGCTCTGAGACATAAAACAGAAGACAAAAACAGCTTTGCTTGCAGGCTGCAGCTGCCAAGAAGAGAAAAAAAAATGCCCCAAGAAATCCTCAAGACCACTCCCTATGTATATAATGCAACCTCATATAAAGCCATGTAGTTTAAACATAAATTGCACCTTTCAAAGGAGGTGGCCTTATTTCCAGACTTGGAGATTTACATTGTTTTTACTTAATCTGTAGGAATAATTTCCTACTCAAAACTGTATTAACTGGCATTATTAAAAAAACCAAAACACACACGCAAGGAAAATCTAACATTTCTGTGTGGATTCAGAGGCTATCAGAGGTAATGAATGACAAGAAAGCACCTACTTTACACTTGTTGAAGTTTCCCCTGTAATGATCTTACCTGTTAGCAGTTTGAATTAGCAATGATTGACATAACAGGTAATTTTTTCCCCAGTGTAAGATTCGGTGAAGGACACAGGAATATCAATGGCAAAAGCTCTCTGGGCACTGGAACAGCTTCCCAGGGAAGTGGTCACAGCACCAAGTCAGACAGAGTGCAAGAAGCATTTGGACAATGCTGTCAGGCACAGGGTGTGACTCTTGGGGATGGTGCTGTGCAGGGCCAGGAGCTGGACTCGATGATCCTTGTGAGTCCCTTCCAGCTCAGCATATTCTGTGATGCTGTGTGAATACACATGAATGCACACAGACTCAAAACAGACCAGAAGAAACGCACGCACCCAGATTTTAGGCATCCTGTTTGACCCAGCGGTGTGCTTTATTTTTTTTTTTTCCTGCCTCACTGTGCAAAGATAAAACTCCTTCCAGAGAGAGAAAAACAAAATCAAAGCAAAATTGCAGCCATTCTTTCATGGAATCATAGAATCTTTTGGGTTGGAAAAAGGTTCTAAGCTCATTGAGTCCAAATGCTAGCCCAGCACCGCCAAGCCCACCACTAAACCATGTCCCTAAGTGCCACATCTACAAATACTGCAACACTTTCTCCAAACCCTGAGCAGGGCCAGAGGAAAAACAATTGCATGTGTGATCCCAATACAAACAATGGAGGGGCTGGATCTGGGCTGTACTTGCAACCTAATTATGGTATTTCCTCAAGTTTGACTTTTCCTCCTTTCTTTTCAAAAGTGAAGGCTGCCTTACCCACCATATGACTTTTTATTTTAAAAATCATGGTACAGCAAGCTTACAAAGAAGTTATCCAGTATCTTATTCTGTTACATTTTTATATCATGAAATATCTGAAATTTGAGTGTAACGTTTACTCCTTCATGGGGTTATAAAAACCCGCCTCAAAAACACAGAAACAAATGGACAAAAAATTATAATGAACATGAAGAGAACAAAAAAAAAAGAAAATGAAAAACTAAACGTGAAATAGGGGAATTACTTTAACAAAATTCAGTATCTGTTCAAGAGGTTTATCAGAACATAAATCTCCAAGAATGAAACACTTGCTTCCAGGTTAATCTGTTACACTGAGCACTGTAAACAGCAGCCCAGAAAGAATGGAATCAATGCCAAAGAGTGCTCACCTCTGCTTAGCAAGAGCAGAAGTCACCAAGGCTCACTGGTGTCACTGGTTAAAATTCCTCATAGACAGAAAAGAATAAGAAATACAGAAGTTTTAGAGTTTTGGAAAGGTTCTTATCGCACAAATAGCAAAACCACCAATGATCCTGTTTTGGCATTGAAGTGGCCATGAGGAGAGCTGGGGATTACTGTGGTCCATAAAATGCATCAAATTAACTCACTGATCCTGGCTAAGTATGTATAGATGCAAAGCTATTTTGCCAAATGATTTCACTTAATGTATATACATTTAAGTATATAGGACAAACTTAAAGAAACAAACTTGATTTTGAATATCTGCAACAAACTGCAAATTCAAGTTGGTCTGTGCTGGAACAAAAACTGTTTTGATTTTTATGTCAGTGGAAGTAAACTTCTACTCTAACGTCCTCTGGAAAAGTTTTAATTGATGTCCCAGAGTGCCCCTTTATGTCCCAGAATCTCTAAGTGATGAATAAAATTAACTAAAAAATTCCAAATATATCGCTTGCCCGACAGCTTGTTTCAAACTCTAAATAACTGCAGGACCACTGCATTCACAGTACGTCAGTTTAAAAGATAAACATCCATGTGTGAAGTGCAGCTATCCAGGGCTCAGGGGGAATCAGCTTTTACATGGTTTAGCTTTGTGTGGCATAAAATACATTTCTCAATGGAGATGCTCTCTTACATAAATTACAACTATTTGGTACTTTACTATAGGGCTTGCCAAATGTTTTTAAATCTCAGTTTTCTTATTGATGTCCTTCTGCCTGAGAGCCTGGGTGCTCTGTGGGTGGCTTGCAGGACAGCACATGCCAGAACTGCCAGTTTGTCCATTATTTTACAGGCTGTAGCACCCAGCAGGAACATCACAAGCTGCCGAGCTTAGCCAGGGCTCTACCTGTGAACCTTTGTAATGCCATCAGGTTGTTACTGATGAAAGGGGATGGATAATGCAATCTTGGTTTAGGATAGATAGTGGAAATATGCAAATGATATTTTCTTTTTGTTTTTAGGACCAATTTCCCTCATAGTTTAAAAGTTCTGCACAGAGGAAAAAAAATCAGTCCAATTTCTAGACTTTACATCTTGTTATTCCTTACTCTGCTATATTCTAGTGTCTTGTTTCAGGAGTATGTTCTGCTGAGGCACGAATCTTGTGTCTCTTCTGCCTTCCTTCTGCTCCCTGCTGGATGAAAACAGCAAGGGAAGAGTCAACTGCAAGGGAGGCTTCTGTGGGGAGAAGCCAGGGCTGCCCTATGCTGGACACAGGTGGTTCCAGCCAGTGTCACACCAGACCCACCACTGGGGCAGGAGAAGCAAGTAATAAGGAAGAAAAGGGTGAGGAAAAAGGAGCAGCAAAGAGAAACAAGCATGTCCTGACCCCAGCTCCAACCCCGTGTGCGAGGGACCCCAAGTCTCTCACCTCCCTAAAGGGACTCGGTGGGACCTAAAGTGATGGCTAGAGGAGGGGAGGTGTGTGGAGTGAAGATGAACCTCAGAGTGAGGTGTTTTCCCTTTGTGTGAGATTTTCATCTTTGTTTCTCAATATCCAACTCAGTAATTAAATGTTTATGTAAACTGGCAAGAAAGTTAAATTCCTTAAGTTGAATCTGCTTTGCCTTCAAAACACCAATTATTCTGAAATTTCACTGTAGAACAAATATTTGTTTAGCACCTTTTATTTAGTCATTCTGTTTTCTGAAAAAGCTAATAAATATGTATTGGAGGTGAGACTGGACCAGCGGAAGAAAGCAAAAGAGGAAGGTTTTTAGTTATGAAAGAAAATGTTGAGTACACAGTGTATCCTGTGCAGACGTGAACTCACTTGAGCTGGGCTCTGAAGGGAGCACCTGATTTGTCGCTCTGTTTGTATGACAATAAGCCCAAGCTAAGAAAACTGCCTTTCTATAAGATCAGTGTAGCAGAGTAGTAGAAACAATAAATCATAAAATCATAGAATGGTTTGAGTTGGAAAGGACCTTTGAAGCTCATCTAGTCCAAGGCCCCTGTGATGAGCAGGGTCATCTTCAACTAGATCAAGTTGTTCAGAGCCCCATCCAACCCAACCTGGAATATTTTCAGGGGTAGGGCGTTCATCACCTCTCTGAGCACCTGTGCTGGTATTTTACCACTATCATTGTGAAAAACGTCTTTCTTATATCTAATCTAATCTAAATCAATCATCTTTCAACTTAAAACCACTAGCCCTTATCCTGTTGCAGAAGGTCCTGTTAAAAAGTCTGTGTCAATCTTTCTCCAAGTACTGCAAGGCCACAATAAGATCTCTCAACAAAGAGAAAGTGGAAGCAGTACTGTGGCCAGAAGGAAAGCTGTCACGTAAAAATAAAAACACAAAGTAGCAATTGATTATACTTATAAATATTTATACCCTCATAGATCTTCTATAAAGAGGCACTTTCCATGGAGAAAGCAAGCTACACCTACTTCTCCTCACATACTCTACTAAAATGCATTGCTGTTGACCTCTTAATTCTTAGAAATAGCATTAAGCAAAAAATTTCAAAACACCAAATCAACGTAACATGGCACCATAGGTTTGGAGAATAATGAAACCATGTAAAGGGACTGAACCTGGGGAGAAGTAACAGTGCCACAAAAGGAGCTCTATGATACGTCCTTGCTTAAGTAAACAAAGTGCCAAGGGCCATTATAAGTCTGAAACACAATGGAAATGACTGGACAGTACAGCAAAACCAACATTCTTTCAAAGACGTTGTACAGGACTGTAAAAATACACCTTACTTAAAATTATAGGCCTGGAAAAAAGGAAGGCAATTCCCCTTGAGAAATGATCAAGGGAAAAGCAACCTTGTGATCTTGAAAAAAAGAGATTATGGGTGCAAATAGTTGGATAGGATCTATTATGGGTGCAAATAGGACTAAAAAAACAAACTTAACAAAATGGTCTAAAATCAAAAGGAAGAAATATTAAAAAAACAACTTTGATGTTGTGAATGATGCTGAAAAGCACTTAATATCAGGAAAATTATACTTCCTGTTTTTCAATCAATATTTTGCTATTTTTACCATGGGAATATTTTTCAGTTTCATGCCAAGGGCAGCCAAGTAGATTTTATGTACAGGTACAACTATGTGGCTAATTCAACAACCTATAATATAGACTTCCTAGAGGAGAGGTTGAAGCTTTGTTGCCTAAAACTCCTTGTACAAACTAAGGTTAGCACTGAAATGAGTACTGTAGGCAGTACTCATATTCTGACAGATGGGCAATGTGACCTTTGAAGTCTTTCCCCATCTTTACATTTTAGCATTCTGTCATTTCTCAACAGCGTCACTTTGGTTAGAATTGGATGCAGAAACACTGAATAAAAAAATATTGTCTTAAACTGAATTAAAATAGATGGGAACAATGACTTATCTAGCAGCAAGTAACATGGCCCTTTTTCTCATGATGCAGGCACAAAAGGTAATACAAGGCAGCACTTTGAAACGTGACCCTTCCTGGGTGATAGGATATCTTTCAGTTACTGATTTCAAGACGTATTTTCTGCTTTGTAAAACACAAACATTTAGGATGCTACTGTTTGTATACATTATTAATAGTGACCTGAACAGGACTAGGAAAGTTCTGCACTCTCTGCATTTACTGTGTGAATGTATATAATTAAAAGACAACTTATCCCACAAAATGAAATGACTTTCCTTGCACACAAAGACAACATTCACCTTTCACTGTATCAAACAATAGATGTAACAATCAAAGACGTAAAACCTAAAAACTGTCAGAACTGATCTGAACCAAGATTGAGAAGATGGGTTTTCAAATCAATTAGGGGAACTTCAAATGTCACAACAACCCTTCATGCACTGAACAGCATTCCCCAAAAACTGGAACATTAAATGGTTCAGAGCATCAAGGCAGCCTCTTCCTCTAATAATAGTAATAGTTACAAAACCAGTAACAATAAAAAATAACTCCTGGATATCTCTCTCTGATATGATGGTGGTTTGGTTCTCTTTTTTTAATGGGAAAGCTCGAGGAGAGGGCTTTCAGAAATAAGCTTTGATTACTGTTAGAAGGGATAAAGAAAACATTTCCTGGCAAAGAAAACTGAAAGTTAACGCACTATACATCAGGCACTAGGAGAGAACACCTGGAAAAGGACTAAGCATAACATTTAGTAGCACAAACAGAGCTGTCTGCTTAAGGCAGGAGGCAGGTAGAATACAGGAATCAAAGAGCGCAGTCCTAAAAATATTCAGCTTCAAGAACTCAGATTTCTCTTGTGCCTGTACGACATTTCAACCTTGAAAACAATTCAACATCTATCCCAAGAAATTGGCATTCAGACATGAGGCAGCCTTTCCCCCGAACCATTTGGACAGATCCAGTCTCCTCCTACCCTACCTTTTAGGCACCAATCCCACCCTCCAAATGAAACATATCCCCCTCCTCCAGTAAATCATGATGCCTGCCAGAAATATCACATTTACCATTCTCAGCCTGTTGTAAATCCTGACTTTCGCCATAGGACGTCTGGGAAAAATTAACACCTAATGTGATGGTCCTTTCCAAAAGCTAAGCAACTTCACGGGAAGGTGCACCAATTCTGAGCACTAACATATAAAAACCCCACTGCAGACCTGACCCTGATACTAAATAAATGTTTGGCTGGGAGGACAAGAAATGGGAACATCGTGTGCTTCAGAGGAATGGGAGAAAAATGACATAGAAAATATTACAGCAAGAAGAACACAGAATCTGTGGGAGGCACAAGGTTTTTTAGGGCAGCCGTAACAAGGAGAAAGCAAGAGACTCCAAAGTTAAAGTCAGCCCATCCTTCACACACTACTATATGCTTTGTGACACATTTTGAAATGTCTTCTTCAATTACAAGCTCTCTACTCATACAAAAACAGGGGTTCAAGCATTTTTTGCTATCAGCCCATCTGTTATTGAAGACCCTTTTGCTCACTTATTAGCTCAAAACTGATCTGACACAGTTCGAACTGAATAATTCTTCAGGTTGTTGATCACATACTTAACAGTTTAGATGTGTGTCTCTTTTGCACAGTATTAGCACATTTTCATTTAAAAATACCCCATTAAATTTATATTTCACATGAAATGAAGATACACAGAAGAAAGATACTCTCTTCTTTCCTTTCCAGCAAATCCTACCTGGCTTACCTAACCCGGTCACCAAAAGCCATCTGCTATTAAAATATTTCCAGTGCACATAACATTAATATAAATACATAGCTTCTTCAAAATACTTGGAATTTAAAGTAGCAACACATATCGATATAAACATAGAAGAAATCACTTACTTGTTTTATTTTATACACAATATACAATATTACTGTATGCTTTCTGGTGAATAGCAGTAATACCCATATGTTCAACTTATATTTATTAATATTTATTCATATTTATTATAATTTTAAAGCCGTATCTCAATTATATGTAATATAGCTCTCTTTTTTCTTGATCATTAAAGTAATGATAACCTAGAAATACTGGCAATATATTTTAACTCCAAGTATACAGAACTATGCATTTTCTCCCCAGAAAATCACCAGCTTTTACAAAAGACAGTCCTTTAATATTCATCCTTTCATCATAAAGAAACACAGAAGAGCTATGGACAGAGGTCTGAGTTCATTCAGGTCAACAGAGTTCAGTGCAATCCATTTTCCCCCCAAAAGAAGCCTAACCCTCAGAATTTAAATTTAAAAACATGCCTTATTTTAGAGATAAGCTACAGTTTTCCTTACCGGGACAAAAGAATCAAATGAACCCTGTTCCCGACTCTCAATAGCTGAAATTGTTTTCAACCAGAGGAGATAGCTTGAAATATCAGATATTTCAGAATGCTCCATACTGAAAGCTGCAAGATTAGCAGGACTGAGGTGAGACAGACTTGCAAAAGGAGGGCTTTGCTGTGTTACATAAAGTTCTAATTAGATCCTTGGTACAAATTGCTATCCTAAGAATAAAAAGTTAATCAAAAAGCCTCATTGGAAGAATAGGAGGGCAAGATTATAGCCGAGACAGCTGTTTCACTTTGGGACAGTCGCACAACTGCCTAACTAGATTGTGTGCCACTATTCAGAAGTGAAAATATATGTGTGAAAATTAAGTGTGTCCTTTGTGTTACTTTGGACTGAACTGTTCACATCTGGTTTACCTCAGTGACTCTCAGGACACCTCTCTATACCGAGATTCTAATGAAGCAAGCACCTAAATATCAGACCCTCTTAATGTCACAGCCAAAATATTTTCACAAAAACAGGAAAATTTGTGAAAGGAACTGAATATAGAATTGGTGTGAGAAAAAGTTTTGCAACGACTTTTGGTGACAAACTGTAAGAGCCAACCTACAAGGATTTGTTTAATTTGACTAAATTGTAGAAAACTACCCTAATAACCACAGGATAGCTGATGGATGATTTCTTATCTCTCCAAAAAGAAGCAATTCCAGCCTCCATTTCCAAAGTACAGCTGAGAGCTCTCTTTACCTGTTCAGGTTTATATTCCCTGCACTTATGGGTAGTACTGTAGAAATGAAAGGAGCAGTGACAGGACCCGAGGGAATGGCCTGAAGTTGTGTCAGTGGAGATTAAAAATTAGGAAAAGCTTCTTCATCCAGAGGGTGGTTGGGCACTGGAACAGCTCCCCAGAGAAGTGGTCACAGCACCAAGGCTTACAGAGGTCAAGAAGTGTTTGGACAACACCCTAAGGGACATGGTGTGATTCTTAGGGATGGTCCTGGGCAGGGCCATGAGCTGGGCTCAATGATTCTTGTCTGTTTCACCCAATGGTAAAATCCAGAGCACATAAATCTTCAAGACTCCAATAAGGTCACAATTTCAGTCACAATGTCTTTTTAGGAGGAGGGTATAGGATATTTGTAGGCTGTCTGCTCAGAGAAGTCACACAAAGACTGGCATTACAGAGATTTTCTGGAACAAGATGTCATCCTTTGCCAAAGAAGCTCTAAAGCATATCTGAACGTCAGAATTGCTAAGTAGCCATGATGAAATGGAAATATCAGATATGAAGGATGAAATATTGGAAATAACTTTTATATTACCCAATTCCTTACCTACTCATAAAAATGGGTGTCCAAAAGGAAGCAGGACATAATTATTTGTTGAGAGGCAAAAGAGGTGAGAGGACAGAGATCAAAATCTCCTGGTACAAGGGACAAGGAAACAAGTGGCCTTAAACAGTATGTCATTTATTATGTCTTAAACTTTTTTTGTTTGTCTCCTAGTAAGTTCATTTTAGAGCTCCAAATATTCATGGTCAAATTGAAAAACAATGTCTGAAGGACCAAAATACTTGAAAAAAAATCAAGCAAAGTTTAAACAAATTTGTTTTAAAATAATAAAAGTTTATTTAAAAAAAAAAAGCAGCACTAAAAGACCCTACAAGTTTGCCTAGTTTAGAACAAAATATTTCAAAAACCTTTCACAACGCAGCATAAATACATTTTTGATGAACAGATTCTTTAAAAAAATTGATATAAAAATTTTCAAAGAAAAAAAATGGTATGTAGCCTAACGTAAAAACTGTACTTTTCCCAAAAAAACTAACTTCTGAAAAGATCCAAAGAGGACTTTGCAAGAAAACCCACGTAATTTTGCAGAGTGGAGGTGAGGAAAGGAAGACAGAGTGCTGCTTCTCTCCTCTACTTCTTCACTTAAAATTGCACTGTTTAATGAGAAAATTCTACACTAATTTAAATGTTATAAAAATACTTCAGTACTAACTAAAATGCAATATCCCTGTAAAGCGTATTTCAGAAAATATCTTATTTGACAAAATGAACATGTTCATTTAGCGGCAATTCTGGAATACGCGAAGTGTATACACCCAGGAGCAGGTAACTTTTCCTTTCCCTTCAAACTCCTTCCACAACATTCCATACATTATTTGGTATAAGGGCTTGAACAGCCCTTTGCTTTCGCGCAGTACATTTGTTTGCATCAACTTATAGAGAATGTTTTAGGTTGGGAGGGACCTTAAAGATTATGTATTTCCAAACCCCCTGCATGGGCAGGGACACCTTCCACTGGACCAGGTTGCTTAAAGCCCTATCCAACCTGGCCTTGAACACTGCCAGGGACGGGGCATCCACAGCTTCTCTGGGAAACCTGTGCCAGTGTCTCACCACCCTCATAGTGCAGGATTTGCTCCTCATATCTAGTTTAAACCTGCTTCCTTTCAGTTTAAAGCAATTCCTCCTTGTCCTGTCACTACACACCCTTGTAAAAAGTCTCTCTCCAGACTTCTTACAGCCCCTTTAGATACTGAAAGGTGCTATGAGGTTTTCCTAGATCCATATGATCAGTATTATTTGCTTCTCAGAAAAGTGGAAGACTTGACAGTGAGAGCACAAATAACTCACCAATTCTTCATCAATTGGAAGAGCTAGTGTTTAAACCATTATCTTCTAGAACATAAGAGGGATCGCTTAATGTGAAAATGGTTGAAACTAGTTTGTTTGTTGTATTACCTAATGAGCTCATAAAACAAAGTTTAATTTACAGAGTACCTTGTCCTGTAAATATGAGAGATCCAAATGGACCGTGACAGACACAGCTGAGTCCTTCAGTCAAGCTGGCGGCACCTCTGTGAAAATATCTTTAATAAAGGATAGAAAATGCCGAGGAGAAGAGAATGAGGGAACAACTGGACCAGAGTAGTAGATGGTACTGCATGGCAAAGAAGGCACATCCACAAAGAGACCATGGCCGATGGATAGAGCTTCTTTGGCAAAGGGCTTAAAGCAAATCTGAATGTCAGAGTTGCTAGGTAGTCATGATGAAATGGAAATATCAGATATGAAGGACAAAATACTAGAAAAAACTGTCACGAGCCCATGCTGAAGCAGGTACTCCCTTAGAGGGGCTGTTTTGCTTGTGACAGGAACTGATGAATGACTTCTCTAATTTTATTTCAGTTCATGAGCTTTCTCTCCTGCTTTTCTAATTTTCTCCTTGCTGCAGGAGCAGTGAGAAAGCGGTTCTGTGAGGGCTGCCAGCTGGGGTCAACTCAACACAACTTGATCTACCAGTCCTCCAATTAAAGCACCTTTCACAACATTTTCCGTCATATTTTAAAAAATCTTACGGAACACCTAAAGCTTTTCCAGGATCTCTGAAAAACCACTACAGACATGTAATACCTCAAGTCAAGACAGTGATGACAAAACTTTAATAAAGAACTCATACTGAATAAAGACCAAAGTATGACATAAGCTGATGCAACTACATCCCATAAAAGCTCATACAGTTTATACACAAAGACACAACTCTCCCAGTTTTTCCCTAATATTTTATAGGAAAAAAAGCATTCCAATTTTGGTTATGCCTTGTATGTGTAATGCCATTTATAACAAGTATTTATTTCTATGAAAACAAGTACTGCTGTCAATCAAGTAAACGGTAAACAATTCAACCAGTAAAACTACTTTTTTAAGTTAATATAACAGATCAGCTGGGAATAGCCCACTATGTCTCCAGCAGAGAATTGTAGAAATTGTTCAACTGTACCTCACCTTTTTAAACCTTTCCAACTGGATTACTGCCTTCCGACGAACATTAAAATGCTTAATTTTAAAAATAAATTTTAGATAATAGCTTCTGTAAAGTCTCATTGGAGTTTTGCCAATCAGTTGTTTACAAACATCTAATGCATTAAGAACAAATAACAGATAACTGAGTGGTTTACAAGGGAAATATTTTGTATTAGAAGAATAAGAACAATATAGCCATTCAATTTTTCATACAGGTTTATTTATTTATGGTTGCAGAAATATATAGGCTGTTTAAGTCTGGAGGGCTTTGCTAGTAATTCTTATTTAATTTTCAATCAAAGAGAAGTAAGGATAGAGTAGTGATTGCTGAGTTCCAGCCCAAAACTCCTGCATCACGATGTCTGCACTTTTGCACCTAATAATCAGAGGCAGCAATAATGCTGTATTATTGCTTTCAGATCAACTGATACTCTGCTACACTAACTTTTCCCACTGGAGCTGCAGTAGTCAAAGATCAGTCATTGCAGCAAATAAATTTTTTTCTTTTGTGTCCTTTAAATTCCTTTGTTGCATTGAATCTGAGTGCAAGATCCCTACAAAAATGTTATTTTCTTTCCCCCTCGTCTACCACTTTTGTTGAAAGCCCACTGTGGTTTCAAGATAAATTTAAAATTAGAAACAAATGCAGAAGTAGCATTTTCTGTTTATTTGATATATTCAATTTTGAAAGCATCTAAATTTTTTTTTTTAAATCCTGTCAATTTACATATCAGATGAATTTTTAAAGATTTTTCTTCTTTTCCTTTATTTTTACATAGAAATGGAAAAAACAATACCATGAATTAAAAAAAAAAAAAAAAAAGAACAATTGCAGGTTAGGATACTTAACTTTTGGGTTAACTTCAGCATCCAAAGTATTGCCAGTAATACCAAGTCCCACCAACAGACTGTATCAAATTTACATGGGAACAGGTTAAGCACTCTGCTGAACTGTGGTCCACAGCAGTGGCTTCTTATTGAACTTCTGTGTTTGAAGAAAAATACCTTTTAAAGAAGTTCCAGCTACATTTAATGACTTTTTCTGCCATTGCTTTGCTCTTACATTTTCAGTATTTTCTCCTCTTACTCCAAGTTTACCAATTCAGTAGTACAAGAACTGGTTAAACTGTGCTGACCAGCCCAGTACAACATCCCAGCAATAAGGTCAGTTCAGACTGCTGAAAGGAATGTAATCTATTGATGGAAAATCTTGAAGTAGTGCTGGTTAAGTAATTGCTTTGTATCTCCAAGTCAGTATGTGCCTCACTCCAAGAATATAGGCCTGCCTTCAGCTGAAATTTCTCATACACAGAACGGGCTGATGCAAACTGCCCCACTTCAACAAAGAACCCACTACCCACTGCATCTTTCTATAGTAACACGAAGAACCACTAACCTCAAAAAGATGGAAATCCTATCAACATACCCAGGCTCATGGATCCAGAAAGTCACTGAGAATCCCCAGCAAGGGGACTGAGCTTGATGCTGCACCTCAAGGATGGCCACGACCAGCAAGGACCTTTAAAGGTCCAATGAGAACAAATTTCAGATACCCTTCCACATAGATGGGTTAAAACACAGAGCTGTTCAACAAATAGCGCAGGTAGGTTCAGTCTAGCTGTTGCCTTAGGACTCAGCTATGAAAAAGGGGTTGAAAATTAAGCTCTCCCTCTGTTCTATGTACAATCCACGAAACATTTGTCAACTTTCCTGCCTCAGCCTTTCCAGTGTGAAATTAAATGAACGTTGACCTAACTCACAGATGTATCAGAAAACAAAAGAATCACATAGCTGTTCCTATTGAGGAGCTTTAAGAAATGTCAAGACATCAGGCAGTAATGACATCTGGAGAAAACAAACAGGATCAATTTTGCTTTCATCACCTCTCCTGCCCCGGTTGGTTGCTGAACACCAACAAATGCTTCAGACTGCAAAAAGAATTTCCTGCCTCTTTGTAGTTTTATTATTGCTTTTTTTATTAATAAAACCAAAACCCAGCTCCTTCACCCCTCATCCCCTTGCTACCAAAGTTTTCTGCCATGGCAATTCTATTCCCTTTTGCATTTTGCTGGTTTGCCAGATTTGCTGAACCCTCCAGAGCAAGAGCTAACATGATGAAACAGAAACTGGCAGAAAGTACATTAAAGTTATTATCACCTGAGGACAAATCCTGGCAAGTGAACCACTAGAAAAAAGACTTCCATCTGGAAATCAGACAAAGAACATACAGGTAAACCCAGTAATTCCACTACTGTCTTTGGCAACCATTCAAAAATGTGAAAATACAGATGAGTTATGAAAAAAAAAATGTAGAAGTAATGGGACTCTTCAAAAAGAGGGCAGAAAGGAGCAAAGGTGAGAAGGAAAACAGATACTAAATTTCAGATACTAAATGCAGTACCAACATGCATTTTGAAAGGGCATTATATAAAATCAGCAAAAGGCAACCTTTTGGTTAGATATGACAAGGGCTACCATCAGAGGATACAAGGACCAAAGAATTATGAATCTGAAGAGCTTTTTAGGTTTTGTCCATTCAGTGAAATATTTCTGCAATTCTGCATTTTTCATCTACTACTAAGAGCTGATTCATTCCTTTCTGCATTCTCCCTATGATCAACATGACGTTTTATTTCTTGGTACACAAATTAGTTTAGCTGATAGACAGCAACCAGTGCTTAAAACCAAAATAACTAGGAGTGATAACCTCAATTTTCAGCACAATTTGAAATGTAATGTGTGAATTCCAGTTTTGTGCTGACTACATAGACTTAAATGCATCTCAGCTAAAAGAGAAGATCCACTGAGAATACGGCCATGACAACTCAAAGAAAAAAAAGAACACAATATTTTTGCAGATTTATGCCTGCAGAAATGATCAGACTGCTTCTACTTTTATACTTGAAGAGGCTGAGTAAGCTAATAACTGCCCCAGAGGCAGTATATCATGACTCTGCTTAATATGTGTAGTAGATCTACATGTGGTACATTACAGAAAAAGTATGGTGCAGTCAAATCAACCCACAACAAACTGATATTGCCCCTCTTCATACTTCTATGGGGTTTCACTGCTATAAAATCATTAAAAATTTAAATAATAATTATTAAAAATTATAATAATACTTATAGTAACTTATAATTTTTTTTAAAGTTGTTGTAAATTCTATATGACAGGTTTTTCTGAAATGCCCAATGGGACCGTAGGAACCTCATGAGGTTCAACAAGGCCAAGTTTCAAGGTCCCATACCTGGGTCAGGGCAACCAGTGATATCAACACAGTCCAGGGGATGAAATGGATTAAAAGCAGCTCTGACAACCAGGATTTGGGGGAACTGGTGGATGAAAAGTTGAACACGACTGGCAATGAATGCGCGCTTGCAGGCCAGAAAGACAACTGTATCCCGGGCTGCATCCAAAGAAGCTGCTAGAGAGCGTCCAAAGGAGGGCCATGAGGATGGTGAACAGCCTTGAGGGGAAGCCACATGAGGAGCAGCTGGGGTCCCTTGGTCTGTTCTGGAGGAGACTGAGGGGAGACCTCATTGTGGTATACAGCTTCCTTATGAGGGAAAGAGGAGGGGCAGGCACTGATCTCTGTGGTGACCAGTGACAGGACCTGAAGGAACTGCATGAAGCTGTGTCACGGCAGGTTTAGGCCAGAGATTAGGAAAAGGTTCTTCACCCGGTTAGGCACTGGAACAGGCTTGCCACAGAAGTGGTCACAGCACCAAGCCTGGTAGAGTTCACAGAGCATTTGGACAATGCTCTCAGGCACACGGTGGGATTCTTGAGCCTGTCCCATGCAGCACCTGCCTCTAAATTTTTGCCTGAGCTGGTGGTATAGAGACCGTTCAGAACACAGTAGCAAACGTGGCAGCATCAGCCCCAGACTGAATATGAGACCAAGGTTCTGATATTTCTACTACCTTCTTACTGAATATCCAGATAAAAATTTGGGGTTTTTTTTTCTTCCAAAACGTCATTTGGCCGTTCAATCCTGTGTGCCCAACTGCAGCCTCACAGAGCTTGACGAGTAACTTCTATACTCATGAATGCAAGACGGACAGATTTTGATAGAACCCAGATGTGTCTGCTGAGCAGAAAGTGAAAACAGAAAGGGAACAAGTTGTCTCTAAAACTCTCCATTTCTTAAGTGAAACATTATTATTTCTTAATACTTGGAGGCAGAAATGAGCTTGATACAAGTTTCTGCGCTTAGCACAGGGAGGTCCCTGAGCACTGTCGTGCTGTCAAAACCGAAATGCACACACCAGATTGCACATTAGTGTGACTACCTTTGGAAGAGGTAGCTGTGCTGGGTCATGACCCTTGTCACATCCTTCTGCTCTCAGCCTTGTGCTGGCACTAGAAGCTGTGCTAGTGGACATCAACTGGGCCATGAAATAGGTCTCTCAAAAACCTCCCCCCCCCCCAAAGTAGGCCCTGCAGAATGAAGAAAAGTAAAAACAGAGCTTAGGCCTACATTTTCAATGAATGTGATCAGCTCTCAGGTGAGCAATAGCCGCAACACGAAACTTGGACAAACCAGCGTATGGATAAATAGTAATTCCTATTCCTATTTCCATGATCATGAATGCAAGAAATAGCAGTTCAGTACGGAGGAAGTGTCTATTGGAATTTAAAAGAAAAACAAATGTAAACAAGGAGTCTTAAAAGCATAAAAGAGTGTTAAAAGCCTCACTTTAACTGATTTCATACCTGGGTGCAGTGCAGCTTCTCTGGGAGGGCAGCTACAGGAATCCTGAGACACTACTCCATTCTGCTCTCACTTGAAATGCATAACAAAAAACATTTGTCTGATATTCTGTTTGACCAATTATATGAACAATTTCAGCTGCTGAAGGAACCTGCTTCTCCTTGTACAAATACTTAATCAGAAAGGCAAAAACCTGTATTAAAAGTACAATATATCCAAACCAAAACCAGCTGTTATTTTGCTAAATTGGATTTTGCACTGCATTCATAGCTGGCTCCTGTGACTTAAAAGAAAGCTTATACCAGAATTGGAATTTACAAAAAGGATTATTTTGTTTGTTTTTCTGATATTTGGTTTATATATTACGGAACCTCTGTTTTCAATACATTAAGAATTCCTTTTCGATCCCTGTATTTCTAACTCTCAAAATAATGGGAGATTTTGAAATTAGGTGACTATTGAGACAATTCTTCTGATTAACTGTAGTAATTTATAAAAAATACTCGTAGAAAAAGGTAAATGAATATATGTTATTTAATTTATAAACTCAGTTGTAATAATCTAAGGCTTATTTCAAAGCAAACATAGCTCTTAAAAGCCAAGTAATAAATAAAGTCCATATTCCCTTCTTGACTTTTTTTGGCTTTAGTTTTTTTATCTTTCATCCAAAAGTCACATGCAGACACTGGAAAACAGAGAGCTAAATTGGCAAACTCTGTAAATCTTGTCATTAGTATAACCAGAAACTCCCTTTAGGTTTTTTTTGGGTTTTGTCTGGGCTCTTTTCGTGAAGTCTGATATTTTCATACCCCAGAATAGTAGAGAGAGACATTTCCAAAAGATAAATCAGTTTTCAGGTTGTGTCTTCAAGTCATGCCAAAATAGCTGAGACAAATTCTATCTCAGTCTGAGCCATTGCTCCGTGTCCAGCTATAAACTGTCACACCTCACCCTCCACTTCTTTTGTTTTGATTAGACCAAAGCCATCTTGCTGAGCTGCTGTAAAGGGCTTGCATCTTTGAATGCCCAATTCATATGTAGTGGAACATTAGACACAAACTGGGTTATCAAGCCTTATTCCTAATCATTTTATTGAAACCATAAGGCAACCATTTCGAGTTTGGTTTTTTTTCCCTTTTAGTCCAGAGCATCCAGTTTATCAATTCTGTTGACAGGACACAAAAGAGTTCCAGCAACCTATAACCTCATGAACCAGTCCAAGAGACAGGAAGACTAAAATCCTATTATGTGGCCTGTGTCATCAGAGTACTATAGGAAAGATGAAAGACTTTCCTGTGTTCTAAGTTCCTGTCGTAGCAAAGATCTGCTTAGGTGAAAATGCCTGGATAGTCCTAGGAGTGGATTATAAGGCAGAATATAGAAAAAGTGCAGGAAAAATAAAACGTTTTGAATCTCTCTGGGTTCCACAAGTCTGGCCCTAGAGAAATGCCCCTCTGTTCTCAAATATGATGAACAGTTTATCCATGGGTGAATAATCATGGCAAGTATTGGAGAAAATGATGAATTGCAGGAGGACTATCAGAACACTTGTGCAGTTTTGGCTAATTACCAATGCTACAAAAAATCCCTGTCTAAACCCTACAATTCCCTTTCTATGTCCCCTTTCATCCCCCTCTGAAAATCCCAGTAGCCAAATTACATGTCAAAGGGAGAAAATGTTCTTGGCTTTTTGAGACATCTAGGAGGAGAAACTTTGAAACATGGGTTTAAATAAATGCAATTCTAAACATGATGCAAAAAATGCAAATTAGGCATAAAGATATTTATGACTGAACAATCAGCAGGAGCCAAAAAAATGTGTAATTAAACTATAAATCATTACTACCATTGCTAAGTACAGTACATAGTATATTCATTTCTCTATTTAAAGGAAAATATATGGAACATCTTGCACACAAATACTGTCATGATCTGTGTAATCATGCCTATTTCTTAAATTTCTTTGCTAACACTTAATATTATGTATTATCAAAACTATTAACACTGATAAAGACCTGATACGTTAATAGAAGGAGACAGAATACTATACAACAGATAAAAGAATATCCACTTTTCTTTTACTACCAGTGGCCTTTGCAAAGCAATGCTACATTATCAACCAAGGCAGGGATTGCTGAATTACCTCTTGTGAGATGGTGGAAAATCTGGAATGACTGACACATCCCCAGGTTCCTGAATCTGAAGACCACAAAGCCTCATGACTAACACTGGTGTTTTCTTTTTCCTTTCTGCATAACAAAAAACCAACCAACCAACCAACCAACAAAAAAAAAAAAAAACCAACAAAAACCCCCAAAACCCCAAACTAAACCAAACCCACCAAAAAAAGGGAACTTCCATGTTTATAGAAAAAGTCCTACTGTGGCCTCAGCACACTTAGTTTCTGGAGTTTCTGGCCTTTTCATTGCATACGATTCAGATTGCAGTCACATGAACAATCATTACACTAAGGACACACATTTCCAAGCAATTACAAAATCATAGAACCACTGAGGTTGGAAAAGACCTCTGAGATCACTGAGTCTAACCATTAACCTAGTACTGCCAAGCCCACCACTAGACCACGTCCCTAAGCAACACACCTACAAGCCTTTTAAATACCTCCAGGGATGGTGACTCCACCACTTCCCTGGGAAGGCCTAATTTCATGTTACTTCTGACCAGGACTGCTCCCTACATGACTAAGGAAATTGCTGGCCTCAACAGGCTATGCTTTGATCTCCTTTTCATGCCAAACATAACTGCTATGAATTCCGTAGTAACTATGATTTCCTGGTTTTGGTAGAAGAAATAGGTTAAACATGAATGCAAAATCGAAGTTTTCTAAAGCAGCTGTCCTGGGAGAGCATCAGATCTGAATCCTACCCAGAATGGTGCAGACTTGTCAAAGTCCTCTGTCAGTAAGAGGGACTGGATACAGGAATTGCTAGAACAATATCATTCATCTTCAAAAGAATACGTTAACAGCTTTTGTATTTCCGCATTTGTATATCTTTTACATGGCAGCTGCACAGATTGCTGACAACGTTTCAATGACCTCACTTCTACGAATGCACCATGAGGAACAACCCAAGGCAAGCTACTGAATTAAGAGCTGTCATCTAAATCCACTGATAAGTGCATACCACCCTGAGAATGGGATATAAACTTCTTTCCCCATGAAAAATTGCCCAGCTACTCCTATTAAAACTTGAACCCAACCTATACCATCTAGCATATCACCTTGAAGATTAAAAAGAAAAAAAAAAAGTTTAAAAGCCAATTATTGCTGTTTATTTGCTGTTTAACTGCTATTTTACTGGCACTTGAACACACTAGATTAGACTGAAAAGCTTTCCCTTAGCTAACTAAAATAGCGTGATGTAACTTTATACCCGGTAGGGACTTGCCAGAAGAATGGCCAGACGCACGTGGGAATCTGTGAACCGAAAGGAGTGATCTAAGCTTTCAAAAACACAACCCATGACAAATAATTTCTTCATGCTGCTGGGAGAGCCAGTATCTCTTGGAGTAGACCTTCTGCATTAGTACTGAGGCAGAACCCCTTGAAGCAAGCTCTCACCTCATCCTGCCATGCAAAGAGTTCTCAAATGAAATACTGGAATTTCAGCACTAGCGCCAACAGCCTCCAAACACAAAAGACCATTCTCAGTGGACCCTTCAGAATCTGGCTGCTCACTGCCCTTTTAAAGTCATGCCACATCTACAGCCTAGGGTTTAGCCTGCAAGCCTCTACCAGGTAACAAAACACAACAGTGAAGATATTTCTTCTAAAAGACACCAAGTACAAAAAACCTTTTCTGATAATTGATTGTAAAAAAAAAAACAACCAATCAAAAAAGTCATCAAAGATGACACTGACAGTAAACTATTCAAAAATACGTGAACATTTACACTTTCATGGAAGTTTTCAAAACAAAACTGGACAAAAACATGCACTTTTGCAGGTGACACATCCAGGACACTATCTGCTATGAGATGATTTTCTTTGAGAACATTTCAAAATACAGGGCCAAAAATTTTATAGCAAATAGATTTAGCTAAATTTCAGTGGAGTCCAATATTGTCTTCTGTACTTGGAAACAGCCAAAGATGGAAATCTACTTCTAAACCTTCCTTCCCCTTCAAACGGATAATCTTGAGCTCTAGAAATCCAAAAACTCATACTGGGAAAGTGTTTAGAGGAGGACCTCTTTCATACAGACCACACAAAGTCAAATTTATACTTTGGACTTCCTAAAACAAGAATAGCAACACAAACTCTGCAATTTCCTCTTCAATCTACAATCAGGGCAATACAGATCCTATACTTCTGTCCTTTCTGCACAACAAACGTGTTTATTGCACACCTTCAGCTACACATATATTTCTAATCTAAATAATTGCTGGATTGCATGTGCCAGTAATCTAGAGGTGCCTATAGGGAAAGTCCATCCAATGTTACAAACCACATCCCATGTTAGAATGACCCATAGAAAACACCAGGTCACCTCCTTGCCTCTGCAAAGCCCTCTTCCACCCTCAAATTTTGCTCAGATTTCTCACAACATAATAGTGACCTGAAGTATGAAATCACTGAGCAAATCACAAAAATTATATAATTCCATGGTACTAATGGTGCTAGAGATACCCAGTGTACTGCAGACATAAAAAATATTTCCAAGCAACAGGGACATTTAAAACTTGTCTATTAATTTACTTTTCTTCTTAGTTCCCCCCACACACCTCTTTTTCTTTTAACAAAGAAACAGAACTGTAAATGTGTTTGTCAAAAAGGAATGGAAGTTAAAGGCCAAATTAGGTCTTGGAATCAAATTTCCATGTAAACATGATTTCAACTCACTTTCAAAATTAGGGGGGTTTTGGTTTTGGGGTTTTTGTTGGTTTTGGGTTTTTTGTGGTGTTTTTTGTAATTCAAACTTAATTTCTATCTGGATATAAAGAGAGCAGTTTTGTACCCACAACTCAACATGACACTACAAGCAAACACAAACGTACAAGCCAGCAAAGCAAAATTTCTAAGACAGCTGAAATACCAACAATACCAGAGTGCCACTCTTGGCTCTGGCATACTAAAGAAGAAGAAACTGGTAAAGAAAATGGAGCCATGTACATCTCAATAAAATCAACATTTTTGTCAGGATCAGGATGCCAAAGTGCACATTAGTAACAGCTGTCTAGTACACACCCTAGGAACGAAGGATCTGTGCATTTAATTTGGTACTATAGTACTAATCAAGAAGCAGTTTCACAAAGTGTTATGTCTTTTCTAAGTCTGAAGAAAGTAGTCTCTCCCAAAAGAAGTCAAGCAGAAGAAAAATCTGCTCAGAACTTTATGTAACAAAACACTCCACCTTGGAAGTTGCCAATGTCTTATTTATTCTCACATCTACACATTAGCTGGACATTTAAAATAAATTCTCCTTTTTTTTTTTTTTAATTCTTTAGGCTAGCAAATATAACTGTTCCACTACATCTCTTTATTTTAGCAAGAAAGAAAGATTTCCCCATCGACATGGCCCTCAAAAAACATTACTGACTTCAACTTGTATCCCCAAACTAAGGAGAAGTAATAAGGGCAGCTCTGTGATGTTTTCTCATATTGTTTCTATGCAATACCATTGATAAAATGATTGTCTGGGTGCATGCCCACACAACAACACATGCACACACACACATAAACAAATGTACACACACTCCTCCCTTCCTGCCCATACCTTACACAGTGCCTACTTTGCACAGAGCAAAAGAGATAGTTTTAAATAATAATCTCTCAACTCTACTGCACTGAAACTACCAAGTATTTGCCCAAGTACATCAGTCCAACCCTAGACACAGTGACATATTCATTATAGATAGAACCAAGAAAGGGACCTTCCTAAACAGAATTAGGTAGTTGGCATTCAGAACATACAGTAAAGAAAGTTTCCAGAGCAAAGTTCTATATTAAATACAAGAAGTACAAAAACCTGAATAATTCCACATTATCTAAACATATGAGGATGTGATCACAAAGGCATTTAAAATACTGAAATAACTTTACAATACATCTATAGCATAGATATTGAAGTATTCTTAGAAGGGCCTTTTATTTTTTTTAATAATGCTCCTACATTTTCTCTTTATAAATTCTGTATCTTTGAAAACCAAGGAGCTCTTTCCTTGAAGGTATGTTTTCCTGTCAAGATTTTTCCAAATCAAAAATCTTCAGAGCCCAAGAAAATAGTTAGAGCTTTTTATAATTGAAATTAGAAAAAAGTCTAATTTGATGCTTTATGTATTATTTTAACATTGGATTTATTCCAGCATAAATAGCTGTACGTGCTTTGTATATGACAGAACATATATAAAATGTATTGTAGTCACATGCAACATTTCGGTCACTCAAAAATATAACTGAA
This sequence comes from Lycocorax pyrrhopterus obiensis, assembly GCA_014706295.1. Taxonomy (NCBI): domain Eukaryota; kingdom Metazoa; phylum Chordata; class Aves; order Passeriformes; family Paradisaeidae; genus Lycocorax; species Lycocorax pyrrhopterus. Next base: position 84,470,217 of record JACSVZ010000001.1, read on the forward strand.
AGCTTAGTTTTTCCACTTCATACTAGATTTGAGAAAAAAAAAGAAGCTTTTTTATACAACAATCACTTTCAGTCAACAGAGCATCACTTTTTTAGACCATAAGACAAGATAAAATACAGCTACACTATCTGACAATCTTTTGCCTTATTGCGTCTCAGTACAGTGAAAATATATTAAAAACATTTCCATGAAAGAATTGATGTAATCTCTAGGGAGGGTGCACATGTTCAGCATGGGCTGAGGCTAGTTAAACTCCAGTGTATACTGTATCAGTAAGTAAAGATATATTTGAAAAACTTATTTCAACAATACATTCTGCCTTTTTTACTGTGAAATATTGACAAAAGCATTTGATGTTGCCATGATAGAAAGCTTTTGAATAAGATGGAAGTTTTCTAAGTGAGACATGAAAACATGAATCAGTGGAAGTAGTTTTAAGGCTTTTTAATATTAACCACCCTATGAATGTCACTGAGATCTCTACTTAACAGTGCTGGGTTTCAGTCTAATTGCTTACAGGTAACTGCACACATCATGGACCCTGCTTGGTTTATATTTGAAAATACACTGGCCTGCCATTAAATAAAAATCTATAGATTCATGAAACCTAAAGAGCTATTTCATATTTATTAAAGATTTCAACTACATTTGAAGTTCCAAAGAGGAGAAACAGGTCACACTCTCTCTTATTAGTAAATCTAACACCCCTCCCCCATGTTGTCTCTTAAAATATCATTTTAACTTCATGCAATATTTGAAAACAAACTGTTTACAGAAGCTCACAAAATCCATTACACATGGGAGATAAACACATCTGTTCTATACACCACAATGGAATAGGAAGTCTGCAGAACCTGGAGGCACAAACCAAAACATTTTAACAAGAAAACCTTTCCAAGAACAGCTCACAATTTTCATAGGCAACAGAGAAGCAATATTCAAACACAGAGATGACCACCCGACAGCTTGCCCTTGCACATAGAATCTCCAGAATAAACCACTAAACACACATCAAGACGCATCACAAAAAGTTGTCCACGCCACCAAACCTCACTTTCTTTCCCTGGAGCATCCTCTAAGTCGCCTGGAGAGTGAAGAATCAGCTCACCTGCACGGGGGGGGCCCAGCCGTGGGCACAGGCACACTCTGACCACCACTGCCCCGGGCTGCCCCGGGGCTTGGCTGGGGATTTGGGGGGGCTCTTCCGCACCGTGTCCCACAGAGGGACCAACTTGCCCCTGCCCTGGCCGGCACCCGCAGCTCCCCAGGAGGGCAGCGCCTGAGCGCTCTGCTGGAGGCCCGGCGGATGCTGGTGCCAGCGGCAGGCGCAGTGGGCATCCCTGGCGGCGGGGGGCACATTCCTGCCGCCCTCCGAGCCCTCGGCGCCCCTGCCGCAGCTGTGCTGCCGGGGAAGGTGTGCGTGCATGGCGCGCCCGGGGCTCGCCCTGGCCGCTGGGCATGGGCGCGCTGCCGGCGGCGGGGGCGAGGCGCGGCGGCGGGGCCCGGGCAGCCCGCGGGCAGCGCTGGCTAGCGGCGGGGCAGCGCGGGCTAGCGGCGGGGCATGGCGGCGGCCGCGGCCGGGGCTCGCTGCCCAACAGCCCCGTGTCAATACCGGACTCCACTCGCGCAGCCACTTGACAGCATCCCCGCTGCAGGCAGAAGCAATCAATGCTCTGCGCGGCTGGGACGCACGCCTGCATCCCTTTCTGGATGACAAACCACGGGAAGGGGGGGGAAAAAAAATCCAACAACCAACAAAAACCACTCTTGCAATTTTCAGGAAGATGTAGTCATTCCCTAGCTGACCCTGACACAAGTCGCAGGCACCCTGCTGAAGCACATTTATATGTACAAGCTTTACAGGCAAAGTGCTTTCTTGTGGAAATAGCATCCAGACCAAGTACTGAAAAAGATACTCCTTTACCAATGATCCCAACAGACGCGGGAGTGTTTTTTTCCCTGCAAGCCTGAAAAGACCTTGTCAACAAAATTGCATCAGAAGATGCAAATGACAAGTCCGGGAAGAATGTTATCTGCCCTAAATGCTAAACCACAGCATGAACGTCGGTATGTGCTAATGTGCACAGGCTGATGTGTAGCAGAGAGAGCAAGAGGCTGAATTTAAAAATAAAGCCAGAAAGACCTATGCCACAAATTAACAACTCTCCAGCATCTTATATATGTAAATGTGAATATATTTTGTGTAAGGTCCTCAAGATTCTGATTGATGTATCATTTTCTCCTCTGTTTTTCACCCCTTAAAATTTCTTTTGTGCTTGCCAATAACCTTCTGTACAGAGTTTTCTGTAAATTCTCCCTTGGGTTTTTCTTACTAATACAATGTCTTTTCCTTAAATTCTCCTGAATTCTTTCTTTGCAAGTATTTTCTTTTATTTCTTCTTATAGATGTGACAGGAGTGTAAAGTGAATAAATCTGGGCTGATTGTTCCAAGCACCTTGAGATGTTTAGGAGTATTCTCCAGTCTCAGGTACCTAAGTCCTTAGGCCCATAAGACACTCATTGGATCCTGGACTCATATATGTGCATTTTTTTTTAGATTTTCTCAGGTATCAGGCATATCTCAGGTACATTTAGCAACAGAAAATAATAAATTGATTTCTAAAAACAAATACAGGACTCTCTAACAATACTTCTGTGTCTGTTGGTGTTCAACTAGGATTTAAGTATACACAAAAATTAAAATGAATTTGTAATATACATAATTTTACTATTACAACATTTAAAACAAATTTTTCTAAAGACAAAGAGACAACTATGACTATCCGCAAATATGTTTTTAAGTGAGATAAATGCATTTTTACAAATGCTTTGAGGCAAAAAAACTTGATTCAGTTATTTAATTCCTCCTACATAGCTAACCTAAAATTCCTCAAAACTTAGACAGCGCTAAAATGCATAATAATAAACCCTGGCAGTAATTCTTGATTAAAAAAAATAAATTATGGCAATGCTCTAACAGTGGAGAAAATATTTTGACAACACTGTAGTTCAAACTGCTGCTCACATCAGTTTTAGCTATGTTTTCATTCAAGGTGCTTGTCCCAGTTGTACTAAACTGATGTGATAATGCAAGGTTTATTCAGAACTTCAATGAACAGCCAAAATCGTACACCATATACTCTCACATGACAGAAACCCAACTGCAAGAACCCACAGAGCTTGGCACAGAGTTAAGGTCACTTCATGTTTGAAAAAGAAATATTAATGCGCTTCTGAATTGCAAGCATAGATGTGGAAGCCAGCACTTAAAAAAATCTGAGCTAAGGGAGTCTACAAGGTAATCATTGCAACATGTAAAGTAGCTGTAAGGTTACATAACACTGAATCCATCTTTTGCAGTTTTAGTCAAGCATAAGAAGTGAAGGTGTGCGAGCTGCCCAGAAAGCTGCTTTCCTCTAGTGCTCAAGGGAAATTCAACCCTGAGCACCTAAAAACTTGTCTACTAGAAGATAATTCAAGTCATTGCTGCACCATTTCCAGCAGGACTAGCTCAATTAAAGAAATATATATACTACCATTAAGTGAAGCTATAAATCACATATATAAAATTGTAACATTTATTTATATACTCTATATATATATATACACCCCTATATAGAAAAGACAAAACACTAACATGGCCAAATTCAGTTTTCATTTCCATCATTGCAGATGTCGATGACCTTAAAACCATCAGCCTTTTTGTCACACAGCAAGCTGCCTAGATCACCCCAGATTATCCCAATGATATTCCAGCTTTCTCAAATGCCACTCAGAATCTAAAAAAAAAAAAGAAACTTTAATATATCTTTCAAAGCTATTTGGAGAAATCTAGATAATTGCAGAAGTAATGAAAAAGCCCAAACAAATTTAAAAAGCTATTTAAAATAAGATACAATATTTGTAAAAATCAGGGCAAGCAATGGCTACAACAGGATTGGGAAGTGTAAAGAATCTACACATTCCATGACCAGACATGGTCTGTAGACCACCTACACACAAAATTTCGGGCAAAGTCAACTGTACCAGAGCACTAAAATGTCAGTCACAAACCTCCCTAGCACTACATTTTAAAGTAGTAGATGACCTTTTAGCAACCTCAGTGCCCCCCAACCAGAACAATGCAGGACTACAAAGGCATCCTTTTGACTGTAACATTCATGTTAAAACAGTATACTTGAAATAGCCTCTTATCAGAATGTGGAAAAAGGGGATTTTTTCAAAAGAATTTTACACCACTGAGCATAGCCTAGAAGTGTTGGGTAGGTTCAGTCTATTTCATACTTAAAAATTAGTGAAAAGAAAAATTCCTACAAATAAATTTTGTTACTGTCAACACTTTTTTTTTTAAAAGGTTGTCACTGCCTATATGAGACAAAAACATTTGAATATGGGATGCGATGCATATGTGCAACTAATTGCCAGACAACATGGTAAGATGGATTCAAAAGATAATGCAATTTCATCCGCTGTAATTGAACCTTTGTATTAGAGAGGATGGCACGCACCTCTGGATGAACTTGGATTAACACATGGCTCAAATCCACATGCCCAACTGTCATCCTAATTTGATAGTAACTGGTGCACAAAGCAAAACTAAATATTGTACAATATACTGTGTGAACTGGGTTTGACCCAATAGTGTTGTGGAAAAATCTCACTAATTTTCTTTTAAAAATATTAAGTATGCATGACGAAATGGAGCAAATAGATTTAGCTGATATTGTACCAGCACAAATAACTGTAACTGGATTACAGCAATGTTGGACATATACCAAAAATAAATGCTGAGAATAGTTTGCTTCAGGCAAAAATGTGCATATGGGAAAGAAAAAGTGCATATGGGAAACAAAAATTATTAATAGAGTTCTGAAAGGGAAGCTAGAATCATGGGCAAAGATGATTTAGACATAGTAACAGATTTTTCCCTCCAACCAAGAATGCAATGTTATGCAACCATAAAAAAATACAGAATAAAAGAAGAATAAAAGAACAGTAATAAATGTGGACTGGACCAACTTATTAGAGATCCTAAATTTCCATCAATACTTTTCTTGAAGGAAAAATAATATGAACAATTACTAACACAATAGCAAAACTACTGAAATAAGTCAAAGGCAATTTCTTTGCAAGTTTTTTTTTTGGTTGGTTGGTTACTGAAATGCAATCTTGTATAGAAATAATATCCTCAGTGGTGACATGGGCTAGAAGGAATGGTTGTGATTAGTCCAAGATTAGGCCAGGAGCCAACTGATCTGGCATAACTCACTGTTATCATAGTACCTAGAAAATCTTGGACAAATAATTTGATTTCCATAACTATTCATATGTAAAATGAAAAAAAAAACAAACAAAACACTTCATTTAATGAAACTAGAACATAAGGAGTGGGGAAAGACAGTTGAAAAAAAACAACACAGCTTCTGTTTCAGGTCTGTCTACTCCTCTCTTCTTCTTGTTATTCAAGGCAAGAAGCACGAAGGACTACAACACCAAAAATAAAACAGTAGAAGGAGAAAAATATAATAAAATATAGCTATTTAAAAAATTCGCCATTAAGAAATTTCATTGGAAATCTATCAATGATTTTCAAGAGTAATATTTTGCTTACTTAAAAAAAAAAAAAAAGTATGATCCCCATATCCTTTAAACAACAGGATGGGTCTCAAATCTTAGAGGTTTTGCAGAAAAATACCACACAGCTGCCTGCACAATGTATCTGGCTGCATGATCAAGGGCATGTTCTTTTCATTTTTATCAGAGGCTAGAAAAGCTTAAGGAGCTACAAACACAAACATATCCATTTTCAGTGTTAGCTGCATGTCCTAGGGTTAACATAAGGACAATCATTTAGAAATCAAGATCCAATGAAAGAGAAAAATGACAAGGGTTTGGAAGGGAACTATATCAAGAGGAGAAAACAACCCTCAGCTGGGAATATTAAGTCACAGTCAATCATGTCAAAGCTGGTGGAGAACAGCACAGCAGGTTTACCAGTTTCACATCCAAGTGAATCAAAGAAACATAAAATTTCAGTGGAGTGAAATATGAGAGCATTTCCATGCCAATACAGGAACTTCCCTTACTGGACCTGCTATTTTCAGGTAGAGGCGTTGTGCCGGATTCAGCTGGAATAGAGGCAATTTTCTTCACAGTGGCTGCTATGGGGCTGTGTTTTGGATTTGTGCTGAACACAGGGCTGATAATTTAGAGATGTTTTTGTTATTGCTGAGCAGGGCTTACACAGAGCCGAGGCCTTTTCTCCTCCTCGTACTGCCACAATGGCAAGGGGGCTGGGGATGCACCTTTTCACGACAGGTGGTTTTTGATTTAGAAAAAGAAATTCAACTACTCTGGGTCTCCATTCAGATAGCAACGTAAAGCAGAAAAGTATATCACAAATACCCAACATATATCCATAGAAAAAGTTAATCAGGAGTCTTATTACAGTCACATTGCATACAGATAAATGCACAGTGTGAATTGTATAAAGGAAGAGGGCAATATAACCAAGCAAGAATTTTTATTCCAATGCTGGCTATCCTTGTAGAAAATAAAAAATGCCAATTAGCTGGCTCAGACAATCTTTTTTAGGTGTAGTGCCTATTACAATATCCTCTTTCGAACTAATTACTTCCCGTTAGGGTTATTTTGAAAGAACTTGAATTTATGAGCAGACAATGAGAAATTGTTTCTTTCCAATGAAGCTATTTGTGTTATCTTCCTAATATATCTTTGAAGAGTTTGACACAGTTCTGTCACTGTCTTATTATGGGCCAGTTATAAGCTTCCACTGCTGATGAATGGAAAGCAGAAAGATGTGATCACACATCACAGCCAAAAAAAGACAAGTTTTAGAGCATACATTACCAAGAATTCAAGTTGCTAAGCTCCCTCTTCAGCCTTTAGAAAGCACAGACTTAGCAGACTATTATGAACTTCAGAACAAAAGCAAAACCACTTGATGGAACATAACTGACTCAGTATTAAAAGAATAATAAAAATCTGTCTTGTTTCTCTACAGTCCATACATGGCCACCCTTGAGATTTTATTTCAGTTGAAAACAATATCTAAAAATATTTCCCAAACAGAAAAACCCAGCACATTTTGGTAAAGGAATTACATACAGGTCAATGTGTTATGTCTGTAAATGGCAAGGACAATCTCTGAATCAAGAATGGGTGATACAGAAGCAAGATCAATCCTTGATGGCTCTATAATGAAAAGAGCTTTACCCATATACACAGTTGCTCTAAACTGTCTTCATTACTTGGAAGAGTAAAACCAATTTATTTGCATTATTCGGAGCACGTACAACATTAAATTTTGTCTACACCAAGTGACCTCAAAGGCTGGACCCGTTTGCTTTGATACAGAAGTTTTTGAGCTTAATGCAGGATGGACAGGGTAGAATTCTAGAGTCTGTGCTATACAGTAGGTCAAACCACCCTCAATTCTCAGGCTAGCACTGCACAAATAAATGAAAGCAAGCTAATGGCTAAGGTAAAAAGTAGTTTCTCTGTATAAATGGATGTAAACACAGCCTGCTATTCATAGCTACTTAGTTTTAGGAAGAGAAGATCTAATTGTAAGGATGTTGGTTTTTTTCCTTTTTACATAAAAATCCAAGAAAGAAACTTTCGGTTACAAAACACATGAATTCTCCTGGAACCACTTGCTGTATGAGGAAAATAATCTGTTCTATACAGCAGGACTACAAGGAAAGCACATTAGCTTCTGAAGGAAAAAGTTATTAACTAGAGCAGAGGGGGAGAGAATCCCCTTCCTTGCCCTGCTGGCCACACTGCTCTGGATGCAGCCCAGGACATGGCTGGCTTTCTGGGCTGTGAGTGCACATCGCTGGGAGATGTTGAGCTTCTCATCCACCAGCACCTCTGAATATTTCTCCCCAGGACTGCTGTCAGTCCCAATTCTCCTCCCAGCCTGTATTGATACTTGGGATTGTCACAACCCACGTGCAGGACCTTTCACTTGGTCTTGATGAACTTCAGGAATGTACAGACCCACCGCTCAATCCCGTCAAGGTCCCTCTGGCAACCCTTTCCCCCAGCATGACTACCACACCCCACAGCTTGGAGTCATCAGGAAATTTGCTGAGGGTGCACTTGAATCCTCTGGCCATGTCACCAACAAGGATGGTGCTAAAGACTGACCCCTGAAGACACCACTCGTCACTGCTGTCCACTTGGACATTGAGCCATTGACCACAGCTCTTTGAGTGTGACGTGCCAATCAACTCCTCATCCAGCGAGTGGTTCTTCTGTCAAGCCCACATCTCTCCAGTTTAGAGACAAGGTTATAGGATATGAGAATATAGGGTAGAAGACAATGTTGATTTCATAGAAATATGGTCTGCATTCCTAAAGGAGATGTAAGGGCAAATCAAAGAACAGTTGAGTAGTCATGTACTGAAAATTCATATTGCAAGGTTTTGTTTTGCTTTGCATCATTTATTAAAACAAATTCCAACGTTTAGCTAAGAAAAGCTGCTCTTCGGTCAAATAGCTCTTGCTCTGAGAAACATTCGCCTGAGTTCCTTTCAGCTTCCATCTCCTTGTTTTCATCCATTTATTTCTATTCTCTAATTTTACTTCATTCTTTATCCCTCTCAGTAATCATTAATTTCAAATGAAAGGTTCCCAGGGTTTGGTAGTCTGTTTATGCAGTCTATTAACTAGTCTCTCATAGGTCAGCTCCATCCTGTAAGCATTCCACTTTTTTCTTCCAACTTTATCCAGTCTAAAGAGGATTAGACCTTTGCAAGTTTGTGTGATAGCAAGCTGTTACTGACAGGTTAGTGACCAGAACCCTACGACAAAACCAAAACAAAAACAAACAAACCAAATGACTAGCCCCTGGAATACTGATAGTACAAGTTTATAAAAACAGTCCACACACCTGGGGACTCCTTGCAAGACGATTCTTAGCAAACTATATTAATTTCCTTAATGTCCTGGAGTATGTCAGGATTAATTTAAGAGAACCTTTGTGCAATTTAATTTTTTTTTACATCACTTGTTACACCTTAAAACTCAATCTCTTTATCATTCAGTTAACAATATGGTTCTGACACCATACTGAGCTATAGTATTTCTTACCCCCTTTTGATACACGTTAGAATTTGTGTCCAGTTTGCTTTCACTTGCATTAGATTACATCATTCCTATGCAGATTGCAGCAATACTCAATGTCTTTCCTTCTCTGTACTGTTTCTTAGAAGTATGATGCACCAACATCTTCATTTACACAAAGGATTTTATTCTATGTAATGTCATTTATATGTACATGGTACTTGAATTCCATAAACAGAATTAGTTGTCTCAAAGAAAGAAATGGAAAAATATTGTAAGCAATTAATACAGTAAAAAAGAAATGTTCCTCTAAAGTGCATTGTTAATTCTTGGAAATTGGTCACTGTAGATAAAACAAAGCTTAAATTGGCAGCCTCGTTGGACGTTTTGGTTATCATTCTTCCATAATGTATATCTAAATATAGCTCAGGAGATGAAAATAAATAAGTAAATAAACATGGATTGGATGGTACCAGGAGAAATAAATAGCGCCATTGGCAGACAACTCTGGAAGAGTGGACAGCACTTTTCCTGAAGTTTTGTCTCAGTACCACCAAACACAGTGCATGAGTCTTTATTAAAAATAAAACTTCACATGAATGTGAAAGTATATTTTTAACTAGTTCATGATGACACGTTCATCTACCATTTCAATCAGACATAATTTTGTTCCCTTATGACTAATGACTGATTAGTGAATTGCTTTTATGCCAAAATAACTGTTTCTAAATACGTTCTTAAATAGATATAATGATTGCAAAAAATTACAACAGGAAAAAAAGAGCATTGATCAACAACTGTGTTCCAGATTACTTTCAGCTCACGAATGGAGTGACTTGTGAAGGCAATACAGAAAGTTTTAGATGAAGAGTTCAATGAAAATTTATCACTAGGAAGAAATAAGGAACTATTACTTATTTAGCGCTTCTCAGAAAGTATTTTGGAGTAGTGAAACTGGGCATACAGTGTTACTTACAGTAAGAGCTATTCTCTAGAAAGAGAGCTACTGGAGTGCTACTGAAATTAAAATTGGAGCGGGACATGAAGGGTAACAAGAAAGCTTTCCATAGGTACACCAGCAACACAAGGAAGACAAAGAGAAATGTGGGGATATAGTGACAAAGACATGGAAAAGCCTTTGTTGTGAAGTGACTTTGTTTTCTCAATGCTTGTAGGCAAGGTCTGCTCTCCCACCTACTTAGACCCTACAATGACCAGTAGAGTCCAGGGCTGGAAGTGCTACCCACAATACAAGAATGTGAAGCTAGAGACCACTTAAGTAAACTGGATGCATAAAAGTCCATGGAACTGGATGGGAGGCATTCCAAAGTGCTTAGGAAACTTGCCAACATTGTAGTGAGACCTCTCTTATTGTTGAAAGGCTGTAGTGTCAGGAGGAGTCTTGATAACTGAAAAATACAAATATTGCCTCCATCTTCAAGAAGGTAAGAGAAGGAGATCTGGGAAACTAAAAGATGGTCTTCCTAATTTCAGTCTGTCTGATGGTTACAGAACAAATTAAAACAAAATTTTACAGTTCACAAATTGGAGGGAGTTGTTGATCTACTGATAGGCATCTCTGTCATTCATAGGAATCTTTACATATTGGAGAAGTACACTTGAAGAATCTTCATGAAGTTCAAGGAAGAAAATGTGAAGTCTGGCACCTTGGGAGGAATACTCTCACACAACAGAGCTGGTTGGGGACCAACTGGCTGGAAGCAGGATTGCAGACAAGAAGCTGAGGGCCTGATGGACAAGTTGAACAGGAATCAGCAGTGTGTCCTTACAGCAATTAAGGTAAACCACACAGTGGTCTGTGTTAGGAGTATAGAAAGGACATCAAGGAAAGTGACTCTTCACTTTGCTGAGTGTTATGAAAACACCTCTGAAGTACTGTGTCTCTTTTGGGCTACCCAGAAAAAGAGAGATGAACAAACTGAAGTGGCTTAAGTGAAGAGGGTCAGCGGGCTGGAGCATGTGATGTCATTTGGGCCAGAAAAGGTGCTAAGGGGAAAATCCAGCTGACCCTCTTCTTAAATGGATGGTTACAGAGAAGCCAAACTTCAGAGCAAAAGGCAACGGCCAATTAACGCAAGCTGCAGAAATGGAACTGTGATTAGATGTTAGAGAAAAAAAATACCATGAATGTGATCAGAAACAGGTTTCCCGGCTTATTAAAACTACTGATGCTTATGCAAGTACTGCAAATGCTTCCTTTGCTCAACAAATGTCCCCTAGTGCAGAGCACATCTTTCGATGTTTGACTGGTCAGTCAGTCTTTGGTGTCTCTGCTTGAAACACCCAGGAAGTATAAACCACATGAGAAAATTACCCTAATGTAAATAAAGCTAATTGTTTGGTAGAAGAGACAATTGTTTCATATTTCCAAATCTAACAAGAGTCAACTCAGTCTTGTTTACCTGATTGTTTCCTCCCAACTGTTTTTAAAATAATACTAACTGCAGATCTTGGCAGGTGAAGACCAACTATTTCAGTGTGGTAAATTCACACTATATATCTGCCAACAAGCAGAATGTGAGAAAACTGAAGAAATTACAAAAAAACCAATCCAAAATAAATCAGCCTCATACTCATTATCCTAGGACATCCAACGTGGCAAAAGAGAACGCCAAATTGCATTAAATACTAATGGTCCATGCTCTTTCAGAAAAGAAATAATCCATGTGTTGTCAACAACTTCTGGCACCTGCTAGTAGATTGTCATGGGATTAGGTGTTTGAAGTTTGTAGACAAAGCATCTGTTTGACAGAGTGGAAGGTTTAATTGCAAGTTTTCTAAGTCCTTTATTCTTTGCAGAGTGGTTTGCAGAACAACGAACCTATAGCCGACAATTTAAAACCAACAGGGGTGTCGAGGCCCTGAGGGCACTGTGAGGCTGATTGTCCCTGTCCACCTCTCCCATGTGCTCCCCTCACCCCCGGACCCCATTTCAGCCCAGTTTGGGGCCACCAGTCCCAGCTCCAGAACTGCCCTGCAGTATGTGGTCTTCAGCTGCACTACAGCTATGCTCTGCCCAGTCATGGTCATGGCTCACAAATTTTAAGGCATCAGGGAATCAAATGCACAAACACAGCTCCTGGAGGACCCGCTGTTAAGGAAACTTCCCTGTCCAACCATACAAGTGTGACTCAGACAGTCACACTCGTTTCACCTGAGCTGAAACCTTCGCAGCAACTCACCCCTACACCCACACCAAGCTTCCTTACCGTTTCCCATAGCAGTGTCTCAGGTATCCAGAGCCTTAAAACAATTTAATCTTCATGCCATAACTTAGTGTAATAAACAACAAAATAACAGCCTAAGCTGTTGCCTCTGAGGAAGGACCCCAAACAAAGTAGCCCCTGGGCTTTTACCCGCTCACAGTCTAAATGCCAGAAAATCTGGAGTTATTGGCTCCTGCTGTGTTCAGTCACCTGGATGGGCCACAGGTGCCCTTTGTTACGCGAAGGCTCGGCTGTTCACAGCCTCTTGGCTCCGGCTCCTGCCCCCAGAGCTCAACCTGCAGCTCCATCAGGAGCTCCACTCTGAGCTCCCTGCACTGAATGTATTCCTCAACACTCTCCTGTGTGTTCTGTGATATTTGAGGATGCACATGCATACTTGTGAGTAACAAACTTTGTGTTCCAAGTTGAAAGTAACCCAGATAGATTAAGAAAATATTCAGAGATCTTAATCTCTCACAGCAAAATAATTCACAAAACTTTTACAGGCATAAAATCATTTATGTTATAACTGGAATTTTGGCAGCAAGATTCAAAAACCAATTATCTACATAAAGCCATGTAAATAACTTCTCTATTGAATGTCTTCTATGACCTTCAGTTATCTTCATTATTTTTTCCCTTCTAAGACATTTGAGATTCTCTTTTCTTTGGACAGAAATCTTTTGTAAAGATCTGTCAGCAGTGTTTTGCCTGTACATATATGTGTTTGCCATCCAAAAGTAATCTACACGCCCAATTAAAACAGAGGTTCATACTAAATCAATATTAGAAGTTAATATTTTGCCCTTACTGAAATAGGCTGTCTTCTGCTTCAGCTAACACAAAATGCACACCATGACTCAGATTGTATTTGATTTGCCTGTTCAAAAAAGGAAAGCAAAATAAAAGCTATGTTTACAAAACTACTGGAAGTAGGATGTCATTTTCCACAGCAGCCCATATATTGAGACACTCACCCAAGGTAAGGTGTCCATGGAGTCTAAATGACAGTCTTGAGCTTAGTCTGGATGTGACTCAACAGATTCACAAGATCAACAGATCTTGACCTAAAAACAAGCCTTTCCACTCTTCAGAGTATCTTGGTCCAGTATCCTGACCAAGCTGTCCATCAAAAACAGACAATCCCGGCCAACAGTGATGAGACCCTCTGTGCTGGGATGCCTGTCCTCAAAGAGAAGTGGATATAGCATAGCCAAAAAAAATGGTCTTACCATTAGTAAGAAAAGCCTGGCAGTGAGTGCAGGATATCTTGCCTAAGCTCATCTTAGCTGATTTTAGCTTGGTTAGTAATGATAGCAATAGCCTGGCAACCAGGTATTTATTCCCTGAACCCAATCTAGATTCATTTCGGCTGATAACAATTCATTTTGGATGGAACTGCCTGCGACTCAAATGTGTCATGGAAGAGAGCAGATGAATACCAGAGGTCTCAGACTATAAATATTTATCATAAATAAATAAATAAATAAATAAATAAATAAATAAATAAAAACCAAGACTTGATGATCCTTGTCACTTCTAAACTAAAGCTGAAAACACTTGACATTGATTCCCCCATTCTCAAACACACACCTTCCAGAATCTGAGTCCTACCTTAATCACTTTGCTAAAAGGTAGAATGAATGTTGTTTCATGTTCTTCCTTTTTCTGAGCATCGAAACACAGACAAATAAATACCTGAAGATACACTTTAGTTTTGACAGGAAAAAAAAAAAAGAACAAAAGAAAACCATTATGTTGATTCATCAATTCCATGACATTTACTTTGAACTTTAGACTGAAGTGACCAACTTGACTCTTCCTCACTGTAGAATGAGAAATGGTCAGGCACACATATGTGTTTTCCATGTGTCTACATGGACAGGTAATCAACACACGGGATGTGCTACTGTCTGCTTTTCTTAAACCTTGCCTTGTGAGATGAACTGAGCCACCCCCAGAACCTTTTCTAGATTAAAAAACATTCAGCAAAATCTACTGAAATGAGTAAGTTGTTCAAGGGCAGTCAAAAATACGTTTTCCGTTAGCCTCCTCGTTACCAGTCAAGCAAAAGAGCTCCAGTTGAGGTGCCATGCTTTTCTGTTTACTCCTGTCAGCCACCCAAGGACAGTGCACATGGTTTCATGTAGACCCAGTTCACAGAATCACGGAATAGTCAGGGTGGAAAGGAACCAGTGCAAAACAGAAGGGAAGTATCACCTCCGTCAACCTGCTGGCTCAGCTCAGTGCAGCCTAGGGGACTCTTGGCCTCTTTTGCTGCAAGGGCAGGTTCATGGTCAACTTGGTGCTCACCAGGACCACCTGTTCCATCTCTGCAGCCAGTTAATGAATGGTATTCACCCCCATGTAACTCCTTGAATAACTTCATGGCAGACCTCTGCTCTCAGTGTGGGTCCAGCATGGAAGTAAGAAATGGCTGTATAGGATTTGGCTGACTGATTAGGGTATTCATCTGTTGAAGGAAGTAACTGGGTGCCAGTGTAGCTTAAAACAAATTATTATTTTATAAATCTCATTTGCAATGTTCAAATCTCTTTGCTTTGACTGTCAAAAATCTGGAAAACTGTGAAAAATTAAACGTAAAAGTCTGGAACACTTTGAGATTGGTGTATATCAGGATACATGAAAGAATTTTGATAGTAGGACCTTAATAGCCAGTTCCAGTCTTCACAAAAGGGGTTAGAGAGAGAACCTTGCTTCTCAGTGACCTAGACGGCTTAGCACAAAACAGTGGGATCAAACACAGCAAAAAGATTAATAAATAGCACATGAGTTTTTGTCTGGGACTCTGATATTTTACTTGAACTAACCTGTAAGAAAAATGCTTACCACACTCACCAGGTTGCCAACACTGCCAATGTGGCAATTATTTTCAATTACATTTTTTTCCTCACAAAAGCTATCAGTTCACCTGTAAAATGCAAATATATCACACCATTCAAAAGGCAACCATTCAGACCAAATTAAGTTTCAATCCTGAAAAGTAATTAATTTCATCTCATAGTTTAAACCTAGAAACTTGGTGGTACATTACATCCCACTTAGTCAATTTATAATAAGCAAACTTCATTAATTGAGGAAAGGTCCCTATTTGCTCTGACTTTAACCCTATCTCACAAATGGCTGAGTGATACAATGACCAGAACAAAACGCGGCTGGACACTGAACAATGCACTGATCCATATCTTAGCATGTATGCACTGCACTGGGTATGACTGATCAGAAGATACAGAGAATTAAAGCTCTGTCTCCCTCCCCATATGCAAATAAACACCATATTTAAACAGCCAAAAGCAGTTCAGAATCTGGTTCTTAGTATTCCCATCTTTATTACAGTCACATTTCTGCTTCTAGAGGCAGATCCCATCAGATTCTAAATCATTCTGATTATGGTAATTTCCATATATTTTACTAGACCTTTTGCAATTCTGTAGTTATTGATGTTAACTACAAAAAGAATAATCCCCAATTTCTCCAGTAATGAACTGTGATTATCTCCCCAGACCCTGAGGGTGACTTTGAAAAGAATGTTAGTTAGCTCTAATGGAGATACGTAAACAGATGTTATATTTGTCATCTGATTAAGCTTTCCAGAATGATCATTAAAGTCACTTACCCATATGGAACGTCGTATGTACCTACTGTTTAACTGGGCAAAGCATATTCCTTGGTCTGAAGAAAATATATAACTTGTGATATCTTAGGAACAGCAAGGAATACAAATTTTTTCTATCCCCCTTTGGAATTATATTAGAGTTATCTGGATGAAACTGTTTTCAAGACTCCTGTCTCATCTGCAGCACAAAAGAGAGTGTGTACAGACAATCAAGGTCTTATGGATGAAATAACTTGCTTATTCCTGTGACTGCTGGCTTCGACCAGCTCTTCTGCCAAAGTGCCAAAGTGCCAAAGTGCCAAAGCTTTTCTGTATTTCACTATGGAAGCCATTTAAAATAACATTATCACCTGTGGTCATTGCATATGCCTAGTTTTCTCACTATTGAAGTTGAAAGCTTTGGGCCTAATTTGCAACAAGATCAAAATCCACCAAAAAATGCATCTGATGTCAGCACAAATTTTCTCATACACTTCACCTGCTTTACAAGGCTGAGCAAATCCTGAATTATCAAGCATGAATAAATCAAGCATCCAAAATTAGTGTGAAAGTGAGTTTAGGTTTTCAGTTTGTGTTTTTTTGTTTGTTTGTTTGTTGGTCTTTTCTTATTTGCCCGTGCTCTAATTTGCCCTAGAGTTTGTTATCTGAATGATTATGTTTCCCCTATCCCCTCCTGGTTCCCAGCTGCACTTTCGTTATCCTGTCTTTTGCAGAACCCATCACGACAGATGGATTCATATAACCACTAATGCCCAGTTTCAAAGCTACTCAGACTGAAAATGTGGCTGTGTTA
The DNA here is from genome assembly GCA_014706295.1 of Lycocorax pyrrhopterus obiensis. Classification (NCBI taxonomy): domain Eukaryota; kingdom Metazoa; phylum Chordata; class Aves; order Passeriformes; family Paradisaeidae; genus Lycocorax; species Lycocorax pyrrhopterus. Next base: position 84,486,968 of record JACSVZ010000001.1, read on the forward strand.
ACACAGAGCTGCTCCCAAACTAATACAGTCTGTTTCTCAGTCAGGCTTATTATACTGGGGCATAGAACAGAAAGACTCTGTGCTTTCAGTTCCAATAAACGTACACATCCAAGGATGAAGTGACTTGTTATGGCAAAAGGCTGACTTCATCTTGAAGCTAATCGTGCTTAATCCCTGGGAAAATAATACTCATGCACTTTGGTTAGCAGTAGGCGCAGTAAGAACCTTCAGCATATGCACAAAAAAATAGCTCTTTGAAAACTTAATTATTATCTCTAGCAAATATATGGAGAGCCTTTGTGAATTCCGGATTGTAACTCAGCCAAATTTGTTTGCATTTTCAAAAGCACCACTATTAATGAAAATAATCTGCCTCTCCTAGAAGTGCTGGAATGTCAGGAATACAGAAATATCAGTCCCTAAATGACTAAATTATTATGGATAAAAAATGGTCAGATCAGTTAGCCTGAGGCAGACACAGAACATGGAAAATTTTAGTTTAACATGTAAAATTTTTCGAAGTTGCACACAGAAATGTTTGTACAGACAGAACCAAGCCATTCTAATAGCAATAGACGTTATCAGTTCTGCCCACCTTTGCTGGTTTTGGCTGGGCTAAAGTTAATTTTCTTCACAGTAGCTGGTACAGGGCTGTGTTTTGGATTTCTCCTGGAAGTGGTGTTGATAACACAGGGATGGTTTCCTTACTGCTGAGCAGTGCTCACGCAGAGCTGAGGCCTTTTCTGCTCCTCACCCCACCTCACCAACGAGGGGGCTGGAGGTGCACAAGAAGTTGGGAGGGGGCACAGCCAGGACAGCTGATCCCAACTGACCACAGAGATATTCCAAACCACAGGGTTTCATGCTCGGCAGATAAAGTCGGGGGAGAAGAAGGAAGTGGGGGACATTTGGAGTAATGATGCTTTTCTTCCCAAGTTGCCATTACGTGTGATGGAGCCCTGCTGTCCTGGCGATGACTGAACACTTGCCTGCCCATGGGAAGCGGTGCATGAATTCCTTGTTTTGTTTTGCTTGCACAAGAAGCGTTTGATTTACCTGCTAAACCATCATTATTTCAACCCACAAGTTTTCTGACTTTGACTCTTCCAGTTCTCTCCCCGATCCCGCTGAGGGGAGGGAGTGAGCGGCTGAGTGGGGCTGAGCTGCTGACTGGGTTTAAACCATGACAATATCATATTCAGCTGTGATGCTATGATGTAATAATTATAATTACTTTCTCCAGTTAAGTAACTTTGGTTTTTACTAAGTCTATAATTTATCTCAACCAGACCTTTTTCTTGATATGCACTTAAACATTTCATATATAAAACTTTTTTTTTTTTTTTTGTTATAGCATCAGTAATGCAAAAAGAAATGTTGACTATTTTCTACATCCACTTGATTCAGACTTGCAGACAGTGCTGCATGAGGTACAGGTTCCTTTGTCCTCCTTGCAGCTGCTCCAACTGGTTCTGCTCTCTTCCACCTTTACCTTTCCCTTCTTCACTCTCCACATCTATTTGTTTCAGCCTCTAGTACTCAATCTTCTGATTATACTTCCATTCCCCTGGCTGAGACATTGTGACACATTTTATTGGGTTTTTACTATTACAAGTATTTTTGTCATGAGTGAAAGGCACTTCCAAGCCTCCTCCTACTTCTTGCTCTTATTTAGATATTTCAGGTACCAAGAAATACATTTTCAGACCTCCACCAAGAGATTCTCCAATGAAAATTAAGTTAGCAGTTCTATTACAAAATGCTTCAGCATCCACCTCAGAGCTGATAAACATATTAAAAAGAAGATATGCCAGCCAAGACACTTTCAAGTACAGCTTGAATGGTGTTGTAAAGGAGAAACCAGCCACCAGTGTGTCTATGAGTGCATCCAGTAAATTCAAACTAATTAATTTTTGTACTTCATAAAAGAAACCAGGATTCACAATTTAATGGACCTTGGATTTTACTTCTCATCCTTGTCCTGTGGCAGTCCAAAGTATCTTAATGACACTATTGATCAAATTAGCACAGACTTTCATTTATTATATTCTTGTTGAAATTAAAAATAATGAGATTAAGTACATAATAATGAAAACAGCAAGTAAATTAACATGGATTAAATGTAAAACTCATTACTCCTTTTACAGCCTTTAAAATATGACTTTTTTTTGAAGGATATCTTCAAACAAAGGATGGTTACCATTAAGTACACATTATGAAATACTCTTAGAATCACAGAATCCTATAATGGTTTGGGATGGAAGGGATGAACTAGATCATCTAGTTCCAACCCCTCTGCCATGGGCAGGGAACCTTCCACTGGACCAGGCTGATCAGAGGCCTGTTCAACCTGGCCTTGAACACTACCAGGATTGTGGCATCCACAGGTTCTCTAGGCAAACTGTTCTAGTGCCTCACCACCCTGATAATGAAGGATTTCCTCCTAATATGTAACCCAAGTCTACCCTCTTTCTGTTTAAAGCCATTACCCCTTGTCTTATTGGAACAGGGGCTGCCAAAAACTTTGTTCCTTTCTTGTAGTCTCCTTTTTGGCACTGGAAGATGCTATAAAGTCTCCCTGGAGCCTTCTCTTTTCCAGTATGAACAACTTCAACTGTCTTAGACTGTCCTCATTGGAGAGATGATCCAGCCATTTGAGAATCCTCATAGCCATCTCCAGCCTTGCTCCAACACATCCACATCCTTCTTGTGTGGGGGGTCCCACACCTGGACACAGCACTCCAGGTGAGGGTCTCATGAGAGCGGAGTAGAGATGCAGAGTCCTCTCCCTCGCCCTGCTGCCCACGCTGCTCTGGATGCAGCCCAGGACATGATTAGATTTCTGGGCTGTGAGTGCACATTGCTGGGTCATGTTAAACTTCTCATCCACCAGCACACCCAAATACTTCTCCTCAGGACTGATCTCAGTCCCAGTTCTCCTCCCAGCCTGTATTGGCAGTTGGGATTGCTCCAATCCATGTGCAAGACCTTTCACTTGGCCTTGTTGAACTTCTTGAGGTTCATACAGGTTCATCTCTCAAGTCTGTCCAGGTCCCTTTGCATGGCATCCCTTCCCTCCAATGTGTTGACTACACCACTCAACTTGGTGTTGCTAACAGCCTTGCTGAGGGTGCCCTCAGTCCCATTGTCCGTGTCACCCACAAAGATGTTACACAGCATTGATCCCTATGCTCCCTGAGGAGCGCCACTCATCACTGCTCTCCATTTGGACATTGAGTTGTTGACCCCAGCTGCCATAGTTTAGGAATAGTACTCCCTAATTTAGTGCCCCTACTGAGAATCTTCAAACCACGTGCTGCTTGCTTGCTCCCCCTCTCCCCTTCTGCCTGTAGCAGGATGGAGAGGAGAACTGGAGGCACAAAAAGGTAAAGATCACAGGCTGAGAAAAGAACAATTTGCAGGAAATAGCAATGAGAAAAGAAAATGAACAGTAATATGACAGGGGTATAAGAAAGAGGTGAGCGGTTCACACGAAAACAACCATACCTGTCTGCTTTGTTGCCAGGCACAGAGGTGAGACTGACCAGCATGCAGCTCTCCAGCTCTTCCTTTTGTCCCTTTCTAAAAGTAAAGGTTATATTTCCCCTTTTCCAAGCAGTGGGGACTCCACTAGGCTGCCAAGACTTCTCAAATACGATGAAGAGTGGATTGCTTCAGAATCTGTGGATGCATCTCATCAAGTCCCATGGACTTTGCCTTCTGCAGCTTATGTGACTTGGGTGGTGTTGCTGGAGCATTTGAAGTGATGTCTGAGGCAAAAAAGTCATTGAGTACCTCTGTCTTCTCCATATCCTGGGTATCCCAGTCTCCTGTTTCCTTCTGGAGAGAGCCCACATTTTCCCTAGTCTTCCTTTAATCACCAATGTACCTGTAGAAGGTTTTCTTGTGCCCTTGGCATCCCTGGCCAGATACAATTGTGTCAATTCTTTAGCTTTCCTAACCTCATCCCTGGCTGCTCCGACAATCTCTCTGTGAGAGAGGCTACCTGTTCCTGCTGCTACCCTCTGTAGGATTCTTTTTTGGTTTCTGTTTGCCCCTGAACTCCTTGTTCATCCATTCAGACCCCCAGGCATTTGTGCCTGACTTCATCTTTGTTGAGATGCATCACTCCTGAACTTGGAGGAAGTGATCCTTGAGTATCAACAAGCTCTCTTGGGCCCCTCCTCTCTCCAGGAGCTTATCCCATGATATGAGACCAAGAAGGACCCTGAGGAGACCGAAGCCTGCTTTCCTGAAGTCCAGGGGAGTGAGCTTGCTGTGTGTCCTCCTCGTTCAAGGTTCTTGAACTCCTCCATTTCCTGATCACTGCAGCCCAGGCTGCCCTTGAGATTCATATTCCCCACCTTCCCACAGCAGTTCAGAACAGCACCTCTCCTCATTGGTTCATCTACCACCTGGAGAAGGAAGTTGCCATTAATGCATTCCAGCAATTTCCTGGAGTGGTAATGCCCTGCTCTGTTGCCCCTCCAACAGATATCAAGGCGGTTGAAGTCCCCCATGAGGACCGGGGCCTGTGAATCTGAGACTGATCCACTGCCTGTAGAGAGACTCATCTGCTTTGTATTCCTGTTTGGGTGGCCTGTTGCAGACCCCCACTATGATGTCACCTGTCTCTGCCCTCCCTTTAATCCTGACCCACAAGCTGGTGGTCTCCTCCTCACTCATGCCCAGGTGGAGCTCCGTGTGCTCCAGCTGGTCAGGGACATTGAGCAGAAGGGTAACCATGTAACTCATTCTAAGATAAACAGATGAGCCCATGTTATCTTAACTGCTACACTTGACTGATGATAATTTTTCCCCCTACTGAATACTCTTAATGACAACATCAGATTTCAATTTATTGTGCTGTTAGTACCAAACAAAAACAATAAATAAGGGCATATGGGTTTCCAAACAAAGAGCCATTTCATTTAGTGAGTCTGTACTGGAGAAGTCTCTGCAGTAGTAGGTGTTAAGAGCTGAACTTCAATTAATATAGAACAAAACAAGAGATGAAAGCTTGTGTTGCGCCTCAGAGATTTCCTACATAGCTCAGGCATCATTAAAAGGAGTTACTGCTGAAATCTGAAGCACAATAATTGCCTGCCACTGCCTCCCTGTGTCCTTCTGCCCTGAGTGCCTTTGTGCATCCAGGTTAAACCCCACTGCCAAGGGCAAACTGCAGAAGGGCACAGGGAAGGTGGCATGACGTTGCTCTTGTACGGAGCCAAGCACTCTGCAGGAGCTACTTTGGGCTGTTTCCCAGTTCTTTGAGACACAATTAATGAGGCCAAGACGTAGCTTCAGTCAAATTCAGTCTCTCTCATAGCAGAGCCCTTGCTACAGCAAAATCCTCACAAGGTGCAGTAATATCCTATGGACAGTGACCCTGCATGCAGTACCTGAAGCCCACAGAGATGCTGAGCGTGTGATAACATACTCCAATACACCAGTCCCTCCAGCAGCCCTGCTTCCAGCAAGATTCCTTATGCCAGCATTGGCAAGCATCCCCAACTCTAGGATCTCCAGTAGCAGGGGAGAGAGGAGAGAGAGAGAGGAGAGAAAAGAAACAGCTCAATGGAATGCTGGTCCCCCCTACAAGTGATACAGAGTTTTGGACAGGTAGAATCAAGCAACTATAAAAGCAGTAGGTTTTGTCAGTTCTGTGGGTGTTTTTTACCAGTTCCATGTTGTTGGGCTTTTTTTTCCTTTTTTTTAGAATTCTCAGAGTTACTTGTCGACACAGAGTCAAGAGCTACAAAATCAAACTGGAAAATTTCATCAACTGCACTTGTAGAACATAAATTAGGTTTCTCCATGATATCAAGCAAGCTTTTTACACAAAAGAAATTTAAGAAAACTTTGAAGATCAGACTTTTCAAATTAAGTGGTTTTTTGTCTTACTGTTTAATAGTTAACACTTGATGCTAAAGTAATTTTTAAATTCTTTTGATCCCAGTCAATGAATTACGCAGATTATTAACATTTCAATTTACACTAAGTGCATTTACATTTAAATTAACCTTATTTAAATGCAACTGTCATTATTTTTAATGCTAATATAGCAATTCCTAAATTCCTTATGAACTTTTTCTGACCAAATAAATTAAAAAAGCCAGCCTTGAAGCAGTACTCAAAATAATGGATACAACAAATCTGAATAAATTTTGCAAAAGTACTGGTCAAATATAATGATTAATTAGAAGCTGTTTCAAATGATTGAAAGTATAAACTCTGACACTTTCCTATATGGTTTTAGCAAACAACAGTATCTTTGCTATAAATTTCTTTTAGAAGTGACTTTAATGAATCCCCTTTTTTTCTCTCTCTTCTGAAGAGTCCTTTAGTGTTGCTCCTAAGTGTCAACAAAATATGTGAATATTTAAGGTTCATAGTAGTTTATCAGCCTCCTGAAAGAGTTTTAATGAATACACAGTATTTTTCCCATAACATTGAAAATACAACAATTTTATTTATCTAATTTTATATATAACTACATGCATATGCCAGCTTGTGTCCCCTTTGTTAATGTTCAGTGATTGTACAGCCAATCAGCCAGGACCAAAACAGATACATTATTAAAATAAATTTGCAAGTGATTGCATACTTGAAAAGGTCACTGTACAGACTAAAGAGCACTACAAAAATCACACATTCTAAAAGAAAAAAAGGATTGAAAGTTAAGCAAGATCAACTTGCAGTTTTCAATATAGTAACTTGGCCTTGAATTATGATTGCCTGCTACGCTGCTAAACCTGATATAGGAAGAGAAACATCTTCAAAAACATTTTAGAAATGTAGAGACCCATAACACATTCTTAAACGTTTTCTCAGTAATAAACTGGGTAATTACTGATTTGTTTCCTACATTTCCTCACTTGGCTTCAACAAGTTTTCTAAAATTTAGGATACTCATTACTTGTTCCTTCACAGCCTGCAAGATTTGAGCCAAGAATGAAGGGTTTTGGAAGTTAGCTGCTGAGAGCATGTGGTTGAAAAAAAAGGAAAGTGTGCAAAAGAGTGAAATATAACTTGCATTTACATAGTATCTTCAGAAAAAAAGGGTACATAGTAATTTAATATACATTAAACAAAGCACTGTAGGTTGGGGCAAGGAAGGGTGAAATCAATTCTCAGCTATTAACAACAGAGAAAAAAATAATGCTAAATAAATTAGAAAAGATAATAATGACAGTAAGTGGCCTAAAGATAAACTCAATAAAATAAATGGGATATGTAAAATGGCAGAGCAATGATGTCTTTTTGAAGATGTTTTTTCAATATCAATCTCACAAAAGTTTTCAAAAGTTTTTTTTCTTTTCTGGGCTCAACTGTGGCCAACTGGACAAAACTGGAGAATCAAATTTGTAAGGAGAAAAATCTGAATTAAAATCACACAGCTGTCATCCTGTCAGCAACTACAGGAATGTAAACATTGGAACAAAATGTCCAGAGAGGCTGCATAGTCTCAGTCCTTGAAGATTTCCAAGACCAGGTTGGACAAAGTCCACAACAACTGCCCATGAAATCAAAATTGACTCATCTTTGAGCAGGGATGTGGACTGGAGTCCTTCTGAGGAGGGCTCTAAAATCTAAATGACTGCATATATATGCTGTGCAGCTTAAATACCAATATATGAGTTTGAAACCTTTATACATTTATGTCTACATTTCTATAGATTGCTGCTTTTTGTTTTGTTGTTTTTTTTTTTCTTCCTCCAATATTTGTACTAACAGAGATATTTGTCCTTTTGCTATCTTTCCAGTTTCTGAGGGCTGATTTGGACTACAAACTCCTGAACTGCATCTCAAGTACTTTACAATTCTTCATCAATTAATTTCATACAATATTTTGCAATTTGTACTTTAGAGCTTTTTGTAAAAGCAAGTTTGACTTTCTGTTGCCCAGTAGTTGTGTGACTCGCTTTTAAAATTTTGAAGCTGAAATTATGAACACGGGAACAGAACATTTTTCCAAATATTAAGTATCACACTGAAGCATGTGTTGCAATCTCTTTGTTTCAATGCAATGCAGAGTTTAAAGAGAAATTGCATTTGCTCATAGAGGCCAAATCATGCTGCTGTTTTTTCAAGATTAATATCTAAAGGATCACAACCGTCTTGTTTAGCGGTAATGAAGTAATATCTGATTTGAAGCACATACAAAAGAAATTTAACTGGAGGAGTCACACAAAGGTGTCAAATTATCAGATGGAGTCAAGGAATTTCAGTGCAAAATTCTGGCTGAAACCAAGATAGATTCAACTATGCTCTGACTTGGCCAGTGCTCACATGATAGTTTGAATGACTGGAAACGTGCTTTTTCTTCACATAGGAGACAGAGTTCTGAGTTCTGAAAAGTATTTGTGTAGATAGAGAGAAAACATTTCTTTATCCTCCTATTTTACACTTCTGATCCGACATAACAGGATCATTGTCAGAAGCGTGAATGTATATAGATCTTCAGTTCTCATTCAACATTTTGTGTGTGTACATATATATATATATGTATATTTCCATTATATTTGTATGATTCGATTATTTCAAGCAATAAGACTATAAACTTGCTGCATGGAGTCTTGGAATTATGATGTCTCTGTAACCTGCCACAGTTCCACCATAAACCTGCCAGACAAATGCTTGCACATGCCTTGCTTCCTTCCATCCATCTACCATCCTGTTTTGCTTTTTAAACTGTTACTTCTGTCTGTGTTCTCTGTAGTACTCCTACTGCAGATGGTATCACAGCAAAGGGAGCCCTCTCCTCTCCCCCTTTCTCCTGGAAACAGCAGGTTCTCTGCAGAAAGTGGTCTGGTGTGTTCTTTAGCACACGAATTGATCTGTCAGTTAACCCTTGCTCACACAAATGCCCCATTACTTTCCATACTTGCTGCTGCTGGGGCTCCACTGCTCCAGGGACTTACTGGCTATAATTCCGTGTTTCTGTCGAAAAACATTTTAATTCTCTGTGAAAGATTCTACTTCAAAGCTTTGCATAGGTAAACTGCTAACATATGCCACAAAATTAATCACAAGGAGGACAAAAATATTCTTAAAAATAAGACCTAGGGCTGCAAAATAATAATTTGTTGGTTTGTTTTTGTTGTGGGGTTTTTTTTGTTGATTTTTTGGGGGTTTTTTTTGGGAGAGGGTGTTACTATGTTGCCTTTCTTCATAATCCAGGTAAAACCTGATTGTTGTGATATTGTTGGAATAAAAAAATAACTATTTGATTGTCTATGTTGAAACTAGTCAAGTAAAACAATGGGCCCTGTTGTGACCTTCTGTTTATACATTGCTAAAAGCTTCTATCTAAAAGACACAGTAGCCAGTGTTAATTGTTTTAATTACAAAATACAAGTAGAATACAAAAGCAGGAGCTGGCTTCACCATTGCAAAGAGTATTACATTTAGATGAGTGATGAACAATTATAGCAAATTGTTTCAAGGATGACATAACCTCGTGGAAAAATGGGGCGAAGAGAGAAAAAAAAATCCCCCAGTTTCTATGCTTCACCTCAAAACATTTTCAGTGGCCTACAACGTTATTTCTCTCTAAAAAGAGTCCCATTTCCCACTTCTCTCAACCAGGGCTCATGTGCAATTTGAAAAGAAAGGGCATGAAAAATATTTCAGCCAACACTTGTCCTCTGTCAAACCAAGTGCAGTGACTACAGAAGCCACGAGATGGCACATGGTTTGTGCCCTGATTCTCACGGTATAAACAAACGCTTGTGGTTAGGAATCAGAAGGATGAGTGACTACAGCTTTATTAGTTTCATTGTTTTTTTAACAACAAACATTTTCCGCTTCTTGAGTGCAAAATCTAAGACTTCAATTGTTGCAACTGTTGAAGTTTCAGGAAAAAAATATAATTCAAGGGCATTAATCCCAACCTCAGAAAGCACACACATATCATGGCAGTGAAATATACTACTTTTACCTAAAAACCCACTGCAGTGTGCTCACAGAGCTATTTTGGTTAACATAATCTGACTACAGCAAACAAAACAGATTTGTAAAGCTATCTCAATGAGCAAAACACCAACACAACATGCAAATTCCAGTGAATATAGCCTATAACTTGCTTCCAATCACTGAAATTCTTTTATAAAATGCATTCACAAGGCAATGTTTAGGAATCCTACACATCTGCATTGCTCCTAGAGCACTATTTATGTCCACCAAAATTGATGGTTTGTGAGCCCATTTCCTTCTCCATGGAAACTACCTGAAAGATGGTAAATGATAAGAACATTCCAAGGAAGCTCTACAGGAGCAAAGACAGTCATGTTCATTCCCATTACTTCATCCTCAAATCCTACTCATATTTATTGAATAATTGTATTCCATGAAAGTTTTCAGGGTTCACTCTAGAGTTTTATTCTGTGTTGGAAGGAAAAAGGCATCTCTTATCCAGCAGGGGTGGGGTAGTGGGAAGCAAGACAGTGACTGCTTTCTACTTCAGTACATCTCTGTGATTGCTTTTGCTCTCCTTAGTAGGAACTTCTCTTTCAGCTTTTCTAAACACACTTTCTGGCCTCATACAGCAGTTTGGTGTCATATTTGTTCCAGTTTCAGACACTGAAAACTGTGTCCTAAAGAAGACACATATGAGAAACTTTAAAGTAAATACCAGCTTTGCTTCTGCCATAGCTCACACAAGACCAGAACGTCCAGCAAGACATTCTTTTTGATTAATAGACATTGACTATTAAGTTCCAAATGTCTCTTCTGAGTATTTTACAGGCTAATTTTACTTTTAATGTGAACAGTATAATTATGAAAAGTATCTATAAACTCCTTTCAAGTGAACCAGCAAAGCAATACTCCAGCTTCCTTAATAAAACCTCTTTGAGCTGCAGTGTTTCTAGGCTTCAAATATTAAAGCTACATTTTATGTGGTGCTTATCTACCACAGTGACAGGATTCTAAAAGATGGTTTCCAATTCAATTCACAGTAGTCCCATCTACTGGTTATTGATATTCCTAAGCTTGTGCAAAATTATATCGTGTTTTCTTTCCAGTCTGGGAATATTTCCCTGTTTTGGATTTTATTAAACCTAATAATCTTATAAGCTAAATTCGTCTTTCACAAGTCAGGCTGCAGTCATATACTAGAGAAGAGATTCATGAGATGAAACACACTGTTCTTCTTTTCTATCCCTTTTGATCTCTTCAGTGGAACTCTTGCACCCTAAAAGGACAGGGCTTTCAAGAATCAATTCTTAAAGTCCACCAGCAACTTGTATGTGATCAAGTGGTATGGGAACATAAGTATTTAGAAAATCACTTGGTGTACACTTTTCTCAATTACACAATGTCTCACTTCATTCTTCATGGTGTTAACGTGGGTCCATTGTAACATTGACTTGCGTTCATTTAGTATAAAAAGTAGTCCAGAAATATCTATATGAATCATCATCTCAATATAGTAGATTAAGGCCAGTTATTAAGGGAATTGAGGACTGCAGAAGACAACTGCATTATATGTGCGAAACAACAGAAACCTTCTTTTCTTGTCTCTTGTTCTTTTCCTTTGAAACACACTACTCTGGCACTTCAAAAAACAACACCAGAAGGCAAGACAAAGACAATGACAGCAGGGGAGGACTCAGGAAGAAGGGGAAGCAAGACTATATTTCTTTGCTCAAGGGTTTGTTTCGGCCATGAAAGATTTATGCAGTATAACAATTATAGATAGTTGTTTTCCTTCCCTATCTAATTAGAGTAAAATTGCATTAAGAAATTGAATACATTTCTTATTCTATTCAATTCCACTGTAAGGGACACTAGTGTTCAACAAACTGCAATAGCTAGAAGAAAATACCTACTACATTTGGCTGCATTCAAGCATAACTCCCAGGCAGCAGCATCAAAACAGCAAAGACTTTTGTACACAACTGGTGGCACAGCAAGCTGCCTGCAACCTACATGCAAAGGAAAATACTTAATTCCCCCTCTCCCTTAAAATTACGCACTGCAAAATATTTCTAGCAGACAGTTAAGTGGACACAAAATATGTGGAACTCTCCATGGGGAATAGTGACTCCTCAAGCCAGCTAAAGACTAGAAAAGTGAACATAAAATGTGACACGTACAGAGCAAGTGTGAACTTTAACTCCAAATTGCTACTACCATGATAGCATCTGTGAAAGAAGAAACTGGTTCGTCAGTAAAAGGGTTCAGCAGAGACCTAATTTAGTTAATGAAGGACTTGCAAGGGTTCTCAGACTTCAAAGATCTTCAATCAGATATTGAACATGCACAGCAATAAAGGCATATAGAGAAAGGTGAGAAGGGCTTCAAACCCATTCTGAAGTACAATTAATATCAGTCTTATTTGACCATCAATATGAGACCAATTTCTCTTGCTCAGAGGCTAAAAAAACAAACAAAAAAAAAGAATGAGGACACCTAAAAGGCCTCAAGGCCATGTTGGACAGGGCTTTGAGCAACCTGGTCTAGGGGAAGGTGTCCCTACCCATGGCAGGGAGGTTGGAACTAGATGATCTTTAAGGTCCCTTCCAACCCAACCCAATCCGTTCTATGATTTTATGATGCTAAGGCTGAACTAAGGTTAGTGAGATATTACAGAAACCACTTGTGCTGTCTCATGAGTCCCAGGTGCTAATTCAAGGCCACACGGCATGACAAGCAGCACAAAGTGGCCCTTCCAATTGCAGACTGAACTTCATTGTGCGTTTACCATCTGATTCACTGCTCTTTAACCAAGGCTCCCGAAGCAATACATCAAATCACCTACCACAATATGGTCTTCCCCAAACAAGTCTGAAGTAGAAAGGGCGAGTATTGACTGTATGCATTCCTTCTCTAAGGCATGGTGAGCCTGTTTATGTCTCCCTATTTCTTTTTTCACCTGACATTTTCTCCATTTTTCCTCCTTATGTTTTGCTTCTCTCAGGCTCTTCAAAACCTACTGCAAACTGAAAATTAAAAGTTTTAAGAAAAATTACTTAAACTGGAATAAACTTAATTTTCCATTCTCAGGTATTATAACTCATTATATAATTCATAGTTTGCTAAATACCTCTTGTGGTTTAACCCCAGTAGGCAGCTAAGTACCACACAGCTGCTCACTCCCTCCCAGTGGGACGAAGGAGAGAATGGGAAGAGTAGAAGTGACAAAATTAATGGGTCAAGATAAAGACAGTTAAATAGTTAAAGCAAAGGTCTCACACAAGCAAAGGAAAAGCAAAACAAGGAATTGATTCCCCACTTCCCATGGCGGACAGGTGTTTGGTCATCCCCAAGACAGCAGGGCTCCATCACGCGTAATGGTGACAAATGCCATAACTCCAAATGTCCCCCCTTCCTTGTTCCCCCAAATTTTATTGCTGAGCACAACAGCATATGGGATGGAACGGGTTAGTTGGGATCAGCTGTCCTGTCTCTGTCCCCTCACAACTTCTTGTACATCTACAGCCTACTCTATGGCAGAGCACTTTGAGGAGCAGGAAAACCTCAATTCCGTGCGAGCACTGTGCAGCAACAACAAAAATATCCAATGTTGTAAACACTCTCTTCATTACAAGTCCAAAACACAGCACCAGCTACTATGAAGAAAATCAACTCTGCCCCAGCCAAAACCAGTAGAAAACCAAGAAACCTCAACAATCCGTCAGAGATATTACCTCCCAAACAAATGTAAGACTGGCAACACTGACTAGACCAAGTGGCCGTCTACACAGTATCCCATGTCCCAAAGTAGCCAGAAGAGGACAAAGGAAAATTCCCAGCCAGTTTCAATTGCTTGTATGAGCAGAAAGGAGAGTAGAGGAAGGTCACTACTGCAATTCCCTAATCTGCACTACCACAGACTTTGGGAATGGAGACTTCCTCAAGTCTGAGCAGTATGGGAATGCCCAGAATAGAATAGAACAGAATAATGTTCAGCTGTAAGGGACCTACAGGGATCTAGTCCAACTAACCTAGACGACTTCAGGGCTGACCAAAAGTTAAAGCAAATTATACTGGATTGTTACTGAGTACCTGGATGAAGAGATCAGCACCTCCTCTTCACTCTGGTGTGGAGCAGCCTCCCAGTTCCACTGCCTGGCCCCTTAAGCTTATCCACACAACACAGCTGCTCTAAGTGTGTGCCTCTGTCACTGTCCCTCTCCACCAGAGACACTTGGATGGAGTATCTTAATAGTTCTAGCCTGTGAAGGACTCTGCTCTGGCTGTTGGATCTGAGGATGTTCTTGACTGATTTACCAAGGTCAGAGACATTTTGAATTATGCTGAAGATGTGGCCCCCATGATGTCCATGCTGCTGTCAAGATATCTCGTCTACTGCATCGTCCCAGCTTTTGTTTCAAGGGGCGAAAATCCCCCACACTCCTATTCCCTCTAAAGGTTGTTCCATTGAAAGGGTAACTCCTGCCTGACATTCCGTTTCTCTTCTCTTCATTTCTGGTCATGTTGGTAATTTGCTCTGCTCTGTGCTTTTCCTAATAATTTCTAGGATAGGAGGAGGGCTTTGAGGTTTGGATTTTTGTCTGGGTTTTTTTGTGGTTTGTTTGTTTGTTTTTTAGCTGAGGTAATCATATCTGGGAATAACCATAACTAAGATCTCTGTCTTGGGTATCCAGAGCCCACGTTATTAAAAGTGTTCATTCAGTCTCCACCATCACACGCACAGATTTACAATCGTTCATTCTAAATTTCATCAGCCATTTTATTCACAGTCTTTTAAGATCCTTTTGCAATTAATCACCCAGAGTTTCTTTGCTAGATATATCCGCACTTTATGACCACCTAATAAATATAATTCTTGACTATCAACTCCAAACTCAAATGAGGCAATATCAATATATGAACCAAATGTATTTTGCGCCTCCCCCTCCCCAAGAATCAGTCACCTACACTCAAAGTCAATACCAAGCCGCTACACAGATTTTGCAAATCACTTCATACATACCGTAACATGAAAATAAATCACAAACATCACCTTGTTTATATTGTAATGGCAAATCTATTTGTATTCAAATATCTGTAAAAATTTCCATGTTAAGCATGATAATATATTAAATCTCTCTATTTTAGATTTACAAAAAGTTGCTTCCTTTAGAAATTTTCGCTTCCACCACCACATACTAATGTTGGAAAGATTACGAATTTACATATTTTTTTAATCAAAGTCATGTGTGCTATGGAACATTTAAAAAGAATCATGTTTCATTTCTTGACAACATGACAAGTACATTTAAAAATATATCCTATCTTCTTTTTTTTTTTACTTTGGGATTTTATTTTCCTAGAGAGGTGCAAGAAAATGAGTACAAAGCAGTCCCTTCTGTAAATGCTTATTATGAAAATGAACAGTACAAGAATTCTTTAAAATAATCCTCTCTTACAGCCTTCAGTGCATTTAAAAAGGAAACTTCTGAAAAGAATGGAATTGTGAATGATTGTTATGACCCATTTCCTATTATCGCTCAAGCACTGCTACCAGAACCATAATATAATCTAGTCCTCATTAAAAAATGCTTTATGCTCTTTTGTACAGTTAAGTTCTGTCTTCTGAAGTTTAAAAGGATTTCTGCTTGAAAGGTTAACTTAGAACAAGATGTCTTTATATGCATTAATTATAAATGCCCATCTACAAGTAACAGCATTGATAAGAATAAATGTGTTAAATCAGAGTAGTAACATAATAGCAGAAACTAAGTTTGCTACACAAATACCCTACCAAGAGAAATAAATAGCATTATATCCAACGTATTATATTAATCTCTAACAGTGCTAGTCAGATGTATTCCAGAGATTATTATTGCAATTCTGCTTGCACTGAAGTCAGCAGAAGACTTTGACCTTAACCAAGTTCTTATCAAGTCATACTGAGCTGTCATTTTTATTGTATTTTTACCATTTCCAAGCCTGTATTTATTATTAACAGAGTTTAATTTGGGATTTCAAACCATGAAGTTGAAGCGTGGTGAAAACTTGCACAATCTTGCAGACATTACAGCGGATGTCAACATTCTTCTTTAAAAATTGCTGTGTTTATTGCAAAGAATTTATTTTCAATTTGCTTTTAATTAAATATGGAGAAGAAAAAATATAATGCAGAGGGAAAGAAGACTTCATTTGTAATCTTTGACACATAATACTACGTAACAGTCATTGTATTCACTATGGAATTCATATAGCCATATTGATACTCAAAATGAATTTTCCCTTATTTCAGAACTCTCATCTGAGATATTGCAAAGACTCCCTGATTTTCAGCAAAACCTACTAAATTATACATTCTGACACTTCGTAAAGCATCAGTAAGAACTGACTTAGCCTTTTAAAGTGTCATATTCTTGGCTGTGCATTAACAAAAATTCTGAAAACATATTCATAACAAGTTTCAAAAAAATTATTGCAAATTAGGAACGATATATGACAGGCATATCTAATGTTAATCTCTTAGACACAACCATATGCAATTGCCAATCATGTTTAATCATATTACTTACAGGAGCCAAGGTATTCTGCAACAGACACATTACCTGAAAACAATTCAATCTAGTTTTGTGCTTCTTCAGTAGACGCTCTTCCAAAGTTTGTCTCCATTTAAAAATAGTAAGAAGAGATGGCCACTTCAGTTGGCTTGACTGTTGAGTTTTCCCTTTATGCCCATCCAAGGAACACCTTTTTTGGTAATGTGGGCACAAAACCTCATGAGATGCTGCTTTTACACTAGGTACACTTCCTCTGTGATTCATCAAGGCTGAGTTATTTACCACTAGATAGTTCATTCTTAACCCCAGTCTTCTGATAACTGTTTTCTCACTTTAAAATAAAAAACAACTATAATATATTTAATAAGTTTCAGTTAGACATATGTTTTCCAAGCCTCATGAAAGCATTTTAATTTTCTGCTTACAGTAGTATTCTGTACCGTAAATCATAAATTTTGCTGTATTTTATGGTACTTAACGCTATTAATTGTGCAACCTCGGACTGAGTTTACGTCATGCATATGACACAAAACTCGTTATCATTTTTATCTGCCCTATCACAGAGCCTCAGAGAGGATTCTAATCCATTATTAACAGCTATTATATGAGGCTATGTGGTAGCTGCTCTCTCTCACTTGCCTGTCCTGAACTGTTCCTCTTCTATTGCACTGATGTTACTGCTTTCTATTCCAGAGTTGCCAAAAGCATATTCACAGCATCAGCGCACTCATGCAGCATGAAAAACAACTCCATTGACACATATTCAATGTAGCCAATAAAGATGTAGTAGCCTTGCGAAAAGCGTGTGAAAAAAAAGAAAAAATAAAAAGCTTCCTTAATACAGTTAGCAGAGCTACATAATTAAATGCCAGAGGGCAGTGAGTGCTGCTGGATGAACTGAACTGGTTCTTTTTTTTGTTTGTTTTTTAATCAATCATGCAAGCTTGATCCCATGCAAGGACACGCATGTCTCCACACCAAACCAATACTAAGAAAATAATGCCTAAAGCAGAAGCGATAGCTACCAAAGTTGCAATTGCAAACAATCTGACCTTTCCCTCCCCCTCTGCACTCTCAAACACAATGGGAATAGAAATTGCAGCCTCTGCCTTAATGTTCTAGAAGCCAATCTGAGATATTTGTCATTAATCTGAAGATGTTCTTCATAGAATCACAGAATGGTTTGGGATGGAACAGACCTCAAAGATCTCCAAGATCGCCAAGAAAGTTAGAGAGGGATTTTTTACAAGGATGTGTACTGATAGGACAAGAGGTAATGGTTTTGTACTGACAGAGGGCAGGTTTAGTTTAGACATAAGGAGGAAATTCTTTACTGTGAGGGTGGTGAGGCACTGACACAGGTTGCCCGGAGAAGCTGTGGGTGCCTTATTCTTGGAAGTGCTCAAGGCTAGGTTAGAAGGGGCCCTGAGCAACTTGGTCTAGTGGAAGGTGTCCCTGGCCATGGTCAGAGGGTCGGAACAAGATGATCCTTAAGGTCCCTTCCAACCCAAACCATTCTGTGATTCTATGAGGGTATGAAGTCTATCAGAAATGAAACTCTGCCATTCCTTTTACTTATTTTCTATTATTAGAAGTAAAGGACCACAAAGGAAATGAATTCAGCAGTACCACTAGGAAATGTACATGACTGAAGCACCAAAAGGGAAATGCTTCTGGCTTTTATAATGCAAGGTAGGTTTGGGTTTCGATTTGGTGTTTCAGGAGAGGCATGGGGTGGAGGGGTGGGAAGATTATACACCTTATGTGGGACTGGCAAGTCTGAGTGCCATTTGCTCTAGAGCAACACAAGTAACACTCTCCCATTGAATTATTAGAAATGAAACTGCAAGCAAGGCAGAAAGATTCTACTTATTACCTAAAGCAAAGCATCATTTTCAGCTGGAAGCTCTCTCTTGCAACTAGACAGACAAAAAGAAATAAGTGCTGTAAAGTAGCATAAACTGACTTTGTTATCTGAAAGGAAGTAAAACAATCCAAAGGAAAACTAATTCTGTTGCTCAGCTAATTTTTGTCATGATTTGCACAGCACTAGGCTTGATTAAAGTGTTTTATTGCCTTTTGTTTTATTTTTGAAACACTTGTATAATTGTGATTTTTTCTAAACTCTCTAAAATAATTCTCTGCTGAGTTTCAGCACTACATTCGCATGCTAGTTGTTCAATACTGTATCATTGAGAAGATTCTATGATTTCTCCAGCTTTAGCAGAAGAACTTATATTTCCACTGTAAAGCACAAAAGAAGGTTGTGGATGACATCATCAGAGGATTATTTCATTCAGAATCAGACTTTGAAGGTGCTGCTTCCTATTTCTCTTTTCTTTTCCCAATAATAACCCCAAGTGCAATGAAAACAAGTCTTCTCATGAACTTTCTGTAGGCATTTACACAACATCCAGTGAGATACGTTTGGAGGGCTGCTGGTTAGGAACAATATAAGAAAAGAAAAGGAAGGGAAGGTATTTGCCAGTAGGAAATTACAGCTTGAAATACTTATCTGCAAACTGAGTTTTCAGTTGAAAACTGCAAGAAAATTGGGAAGTGACTAAGAGTCAAGAAGAGAGACGAGAAAGAAGAAGAGGTCTTGAAAATGTTATTTAGGGGGGGAAAATGTATTTATTTAGTCTAGTAAGAGGAAAGAGTCATTAAAAGGCCTACTAGTCTTTAAAGAAAAGGTTGTCTGCAATAAGGAACTAACAATTTAATAATAGAGGTGAAGTGTTTAATTTCAATAAACATTTGGAAAGGAAACTTTCATAACTACAAGGTGTGCTGGAGTAGATTGACCAAGATAATCACAGAAAAATGTTGAATTTCCAGAGTGTATTAAAAAGACATTGCTGATCTTGTGTTGAATCAGGGGGAAGGTTAAAGTGACCCTTATTTTGTTATTCCTATCTTATTTCCTTTACTTTCTACTTACTAGTAACTTATTTTCTTCTCTTAAAAAATAATTCATGATGCACTTTCTTAAAAAGAACAACTAAAGGAAGGTTTTTCTCCCCACTCCTCCAATGAGACATTTAGCAACACAGACTTAAGACAGTTTATAAAAGTAATGCAGATACTAAAATCTTACTCATTTTCCAAAACAGGAGTCACTATTTAATTTCTTACTTAACTGCAAAGCAATAAAGATACTGAAGTTCAATATGCCTAACTGTATAGACAATAAGAATTTGAAAAAAATCAATCTTAAGGGTTGGGGTTTTTTTAGGAAGCTGGCAGTATTGTGTCTCTTCCCTGGCAATGGTTGAGGTAATGTACATATATACACCACAGAGACCACTAGCAAAAAAAAAAAAAAAAAAAAAAAAAAAAAAAAAAAAAAAAAAAAAAAAAAAAAAAAAATAAAAAAAAAAATCACACTTAAAGCAAACAGGAACTTCTCAGATAACCCCAAAAAATCAAAGTTTTGGCGCATGACTCTGCAAACACTGCACATCAAAGTGTTACAGCATGTTAAGAACATGAAACAAAAGATCTGGGGTGGAATTCAGCTGGTTCTGTATCTGACTAGTAACATTTTAGATGCCCCAGGGTATCCTGCCAAGCTTAGAGCTGCCACTCCAGAAAAGGTCAGATTTTTAAAGGTCCTGTGTCATATCTGTCACTTCATGCAGATGTCTTAGAATCTCAGCGGTACCTCAAGTGCATGAGAAACTGATGCCTAGACACCTAAGTTGTGCTGATTATGTTCTGAGACCCCCTTAAGCAGTTTATATCTGCTTTACAGCTGCATAATTGTGTTAAACCCATTAATTTGCCCAGAAGCTTTTGCAATGAGCAAAAAAAAAAAAGGATTGACATATTCCTTGGTGAGTTTCTGAGTCCCTTTTAATGCAGAATACACTAAAATATTAGTAATAGAAATCACATTTATGAAGGTTAATGTCACCAGAAATTTGAAATGCCTAGCAAGGAAAAGAAAGGAAGAAAAAGAGCGGGGGGAAAGGGATAGATAAAAGGAACTACTCTTGAGTATAATGAGCAAAGTAATAACTTCACCTTTCAACAGTAACTGGAAACCAGTTTCTACCAGTATTCCAAGAAAGCCTGAGGATCAAAGAAATGCAAATAAAATCCAGATAGGGTAAGTATGGTAATGTCTGCCTAATTTAGAAGAAAAGTAATCAATAAAAAGGACAAAGGGATAGGAAAAACAGAGAGAGGCACATGAAAAATGCCAGTGGAGAGCTGAATAAAAAGAGGTGATCTCTGCATTATTCTAGGAAATATTAATAGACAGATGGTAGTATGTAAATCTGTTAAAAAAAAGGCAAAAAGGAAATAAAATTAAGTAAACAATGAATAAAAGAATTGTTTTCCAACAAAATAATTCTCTTAGTTGAAGAGCTGGAGGCTGGGCCAATACTATCACTTAGGTGTTCTCAGTTCTGGTACAATTCCCACCACTAAACAAGTTGGACCCCGTGGGCAGACACAGCATAGCTATTCTTTTAACTAATTCAAATATGAATAAAAATTCTGGGAGTAACCAACTTTAGCTTTTCCTACTTTGCCAAGAAAGAATGGACACAAAAAATAAGGCAGAAGAGCCTCATGTAACAGGTGGGACATGACTACACTTTGAATTTATCCATCTCTCTCCTGTCCTCAGGGCATAGACAAAAATCTCCGTCTTCACTTGTTAGACTCTTTTCCATCCAGAGGATTAAAGACAACATTTTTCAAAGTCAACAACATAATTGGAATGTTGATTTTTTTTTTTTTTAAAGTATGGTTTCAGAGCTCCTGCATATTCCACACACAGACTTTCATCACAGTGTTACCCACCATTTCATCTTGTCAGTGATCACAGCCATAAGGAAAACTGAAATTTTCCCTTCCTTCCTTACCCCCATTTTGAAACCTGTCTTTATGTAATGCTGTTACAATTTAAATGCAATTTTTCCCTCCTGACCCTGCCAGCATGAACATCCTTCTTACAGACTCCATCTATACCTTTAAGAGAAGATATGATAATAACTTAATTATTCCTAAAATATATTCATCTTTTCCAACTACCCTTCCCTTAACGCATAAATTTTTTATAAACTCTAGGCAAGATCATTACCTGAATATATGACTAGAGCAGTTATTGGGTTTAATTCATAATTATAGAGTTTTCATTATTCTCTGTCAGAGATTTTTTGGTAATGGAAGGGAGAAAAAAAAAGCACCAACAGAACAATTAACATGCTGATTAAATGAGTTTTTAATTTTAGGCCACCTTGCACATTAGCAAATTCCTCCAACATTTAAAATATACAGGATGAATAAGTCTTTAGTCTCATAATAATTTAACTTAAGAATTGTATCTACTATGTTACAAATTGAGCCATGGATGCTATGTTTTATAGAATTTATTCTACAGATGCTTTTTAAAAACCCCAATATTAAGTATTCAAAGAGTATAAAGAACCACACAAAATGAGTGGTCTTTCTCAACTGATAAAGAGCACTATATGAGCAGCCTAAAATTAAGACTGTGCTTTTTATAATAGCTGTATTTTTCATACTTCAGGGAGAGAAAATAGTTCTGCTCTTTTTTTCCCCTCCTTCCCAAATGTATATGCTTTGTAAACTGCCTTCTGGCTGATATACTTGCTAATTTTTATTTCACATCAGAATTTATTTATTGCCATGGTAATGAAATGAAAATCCTTAGTAGATATGGCGCTGTGAAGGCTACTCAAACCTTGGGTCATCCTTATAATTTTCTAGAAAGCAAACGGAAATTATTCTTGTATTGTCAGTAGCCAAATGGGGGGTGCATCACACCTTGAATACATCACAAAAATCTACATTAATACCTCAGTGGAGTATGTAGGGTTTCAAATGCACAAATTTTATCTCTATAACATGATTAATGGCCTCATCCCCACAAGATTTTTATTACATTATTATTTTAAGTGGATTATATTAGTTTCTAGAAATTTTCATAGTGCTCATGAATGCCAAAATTCAGCATAATTTACATTACAATTTAACTTAAATCATCAATACACAAATTATACACAATCCAAGTGCTTTTTGTTTTTATTTTTGACAACCTTTTTGTTTCTAGTGGTTTAAAATGTCTAAAAAGGTACTAAAGAGGCCAGATTTATACTTTGGAATACTTTCCCACAACTCTCTTCTTTGTAATCTGGATAAGCAGCTGTGAAACATAATCAACACCATTCTGATAACTGACATTTTTGTGCTTTGTGAAATCAAAATATGAACACATTGCTCTTTGTGTCAAATTACTCTTCAAAAGTTCCTTTGATTTACTAAGTACAGCAGTCTCCTAAGAAAGCAATCTTACACAGAAGTTCTAATTTGAACCAAAATGTCATCTCTAAGTATTCACATCCCGTGTCTTCTGCCTTACTTGCTTCATCTTTTACGAGAGATTGTGCTTAAAATGGCAACATTATTAAAATTGCAAGCTTTTTTCTGATTTTCTGTATTGAGTTGCCTATGTGCAGACGGTCATATACAAATGTTTCCGAGTATCTTCACAAGAATACCCTGCTTTGGAAGGGACCCAAAAAGATCATCAAGTCCAACAATTATAAATCCAGGTCGGTAAAGTAAGAATTGAAGAGGAATCCTCTATTTCCCACAGCTGTAAGAGTAAAATGGAAAGTGCTCGAGGTCTGCAGTCAATGCAATTTCTTTACACAATGGCAGATGATGCTAATTATCACAATGGTATCTTCAAACCAAGGTGTCTCAGGAGAAACCACAAATAATAATCAGAAACGAAGTTTTGATTTCAAGTTATCCTTAGGCATGCAGAATGAATGGAAGAAAGAAATATGTGTAATCAAACATACTTGCTCTAAAATGCCTATAATCCTGTGATATTAGATTATGGAATCATTTTTCATTATAAAAAGTTTAGTTTACTTTGAAACAGGCTCTTTCCAAAAAACAATAAATGGAAAAATTTAAGGAAGTAATAATTTTGTTAAAATAATTTTCTCCTATTTCCGTTATAGAATATAAACATTATATCGTAGTATGCTCTCTGTAGCCTCAAGACTTGGAGACACAGAAATATTTGAAAACTATTTTCTACTTCCATGAAAAAAGCCTGTAATTTACACTGCAGGTTTTTTTTTGTTTTTCAGTATCACCTCGCTCCTCTAAAGCTGCCTGGACAAATTTAGCTGCAGTTACAACACTGGAACATTTTGGGACACATCTTTCCTCTAGGATAAACATCTAAAATGCCAGTGTGAGGCAGGTATGAGAAGCTGTTACCCTACTGCCAAAAGGAAAAACAGTCATGATAGTTCCCTAGTAAATAAAAAAGCAGAATGTATGAGAGAGGTTGTGAATTACTGAACGAGGTCCATGCAGCCATCTCACATGGAAGGAGCCTCAATAAATAATTTGTCCTTTACCTTTTTATGAGCATTGCAGATTAAAATCTTGTTAGTATGATAGTCAGAGCTGTAGAGACACACAGTGGAAGAGCTGCATTTTTGTTCAGCACATCATTTACCTCTCTCTGGATAAAGGGTAGCTTCAGCTTTTATTTTCTTAGGTTGAAAAATATGGACGTATGTTTTGGGTTTTCTATTAACTTTTGCCCCAAAAGCTCTATTCTTTTTCTGCTTGACTATACAAAAATTTCAAAGAATTTCTTCAGGCTTTCAATTTTTGCACCTCTCTTTTATTGTGAATTGTTTAGCCATGCCAAAAGGAAAAGGGTTTGATCCAAAATTTGTTCTGGTAAGCTCTCCAGCTCTGAAGGGACACTTTCAACCTTGCACATAGGGCATTAGTTAAGCAATTTACACCAGTGTCAGTAAGTGTGACACACCTGTGGCTCTCCACATCAACTTCATTTTATCACCACATCAATAAAGCTAAATCATCACTCTAGATGGAGCCATGAACTAGACAGAAAGTTCACTAGAAATGCAATAAAGCCTCTAATAACAAGATGTACATGTTAAAAAAGTGCTATTTAAGCTTAAAAAATTATAAAATCAGATTGCCAGTGTCAGGTATTACAAAATGTTAAAACTGAAAAAGAAGAGCTACTTTACACCATTTACTTGAGGAGAATTCATCTTTGAAAGATAGCTGAGATTTTTAACCAAATTGATGGATTTCATGTCTTTTGCTGTTTCACAGAAGTTTTTCTATTAACCATTAAGATAAAATGCAAACATCTCTACACACATCTAAATCTTCTCCTAAGTCCAAACCAAGCCTAGAGATAATGCACTAGAACGAAAAGAACCCTACCTTTGAGGGAGTGTACAGTAAAAATTTCCACACATACATGAAAAAGTGAAGTAAGAGACGTGAGATAATTTGCAAAAGCAGGTCAGTGGTAGAATCTGGGAATAGTGTTTCAGTCTCTTGGCTTTCATGCAATTCTTTGTTAAGGACCAAGGTGACCTTGCAAAGACAGAATTAAGACTTTCAATTATAACAATCTTGCATGAACTGATGAATATGCTCAATTAGACTGCTAGAAATATTTTTTGTCTACCAAGAGGCAAAAGTGGGGATTTCTTCCCTCATCTGGGAAACATTAACTTTCAGAACTGCATGATTTCTTGTCTTCTCAGGTTTTATTTGGGATGGTCTAAAGGTAAAATTTGGCTTTCTCTTGCCATGTATTCCAGTGAATTACCCAGCCTAACGCATCTGCCCTCATCCTTCAGGTACTCCATAAACTATAGAAGAGAAAAATGTCTCAGCATACAGAGGGATGTTTTCTGCATTTTTGAAAGATTAAAAGTGTTCCTTCATTGTCCTTTACCTTAAGGCCTATAAGCGTATGATCATCTTCGTTCCTTGACAAATCAAGAAAATACATTTATTCCACCTGTGATAAGATCAGCAACAAGCAAGGCAACAAATACTTTCAAAAGTAATTCTACATTCTCTGATGCTTAGTATCAATGTGAGGCCACATTGCTGTTCATCTTGATGGGGTTGGTACTGACAGCCCATAATAGAAAATAACAACATTTTCACTGTGATCTCTGATCTAAACACTACACAGCTATTTAAAGTTTAAAAGAGAATTTATTAGCCTGAGAGATGGGGAAATCAAAGCTGAAAGACTAATAAAGACCTATCTAGATCATAGTCACAGAAATGACGGACGTTTTCATGATGTTTATATAATGGAATGCTCTCATGCCACAATGGGTTGCTCTTACAGCTTATCCTACAGACAGCACATCTGGGCTGGGGCCATTGGTGCTGCTCCTTGTAGACAGTTGAAGGATTAAATAACTAATATAAAATCTATTTCCTTCTTTCTATCTTTCTTTCTTTTCTTTTTTTTTTTTTCTCCTAATAGTAATTTAAGATTAACCAAACTAAGAAAAACCTGGTAACTGCAGAAAAAGAATTCTAAATAAAAAAATCTGTGTTTGTATATACATGCATTTTGCACTTATGAAAGGTTGTCTTTATGGATTTATGTTGAAGTGTGTGATGTAAAGGAGAGGATTTTCAGAAGTAGGTGCACCTATATGTAGAGGTCACTTAAAATAAAACAGAATGGGAATGCTTATCCTGTTAAGCATTCTCTGTGATCTCAGCACTAAATTACCCTAAGGACTGCAAGCATCAGCAGTATTGCAATGTTGCGCAAGTTTTTTTCCATCAGTGTAGGAAGTTTAACAAAGTAATATTCATTTTCTAAAGTTTTCCAAACATTTCATATCCTAAAAGGTAGATAAAGAGAAAATGTCAACAACGAAATGCTACCTCTTAGACATGACAAATTTTAAAAAGGAAGATGCTTTTCACAAATCCGGGCTCTATTCACAAAGTAAAAAACATCTCACCTCAACAAATGACATCAACTACAGAGAGAAACCAAGGAGAAACATAACTAACAAGGAACACTGAATAATTCAAGACATCTTTCATACACCACCGCAAGGTTCGCAAAACAGCAAGGGGAATGCCTCAATTATGGACGTGCTTTCCCCTTCAGGGAGCAGTGAAAGTTAACTTTCACCATTAGTGCAGTAGAATGTCCCTTCAATAAATTTATTTTAGTAGCACTTAATACAAGTCCTTAGATACAAACAAGAATAGAGTAAAAAAGCAAGGTGGGGAAATAGGCTCGTAGCTCAAAAAGACAACTGGAGCAAGGCAGCCCTCAGCCAGAGAGGAGCTTCGTTCACAAGGTTATTAGGAAATTCATCTCTTCCCAGTGATCTAGAGATGGTAAATACTGTTAAAACTACAATGTAAATGTCAAATGACGATATTTCTGTCTTTGGACGCAGGTTACTTAATTCAAGGAGAACTGTGTAAGCCATTAAGCATTTCTAAGCATAAAGTATTTAGGGTGGGTTCAATAGAGTGGGAGGGAAAAACCCCCAGAATTTTCTGCTCACCCATCTTCCCCACTTTTCAGGTCTAACACAAACAAGCACTAAACCATAACTCAGTCTTCCCCACTCCGAGAAACAAGAGATAAGCATGGTCAGGAAGGAAAACTTCAGCGCCACAGAAATGTTATGTTGTACCAACTTAAGGATCACTCTCCCTGGTTCTGCAGCATGGGCTGGACACCACAGTAAATATTTCCAATCCCAACAGATGTAGCTGTGCTCAGAGAATGATACTGCAATGATCTGGGAAGCTCTTCTGAGACCAGGCACCAACAAGAATCAAGGAAAATATACTTAGCAGACACAGAAATTTTACTCCGGTGGTGCACCATCAAAAGGTCATATTCCCTCAATAATGGTAGTAAACTGTTGGACATATTTTTTTCTTCCTTAAGTTCCGTTCCAATAGCAAAAACAGAATAAACTATTCACTCACCAACTATTTCCAGTTGGTGTTGCCTAGTTGTAGGACATCGATTCCATCATTAAATTCTCTGGCCACCAATTTACCATCCGTAAGCGGGGTTGCACTTAAAAGACGAGTTAGAAACCAAGGACTGCACCGACAAATTTCGAACCACAACCTCTCTTCTCAATGACATTCTGACAGGGAAGTGAAAATAAGGAAAGGCTAAAATGCAGCCATATTACAATGAAACTTCTCGGGCAATATGAAACTGCAGTGCTCCAAACTCATTTCACAAGGCAGTAGTTTGCAAATGTGGCAGTGATTTTCCTCTGTGCCAGCTCAGGAGGGAGGCATACAGTCCTGCATTATGTCATTAGGACACGAAATTTCCAGTAATAGCCAAAGTTTTGCTTCAGGCTCCCTGGCTGGAACAAAAAAGTCTGGCAACAGGTCAGTAGAGGCTACAGAATATCGCTGCCAACAGTGACATTTCTTTACCTGGACAGTTTACTGCACGTTCCTTACCCTGAATATAAGAATAGTCTGGAAAATACAGGTTGTCGTGACTGACTCTACTGTGAACCACACAAAATTAAGCTGTTTGTCTGGAGGCCATAAAGCAAGTACTTCATAAAAATGTCCTCAGTGCTTTTTTTTTTCCCTTTTCCCTCTAACTGTGGGAAGAAAAAGAACCAAAAAGTGTAAACTAAAACAATTCACAGAGTAACAAGTATTCAGAGTATTCAGTATGCTGGGTTTTTAAATGAGGTTTTTCTTTCAGCTTTTATAACTTCCACATAACTATAGTATGGACAGATTTAGGGATATAATTCCATATGCTAAATCCCCTTATTATAGTCTGAATAATTTAGCATGTTTATACTTTAGGGAAAAAAAATTGTAAAAATTGTATTTCCTTTTATTCTGCATTCATCCTCCCTTTTCGATTTCCATACTTGCTCCATTACCATGCATAAAAAGTTTGTTTTAACTATTAGCAAGCCCAGCCTTATGCTCAAAGTCTAATCTCCATTCTGTATGCCCACATAATTCTCAGGAAAGCCTCTGTGATCTTAAAGTCTACAGTGTGTACTCTGAGCTCTCTTGTCAGCTATTACCACTACAGAGATCTTGAAATAAGAACCTGACTTGCACTAGGACTAATTCACAACTGAAACAAAATCAAGGATTTTGCTTTACAATAGTACAGCTCTCTGTACAGCTGAGCATTTAAGAACTCAGGATCCAATATTGACTTAAACTCTGTATGCATTAAAGCATTACTTTCAATTAACGAACACACGATATTAAAAGTTATATATGTTCTAAAATAATTAATTCAAATTTCCATTTGAAGTGCTCTGCATTAGATACCTTATGGAAGTCATCTGTATGAAAAGCAGTCCGTGATCATGGAACACATACTACTTGACCTTTTTAACAAAGATTAATGAGAAAAGCAGTAACTGCAGGTATATCAGGCAAGTCAGTAATTGCTACAATAGCACCTAAAAAGGAGCAGGTTTCATTCAGCTCAAGGAGCTGTTGGTAGAATGATCTGTACTGAGGACAAAATTTTTCAACTCAAAAGCCAGAAATGACTTGATTCACATAAGATAAATTTGATTCCTTACATGCTTTTCTTCAAATCAATTGCTAAAAGAAACAGTAGTATATCTGAAAAATTCCATTAGTGAAAATCTCCTGGAAAATCACATTTAAATACAGAATCATAGAATGGGTTTGTGTTGAAAGGGACTTTAAAAGATCATCTAATTCCAGGCCCCCTGCCATGGGCAGGGACATCTTCCATTAGACCAGGCTGCTCAAAGCCCTTTCCAGCCTGACCTCGAACACTTCCATGGATGGGGCATCCACAACTTCAAGAACTAGGAAAAGTCCAAAGGGTAAAACACTGTTTCCAGACATGCTAACACAAGCTAAACACAATCATAAATGGATATAAAACAGGTTTAGTAGATATTTTATGATTTTATAAAAAGAAAAAGGAATTCCAAATCACTAAATTTACCATTAAAAAAATCACTAGCTGGTAACAGTCATAAATATTTAGAAAAAAATAGATCCATGCTGGACAAGAATCTGCCATTTCCACTGTTACTTATTCTGACATTTATACTGAGCTGACAAGACAAGCCATTGACAAGCTGAAAATTACATATTAGCCTTGTTGAGATTGGAGGGCATAACTTTTCTTTCTTTCTTTTTAAAATCATGATGGAAATAAATCCTTATTTTGATACCGCATTTGTACTGCTCAGGAAGTCTTCCAGATGGTCATAAAGTATAACCTAACTTTTCACTGGAATATTTAAAGGCATTATTTTTAGTAAAGGTCAGCTGCTTTGTTCTAATTAGCTCTTGCAATGTTTCTACAGATCTGAAACCCCTTTATGGTCTAGTACTAAGTGTACATCATCCTTTATCATCTCAGTCACATGCTGATGACACCTCCAGATAAGGAAAAAGGAAACATGATACAATAAAGGAGATAGGGTATGAGAGGGTCTTGGGACATGATTAGTTTTATATAAAAGCAATGTTTCTATAACAATAAGAACATACTTTTGCTGACTACCTGTATTATATATTGTTTAAAAACTACTATAATAGCTATTACAACTTATCTGTAGTGACTATGTAATGCCATCTTTTTTCTTCTTAAGGAAAAACTGTTGAGTAAAAACAAGAGGGAAAAGAAATCCAGTCAGTATAGCATGTTTATGATGCAAGTTAAAAACTAGCAACCTCTCACACAGCCAGATTTTTAGTCCTATTTTATCTTCTCTCAGGCCAAAAAAAAAAAAAATTCCAAAAGCTTCGACAAAAGTGGAATATAGGAATTAATATTAATCACTTGTTTTGTTATTAGCAAGCTTGCTGTTGGTGCTGGCTTTTGCGATATGCATATAAGATCTCCAGGGAACTGCAGAATATTATCTACACAGGAAATGACTCTTAAACAGGCATGTGGCTGCCTACAAATGATTAAGGTGTATCACACCTGTGAATGAGCAGCCAAATTCTCACTGATACAATTACAATAAATAGTTTAGTTATATAAAACCATCTAAGATGTGGAATAAATTCTGCATTAAACCCAGATGTCTAGCTCATTACTAATTATTATTCCTATTTCTGAACTACTGAAGAAGCACTGACTGTCGTGGCTGAGGTTTATGGCCTTATTCAATCTGAAATACATTATTGTCTGAATTCATCTGCTGTGGGTACCAGAAGAAATGCAGCATCATATTCAGGGTGCCCATATACACTTTAGTGTTAACTCATTTTCTAGTGTCAGTTTAAGTTTCTGCTAACCAGTTTCTAGGTTTTCCTTCTTCATTTTAGGAAATGATAGTGAGACAACTATGGACATAGGTTTTTCTCCCAGGAAATCCAGATTGCAAGACTGTTGCCATTAATCACCACAAAGATCTACTACCACATGCATGCTAGGACTAGTCATACAAGTGCTTAGAAGTACCATGTACTTTTATGGAAAGCTTCAGAAAGGAAAGCTTCATGAAAGGTGGAAGTTTGCTCAGCAAGGATTATGCCAAATTCTGCAGAGGAGCACAGTGTTCCATATAGCAGTTTCATCTTGGTGAGGGAGGAAGAGAAAAGAGGTGAAAGAGGAGTAGATGTGTACAGGAGTAGGACCTGAACAGATTTCAGCTCATTTAATTGCCTGTGTTAGGAGCCCTGTCAACTTTGCCTCTCCATATGGTGAATAAAGCACTTCCAGAGAGCAATTCCACATATGTAAATGTGAATCAAACCTGAGTGTAGCCTTCCTCACTGACTCAGGCAGTGTGACTGGGCTCCTGCCTTATGCTGCTGTCCATGGCTAAAAATGAAACTATGCAGATCTTACCAAAGCAGTGTTTTAGTAACAGGCAATAGATTTTTCCTGTGACCAAATAATTAAATCTAACCAGTTAAATAAAACATGTCTATTTATGGCATGAAGGTGGTGTTTTTATGCTGATACATATTCCATCTGTGATCCCTCAGAGCTGCAGGTGCAGAGTCATCCACCAGATCATGAGGACCCACAGTACAAAAGGTGCACACAAAAAGACAGCTTCTAGCTGTGAAAAGCTGGCAGCCTAGATGGCACCTCAGGAGTGGAAGAGGAAAAGGAAGACAAGAGCCTGAAGAGGAAGTTGGGAAAATCCAAAGATGTCTTCTATCACCAATTGCCTCTCCAGTGTAAATTTTACAAATACAAATTTTGAGCTTCTTGTGTTCTGTGTCAAAATCACACACAGGAAGAAATGGGTATATTGCAAGTTTTTTATTGTACATATGATTTAGGGATGCTTATGTATACAGTAATTTAGTACAACTCATATTGCCAACTATCCCTAGTGTCTTTCACTCACTGCAAACAACAGGTTAGGTCCTTTAGCACGTGTATGGATTTGACATCTCATATCTATCAGCACATATGCATTGCATATTGACAACTATTTTCTAAATTAAATTCACCGAAGTCTGTTTGCTAAACTCAGTAAGTATGGTAAGGCTCTTACTAAGTGTTTCAGGGGTTTTTTTATGAGAACTCCACAAGGAAATTGAATTTCTAATAAGCTTGAATGAAAAAAAAGAACTTGAATGAGATTTTAATATTTTTTTTATATATATATTCTTTTAAGTGTGAGTTTTCTTGTTAGCAATCTGCATTAAAATATTTGCCTAGTAAATAGTAATATCCCACCAAACAACTTTAGATTTGGATTTTTAATTAAGAGCTATGCTGAGTCCCATTTATTTCAGTTCTTGTTATCTAGGAGATGGGAAAATTCATATTAAAAAAAGAAGTCTTAAACCTTTATGTAAAATTTTGATTGCTCAGGACAGAAGCCATGCTAAATTACTAATTGCCTATTATCTTCTATGCAAAGAGAAATTTTAAATGGTGATAATGCAAATAAAATGATGAGTGATGAATGATCCATGTAATGGATTTATTTTTATCTCTGTACAGTAATATATGAAAAATATACCTGCACATTAAAGTTACCATCCAGTGGGAACGATCTTTAACATATTTGAAATATTATACTATAAATTAAACAAACTTAGGTTTTGCTTACAATTTAACTGTATAAGACTATTAATCTATATACTTATAGATTCCTCTTATTAGCAATTATGGAAAACAGCTTCAGGCCAAGTCTTCCTCATCGAATCTTTATTAATCACAATAAGACAGCAGTATTCATCTTACCCTATTTGAGTGTGTTTCAAGGCTACATAAAGATCCTTCCATTATCTGCAAACCCTAAAGATTTATTGTTTCTAATATGAAAGATGGTTTTAAGAACAAATAACAAACAAGCAAAAAAACCCAAAAAATGCAGAAATAATCTAGGCACATTGGCAAGAAAAAAATGCAGGAAGCTTGGGACAGCTCAGTAAATCTCTAGTTCAGTGAGAACTTAATTTGCACCATGGTGGAAGACACATGACAACTATAGGAAAGATACATAAAGGTTCTTAGCTCCCCAAAGCACTACTAGAATAAGATTATCCAGTGTTTATATTGCTGATTGTCATCATATAAGAACTCAAAAAAAAAAAAAAAAGAAAAGTTGTAACCCTTCATTCCGTTTTCTTCTCACATCAGAGTACAGCTCCTAAGTCTGACTTAACGTGATGTGCTCCAACTGGGATTAAATCTTTTGGCTTTTATTTTTTGTAATTCAAAGTATCTTAGACATCAAAGGATCTTTCTTTCTGAAAAGTCAATACTTCAGCATTGCAGAATAATACCCTAAAAAGCAGACACTGAAGATATTTACTCAGTTTTGAAAATACCAGATAAGGTTATACAAATAATTTTACAATGTTATTGTCCCAGTCCCACAAGATTGGAATTGGATGACTGAGTGGGATGATCAAGCTATTATTTCAAATCTCTTCTCCCTGGTATCCAGTGATAACATGTGTGGGAATGGTACAAAGCTGCACCGGGAAGGGTTCAAACTGGACATAAGGAAGCATTTCTTTACTGAAAGGGTGTTCAAACACTGCAACAAGTTCCTAAAGGGGTGGCCAATGCCCCAAAACTGTAAGTGCCTAACAACATGTTTTAATTTTTGGTCAGCTCTGAGTTTGTCATGCAATTGGACGTGATCTATGCAGGTGCCTTCCAAACTAAATAGTCTAGTCTATTCTTTTATTAAATAGTGCTAAATCGTTCCGTAAAAAAATATCAATAGGCAGTCAACCTCCTATATTTTTTGGATAACAACTCAGAAACATGGTTTATCAGCGCTGGAACACAACTCAAAAATTCTGCAGACTCCTCTTTTTTCTCTTTATATGGATTATATGCCAATGTTACCTGGCTGTCAAAAGTTTTCCTTTAGAAATACCTTCTTAATTTTTATGTTGTGCACAGAAGAGGAAGTCTCGTCAGCAGACAGGTACTGGTGGGGCCTGGGAGGCTCAAGTTAGCAGCGCACCACATTGGGTCCTACTCGTTTGTCCTCATCAGGCAACTGCATGTGCACACCTGCTTAAGTGTGCTCTGCTCACCTACTTACTTGCATGGCATCCTGCTACCCAATACAGCTGGCTCCACAGTAATCCCGTCTGTCAAAAGACATTTTTTTTCCAAAAAATGTGGTTTTGTTTCAAGCCAAAATGAAATATGAGTTTTTTGAATCACAAAAATTCTCACAGAAACTACAGTATGGTACCCTTGATGATGCTTCCAACAACAGAGCAGTGGCCTGAACAAATTACTTGTGAAATATTAGAGAAAAATCAATAAAACATAATCAAAACAATTACCAGGATATATTTTAATGGAAACATGGTTTGTTGAAGATATTCGGAGATCAGAATATGGAAGCAGTTGAGACACATGGCAATTTACAATTACTGTAACTTTGCTTACCGAGCACTTTACTAATCTGTTAAATGGTCAAGTCCAAAGCATAGCTGCTTTTTAAAAGTCACAATCTCTAGTGACAAATTGGCTGTAAAATAACAGACCAACAAAGATCTTTCCTCAAGCTAGAAACCTCTTGTGCCCGAGGAAGGCCAGAATCTATTGCCAGAAGTAGGCATGAGGATATATTAGCAGTGTTCTTTGTCCTTTAATAGCCCAGCCTAAGTGAAAAGTGACACACCAGCATTTCAGAAAACCGGGTGCATCTTTTGGCATAGGCTCAGCTCAAGGCTTGTATTCTGGATTCCTAACGAGATCATTGAGCCTCTCTAATACATTTGTTCCATTAAATGATAAGCAAAAGTAGTCCAAAGCACTTAAATCTACTCAGAAAATCAATGGGAAAGGGGAACAATCACAAGGTTATGTAACTATTGAAAATTATCTTTCACTCACTGGGGTTTCTGATTCTGCCATATATGATGAAGTACTATTTAATCATGCAATTTTGTTATTCATAACTCATGAAAATTACTTATTGTTACTTACAATTTTACTAAAGTGCATTTTTCTTCCTTAGGATTACAAGTTTTTATTGTAATGTTTTTCTTGCCACATTTTAAACATCTGGGAGAAGAAATATTAATGACTAATTAAAAAGGTATAACTGATGTCATAATCTAAAAAAAAAAAAAAAAAAAGCAAGCAATCTAAGACAAGAATGGACAGGTCGTTTATTTAAAATTGCATGTGCCAGCTCCAAAATCCAGCATCTTGCTGTGCATTCTCAGCGTCTCATTTTCCTCCCTGACACATCCATCATGGCTCCTCCCGGGTTGGGAGTTTCAGACTTTTCATCTTGCTGATCTGACTTTTGCTCAGGTTACTAACAAGCTTCTACATTATAAATATAAGGCCATTTACACAGAATCTTTGTTCTCAAAAATGTTTTCATGTGTTTCTGTTCCACCTTACAGATTTCCAGTTTCCCTTAGTGACTGCCTGTCTTTGCCACTCCTGTGGTTTGTTCATGCTCCAACATTCTTGCTCTTTCTCTCTCTTTTCTGTATAAACTCCCCTGGTTATAATTTGCCCTTTCCTGTTCTTTGAGCTGACATCTATAGCAAACTTCTCATGTCTTCTTCTTAGTTTCTAATCTATTTAATTGCATTTAGCTGGCATGACTCCAAAGCTAAACTCAGTTTCCCTGTTCCTAACTTCTGTCTTTCACTTTATCCCTTTTAATTCAGCTCTCACAGAAGCCAAAAATGTTATCTGTGTACAGAGCACTTCACCATGCAGCCCACTTTGCACCGTCTAAAGACGCTTCCAAAACAGGGGAAAATACCTGGCCAACTGGCAGCCATACATTATCCCTCTCAACATAATGCTTTCTCATACTGAGGAAGGAAAAGTTAAAAACCAAACTCCACATGTAAAGAAGCAATCAATCAAGTGAGTTTGATTCTGCTTTCTCATCTTTCCTATCTTGTCAGTGTCTCATTCAATTCCAGCTCTTCATAATCTTTGACACACGAGATTTTTTAGAATAAAAGTATTTTGTCAGTGAATGAATTTTCTCACCCTGATCACTGGAAACATCTCATCTTCTTTCATATGACCAATCCGAACTCCTCAGACAGAGCAGCCTGCTGGAAACTGTTGCCCTCACTACAAAGCCAGAACCCATCCAATTCAGCCTTTTACATGAAATAGTATCTTCCAGTTGGAAACAACTAAACCAGCTGTAATAAGTGGTCTCGAACATTCCTGGTAAAGTCATAATCTGACCCCAGAAATTAGGATAATTGGTTGAAAAATATTATAAAATCTGTGATGGTGCTTTTGGGGGTTTTTTTGAGGGGGGTGGTGGTGCAGTGTTTTAATTAGGGCCAATGAACAGTCAGAATGGAGAGCTTCATTAGCAGAAATGGAAGGAAAGAGGGATGAACTGGGTGAACAAACTTCAGCCAGGCATCTTCATGGTCTGTATTCCAAGACACAGAATTTCGTAAAAAGTTGTTGGGCCATTAACATAATGTCTAAAGCAGAAAAATAACTAGGGAACTATTGCCCTCATTAATTCTGTTACAACCCAGAATAGACAATATATTTTCTTTTCAACAATACTACATTGTCTTGCTTTTAACTTGTCTCAAAAAAAAAAAAGCTAATTCATTAATTTTGCCATAATCAAAATAGCATTTTTCCTCATTAAGTCCTCAAAAGAGAAAAAAGCTCCTTCATTCAGTTGTCAGTATCAGAACAGGAATTCAAAAGGAAAAATAGGAAACTCTTATCATGTGGTCTTACCAGCCAAATTTACATGAGGATAATGAAAGGAAGGAAGGTGTCAGGGGAGTGAAAGAAACTTTTAAAAGATGCATGGGAATGTCACTAGCAAGCACAAGATAATGGAGAACTTGCTAAAAGCTGGGATGGAAAATATTAAACAGCCCTCCACCTGGGAAAAGGGAAGAGAATGCACTGTTGCCAAATTTTGCAAATTGCTCTTAAGTTACAATTATGAAGGCAAGGCTCTTTGTGAGAGGTCTTGGCAAAGAGACAATCCTGAAAAAAGGCAGATAGGACAGTTAAAACTGAGTTACTGCTAAACCATGTATTCCAGATCTTGTATTTCCCTCTTCCTTGATGTCCCATAACTTCTCTTATGAGAACATAAGAGAACATTGCATAATGACATGAGGTTTTTTTCTTGGAATTCTTCACCACCTGCTTCCAGAAGATTTTTCCTTGAATGAGATATAATTATTCTTAACAGTAATGAAAAGAAGAAAAAAAAATCTACATCGGAGAAGACACCAGGTAGAGATGTGATTAAAGATTGACATTTTTACCTAGTATGCAAGATTAAATTTTCCATTTTTATACATTCCCTCAAGAACAACATGTTCAGCTACAGATGAGTTGGCATCATTCTGTCAGTTCTCAGTGAGGCAAAAGATTCTGGAGACTGGACCTGAAAATGAGCACCACACATGAGCCAAATCTATGACTATTTTTTTTCTTGAGATCTGCTTGGAAGAATACCATGGAACAAAGCCCTGGATAGAACAAGGGTCCAGGAGAACTGGCTATTTTTCAGAGATCGTGTCTCCCAAGCTCAAGAATGAGCTATCCCAATGAGAGGAGGTTAAGTGAGATAGCAGGGGGCCTGCTTGGATAAAAAAGGAGACCCCAACAAAACTCAGCTACAGAAAAAGAAGCCTGCAAGAGGTGAAAGCAGGGTTAAAGGACTGGGGGGGAATATGGAGACACTGAGCATGCAAGAGTGTGGTTAGGAAAGCCAAAGTCCATTTGGAGCTTAATCTGACAAGGGACATGAGAGGCAACAAGAAAGATTTCTATGGGCAGTTCAGCAGCAAGACGGGAAAATGTAGGGCCACTTCCGAATGGGGCAGGGGGCCTGGTGATAGAGGACATGGCAATGGCTGAGGTAGTAGTGCCTTTTTCTCCTCACTCTTTACTGTTCAGATTGGCCTTCAGACATCCCAGGTCTCTGAGAATAACAGGAAGCTCTGGAGCAAGGGTGGCATCCTCAGTGGAGGAAGAAAGCCAAAGGCTTTTCTCAGTAGTTTTTGCTGACAGAACAAGAAGCAACGGGAACAAACTGAAATACAGGAAATTCACTTTAAACATAAGAAAGATTTTTTACTCTAAGGGTGTTCAAACACTAGAAAGGGTTCCCAGACAGGTTATGAAGTCTCCATCCTTGGAGATATTAAAAACCTGACTGGACACAGTCCTCAGCAACCTGCTCTGAGCACAGGGTTCGACTAGATGATCCCTAGGAATCCCTTCCAACCTCATCCATACTGCTATTCTGCAATTTCTGGGGGTTTTTGTCCTTTTCTGCATACATTCACTTTTCAAAGGAAAAAAGCAATGTATCTCAAAACTTCAAGAAATATTTTCTTTCTCTCTCTTTTTTAGCATTTCATTATCCATTTAGCTTTACATTAACAAGACCTTGTCAACTCTCTTTCTGTAAATTAACAGAAGCAGCATCTTTATATTTATACAGTATGACAGAAGAAATTTTAAATCTAAGATTCATACTCACAGTATAGGCAAATGCTATTCCATATATATCCTTCAGATAAAGAAATACCCTATTGTCCAATGAATAATATTTGGTAGGCATCACCATAGCGAAACTCCTCAAAGTAACCTGGGAGGGTTTGCAACATTTGTTGAAGGCAGTTCCTTTCAGTAAAGGCTTTGCTTAACTTCAATTTAAGGCTTTTTTCTGAAGAGAAATCCTTGAAAATTCTAATTATATGAAAGTAAAGAACATCCAGAGGGAGCACCATATTATATCCCAAGCACCCACATAGCAGCCACATTTAAAATGCTCTAAATGGTATGAAAATACTTTCTACTATTATGGAGATTGTCACAGATGCATATTTAAGGACAAGAAGGATTCCTTGGAGAATTCTATGTGGTAGCATGCAAAATTTGGGTCATAGTCACCCATCCCAGAATTCCTAAAGCATCACATTTCTGTAGTTTCAGCAAGAAAATACTCTTTAAAAAAAAAATCTAGCCTTTATTTTCACTAAATGTAACCATGAAAAACAGTAGACTCATTAAAAGCTTTCATAAAAAGATAAATGTTTAAGCATATTTGACTATGACTTTTCTTTGATTTGACCTTGGCTAAATTGAAAGCACATAAAAAAATTTACAGTCAATGCTTGATGTGAGCTATACTAATATCTGGCTAACTGCCTCTGCTGTGAAAGCTCTTTCTATTTCAGTAAAATTTTATGCACAAAAGCGTTTTCTAGAAACTGATGTAGTGTGTTCAATACATTTTTAGACCCAAGCTTAATTACAAAAGCTTTTTCATAATAACAAATATTGTCCCAAGCAGAGACTATATTTAATAAATATGCTTATTATTTTCCTTAATGAAAGCAATGTTTAAAATTTGTAGGTAATCCCATTACACTGTACTTCAATTATACAGCCCAGTTCTCCTACCCTCCTGCTGATAGAAGACTTCCTCATCTTAGTTTCCAATTATATACATTAAGTCCCTCCAAAACTACCTTCATTATTACACACAGCATGTATAGCTCTATCGGAGAAAAAGCTGTAATTGGGAAAGAGCAAAATGCATTTTTGAGCCTAAGATAATGACAAGAAAAGTTAATTATGTAAATTAAAATAATCTTCTCTCCACTCAACAAATATGACCTGTTTGTACAAAGAAACACAGCAGGACAGGTACTGATCCTGGATAAATCACGGTGTTTCTACTCAAGTCATTCTAACCAGAAAATTTATGAAAGAATGAAATTTTGACTTTAAATTGCTTTATAATAGAAGAATGGCCAAAAGAACTATTGGATGAACCCAGGGGGATTCTCCAAAACAAAAAAACATAGCATTTTCTGTATTCACCCAAAATTAAACCTACGTATTTCTGTTCTTGGATTAACTTCTACTTCCTAAAAGCAGGAAAAGACAGCTGACAAAAGCAGACTACTGACAGAAAAGGTCCTGGAAATACATAAATTAAAAACGCAAGTACAAGAAGTGAAATCTGCACCCTTACTGTCCATTGCTCTTGGCAATGAACTTCATCTCATCATCAGGTGGCAACCAGTTGAACCTGTGAAGTGTTGACTCTAGTTTCAGGTCTCAAGTCAGAGCTTTAAGTGTTGATCATATGGCTGCATACAGCAAAACCAGAGGTGTTCACCCCAAAGAGCATCAGCGCACAAGAAGGCTCCCAGATCCTGTAACTGCACAAACCCAACTTTCAGTCCCTCAGCTTGTAGAACCAAGAGAGGGATGTGAGGCATCTCTCTCTATTAACTGCTGCTGCTATGTAATTGTCCTTCCTCTACCCATGGTACCTTTCTTTGACATTACATTTGATCAGCCTCAGCCCCTTCAACTGGCTTTTAGAATGCGCAGTTTTCACTAGCCTGCTCATTCCTGTAGTTTCACAACATCTAATTGTGACAGCCCCAGCTGTGGATGACCCTAATTTTGCTGTGAAGAATTTTTCCCATCCCACCTCACAATGCCTTACCTAGATCATTCAACTTTTGAACACTTCCTAACATATCTACGATTGTTGTTCTATGGGCATCAGAAATGGAAGCAATATTCTAGAGAGTACTGCAATACTTCTACAATGCCATCATAAACTTATTTTAATCTGGGTCTTAGTCTAGGTCGTTCTTCACTTATGCCAAACTCTTACTTCTTTATCTTACAAATTCCTGGCAATTTGCTGTATAGAATTTGTATTGACAATTTGATATGACAAGAAAAGTCAAGTCCAAGTACACTGCAGTTTAGAGAACATTTTCAGATTTCACAGGGAAATGCTACTTGTTCTGGAAGTTCCAGTCTCCTAATTTCTTTCTGATTTGGTTTTTTATCACTTGATGATTTTGTCAGGGAATTGCGATCACTGCCAAAGATGTTTACCTCAATTTTGTTTCCAGTCCTAAATTAGATTCCTCCTAAATAGTGAATTAGATTATTAATCAGTAAAAATCTAAATCTTCATTATTAATTTACTAGAAACAATACAGCACCTTGTAAAACATTTATGCAGCAGTAAACGGAGAACCACTTTGCAGAGATCATGACATGCTTAATTTACTACACAACTAAATATTTAATTACAAATGGTAGCAAAGCTGAAGGTATTCTGTTGAAATTAAACAATCTTTTAAACAGTAATAGTCTTAACTTTATTGTGGGCAGTAATGGTAAAATTCTAAAACAACTAATAGGAAACTTGCTCCTTTTTGTGGGGTTTGCCATTTGCCATTACCAGTTAAGTGAAGAATCATGTATTTGGCTAGCCAGTCTGCTATTTACTGGTAGGTCTGCTCCCTCCTGTAGTTTGAACAGAAATATTTTTTAAATGGCATATTAAATTAATTGAAAATGCAATGCACTTTGAGGCACTACATTTGCAATGTAATAGTCTTGCTCCAATGCTTTCCTTGCTAACATCTCTAATTAGAGTAATGGCATTTTAACTTCCTTGCGAATATCTAGCAATTCTTTGTTTCATATTCAATTTTCAAAACATCCCAGTTACAATATTTTAAATTCATTTGCATTTATACATCTAGACTCATTAAAAAAAAAAAACAAAACAAAAACAAAACCAAAAACTTGTTTATATTTCCAGGTTAGGAAACTGCACACAGAGCTTTTGTGAAGCCATCTCAAGATGAATATATCCTTCCTGGTGTTGAACCTGAACAACAAACACTGATGCGTGTCATATCTAGTTAAGGTGAGCTTTCAGAACAGATATTCAACAAATGTAGCTGATTGTTTCAGAATTTGCTAAATGTGGAGCAATATGGAGAGTGAGTTCTCTTTATTTTTTTTTCCTTCTCTTTTAAACTATTCCTTCCTATTGTCTAATTCATATAACTCAGCTTTCAGAAGAGGAAGGTAAGGGATGGATTTTACCCTTATGTGGATGCAAAGAATGGAGAAACAAATCAAGATAGGCTGGAGAAAGTTAAGAACAATATCAGCATGTCCCATTTCAGGAGGGAGGTCCATTGAATAGAATATTACACCAAAAAAAGAAATTATAAGGCTATAAGTACAGTCTGGAAACCAAAGGGTAGTAACAGGATCGCTTTCACCTAATTTTGAGCATCTCTTTCAAAACAGCAAATTGATATTTCTTAACCATCAAGTTGTTTTTATTAACAGTATAGAATATCCTGACTTTTTGCTAACTTAAAAGAGTACATGACAGTTTTGTCAAAAATAATTCACCTAAAATCTTAAAAAAAGTTGTTAGCCAAGAAAACCACAGCAATGTATACATAATTCATCAGCTAACAGGAAAATAATATTATATTTAGAGTACAAGTAAAACGCATTTTTCTACATCTTCCTTATGTCTCAAGGCTAACGAATACTTCATAGATTTACAAAACTGCATGCTGTAGCTCTTCAAGCCTCTAAGAAGAATAAAGAAGTATACACTTGGTAACATGCCTCTCATTACACTGCAGCATCCTAATGATGTGACCTTGCTTCCCAAAGTAACTTGCAAGGTAAACTTCTTAGAAGTAAGACGAGTGATATCACTGGTATTATTGAATCCATGTTCAGTTTAAACATTGCTGTATGAAACATGGAAGCACTTAAAGGAAGAC
Source organism: Lycocorax pyrrhopterus obiensis (assembly GCA_014706295.1). NCBI lineage: Eukaryota > Metazoa > Chordata > Aves > Passeriformes > Paradisaeidae > Lycocorax > Lycocorax pyrrhopterus. Next base: position 84,529,360 of record JACSVZ010000001.1, read on the forward strand.
AGACTGAAGTAAATTGAAAAAATCTTAGTCTAGTATTGAAATAAGGTTTTCATACAAAGTTTGTTCTCCAAGTCCAATCCCAGTTTAACAATGGCAAAGTTATTGCAATGTTGCTCTTCACAAAAGGCATGTGATAGCCTTGCAGTAGCTAACACAGAGCACAATGAGGCACTCAGCATAATGCTGGTGTCATCACTGGTCGTCTCAGAAGAACTAGGAGTGGTGCCAGCTGTGTACCTGCACGTACTTTCTGTGTCTGAACAATGTCACTTCTGGACAGCCTTGGAAAGGAGGGAGGATGGGTGGTGGGAGTGGTAGAAATGCGAAGAACCTTGTTCTGCTCTTTACCTGGAAGCTGCTGTGAAAAAGAGAGCTTCACACTTCAGAAAATGCTGTGGGTGCTTCACGTGGTATTGGGGCCTCCCTCCCGGTGATAAAACCTATCAGACTACATGTACTAGCAAGTTCCTTGATTCCTTCCAGCTGCTCATCTGAAGCTGCTAACTTATATTAGAGCTACAACCAAGCTTTCCAGGATATGCACCAATATTTTAAGTAGTGTATGGCAGATAATTTTTTTTCACCATAACAAAAATATGCCTCATTTAAAATGAACTGTCTTGCGAATCACATGACATGACAATAATGCTAAATTTTACTAAAGCTTTTTACACACACATGACTTTGGCAGGCTGCCTTCCAGCGGGAGCAAGTTACATATGTACCAGCTCTAATGGCCCATATAGGATATTAAAAACACATAAAGAATAATTTGATAATCTACCTTAGGAACACTAGGACAATTTTCATCTCAGTTTCCTCCAGAGACTCTAATACCAAAGGACAGATTGTTTCTTGTCAGTGTTTCAAACTGATCTCTATTTGCAAACACAGCAAGTGATGCCAAATGCAGTTCAGAATGCAAATCAAACAACTATTTATTATGTGCTGTTTTGAATTGCATATGCAGGACAGAGAGGCAAGTAATGACAAAAAAAAAAAAAAGTCGTGCTTGCACATGACACAAGCCATTTCCATAATATACTTGAACACTGTATATAAATACAAAGAAATAAAACTATTCCAATAAAATAATGAGGGCCTTATGAGTTAAATGTATTCACAATGCTACACAGTGGGACTTAACAGCACTTGATATACAATGTAGACCAAAATATAAATACAGTAGTTATACAAAGAAAAAAAAAAGAGGGGGAAATGATAAATTATTTATTGAATGAAAGCAGAAAATAGAAAATGAGAAAAACCTTTTCTTTGAAAAAGGAGGTTAGCTCGTAACCAATGATAATAAACCCACTTATTCATTAGAGGCAGGTCCAATCTGATTCTATCTGAGTCCCAGCTGAGCACTCAGAACAGCAATTAATGCAGCTGTCGGCGTGGCTGTCGTTTTCTAAATGTTCCTGTCCATCTCGGTTTTGTCTTGAAGCAAACAAGATGAAAAATAACTGGAAAAGTTACTTAACCTGTTTCTAAGATGATCACAACACTGGCTAAAATAGCAAAGGAAAAAAACTGTTCTCAGTGCCATGATACAGACACCTATGGGTGGTACTTGACAGGCAAATGCACAGAGCAGTGCCTGCCAGAATAATGCATGGAGGAAAGGGAGAGGCATCACCAATGTATGGCAGCCAGCTAAGGTTAGAGCCCTCTTAGATTAGACCGGAGAGAAGGAGAGAAGATATTCCGTATTTTACAAAGACCTCACTCATAGCTGGTTCACAGGTATTTCTTTAATAAAAAACAAAACAAAACAAAACAAAAAAACAATTAAAAAACCCAACTAATTTAACCAGGAGTGCTCCTTATTGTTCACTAATAGCTACAGATAGGTTCTGGGCCTAGCCAGGTGCAAGAACTAAACTCCTCACAGATGAAAAAAATAAAACAGATTTTTAAAAAAAGATTACTTTGAAATGACAAATTTCAAGCGATAAATATCAGTAGTTTACTGTTGATCAGTATCTTATTTTAAAACATCATTCTTGCATTTTTTCAAGGTTAGTTGAATTTGTTTATTATTACTACTATAGTGATTGTGAGGTGGTAGTGAGTTAAAATAAATCCCTACTTAGGCAGCTTATCCCTCCTGCTATATATTATTATTAGTGCATATGGGATTATAACAAAATGCAAAGAAAAAAAAGGGGAAAAAGTCCAATTTGAGTATATATCCAATATCCAAAATTTGATCCAAAAAATCCAATTTGAGCTATATTTTTCTGGATTAAATCACAATATGAGAAAATGTCTTAGAATTCCAACTGAGCTGTGCTAAAGCAAAAGACACAGCGAGCTCTGGATATAGGAACGTTTGCATATTTTTCTTCACACGGTTATGTGTGAAAAGATAAGATTTCTCCATAAAACTGTAAAATAGAGCACTTAGAAAGTCCATTTGAAAAGATTCCTCCAGGGGGCTGAGATAACTCCGGCATCTGTTCGAACAGGTAATTCTGCAAATAAGTGACACACTTTTGTCATCCCATTGAGCCTGGACAACGTGGGCCCTTGATTGCTCAAACACAAATAAAACTATCCATTGCCCTTACAGCATGTGGCAGCTACATGAGATGGCCCTTAGAGAAGCAGTCATTTCACCCTTAGCCAAGGCAATAACTAGACCTGAGAGTTTTATCACTTCATCACAACCCCAGTGGACTGTAAATGATTTGGTAAGCTCTGGTTTGAAAGAGAGCACTTCTTAAGAAATCTAAGGTATGCACTGAAGGAAAGAGTTTCTCTTCTTTGGACTTATATATATATGTAAAAATAATGTGAGAAAAAATATGTTTATCTGCTATTACGTTTTATGATTTCTTAATGACAGAGTTTCTATTCTATGTTGTGAATAATTACTGTTTCAAGTGAACTTCTTATCTCTTTCAAATTAGATTGCTGGCTACCTACTTGTAAACAAAGCAAAAATGAAACAAGAATACATATCCTAGAACTGCCCACCCTGCAATTAGCTATGCTAAAATACAGACATGAGAATAATCTAAATTCAAGTGTCATCTTGATATGAAGACTTGATTGTTTTTATTGCCAGGAAACTTTTGAAAAAATTATTAAATATGCCTGCATTTATAGACAGGGGTTTTTTTGTTTGTTACACATCCCAGATTTGTTAACTTCTTTTAGCATGTTTTTTTGGGTCTTTTGCAACTATTTCATTGTAGGCTGACAGTTAAGGATGCTTGATTTACCCAAAATAACTCTAAAGCCAGGCACACAGAATGAAAAACTGTTTGTTGGTCTATGTTCTACTTATCTAGTCTGCAGTACAATACTTTCAAAACTACTCATTCAAAATTATACTGCTCAGTTTGTGAATGGGACTTCTGGGTCATCTTTATTTTTATTTACAATTCATAGTCCAGAAAATGCATTCTATTTTATCATTACATGTACACATATTTTTTAAAGTTAATTTGCTTCTGTCTTGAATCATTAAACTAATAAATGAGTTAAACTGGAATGAAAAACTAAAACTAAAGCTTAAATATTTTCAAATACAAGACATAGTTCTTAGAACTGATAACACTTTAGGAGAAACTTGGTTTCTAAAAACTAGAAAAAGAATTCTAACAACATTTTTCTGTTACAGAATAGCAAAAATCAACTCATTCAAATACTTCACATGAGCCCTGTTGTTTTGCTCCCTAAAATAATCTACAAGGAGAAACCTCCTTTTAAAGTGATTGTTATCTTTAGATTTAAAACCTCATCCACATAACTAATTTTACAGTGCTTAAAATTTGGGTCTCATGGTTGAAATATGTTCCACGTCTGAACTAGCATGAAAACCAGTCCTGAACGTCCCCTTTTTAAATTAAATTATATGATAACTTTGGCAAGTCTTTTCCCACTTTTGATACTGACCCTTGAAACCCAAATTCTATCGATACAGTGAAGAATTATCACAAGCTTTTTCCACACTTTAGCTCATTCTCTCCAATCAACGTGATTAATTGTTCAGTTACTTTTCTGTATGTCTTCCAACCATTTAGAGAACTTATTTCTATATCATAACTACATGTAGTTAACATCTCTTGATTTCTACTTAATTGTGGTTTAATGAGAAAAATTCAAGACATCAATCTTTGCCTTAAGTTATTTTAGTTCCAAGGTTCAAGTGATCACATATACTCTCATAACAATAATCCTTTCATGTGACAAACTCAAAGCAGTTTAACATCTTTGATGAAAAAGGTAAGACCAGAGATGGCTTGAAAGGAGTTCAGTTGTTTTTGGGCAATATGAGTGGCAGCATCCCCTGTACACTAAATGTCTCACTACTTGAAGGGAAGAGTAACACTAGCAATCAAGCCAAGACAACCAGATTGAGATAGAATTTGTAGACAAAAAGTGCAGTATATACTGGAAAGATTTTATGTTCTAGTCTAATCAAAACAATAAAGTAAAGAAATATGCTTAAGATTTGGCAAAATGGCAAAATGAGAACATTAAGAGCAATTAATAGGCATTGGCCCATTTTACATACAAGAAGTTTTAGCCAGGACTGGTTGGAAAAAAAAAGAAAGAGTTCAACTTTCCAAATTTGAAGGTTTTTCAAAATATTTTGCTTCAGTTCTGAATTGAAATAAGGGTTTTAAATAAATCATGAAAATATGACTCAAATAAAAATACTGGTGCACACCAGTCAACTCGAAATAACCATTTAAGACAACTAGGGCTGCCATGCATCCCTTTATTCCTAGATGTCTTTTACTCTCCAGATGAAATTTTAACAGTGAGAATTCATGTCTGGTTTTCAGAAGCCTAATATTTACCAGGAAATATACCAGGAAGTCATAGAATCCTAGAGTGGCTTGAGTTGGAAAGCACCTTAAAGATCATCTCATTCCAACCCCCTTGCCATGGGCAGGGACACCTTCCACTAGACCAGGTTGCTCTGAGCCCCATCCAGCCTGGCCTTGAACACTGAAGCTCTTAAGCTGTGTGTGGGTGTTAATGAGATAGTGCCTTTCCACAGGGTCCGACTCATCTAAGCACAAACTCCAAGGAAATGCCGGGCTGGAGGGGAAGCAAGAACTGAAAAGGCATGGCAGGAGCAGCAGGGCTGCACTCAACAGCAGGTACTGGTTAGGGAGATACGAAAGCAAGCTCAAGAACCTCCACAGGGTTCTCTCTCTTAGTGAGAAGAAACCCACCTCCTTCCTTTGGTCTCCCAACTCTGTTGCTTGTTCATACCCTTTCCCCTTTCCCCGAGGCTCAAGATCACTTCTCCAGCTCCTGAGAGCCCCCAGGCCTTGGCTGCAATGCTGCAGGTCGCAAAGTTCCAAGACAATGCAGGCCCCTCTCATTTAGAGGCAATTTGCATGCCAGCTCCCCTGGAGCAGAGATTGCCATATTCAGGTACGGGGAGAAGAACGGGAAGGTAGGGGACAGATGGCTGGGAAGGATGGGGACAGGAGCTCCAGCTTTGGAAAAGATGGAGAGCTCTGGAGACACTGTTGGACAAGCTTGCCCACATGGCCACAACCAGACAGCCTCCTGCAGGTGCAGAGTGCACACACACAGAAGCACCAAGCTGTCACATCAATGCTGTTCATCTCTTCCCACCAAGGACTGCCCTAGTCACCACAGAACCATGGAATGGTTTGAGTTTTAAGGGACCTGAAAGATCACCTAGTTCCAACCTCCCTGACGTGGGCAGGGACACTTTCCTTCCCCTTGCCTTTGTGTGCACCCCCTTCACGCCTTGGAAACTCTGGTTCCCTAAACAGACACCGGGAGATCCAAGTTCACATCCTCTCTCTGCACAATCCCAGCCCAAAGTTTTGACATTCTAAGGAGCTACACTGCCAGGTTGTGCAAATGTGTGTGCTCACACAACAATCCATGTTGTAACCCTCTTCTGTCATGTCATGCCCCCAGTTTTCTTCCTCATTCTAAGAAAACAAATAGGCTCATACAAAATTTCTGTTTCTTAGAAATAGCCCTTAAAAAATTCTTGACTTGTACTCACGTAAAGAAGTAAAGCATAATAGGAAAATCTGTTAGGGAGCCATAGTCTTCTGATTCCTCCTATCCAGATCTTTACTGCAAGAAAATCTTTTTGCACACATATGGTATTAGAAAATGCTGCTGTATATTACTACCTCCAAAAGCGCATTCAGAAAACAACACATTATTCAAATCATGCACATGGAGGAAAACAGCTAATTATTCTTCTAGAGGAAAAAAAAAAAAGGTGAAACTGCTTAATAATTTGATTATTCAACCCTTATATAAAAAAGGTCAAAACCAAAAAAAGCCATGCAGTTAAATGCTATTTTGAATTTACTTTTTGATAGATCTATATTCTATCTGTGTTCTCCTGGTACCAAGGTATTATACTGAAGATGTCAGTGTTGATCAGCTTCCAATCATCAATGGCACTTATTGATATAGCATCCTGCTAGGAATGGGATTTTCTGCATTTGCTAGAGTTTGATTTGAAGGAAAAAAAAATAAAAATTGTAAATGAGCCCTGACTGTGGAATAAACATCCAAGAAAGAAATTTTATTTTTTATATAAGTCAATAAGTAAACATTTTACAAGGTGTTTATAGCATACTTACTGCCTTCTGGAAAAAATAAAATTCCCATGTAAATATGCTAATAGCATGCTCAAGTAATATCAAGAAAGGTTTTCCCTAAAAACCGTTAGATATAGCTTGAGAGCTTAAATATCATGGACCTAAATTGTCTTGGCTATTTTGAAAGTCCTACAGGGATGAACAAGTAGCATTATAATAAATCTATACAGAAATATTTTAAATACCTTAAAATAAAGAGAAAAAGAGACAAATTTTTTAAAGCATTCTTTTAGTTGGTGTTAGAAGACTCTACAGAGAAGAAAGTATTTTCTCAGTGAATACTCTGGCACCGCTTTATGAAATTTTTCAAGGTTACTGAAATAATCTATGACCATATATGCTTTAAGCAATGCACACTAAATCTGTTTTTAAAGCTGCTGGGTGAGCCCCACTGTGTCAGGAGTGGAATGTGTCCACTCATCCTGCCTCTGTCATCTTGGAGGAAGCCTGAGAGCAAATATTCCTCTGGAGGGAGCCCCTCAGGACTAAGGAAGATCCAGGCTGCAACTTTTTTTTTCCTCCGATAGCAATATGCAAACAGCAGGAGAGTTTATCTGATGCTCTCTTTATGGAAATGTGATTGATGACAGAGAAAGTTTGACAGTCCCATGTACAGCTCTCTGCATTTCTATTTTCTCCCTTATGTATATGATGTGAAATATATAAATCACTACTATTTAAGTAACTCCCCAATGACTTGCATATTTAAATTTCAAAATTTCCACACAGCACCTTTTTAACCATTGGGAATATTTTGCAGACAAAGCAGATCTCTCCCCATCCTCCCCTCAACCACAAATATAATATATTTTTGCTAATAATTTTCTCTAGGTGAAGGGCTTTTCCAGTTACAAAAGAATTCAGGCAAGGATAGTTGCTTAGTGGATTGGTGGCTGTATTACATAGCATAAGGCATATTAAAGACATAATAAAGCAGCCCCTTTAGAAAGTCTTTGACTACATCAAAGACAACAAGGAAAAGAGGAAGCCATCATTACCAGGCTAATGAGGTAACTTTATAACATTACACTGAAGTTCTTTCCCCCAGTCTAAATCTGACTTTATAAAAGAGGAATTAGTCCCATATTGAAAATGTTTTCTCTGGTAATGTAGACAAAATTGGATTGCAGGTCAACTAACTAAATGTTTTCTATGCTTAGAAGAAAAGACAATTGCCTTGATATCCCCTAAATATCATTACTGCAAATTCTAAAACTATTCAAGTTTTGCTCAGGGAGAAAGAAGGCAGAAGACTCTTAACCTACAAGAGCTTCCACAAAACAGCAGGTTAAATACAGTTCAATTTTCTGACAGAAAAATACTGAAAGACAGTACTGACCATTTTTACATACCTATATCTTTTTTAAATAAAAGGGATCCACACTGCAGCACAGTTTCAACAAGTACCATGAAACAAAATTCCCAAACATTACAAAAGCTTAACATGTCATTCCATCCTCATTAGTACCACACTAGAAAAAAAAAATACACAAGCAGAAAACAATCAGGGGTTGTTTAAGAGCCTAATATGGTACTAGGAAAAATAATGCAGCACAGCAACAAGTTCACTGGAGTGCTCCCTTAACACAGACATACCAGATGTACAGCTGTTTATCTTGGGAAGAAAAACAATCAAAAGAGGACATAAAGACTTTTGAAAGGATCTTCTCCCCGGTATTTAATAATATGCAAAATATTGAAGGATTCTCGCATGAAATCAGGAATAGCAATAGGTCGTTTTTCACGGTATTTTAAAAAGCTAAGCAGACACACAACAGGACGCCAGCAGGCAGTTTGCATGAGACATAAGGCTTTCTATTCCCACTAGGAACGTACCTTCTCTGCTTTTGCTTTCCTGGCGTTATGCACAAACCTGCGTCCCAGCTTCTTGGCATACCAGATAGAGGCAAACATTGTAGTGATGAAGATTTCAGTCTGAATATGCAGCACACACACACAAAAAAAAAAAAAAAACAACTTCCCCCACAACTGAGATACAGATCTAATGCTGGTTAAGGTCTTAACTGTGCTGTTGCTTTGTCAAGTCCTCTCATGCTGCCTTCTGAAAAAAAAAAACAAACCACCCAGTGTGGCCAGTCTGCAGGTGTATTTACATACTGCCAGCAGGAAGTCCAGGGTGAGGCATCTTTGCATCCAGCTCACATCCAGTCTGCTAAGTGCCTGTCTGCAGTTCTTTAGCACTGTCACCACAAACTACATATGTGTCAGTATGAAAGGAAGCTGCAGTAAACTACTGTAGCAGACAGCTCACCTCCTCTTCTCCTGTTCTGAAATTTAACTCCTTGGTTCTCTTCGATTTGCCAGCATGCAACAGAAGCAGCAGCAGTTCAAAAATGAGATACACAGCACTGCAGGAAAGCAAAGGGGTACAAAAGTGCCAAAAATAGAAATGTGCATTAACTGTTAAGGTGAAGGAACAGGTGTTTCATGTGTTTCAGGGCAATTAAGATATGAAAGGAAAATTGATTTTACTTTGTTCTTGCGGTCTGGGGTCTATTCAGAGATATTTTTGCTGCCTAGTTTCAGTTCGCAACAGACAGGCATCAGAGCTGCTCAGTTCACTTGCTGATGTCACACATGCTCTGCTGAAGGATTTAAGACTCAACCAAGGGCTTCTGTTTTTCTTTGATAATGCCTTCACGAAACAGAAACCTGATAGATTTTTTTCCAAATTCCAAACTTTTGCCCTACCTAAGCATGCTTTTCCCTCTCCCTTTAATTGCAAGCTATTCTGCATTGGGAGCTGGGAAGTGCCTTTGAACACCTATTTTTGCAGCGAAACAGCAAGGCACTATTTTCCTTTTGTCACACACTTCAGCTTTAACCCCTGCACCTCTCTTCAGTTATAATGGCTAAACAATAAGCAGAAACATACTCTTTTGGCTCCAGACATATGACAAACCAGATGTTCCTCCCAGTCAGATGCAGTATCAAGGCTGTAAATTATGGGGGTTACAGCTATGTATTTGTATTTGATAGCACTTATAACACAAGTCCTGCTCAATGCCCTCCCACCTACAAGTGTGGAGACACTAACATGCAGGAGAACCACTGCTGTCCTGTGTGCAGCACTGGATTTGGGATGCACACATGCAGGAATAATTCCTGCTCTGCTATTCTGTGGTAAAGAGCAAACCAAAATTAATTGATGCATGGCAAAGGAAATACAGGCATAGCAACTTAGTATAGGGCTCTTGGGGCCAAGGAAACACCTTTTCTGCCCCAGGATTTTCAGAGAATGGCTGAAAATATTTTCTCTAGGGTACATGAAATCAAAAGGTAAAATATTCCACTCCCACTTATAACTTAGATAGAACACCAAGTTACTGTAGCTGGATGGCATTGCCCAAGATTTGAGCCTGAAGGCACAAACTGCTCAATTCCGTTAAGATTATAGGGAGTTCAAAGAATTCTTCAACACATTTTAAAATGGTAAGTTGGTTAACTAAATTGAAATTCTTAGTTAGTGAGGGCTTTTTTCAAGGTAACTCCAAGGTGTATGGTTGATTTTTCCCTGACATCTAAAACCTTCTGATAAAATATTTGGTAACTGGTGATATTTCTGGGAAGAGAATAGTTACTAACTACTTCCAATTCAAATATTTAATTAATCCTGGCAGCCAGAAAGTTTTAAGACCAGAAGATAGAGTAAATTCATGTCTCATCTAGAATATGATTGCTATAGAAGAGCTGTCTTTCCATAACACCACTTTAGCTCTCTGAACTCTAGGCTGACAGTAAGATAGACTCTCCAAGGTGAGAAAACCTTCATTATGCCATGTAGCAGCCTCTCACCATTCACCCTATTCGTGGAAAGACATTGTCCTAAAATAGAGGGGAGGGTAGACAAAAGAAGGAAGAAAGATGGCCTGAAAAATTTAGGAAGAAATCAGAGACCTTGTTTCTAGCTGGGATACCATTGTAAGGAAACATGGATAGAAAAAAAAAAAAAAAAGGTGCAGAAAAGGAGAAACAACATCATTAGACAGCTTAACCAACACTATAAATGTTAAAGGAGCAGGAAAAAAAATCTTTCATAGTCTATGCATAAACATATACTTCTCCCACTCTGCTCCCATGCTTTTATGAAGAGAATAAGTATAATTTGAAATCATTGGACTACAACCAAAAAAGGGTACATTCTCCCAAACAACTATTTATATAGTCTTATGTATATTCAGAAGCTGAGAAAATTGAACAAAATATTCATTAAACAATAAAACCTCATTTTTATGACTTTTATCATCAACATTAGCAGCTTTACTGAACTATTTATTCAGGAAAAGTAGGGAGTAATAAAAAGCCACAATTCATCCCACTTGAAGAAAAAAAAAAAGAATACATTGTTCATTTAAGAAATAATGACAAAGCAATAGGGAGGTAATTTTCTCCACCCACTGAAAATGTTAGATCAGGAAGAATAAATCTTGCCAAACACCTAATCCTGATTCTGATCAGAAATACAGTTTAACTGTTTGCATGCATTTGCAGATCTATGCAAACCCCCAAGTACAGCAATGGCCAGACTGCAAGCCATTTCCTTACAGCTCCATCATGCAGCACTCTGCCATACATTGCCAATAGCAGCTTTATTAGGGCCATACTGGTACCGAGGGAGTTTATGATTATGAATATTTTACTGTAACCATAACGAAGGCTGCATTTTACAGAAGTGCTACAAGCTGAGCTGCTTTAGAAGAATTGGAACTCCCAGCTGCTGTCTCCTCACAGGAGTAATATGTACTTTAGCTTGCTCACTGAAGTGCTACATTACAAGGACATAGAGATGCATGCCATTGAGCAACAATATTATCACAGACAGGAGATAATCAGTTAAGAGCAGATTTTACAAGGAGCTTCTTTCTGCAAATGAGTGGGTGGTTTTTGGTAAACCAAACCACATCCAAACTATACATTAAATGTCATTCTTCTGCCTCTATGAGAAGATCTTACCACAAATGGGCACATGGGTATAAGCACAGAGCAATTATGCTGTTGAATCGTATTATTTTTATGACATGGCTCCCCAACATCACAAGCAATGGCAATTGATGCTCGGTACCGAAACAGATGGTTGTTTCAAACACCTTGCCAACTGTTTGCATGCAATGAGTATCACCAGTATTTCTGACAGTTTGCCTCCTTTTTCAATTTTAACGTTGCTGCTTTACTTAAGCAGCACTCGGGAAGAAGTCTGGCTTCGCTTTAGACAGAGCATTAATTTTCCCTTGTTAAGGAATAACTTCTCACAGCGCACACGTGGGGTGTCAACATCCCCCTCACACACCTGTGGTGAAGATAGATGTTAGCTGTAGGTTCTGGTTCTCTCCAGCCTCTGTCTGAGTATATACACACAGTAGCCATAAAACGTGATGACAAGGCCATTTAAAATACAAATAGAGCTCAGTCATAAATAATGCCTTCCTGGTAAGAATGGGAAGATGGATGGAAAGATTAGTATTCAGGGTTTGCAGAACTGTTTCCAGTGAAATGGACAGGAGAGGGAACAAGTTAAAGATGAAATACTTAAGATATAAAAAAATCACTTTACTTCAAGGTTTATTTGTTAACATTCCACAGCTGTGGGTACAGGAACAGAGCTGCTGCTGAGAATCTAAGGTAGCTGGCTTTGTTTTTATTAGCACACGGCAAGAACAGATATTGATTTGGCTGACTGTACAAGCAACCATTTCCCATCCCCAGCACAACTAATTATCTTACACAGCTACATGATGCCAAGACATACTATTTAATGACCAGAATACTAGGAAAGACAGGAATCTAAATGTCTGTTATTCAGTCCAGAAGATACAAATTTTAGGCACTCAGACCTCACAATTCTTTAAGTAGATGGAAGACCCAAGGTTTTGTAAGGACCTGATTTTTCATTCTTCCCTCTAAAGAATGGACTAATGTTCTTCCTCTTAATGCAACAAACAGTATTTTTATAGGAAACCCATGGGCACTCTTACAAAAGTAAGAGTCAGCACCACCAAAACACATTCAGACTTCTCTTTTGGCCAGTGCAGAACACAGTCTGTTACAGATACAATACAGGTGAAGGATTATCATAGAATAGAATCACAGAATCACTGAGGTTGGAAAGATTATTGAGGCCAGCCACATCCATAAGCACCACATCTACACATGTTGTAAATGCCTCAGGAACAGTGACTCAACCGCTTCCCTGGACAGCCTGTTCCAATGCTTGGCAAGGCTTTCCATGAGGAATTTTTCCTAGTAGTCAACAAAATCTCCCCTGATGAAACTTGAGGCCATTTTCTCTTGTCCTGTTGCTTGTTACCTGGGAGAGCAGACCAACCACCACCTCGCTGCAGCCTCCTTTCAGGTAGTTATAGAGAGGAATAAGGTCCCCCTGAGCCTCCTTTTTTCCAGAATAAGCACCCTCACCTCCCTCAGCTGCTCCTCATCGGGCTTGTCCTCCAGACCCTTCCCCAGCTCCGTTGCCCTTCTCTGGACACACTCCAGCCCCTCAGTGTCTTTCTTTCAGAGAGGGGCCCAAAAGTGAACACAGGATTCAAGGTGCAGTCCCACCACTACAGAGTATGTAAATTTCTAGTTATGGTAATTTCTACCAGTTATGATATTTCATAACATTTTTTTTCTACAATAAAAATTTTAAAATTCTACCTTTTGATCCGGAGTTTTAAAGATGAAATCTGAGTTGCTTAAAAGCTAAATGATTCCTTGGAACATCTAAGTCAATGGCAAGAATATAGTGCAATGATTCTGAGAACAGTCACTTATCCTGACAAAGAAATGTTGCACAGAAGGGAACAGGGGGGAAAAAAAAAGAAGCAGAAGATGAAGGAAGAGATGGGATAAAAATGGAAAAGAAAAAAGAAGTGAAAATGAAGTGCTTCGTATTAAGGATGACAGAGGTTCATACTCTTCTCTTCCAATTTAAATTTTTCTACTCCCTTAATATTTCTTGTGCCAAATCATTTCTCTTTAGAAATTATGCTTTCAGAAACCCAGATGTGACATTATGAGTTCGCCCCAGGTCTAATTTCCCCTTAAAACAGAAGATACTGCATGCAGACATCTCCTCTGTCACCTTTCCTGATGCATGGCAGAGCTGTCTCCTAGCAGAGGGCATGAAGAATTTCATACACAATGTCACAAGACTTCAAAGCAGTAAAAAAATAAAATGCAAGCATTTTTTTCTCTGGACCTCCTTTAAGTGCGAGGCCCCAGATATTTTGTGCCTGCACTCTGCCATGCAATTATCACTGCTATTATTCTGCTCTTCTATTATTTGATGGGGTAGACGGCACTCAACCTGCTACCTGTGGTGCAACAGGTCAAGAGAAGAGAGGATGAGGAGGTGTGCTACAAAATTGCTTGAAATAGAGCTTTAACTTTGGAAGGACAGGAAATGGAAATGGAAAAAGTGCTATGCTAGACACTGCGACTCAGCACATCCCTGCACACGGGAATGTATCCTAGCACTTTACAGCGTGATGGCATAACAGACTAAGCTTTAAATTTACGCAGTTTTTTTCCTTTTTTATTTGCAAAGTCTTGGAATGGAGAAAAAACCTAATTGCAGTACTTAATTTTGATTTTAAAAATTGATTTTCAACTCTAGTTTCTGCTGGTGCATAGGAAACTCCAGTGAGTCACAGAAGTATTATAACAACCATTAGCAGCCTTAAAAAAAATAAATAAAAATTTGAAAAATGCCAGTTTATTCCCTATTTGTCCCTGGTTCAGCACAAATTGCTTTCTGCCTCACCTTTCTAATAGAAATTTTCAAATTTCTTCCTGCTGTGTTAAGAAATCACAATCAAAATGGTGTATAAAATCCTCTGATGTGCCATTACGCTGCTCAGACTCGTATCAAATCAAAGCACTGTGTATGTAGCACAGTTATACATTTGCATGGCAAGCACTCCCACGGGAAATAATATAAACTACGAAATTTATCCTTGGGGAGAGAAAAAAAGGAGGAACCACAGACTGCAAGCAGTGCTTATGTGTGTCACCAGTGCATCTCACAAGGCACTTGCCAAATATAATCCTGAACAAAACTGAATTCAGTGTGGAAACACTTACATTACAGCTCTGTGTGTGTGCCTCCCATCCCGCAGCACTTAAGCACATTTTTTTCTCGTTGCTTATACATAACCCGGACTGATGGTGGACTCATCTCTGTTTCGGGTGGGGACAAATTAAGGCACAAAGTGACTTGGTAACTGACATACAGGAAATCGGAGAATCTGCACACTGACTGGAGCCCCAAATCTCTGACCCAGGGTGTGGCCACGTGGTTTGCCATGGCCAAAGCCAGGCAGATGTGGCACACACTCTCAGTCCTGTGCCAGTCACAGCTCTCCTGTCCAGATCCAGTGAGAAGCAGGAAGGCTGCAAATGTCCATACACCCACCCACAAGGGCCACTGACATACATACTTTCCATATGACCTTTTTATTAGGAAAAGCAAGCCAGGCAGCCTATAAGGAGTTGTTCATCTCACAGCTAATCACAAAAGAACCCCAAAAAACAGTTGCAGGCACAAGCATGGGAATATATATCATCCCATCTTAAACATTATTTTATTCTTGGTGGATGACAAGCTGTCTTTTCTTTCAAAGACATCCTTAAATCTCACTTTTGCTTTATCAGCCCCAAGAGCAAAATTAAAAAGTCAGTTTAAGCAGAAACACTGCAAGTTATAGGCACTGAACCAGTGAATCACACAGACTGCTTTGACCCAGCATTATTTAAAGGTTCAAGGTGAATGTACCTAGCCCTTGCCATTGTCCAAGCTCTCCAGAAAATCCTCATGCACAAGAAGCCAGGTTGCACCGAATTATGAAACATTAAGGAATCACAAGTGATGAGATCTAACAGGATAGCTATGAACTAATCTCATGCCAGCATCTCCTTGCAGGCAGACACACGTGTACCTGTGTGGGTTGAGCCCACTCAGCAGCACATTCCTGAGCAGCAGCAGAGTCCATGCAGCCCATGCACACCATTCTCTGTCATCTCACAGGCTGGGCTGCCTTCGGTCCCTCTCCCAAGCCTCTGGCAAAGCAGCAGCTCCCCACTCCCCCCTGGCACCGTCTCCAGACATATTTTGCTGTTGGCTGAATCGTGCTCCAGCTGAGCAGCCCTTCCTCTCCAGAGCCTCCTGACTGACTTTTTACGCTTCTTAGAGAAGAACCCACATGCAGAGAACAAATGCAACAGATAATGGCTTCTGCCAGTTTTCATTTCAGGTCTTGCTCTTTATCCCTGTCCTCAGCTTTTCTAGGCTGTAATCCTCACAGCTCCTGGGAAAAGGTACTACAGTTCAACAGTTCAATATCCCTTGGGAAGTTAAATCACCTCAGAGGCAAGTTGTTAAGAACAATGCTGAACACTTTAGATGCTGGACACAGCTTTAAAAAAGCAATGTTTTCCTGCTAAAATGCAAAAGAGAAAAAATATGAAGGAAAAGGATGTACTTCATTCCTTCAAATATAAGATGTTCTACTACTAGGTATGAGGGGTAGATAACAAGTCTTTATCCAGGACTGCCTACAATTCTTAGGGCCAGAGACAAAGAAGAGGGTCTTCTTGCTCTTGGAACCGACTCACCACATTTCTGTTGCCCAACCAAAGCAAAGAGAGGAGATTCCAAACCACAGCAGACCAGGCACCAGGTTTGCTCCTTTAGTTCTGCTAAAATTCTTCTGCATGAGATTATTTACTCTGTGCAAGCCAGCTGCTCACTCTTAAAATGAAAAGAATCATGCTCTATCACACTGGGACAGTCTAAAGATAAAAGGTATTAAAAAATGTGAGTTATTGTGAGAGAAGGCATTGTAGAAAGAAGAACATCTACCCCCTCTCTGATTGATACAGACTCATACAGAATTCTGTTGAAAGGTCTGTGAGAGTCCACATCAAACCTGATTACATAAATGCTTCATTGTAATGGGACACATGAAAATGTCCATTTCAGCAATAAATCATAAAGTATGGTGTTATATCCATTTTGACCAAAATACAAAGGAACTATAAGGAAATATGAGGTTAAGGACAAGAAGTTATTCTTCTAAAACCTACAACATCTTCAGAAGGAGAAAAAAGCATACATAGCAAATACTAAAATCTAAAATAAAGAATTACCTGTCTAACCTATTTCAGTTAATTAATTATATGTTAAAAAAGGACAAGAGAAAATTAGTCACATGAGATTTTCTTAATTCCATTTGAATGCAAAGCCCAGTTGATAGGAGAAAGATGAGAAACACAGTGGTGGAGGGAAATATTTCATTGCAGAGGATTCTGGCACTTTGAAAACCAGGGGAAGAATTGAGGCTGCATACAGTTAGTGAGATATACTTCAACAAGAGACGGACTAGATCTGATTAAAAAAAAAAATCAAAAAAAATTGTGATAGTTTTTAGGACAAGAATAAAAAATAGCATCTTTCCAAACACTTTGAAGTTTTTAAATTTAATCTGAGTGTTTCAAGAAAACAGAAACTTTTTGAGATTTCTAACCAGTAGAAAATTGAGAAAGTGTTCCTTGAAATTGTCAAAATATTTATCTTTCATTTTCATCAAAAAATCAGAACATTTCAGCCTTCTCCAGGGCTGTCAATACTGCTGTCTAAATTACATTTACATTTAACTTTCCTTTGGGATCCCAGTCAATAGGTATTTTTAAAATTTCTGTTCTGCACAACTCACTGAAAATACTTTCATTTGATTCATACATCCAGCAGCCTCAAAGGTCTGCCAAATCAAAGATCAAAAATTCTTCCACACTTTTTTTCAAATTGAATTTTTCCAAGCCAGGTACATTGGTTGTCTTCTCATATGTCAGAAGACACCACTAAATGCTAGAATGAACTCAAGTGAACTTATAGAGAAGACCATAAGGAGAGAAAGTACCACAAAAACAAGCAAGTCCCTGCTTCTTATAGTTCAGGCATCCTGGAAAACACCATATTTCATGCCTAGACCTCCCAGAAGTAAAACCAAACCTGAATGAAGGACTGCTTCTCCACCACTCCCCACAGCTAAATGCAGAAAAAATTTAATATACACAGACTTGCGCAACACAACTTTGCACTGCCCACAATGGTGCGCCAGAAAAAGTATCCCCAAGAACTCCGGTTATTTTTCTGTGGCTCTGGGGGAACCAGCTCTACACTGAACTGAACCAAAAGACCTAAAATTCTTTCTGCTTCCAGACAAGAGAGTTAAATAATGAGCAATGTGCCAAAATCCCATTCCCAGCACTGGAGAGGAGTTCTGCTCTTAAGAGAAACAATCTGTTCTCTCCACTTTCCTCCTCTTTGCCATTCAAAGTCTTGAAAGGTTCAGTGAAGGTAAAAGTCATAAAAGGGCACAGACTTCTGAGCAGTGCCTTATCCTAGGGGGCTCAGGCTCCCAGACGCTGCTGGTTGTCACAACCTACCAGTCTTGCCCTTAGAGACAGCAATGGGACTGAGTGATTGTGAGCACCAGCTCTGATCCAGAGCACATCCTTATTACACCAAGCCCCACGCATTGCAATGCATGACGAGGGCATGCTAAGTGCTCCCAGTTGCCTGCCTACCTGGCACTAACCTGCCTAACCCTCCCACACTCATTCTACTCAGTTAAGCACATACGACTGCCAAAGCTATAATTTTGTTAAAATGCCCTCTGACATGTCTACTTCCTACTTTCAAGCCTACCCTTTCAAGTACAAAATAGGCATTTATGCTTCTGCAGCTCCTTAGAAGTAACGGATTAAGTACCATGCACTTACTGAGAAGGTGCTCTGCCCACAGTAATGCTCTAGGAAGACAACAAAAAGGTGGTAGATTGCAAATGCATCACACCAATGTCTGGGTAATTTGATGTGGTTTAAAGATGAGGTAAGCAGGCAGCACAGCCTTTCAGTCTCAGATGGTCTCAGTCTGAAGAGGGCTAAAGGAATACACCTTTTGACTATCTCGTCTGTTATGAACAGTAAATCCCCATTAAAGCTCAGGACAGAGCATGAGAACACAAATATGCTACACGAATGCACTACCTTAGTGTACTTCAAGGCAACATCTCCACAGCAATACATGGCTATTCCTACCTACGGGATTTTCATCGGGCCAAGTGTATGGAAGAGCATGCTAATCCTCTGACTGTATGCTCAAAGCACATCCCAAGCAATATATCGCGGATAAATGTTAATGGATACATGACATGTTAAATCTCACGCTTCTTTGCCCATGCAAAGAGATGCAGAGTAGCAGACGGTCCTTCAGAAGTCACCATTTCAGCTGTTTCTAGGACAGGGCACGCAGCCTAGGATTCAGCCTCCGCAGCTGTACATTTAGGAATGTGCAATGTGCTTTGCTGAAAGAGATCTGCATTTTTAGTCACACAAGCACTGAATATGGCACAGTGGCAAGGCAAGCTACATTACAAATGCAAATTCAGAGATTGGAAAAGAAAAAAAAGAAAGAAATCAATTCTAAGCAATGCTTGAAATATATGTAAACAAAGTCACTTAAGTGAAACGGGCCCAAAATTACAAGAAGGTATTTACCCTTTGGAAGCTCAAGATAAAAATACTGCTTACAAACTACTCACAGGTTTCTGGCCTTCAGAAAGCAAGGTAATTTCCCCCAGTGATTTTCTATGCATAGTGTGAGGGAGGCAGTTAAAGCTGATATGATATAATATAATCTGAGCTACATTTAAACATCTGGTCCATCTGCTTCGTATGCATTGATAGGCTCTAGTCTAGAGCAATCAATAGAGTGTTAAAATGTTATTGAATATAATTTTTAATAGCTGTTTTACCTGTGTGTCCTTCTCGGGCAGGCTTTAAAATCAGGATTGTAAGTAAAATATGACTCTAAACCACTGCCATATTACATAAAATTGTCTTAAATTAAGTATATGCCTAATGTAGATTTAGCTTCTGTACAGTTTGTAGTTGATTGATACCATGCCCCACAATTTTCCCAGTAATAATTTAAAGAAACAGACAGATGTGTACATAGGATAGATAAAGTTATACTTAGGATGGTCTGTAGGATGTTTCACTTCAAACACACCCACCCCTATAATTCCTGAATTAAATTCTCTTCTTCCACTGATTTAAATGGGAGTTTTGCCAAATGAAAAACACTTTTTCTCTTTCATTTGGCTATGGTGGAGTTCTTCTGCTATGGTCTGTTCTTCTGCTTGAGAGTATTTCAGAGCTTTTGAAACGATACAAAAATCTATAAAAGTTTGAATATTCACTTAAAACACGGGGCCTGACTGGGTTTCCATGTTCCAGACAGCATTGGATACAAAACCTAAAGGCTTAGGCATTTAAAACATATCTAGCCACTGTCATCACCAGCAAAAAACCTACAAATAATTCCATAGTTGGAAAGAAGGGTCAAACTATTGACTGTACAAGTTGTGCACATTTGATTCATCCAACCTCATTTCTTTAAAAAGCATGAAGACTAAGATATTCCAGAAAGCTACAAAAAGTAATACCTTTCAGATAATTAGGCTTCTCCATACAGGTGAAAGTACATTAGAAGTGTACCGCAGGTCAGTGGAAGTAAATATCGACAACCATAAAAGCTCTGAGTTCATTCATGAATAAATACTGATTCTGGAACTTAACTCTGATGTAATTTATCCTACACAAAGGGGAGAAGCTAAGCAAGAACCAGCAATTTATCTTTTGATGAGCTGTGAGCACAGACCATAGTATTAAATAGTCTGAATGACACCATTTTTCCTATGAGCACTCACATGTTTTTTATAATTAAATAATTTTCCACTTCTGTATTTTGATATACATTACTATTATTTTTATAAATCCAAACTTTAATCCTCACATGTGACAGAACATTTCTGGAGAGACAACAGAGATTCTAGATCACCTTTTTATTGTGAACTGAAGCATTATACCTATAAGATTTAAAAAGCAAAAATGCAGTTTTGTGCACAACTCTAATTAGACTGGAACTGAGCAGAGCTGCTCAGCTGGCTTGCTTAACAGCTGCTCCAAATCTCTTAGGGAGGAGAATATTTTTACAAAACATTTTATGAGGCTGCACACTGAGAGCTATAGGAGTTTATTATTGAGGCAGACAGGTTGACTAATAAATATCAATTTTGCTTTGGGAATCAGAAATGTAAGTGGTTTGCCTATCCAAGAAGTCTAGGCAATTTATGGATGTATGACTATTTAGGTGTGTGTGATTTCATGATTAAAATTCCGTATAAAATAAATAGTCTCATGTATATCTAGGCCAGAACTTCTATCAACTTCTCAAATGCTTTTGTATTTGGCAACATTCAGAAGTGAAAATACCCATCCTCAGACAAAAAAGATTTGAAGAAAATGAGGGTAAAATAGCTAGGCCAGCATGTAACAGCAATCTGTCTCCAGGACACATTTACAGACAGTCTGGCAAGATAACTAGGGCAATAGGAGCGGAAAGAGAGAGGCCAAAGCCTGGGGTGTGTCAGATGTGCAGTTGTGAGTCACTTTATTTTCTAAGTTACTGCACAAGATGGATGTCATGACCCCTCACACAGCATTGCTGAATAAAGTGTTAGCAGTACAAGGTGTCAGTCCGGACAATAACTTGAATCATTTTATAAAAGCTCAGAAATATTTGAATTTTCCAAGAGGCACAACTTTCTGGAGGCTGCTGGTTCTGTACTCTAGACACAACAGTAATGCTTTGTAGTCTTCGAGAATGATGCATGAGCTGGATTTTCCAATTTTGATATTTTTTTTTAAGGAAATCTATATCTGGCATTCTCTCAAAAAAGGCTTAATGCTGAAAACCAAAGCATTTTCTATATAACCACAATGTGAAAAAAAAATTGGAATCATAGAATGGCTTGGGTTGGAAGGGACCTTAAAGGTCATCTCGTTCCAATCCCTTGCTATGAGCAGGGACACCTTCCACTAGACCAGGGTGCTTGTCCAGCCTGGCCTTGAGTGCAGTCTCAAGCTACTGTGACTTTGTTTTCTTCTCCACCTCTTCAATTAATATTATAGATCGTTACTATTTTCTACTATTTTCAATGCTGAACATTAAACTGCTGATCAGCCTGAGCTGACAGCTCCTGGCACTGCTATAATAGGGACAATTGTCCCCAGTCATTTTCTCCTATTGCTGTGTTTTTCTTCTTCCTTAGTCCTTTTTCTTTAGGGTCATGGGTAGCATACAATATGGAGCTTCCGACACAGATAGGTCGAGGTGTATTAATTCTCTGTCAAACTCCATGTAAAAAAAAAACTTGCTACAAATGTACAGAGCAGTCTTTCTTGTCTTTGATTACCTGTCTAAATTTGTCAGTGTCCCTCTTTACTTTCTCTTCTTTCTTATGTATTTATTCATTTTTCATTTATAATGTCTTTCTGCTTGATAAAAACCGGACACAGTGTCATTCCTTTCAAACTGCTCCCATAAATCACAGAAGTACAGGATGGTTGGGGCTGGAAGGGACCTCTAGTTCTGATGCACCTGCTAAACAGATTCCCCAAGAGCAGGCTGCACAAGATCATGTCCAGGATGATTTTGAGTATCTTCAGGGAAGGAAACTCCACATCTTTTCTGGGCAGCCTCTTCCAGTGCTTTGTCACCATCAAAGTAAAAGAAGTTTTTGTTTGTATTCAGATGGAAATTCCTGCATTTCAGTTTGTGCCTGGTGCTGGGCACCACTGAAAATAGCCTGGCCCCATCCCCTTGACACCTGCCCTTGAGATATTTATGTTCATTGATGAGATCAATTCTTAGTCATCTCTTCTCCAGGCTAAACAAGCCAAACTCCCTCAGCTTTTCCTAACAGGAGAGATATTCCAGTCTCCTCATCATCTCCATAGCCCTCTGCTGCATCCTGTCCAGCAGTTCCTTATCCTTATCCTATATATTATATAGGTAATATCCTAACTTATTAGTTCCTCCTCCTGTCCTGAGGAGGCCAGAACTGGACACGGCACTCCAGATATGGCCTCACCAGGGCTGAGTAGCAGGACAGGATCACCTCCCGTGACCTGCCGGCAATGCTCTTCCTAATACACCCCAGGTAAAGGAATTAGGACCATTGTCCTTCTTGACCCCCAGAGCAAACTGCTGGCTCCTGGACAGCTTGTTGTCGCCCAGGTCCTTCTCTGCTGAGCTGCTTTCCAGCAGCTAACCTGTACTGCTGCATGAGGTTATTCCTCCCCAAGAGCAGCTCTGCATTTGCCTTTGTTGAACTTCATTAGATTCCTCTCCTCCCAACACCTCATTACCTTGTTACCTTTATTCTCCAGCTCACTCAAGCATAGATCCCTCACAACAGCTAAAGGAGGTCATCTGGCTTTTTTTTTTTCTAAATTCTTTTGCCTGTACTTCCACCCTGTAAGACTCAAGAAATAATATTCTGTGAAGTAAAAAGTAGGCAACTTTTTGAAGTGCAACAAAACATGTACCAACTAAGTTGTTAAAGAAAAAAAAGGTCAATACCATATTCATAATTCATTAAAGATCTGTCACTGTTCAAGCACTTTTTAAGTATCTCATTCTACCTCAGAGGTTTTCAGTTTGTGAGAGAATGTTTTATGCCTATGACGCAGGAATCACAGAGAGTCTGTCTTCAAAATTTCTTCACCATGACACAAAGAATTAATCCAAAAAGAATAGATGAGGGGACATTCCTTTGCTTTGATAGTACATTTTATTTATTGACTGCATAGAGTATTTTCCTTCTCTCCCCTCAAAAGGAAATGCTAGGAATATAGCAGAATATGTGGGAAGAATCCCTAAATTGGACAGAAATAAATTAAAAATTAAAATATATTTACAGACTTGCTAAAGAAATATGAACTTTTAAAAAATGTTTTTATCACAGAGTTTCTTCCAGTAATATGCCTGGTCAGCTGCTGAATCCCACAGACACAGACAGAGATCCAGCAGAGTGTAGGAAAAGAAGCTAGTTTTACCAGTAGTTTGGCACCACTTCCAAACCAAGCAATGTCAGTTTAGTGCGTTACACACACTGCAGGCCTTGCCACAGGCACAAGTCCGGATCACTCCCTTCTGTAAAAAATCATAATTATTTGGGAAGGTCAGTACCTCCCGCAGTGCTGTTCAAGTACTATGGCAGAGCTGACGCTCATGGATGGTACTGGGAAAATTGCCATGATGAGAGCGCTGCTACTTGTTTTCTGTTGTTGTGTGTTTTGTTTTCAAAAGGAGAAGCCAGAATAGCTCCTGTTTGGCTCAAATTAGTCTGTGCCTGGCTATCTTTACAGCTATTCAAACCATCTCAGCCTTACATAGTACAGATGGAGATCTTAAGCTATAGCTGCAAAATAATTTCCAGAAATGTTTGCAGTCATTAGCTGTGATAAATTGCACAATTTACTCCTAGACCAAGATTCTTTCAGGTGCTGTTTCTCCCTGGATAATCAAATCGTGTTTTGTTTCAAAGCAGTTCAACTCCTTCCAGATGCTGCACCCCGCAGAACGTCCTTCCTAATAGCCAGATTGGGACCTGATGTGGACTGCACCATCCCTAAAAATCCATCAGCACCTAAAAGGTTCACTTCAAGCCCTGTTTCCTGCCAGTGCAGAGTTCCTGGGATTTCTGAAAGTTTTTTGTCACTGCTCCCATAATCTTGGACTAATCATCACAAAACCAGCAATGCACCATGCTTACTTTTTTCTACTATCATGGGACCTCTGATATCAAGCTTGGACTGAGATACCTCACTTTTAGTCCAAAAACCAGGTAAATCACACCTTGAAAGAGCACTTGTAAGCATCCTACACTACTGAGCAGAAAATGCTCTCTTGTGGTTTTTTCATGAGTTGACAGACAGGAATATGTAATTATATCCCTTCTGTACAATTAATGATGACAGTTAAAAGTAATAGTCAGAAAATTTGATTTAATATTGGTGACATTTAAAGACATCTTAGTATACTTTTCTTGGCTCTTACTTCTGAAAGTTTTTTTCTAAAAGAATGAGTTGAAAATTTTTGGATTTGTGTTTCACAGACACAGACGATCAGTTGACGTAAGAAAGGCAGAAGACCATCCCAGTGTACTTTAAATATATGCAAATATGTTTTTAAAAATCAAAGCATACATTCATGCTCTGTGGCCGTGCACTCCCAACAACTTTATTTGGAATTCTGCTGGACTTTTCAGTAACTATTGAAGAAAAAACCTTTTTCCTACATAGGACCATCTGCATAAATCTCCCTTATTGCTAAAGCAAGTCTTGCCCCCAGTTTTTTTCAGATAGTATATTTGATTTCTTCACCAGAATTTCTGGCTGCAAGTGTAATCACATATTTGAAGATGATAATTGACAATACCCTGGACAGCCTCATTTAAATTTTGTCCTTTTGTGACAACATTTAGGAATTGAAGTTGTACAAAAACCTGGTGGCTTACACGTCCACGATCCTTACTGTCCATACAGTTTGAGGAGATTTAAAAGAGTGGCACCGTATTATGTGTTTTCCAGCAGGGAGAGATAACCCTTGTAAAGATTAATGTGCTGCCAGACTACTCTACCATCACCAAATGTATCACTTTAAAATTTCATAGGACTTTTTTTTTCCCTGCTAAGCTGAATAATGCCCACAGAGCTTCCTCTTGCAAGCTGCAAGAAAGGCATTGTAAAACATGCCACTGCCAAACATATTTCCAATATTAGCATTCATTTCACACATGCACTCTGAATAAGTACAGTTAGTGCAGAATCAAGACTTCAGACTAAATGTTTCCGCTTTGTTAGACTTCATGATGGTATACATTACTTCAAAGGGTATATTTGGGATATCTTAGTGAAGGTTATTAGCATTGATTTATGTTATTTTAATGCCTTACATTTTTCAATAAAAGTACCTAAAAAAGGCAATTGAAGAGTTAAGTTGGATGCCACTGTGCTTTATTAACTCACACCCTGATCTTACTACTTAGATGAAAACTTGATCTGAAATATGCAAAAGACAGGAATTTATTATGCATTAATGCATAATAAAAGTTATGTCTTAATTGCAGAAATCAGAGAGAAATTTGACAGGAAAAAAAATGTGTCAATCTGATCCCAATTCCATGAAGGGAACTGAAAGCGAGCCTCCAAATCCAAACATTTTTATCTGATACAGTAATCGCAATGAAAGAGTTTCTGAGTCTTTAATTTATATCTAAAAAACCTGTAGCTAGACAGGATAGAGAAAGCGGAGAAAATTTACTGAACTAATCTTTTAGGTCAGCCTAGATAAAAACTAAAATTATTTCCTCATTTACCTCCTCGCTTTAGAGATCAAAATCATGCTTCTGGCTTGCTGATACAATTATTTGCTTGTATGCCTGCCAGGCAGCGTGGTACGTATCCATCTTCAGTACATGCTACATGCCAGCAATTGCTCCGCTTGGGGTAGGCAGTTGGAAAGCAATCTGTTAAAGTCCACAGCATGACTCAAACCCATTCTCCTCTCCTCCTAACACTTTCTCCTTGAGAGCTGTCTTAAAGAGCAATCTCTCTCCATCAGCACATCTCCCTTCCAGGGCCTGGCCAATGGACCTTGCGGTGAAAGTTTTTAAATTATGGTTTCTTGGCTTAGAAGGTTTTTTTATGGGTTCGCAGAATAGCACACCAATGAAAAACTACTTAGTTCTACCTCAGCTAACTATATATTTTGTTATAATTTGGATGACCATTACCCAGCTACTTCTCTGGGGAAGCTGAAGAGCTGGGTATTTCATCACTCTGCTAAGATAACACTCATCTAAATCCTCATGCACAGCAGAAAATATTTAATATTGCAATGCATCATATGCCTCCTTCGCTGCTGTTAGTACACAAGGAATCTTTTGATACTTTTTTCTTTTTGAGATCTACATTTCTTGTTCAGAGAAGTCGCAGATATCCCATCCCTGGAAGGACAAGGTCAGCTTGGATGGGGCTCTGACTAATATGTGGAAGGTGTCCCTGCCCATGGCAGGGACTTGGAATTAAATGAACCTTAGGATCCCTTCCCCTTGTAGATGTATTTCAAAAATGTCTGCCTTGCAAGCTACCCAAACTTCTGAACCAGGCTCTCCGACAGTATGTGATCCCTATTGCTAGGATGGACAAGCTCCCACCAACATCTGGTAACATAACTCCTCCAGCAGTCATCCATCACGTCTGAAATCCTCCTGTCCTATTAAAGCATCTCTGATGTGTTGCAAACAGTTTCGTTTGGAACAAAAAGATCTATTAGGCACAATAGTGATTATTAGTGATGGGACAGAATTGCTAAAGCATGAAAGTGACTCAGGAAACTGGGTTGGTCTGCTAGCTCAGCCATGAAAATGTGCAACTGAGCCGTTTCCTTCCCCACTCCGTGCCTTTGTTTCACCAAATCAGAAGACAATGGTAATGCTGATCCCTACTGAGCCTTTCAAAGTGTGCAGATTGAAACTGCTTTGTGGGTGAATAGAATTGAAGAAAGGTAAGACTTTAGAGTATTCATTACATCTAAAAGACAGACTGCATAAATGAATAGTAATTTGTTTAAATTTCCAAGAATATATACAAAATTATTTGTAAACCAATTCCCCCCTTTCCCTTTAGCCTTTCTTATTTTAGGGTAAATAAACCAAGAGAGACCCATTCATTCATCACAAAAGTTTCCCTCTGGACTACTCCCAGTTGATCAATTTTAAATTAGTAACTGAAATTAAGTAAGAAATGTAGATCACAGATGAAGCTAGCTTGAGTTTGACACTTGTGATTCCAGAATGAAGACTTTAAAACAAAAGAATGTCATTTCAGAATGGTGCAGAACTGCAGAATAGCTCTGTAAATAATACAGCAACAGAACAGATTTCTCATCAACACCAGCATCAAAGCTCAGCAAAGACAGGTTTCACTGCAGCTATTGGAGACACTTCTGCACAAGATTCCTGTGCTGGGATTGCAAAGCCCATCATAAAAATTAAATAACATAAAAATAATGAGTTTCTCAAATTGCAAGGAGACGTTGATTATAAAACTGACACTGAAAAGCCAGGAAGTACTTTCCAGAGAAAGAGGTAGCAGAACTTTCATTTTTACTGAACCTCATTAATTAGCTTTTATTGATCAAAAAGTTCCTCTCACACAGTCAAAACATATAAAAAGGTTTTAGCATGAAAAAAAATAATTAAGAGGATTACTTAGCACATGTGAAAGAACTATCTTCTAGTCACAAGCTTCTTTTTTATCCTACTATTCTTTAATTCCTACACTTTATCCTACATTTTTTTTCCTCCCAGAGCTACACTTTTATGTCCTAAACTAGATTCAGAATTTGCAGGCTTCTAGGATCATGCTTTAGGCCTACTCTGTAATTTAACATAATTTGTTATAACTGTTGGAATTATTAAAAAGGTTTCATGGGATAATTTTGTAGAATAAAATATAACTGCAGAAATTTCTTGCTGACGGAGGGCCTAAAGGAGTTCAGATCTGTCTTTATATTTAGCTGTCAAGTGTTGGTCGCTTATCTATACAATATATTAAATTTTATATCAACTTTCCTTTCTCTGATTACTGTCATTTTTATCTATTAAATCCACCACTATTCAGCACAATTGAGATATAGTTGCAGAACAGCTGCTGAGTATCTTCTCTGTAGATTTCCTAACATGTAGGATATGCACCAGAGCCCAGAATGTAACTGAGGAGCTTAAACAGAGAATGAAAGGGTTGGCTTCTTCTGTTACCACACTGAATGGTCAACGCTGGTTTTCTCTTTGTGTCTGGAACACTGCAGGAACATTTATGTTTCTCTTACACTATATATTTCTGTTTATTTATGTTGCTTAATTAAGTCTTCCAAAAGAAGCACCTTCTTTCCTCTCATCTTCATCGTTTCTTCTTTGTCCACAAAGAATGTCATCTCTATAGATTGAGAAAAAAGAGGTGCCAACCCTTTAAGGAAGATGAAAGTAAGAAAATACAAAATGTTGACTAAAATGGTTTCTAAATACCCTTGGATTTGGTGGAATATATTTAGTGGCTGAACAGATAGTCTGTCTTTGGTGAGACTCAGAACAAACCAAAGGAAGGTAAGTAGAGAAGAAAACTTTTCATTAGGACAAGTGAAGATAGAAAGCAGTAATGTATTAATTTCTAGCTCCTTTTGTGCAAGGGGGAGAAAAAAAGTCAAGAGTTGTCCAAGGAGTTAGCATCCACATGGTGGATGATGGTTTGGTGTTTATATTTTTTGGCACCATATCAGAATACTTCTAGGACAAAGACTTTCCTGAGAAAGGTTGACGGACTAGTATTCTAAATCATAGAATCCTAGAACGATTTAGGTTGGAAGGACCTTAAAGATAGTCTGTTTGCAACCCTGCTGCCATGGGCAGGGACACCTTCCACTAAACTAGGTTGCTTTAAGCCTCATCCAGCCTGGCCTTGAACACTGCCAGGGATGGGGCATCCACAGCTTCTCTGGGGAACCTGTGCCAGTGCCTCACCACCCTCGCAGTAAAGAATTTCTGTTTTATAGATAATGTAAGCCTACTTTCTTTCAGTTTAAAGTCACAGGCCTTTGTCCTATCACTCCATGCCTGTGTAAAAGACTGTTCTCTAGCTTTTTTGTAGGCTCCCTTCAGGTACTGAAAGGACCCAGTAAGGTCACCCTGGAGACTTTTCTTCTCCAGGCTGAAAAACCCCAAGTGTCTCATCCTTTCAAAATGAGACTTCCCTCAAGAGCATTGTGGGAAAAATGCATCTACTCAAATAAATGGATATCAGGGTACTAGAAAAACAGCTAAAAGAGGTAAAAAACAGCACAGTTATAAGAAAATCGGTAGCAGAACAATCAGTATGGTCAAAAGAAGGTGAATAGGCCCTGCTGTTTACTCAAGAAATACAGAAAACATCCAAACTGGAGCAGGAAGAACAGAACAGAGAATCTCGGCACTACTCTGCAGCCACACACTGGACATTGGGTAGTTTCAGTTTTCAACAAAACAAAGTCCTTTAGGAGCACACTGCAGAATTAAATTCCTTCCATGCTTCTCAAATTATGTGTAGGACCAACGCCAGCATAAATTCTGGCCAGTATCAAATACAAGAAAAGTAGCCTAGAGAATATGATAGATCAGATTATGCTTTGAGTAAGATGAAGTTTAGCCTGTGCTTTGCTATGTAACAAAACCCCAAAGCTTCATTACTCCTAGTGCACTAGCACCAATAATAAATGGGAATAGGTAAATATTTCCCAAACAATATATTAGATTTATATTTAATTTCTAATAAATCACACTGAAGAGAAAGGAAAAAACCCTGAGAATTCTCAAGTGCATATTGAATCATTGGTCATTTCACCCTCAAAAGAATTTGAATTTCAACAAGAATTTTTAATTGAACCCCCTGGATTTTAGCTTATGATTTAATCTACCAAGTTGCTAAGGCAACCAATGATTATAGCTGCTGGGCAAAATTCACAGAATTGTTAATCGATCTTAATCTGGATACGCTGCATCACTAGTTCTTTCACAGGGGAAACAGACGAGGCTAAGAAAAAAACTTGGGTTTAATACTTAATTTACAACATAGAATGACACTAGAATTGCAAATATGCTTTTCATAATAAACATCCCTATTAGAAATACCATCTTTTAAACCCAACTGTTCCAATAGAGAGGAATCTTTCACTGAGGTTTGTATATCACCCAGCAGCGTGTGTCTCAGAGACATCTAATCAATGAGCTTTTTAATGTGCTCAACTCTCCCTCTGCTCTCAAAGAGGGAGAATGGATTCACCCAAATCGAAAGTTACAGTCATTATTCTAATATGATTGTGTTGGAGGATAACCTTTGTATGGTGCTACTTTCAAATCTGTGCACTATTTGTCTGGCCCACTGTATAAAGTGCCTGCTAGGGCGTGGTTGAGAACTTTGCAGCTCTGTTCTTTATCCTGTTTTCACCATGAGCATTAACCAATCACTTAAGATCTCTATGTCAGTTCCGGGCTCCTATTTCCTATTTTCCTACCCTCCAGAAGAGTGATGCAATTAGAGTTAGGTACTACAGAAGGGTGTTGTGAGATCAACTAACTTCAAAATTTATTTCTAAAATATTCTTAATATCAAGTGTTGTGCTTAGCTAACATATAGCATATTAATTTTAATGACCAAAAGTAGTTAGCTAGGATATTTTTATTCTGTTTTATGGTCCCATTAAATGTCCATAAATTTATGCATCCAGATATAGCTAACTTAGCATTTATGAGAGTGCTTTCATTCTGGTTCAATCTAATTCACTTTTACAGTGAGCAACTAAACTCTTCTGAACATACTCTGTTAGTGTGTTATTCCTGGTGACTTTCTCGGAATAGCTGAAGCTATAGTACACTAAGGCAATATTTTGCACAACAAATAAATTTAGTAATTCAATATAGTAATTATTACTTGAACTGATACTACTAATGTGGTGACTGTTCTTCACATTATTTTGCTCACGTAATCTAGAGCTTCTCTTGTTCACTTTGATTGCCTCAATAAATGTAACCTAGAATACCCGATCTGCAAAAATAAAACATGGACTAGCACCTATGAAAAAGTTACCACAGAAAACCATCACAGATGAAGGAGTCCAAGGACCAGTGTAAGTTTCAAATAAATGCCTGTGCAAGACCTTTGGGACTCTACTGGTTGGATAAGAAGGTTGCAGGTATGCAGCTGAAGGAGGATATTCTTTGAAAGCTGATACAGAGAGCAAACTATATGCTCTTTCACCACATCCTGGAATTTATGTAATTTCTTGATGGCAAAGAAACCTATCACAACATTCAGAGGTATGATAGGTCCTTAACCTTTTTGATGTTTAATAATCAATTAATATTGTTTGTGGAAATAAGGGTGTGATCCTCCCTTGTACCACCTGATACCAGAAGCTCTGATTCTACAATACCACACACGAGTGTAACTCACTGATGAGCTGTGCCCTCATGATTCTGCTGCACAAAATACCAATTGAGATAACTCCCCAAAAGAAAGGAAAATTGTGAGGCTGTGTTTCAGCTGGAATTGTACAACTAACTTCCTTTTTTTGCATCATACTATTTGAGATATTTATCCAAAAGATACACTTTTTTTCCAATTTAGGTCTTGAAATCAAAACTGTACTAGATCACGGAATGATAGAATCATTAAGATTGAAAAAGACCTCTAAATTCAGTGAGTTCAACTATTGAGATAAAGGGATTTGATGGAAAGAGTAAAGAAAGACAGAACTAAGACCAGTAGCATGAAATTATTACAACAAAACTTTTTTATTCCTTCTGGTTTGCTCATTTGTTTGCCTCATCTCTTCTTTCATTTTCACTGCAATTTATTCATCCTCTCCCCAGTCATTTGTTCCAGGCTCTTTTCATTTTATCTACTGTGAATTTATTTTTTTTAATAGATTTCTCCCCACTCTGCATCTTGTGTTACCCATTGCCTTCCTTTCTACCTTACAGTAGTTACTGTGTTAAAATATGTTTTCTAAACATCTCTCTGAAGAAACTTGCCTGTTTTAGCTAAAGGAAGCACATAGTGCATTGTCATGAGGAGAAAAATGGATTATTTTAAAAGGCTGCAGCTAAGAAACATATATAGCCCCAGTCTTGGGTTTATGGTTGGACTTGATGATCTTAAAAGTCTCATCAAACCCAAATGATTCTATGATTTCATGGAGTTTTTTTTAAATACGATTTTAAAATTTGCAAACACATTATGTAATGCATATACACATAGATTCACACATATATAAATATGACTGTCAGCTGGTTTTTGGCCTTCCTAAGGAAGTTAGAAAAGACAGAAAGATTTGAACAAATGAAGGGATTTCTGTCTGAAAGATGGAAATCAAATTGCACATTCATGTGAAAATTATGGAACATTAGAAGGTATATGCAATGTCATGTACATAGCACTTGAGAATAATGCTTAAGAAGTCCCAGTCCACTTTTTAGTGCTTCATCCTTTCTCCAAATCATTCATATACAATAAATCTTAAAAAAGACCCTTAAGTGTAATCCTCCACAGCTTTTTCATCAGGATAACCCACTTTTAAACCTTTTTGCCTCTTATCTATATAAAATGAAAGGTAGCTAAAGAAAATGTTACTACTGTGCAATAAATGCTTTTTCATCTAAAACACATCAGTACAATTCCCTTTGAAACTCTATTTTATACCAGGTGCCTAATTAAAAAGGAACACTGTTTATGAAATTTTGACAATACTCCAAGTAATGAACAATAACATGGCTTTTAGGCTGAAATCCCCATTGACTTAATCAGGACTTCTGCCAAAATATAGATATGCCGCATGACAGCCACGGATGCACACAGCTACAACAAAGTATAACATTAAACACTTTGGGGTTTGATGCTTTCATCATTTGTTATTTGACCACCTTTTTTTTCCCCCATATTTTAAAATTACTTGCTCACACATGAAAAGAGTTATATTTTGCCTGTCTGATTCTCAATTTTTCCCTTTCTGCCATTAATTCAAAAATTCATGAAGATCAGGAATGTATAACTATTATCATATATATGGGATTTAAAAAAAACCAAAATGATAAAAAACCAAACCAACAAACTATTTAGGAAGGTAAAGTCTATAAAAGATGACTCAGGCAAATAGTTTATGAATGACATTTTATAAGGTACTTGTCAGAGAATAATCTCTGCATCCTCTCTAATTAACTACACAGTATGTTATAATTGAAAAAATAAAAGTTTTGTCATTTCCTTGACTCTAAATATAGGAAGCTTCAATATCTACAGTACTGTAGGTAGAACCATTCATAGGAGACTGGACCTGAGAAAGCCTTTTAGAGCTGATTAAATCCTCATTTTTTTCATTTGCTGAGGGGTGAGTGGGGGTAGTGAAGGACGGACTGCAACCACCATAGACTGCAGCACAGCAGAGGTGCACAGAACTACGAATTGGTAATTCCAGGATTTGGATTCCAGCTACACTGGAGTACACCATATGTGATATCCACCAGGGACTTTTACAGAGCTTCCCCACTGCCTGAATGCGCATCACCCTGACCTCAAGAGCTAGCTGTCAGCACACCAGACACCTCAGCTGCAAAACTTAAAGACTGAAAAATTGAGACATAAAAATTTAAAACTATATGTATTCAACTGCACTCCCAAATAAGCAATTCATTAGAGTGCCCTGTTATTTATGTGGATATTGAAGGCAAGAGACTTGTTCCACTCACCCTGGACTTGTAGAAAAACAGAAATGGTACTTCTCATCTCCCCCTTCCAAGCCATATTTTCTTTAGCCCTTGGATTATGGTGCTGGAAGAACACATGCTGACTTATCCCTAAAAATCCTCATAGATGGGGGACACTAAAAATTTCCAAAAACAAGTATAAACATAGTGACAATATAAATGAGTCTCTTGTTTTTCTTGCGGGGGGTCTCTCATGAACATTTATCAAATAACCCAACAAATTCTGCCAAGAGCAGAATGGGAATGCAGTATATATGTGGTAAAACTTCATATTTTGCTAAAGTCAGACATAGATGATTCATAGCATACCCGAAAGAGTTTCCTGTTCTAGAATTCACAGTCCTCCATGCAGAAATTTTCTGTAGTTAGGGTGTGAAGGTAACTTTTATTCTTTATCTTCATAAATCAAAAGAAAGATTCAAAACTAAAAGGACTGCAGCATATGTTCTGAGAAAGTCTGTGCATATTTTGTCTCATATTCCCCATAAACTGTGCAAATAATGGCTTATCCATTCAATAACAGAACAAAGATGGAAATCAGGTCAGCTAGACCTGAAATATTTCATTCAATCCAATACAAAAATTTTTGTCGGGAAGAGGGAACATTACTTCTTTTGCTACATTTACTTTTGGATATTTTGTTACATTTTGGAATGTCAGTTTAAAACGATGAGTCCAAAATTATTTTGCAGCTTTTAAATGAAATGTTTTGACTTTTTTGAAACAAACTTTACATTAAAAATGTCAATACAAAACACTGTCATTTCTGATCTTTTGTCTTCTTCAGTCAGATGAAATTATTTGTTGACTTTCACTTGAAAATTTTAATGTAAGACTGAAATAGCTTTTGGTGGCAAATTTGCTATTAAAAACATCACCATCTGTACTTATGCTAAACACTCCATGTTTAGATTCTTAGTTTTAGCTACCTTTTCTGGCAATAAATATGCACTTCTAATTTTATATTTTTTGCACTGAAAAGTAGAGTTTTGCTGCAGCCATGTTACTTAAAACCGAGAAAAATAAATCAGTTCTTCTCCATATTTAAACATGATACAATTCCTTAAACGTTTCAGAAAGACCACAAAATGTTTACTAATTTCATCAGTCTGCTTCTAGAACAGGCATCAAACTGTACAGCAAAACCCACAAGAAGGTATCATCATCTTGTAGGATCAGCTTTTTTCTTTGGTTGCCTTTCTTGAGACGAAACCAATAGGAAAAACACGATTCCATTTGGTCTACAGCAGTAGCTCAGGAGCAAGCGAAGTTGTGCATTAACTTGTGGAATCCCTAAGGTGACACCCAAAAATTTGTCCTTCCATTTATTTGGGGTTTTCAAGTTTAGACTGAACTTGAAAAAAGGATTATCACCAGCTTTTGGAAATTAAATTAGTAGAAAAACCAGACTAATTTCACTAAAATGTGTTTTGTTTCTCTCAATACCTGAGCAGTCAATGTTGCAGAAATGTTACCAGAAATGTTCAAAATGCAATTCTTTCTCAATGATCTATTTGATTGAAAAACGTTAAAGTTTTGTAAAGAGTGTGATAAAAATAGTGTGATAAAAATACATCATAAAATTCACAACTGAAGTTTCAAGTGTTACGCACCGTATCACTTTATTTTGATTGTATGTCCAGTGAGCATGTATCTGTGGTATAAAAACATACCATAAAATAGCAGTGGAGTCTTTTCATGGTGTAACATATTCTCATAGTTTCAGTTGCCATAAGACCTTTGAGTCCAGGAATGAAAAATAAAACAAAAAAAATAAAGTCTTTTTTATTTCGTAATAATTCCCAGAGTGTTCGTTCACCTCTTAGGAAGGAATTTCAAACATTGCAGCTGGGCTTTTTTTCCCTTTTGTAGGTTCCAGAAATTACCCGAGCTAGCAGATTTCTGGAGCATCCAATCTGTTCAACCTTGAAAAGGTTATGTATGACAGGTTATTATGTTCTATTAAACACAGACCTGTTTCATCAGGGCGAGATCTATGGGACAGCAACAAGCATTGTGCTCTACAGCTTAACCGAGAACCTTAGTAATTTATAATTTCCCATCCATCTGCACAGTGCAATACGATCCATATGTTCTGGCTTTTTAATCTCCTATCCACAAGGTCCTGATTTTTCATGTTCTCTCATGAATATTTCCAGATTCCAAAGAAATAGACCCATGAGCAGCAGAATAAACAAGACCTCCCTTCCTATGGCTCTGAGCTGTATTGTTAAATTCTGATGGCTAATAAGGTGTTGGTTCCAAGCAACAGGTGTTGGTTCTACTGCAGTGAAATTTCACATTTGCTCTTTCTCTTTCACTCCCCCACATCTTAATCATAATACTTAATCTGTATTAATTCACCGGTATTTTTACCAGATGAGTTAATTCTGTATCTTTCCTCTACTTGGTTACCTCTTTTTATGGGAGTCATAGAAGTTTCTCTTCAGCCACTGACCCCTTTCAGATTTGATTGAAAATGACAAAAAGGGGAAGAAAATCAGAGAAGGCGGCAAAAATTAGTACCATGGCCTAACACAGTATTTTGTTCATAAAACACTTTTCCCACTGCAATCCGTGTTTCCTTTTCTTCTTTATTCATTTCTAAAAGCTTTATGCACTAGAGCTTCTTACGGCATGAAAATATTTCAGCTCTTGATTTTTGCCATTCATCTGTAAAAATTCTGCTTAGTGAATTCAGTCACTTACAGCTTGGCTACCAAGCTGTAAGCCATTCTTAAAACATTCCATTAGTCAAGTATTTAAGAGTAATTTATATTTCCCTCTCCACTGTAGATATGTATATTTTTCAAAATTGCATTTTATCATCCGCCTGTTCTTCCAATTCTGTTTAATTCGTCTGAAATGTCTTACAGATTTGTCTTCTTTCCACTGTCCAAAATAATGGTATCCCATCTGCAAATTGCCTTGTGTCTATCTAGCTAATAATCATGTTTATACTTCTATAGCACTGTCTAGGACAGATTTCAAAATGTGCATAGACTTTCCCAGGTCCAGGTTGTCTTGGGATAACCTTAGCCGTAAGCCTTCTGCCATATTGCAGATGATCCACTCATTTCTCTCAGTTGTTGTGATCACTGACACTCTAACCTTCCCTGGTATTTTATTTTCAGAAGTGTTTTCTTTCCTTAGCATGTTAGAGTGATGGGACTTAGTGAAAGTTATTTAGTAAGTACAAATAAATTACTTCAGCCTCTTTTCCGCTTACTACTAATTTACTGACACTATCAGAGATTCCACTAAGCTAAAAGAAATCCATTTTTCCTTTAGAGAAACTATTCCTGTTTGTTTCAATCCCACTACGTTTATCTCATTAAAAGTACCTGGCACAGATTTTCTGAAGTGTAATTGCCAAGATCATCCCTAGAGTTTCTGAAAAGACAGATAAATATTTCCTGTCATCCAGTTCTCTAAATGGAACAGCTGTGACACTGCACATTTTTATTAACTACCCATCAGCAATCTAATTCTACTTAATTAATACTATTTGCAAGAGAGTAACATTTTTGACTACTTTTTTTCTTTTGCAAATATTCAATACCACCACCAACTCATAAAAATCTAGAGTAAAATTATACCAACTGCAAATTTACCCGTATCTCTGGAAACAGACTGTACCAAGTAGATACAGTTCTTTGCTCCTAGGATCAGGTTTGTCCCTGAAGCACATCACCAGTTCTGGAAGCTATGAGGAAAGTGGTTAGAACTGCTACTGCAACCCTCCCAAATCTGCAAAAGAGTGGTGAACATGGATTAAACAAAGACAATGAGGACAAGTGGGTGGTAGATTCCTACTCTATGGCCTTAACACTTCAGAAAAATAAATGCCACTGGAGTAGGAATGCCTAGGATCTACACGGTCTAGCACTGCACCTACACTAATTAGTCTTTGATCAATGTTAGCAATGCAAAACACCCTTGTCCAATGCCCTGACCACTTTCTCCATCTTTGTTTGCAAAAAGAGTGCGAAGTGGGAGCTGCAGGGTAGATGCAGTACATAGAAAGGCTAAATTTGGGATAGGATTAAAAGCGTGAAGATCATTATTTTCTGTCTTCTCCATCTTTTAATTTTTACTCAGGTGATCATTCTTGTCTCAGACTGCTGGAGGTGCAGCTGCCTGTGTAGCCACTGTGCCCCTCAGCCAATGAATCTCCTTCCCCATAGTCACAGAGATGTCAAAGAATTCATTCAGACCACCTATCTTAGAGGGAAAGGGGAGTTGGGAAAGACACTGCCTGCCCAAGGAAACAGGCAATTCTGGGAGAAGATAAAGCATTTCCAAAGTATAAGGCCCTTCTGGAAATCAGCATCTTGACATTCCATAATGGGTTGCCCTAACGGTTCTTGTGTTTGCATATCAAATTGTTAACTTATTTCTTCTTGATAAGATTTTATCACAGGTTCAAATGCCACTGCAGCCCCCAAGACATTGCCAGAGAACAAAATTATAGTACACCATGGTGCCCTCCATCAGCACTTTTAGAAGGTACAGAGTATCAGAGTAATAAACCCTTTATCAAATAATAATTACAATACTCAAATAAAATTATGGAGAATTTGGATTTGTCAGTCTACCTATCATAGGTCTTCAATATCACACTCAGCAGGCCAACAGAAAGAGTTTGTGTGAAGAGAGGTGGAGATGGGTGTCCCTGAGAACCACGAGTCCTCACTAGGATGTGCCAAATCTTGTTATATTACGTCTCAAGCCTCTTAATAAAGCATTCACCCTACCGTAATTAAGAAAACTCATTTACAATAACCATTATGATGAAAATTATGTTGAAAAACCCATCTAATTGGAAGTATAGTAATGCTCATCAACTCAGTTAAACACATGTAGAATTAAATCAAGGACATTAATTGATTAACACAGCAAGTAAATCGTGGTATATTAGCTGGGAGGGTTAATTTCTACATTGTGCAATCACGGCAGATTCTTACTTACTCTATTCTTGGAACCATTTTTCTTTAACACCAAGGCTGTTTGTTTTTTTCCCCAAATGTGTACACTTGTCCATTTGTTTCTCACTCAGTGAGATGCAAAGCATCCATGCAGTGCTAACGGGGAAAAGCCAATAAATGTAACAAGATAGCACTGATATATAATTCACCCTCGAGATATGAACATCTCTAGCTAAAGAAATTACAAAGGAATTATACACTAGTTAAAAAGTAGATATAATTTGATTGTAATAGATAGATTATTAGATAAGATTTGAATATACACAGGGATTCCTATTAATTTCTGCTCCTTTGCATTGGTTTTAGCCTGGGCAGCTCTGTGGTATCACAACATTAAAGCTTTTCCTTGTCTATATGATGCTTAGGACAATGGGGCCCTGCACTGCTATCATAGCCCCTGGGCAATACTATAACCTAAATTATCATCATCATCATTCAGATTGAATTAAGAGGCTTGGAAAGAATATGCATCTAGGGAGGAATCTGCAGACCAGTCTAGCTTAGTTCATTACTGAGAGCTCTAATGAGAAGGGCAGTGGCACATCTGCTTTGATGTAGTCAGGGGCTGGAAGGACAGCACTAACCTGGTCAATAATCTTGATGTAGCAAAGATAAGACAATCTGAGATATGCTACAGCATGATGCTACAGCATGGATGAATTTCATCCTCTCCCACACCTCTCATTTTATTATCAGATGAGATTCTCAAAAAGACTTTAAAAGAGTTTGTGACTTACAGTTCTTTGAAAATCAAAGGGAGATGTATTCCTGCCTAAATTAGGCTGAAACCTACTTTTCCCAAAAGCCTGAATATAAAAGAATCCAGCTTTTCAAGATTATATATAAACACCACCGTCACCCTTGGGTTTAACAGTGTTTGGGAAAATTTTGTACTTATCCACCCACACATGATCTAACTGAAGTCTGCAGAGCTTCACCCACAGAGGGATATGACCCACTGTGTTTGTATCCAGAATGGCGAAGCAATACTAACAAACCCAAAATTTCAGTCAGAGTCGTCCAGCAAAAATCATTTGGGGGCTACTATTTTTGTTCAGGTTTCTTCCCCTGTAATCCCCAGAGGCTCCTTTGAATATTAAATTATTGAAGTTCAGAAGAATTTAATTAGTATCTCACCTACTTACCATCTTGCAATGATGCCTCTCCTACAATTATGGTACTACATTACAAGCAATTTCAGCTTAATTGAATAACTGGAATAAAACCTGGGTTCCAATTGCCAGAATTATCTGTATTAAGCTAGCTATGACTGACTTAAAAACCACAAAACGTGAGATGATCTCTATGCATGCAGGTTTACAGCAGATTCTCTAGTATTCAACCTTAATGTTCACCCTTAATATTACCATATTCACCCTACTATTACCATACTGTCAAAAGAAACATGTTTAAACAACATTGCAGACATGTCAGTTGTCTGGGTATGAGCAGTTGAATAATCACAAAGTCAAATCAGGCTGTAAGGTAGCAAAACGTAGGCTCTAAAATATTTTCAAATATTTTAACAGTTTGTGCCTCTTTCTCCCAGCTGCACATGTCTATGTGCACTTCAGCCACTCACTGCCAGACTCCTTTCTTACAGTCCATCACATTCAAATTATTTGTAAAATATGTTTTCTCACAAAGCCTTGTACTGGAAGCAAGAAAGAAAAAAAAATTGCAGGGACAGTGAGAGCAAGAGAGGAAAAAAGCAATGGAGCAAATCCCAAAATTGTATTTTCCTCAGCCTGTTTCTCTACCCTGCTGCATTTTGTGTAGCTCCAAGCTGGCTCAGATCCCTTTTGCTTTGAGATAATGACCTGGCATTGAAGTCAGCTGCTGAGTCATCCTGCTTCAGCAAGAAAGCACCAGAAAAAAAGGCTGGTGATAAAGCCAGTATATGAAAGGTGGAAAGCCACAGAAGTGTGTTTCCAATGGCACCATCATCCAGCTGAGTACGGAGCGTTTCTAAGTCATTCTGCTCTGAAAGATAAACCTGTACAGGGAAACACAGAACCACTAAGGTTGGAAAAGACCTCTAAGACCATTGAAGTCCAACCATTAACCAAACACCATCAGGTCCACCACTAAACTATGTCCCTTCCTACCACAGCTACATGTTTCTTGAACGCTTCCAAGGATGGCAATTCCAACATTTCCCTGGGCAGCCTGTTTGAATCCTTGACCACTGTTTCAGTGGCAAAGTTTTTCTAATATCCAGACATTAGGAAATACCTATCCAGCTTCTCTGCAAGCTGCATTGTAAGACAAGTTTGATGCTGCAGTCTTCAAATGAGGAAGATACAGCCCCTAAACAAAGGCACATACAGTCCTCTGAAGGCATAGGTGTGCAAATTCCCAGTACACAAAATGATTAAGGAGAATAGAAGAAGTAAACTATGTTTTTCAAAGTAATTCCAACATTTCACCATTTTAGTAGCTAGAGTAGACTGGCATATTGATGCTTTAGGTCTTTGCCCAAGACTGCCTTTCTTCTGTTTAGAAACATCACTGGAACAGGCTCCTCAGGGAAGTGGTCACAGCACCAAGTTTTCCAGAGTTCAAGATGTGCTTGGACAGTGCTCCCAGGCACATGGCATGATTCTAGGGGTTGTCCTGTGCAAGGCCAGAAGTTGGAGTTGAGGATCCTAGTGGGTTCCTCCCAACACAGGATAGTCTATGATTCTGTGATAAATGTGATGCTC
Organism: Lycocorax pyrrhopterus obiensis; assembly: GCA_014706295.1. Taxonomy (NCBI): domain Eukaryota; kingdom Metazoa; phylum Chordata; class Aves; order Passeriformes; family Paradisaeidae; genus Lycocorax; species Lycocorax pyrrhopterus. The sequence goes on from JACSVZ010000001.1 coordinate 84,570,969, forward strand.
TGCCTGGTTGATCGTTGCCTTTTTTGATAGATGCAGCTCTATTTTTTTATTAGTCTTTGAGGTACAAGTGTTTAGTAGTCCTTGTGGCCTACTTTACACTCCATTATAGAGACAGGATTAAAATTCCCTAACCCCAGTATCTTTAACCCATTCACACTTGCCTTAAGGAGAGATCAACATCTCCAGAATACTGAAAAAATAATGCCTTTTCTAAACCGAAGTAAAATTATGAAGAATGAAGATAGCAGTTAAGAAAATAACCCAGTTTCAGCTGAAACCTTAATTCAGTTCAGATCTGCTCCATTTGCAGATTTGTTGCAAAATTGTGAAGGAAACAAACTGCCCAACAACTGCTAAAGAGGAAACAGCAGCAATTTCAATGTGAAATCATCTGCAGGTGTGGTCTTCAGAAGCTGGTTGATGATTTTAACACTCCCAGAGTGTAAACTTGTTAACTTTGTGCTATTTTGGCTAATTCCCAATAATTAATATAATTCTTTAAACTCTCATCACTGAAATTCTATTTCCCTGCTTGGCTTTTGCTCATCCACTTGATCAAAGGCACAATTTGTGACACTGACTTCAAAGTAAAAATTTGTTTATTTGCTGTAAAAACACCATTACTCTTTTCAGCCTTTCCAATGTCATGTAATCAATTATAATAATTTTATTAAGTCTATTATCAGGTTTAATGATTTTTTTATTTGGAAGCAAAAACTTCAACCACTGTGGGGTGATTAAATCCAATGCAGCAACTCAGGCAGATGCTTATTAAAACTGTAGTGGGAGGAAGGCTCTGAAAAAATCAGCTAGGTACACTTCCTTTGACAACGTGGTCATTTTCTGCAGAAAAGAGTTTAACCTAAAAAGCTGACTTCTAGCTCTTATGTACATAAAAGTCGCATTCTGTTCATGTTTGGAAGATAGATGCAATTTGGTGTTCCTGAGTTTGTTGGTTGAAAAAACTGATTGCGTTTTCCGTGGCTCACAGTTTCCATAAGTATTGGTAGAAGAAAAGCTGCTCGGAGTGCTGCCGTTTCAGTGGGCAACTGAGATCCGCTAGACTTGATAATATTCAACTGTATTTCACATTGCTTTTGTTCAGGGGGAAGAGAATCCACCTTTCAGTAGCAAGAAAAATAATAAAAACTGTTCTTAAAGACCAGGAACAACAAAGAGGAGACAGGGAGTGCTGTGTCTCCTGCTCTCTAAAACAGCCAAGAAGCAAAATGATCAATAAGAGTGCAGTTGTCTCGTACAGGAGGGAATCAATTGTTACACGTTCACAGCTCCCTGGTACAAACTTGTACTTCATAGGTGGCTTGCAGGATTAATAAGATCCATGTGTGTGTGTGGGAATGGAAATAAGAAAAACGTAAGAGAAGGAGAAATACAGGAATGGATCCTGAAGGTAAGTCAGAAAAAGGAACAGGGAAAAGGAACACTGATTAACTATGGAAAAAAGAAACAACATCATGCAAAAGGGAAAGACAACACTGTGAAAAATCACATTAGTAAACAATGCAGATCTTAAAAAAGTCACCTGAGTCATCAAGACTGCTGACTATTTCTTGATATTTTCCCCAACTGCATCAGCTTCAGTAGCAATTTTTAAAGATTATTAAAAAGCAAGTAACATGATCTTCTGCAATAGAGAGACTGAAGGGAACCAAATGGCAAAAGGCAATTCCCATTTAAAAATATTTTGGAGAGAGATCTTTATTTTGAGAAGTCTAAATCAGCCATTGATACCAAGATAACAGAATCAGAGAACCATAGAATGGTTCAAGTTGTAATGGACATTACAGATCATTTAGTTCCAAGCCCCCTGCCATGGGCGGGGAGATGATGTTGTCACACCATAATAAGGTTGTGAAGATGTCACACGACAATAATCTCAAAAACTCTTATTTAGACTAGATCCTTGAAAAGAATTGGAAAATAATAGCCAGCTCAGAAAGACCTGTCTCTCTTTTAAATGTCAAAATTCTGTTGTTTTTTTCGCAGCTCCATAGTCCACAAAACTACATTACAGCAAGATGAAATAAGAGCTAGGAGAAACAGAAGTTTAAAAATGTTGGAAATAGCTTAAGCACTACTTAGTCAGGCTGCCAAGATATTCTTTCATAAGGTTTGACTAAAGAGATTCTGTTCTCTTCATCCTGGAGGCTGCAGCCATCCAGAGCTCCTGGAACTGCAAACCTCTGCTTTCTTTTACACCTGGTACTGACAAAAGCCAGAACATTTTTGATTTGTCACATCATCAGATGTATAAACACATATATCTTCTATTGAGTGAGTGAATTATCAGTATATTCCTCAGTGAAAAGGTATTATGGCACTTTAGTGCTTCATTTAAAATGTAGAATACATTCCCAAGTGTCAGCAGTAGCTGAAGTCTGACAGAAGGGCATTTCAGCTACCGAGCTCAGGGAAACAACTGGTGTTAAACCTGTCTGACATATCTGAGAAAAATTCCTCCTGTTACAGTCTGACTAATAACACCAAGATGCTGTATTGCACTTTTCAGCAGAAGGTCACAAAACACTTTGGAAAGGTGGCAAACATCATTACAGATACTTAACAAATATTCTGGTACTTCTAGACTCGGAGAAAAGAACTGGCAGAACATAAAAATCCTGTGTTCATAGGATCTAGTAGTTATTCCCTGGATTTATGGTATATATTTCATGTTTTTCAGATGGAACCACCCCCTCCCCCCTTTCTAATAGTTCATCTCTCTGTTTGCTTTATATTCTATGAGTATTTCACATGGCCAACACATCAAGGAAAAAACAGCTCAGAAAATTACAGGGAAGCAAGGAATAACTAGTACTATGCAAAGCATTAGAGAAAGACAATGAGGAAAAAGGATTCTTGGAATTTTTATTTACTTGATTATATGTGAGAGACATGGTCAGGAATATCTGCAATATGTCAGGCTTCCCTCCCCAAAATTAAAAAAGGTTGTCAGGAACAAGACTATTGTTAAAAAGAAACCTACTATTCAAAAAGAATAAAAGAGAAATCAGCTAATTAATACTAATGGATAAAGCACCCAGTAGAGCAAGAACACAGAAAATCTCCTGAAACTGAAATTTAGATTAACATTTGAAAAGACCTTCAATACCTAAGAGGCCCATATAAAGTAAACAGGGTCCATAGCCTGAAAATATTTTCAAATTCCTTTGAAAATTCCTGTCTTCATTCTCCAGGCAAGTCTAACAACGTAGAGTGCACCAGTAGATACTGTCAGAACTTGCTCTGCTTGTGTCCATCAGAGGACAACATTTATTTTGCCAAGACATAAAGGATTGCAATGCCTGAGGTTTACTTTAAGTTGCTGAGATTTCTCCAATTAAATCACCCACTGACAGAAGCAGTTTTATTTGGTTTCTCTTCTATTCTGTCAGAAGCTAGAAAGATAACAAGATACTGTCTGCAACTACATAAATCATGTGGAAAGCCATCAATCAGAAAGCCGAGGCAAAACATCAAGCACACAAAACAATGGACTTAACTATGTTGACAAAACCAAAAAAGTATTCTTCACTAATAACTGTTCACTATAACATTCAATTTTTGCACCACTTTAGGAATTTCTTCAGAGTAAGACAAGGACTCAGGAATGAAAGACATTCCTGCCCACGTGAAAATGACACACAAAATATTACTCAAAATGCTAATTTATAAGCTGCTTATTTTGCCTTGAAACATAATGAAATAAAATCAAAATTCAGAGCTACTTTTGCCACTTCCTTAAGAGTAGGAACAGGCGCAGGCACATTTGCCAGCTTCCTTTGTCTCTTTTCTAATCCGATTGCATTTTTATATTAAAAAACATAGATCACAGATACAGATGTATGATATATGCTTATCTGCTGTTACAGTAGGAGATAAGAGAAAAGCAGTACACGATTAAACATGTAACAAGCGTTGTATCTTAATGAAGCAACCTACTGAATATTCAGTGGAATCCACTAACGGACTGACTGCAGCATGGGGCTTTGCCAGTGACTGCATACTGAAAAGGAGAGAGGGGGGAGAAAGGACAAAACAAAACCACCTCCAAAACACAAAAGATAGGAAGCTACTAGGGCAGAGATCAAAAGTATTCTTACAAGATCATTTCTACTGGGCTGAGCCACCCTGGGGATAAAAAATGCTTCATGCAGATTAGCTATACTTATGAAATGCAGTCAGTGTAAGCAAAGAAAAGGATGCAAGATTAAATTTTAGATGGCTTGCTAATATATCCATGCATACATTAATATGTCCTCTATATAACCCCAATTAATTTTGTAACTGCAAGAGAAAACTTCAGACTGCTGTTCCTGACATGTAACAAAGCCTCAGCCTCTTTCAGTCCTCCATGGCTTTTAAAGAGCTTCTGAAATGCAGCATCTTTGCTCAGGAAGAACAGCCTGTGCTATGGCACTGCCTCAACTCTTTGTCACACCTCAACCTCAGAAATTAAAGCAAATTGAACCTTATCTTTTTTCTCTTCCCTATTTGAACTTCATCTCTATAGTAGGGTTCTTCCCCAGTAACAGGAATTAAGGGATCTCAGCAGCTCTGGAAAAATAAATGGGGTTTCTAATCACAGATAGATTATTCCCCAAGACAACAGGAGCTACATTTACACAGGAGTATCAGGGATGGTAATGCTGAAAGCTGTAGCAACCAGCTGTCTCTGTGTGAACCTGATTCCCTGGAAGCTAGGGGTATTTGCATTATATGGTCAGAGGACTTCCCTGCAATTGCTCAGACCTGGTCTAGCAGAAGGTGTCTCTGCCTAAGGCAGGGGGGTGGAACTAGATGATCTGTAAGGTTCCTTCCAACCCAAACCATTCTGTGATTCTATGTTTTAAAACAGCTATGCAGGTCTGTGGAGTGTATTTCCTCATACTGTTTTCCAGCTCTGGGCAGCAACATCTCAAGTTTATTTACAGGTCACATAATCCACTGCAACATCAGGAGAGTCCTGGAGTTTGCTATTTTCACAGTACCCGCGACCAGTGCATGACTTTGGTTTTTATACAGAGTTCAATACCAAAAAAATAGTCCCAAATTTTGTTGAATTGAGAAATGAGACTGTTGCATCTGAAAAAAAAAAATTGCAATATAATATTTTGACCTTATTTATCCAAACTGTCTTTAGAACTCAATTTTTATTGAAGTCAATGTTAATTCAGGAAATAAATAGCTCTTGCCTAATCTACATTTTTAAACACAAAAAAATTACTCTTTATGACAGTTTCCAGGAAGCTCAGGCTAATACATTTTTCATAGAACCATTAATCATCCAGGCTCATCCTCAGAGCCTCTTTCCCCATCTTTGTTAATTTGTCAGAGAAGCACAGCAACCACTGTAGTGAGGTCTGACTCACACCTGGACAGGGAAAGCTTCAGAGGTGGGGAAAAAGCTGTTTCATTACAGACAGAAAAGGGTGAGCGACAGATTCCAGGAGCCTTCACAGGAATGACCTTCCTGTGCTCAGGAGGATAAAAAGAAGAATGATGGACATTCAAGGAATACTACACACTCACTAGGAGATTGGAATTGGGAAAGAGAGACATCTACCTTGGGACAGAAACAAAACATCTTTCCCACACCAGATACAGAGAGTCTCAAAGAATCTTCTGGTCACTTGTGCTGTTCACCAGAACTCTGTATTGGGTCCAGCCCTGTTTAATATTTTTACTGATGATCTGGATGAGGGGATCAAGTGCGGATTTGCAGATGACACCAAGTCGGGTGAGAGTGTTGATCTGCTGGAGGGTAGGAGGGCTCTGAAGGGGAAACTGGCCAGGCTGGATTGATGGGCTGAGACCAACAGCATGAAGTTTTATAAGGTCCTGCTCTTGGGTCGTAACAACCCCAGGCAGTGCTACAGGCTGGAGCCAGAGAGGCTGGGAAGCTGCCCAGTGAAAAGGACCTGGGGGTGCTGGTTGACAGCAGCTGAACATGAGCCAGTGTGTGCCCAGGTGACCAAGAAGGCCAATGGCATCCTGGCCTGTACCAGCAATAGTGTGGCCAGCAGGACCAGAGCAGTGATTGTCCCCCTGTACTGGGCACTGGTGAGGCCACACCTCAAATCCTGTGTTCAGTTCCGGGCCCCTCTGTGCAAGAAAAGGCATTGAGGGGCTGGAGCGTGTCCAGAGAAGGGCAACGGAGCTGGGGAAGGGTCTGGAGCACAAGTCTGGTGAGGAGTGGCTGAGGGAGCTGAGGGTGTTTATCCTGGAGAAAAGGAGGCTCAGGGGGACCTTCTTACTCTCTACAACACCTGAAAGGTGACCCCATAGTCAGGGGCGGGTTGGCCTCTTTTCCCAGGCAACTGAACCTGTGCCAGGGGAGATTCAGGCTGGACATCAGGATGAATTTCTTCATGGAAAGCATTGTTAAATATTGGAATGAACTTCCCAGGGAAGTGGTGGAGTCACCATCCCTGGAGGTGTTCAAGAAATGACTGGATGTGGCACTTGGTGCCATGGTCTAGTTGACAAGTCAGTGATCAGTCAAAGGTTGGACTCGATGATCTCAGAAGTCTTTTCCAGCCTTAATGATTCTGTGAATCTATGACTCAAGTAATAGGTAAGACAGGGCTTCCTGCCATCAGCAAACAACAACAACAAAAAAAAAAATAAATGGAATCAATGTGCTGTGGCACCGGGAGACAGAAACCTCCTTTTTCTGTAAAGCAATTTGTACAAATGCCAGTTCATGGATAACCTTAGCTTTGGAGACTGCTGAGCCCATTTGTTCCATGTGGAGATGGTTTTTCCTCCTCTCTCCACTGGAAAGAGATTCTATCAATCCTGTAAGCTGTCAGCAACACGGCTGAGCTGCAGGACAACATTCTGGGACAGAAACAAAAAGAGTAATAGCCAGCGTGGCTCCTTCCCTTCCAGAAAGTGAGACCATCAAAGATGAGGCAACTGAAGAGGTTCATTACTGATCATCCTTGTTTGAAAATAACTTAGGTTAGGATAATAACAGTTTATTTACCTGGTTACCTGTTTTTGCATAACTGCCATTGATTCTTACAGTTGAACTTGCCATTAAATTAGGAAATTGAGATAGCTGGAATAGCTTGACATTTAAAATGTTCAGACACCCAAGGAGATGCAAGATCCTTACAAAGATTTTTACTTTTCAGCTTATCTTAACAAAGTGGAGGACACTGAAGAACAAAAATAAATCTAACATCACAATAATACTAATAAGGTTTATTTAGGAGCCACAGTTATCATTCATTTAATGAACACTGATTAGCTCTGTTCCTGGGAGGAAGGGGAAGAAGTGCATATTTAATTTAGAGACAGAACTTGCACCTCTGATTTTCAGGTACAGTTGTGTTGAATTCAGATTTCCCTAAACGCCACGGACTCACAAGACACTTTTTACTGAATTAGCACTTTCTAAGCCATCTAAGAAAACTCTCAGTAGTATATCACAAAGCTTTAAAGATGCAGACCAAAGAATTCTGAGCTTACTGCACCATCTCGTGTCAAACGAGGAGAAGTGCAAGAAAATGATTTTAAACTCTTCATTACACTACAGACTTTTTCTTTACGAGATCAATGGAACACAATTTCATCACCTCCATGAGTTGCAAAGAACATTTATTAAGTTAATATGGCAGCTCTAACAAAATTCCTCCAATGTTAGCATTTTCCCAAATGTTAATACATCCACGTAACTGAAAACTTCCTTTACAACTTCAGTGTTTGACATTCAAAGTTGCTTAAGCCGCTGAAAATTTTATCTTCTGCACACTAATAAGCAGATCAACCTTTAATAGGAGTTTGAAGCTTTCTAAAATTAAGCATTTTCCAGAACTGAGTTGACTGGACATGACATGCTACAGAAGAGTAGAAAAGCAAAGTCAATGCAAAATATAATAAGGTGAAGAAGTAAAAAAGACAGGGAAAAGATGGTCTGGTTTGCAGCACAATTTCTCTTGCTCATTATTGTCTTCTGAAAGGGAGTAATCTGGCTAATGTCCACTAGATTTTAAGTACTTTTACGATAAGAAAAACATGTCTAACTTCACATTATTCACATTTCTAAAAAGTATTTATTATAATCAGTATCTGTGTGTCTCAAAGAGATTTTCAGAATGTATGAGGAACAGGTTACTTATTATTCAGCATATAAAACAAGTGCAAGGGTGCTGAAGAAAATTATTTTTATGTTTTGGTTTCCAAAACAACCTTCTGAGGCAACCAATAATCATAGAATCATGGAATAATAGAATCACAGAATGGTTGGGTTGGAAGGGATAATCTTAAAGACCATCTAGTTCCAGCCCCCCTGCCGTGGGCACGGACACCTCCCACTGGACCAGGTTGCTCAGAGCCCCATCCAGCCCGGCCTTCAACACTTCAGGGATGGGGCATCCACAGCTTCTCTGGGCTCCCTGTGCCAGTGCCTCACCACCCTCACAGTAAAGAACTTATTCCTAATATCCAATCCAATAATCTAATAATGATGAGCTCCACTAGGGTGTTTCTGGACTAAATCAAACCACATAATCTGAAATATGAAATTACAGCCAAATTCTTTAACAATTTGTATACTTCAAAATTTAAGATGCATCTGTTCTATGCAAACAGGGGCCGTATCAGGCATTTTGAATCATGGGTGTTAATGAAAAAATGGTCTGAATGCTTCCATCCTGAATGGAATGGAAGCATTCAGTTTCAAGAATCCCTGGAATGTTTTACCTGGAGATGTACACAGGCGAATACAACAGCCCACAGTTTCTCTGCCTGCACTTCAACCATCCACAAAACTTTCCTCTGAAATGATGCAAGCCTGTCCTCAAGCTGACAAGCTGGCTTATGGACGTAAACTGAGATGTTCACTGAGAACTGGGGAGCAGGGTGATGGTGGCAAGCAGTCTACATGCACAGACAAGGTGTAACACCTACGGCTTCCACAGGTGGCTGTGGGCACTGGTCAGTTGTGAGGGCTAGAATCAGCCATCCCAAAGGGAAGTTTTATAATTGTATGACCTTTGCAGATTTCTTTCCAAATGAACAAAAATGTATGGAAACAAGCAACTCTTTTTTTCTGCCAAAGTCAAGTCACTTAGGAAAAGTGATGTGATTAGGATTGACACATTTGGCTTGGTCTTGGGACAACATTTTGGTTCCAAAGCATCTTAACTAGATTATTTTTATGCTCAAATATTTTCCTTTTGTGATATTATTTCAAAACAAATATTGGGTAATCATCCTGTCACCAGGGCATCATGCAGCCACTAAACACAAAAGACTGCTTCAAAACTTGCTGGGGAGGTGCACCCTGGTGCTGCAGTCGCAATGGAGAAATACAGGCAGTGAAATGCAGCCAGGCAGTGACTTAACTCCACCCAGCCAGGCAGCCAATGTGGTGAGTGGTCAGATGGACAGTCTTAATGACACACAGGATATCATGTGATCCCTGGCTTGGTGTTAAGGAAACTTCCCAGTCTGACCATTCACAGACTCTGACAATCACACTCCCAGCACCAGAACCAGCACCAAATGCATTCCTCAACACTTGGTACAAGCAGACACCTGACCTTCATGTACACATATTTTCCTTTTTCACCAAATGCTCTGACCTGTAACCAGAAAACTGAGGCAGAATGAGTCAGTCTTCCCAGTGCAAACATCTCTCGGTGGAGTTTCCTGACAGCATTATCCTGCTGCGACTGCCGGTGTCTACTCACTCCTAAGAAGTTACCTGACAGTATTTGGACTCCAGTACTTGTTATTTATCCTCAAAGCAGAATTCAAGAAGTTCCACTTCCCATGTGAGTCAATGAAATATTTAAATTGCAGGCATTCTTTTCCAGTCAATCTTTGAGAATCCAGTATTTTACATTCCCCTAGGAAGGTGTGCTGTGGGTTGAGTGGCAGTGTGCCTCAGATTTCACCATTATTCAGTGCAGCCACGTTCACACAATACAGCTGAGAAGATGGCAGGATACTTAAGGATATCAGGCTATAGGTTGGAAAGCCTGCAATTCAAGACAATAACAGATTCTGAATAGACTCTGGAGTATTCGGAATGCTGTTTCTCAGCTATGTGGAAATCACTGTGACTAAAAGCTTCTGAACAGGGCTTTCAGTCAACTGCCAACAATAAAAGTGAATCCAAAGCAGGTGTTTCAGAGAGGAAGGGCAACACAAAGCCATGAGCTCTAGCAGAAGATCTCCTCCAGCCTCCTGAGCTGATTCTCTACTGAAGGTTAAAAGATGGGACATAGACAGCAGGGGAATGGAAGCAGGAACTTCAAAGCCATTTGAAGAGACAAATAGCTAAATTTAGATTAAATGGCAAGCATGAGATACTATTAAGTGACAGATATAAGACACTGTGAATCTGAAGGAAAGAAGGGAAAGGGACAGAGTCAAAGACAAAAATCCTCAGGCTGAGGGGAGAACTTGCAGGAGACACTGATTTCCAAGAGGAAACACCATAGAGCTCCTCTCCCACCATCACTTCAGAAAACAGCAGCAGACAACAACTTTGTCCTGTTACAAGAGCAAGTAAGACTGGGAGCTGTTTCAAGGTAATTGTGCATGTCTGGGGATACCCTTGACCTCACTTCACAATGAGTTTTTTAGCATCATTGCTACACCCTCAGCTTGGATTATGTAGCCTTAATTGAAAGTCTCCAAATGTGAAGAATAATGTCTGGTTTTGACCTTCATGAATAAGAAACGCCACTGTAATCATAATACTCAAGGAGTCCTAGAGGAACAGGGGTGTTTCCTTTCCAGGCCAGAAGTTGCTTGGTCTGTGATTGTCCCCTGATGCTACACAGAGGCCTCATGGAGGTAGTCCCTTCCAAATAACTGAAGTGACACCGCAGCACAATATGATCTATCACTGCTTGGTATTGTTGGCTTTTGCAGTAGAAGTTAGGTAGTAACCCACAAAACTGCTAAAACCTGAAAAGACAAACATCAGACAAACTAAGCACAGGACCTGCAAGAGCAGAGGACAAAGATTCATTCACATGGCTATTCCACAAAGGCTCAATGAACACCAGCTGTATTCACATCAATCTTTAATAATAACCACTTCCTTTCACTTGTAACCACACTGTAAACACTGCGCTAGGCAAGCAATGCCCATTTCACAGGCTTTGAGCACCAGAAGGAGCAAAGCCCATCTGCCTTGTTTGCTGCTTAGTTAATTGCTGGAATAAAACCATTACCCAGAACATCACTGCCTCTAGTAAAGAACATTATTCTCTTTTCCCCTCTTCCCAGGCCCAGTAGAAACTAAAATAGAAAACCCATCATGCTAATCACTGCATCTATGCTCCTTCCACAAGAGAAGCTCTAGGAATACTTTCAAACCATTGCATTCTTGTGAAAGGGCAAATGTAAATTTTCAGGAATGGATTTCTTTTTGGTTATTATACAGGTTCACCAGGAAGAGAAACATTTTTGCCCAACAAGATATATCAGAGGACACCAGACACACATACAGCTAAAGCTTCTATATTTCATAAATAGTTGCCTTAGTTAACAGAAAGATATCTCTACAGTACTCTGAATTGCATCAAAACCCTCAGAAAACTGCAAGTGCTTGAGCAGCAAGGATATGAATAGAGGCAAATGAGCTCCCTTTTCAGACATAACTTGTGACTTTGATAAAGCTTTCTGAGAGATGAAGAAACTAGGATTCCATCAGATGGTTACATTTACAGTATATTTTTTTTTCAATTTCTGAACAAGGATAATCAGGAAGGGAAGTCTGCCATTTCAAAATCACCGTGATATTGAGGCCGAGAACCTGCATTATTCCTTTCACAATGCACAGAAAAACAGGCTCATTTGCCAGGAATTATTTTTAATCAAGCAAAAACCTCACATGTCTACATAAAGCTCTGTCAACTAAACTATCACCTGTTCCACTACAGTGACCCTTAAAAACCCATCACAGGATAGTCAATCTGCAATGATGGGTTTCAGAAAGCAGCTTGTCTGTTTGTACAACAAAATAAGTTTCCCAGGCATTCCATGCTATGTGTTTTCTTGTATTTGAGGGCTAAAGCCATGAGTAGTATCGATCCTACCTTCAAAGGAGAAATGTGTGACTGTAAGACGTATCCATGGACATTCTCTATTTGAGACAAGTTCTTCTCTGACACATGAACAAGCTCTGGGCCTCTCACTTCATGGGTTAAACGAGGCAAAGTATGGTCATGTGGAGCATCCTCATCTTGATAACGATATTTCTAGAGGAAGAAAACAACAAGGAAAAACAAATAAGCTTTTAGGAGGTAATTCCTGTATTTTAATATAATTATGGAATAATGAATAAAATTTGATACAGTAGACAATAATCATCGGATTTCCTAGTGTGTTGTGGAGAGAATGAGTCATTCTTTTTTAAACATTTTTATCAAAGAGAGAAATGTGGTATATGTCACCGATACACAGAACTTTCACCATCAAAGAGATATTAGAGATGACACACTGAAAATGAAAAAAAAGAGACGTTGATCAGCTAAGCTGTAGTGTCAGATCACATTTCACATCCTTGTGTTAATAATTGCAGTTCTATAGCCCTTCTCTGAAAAATATTTGAGTTATTTTCCACTTGGCAGTGTGTACTCTGCTGCTGGAGAGCACGCACACACTTCCACAGAGCCACAGTCCAGCAGAAGACTCCCCTGCAGTAAAGTTCTGTCCTCACCCTGAGCATTAATGGGGTTATACCCTTCTTCTCCGTAGAGAGGCAACATGAGATAAAGGAGAGAAGATCCCAAATGAAGCTTATAACAACAAGGAATACAACCCTAAAAATTAAATTTAATGACCTGATCTGTCCTCCAGCTAGAATGCTTTGCAAAAAGGTGCGATCCCCTCAGCTGCATCCTGAGCAGGAGGCTGTTGGATAAAAGCCTAAGACTTATTTGGATGGCCATATAAGAAAAATAAATCTGAAGTCCAGGTACAATCACAAGAACATCTCAAAGCAGACCTCTCCAAGCAGCAGACCTCTCTGCTGATCGTCCACTTCACTTTGGCCACTCAGCTATGGAGTGTTACTTCATTTACTCATCCCTCCTAAGGAAACCACCCCAGTGTATTCCTGCCTTCAATCTCATGTATGGAAATGTTTCAGCAGTTGCCAATTATTTTCAGAGTACACATGTGACATGATTTATTCTCTTCTTCTTTTCTGGGATATGCCTGCAGCCTTCACATATTCACTTTTCAGACAACATAATTAATGAATATATGAAATAACTGGCACCAGCCAAATATTATTTGAGCAAGAAGCCATCAGTCTAATAGATAGTACTCCAGCCAATGTCACATTTAAGGTTTGGCACACAGATCATTTAAGTCACAAGTAATTAATTATTTTTTTAATCGAGTGAGTACTCTTTCTAAAAAGACAACTACTCCAAAACGTCCTCTTTAAAGTGAGTCATTTGCTAAAATGTAATTAGGAGAAAAAAGAGCAGAATATCAGTCATCTCATTAACTCAGGAATGGGGAAAATGGAAACGTCCAGTGACTACTTTCTAAGGAGACAAGACAGCAGTGACAGAAGCCATAAGAAGCTCTATCATAGAATATAGAACCATTCAGGTTGGAAAGGATCTTTAAGGTCATTGACTCCAACCATCCAACTCAGCACTGCCAAGTCCACCACTAAACCATGTACCCAAGTGCCACATATACATGACTTTGAAATATCTCCAGGGATGGTGACTCAACCACTTCCCTGGGCAGCCTGTTCCAATGCTTGACAGCCCTTTCAGTGACGATTTTTTTTCCTAATGTATAGTCTAAATCTCTCCTGGCACAACTTGAGGTTGTTTCCTCTCATCCTATCAGTTATTTGGGAAAGAGACCAACCCCCACCTTGCTACACCCTCCTTTCAGGGAGTTGTAGAGAGTGATAAGGTACCCCCTGAGCCTCCTTTTCTCCAGGGTAAACAGCCCCACCTTCCTCAGCCACTCCTCACAGGACTTGCACTCCAGACAAGTCTCCAGCTCCGTTGCCCTTCTCTGGACACGCTCCAGCCCATCAGTGTCTTCCTTGGAGTGAGGAGCCCAAAACTGAACACAGGATTGGAGATGTGGCCTCACCTGTGCCCAGTACAGGGGACAATCACTGCCCTGGTTCTGCTGACAACACTTTTGCAGATACAAAAATTTATACATAAATAAATATAGGCTTCCCACTTCTCTCAAGTTCCTGATCTTCTGGGTGGATGTGGGAGGAGTGGAGTCCCTCCCACTATAAAGATTGAGAGCTGCACTGCAAAATAGGACTTGGAGGTTCTTGTGGATGATAAACTGGACATAAGCTAACAGTGAACGCGCAGCCCAGAAAGCCAACCTCATCCTGGGCTGCATCAAAAGAGGAATGGCCAGCAGGTCAAGGGAGATGATTCTCACCCTGTACTCTGATCTTGTGGCACCCCACCTGGAGCACTGCATCCAGCTCTGGGGTCCTCAGCACAAGAAAGACATTCCCTCTTCTGTACCTGTTAAAGCAGGTCCAGAAGAGGGCTACAAATATGATCAGAGGGATGGAGCACCTCTTCCATGAAGACAGGCTGAAAGAGCCTGGTTTTTCAGCCTGGAGAACAGGAGGTTTCAGTACTTAAGGAGGCTTATATAACGGAGGGAGAGAGCATTTTTACATAGGCATGTAGTGACAGGACAAGGGGGAATGGTTTTAAACTGGAAGAGGTTTAGATTAGATATTAGGAAGAAATTCTTTCCTCAGTGTGATGAAACATTGGAACAGGATGAACCTGTACAGGGAGGTTGTGGATGCCCCATGCTCGGAAGGGATGTTCAAGCCCAGGTTGGATGGGGCCCTAAGCAATCTAATTTAGTGGATGTCATCCCTGCCCTTTTAGGGGGGTTGAATCTTTAAGGTCCCTTCCAACCCAAACAATTTTATGAGTCTATGATTCATTCTATGATTACATATATACATATATATATATATATAATAGAATATATATGTTATTCTGTCCAGATTATTTTTGCAGTTTTGCACTGCCAGAAGCAGTGTGATGTGGCTTTAAAAAGAGAACATCTCTTTGACTATCAGTAAGTCCTTTCCCCATCACCGCACTGCAGTGTAGCTGTTGCATAAACAGAAGCCAAAGCCCAGAGGAAATTGATTCACCCTGAGCTCCGTGATCACAAAAAGCAGAACTCTTGTGTGGATCTCCACTGATAGACTTGCTTTATAATTTGAATTGATCTATTTATCCAGTAACTGCATGTTCCCAGGACAACTTCAGTAATGTCCATGTTCATGTGCCATAAACTGAAAAGTTTACAGAGCAGATTTCCACTTTTCTATTTGTCTTTGTCTCCCTCCCATCCCAAGCCCAGCCTTCTCCTTCTTCACAAAGTGTGAGCCTAGAGCATTTCTGGGTCAATCCTGCTATGGGTTTGCCTCATGTTCTTAGCACCAAACTCATTGATTTTCATACAACTTTCCTCCCACAGCATCTCTTCGTTGAAATGCTTTCAGCTGTGAACCAAAACAGCTTGACACAGCAAAAAGCCAGTGGTAAGGCTGAAAATACCAAACCAGAATAAAGACTCTCCTGCAGAAATGCCTCATTCATCTCCATCACCGTGCTCTGATGGGGTCCTGCAAATGTCCTTGAAAAAAAAAAACATTCCCTAGAAACCTTTCTCTAAGGATTAATTCAAATTTCTGGAGGGAAAAGCATGATTGCACGGAAATGCTACTCTTCATTTGACAAAAGAACAGGTGGATGTCTTATGATAATTAAATTACAAATCAGTGCCTGCTGCTGACAGGGTATTGTACACTGCCAACTAGCACCAGATATTTAAAATCCTCTGTAATTACCTATAATGGGCGTGTGGAGTGCGCTGCTGTGAATTTTTAATATGAACATGCCTTTTTATAAGAGATCATTCTCTCTACAGTGTGAGATTATTACAGCATCACTGCTCCTCACATCATACTGTCTAAAGGAGCATTTCTAAGGCTGTGATTGCCAAAGAGATGTCAGCTAGACAGAACTGAAGACATGAATCCAGCAGGAGGTAATAGGCAAAAACCTTAAATTTCAACGAAGGCAGTTCTCAAGTTACAATAGCCAGTACTGCACTGGTATGAAAATACAGATGTTCTTACAACCTACCTTTGACAGATTGTCAGTGAATCAAAATAGCTGGGAATCTGTCATTCAATTTTGGGCCAAAGGGAACTGGTATTTTTTACAAAAGTTTGTTGTTTACCTTTCCTTTTTGTCGTTGCCATCAGTTTGCGGAAAATGCAAATAGAACGTTTCATTTTATATCAGCTCAAATTGACCTCAGCTGCTGAATGTGGCCCAGCTGAAGGTGCCATTCAAAATTACATGTCCCATTCTCTACACAGCTCTTTGGCTGGACCACACTCCAAAACATCACACATTCCTGCTGCTTGCTATAGGAGGGCTGCCAAAGGAGGGAGCTAAGTGTGTTAGAGGAGCCACAGGCTCTACAACATCCTGTGAAATGAGCAGCCAGTGAATCCCAGTCTACAGAGAATCCTGACCTACTAGAAAACATGACATGTCAAGAGACACACAAGCAAAAAAGCGACATTGCTTTTCACTCAGCCAAAACTTTATAGTAGATACAGCTGATAGATATCAATGATGGAAAAAAGTGCCACCACATACTCTGAGATGATAACCCATTCGTGGGTGGATCCCGCTCCCAATCACTCTTCAAAGCCAGTGTGCTAGCCAGTGGCCAGTATATTATGTTTTGTCTTGGGAAACAATAGCAACACTACCAGTTTTAGCTCTTACACATCAGCATTTCGAGTCTCGAATACAATTTCTGTTTTACAGTCCTCCTAAGGAGGGGCCAGGCTTCTGCTCCTTACACGCTGTGAGTCTTCATATAGCCCACTTAACACTGAGACCACAGGGAAAGGAATTTCTGCAGGAAATTTCCCAGATGAGACAATGACCTCTTACAGATCCAGCTGTCCCATTGCAATCTGGAAATAGGCAAGGTATGCAACTGGGTCCCAACACTACCTTCTTCTTAAGTCTCACTCACTTGCCTTTTCTCGCAAAACCAGCTTTTGAGCTGCTTTGCAGCCTCCAAGTAGTTTAGCCCCATTGCCGGTCATTTGCTGGAACCTGGACATGGGAGCTACCTTTGAACAGAGCAAGTATCACTCCCCTTCTGCATGAGATTAGGTCCAGGATTCAATACACTGGATTTGCTGAGAGAGGTTATGGATGCCCCATCCCCGGAAGTGTTCAAGGCCAGGCTGGATGGGGCTCTGCACAACCTGCTCTAGTGGAAAATATCCCTGCCCATGGCGGGGGAATTGGAAGTAGATGATCTAGATGGTCTCTTCCAACTCAAACCAGTCTAGGATTCTGTCATTTGTTCTCAGTATTAGCAGCCAACAAAAACTAAAACCACAATGGAATTGGTCCGTTTAAACAAATGAGTAATATGCAAAGTCCCGTTAAAAAACCTTAATGTCACCTTGTCTTACTTTGGTGCTCAGTATTTTCTTTGGTCTTCAATGTGTTGAATTTTACTGTCACTGCTCTCCAAAGGCAGCAAATTTCAATGTCATACCAATGAGCATCTTTGGAAAACAAACTTTACAATTTGCACACACAAGTCATTGGGCATTCATCCAATCATGAGCAGAAATAATATTACTCATCCAACTGATTGCAAATGAGCAACACAGCTTGAATTCTGAATATTTGCAATCAATCTATAGAGTAAAAAGAGGAAAAAAAATACTCTTCTCATTATATAAAATGGAAGAAATCACAATCTGCTTGCCAAGACTGTGGAAGTAGATTAGGAAGCTTAAATCATTGAATAATTATACTTATTGTGAGTGACTTGCTCTTTTGCTTATCAAGTAGATTTCCAACAAGCTTGTCACTATATCACAGCAATACCTTCCATCCAAGAAGCCCAAAGAGCTTTACAAGTGGTAGTCAAGTCTGATAACATCCTGTTGATGTGCATCATCTAAAGGTGGGTAAAATTAGGCACAGAAATACAACTTGAGCAACTTGCTCAAGGTCACAGAGAGAATCAGTTCATTAAGCAGTAGTAGAACTGAGGAGATTTTTTCCAGTCTGCTCTTCTAGGTCCAAGATCTAGTGCACCTATACTGACTGTAATAGCAATGATAATTTTTATTACTTAAACATAAGGCTGATGTTTGCTGATGCCATTGTAATTTATTTTTAATTTTTTGGTTTGGTTTTTTTTCCTCACAAATGTTCCAGGGTGAAGCAGCCTTTCTAAGGTCAGGAATTAGGTTTTTCTCTGTCTCAGTGTAATAGCAGGCAGTGCTTTGGGTAATTTACAGTGTGCTATCTCTGAGAAACACATAGTGAATTTTAGAAGACAAGAGGTTTCCTCTAAGAGCCAAATGAGTTCACAGAAAGAATATTATCAGTGCTGAATACTGAGAATTTGCATAGATTTTCCATTTAGTAAAACAAGAAGGTTTTTTTCTTTTTTTAGGAGGGAGGAAAAAAAGTATTATTTCTTATCTCAGTTTATTGAAAGCACCAGGTTTTTGCCCATAGCAGGAAATATATACTCAGTTAAAAAAAAAAAAAAGAAGAAGCAAGTATAATGCAGTGGAACAAATACGGTTTACAGTAGTCTCCTCATCTTATTTTTTGAAACCCTAAATAATTTTATTTTTCATGATGAAGAAGAAGAAGTGAGATAGACATTAGCCAAAGTACCTCTTCCTTTTATCAGCTGGAGGTAGTTGCACCTTTTCCTCACAAGATGGCACAGTAACCATCGAGTTAAAGCATAATCTCACTTTGAACTATGATGTGTTGCAGGGAAAAAATATTTATGCAATGTCATAAAACTTCAAACGATTCTTATTTTGAACTGACCTGATATAAAATTATTAAAAAAAAAAGAAAAAGACAGCAATCTTTTATAGTAAGTATACATAAAGAAGCAGTGATCATACATAAAGCTGGCAGATGGAGGAAAGTTTTAACAGTTCATCAAAGTATCAAAAAATTACAAGAAAGTAAGAATCTATCAGTTTTTGTGAGCTTTAGAATGAACAAAACCACTATGTATTGACAAGATTGAGACTAGCCCAGAATGCTGCATTCCTTCAGGAATTCTAAATCCTAATTAAAACCGCCTGCATGCAAATCTGTACCATGAGGTATTCAGCTCCATATGCTGCATCACATTTTGGACCTGTTAACAGCATCATTTTAGCCCTCTGGAGGCTGCTACTTGCTATCCAATAATTTAAAATAGATTTTTAACTTGAAGTGCCAATATACAAAAAGACATTCTAAGAGGGTGGCTTTGCTTGGATTAAATGGTGAATGTGGCTGCAGACTATAAAAACTAGTAACAAGAAAAAAAGAAAAACCAGCTAATACTGATTGTTTATCTAAGGGGAGCAAAGAGAAAGACGTGGGTGAAACTGTGCCATTTATCAACATCAGGCAGTAGCCATTCTCTATCCCTCTGTCCTGCAATAACATCACTTGCTTACTCCTTTTTATAGTGTTCAACTATTCCACTCAAAGTATTTTTTTTTCTGATATATCCATGTTCCCTCATTTGCTGTAGGAGACTTCATGCCTCCACAGCTCCTTTGTTTTCCCCCGCAGCTCCCCATGCAGCCCTAGATGCACATCCCCATTGATCCCTCTAAATCTGCTGCTGCAGTTCCTCAGAACGGAGGCACAGAGCCTCACAAATTCTCCTTTTCCAGCCCCTGCCTGCCCTAAAGAGGAGCTTCTGGCACGGGGGAGCTGTGCTGAGGTTACAACTGAGAATTTGGAGAGGCAGAGCTGGGAAATGCTGTCAGTTGCCGTGTCTCAGTTTCCCTGCCAATAAGGCTGCGGTGGGAATGCAGCCTGGCAAAACAGACACCCTAAGTTTACATCAGAAGAATACAAAGGAATCTTGGAGTGTAATAAATAAATTATGGATTAGCATTGCCTGAAGCAAAGGATAAAAGGGAAACAATAAAAAAACCACAGAACAAATGGCTTGCCCCTCTTGTGCTTTTGGTACCAAAAATATATATTTTAATTCAGTCCAGCAGCACGTGACACAGCAGGCCATTTGTGTGTTGCAGCTGAAACCCTCTCCCCTGTCTTCACACAGGAATTATGTGTCTGTGGGATTCCAGTATAATTTTTCACAGAAATAGGGGGATTCTGCCAAAAGGCTCTATGAGGCAAAAGGATGCTCTCAGGCTAAGACAGGTGAATACTATTGTAGATAACCGCTTCTATTCTTGATGTTACCGCAGAACTCTCATGCAATGCTAGGCTTTTCACAAAACAACTTTCCACAGGTGTAGAACTGAGATATTCCTCACTTTAAAATGTCCTGCAAGCCAGTTTTTGCAGAAGAGCTGAGCATCAGCAGCTTCAGCTGAAATCAGGGAGGGCTGGGCTTTGTACAGAAGAAATACCATGGAATCCTGTGTCCTCGGTCACCTGCGCGCTAAAGAAGTTCTCCCTCATTCCCGCCTGTTGCCTCTTGTCCCACTGCTTGGCACTAGCGAGCAGAGCCTGGCTCCCTCCTCTTCACACCCTCCGTTCAGGTACTTACATACATTGATAAGGTCCCCTCAGTATAACAGGAAAACCAATGAAAAAATTAAAAATGGAGCAGCTGGAACTGCTTGCATTAAATAATGCATGAAGACATATGTTGAATGTAAAATGCCATGTGAAGTAGCACTCCATGTGACTGAAAGAAGCAGAAAGCCCATGAAAACAAAAGTAACCATGTAATTAAAAACGTATTAGAGTTGATGCATATTATAATACTGCATTAAAATATATGGCCGCAGAGGGCCTGCAATAAAGTTGCTTAGACCATCTGAATTCTTGCATTTCCTAAATCTGAGTGGTTACCTTTATCACCCTGCCATCCTTTAACAGTTCTTTGAACACAATGTATACGCACATAAAAATACCTCATAAATTTTAATAGCATTCCTGCTTCTTCTAGTGTGAAGAAGGCATAGAGATAGGTATTTTTCGGTATTTTTGGAAAACTGACTCTTCTTAAATAAAAATATAAATGCTTTATGTACGTAAACTTCACAATTTCACTGTTGTCACCCTGATGATCCTAGACCATTAGCTCTGAAGATAACATCCTTTTTCTACAAACCAATTTATGCTGGAGCTGAACAAGTTATTACAAGTCTCAAATATTCTTCTTATCAGTTCCTTCTTTGAAAAGCTATGAATTTTTACCAACAGAAAGATGGATTTAGTCCATTTTAACTAGATGTTCAACAGGCCAGCAAAACACATTTTTGTCAGGTGCATTTGCATGTGCTTGACACTCCTAAGGGTTGAGTTAAACATTTCAATAGCAGAGCACTTATTGAAAAAACAGCTTTGGGCCTTTGGGTCTTAATCCTTCCACAGCCTTTCAGTACAGCATAATTGTGGTAAAATAATCTACATTTTCAGAGACTTTAATAAGCCCTGGTTAGTGCACAAGCAGGCAAAGTAGCTGTCATTGTAAACAGAACACAGAGAAACATAAAGATATTGCATTAACAAGGGAGTATTTGCTTTACTGCGGCTATTGTAAAAACCTGGATTTCCACATTTCATCTCTCCACAGCAACCTAGTCCCCGATGTAGGGAGTTTATGGTTCCAGGGGAAGCTCTTTCAGCTCAGTGATCTGATGGTGACACATCAGGATAAAACTGTACCAGGTCAGGAGCTGGGCAGCAAGGGAGTACCCCATTAAACTGCCTGACCTGCAGGTACACTGAGCTCAGTGTAACGGGAAAACTGCTTGGGTTTACTCCTCTGATGAATTTACCACTCCTTGGGCCATACTTTACCTGAAATTAAGAGGTAACATCCTATCATCGTTTTTATTTATTCTATTTAAAAATAAACTAACAGAGATATTACACTTGCATTTTCTGAAGCGCCAAGCAAGCCTGCCAGCACAGCCTTCCTCAGTTTTTCAAGTCCCATAAGGCTTAGCCTGAACCAAGGCAGTGAGTGGGTCACGGAGAACAGGACTCCAGGTAGCAAAGCAAAACTGCAGGAAAGCAAGGGATATATGCACAGATTTCTACTATCTGTAGAACTGCCTTTAGACCTAGGCATCTACAATTTGCCTTTGTCTTACTTGGATATAGAAGCATTTTTCACATTTGAGCTCAAGTGTGGGAATCAGCCAGCACTTTCCGTCATGGATGAAGACAGTGATTCCCTGTTGGGGCTATTGATATTTAGGGATCTCCTTCCACATTCATGTTGGAAGAATAGGCATATATTTTATTTTTAAATTATTTGAGCACTCATATTTTAAACAAGTCAGCTGGGCTTTTAGTCTCTGCAAACATAGATTATAGTCCGTGCTTCAACTGTAGAATCATAGAATCATTATGGTTGTGAAAGACCTCCGTGTTCAAGTCCAACCACTAACCCAGCACTGCCAAGTCCACCACTAAAGCATACCCCTGCCTGTCACACTCACGTGCCTTTTGAACACTTCCAGGGATGGTGATTCCACCACTTCACTTGGCAGCCTTTTCCAATGCCTGACCACCCTTCCAGTGAAGAATTTTGTTCCTAATATCTGATCTAAACCTCTCCTGGAGCAACTTGAGGCTATTTCCTCCAGTCTTGTCACTTGTTACTGGGAAGAAGAGATGACCCACGCCTCACTGCAACTTCCTTTATGGTAGTTGCAGAAAGTGATCAGACACTTGTTTTGTATCATGTTACGGTGTATATTTCGCAGGGTTAGTAATGTCTAAAAAAGTTCCTTAGAGCTCAAAAATGCTATAAAAATACAAACTTTTAATATGTGGCATAGAAGACTCTCCAGGCATCAGACAATGACTTAGATAGAAATGTACTATCAGTCCATGAAAATCAAAACTCTGCGTGTCTTAACCTGGAGAACTTCAAACTTCATTGCTTTTGAAAGTTATCACCTTATTTTCTGTTGGAAACTACTTTTGTGTGTCACAATTGTGTCTGCCTATCTTTCTGCTGAATTCTACAGTATTTTTCACCTTTCTTGATTGTTTTTGGTGGGTTTGCAGTTGCAAAGAGCAGGGGAAGGCAAAGGAGAAGGCTGAATACTTTAGAAGTTAGTAATATTATCTCTGAGGAAATAAAAAATTTCTTTCTGGCAGACTGACCTTATCAACGTTCAAAGCCATCCCTCTTCATGATAACACTAGCTTAATTAAAAGGTTAAATCTCTCCTGTGCGCAATAAGAATTCCTATTTGAAAAAGTCTAGATAAAGTAACAACTTTCTTTTTAATTTCTTTATGTTTTTGGCCGAAGAAAGTAAATTTCTTGTATAAGCTAACATGAAGAAAATAAAACCTAAATTCCTTTGGTCCTAACAACTAGCTTTCAGGAAGGCTGGATAAATGACTGTCATCTGAATAACAATGTCATGGTACATTTTCTGTGTTCTTAATTATTAGAAAATCAGGACAAAGCAAAACCCAAACCAGGTTAAAATTAGATTCAGCCCAGATCATAAGGCAATCATGAGGCACTCTTAACTTTGAAATGAGAGACATTATCTTAAAATGATACCCAAAACAAAACTCAAGCAATCCCAAGCAAATAGCTTGGTCTAGACACAGCAGTTTTATTATTAGGCAGAGAGGGTTTTTTTAAGTCCTGACCCAACAAATGGATTGATTGATTATAAAAATAAATATTTTCCAGAACTTTTTATGTGCAGTGGGCCAAATCTGCAACATCCATCTGGAAATACAGCCTATTTAAAGATATTACTCATTTTCTATCTTTTTAGTGCCTGGCTAAGTTCTAAATGGATAGCCAAAGACCCATATCTCTGTCTGTTTTCTGATGAACTAACAATCTAAACTCCAAAAAAATACAAGTTTTCTTGTAAAAATGACATCATTTTCTCTGCCTAAACCACCTCTATAAGAAAAGACGAGTCACTCTGCGTTTTCTGTCAATCCTCTGCTACTCAGCTGATAATACCAACAAGGAAAACAATTTGTTGAGTCTGGAGCTGTGATTTTCTGCTGAGGAAGAGAAATGCTTCCTGGGAATCAAACTGAGAGCTACAGCTGATTTTTATCTTGACAATGAGAAAGCAAGCATGACTTTCACTTGTTGTTGACCTTTGTTGCAGTTGGATCACAGATCTAAAAGTCAGTGCTATATATATAAAACATTATTCACATAAACTATCATGTACAGAGTGGGAAAAACACATTTTACTATTTATAAAACATCTCTGCATGAGTAAAGTTCTGGCAACATTAATCACAATTGTGTGAATGCCTATCCACAGCAAACAAAATGTACTGTTTTGAGTGATTCATCTCATCTCTGCTGCTCCGGAAGGGGTGGGCTGCCCTTTAAGGGGGCTTGAAACTAACTACACAAAAGCTGAGATATTGGCACTGGAGAACCTCACTTGAAACTTCCTCTGGCTCTCAGATCTTGAGTGGATGTGTGCTTTCCCTTGGGAGATGTGTTTAGTTTTTGATGTAGTGACTTTCTCCTAAATGCTACCTGACTAAACCAAAGGGAAAACTGCCTGTGTGGGAATTGACACAACTTGTGAATATACAAGTAGATTAGACATTTAGATTACATATTGGGAAGAAATTCTTTACTGGGAAGATTGTGAGACACTCACACAAGTTGCCCAGAGGAGCTGTGGATGCTCCATCCCTGGAAGTGTTCAAGGCCAGGTTGAAAGGGGCTCTGAGTAACCTGGTCTATTGCAAGATGTCTCTGCCCATGACAGGGGGGGGTGGAAAAAGATGTCCCTTCAAACCCAACCATTCACTGATTCTATGATTCCATCATTCTATGATTACTTTAGAAATATTTTTTTGGAAACCAAAATATAAAAGAAATTTTCTTCAATGCCTTTGTACTAGTTTCACACGCTGAATAATCACAATGATGCCTTTCAATACAAACCATTCTATGATCGTATCTGTAGTTTTGAAAGCTGAACATAGCATTAAGCAAATCCCATTTGCCAGTAATGCTTTGGCCCTACGGATCCATGTTCTCAAAGATATTTTTCAGCTTTATTAGCTTATTAAATTATGTCCCTATTAACTTTTCTAATAACCAAAGTAATGCTTACATGTTTCAGCAGAAAATGTTTTGAAGACTTTGTTTTACAAGTGATTAACTAGTGTTACAAGATGCACATTAGTTCTCTGAGCAAATGTAGGATGATATCTCTATCATGATAGTCCCTTTTGTACTGACTGTCCTCATTTTTTAAAAAATACTATTAGAATAGTGAAATGGCTAGGAGTATAGGATCTTAACACTTTGTCTTCTTGAACTTTCCAACTAATAAGTGTCGTGGAACCACGGTGAAACTGTTTCCTTCATTTCTTATTACATTGTACTTACAAAGCAATTCTGTAAAAATTTATGTCTTAAAAAACTTGATGAATAAGACTCGCTGAAATACATTAACAGGAAAAAATCTATTCTCAAAGCTTCTGAAGTACTCTGTTGGAGGCAATGTTTTCCAAGTGAAGATTATTCTATCGTTGTACCAAGATTTCAGAGTGTTTCAGTTACTATGCTAATCACATGAAAATTAGCAGTTCTCAAGTCCCTCCCACCTCACTAATTTTCTCACATCGGTGCAGCTCATTTGCAAGTGTTCGGCTCTCACCTGGAAATAGGTCAGATGTCTGCATTTCGCAAAGTCCTTGCATCCCTTCTGACAACTCCCTGCATGCTCTCACAGTTGACCTGCCTGTAAAATAATTTCAACACCTGCACTTTAGCTATACATTGCCAAGCTGTACTAGCTGGCCTCATATGCATAAGTGGCTACTTAGGTATTCTGGACCCATTTCTGTTCCTTGTTCCGGCTTCAGAATGCTTCAGATTTTCAGTAGTACTTTTACATAAAAAACACTGGCTTGGAACAGACTATAAATGGCACATATTTGCAGTTCTACACAAAAAACCTGGAGCCTCTTTTCTGTATCCTATAAATCTGGAATTGCAAAAGGTGCCATTGCCATGTTTCTTATTTGAATTTATTTTAAAATATACCAAAGAAAAAAAAAGGGTAGCCTTTTCCTTCAAAACCTGAATTCTTAAAGTGACTCTATATCTGACATTTCTATCTTGTCACGTACTTGTTTGTTTTTATATGTTTGCTGGATTTTTTTCCTAGGATATATCAGAAATCAGTATTTGGTCCTCATTAGTAGGATGTGGAATGTATATTTCTTGTTATCAGGAAGAAAGTGTATACAGAAAAGTCCCAAAAGAGCATGAAAAGGATAAAAAACAAAAGATATCCCAAGTGGAATTAATGCTAATATCTGTATTTATTTATACCACTACCCACAGGGGCTCCACATTAAATACTACTATTTCAAAAACTGCTTAAGCTGATTTTGGAGTGAATTAAATTAAGAATTTCCTTGGAAAAAAAAAAAAAAAACTAAGGGAATTCAACATCTCATTCAATTGCTTTACTTTAACTGGAGTGCCAGTTTTTAAAATATTAAGATAAATATAATTCAAAACAAAATTAAAAGGAAGATTTGAAATACATTAATTTGCTTGCAAGTGTGATTTTAAATATTTTTAAGGCAGTTAATGAAGATTGAAGTATGAAACATTTCCAAAATGAAAAAGACTTTATCACAAACCAAAGTAGTTTTAACTACCTTAGAGTTACATCAAATCACATAAGCAGGCAACATATATAGATTTGCACAAATTTCATTTTCTGTTTATTTCCTGACCTCAAAAAAAGCTCATTTTATAAATATTTTCACCTAAAATCCCTTTAAAATACTTATTTTAGATTTCTGTATATTAAAATAATAGAAAAAGAAGGCTTAGAAAAGAGACCAATACTATTTGTTAGACCTGATGTCCAAGAAGGGATAACAATGTAATTTATTAGAGGTTTAGTATATCTGAAAAAAGCAGGCAAATATTTGGGCATAACAGTCTATGAAAATAATTTTTTTTCTATCTTTAGACATTACTAATCTGTTTGCCATTTAAGCCTCAAAGAGAAAATTATAAATAAAGCAAAACAAAATAAAAATAAGGAATTTAGAGATGGTATTGAAACTCACATTCCCCTCAGGGATGAGGGAATTCCTAGATATCCTAAAAGTCCAATTGCGTATTGCAGAGTTTCTTGAACCTCTCTCTGATCTCATGAAATCCCTTATATTTCCAAGTTTTAAAAGAATTTTTAAGAGGAGCTAAATTATTTCTAAGTTAGTTAAGCCACCCGCAATTCCTTGCATGGAGAAATTCAGCACACGCATGAAATCTTAAGAATCACTCTTTCTCCTTTGCTTTAACGCTTCCAGTGAAATGTTCTTCACAAAATTTGACAAGCCTAAGATGAGATGCACAGGCTTAACATTCAAGGGCTTGTATTCATCCCTTTGTGCAGGATGCTTTGCAAAAGCCATCACAGTGACCATTAATTTCAGTAACATAAAATATGCAGTGAATCCCATTCCTTCTCCCTTATAAATGGCTGTTTTAGCTGAGGCCTAATAACAGAAGTGGCAAGCTGAATATTGGTGGCAGATCTTTTCCTCCGGATATGCAGAACCCACCGACTGCTGAACTTTCTCCTCCTGCGGAAATCATGTTCTTAATTTTCCGAGGTTCGTTAGAAAATCCCCAGACAGCGCTGTGTCCAGCCAGTATTCCTGTTTGCCACCAGCATCGTTTGAATGAACGATCACTGCTAATGGAGGGAGGTTTCCTGTGCTCCCAGCCCTCTTAACAGCCCTCACAGATGAGTTATGCTGCTTTCAGCCCTGCTCCAGCCCTGCAGCAACACCTGAGATGTCTCCAACAGACACAAAGATCACTAGAGAGAAGCAGACCTAGCCAGGGAGGGGGGGATGGGAGAGTCCTCTCTCATACCCCAAGTAGAGGAGGGAGCAAGGTTTGAACATTTTTAAGTTCTGCATCAGAGGTACAGACTACCTGAAGGGTTGGTGTAGAAGATCATCAGACAGTGAAATAATCCACAAAGTTCACAAACACGAATGGCCAAAGAGAGTTCACAAATTTTAAATAAAAGATCACACTCAAGTACTTTTTATTCAATATGATCCTTCATAAACAACTCATGATTTGGTGAGTACATGGAGGAATTTGCTACTCTTGGGAATACCAACATATATAGTAGCAGAGCAATAGGAAAGCCACGGCTTATAGAATTGAAATATGACATCAATGTATGTTGACACAGGAACAAAAGGACATAAAGTAGCAATACTGAAAATGCTTTTGCCAATGGTATGAAGTGGGGAGACAATATAATAAAATACCATTGATGGAAACAGACATGGTCAGAGAGCTCCATCGTTAATGTTCATAATACTGCCAAACCCAGAAGAGCGAGAATCTCTCTCTTTACAGAAATCCTAGGGTTCTGACACACAGACAAGGTTTACAACAGTGCTGTTGTTAGGGTGTACATGCACGCATATATGAAAAATATTTTAAAATTCAAATGAAGTTTTCAGTCTCAGCTTGCGCTGAAACACGTGTATGGACATCAGTATTAAACTGCATAAAAAAAGGCTTTAAAGGGATATTAGTAAATTTATCTTCGTGAAAATGAAATGAAAAGTCATTGAGAATGTCAGCTACAATTTTTCTGTCTTTCTTGATACTTTATAATTTCTTAGGGAGAGGGAAGACTACAATGTCAATGCAAACATTGTTTCATGAAGACATTTAAAGTGTGCTCTATAATGAAGAAAAATGCTGTTATTGCAGAAGTTAAAGCACAGAACACCTGTTTTTTTTCAAAAGATTCCTATTAGCTGAGTGGGATCATAATGACCACTAACTATATTCATATAGAAAAATATTTCACTTTGCAGTGACAAATTCCCTTATCAGTTTGGTAGTGATGTTTAGAATTAACAACAGCATAAAGTGATGATTTTGTGACCAAATTTCTTTAAATTAAGAGATACTGTAAACAGGATCTACTTTTTTACTTTATATCTGTGACAGGTTGTGATGATGATTTTGTAACCAAATTTCTTTAAATTCAAAGAGATACTGTAAACTGGATCTACTTCTTTTTTACTTTATATCTGTGACAGGTTTAAATCCACACCTGTAATTCCAATGCACATTTCTGTTGCAGGGGTATTTATTCAGTGCACCTATATACAAATGGGATCGGCAGTTTCGTAGGTATCAACAGCAGCAATAGGATAAGCATCTTTCTTATGTCCACTAAATTGTTTGGCAGGAAAACCAGCCTCACCAAATTGAATGCTTTTTTCTAGAAAAATTATTTCTATAAATGGGCAATAATCGTGGCTCCTCTGTTTTCCAGTATGGGAAGAACTGGTATTATTTAGGGGTCAGTCTGGATTAATCAACAGTATTTACACACTTTTCACCTCACATCCTCATACTGGTGAGACCAATGGTGTTTGCAAACCTGGGAACATGCACGGAGCAGTTGTTTTCCATAAATTTATTTTATCATTTTGTTTTCTATATTTTGACTTTATTTATCCCTTAAGCTAAACAAATTCCAAAATATGAAACAGAAACTGAACACTTCAATCCAAAACTAAAGCTCTTGGAGGAAACAAAATAAGACTATTACGAGACCCCATTGTTCTTTAACACCCTTCAGTTCTCCTCATTATCTCCAGATAACAAGCTATTTTCCAGTATCTCCTGTAGGCTGAAAAATCTTGCTAGTGCTCAGCAAATTAAAAGAAAAGTCCAAAGCTGCAGCCCCTAGAAAGTGCTATTGAGTGCCTACAGCCATATCCCAGGCACTACTAGGTTAGCTTTACATTTCAAGTTACTGCAATTGTTATTATCAAAAAGTCTATGGCAATGCAAGGATTTAAAACTAAGTCTCCAAATCATATATTAAAGCTTATTCACAGAAAATTCTCCGCTCAAGCTCATGGGAGGAGAGAAGTAAGGCCTCTAGCAGTCAAAACCCTAACGCCATGCACAGCATCCAGAACCAAATGGTTGAAAATGAGAATGTAGTCAGACTGTTTTTAAGGACGTAAAAGAAAGCAATAAAACAAAAAGAAGGTACCACATGGAAAAGTTCTTGTAGTTTTAGGCCTGTCTACACCCGTAAATACAACAGAACAGCATCTTTGCCTGCAAACCCAAGTCCGCCCACTTGGTAGTTTATCCAACAGGGAACTGGCAAGGTGATATTAAAAAGAAAAATCCATCACCATCTGCACACAAAATGAAGCTGGCATTGTAAGTTCTGATCAATGCATTTCCTTTTCTTCAAGTTCTAGTTATACTTGCATTTGACAGGATTCTTCCTGGGGATGTAATCACGGGCACTACAGTATAATTTGGAACGAGAACAAGGACATTACTAGTAAAGAGGCCATGGGTGGGTTGCAGTTTACTTAAAATAAAATTGTAGAAAAAGGACTCTTAAGGAACTGTATTTAAAGCCTAAAGAAATAATTCAAGTCCACGATTTCATGGCAATACCTAATATTTTGCTATGGGCAACAGAAACCGTAGCTTCATTATTAAAAAATCACCATGTAAAAGAAGAGTCAGAGAAATAAGCAGCACAACTTTTTGCACGTAATTTTCCTTACTTCGAGGGAATTGTGTATGCGGGGGGGGGGGGGGGGAGAAATTGACTTGTATTCATGGGCTGTAACAATTCAGAACCACAAGGACCTGTGGAATTGGAAAAAAAGAGAAATGGGAAGGGTTAAGGAGCATTTTTCACAGTCAGAGAGGATTGCTAAGATATGCTGAGTATGGGGAAAAGGAAGTTTTCCTTGGAGGTGGTGCATGCAGGAAGGCATCTCACTGAGCATTTCGAGAAGCTACTTTTGTCCTTGGTGTGATGTTCTCGCACCTGCAGGCCACAAGTTTTGCCACTCCCCTGTAAGCACAAAGTGCCTATAAAACATCTACCTGTTGTTTCAAACCTGAGAACCTAACACGATGAATCTGGCAGTCAAGCACACCACTGGGATGTTAGCAGAAATCTTAGATGTGTATGGGTGGGAAGCAGAGGTTTTCCACATGGCAGTCATGGGGCTTCAGATGGAAAATTGCGTTGCTCAACATTCACAAGATTGCTCTTTAAAAATGGTATGAAAACAACTGTGAAAAAAAATGTATTTTGACTGTATATAATGTGTGAAGGAATGACTGAACTAGAGTTTACTCACGAGTTTTCAAAAAAAAATTATTTTCTGGATGCTATGGGTCTGAAGTCAGGTGAAACCTGTTGGTCTTATTAAATGTGTGTGAAAAGAAAGGAGAAAGAAAGAAAGACAGTGATAACAAAACTTGCATTAACTTTAGCCTGATTCTCATTTACACACAGGATGTTATTTACCATGCTAGCAGTGCAAGAAGATATTTAACTGGGGGCAAATGTGTAGTTTTCACCTAACCTGGCAACCCTTTATGGTGACAAAGGAAGGTTCAACAATCTTAATGCAAATAGGAATGAGGTAAAGTATGAAATAAATAAGATGGAAGCTTTGTTGTCTGTGAAAGTTTTCTAACACACTTCCTGCAAGGTAAAGAACACAATCAATTTTTTTTTATTATTTGTTTCTCACAGACAATTCTGCAAGGTACAAGAAGCATTACACTGCTAGGAAGCCTTCTTATATTTACTGGATGTAAAAGCCATTCTGGAAAACATCTGGAAATAATTTTATAATCTGCACAGTAGCAGCCTCTTCTCAAGGCTGCATGAAGAACCTCAAGACAACCTGGTGTTTTCTTTCCCAAATTGTCAGTAACAATATGGGTTTTGAATCACTGGAACACCAGTAATGTTTAGAAATGCAATAGTGATACAACAGTAGATGACAGCCTTTGGTTGTGATTTTGATGAAATTCCTATGAACTATTGTAGCTCAAATCACTCAGCCTCAGACCAGCAGCTACTGCAGAGTGAACCCAGTTCTGTCAGCTCCTATGAAATTTGCTGTAGCTGAAAGCATGGCTAAGGGATTCAGGTTATTATTAATAAATTCAAAATTAATGAATTAAATAGAAAAATAGACATTCAAATATTTTTAAATGTTTTCTGTAGTCTTTTCACTAATCTAGCTAAAAGGACCTCATTTTAGAGGTCAGTTGTATCAGTCTCTTTTGTGAGAAAAAATAAACCTATGTGGCCCAGGTTCACCTGCAAGGCAGAAGCTAGTAAAAAAAAAGCCTATTTTCTGAAAGTGGCAATCTTAGCTTTATTCACATGCCTGTAGTGTCACTTCATAAATTTAAGTCTTTTACAATTTAAAAAAAAATTGTCTCACTTGTTATTGTGACATCATCTTCAAAATGTGAATTCAAAATGTTCAGAGGATGAAGTTTCTTTTTTCTCCTGAATCTACTTTTTTTTAATTTTTAAATTTTTTCTTTAGGTTTAAGATACAATTCTCGCTGCTTAGTTAGAAATTTTCTAGATGTCACTCAGCAGTTCAGAACGGAATCATTGAGGAAAATTAAAAGCTTTTGCCTGAATAAAGGTTGAAAAAAAATTATCCTGAAGCATGTTTTACCATATTGAAGCATTAGAATACTAACTGTTAAATAGAAAATATAGTAGCACATTAAAAATGTTAGGAGAACAAAATAAATAACAATAAGAAACTATAGTACAAAAAATAATGTAATCATGCCCCAAGGGAAAAGGTAATTAAAATGGGTATGTTCTTATGAAATGCTCTAGCCTGAAAGAAATTGTATTTAAAAAGAAAAGGGAATAGTCACACAGACCTAAGACAGACTGTATTTGAAAAACAAAGCTTTTACTGCTCAGCATTGATACAATATTTAGAAACACATACATACATTTGCCCTGTCAGTTGCAAGAAAAAGCTACTTGCTCCTAAGCTACTTGTTCTTACTTGTTCTAGTTTTCTAAACTCTGGCAAATCTGATCATTTTAACTAAGCCTATGATCATTAGTAATCCCGGGACCTCATTTTTATAATGAGGTACTGATGGAGATGAACTGATCCTCTCTCAAATAAAAAGAAAACCAAGCACTTCTGAAATGACCTAAAATCTATTCACATCAGTGGAAGGACTTTCACTTCTTCAGACTTTTACCCAGACTTCATGTCTAATTTGAAAAAATTGTAAGCAAAGAACAAATAGAGCTACTGGACTCGCTGCACTGAAGTGCTAAAATGTGGCACAGAGATACTTTGAGTACCTTTTTTTGCCTTTTCAGTAATGATGTTTGAGAAATGCAGCTGACAGGCTTAAAAGCACTAATCTTCAGAAATGTCATGTAAAACCCCTACCTGGGTACAACCTGGATTCAGCTGGTGAAAGCTTTGGGCACATGTCCCAGTTATTCAACATTGCTCCCTACAGACAAGCACCTCAGCTACTCAGTCCTTATCTCCAGAGTCTTTATGCATCTGGATCCAGTACAATGAGAAAACAGCTTAAACTCCTAAGACAGTGGTGATAGACAAAAAAACCAATGCACTCTTAGCACCATAGATTTGTCCCTCACAAGAGGAAAACCAACTTGTCCAATCACAGAGTTACAGAATCATAGAATGGTCTGGGTTGGAAGGGACCCCAACTCTCCTGCTATGGGGAGGAACATCACCACTAGACCAAGTTCCTCAGAACTCCATCCAGTCCAGCCTTGAACACCTGCAGGGATGGAGCCTCCACAAATTCTCTGACTAACCTATTCAAGGGCCTCGTCACCCTCACAGCAAAGAACTTCCTCCTTATATCTACTCTAAACCTACACTCTTTTAGTTTGAATCCACTCACCCTTGTCCTGTCACTACATGCTCTTGTAAAAAGTCCCTCTCCAGCTTTCTTGTTAGCTCCCTTCAGGTACTGGAAGGATGCAAAACTTTTCCAGGCTGAACAAACCCAACTCTCTCAGCCTTTCCTCACAAGAGTGCTCTTAGCCTTTCCTCACAAGAGGGCTCCATCTCTCTAATCAACTTGGTGGCCCTCCTTTGGACCAGCAGGTCCATGTCCTTCCTGGGGTAGGACTCCAGAGCTCGATGCAACACTGTAGGTGGGAGCTCACCAGAGCAGAGGGGCAGAATCCCCTCCCTGGCCCTGCTGCCCACACTGCTTAGGATGCAGCCCAGGACTCAACTGGCTCTCTGGGCTCTGAGTGCACATTGCCAGGACATGTCCAGCCTCCCATCCACCAGCACCCACAAGTCCTTCTTGGCAGGGCTGCTCTGGATCTGTTCATCCCCCAGCCTGTGTTGATACCAGGGGGAGTTGCTCTGACCCAGGTGCAGCACCTGGCACTTGATCTTGTTAAATCCCATGAGATTCCCATGGGCCACTTTCGAGCTTGTCCAGGTCCCGCTGGATGGCATCCCATCCTTCAGGTGTGTCGACAGCACCACTCAGCTTGGTGCCATCTGCAAATTTGCTAAGGGTGCACTCAGACCCTTCAGCTTTCTTGAATGAAGGACGCAGGAAAGACATTCAACTAATTCCTGTAAAATCTAGCATCTGTTTCAAACAAACCTACATGTAGTGCTTTCCTAGTAAAAACACATAATCCAGCAAAATGAAACAAATATATTTACATTGTATAAAAAGCCATATACATTTTTTTCTTTGAAGGAAGAAAGGCAAGAACCACATGTTCAGTAGCCCCTAAGAAAAAGGGAAAAGCCATAATTATATATATATTCCAAAGTTAGGTGAAAGAAGTAATCAAACACTGGAACAGGTTGCTCAGAGAGGTGTTGGATGCCTCAACCCAAGAAACATTCAAAGTCAGGTTTGAATGGGACTCTGAGCAACCTCATGTGGTGTGAAATGTTCCTGCTCATTGCAGGGAGCTGGACTATATGACCTTTAAAGGTCCCTTCCAACCCAAAGTATTCCATGTTTCTATTCTAGGAGGTAATTTTTAATCTTTGGAGTTCTCTGAGAATGTTCTAGAGTTTACCTTTAATTAAAAGAGGGCACTTTTCTACTTCATTCTACATAAATTATTCACATGAGCTCTGTGTCTCAGTGATAGCACATTAACAGCTCTGTTATTTTATATAATTGCTGTACATAGGTAATCAGAATACATTATGTTTCAGAGATAATTATGGCAGTGTTTTCTGTTGTTATGAGATGCTGGGAGCCTCAGCAGTGTGTTTTTGTGACATGCTGCATTTCATATGGATGGGGAGGAAATTGTCAAGAATTTCCCAAGGCTCTGTATTTTTTTGACAAATCTATTACTCCAGCAAATAGATTAGTGACAGAACCTTTCTTTGCCAGTGGACAAGTCATGTTACCAAAAATGTTGTTGTATTTAGGAAAAAGTCTCCTTCTTTTGTGGGTTTAAACAACACTGCAAAGACATTTTGTAGCCCATGTGTTACTGCTTTAATGAGTACTCACACGAGAGCCCCTTTATCAGCGTATACACACAGGTACTGTTGTCATAAACCAGTAGGAGTACAGGGAAAAATTGAATTCATGGATTTTATACTCAGTAACACAGATTTTCCTATTCACATACTTGTATGTATGTAGATGATTTGGGGTTATTTCCCCTTCCTAGAGACAAAATTTAATAACAAATATCTGCCCAAGAATGGAAGGAGTTCTACTAGCTCCAGTTTTCCCTTCATTTGGAAAGTTCAGATGGCAAAAATCCATCAGAAATGTTGCACTACATACTGACACCATGCTAGCAGTTACCACATCACCCTAATTTATACAGTGTTTCCTCACTCATTTCTTCTTCAGTGCCATCTTGCTTCTGTGAGGTGGAGACTGTTTTCACCAACACGCAATTAACAGGAAATTAAACCTGCTATGTGAATTTGACACCAGTTTTCAACAGCCTGCAACTAAAGGATGAATTTCACCCCTGTCTATTGTGATATATTCTATTGCTTTAAAGTTATGTCAAGTAGTTGCTGGAAAATGCCAATGAGAAAGATCTCACAGGTCTTGTACTCCATCTTCTCAGCAGTAAAAGCTGGTTTTAATATATCCAGTACTTAAATGTATAGAAGATTATTATTTTCCAGACATCCCTGTATTAATATGAATGCATTAAATACTTTCAGTTTAGTGGGCAATGGCTTAGAATCTATTAAATGAGCAAATAATACAGCGCACGGTGTTTAAAACACATAACTATATTAAATGTATTTTTAATTATCTGTTTCCCTTTATGGTGAGCAGAATCTCTTTAGAATTACAGTAGCTTTGGGGATTGATTTGGTTTGCTTTGGAAATCTATCAGAAGGTTTCCTAGAGCTGAAAAATCAAAATCCCCAGGCAGCAGTTTACAAAGTATGTAGGGATCTCATATCTGCCTGAGTTTTAGGCACTTCCTTTGCAAAGCATGACTGCACTCATATTTTAAGAGGAAAACAACCATCAAAAATAGAAAAAAACCCTTCATATTTTATACATATTAAATACTTTCAATGCAAGTTGCTTGATTTTTTTGTCATGACCCAACACTCTATAAGCATTTTCTAGTGGTTACAGATTTATCTACAAATTTTTGTGCTCTTTAGATATCCTATATTTTCCACTAGCTTTGAGATTCAGCATTAGGTGCAGAAACTGACCCTATTCTGATAACATCTGGAGTTTACTTCATTTATTTTCAAAGGCTGGGAATCAAAAATTAACATTTATGACTTCAGGAGGAAATGGAAGGGTAATAACAATGATGAGGATAGATTTCTTACTGATTCTGTGACTGAAAATTCAAGAATATTTTGTATGTTATATATTTGTGACCTTGAAAGTCATAGCTTGAAGCCACTACATTTGTTCTGGTTCACCACAGGCACTTGATCTGTTGAAGCACTGACTCATGACATTAAGGTGTGATGAGTATATAAAGACCATTTGCTATGGAATTAGGAAGACTACAGAGGTTATAAAGAAGAATAATTTATGGCTGGCATAACTGGACTAGGGCTGGAAGCCTTCCTACACCATTACCATTGTAGCAAGACTACAAGAATATATTAAAAAGAGTTGGTAGTGATAAAAAAGCCAGACAATAATTTGATGGGGTTTTGTTTTCATTTCAACAAATAATGCATTGGAGGAAAAAAAAAAAACAGCTTGACAAACTGTGTTTTACTGAATGCTCTCACCATTAAAAGCCATGGTGATCAAGTGAGTGCATTTCTACTTTAACAGTTTTTCATGCATTTCTTTCCTAAGAAAAGACTATCAGATCAAATATGAGATAGCTTTTACTAAGTAATGACCGTTTCCATTTTTATGCAAATCTGAAAATGGCCAAGTGTGACTGTGACATTGTTGCAATATTCTGATGTCTGCAAGTTAATTAAATATATAATGACTTAATATTACTAATCAGCATTTATATCTTATCATGCTAAATAACATGAACCAATTTTGTTATTTTAGCAGTATATTCCAGACTCAGTTCCATTTGGCTTTTTAGACTTAATCACAACTGTTTGCTAAAGCATTTTTTGCATATTAAATATTGTGATTTTTCAACAGAGTACACTGATCACTTCTGTGTACCTTATTACAAAAATGGAAAAGCTGATTTTTTAAAATTAACTTTACTGGTTTTAGACTTCTACTCCTTTTGTATCTGGGGCCCCAACATAAGAAGGACATGGACCTCTTGGAGTGAATCACAAAGATGCTCAAAGAGCTGGAGCACCTCTGCTATGAAGACAGGCTGAGAGAGCAGGGGCTGCTCAGTGTAGAGAAAGGAAGGTCTGGGAGACCTTACTGTAGCCTTTGAAAGGAGCATACAAGGAAACGGGGACAAATGTTTTAGTAGGGCTGGCAGCAACAGGACAAGAGGTAATGGCTTGAAATTACAAGAGTGTAGATTCAGACTGGATACGAGGAGGAATTTTTTTTATGATGAGGGTGGTGAAACATCAGCACAGATTGTTCAGAGAGATGGTGGGTGCTCCATCCCTGGAAATGTTCAAGGTCAAGTTGGATGGGACTCTGAGCAACCTGATCTAGTTGAAGGTGTCCCTCCTCATTGCGGGAGAGTTGGAATAGTTGTCCTTTAAAAGTCCCTTCAAACCCAAGCCATTCTATGATTCTACAATTCTGTGAATTCCTCTATAACTCCATGTGATGAGGTCTTCAATTTGTACAGAACTGAGGCTAGACTGTTCCAAGGAACTTGAATGAATTAGTCACGTGTTAAATAAGTAATATAACAAATCCTTACACATTTAATCCTAAAGGGTCATCATGGTAGTGCAAAACATGGTTATTTCTATCTTCACAGCCACTTCAGGGGCACAACTCAATGTGTTACTACAACAATTTGCTTATACACATCCGAGTAATAACTGCATTATTTCAGGATTATCAATACATTGGGGTAATTGCACTGCAGGGCCATGAGCTAGAAAAGAATTGTCAGCATGAAATTTTGCCAGAACTTTGCAATGCTAGGATTTCTTTATTAGAGGAGACAAGACAGCACAACGTGGAAGAATCCATTAGATTTCTCCAGCTTCATGGAAGAGCACTACGGATGCATTCTGGGGGACAAACTTTAATCATTCCTCTAGACTTTGTGACACAATGACATGTGGGATTTATGGCCTGCTAAAGTGATGGGGGAAAGTTTCTGGCTCTCTGGACAACCTGCTGACACCTTGGGAGTGCCCTCACGCCCTCAGTGGCCTCCTGTTCTCCATCCCATTCCTCAGAGGCAGAGTGTGGCTGTATCATGCTCCCCATGTCCTGTAGACTCAGAAATGCTGTCCCTTACAGAAGGGAAGCGCTATACAAGACTTCATAGAGTGCTGTGAAGCTTTTTGAGAAACTTTTGAGGACAATCCATGTGCTGTAAAGTGTGGGATGCTGTGGACCTGGGGATAAAACATTACCATATGTGTTACTGTGGAGCACAGTTAATATTAGAGGGCTAGAGAATAAGAGTTATTCAGGTGGCAAAGCTGTGACACAGAGATGTGGTGGTGGAGGGATAAGGTTTGCTCCCCAGACAACAGCAGCATCATGTACCACATGTAGAACTCTATCTTTCCACGTAGCTTGGAGTCTGGCATAATTTGGGTTATAAAGGCACTATGGCCAGTGCAAAAAAAAAATGGTTATTTATGAGGATAAGCTGCCCACTAGAATTTTAAAATGCACAGGTTTATAGCAAAAAAAAATTGTGATTTCTCAAATGATTTGATTAGCTTAACTAGGCTATTAATCTACCAGCTGTGAAGCTTTTCAAGTTTATTCAGTGATGCCTGATCTAATCTATCTCACTTTTCCTGCAAATGTGACATGACTATACTCACTGGATGAATAGTTACTGGCTCACTCATTTCTGTCTCTTGAAGACTACTTGGGCTCACTCCTCTAGTAAACTGAAACCAGTAAGGACAGATCCTTAAGTGTAAGCGAAGAATGACAAAAAGACCTCAGCAACATTGTATAAAAATAAACTACCAATTCTTTCCATGAAAACTGTAGATGTAACAAAAAAGTTTGAGTATCCAAAGTTATCCAAGGTCAAACTCTTCCTTTAAGCTTGATTTAGACTGTTGTGTTTGGGTTCTGTTCAGATTTGTGTGAAATTATGTACCTATGAGCCACAATGCCTTGGCAGTAAAATGAAATTAAGTGTCCATCTGCCTCAGCTTGGGCTCTTATTTCTTGCTAATAAAACTCCTCTCAGCAGAGAGCTGATAATTCTCATTTGCCTACAGTTGCTTTCTGACAGATGCACACAATTTTTGAGGTCTGCTGATCACCTTCGAGTCCTTCCCAAATCAAACCAACAGTAAACGAAGCTGTACGTGTATGTACAGAGAAGTAAATGTGTTACACTTCAGGTAGAATGCAACGATTATCAATGATAAATCTTGGGAAAAATAAAGGTTTTCTGAGATCATAGTGATGATTACAACACCTTCTCCCTACGCCATAAGGAGTACAATGGGCAGACTGTGAATGAGAAGTGAGAGGCAAAGAGCGTAAATGAGAAGGGAAAGTGTCACGAAAAGCCTCTTCTCATCACCCCATGATGCTGTATTGGAATCTGAAACTACGGAAGAGGCCATGCCTATTGGCACCTTTCCAAAATGCTTTTCCATTGCCTCAGCAGCTCAGGTCTGTCCTGGGTGCTGTCCTGTCCCACTCCTCCACAGAGAAACACGTCTGAGACAGGGTATGCATCTCCCACAGGCAGCCACCTGTCCTGGGATCTTGAAATCCTCTGTCACCACCATGGCATCAAACCACTATGAAATTCTGCCTTTAAAACAGGTAACAACACATGCACTGAATGCTATTTTTAAAACTATGCCAATTAAAAGCCTAAAATAGAAAACAAGATGATGATTTTAAACCTCAACAAAACGAATCAAGCACATCATAAGTTGCAGATGTTAAAATACATAAATTACAGTTGAAGGTATCTTCACTCCTCTCTGTTAAGAAGGCAGGATGCACAGCCTACACAGTGAAGAAAATATTCTAAAGCATTTCATTCATACAGGATACAAGATTGCCACAGGGCAAAAGTTTTAGGTATCTAAGCAAATAAAATCTTTTAAAGTATTGTTTCTTTATAAAGCCTGATCCAGAGAAGACCATATTTTAAAATGCAATTGTAGACAACCAGTATCCAGTTTCTTTCAAGGTTATATGAGGCAAGTCAGCTACAATGAAAATTCGATGAGAGCAAAATGTTTTGTTGTGGTTTAACCCCAGCCAGCAACTAAGCCCCACAGAACTGCTTGATCACCACCACCCCAGTGGAATAGGTGAGAGAATGGGAAGAGCAAAAACTAGAAAATTCATGGGTTGAGATAGAGAGCTTACATAGGACAGAAAAAGAAGAAGAAAATAATTGTAGCAATAAT
Organism: Lycocorax pyrrhopterus obiensis; assembly: GCA_014706295.1. Taxonomy (NCBI): domain Eukaryota; kingdom Metazoa; phylum Chordata; class Aves; order Passeriformes; family Paradisaeidae; genus Lycocorax; species Lycocorax pyrrhopterus. The sequence continues at coordinate 84,611,902 of JACSVZ010000001.1, forward strand.
AATAATAATAATAATAATAATAATAGTAATAATAATAAATTTGAATATACGAAACAAGTGATACAATGCTATTGCTCACCACTCACCAACTGATGCCCAGCCAGTGCCCCAGCAGCAGTCCCCCAGCCAGCTTTCCCCCAGTTTATATACTGAGCATGTCACTATATATTATGAAATATCCCTTTGGTCAGTTGGGGTCAACTGTCCTGGCTGTGTCCCCTCCCAACTCCTTGCGCCTCCCCAGACTTCTCGCTGGCAGGGGATGAGAAGCTGAAAAGTCCTTGACCTAGTGTAAACACTACTTAGCAAAAACTAAAAGCATCAGTGTGTTATCAACATTATTCTCAACCTAAATCCAAAACACAGCACTGCTCCAGCTACCAGGAAGAAAATAAACTCTACACCAACTGAAACCAGATGTTTATACAAGAGGAATTTCAAGAGCTAGAATGCGAAACATAAAATTTGTTTCTAATCGCTCTGTATTGCAGATCTTTAAAGCTCACTGAAAAGCCTGAGAGGCTATATTGCAGTAGATTAAATTTTAAATCAAGTGCATGCACAGCCACTGAAAAAGTAATGCATAAAACATAATGAAAATAGGTATCACCAGGACTGAAATCCAAACTGCATTTTAATGTATAAATTCATAGACTCAGCACAATTAGAAGAAAACCCCAAAACCTGGAAGTCCAAACTAGATACTAGATTCAAATATTGCCCCAAAATTGTTACAATAGATGAATACATCTGTGGATCTCTGGTTTCTGTTATTGCTTACGTGTGGTTTTAAATACTGATTTGAATGTTACAGCTGAATGCAGTTTCATAACACAACAAAAGATTCACTTGTAGCATTATGAGCCATTTAATCCCTATAAAGAAAAATTTAGCCTACCAGTTTGCTAGCCTAAGGATAATTTTATTTCAATGGAGGAACTCCACATTAACTTGCATAATACTTATATATTACTTAACTACAGTCAGGATTTATCTATTTAACAGGCTTTTTGTACTCTTCATTTGGGAGGGTATTTCTCCACAATGCAAACGGACATTGCATGTCTGTTACCCTTTCTTCAATTATAAGAAAGAACAAAGGAAAAAAATAAAATGTAAAATTTGTCAAAGTAGGAGGACAATGAAAATATGACCATATTTACGTTTTTTTCTTGGAAACAGGTATCACCTCCAGAAACATGCTTAAATTAATCCTAAATTGAATAAATACACAGAGGGAGTTAAGGGCAAGAGCAAAGCTTTTAGATCCCACAGAAGAGTCCAAAACCTGATATGTCACCACCAGATTACTTCTAAAATCACAACAGAGTTGGGTTAGAAAATCACAGGTAAATGGCTTTATAAGCCAAGCAAAACCAGGCATCCCCTGGTAAAAACTCTTCTATTTTACCTCCCAAAAAATATCAGAAAACAAATTAAGATGAAGCTTTACCAGATAATATATGTATTAAAAGATGCAGTTATTGGACAGATAAAATGAGCTCAAGCTTTTTCCATTGTTAATGGAATATACACATGTTTAGGGCAAAAATATGGAACTTTGTTGACTCAGATATATTTAAATCAAGTGCACCTGATTTCCCTTTATCTGTGTTCTTTGAGGGATGCAATATATAATCCTTACATGAATGGATCTTCAAAAATACTTCCCAGCCAAGTTACTCTTTAGAATTCAGGGTATTCCATGGTGCTCTATTTGTACCAGTCATGAATTTTAGGAGCACAGCAAATGGCTTATCTTAACAGTGCAAAACTGGTAACAGGGGTGCTGACAGGCTGTCAGTTCCAAAATGGTACTGGCACCACGGGATTCCTGGAGTCTCTGAATCAAACTCTGATTTCAGCTGTACTAACTTTATCCTCTATGAGTCAGTTTTGTTGAGGGTAGTCACTCTTAGGAGTCATGAGTATTAATTTAAAGAGGCCCAGTACTGTTGTTGATTTGCTATTGCAATGCCTCAGCCTTCTGGTGACTGCAGCTAAATGCTGCAAAGGTTTATTGCAATCTGTCCTCTGAATTGGACGTGAAGTGACAGGACCATTACTTTGTTCAGTTCTTTCACTACTGTCAGTCTAAAAGAGTGAACAGACAGCTCTGATCGTCACGAAATTTGTGATTCTATCGCTACATCTTATCCACTGACTATTGCAAAGTCCTAAGTCATAGTGCTTTTATGAAAGTCAAACATGAGTGGCATAATTTTAGATTTTAAAAAATGAAACTGTTGAGGTTTCAAAAGATGAAAGAGATGGAGGAAAAAAGAGAAAAATACAGTCAGAGGCATTTATCCAAAGATGTGAAGCACAGGCCATCATTTACTTGGCATTGAAAAAAAAGAATTTTTATAGAACATAATGATTTAACTATAAAAAGAACTCTGGTGTAAACATTCTGAGATAAGAAAGAATAACTGCACCTTCCATCATATTGATGATCATTCTACACAGACATATGTGATATTTTACTGGAATTATTGTGTAGCATATGGCAAGGAGTTGTTGCAATTTTTCTATCAATTGTTACACAGATTTTACCATTTTTCGTTTTGAACAGGAAAAGTATGTTACATTATTTAGACTTCATCAAAAACTAGTATTTGTTTGTACTGTCATAAGGAACTAAGAAAAGAGGTCACAGACGGAAAAAGAAGGCAACAGTAAGTCAAGAAGAAAAATAAGAATATTTCAGTGAAGAGATCAACTGTTTATCCTAAGCCATACATTAAAAATCTACAACTAATTTCCAGTCTGAAACATGCCCAAAGACATTATAAGACTGCTAACTAACATGATTGCTAACACTGGAATTAGTTATGTCCTGATCAGACTTCCTAGAAAGAATGGACTGCCATGAATTGTTTTAATAATTAGACATGAAATCTGAAAAGATAAAGATGGCTTGTCTAGAATTCTTTTTTATCTGTCTAGTCATCACAGCATTCTATGAAAATAGCATTACGTGGGATGAAGAAAGACTTGAAGAAACTGCAGCATTACTAGAAGTTGTAGGCAAGAAAAATTGGAGGAGATTATTAATTTTCTGAGGAATGAGAAAGTTCTGTCATATATATGTGTGTACATCTAATACACACTGGCACAAGGCTGCACACTGAAAGACCAGCGCCCCGGGTCCAGCCACTGGTTATCATGGGGATGAAAAGAAATTTTCTGTGAAATTAAATTGTTGTGGGCATGGGAGTATGGACATTAGGACTCCCTGATTTTATAGTTATGGACTGCTGTGCGCATTGTTTAAGCCTGGGGACAGGCTGTTGTCTAAGATACAAAGTTTTTTGGGTTACCTGCTTCACAGATGTGGTGAGGCTGCATCACAATCAGCCAAGGAACTATGCTAATACAGGAGTCATCACGAACCTTAATGCCCAACCCTTTGCAGTAGCAGGTGATACCAGGTTGCTTTTCTCGCATCCTCCACCCATCCAGCCCAGACTTATCCTACAGCTGCCACCTCCTGGCTTGTAACCTCTCCCAGAGCCCTTGTGCCCATTGGCTGCCCATGCACAGGGCTGATGTCATGTGATTCTTGACAACGTAAAATTTGACATGCAGTGCACGGTCATGCAGGTTGGTCACAAATCTGACAGCTTCCAAAACAGTCGTGATAGAAAAGGTTCTGGGAAAAACATAGCTCTGTTGGCTGGGGTTCACGACTGTTTCAGAGAATGGCGCATTGCCCTAGGCATGTTTAAGCCTCCATTTTGAAATTACATTCCTGACTTCTTTCTATTCACCTTTGGTCAAATATAGTCTGTCCCTTAAATGTTTTATGCGGGAGATTTTTTAAAATATATTTAGAGTGTATGTAGTCTAACTATCTTTTCACAATGCAGCAGGAAAAGGGAAGTGCCTCCAATACGACTGCAATGCCATCCACCTTCTTAAAATGTTCTGTATTAAACTGACTATTAAATCAAAAATATAATGCTTTGCCAATAAGTTACTAAATGTCTGAAAAAGTATATGACATTTTAAGGAAGCCGTTAGAGACAAAACCACACTGAATCTCACGTTTCAAAGAAACTTTAAAAAAGACCAATTGTTCTGTCAGCTTCATTGTGGAAATCCAGAGCAACTCTGCCTGTTTCTCTGAGGCTATTGCTGGGCCCCTCACTGGGGCTGATTGAGCTGATTAGAGTCTACAGGAGCCCCCTGTTCAAATCAACAAGGACTGAATTTCAGCTATAGCATACCAATCATTGGGTCTGTCCGGCAAGGGCCTAAGGCTATGTCCCCACACGAGGACAGAATTAGCCAGTAATACCCAATCCTCATTAATGCATGTTAATTTTTGTTAGTGCTAACCAGTACTGTGCCAGGGTAGCTCCATGGCAATGATCTCTATTCCTCTCCCCTCTACACAGGCTGAAATTCGTTTCCCCAGCTACCTCCCACTGATGGCAGCCACTGTTTCTGGAACCTCACTCCAGCAGTTGCTTCTCTTTGTCTCGCGCCGCTTTTTGTCTGAGAAACATCACATTTCCGGCAAATTATTGACATCATAGCTGGGTGCCCAAGGAGGTGCTGGCTCTGTCGGAGAGGACACATTATACCTTGAACAAAAGCTCTGATACATGCTTGTCTTCGCTAAAGTCCTAGGAAATGTCTCTCCACATCTGACCTACTGTACTTAAACACCAGTAAAACTGATTAAATTTTCTTTTCTCAGACTGAAAGACAGTGTGTAACTGCTTGGAGATGTTGACTTTCCTTGGAAAAACCAAGGAGGTTTTTCCTCCTTTTATGTCTTTACAGCTTTGGGCCTTCAGTAGTTTTGAAACCCAAATCTACAATGAAGAGCAAGTATATGAGAAGATAACTCAGTGGAGTTTATGTCCACCTCTGATCACAATCTCCAAAAAGAGAAGGTAAAACAATTGCAAAGGCCAGTAAGACAGTATCTGTCTTGTATGTATTCTCCCTGTAATTCCACTGGGAGATGTCACTAATGGTCAGCAATATCTCCCATTCCATGCTGCTCATTCAGTTTCTCCAAACTCACAGAAGTCCTCTATAAAATGTCCTAGAATGCATCTTATTAGCCTTGTGTAAGAAATACAGGTGGGTTTTTTCCACAAAAATGAGTGCAACGGGAAAATGGAGTACATGAAAAATCATAATTTTTCAATTGACAATTGAGGTACAAAGTATAAAAAAATATTTCCAGTATTATAAAAGTGAGGATTTTGCTTAGAAATATTTATATAACTAAATGTCAGAATATAAACATATAGAAATGAAAACTAAAGTCTTTTTTTCAGACCACTAGAAGCTTTTCGATCTTTGCTTCTTGAAATAATAGAAGAGCTGATAGAATTAGCAGATTGTTATGCTTTACATGAATCTGAATAGGCATGAGATACTGTCATTGAACTTAGATTTAATGAGTCAAAAATTGTGGCAAGATTCAGGAATATTGGGTTGATTTTCAGATTAAAATTTGTTGATTCTTCCTACTGTTTGATCATTTTAATATTTTTAGGTAAGAGCTTTAAAATTAAACGAAAAGTAGGACAGCAGACACTGCCCCAGAGTCAGGTCAGTTTGGCATCACTACATATCCACTTTCTCTTTCTAAAGATTTTGTTGAAATAACCTGTCACTTGTCCTCTAAGTTCTTTTTTCTTTTCTGAGGGGTTTTTCCATTCAGTCATTTTCAGTGTTCATTGCTGTTAAGCATTCTAAAGTAATTTTGAAATAAACATGGTTCAAACCAAGCTGGTCTGAATGATACCTAATTCTGAAACATTAAAAAAACAAAGAAAACAACTCTCTTCCACAACCATGTGTGAACAGCTGCAATCTTTTCTTTCTTAACCAACCATAGAACAACAAAGCAAAATAATTTCTTCTACAAAATTGAATCTAAATACCTTTAAAAATCTTTTAAATATTCAAAGATGGCCAACCTATGGTATGTGAACCAGATCAAGGCCATCAGAAAGACTCCTACACCTCACTGTCCTCTTTTCTCAGTAGCATTGGAGGAAGGCAAACTAAGTCATATGGAAAAGAAACGTGCACTCAGTAGTTGGTCTGTCAAGGTGTGTAGTGCCACACACTGGCTGGGCTACTTCTGAGGTAACTAAAATGTTTAGCTATTTCAATTTCCAAATAAAATCCTCCAAAAGTCTGCTTAGATCACAGGTCTGTGTGGTTCCAAATGCTATTTTTCATAAATATCCTTCTTGGTGTTGTTCTCAAATTTAAGTCAGAAGACATTGAAACAAAATATGTCTAATTTTCAGGGAAAAAAAATCCACAAAAAACCAACCAAACAAACAAATGCAAAAACCCCAGACTGTTTTTTCTGGGGTTTTTTAATGAAAATTTGTGGACAAGTATTTTCCTTAAAATTCTTTTCATGGAAATAGGAACCAAAGTATTTAAAACACCACGAAGCCTGGCAGAGTTCAAGAAGCATTTGGACAATGCTCTCAGGCACATGGTGAGACTCTTGGGGCTGTTCAGTGCAGCACCAGGAGTTGGACTTGATGATCCTGGTGGGTCCCTTCCAACTCAGGATATTCTGTGATTCTATGAAATTGTCTACGTGCATGCATATCAGCAAGCTGGAGTCAAGTCAGATGGTTTTCCCCTGTGGGAAAGTGTGGAAGAGTTGATGCTTTTTTTTTTTTTAAACATTAAACATTATATTAAAGATACATTAAAAAAAATAGCAGGCTTCTAGCAGTAAATATTGAGAAACTAAAGCATTCTTGTGTTACGGAAGAAGCAAGTTGGCCAGAGCTATGTGACTGAGAAAAGGTGATGCAGCTGGGGCAGCTGAAATTTTTGCTTATGGGACAAGAAACTTCTGAGTTTATCTTGTTCTCAATGGATAATTTAATGCAAGTTTTCTCAAGTGCTTTCCAACAGACACTGTCATTCCTGGAAATTAGTCAAGAAAATTGCTGCTTTAACAAATCAGCCAATTTCTGAAGTCTTCTAGTGATTGAGTTACCTGCAGATTGACTCCTGATCACTCCAACTCTTACAGTTTAATGCATCTGTGGCCATAATGACTCTACAGATATATTGCTGTAGGTCCCCTCGCAGTGTCAGCATTGAGAGAGAGGTGACTCAGCAGCCAAGTCAAAAGACACAATCCACTGTGTTCTTGATGGATGTTTTGCTTTTCATAGTGTCCAGTGCCATGCTTGAGATGAAGCTGTGTTCCTGCGATATTCAAGGCAAAGTCAGCGACACTCAATTTATCAGAGAGTTCACCCAAAGACTTAAAAAAATATAGCGGGATAGAGATTTAGGGGAGACTGCACATAAATATATCTGGTATTCATATACTTGCTAAGGAGGCAAAACCATCTGCCTAGGTCACCTTAGGGTACACCTGAGAAGAGCTTGGTCATCTTCATCAACAAGGAAATATGCCAAAAAAACATTCTTGAAGGCTCTGGAACATGACTATTTAAGGAGGTGATGGCTAGGTAGCAAAGTGGGTGCAGTTTCCTTGGCCCCTCTTCACCTTTTCCACAAGAAATCTCCTAGTCTCTTTATAGAAAGTTCTGGTAATAATGCAGATAAAAGTCAATACCCACTCCTTGTGTCTTTCACCTACAGTTTGCAGAAGTGGTGAAGAAATAAAGGAATTAGTTTTTACTTATATTTAGCAGCTTTTAACAGAGGTACAATGAATCATCAGCTGCATTTCAGGAGAGAGTATCTGAAGTGCAAATACCAGGGTGCAACTTCTGACACTTCAAATTTTAATCAGAGCAGGAGGTGGTGGTTTGTTTTTTTGTTGTTGTTGTTTTTTTTTTTTTTTTATTCTTCTAAGCTGTGTTGAGATTAGAGGAATGCTGCATGGTATGGTTATTTCTGAGCTTTGCCCCAAGGTCTTACTTCTCAGGTTGAAGTCTTTTTAAGTCTCCTTTGCCATTAACAGGAACTCTAAGTCCAGTATTAAAACAATGACAAAGTCACTAAAATGTTTCTAGAGGAAAATAAAGTTTAACTAAGAAGGTATGAACATATCTTTGTCTAAGGCAGCCTTTCGCAAAGTATGAAAGAATGAAAACTCTCATTACCATCACCATTTGCCCAAAGCCAGCCTGACTCAGTAATTAGAAGTAATGCTTATTGCTTTTATATAGAGCTGACATCAACATTTGGTGTAATTTCAGTACAAAGTGCAGCAAAGAGCCTCCTTTTCTAAAAGTGCTTGTTTGTTGCAATGCTGATTCAGCTTCTCTAATTCTATAGGTTGAGTACATGCAGTCAGAATTTATTTGGGATAACTTAACATTAAAACAGTAACAAGGGGTAGAAAGCAAAAACTATAGGATTCCCACTAGGAATAATTTAGCTGTTCCTGCAGACCCCTTAGAGTATAAAGCAGCACTCAGCTCCAGTTTCTGTAAAACAGCGCCCAATGGTCAATACGTTAGAAACATGTCAACATAACATTACTTCCTCAAGTCTGTACTTGATATCATGTCTTAAGGTAAATTCAGAATAGAATTTGTAGATCGCACTTGTTTTCAGTTAATGGCACTAATTAACTTCTGACAATATGATATTAAATAGTAGCATGAATGCTACATAAATAGTTGTTCAAGGACATTTATGATCTTTTCTTATGACTTCACAAGACAAACTAGACTAAACACACACTAAAATAACACTGACTTTTTTTTTGAAACTTCTGTTTTGGAAAAAAACTATAAAATAATTTAATAGTATAATAGAATATCCTGAGTCAGAAAGGATGAACTAGGATCATTGAAAACTAACTCCTGATCCTGCACAAGACAGCCCAAGAGTCACATCCTGTGCCTGAGAGCATTGTCCAAATGCTTCTTGAACATTGTCAGGCTTGGTGCTGGCCACTTTCCTGGAGAGCCTGTTCCAGTGCCCAAACAACCCCTGGGTGAAGAACCTGTATCTAATATCCAACCTAAACCTGCCCTGACAACTTCATGCAGTTCCTTCGGGTCCTGTCATGAGTCAACAAAGAGAACAGATTGGTGTGGGCCCCTCCGCTTCTTTTCATTCAGGTGTAAAATCATGTAACATTTTCTATTACCATCAGATAAATAACCAAAAGTTTCTCACAAATATAGGATTTACTATATTGGTTTAACTAATGGAGGATTACAATACACAAAGGTCACTGTAATTTTAATAACAATAATGTAATTGAGCATCTCCCAACTAAAGCAGTACCCAGAGGTATTCTCACTCATTTCTACAGATTTTATACCAATGTTTTGACCATTTCCATCACCTGGTAACTACAAGACTCATCTGGCTACTGTGTTTCAGTATGGTGTGTCCCACAAGAAAGATGCTGGAACAAGTTCAACGGTGGTCCAAAAAGATGATGAGTGGCTCAGAGCACATGAGATAGAGAGGTTGAGAGAGGAGTTAGAACAGCCTGGAGAAACAGAATTCACCATACAAAAAGTACAACAGGAGTAGTCAAACACTCCTGTCACCTGGAGAGATTGTGAAGTCTCCCTCCTTGGAGATATTCAACACTTGAATGGACAAGGCTTTGGACAACCTCATCTAACTTTGACTGGATGTAATTTCAGAATTCAAAGTTGTTTCTACTTTGACTGGGCATTGCACCAGACAACCTCCAGAGATCCCTTTCAACCTAAATTTTTATACAATGCTAGGATTTGTCAGAAAAGAGGAATTTTAATTTGTCCTTTTAGCCTGAAGGATTATACCTGGTAATTTTTTTTTACTTTTTTTAACAGGGAACTGTTAAAAAATCACCTCATCAGCCTAGGAAAAATATCTTTGTCAGTGCAATTTAAAATCTGAAAATATTTCCAACTTTCACACATTACCCCTTTTTTTCTTTAAAGATACATTTCTACAATAGTATCACTGGGAGTGATATTTTCATAGCACAGCAAAATATTCATAAAACCCAAAAATTTTTATGATGAAATAATTACAGAGGGGAAAAAAAACGAAAGCCTCTTCACTTCAGGCATTGTTCTGAGTCACTGGAAATATTGGTATTCAAATTTTTCAACAGTCCTGCCAAAATGAGGAAACAATGAAAGATTATTTGCATAAATTATATCCTGCTAGGCTTAACATAAAATGCAAACCCAAGAAACAGACTCCTGCAGAAAGAGTTGCTTTTATGAATAAAGTTTTGCAAATTGTTCTAACAGTCAGTGAATTCCACTCCTGAACACAAGAGCAAATTAATGAGCATGCAGGTCTTGCACCATTGCTTTTCAGGGAAGCCAAGATCTCCTCAGAGAAACAGTGGCAAGTCATATATTGGTAAAGCAGATGAAGCACTTCCCTTAACTCCCAGATTTCCTGAATCCAGATTTCTATCCATGAACTGGTGTAGAAGGAAGAATGTTATCATGACCTAAGGAAGCTTATTTCATCTATTGGCCAGTGCACGTCGTACGCTGAAGGCTGTTCAGTGCAGCCTGTAGATGTTGGGGTCTTTCAGCCATATGTGGGGACTCCTGCTACACCAATTGCGATGGACACTACAGAGCCTGGTGTGACAGGCAGCATTCGCTAACTCCTGAGGAAGACTAAGCTGCAAGTAGAAAATATCAGCAGCGAAAATAAAAGTACTGACAGGAAAGAACAAGAGAAGAGCCTTACTGCATATCCTCAGAGTTGCAGTCTAAGGTGAGCCCTGTGTTCTCTTTTGCCCTGGAGCTAGAGAGGCTTGCTGAGCTACCAAAATCTCATTAGTGACCAATGGTACAAATAATCAACATCTGCTGCACTACAGCCAAATCCTCTCGTTTCCAGGTTACAAAGGCTGCCCTCCTTGGTGCAGACAACGTTTAAATGGTAACCACTACCAGACCTGCACAGGATCCGGCCTCAGCTCTTGTCAGAGATGGTTTAATGAATTTATGTGTTTACCTCTTCATTTTCCCAGTCCAGCTGATGGTGGAAGAAACCCAAAAGCCATCTGAACTCCTGGACACTGAGCTTGGCATGACATTAATGGGAAGTTTTATAGAGCACCTCCAGAAGAGTCAGCCAGATGAGGGCACTTTGTGATATGGGAATGATCTCTGGAAAAGCTCAAGCTGTGGGAGAGGAAGAGGGTGATGGCAGCCTTGACATGTCAGGGCTCCCTCCATGATTTCCCAACACTGGGCAAATCCATGTCTGAGGTGGTGACATTTAGCCCCATGTACTGCAAAGCTCTTCGCTTGAGTTTCCATGCACTCATAGCCTTTCTCAGTGCAAAGCCTGGAGCTCTGCTATGTAGGAAGGAGGAGCCCATTGCAGTGGGAAAATAATTTTCATATCTCCAGAAGCCAGCATTTCCCATGTCACAGGGAAGAACATTAGCCGTAACTGTTCCATTCATTATTTTAAATAACGTAGAAATGAAAGGAGCTTAATACCCAGAATCCCCATTTTACAATTACTGCCATTTTAATTGCCCAGTATAAGCAATTTTCTCTAGGTTGCTGCAGCCAAAGAAATTGAAAAAATAATGTGTAAAATAGATATTTTTGCTTAATATGTGTTTAAATTAGAAAAAAAAAATCCTCATCTAAAAATAAAGTAACAAGTCAGTAATGTCAAAAAACAGTGATGAAAACAAAACAGCATTTACTGATGTTTTGTTTCATTGTCTTTTCCTGCAGCCATGATGAATAGAAATCCCCCTTTAAAAGGAAAAAAAAATCTTAAATAATCATCTGTTTCCATTAGCTGGGGAAATCAGGAAAAAAAATTAAATTGCTATGGAATAAAAGGGTCCGGATTCAAAGCAGAATATTAAGGAACAGGGTAAAAAGGAACTCTTTGAGTTCTGTGTTTTAATGTATTCATTGTAATTAAGAAAAAAAAAGAAAAGGCACTTTATTTGAAATGCTGTAACTCAAATGCACCCAAGTCAAACAGCTGCTTTTTTAGCTCGAAACACACCGAAGAGAGACAGAAGGTGTATAGTTGATGTCAAATGCTGCTGGCACTTTGTCACATTTATAAGTCTTAATTTACATACATGCACCTACTTGCACTTCATAGGTGTGGAGGTCAATTACTGCAAGCATAATTAACATCTTACTGCCAAAATTTGTTAAGCTATTAAGGCAAAATGAAGATTAGAATAATACAGCATGATAACTAGATGCTCTACTAAAGGATGAGTAATAAAATCTGAAATCTGAAAATCTTGGCTCATTTAGAATGTTGTTGGTTCCAAGAAAAAAATTATTTAAATTAATAAAGTCAGAAGTAGTAGAAATTACAGAATTCTGTATTATAAAAAGAAAAAGTGTGTGAAGCTCATACGAATTAGTATGAAACAAGCTTAAAGCAAATGTTTCACAAAGAAGAGAAACTGACGTACATCTCCCAATAGCCAGAGAATGAGTGGGGGGACTTTTAGGGGCTGCTTTTCAATACCTGCAAGGAGGTAACCAAGCAGACAAAGCCAAATTCTTTACCCAGATGCTTCGTGGGAGAATAGACAACAGTCATCTGCTGAATTGGGGGAGGTTCCATCTGGACCTCATAAGGGGGAAAAAAATTACTATGAAGTTAATTAAGAACCGGAACAGAGTCCAGTGAGGTTGAGGGATCTCAGCCTCAGGAGGTTTTCAGGATGTAACTGGATAACCCTGTCCTGATTTCAGTGTTGACCCTATATTGAAAAACAGGTTGCACAGAAACCTCACAAGGTTCCTTCCACTTCAGCAGTTCTGTGGCACATCTGGTGATGAGGAAAAATAAAAACCAATACTGAAATTTCAGTATTGAAAGAAAGTAGATATACATATTATGTGTCTGTCTTTAAAATAGAAGCACTAGCAGTATTTATAGTCACAGTCTCTCAGAAATGGTAAATAAGATCTGTGCTTGAAAGAGGAATAAAAATCAAAGGTCTGCATCTGAGATGCTGATTGAGAAGTGGGCGTTTAGGCAAATTAATATATTCATAACATAACCATACCATTGTTATTGACTTTAAAAAGTCCTTAACAGCAACTAAAATCTTATAGACTGAGAGAAAACATGAATAATAAGTAATTAAAACAGCACTTTATTTTTTAAAGAAATCAAGTAAAGATGAATTTAGGTCTGAATAGCTTTCCAGCTCAAAGCTCCCTCACAAATTCAAAATTAAGTTATCCATAAAATCTTGTTTCTGCAACTTTGGAGGAATATTGAAATTTATTTCACATATTAAGTAACCTCTCCCTGGCACCCAGCTCAGTTATTTTGGGCAACAGGATTTACCTGTGCTGGGAAATAAAGAAAACCAGTTTTGTTGTAAGGATGAAATCATAAGAGGATGCCAGAAGTATAAAGAGTGATGTCATGAAAAATAAAGGGTATTGCTCACAAGCTAAGGAAACCAGTGAATCACTACAGTTTGGTGTGTTCAGAACACGAAACATAATGGGGTAGAGTCCAGAAGTCTGGATGAATCAAGGGGAGAGATGTCTGCTCTGTATGAATTCATTCAGTTTTTACGAGTTGCTGCTTTGACTCCAGCGTCACCTGGACTCACAGAACAGAAAAAGTGAAGATGCCTCTTTGCCCCTGGCAGTTCTGAGAAAAAGGCCAAAATATATTTTTATATACCAGGCATTCAAGACATTTTTTAGAGAATCCAGAGAAAGAACACAAATTACAGGGGCAATTGCATATCTTAATATAGTTCATACATTCTACTGTAAGACTTGACAGTCATGAGTAAGAAATGTATTTTCTGCCCAAACATCACTTTTTTTCAAGTAAACAAACTCTGTACATCTTCTGGCCAAAATTATGATCTGAACAGCTGAACCGGTTCATGATTTTAATACAGAAGTAGAATTGATAACTGGTATGTGCTACCTTTCAAGTGACAAAAAAAAAAAAAAGTTGACGTCTAAAGGCACATTAATAATGTTACACTTATACAGATAGTTATAACCACTAAAAAGACCACATTTAGACACACTTTCCAACTCAACTGAAAGTTCCTTATCTATTCTTATATTAAGCAACTAATAAAATATCCTCAAATTGAGTTATTATTCTATCATATTATGGGTGCAGCTGATGTTGAGATAAGGAGCTATTAGGAACATTTAGGAACTTCCTAGTGGAATATAAAAGCTGCACAGCAATTCTGTGAGGGACCATAAGAAGCATATTGCTGTATCTGGTTCTTCTTCAGAAATTTAGGAAAAAGCCCATTGACAGAAACCAGAGATTCTCAGTTGAATAGAAATTAGAGAAGACTGCTGCTAACTGCTTGCCCCAGATTTTATGGAAAGCAGGTCTTCCTAAACCTGTTTGCATCCTCTGTTGAGGGTATGACTTTGGCTGGCCAAGGTAACTGTCAAATGTAAAATATTCAGGCTTCTGAAAGGCTATTGCATATGAAGCAATTAGAAAGCTAGCACTGCTAAATAGCATTAAAGCATAGATTTAACAGACAAACTGACTAGATGATAAATTTAAAAAGTAGCCAACAGTGGAGCAACATGATTTGAATGAAAATGTCTCTAAGGTAGATTTGTAGCTATAGCAGCACATCCTGCACTACTGAACCATTTCATGAAACCTTTTGAGATACATAAAGGTGCTTCGGATGAAAATTTTGGATGGCATAAGGACTGGTCAGGTTAGGAATACTAAAGGCTGAGTTGTAGATGTCCATTCCCCCAAAAGGGATGGGATTCCGTGAACAAATAATGGTGCTTGCTTTGTAAATACCTTTTGAAATCTGGCTCACTGTAAAAGCCACCTATTTTATATTTAGCCAAAGGACAGAAATAGGCACTTTTAGATGCCTATGTTAGTTCAGACTAGTAACACCTTAGAAGTGCCTATTTCTCACCTCTGATCCCAAAGAAAACACAGGCTTACTCAAGAAATTAGTTGAAATTACTCCTATTCTCTCTCTCTCTATATATGTATATATATATTTAGTACAAGTGAGTTGCATATTTAGAACTAAAAAAAAAAATAGGTAAAATCACAGAAAGGGGGGGTTGAATATTGGAAAACAGGGACTCTGGAAATAATTGAAGGCCTGTGACAGATGAGCGAAGAAACTCCTACCACATTTATGAAACACGAAAACCACGACAAACCGGACATGATCTGACAAAAAACTCTTGCAGCCCAGAAAGCCAACCATGTCCTGGGCTGCATCCAAGGCAGCGTGGGCAGCAGGGTGAGGGAGGGGATTCTGCCCCTCTGCCCTGCTCTGGTGAGACCCCACCTGCAGTGCTGTGTCCAGCTGTGGGGTCTCAACATAAGAAGGATGTGAACCTGTTGGAGCAGGTCCAGAGGAGGCCATAAAGATGATCAGAGAGATGGAGCACCTCTGCTATGAGGACAAGCTGAGAGAGCTGGAGTTGTTAATTCTTGGTAGGAGACAACTCTAGGGAGACCTGCTTGTAGCCTTTCAGTATATAAAGAGGGCTTTTAAGAATGATGGAAATAAACTTTTTAGCAGGGCCTCTAGTGACAAGGGGAAACAGTTTTAACTAAAGGAGAATAGGTTTAGATTGGGAATCAGGAAAACAAAAGTATATGATCAGGATAGTGAGAAAAATGTGGTGAAAGAAGTTGCCCAGAGAAGCTGTGGACACCTCGTCCTTGGAAGTGTTCAAGGCCAGGTTGGATGGGGCTTTGAACAAGCTAGTCTTGTGGAAAGTGTCCCTGCCCACAGCAGGGGGATTGGAACTAGGTGATTTTTAAAGGTCCCTTCCAACCAAACTCATTCTTTTATTCTGTGATTCATGGCTTATTTTGGAAAAATTTAATTTAATCCCAGATATAAATTTGAAGAGCAATAGATCCATTTAGTACAAGGGGCAGTACAGAAGCAATTTTACTCCAGTGTAGTGAACAATAACTCCAATGCAGGGATACTACATAAAACTAAAATATCTACATTTTAATAGGGACATTGTAAATCAAGACCAGAAAAAGAAAATATTCAAATGATGGGGAAACATTTTCTTTCAGCAAAAGTTTTAAAAGCATAAGCTATTTAACTTTCCATCTGATGACTGAGAAATTATTTGAATGCAGTGTTTTACATAGTAGAAGAAGCCATAACAAGAACCAGCGACTGTAAACTATTACTGGACAACTTTACACTTGCAAAGTGGGGAAAGGAGTTGTGAGAACAAACTGCCCAAGGAAGTGATGGCTTCTCTGTTGCCTGATACCTTTAAGGACTGAAGGCTTTGCAAGGAGATATGTGTCGTTGAAATACAAATGTTCTTTATTCCAGTGCAAGTTAAGGCTTAAGGAAATCTGACTAAATCTAATGGCTCTTCAAGCAGCTCCTCCTGGCCTTGAACTCCCTGAGTCTTTCTTCCTATGGATTGATGGATGGAGAATAAAGATGAGGCAAGTACACACTTACTGCCTGAGTTTCACTTCTGCCACAAGATCTAGTGACACCAAGTCCCTTAATTTACATGTGAAATGTTTCTTTCTAAAATCATTTAAACAGACTCTATGACAAACTGAAGCTTTAGCAGCATGTGCCAAAGAGTAAACAAAGGAACACCAAAAATCTGCTGTCAAGAATATAAATGGATATATGAGCAATGTTAGGTTATGTGATCATCTACACAAACACAAAGGAGCACTTGAAACAGTGGTAAGAGGGAAAACCCTTGAGTTTGCATCTGAGAAGACTTGTTAGATGGTCAGACCAGGAAGATTGGCAAGAACTGCCATGGAGATACAGCAGGGGGAGATCACAGTTCAGTAAGTACAAGTCTCTCCCTCTTCCATCAGTACTATACTAGTTTTTGATGTAATGCTAAGGACAGCACCATAATTCTGTATACTATCAATGCTAAAAAAAATGAATAGCATTTTCTGAAAGGTTAGGTATTTTAATCTCAGTGTCCTCAGTAATATTAATTTAAAATTTAAATTTCATCAGTTGATTTTCCTGACAGTTTCACTTATTTTTACTTCTTGTTATGAATTATATGCGCTGTTAAAATAGTTGATTGATTCTTCCTCAGATATCTGTCAGATGCTTTTCAGTGCCTGGAAAAGTTTTCTATATATATTTATGTCTCTCTAAGTTCTTGTGCTGATGACATCACCTGTTAGCATGCAGTAACTCAGAGAGACAGCAGTAGATTTCAATCATATTATTGTGTGCTAGGAGGTAACCAGGCAAAAAAAAGATGTGATTTAAATTACACAAGTATTAAAATTGTTCACTTGAATGAAAATGACATCAAAAGTTAATCATAGAATGGTTTGGATCAGAAAGGACCTTAAAGACCAGCTAGTTCCAACTCCTCTGCCATGGGCAGAATCATATGCCACCAGACGAGGTTACTCAAAGCCCTGCCCAAGCTGGCCTTGAACACTGCCTTGAGGTGACTTTAGGATGTGTATCCCCTATTGCCGCTCTATGCCCAGACATGATTCCCGTGCCTTTCCATGCCTTCAAAACTGGGTGTGAAAGAAGAAAAAAAAGTCAGACGAACTTTTCAAAGGAGTTTGTGCTCCAAGGTCACTACTGTCTGATCTATGTGCTTCTGAGGCAGCAAGAGCGGAGGAAGCACCCTTTGCTGCTTTTCAGCCAGCTTTCGGCTCTGTTTTCTCCAGAGAGAGACAGAGAGTTATTTTTTTTTTTTTTCCCCTGGGACTTCGGCTTCTTCTTCTTCTCTTCTGGAACTGTTCAGAATACCAGAACTCACTGGGAGAGCTTTCCACTGAGGCCCGGGGGCCCAAGCCGACCCAGCTCCGAAGAGGAGAAAGACACACCCACAAAGGACTCTAAAATCTTCCCAGGTTTCTCTCCACAGCGAGAGGTTTTATTATTTAGCATTATTCTCTTCCCATTGTGCATTGTATCTGTCAAACAAATATTTTTTTTCTTTCACTTTCCTGCGAGGAGAAATTTTTTTTTCCTGAACCTGGTTGGGTAGGGGTGGCTGTGACTTGCCTTCTATTAGAGGATGTTCAAATTCAGACATTCCTCTGAATTTGTCTCAAACTGGGACAAACACTTCCAGGGAAGGGGCACCTACAAGTTCTCTGGGAAGAAAAAGCATAAGGTTCATCAAATACTTGCATATCTTTCTATGTTAATTCTTTTCTATTGTGTATTCATTGAAGAGACTGGCTAACAGGAGTCCTGAAAATTTAGGACAAAGAGTTTATCTATTTTATGGATACTAAAAAAGGAATGTGTGCAAAGAGAGGTGATTGAGCATAAACACTGAGTTCATGGCTCTCCAGTCTGTGCTTCCAACGAGAAGTCATTTCAGCAGAAAAACACAACACCCACCCCTTCCCCTGGCTGATGCCACCACCCACTCTGTGACTCGAGTCACACATTCCTCTGCACTGCCTGACTGCCACACTTACTAGGGGACGATCCAGTTTCTTCCTTCTTCTCATTAAGAAGAGGGCTTTTTTTCCCACTGATTCTCAAAAAATCAGTCCTTCAAGCTTCATGCAGATAATTTTGTGCTTTCTAGGCTGGTATCAAAAATGTGTTGCTTCATAGCACCAAACCTCAGAATTCATATGTGTGAAATATCTATAATAGAGTTTATGCATACAATCCTTACTGTTGCAGGATGTGAAAATAATACCAATAGCTCACAATATTTTTTACAAGCAATATTTGCTTCTGAAGCACTCAGTCCATTAAATCTGAAAACAGCAGAGACAGAAAGCTTGTTTAAGAAAAAGGGACAAATTAAGTTTTATGAACTAAGAAATGGTTTCAGTGGAGAGAAAAATACGGCAATAGGGCTGAGAATGAAGGACATTATAATATCTTTTCTAAGAAAAAAAAGGAAAGAAAAAAAACCTGTGAAAAATGCAGATCAGGAAAGGTGTGACATAAAAAGGAGGTGAATACTGAAAAGGCACTATACCATCTGGATAATGTTTGACATCAGCAAAAGCAAACAAGAATCTAACAGAATACATGTTCCCAGTTATAATGATACATAGTATAGATAGGTAGTATAATGAACACTTCTTTTGAGGTTGGATTCTTATTTCCTTGCTATTCCCCAGTTTTTCAGTCACTTATAACATTCTATTTCCTTTTGGCAGCATCACATCCTTTCTCTCTGACTAATACAGCAAAGAAATTTCCTCTCACTAATATCTCCTGAAAGTGTTTTACACCAGTGGAAGATCCTTCCAGAAACCACTGAAAAAAGATGTCACACCAGATGAGAAGAAATCTTGCCCAGTTCCACAAATATTGTCAGGGTATCAGCCTTAACATTTTCATTTCTTCTGGCCCATTGAATAGTTACATATAAACTACACTAAAATCTCAGAGAGTTTGGGTTTATTAATTACCTCAGCTGTTCCTCAGCATCTGACATAGCCATGTAAAAAAGTAGTCCCAGGTTTTTTGGCAGCAGTACAGAAAGGAGGATGCAGTGAAGCATCCTGAGGTGACCAAAGGCCTAGACACACAGAAGGCTGGATGGAGGTTTCCGTTAGAGTATTCTATGTTTATGAAAATTATCTGAAAAGTGTTAAAACCTTTTTCCCATGTCTTGGAATAGGGAAACACATGGAGTTTTGCATTTAATATTTAAATTGGTCTAGCCACTAGACTGAGAAGCTGTATCACTAGTTTAATCTTGAAATTTCACTAAGGTGAATATTGTTTCTCTTTACCAGTTCACCCAATATGTTCAACAGTAGTAAATTAGAAATATTTTAATTGATTTATCCTTTGGGAAATTTCTGGTGCATGGTTTTTCTGAACTTTCTCACTGTGAACAGACAGCACTCACAAGTGATACACTCTGGGCAGCCTCCCAGGATTAAAAAGGAAAAGTCTGGGTGAGATTTTGCAGTTAAACAAAATCTCACTCAAAGACAGAATGACACTAACAGGGAGCAGAAGTTTCAAATTAGCTGCTCATAACACACTGCTGAGCTGCTTTGATATCTTCTCAATGTAGAGGCTAAGATGAATATTGCTCTTTGAACATTTTAATGCATATTAACACGTCTTCTGTGACAAATTTGGACACCATCTCCTCCTTCCCCCTTATAATATATGCAGAGGTGTCAAAGAATATATGAATATGTAAATATATGGATAAAAGAACACTCAGCGTGCTGGGCATCTATACAGATATAACCAATGTAAAAATTGAGAGTTTATTTAGCTGACAACAAACTTGTAAATATCAGTATTTAGGCAGAATGATACCAATTGTCTGAGTGAGCAGAAAAGGGATTAATAAGATTTTATCATAAGTTTTGGTCATAAGTCTGTCATAATCAATGTTTGTTGTTATTTTAATTATGGCATTTGAAATCATACAAATTCTGCAATACCCAAGTTCAATTACACGAGAAACAGCCTGCTCTCGAGCAAAATAAAGAGATGGGCAACCAACATACTTAATCTGGGAAGATATTTTCATCAAAACCTAAAGTGTAATTTATGAGGAAGATGAAAATCTCAAATATTATCCATGAGTGGAGCAGTGGAATAGATTAAATAGTGTGCATCTGGCTGAAAATGTAACATGCTTAACAAGGCATTAATTACAATTTCCAAGAGAAGTTCCATTTAGTTAAAATATTTAAGTGCATGGGATATGTGCATCTGATATGCATGCATTTCAAATTATTAGAGCAATTTTCATTAGCAGACACTATATCAGAGTGCTAGAAAATGCTCACTCTGACTCCTTTTCTGTGTATCATTTGATGCCAGAATTATCATTCATTTCTTTTAACCTCTTCGCTTTCACAATATCCTTTCACCCAGGTTCACTTGATCACCTTGCCACGGTGAAATACATATTTTCTTCACTGAGCTGAACATCAGCAGTGCAAAAATAACTCAAGAATCCTGCTGTATGGTCACTAGAGGAACGAGCTACATGAACGGACAAAGAAAAGCTGTGGAGAGTCAATCTGTCCTGGTCAGAGGTGTGGGAGGGGCGCTGGCTCTCTTAGTGCCAGTGCAAACCCATAACAAAGCTGTGCTGCTGTACATGGGATGGCTCTCATCTCTGGCTCTGGTACACAGTTTCCTCCAGGAGACTGCTGGGAATAGGATATTTAATGTGCTACTGTTTTCTGAACACCCCTTTTTAAAACAGATAAAATACCCTTTCTAAAGACTAAGAAGGCATGTTGTACAGAAATAGAGGTGTGGCAATCACTAAGGAAATACTGAAGTCAGTGCACTTCAACTCTCCACTGACTTTCTGGAACAATCAGTGTCAGCATGGTAATACAAGATGCAAACAAACGACAAGACTAGAATTAGCCATCAATTGGAAGGTCTTTATCTCTCCCTACATAGCATATATGAGAATCTTAAGATTTATGACAGCAGGGACTAATTTTAAGTGAACAGTTTACAGCTAAACTAGCAAAGCTGCAGTATTCAGCAGCACTCCACCGAACCTAGTGCACACTGTAAAATTTGTGCTTACTCAACAAAGCTATTTACACTTCCTTCACATCAAACACCCAAGGACCCAGAAAAATATTCCTTTTAATCTATGGGATACTCCTACATCTAAAAAGACATTTGTCACCTGGTAAATCTAGATTTAAAGCCAAAGGTTCATAAAATTATATTGGATTAAAAATGAATTCCCTTTTAAGACTCTGAGACACCACTTGTCCAAAGCCTTAAACTGTGCTTTTCATCATGATGAGTTGCAAGAGAATTGAAGCATCGCCTCTCTCTCTCAATATGACTACTACAAAGACATTTTCATAATAGGTAACCCCCTCTTAGCTTTGTCTCTTCACAATTCTCACTATGGTAAGAAAATCATCCAAAATTCCCTCCCTGAAAAAATAATCTAAGAAATACAAAACCACAAAGATGAACTAATAGAAAATTCATGGGTTTTTTATGAAGTTGACCCGTTTTTTCTCATGTTACTTCTGAGCCTCCTTCCTCTGAAGGACATGCTGTGTTATGCCATTAGATCTACTTAGCCTTGGCATGTTAGGAATATCCAGCACCGTGCATATTTATAGTACTCAGCCACCATAAACAGATGGTTTGTGCACACACAATATCATTTTGTGCTCAAGGATTCACAAAAAGTCTGGAAAGAGGAAGGGTTTCACTATGGTTAGAACTGTTGGTCAACAGCTACATTTAGCTCATCATCTTTCAAGAAAGCAAACAACCATTTTCTCTTTCACCTGGAAGTGGAATCTGATCTTTGTTTAGCCTAAGGCAGGCAGTTCTAATAATCCATACAGTCACCTCTTTTCCCATCATTTCCATTGCCATCAAGCTCTTCATTTGATTTCAGATTCTCAGCTCTGTAAATGAAGTGCAGTAGAAAATTTCTGCAGTGTAAGCTTGTAATAAGGATATATTACAAGCTCAAGACAAATGCTTCAGGCATCAGATTAGATAATTTATAGTAGCTAGGTTTTATTAAGATCAAGACTTTAGTCATCTAGTTTGTCAGTTGCACAAAATTGATTATTGGATAAAGTTCAGGTCACAGTTTTCAAAACATACTTTTCTTTTGGTTTGGTTTTCTAACAGAGAGTTCATCAGTAAAAAGTCCTGAATTATTCTGCATTACTTCTCATTTCATCAGGTGACTGTCTCAAGTAAAGAGAGGAGAAGAGCGAACCCCAGATTTACCCTCTCCTGTCAGAGGAATTAAGCTGAACTAAGCAACTCCTTTACCAGTATAAGGTTATATATTGATTTATCTTTTAAAACAGCCAGTCTCTACGCAAAGAAGACAAAGAGCCAGTCTAATTCAGGAGTGTCTCTGAACAATGCTCTGCAAGCCTGTGAGGATACATATTTCTCTCCACTCCTAAGAACTTTGGCCTAACTTGCACCTGGATAATCACAGCACTTGCATGAAAATCAAAAAAAAAAAAAAAGAAAGAAGCAGCCCATCAAATTATTCTGAGGGAATAATTTAGTTGTTTTTTGAATATATTATACAGCTATAAACACACATCGCTTATTTTTAATATGCAATATTCCAGCCTATTCAATAATTTCAAATGTAATAAATCCTGGTGTTATATATGTGACACCTTTTAACTTCCTACAAATGCCTGCAGGGCATTGTAATATGGAGCACTATGCCAAAGCTGTGTCTTACTTTAAATATTTGTTTCACCAACCAAATGCTCCATGATAGAGCTTCATGCTATCTCTCCTAGAATTAACTTTGAAATGTTAAAATATCTTTATTTGTAGCAATTTAGAAAGTATTGCAATAGCCTGTTTCCTTACATGGGTATAGCTTTTGCATTAAAACCAGACACATTGAAAAGAAAAAAAAATTGATGTCAATGACATGAGTTCTTATGCACCTTTAGAAATAGGAATTAGAGCAGTTTTGAGTTCTTTGTTCCACTGATACTAAAGAACCACAGACATGTGCTTGAATCATGAATTCTTTGGGTTATTTAACCAGAACATGAGATGCTTAGCTGTACTTATAGATAGGAAGCAATCTGTTTTAGAAGGTCTAAAAATTCATAGATCAACAGAAACAAAAATGTCCTGTGTATTCACTTTTCAGAAAGTCCCTTTGCACGAACATGCTGAGCCCCCACTTACAAAGCCTAATTTTTAGCTTGAAAAATTAATCATTTGAAAAAAGTCAAATAATATTAACAAATAATGAGTTACATTCTATTAAGATGTAAGAAGAACAAATTAAACAGCAGACACCACTCTAGGGCATAGAAACCTTCTATTTGCCTACTAACATAAACATTAAGCCAGGATGAAAAGTATGTTTTGCTGCAGTTTATGGGGTCTCTTTCCATCATACCACCCAACTAATTCTTATAAATGAGATAGCACTGTGTTTTTATGCACAATAGCTTGATGTAACTATAAGTTTTATTTTTGCTGTCTTTTTAATATTAACTTGTTCTGATTTTGTGGATCTCAAGTACCACCACAGGTGCACAGATAGTGTAAGTTTTCGCATGCTGTTGCCATGTAAAAATCATGTGTCTTCAGATAACCTGATAGATAATATAAAAGTACAGACTATTTCTTGACTAGACAGTATAATCCTTGACATTTCAAATCTGCATCCTATGTGAATTTGCTGGTGTCATCTGCTTCAAGATAGAAAAAACCTCAGTCCACCTCTCCAGCTTTTCCCACGTTAACCAATAAAAGCTTCTCTCTGGATTTAGATGTGGTTCAATCTTAGTCTTACTGCAAATATTGCTGCGTCTCTATGAAACACAGTCAACACATAAATGAGAAATCAAGAGGAAAGGAAATTCAACCAGTGGATATTATATATCCTTTACTCAGCAAACAGCAAATACTTTTTCCATAGGCAACTTATGAGCACATTTTCCTCCTTTCCCATAATTTTTTCACGTTGCTTAGACTCACTCTTCCATGGGTGGTACCTTTCTGTAGACTCTTTTCACATGTTTCTCTAATATTTTCTATCAATCTCTTCTCCAATATACCCACTGACACTCTCTCATCCCAAGTTATCTTTCCCAACAGATACACAGACCTGGAAAGAAAAGTCATCATGCTGTTAGGAGGATAAACTAAGATGACAAGTTTCCCGCTTTGAGATCAATTACTCATTCAAAAGCTACCTCTTTCCCAGCAGCTAAAGAAGGCAAGTGCTGACATTCATAGAACAACTTTGGAATTTGCTCAGCAATCACCTAATTTAAACCGCTGAATTACTAGGAAGTAAGGCAGGAAACAGTAAACCCTCAAAACATTTAAAAAAATATCTTAGAGCTCATGAAGTCACCTGGTTGTTTGAAAAGTTGCAGGAAGGGGTTTATACTCTGTAAGCACAGGCAAAATTTCTACCGGCTGATACCAGACTGCAACCGTCTCCAAATTACGCCAAAGACCAGCGAGTTGTATTTAACAACTTATTATGGATCTAGCTTTTTTCCCCATTACTGCTTGGAATGGCCTTTTGAAAGCCCTATTAATTCATCTATAGAAGATTTTAAAGCTAGTTATTGCCAGAAGTAAGAGAACCTAGAACAGGTTTAGTTCACATACTTCCAGGCTGGTGCACCAGCCCTTGGCCTAACGTGGGAACACAGCAGTGGAAGAACTCTTCTTTCCCCATAAGGTTTTGCTGCAGAGGTAAAAGCAGTGTTAAAAAATACTTTAGAATCATCAGGGAAGAAGGTTTATCCCCTTTGTCCCAAAGCATCTAGTACACTAAGGTCATGTGAAACTGTCCTTTGGCCACTTTCAGTATGTACTTTTGGACCCCTTCTGTAAGTGAACACTGACTCTTTCCACATGTTAGAAGGGCTCACATATTTCCCAAAGAGAAGAATAAGACTGGGTCTTCTTAGTTCAGTTTCCCACCAAGTTCCCAGGAGTGGCACTTAAATGATGACAGCAAAACATCCTGCAAAGCTGCTCCTTTATGATCTTTCTTTAGAGTAGTAATTAATTTAAAAAGAGAAGTTATTATTACACCATCCCTGGAAGTGTTCATGGCCAGGCTGGATGGTGCTCTCAGCACACTGGTCTTGTGGAAGGTGTCCCTGCCCATGGCACGGGGATTGGAATTAGGTGATCTTTAAGGTCCCTTCCAAACCAAACCATTGTATGATTCTGTGATTCTATGAAAAATTATCAGTAGATTGTGCTTTCTTATTATGTTAACATGTTTTTTTTTTTACCTATTCTGTCCTACTTCACCTATTTTCTCCTTTACTTAATTAAGAAACTATTTGGGAGAGGGTCTGTCTTTTCATTCTGTGCTCCAATGACACTGTCACCTTACGCATTAGTCCCCACTTTTCACAACAGATATAAAGATTGAAGGGAAAAAAAATCTCAGCAAGAAGGAGTTGATTTTGTACACTTTGTTAACTCTGGTTAGTGAAAAGTTCCTTAATGGCTTGAAAAATGGATTTTTAATTTTTCTTCTTTTACAAGTTTGGCTTTAAGATTTCACAAAAGGATGTGTTTACCTAATTCTAAATGCAGGTTATGTCAGAAAAGATACGTCACTCAAGTTTACTCCAATTCTTGTACTTCATTGCAAACAGAATATCCGAAAGTTGCACCATCATTGACATCAGTGTGACATAAAAAGTTTGTAGTGTGATTATGACAACAGGGACTTGTCAAGGTCAGGGGAAGAGAAGGCAAAGCCAAAGTGAAATGTTCAAGTATTTCAAAGTTACCAGAAAAAGTAGCCTGGCGCTGTAGGATTCAAAATGAAACAGAGGAAAGGAAAAGCTGAACTAAACATTAAGAGTGACCAAGGTCTGTCTAGGAAGCAGAGGGTGAGATTTTAAAGCGTGGAGCCTACAATGTTCAGTCTTTAGTATATAATTGCACTCTTCAAGATCAATCACTAATAAATGTCAATTAAAATCACAGAATCACAGAGCTATAGAATTACAAGTTGAGTTGGAAGTGAGCTGGAAGTGTGTCCTATTGTCCAAATCATTCTCAAAGTAGAACTTCAAAGTTGAAGCAGGTGTCTTAGGGACCATATTATTTTAGAAATAATTTCAGGTCCTCATTATTTTAGAACCTTTTAAAAGGAACTTTGAAAATTTTGAATCCAGAAGTTCTGTGGCGTTTAAGCTGAATGACAATTTAAGCTAAGAAAATCACAATTCTTTTCACAGTGTTTCTAAGCAAAATGTAAGAATCTCGTTATTGGAAACTTAGTATTATGAGTTAAACTGCATATTGCTAAAGACTCAGAGGCTTTCAGACTTCACTAGAAGAGGCAGAAACCCTTGGATTATAGGGCAGAAATTAATTATGAGCTGTATTTTGCTTGCAACTGCAAGGTTTAAATATGTAACTAAGAAAAGGTTTATTTGTCAAAAAACCCCAAACTTTAATTTTCAAATTCCTATGGCCAAAGTGAGATATAACTCTTCTTAGATAAGTAGAATACACTGCAATTATGTATGTGTAAAGATCTAAGCCAATTCACTCAATGATAATTAAAATCTGCAATAGCACCGAGGGCTTAAGAATAAAACTGGGTCTATTAATAATAAAACTGGTCTGGTATGTAGTAAAGCATCTATGCATATTCTGTCTCTCAACAATATACTATCCCTTGTAGAAAACCAAATCATAGCAAAAGTATAATTTTATCAATTCTCTGGGTACTCTCTGTTGCAATTAGAACAAATTTTATTTTTATTTAGTAGCATTGGAATCAAGTGCATGGTTGCCTCATAACACGATGCTGAACATGGAAAGGTCTCTTAATTGTCTGGGCTTTATTAGATTCAAAATCTTGATGTCTGAAATTTCTACAGTCTTTAACTACAGATTAAACTAAACTCAGCCATTCTTCATTTGCAATTTAATCAGTAACAATGTGTTTTGTAAACAAGTGAAAAAGTGCTGCTTTTTTGTTATTGAGGGTTGAGTGCAAAAGACATTGTAGAAAAAATTCTCCCATGGTTAAACCTCACTCCCAGGTGACTTAATCAGTTTACTCTTAATTGTTTCTTTTTGTTCTCTAAAATTCTCCAAGTTATCTACTAATTCCTGTATATCTTTTCAGTACTTCACTGAATAAAGGATCTGAATAAAAATGTGCTTTTAACTGGATTCCAACACTGAGACAAAATCTTAACCAAATATTTTCTTCTTAGAGACATAGACACTTGATATTACTGAAAGCTCTACATTTCTATTGCACAAAGAAATTAAGGAGTATTGTTTTATATGAGTGTCCTTGAAGCACAACTCAACTATAAAGATATCATTTTATCATGATCACTTCTACCCTGGGAAATACTTTTTCAAATAACAAACAAAAAAATATCCCCCTTGTAGCTGTAAACCTCCTATAAACAGTTTATATGAAAAATCAGGAGGCTTTGAGTTCACTACAGAATGAGCATGTATTTCTAATAACAGTGAACAGAGTGCTTACATAGCTCATATTTCACAATTTCCTTGTGCTTTTCTGAATGGGTGAAGGTTTACAGTATGAAGCAAAGAGAAAAATAATTTCAATCCCTTAACATGAGAATGAATACATGAAAAAATTAGGTAGGACAGTTGACTGAGGCAGCAGCCATCACTGTAAAGGTACTAGCAGTACATTTTAAGATACAGTATGCTTCTTTTTTCAGAAAGATTATACCGTGACAATCACTATCTTATATTAAGCTATAAGTTGAATTATGGCTAATGACAACACCACTTCCCTGGGCATCCTGTTCCAATGCTTTTCCACTCTTTCAGTGAAGAAATTTTTCCTAATATCCATCTGGACCTCCCCTAGGAACAACTTGAGGCCATTTTCCCTTGTCCTATCACTAATTGCCTGGACGAAGAGGCCAACCCCCACCCTGACACAACCTCCTTTCTGGTAGTTTTAGACAGCAACTACACGTAACTAAACAATCACAAAATCCCAAATGTTTCAAGGAAGCAAGTTGTAATGGAGGCAAGTGGGCTTTAGCCCCATCCATAGAAAATTTACATTAAAAAAAAGTAATATAAATAAACACTATGATAAGTATTATAAACACTGTAAGACAAACACTATGAGGGGAAAAAACAACAACCATCAAAAAACCTCTCAAGGAAGTGAAGAACAGTCTGATATTGCAAGCTGACCACATGAGCATGTCTACAAAAGAAAGGAAATGCTGTAATTAAATATAACAACTCTCACTGTCTAGAGATAAATAAATTTCCTCTCCTTTAAAATGGCTGACTAATGTAAGCCATCTTTCATCCAAGTTAGCAATATACATCTCCCTGTTTCTGTGATGCAGATGTTATAGGAACCCCATGACGGTCCCTATGGATGTGGTTGCCTCCCGAAGGAAATATGGAGCACATTCAGCAGTGCAGTGAGGTTAAGGTTTACTCCAGAAACCAGGCTTAGAGGATGGTCAGGACCACACATTGGCTCTAAAGGAGGCTACGGGAATTTAGGCCGACACAAATATTCAGCACTTTTGGCTTAGTTTTCCAAGAAGGCTGGAATTGCTTTCAGCAACTGCACAGCTACGCAGGTACCTCTTGGAGCTCGCAGAATTTACAGGGGTTTGTACAGAAGCAACTGTGAGAGTGAAGCCACCATCACCTCAGGAGACAGTTATTGACAAGCAAACAAAGCTTTACCAAATGCGAGCTAAAAAACCTGAACCAGCACCTCCCCCCCCCTTTTTTAAAGTTTATATAATGCAAATGACAACTGACCCAGCACCACAGAGTACAATTATAATTAACAGGAGACTTTTCTGAAAAACGTCTGTGCTGCCTTAGGGAACAATGTAGGTCACAGCATCAATTAAAAGCAGAACAAACTCTTCACTGCCTCCATAACATTTAACCCCAAATCATTTTGTTGCTGTAAATTAAACAACCCATTGCTGCATTACATCACAGGAGTGAAAAAAGGCAAGAATAACTTGCTAAAAAACTTATTTCAAGCTCCAGCACCCACTTTACTGTATATAATATGGGCAAGCAATATGGAATACTGATGTTACCAGTATTTTCCTCAGCTTTGTGGAGCTGAATTACTATCTGTATATTCAATTTTCTTTTACCTAATCTGGATATTAATATTAGACCTTTGCAGGAAAGCATGTGAGATTTACTTAATTGATGATCAAAATCAGCAGTTTACCTTTGCTGCTGACTGTAGAGGAGATGTAAGATTGTTTAAAATTCTAAGCTTCAGTTTTGAAGCTCTAGTGGACACCCTTCTATGCAGGAGAGTGGAATATAAAAATAAATCACTTCAGGTAAAATGTGTTTGCAGGGGTCACTACAGATATTTTACCTAACTACTAATATTAATTACTAGTTTTCTACTACTATATCAAAGACAACTGTCAATAGAAGCCAACCAAAAATTTAAGGACATTCACTTTTAAAGAATTGTCCACAGGTAACATCCATTTTTAAGATCAATAAATTTCTGTTTCTTAACAACAAAGACAATTTTCAGCAGAATTCAAGCCAGAAGAAAGATCTTTGTAATAAAGCTTCTCAGTTGTTGCTGACCTTTGTGTTTGTTCATGTGGAAATATTGGGCAATATCTCGGATGCAATTAAGTCTTTTGAAGTTTTATGATTTACTTGAATGGGAGGTGAAGCAAATTCTTCTCAGCTTGTGAGACTGAAAGGGCAACTACACAGCATTGAGAAGCTGGACTGCCTGAGCAGTAGCTCACAAAGTTCATGAGACACCACAAGGAAACATCAACTGACACAATAAACTAAGGGAAAACAAATTTATAAAGTGCACCTCCATATCTTCTACTATTCACGAGTAATACCAAGTAATTAAAACATACTGCAGGCAAAATTAAGACTTCCTGATGCCCGTGTAGTACTTTCAGCTCAAAAAATTCTTCACAAAGAAGTAATTCTATAGGGGTACATAGGCGAGAGCAAAGACTCATTTCTGAAAGCTTAGCAGTGGAAAAAACTAAATAGCTATATTAGTTAATAAATATGTCTCTCAGTAGAGTACAAAGGAAGTGGATTGTACATCAGAGAAATTCCATTTTAATAGAACTAGGTTTTAAGATTCAATCTCTGACTATGTTCTCATCTGCATTTTCAAATTCCAATAAGGAGTACAGGAGCTCAGTTCCCTTTTCCCTGGTGAAATGTTAAGGTAATGCAAAGAACGCCAGCTTCTGATTAGCCCATTATCTATAGCCATAATATCTCAGTGCCAGTGTTAAGGACTTCAATTCCACTGTCAAAGGCTTTAAGGAAATCCAAAATGAAAAAGGAGTGGCCAAGCTTTAGAGAGTTTCCAATTTGAGTGTAAAACAGGAGACGCAACCCGTTCCTCAACAGTTAACAAGATTTCACTAGAGTTTTAGACTCCTCATTACTGAGACAGTGAATTTCTTTTAGACATTAAGACAAAGGCAGACTTTGCTGATGACTTAAGCAAAAACCATAAAAATGTTTTTTTTGGAAAACTTCACAATTGAACAATGGACCATTCCATCCTTGCCTAATTGCGGAGGAAAGTCACTTTTTGCCAGAGAATGATACAGGGTAAGTAGAGTGAGAATAAGTGAAAGTAATTTATTTTAGGTGCAAGTCAAAGCAGGAAGTTCGAGAAGAAATGCTATAATGGGGCGTAGTGCGAGGACAAAAAAAAAGCTCATTTTAATTATACTTTCTCTAGGGGCTGATAGATTGTAGGCTAGGGGGTCTCTGTTTCTGCTTACCTCCAAGTGTTCTAGAGTGTTCTCAGATGAGAATACATCATTCATTGCTCTGAGAATGTGTGTAATGGTAGTACAATAATGAATTAGTTCTATATCAAACAGAAGGAAAGGGTCTAAAGACTCTTCAGCCACTACAATCTTTCTCAAAGCCCTTTGTAAAAGAAAGGAAAATGTTATCACTCTTTTACAGGTAGGAAAGCAAAGGGAAAGAGAATGAAGCAAGCTGCCCAAGATGATTCGAGAGGAGTTGAAAAAACACATCATATGTCTACAACTTTGTTTTAAAGACCACCCAACCTTCAACCAGTTATACAAAATATGACTGAGATGTAGATGGATGACAGCACCAAAAAACATCAAGCCCTCTCAACCAAACCTTGCTGTTTTAATCAAAATTTTGCAACTACAGACTAAAAATCAGTGAAGGAAAATTAATTCAGAAGTTCATGATCTAGAAGAATTCAAAACTTTATCCTCCACACATGTAGGCCAGGAGGTGGGTGTACTAAGCTTTTTTAATGAATTAAAATGCAAGGAAGTGGGAAGGAAGTAAAAAGGAAATAAATGCTTTCATTAGGCCAAGTTATACAACTCCACATTTCTCCATTTGAACTACTGACTGGGGAAGAAGGTGATAAAATGCACTAGTTCTATGAGTTGAATCTCCCTCCACAATACCATCTAACCCCACATTCCCCTGTAGAAAAAGTTTTTTCTGACTCGCCTGGAGCAAAGAACAGGCACCTCAAAGATTTGGGGTTTAAGGCACAAAGCACCATTGGATCACTGAGATCTAATGCACTGCCACACGTAACACTGACAACAACCGCTTGTCTTAAACACAAGCGTGCGCACCTATTTCAGAAAAGCACCTAATCCTGAAAACCTAAAAGGACTGAGATCTACCACTTTCTTTGATGGCTCATCCTATGTTCTCATTTTTAACAGCATCTGCCTGGCCTTAGTTTACTCTTACCCTGGTACACATTCTGCTTTTGTCTGGTACTGTGAAGAACCCTCTTTTTCCTAGTCGTCCCACAGGAATACACTGCCATTAAGTCATGTCTCTCTCTGGAAGAATTTTTCTCCATTCTAGTCTCTCTTCTCTCTTTTGATATTTAATATCTTTATAAATTACAGATGCCAAAACCTGGTACAATATCTCCTTCCATAGCCTCACTGTTGCACATACCAATAAAAGCACCTCCTTACTCCTAATTTTGTGAGGTTTTTTACATTCAAGTTCATAGTACAAGCCCCACTGAGTTGTCTGTTCTCTCCTCTGGAAAATTACTAGCACCACTTACATCAGCTTTTGGGATCCTCATGTGTATGTTAGGTTGCCATTGCTTCCTTCTGGCTGTGTAATATTTCTCTTCCAGGTAATGACAATTTTGTTTGAATGGCCTCTGTTTACCAAGCTAGACCGTAACTGGATTACACTATCTGATTACTGTGTCCTCCTTTTTTTTTTTCCTTACTGCTTCAATCTTTGCATTATTTTCAGATTTTAACATCCAAGAATTTAGCCTGCTTTCCAAATGATTTGTGAAAATACTGAAATATGCTTTCCACACACAATTATAAATTGTGGAAGACTGTGGAGAGAGGCTATTTACAAAAGGATGCAATGACAGCCCAAGTGGGAATGGCTTCAAACTGAAAGAGAGCAGGTTTAGATTGGATATTAGAAAGAAATTCTTTACTGTGAGAGTGGTGAGGCACTGGAACAGGTTGCCCAGAGAAGCTGTGGATGCCCCATCCCTGGAAATGTTCAAGGCCAGGCTGGACAGGATTCTGAGCACCCTGGTCTAGTGGAAGGTGTCCCTGTCCCTGGCATGAGGTTTGGAACTAGATCATCTCTAACGTCCATTCCAACCCAGGCCATTCTGTGATTCTATTTTATGATCCCTCAAAATTTCTGTGTAAGGGTCATTTCTCATTGACTAGTGCTTTGAGATGCCAGTCTTTGAGAAATATTATTTTGATAAAGTATACTATTTATTTATACCAGACAAAATACAAAATTAAGTGAAATGCTTTACAAAAGCCTAAACAATACCTAGGACCATTCAACAAGCAAATTCACATTCTAGAATGAAGTTTATGTAGCATAATTGCTTTTCTTTAAAACTATGTTGACTGTCATTAATTTCTTCCGACCACGAATTTATTCTTATGCTTGCTTTCTTAGCTAAATTCTCCTTAATCTTTCCAATATTTTTTTTCCAGAGCTGAAATATAACTAACCTGCTCTGCAGCATTATTCGGGGGGAAAAAAAAAAAAAGGTGAAAATAATAGCATGACACTCACACTCTAGAATTTAAAAAATTCTCCAACAGATCTTTTCAGCCTCCTTTTTTAGGGCTCTTAGGTGAAAGTTACCAAGTAATGAGCCTTCTGTTTTACTTATTTTATCACTGGCAGATGTTGTTTAACATGCTTTGAAAGATTCAGTGCTGTTTGTACAGTAGGGACACTGGATCTCCTACCACCATATGGGCTTGCTAAGGAGCAAACAGCACTTCCCTCCTACTGTGTGCCACTCAGTATTGAAGAGGTATCAGAGTTTTTGTTCATCTTCGCATGAATAAATGACATGATTAATTAAATAGTGATTGACTGGCATCATTTCTTCTTCTTTTTGGCTTACAAAAAAGCAGCACAAATTAGTTAAGTCACATACAAAATAAACCAAGAAATAAGCTTTGTCAAACTTTTCTCGAAATCTTAGGAGGTAGAAATTGAGTGTCCAGATATATACCATCAGAATTCGGGTCCATTATGCTTGCCACTGATTTCATCCTAGGTTGCCACCTTAATCATTACATATTTTTGGCCCTTACATTAAGGAAAATTACCTAGACATCCTAAGCCATTATAAATTGATGTCCATCTGGCAGAGAGCTGTGCAAGATCACTCAGAATCCTCATCTGCCCTATTTATCCTAGAATCTTGTTAACCCTGTATAACAAAGGATAGCAATTTGGACACCAACAATATATCACTTTAGACTACTTTTACCAGAAATATCCCATTAGTGTGCATTATCTTCATATCTTAATCTGCCTTCTTTTCCTCCTGAGACTGCAAAGAACCCAACTGGCAAACAGCCAGAATATCAAATTTCTCACACATCTATTGTCATAATGGTAGAAGGTCATACGCTGAAAACTGAGCACACAACTGCAACATAAACTAAACTGAGTATTTTAAAAACAGAATTTCATGGAGGTTACTATCCTGGTGCAATAGTGTCACTTGCACTTTTGTTTGATTTGGAGGGGTTTTTTGTACTTCTGGTTTCAATGACAACTCCTCTATTGGAAAAGTTCTTTGATTAAAAAGCAAGCGAACAAACAATAAAACAAACAAAACCCCAAAACAAACCACAAAAAACCCCACACCAAATCAAACTTCAACAATACTTTTTTCTGTCACACTGTCCAGGTCCATAAATATACTTATATCCTCGTTTGGTCCTGCCTGTTACATCTCAGAGACTGATTGTCCCTCTGCCAAACCAACAGGCAATAAAAAGAAATTTCAAAAAGATAAAGGTGAAATTTTCCTGACCACTTGAGATACCAAAGTCGAGACATTTACACCCAGGTTATTTGACCATAAAGAATATCTAGACAGTGGAGAGAGAAAATCATTTCCAATCCACCTCCATCTAAAGTAGCCATCCAAATCAGGTTAGAAGAACTGTGTTCAGGGCAAGTCTCTCCATTGACTACTGAGGCAATATCATCGTCTTCCTCAAATGTCAAAAGTCAAGTCAAGCCAAATTGTTCTCTTAATAGCTCAAATGGTTTTCAGTTTGATCAGTATGTAGCTGAGGCTTCTTACATGCCACAGCATCTTGAAAATTATTGAAACATTCACCAAAATATATTTTTTTTAACCTGAAATAGGCACTTTTGGGTCCAGGGAAGCATTGGTGGAGAAAAAATGGCAAAACTATGAAGCAGCAATTCAGAAACTATTTGCTTTCCTCACTTACTTCTCACAGCCAAATTCACTACTCTCACCTGTGTATTAGTCCATTCCATTTCAGGAAAAGGTCCCAGCTGAAGGCCTCTACCTGTGGGATTTTCTTCCTCTTGGCCTTTCTGGAAGTACATAGAGACATCTACTCAAAACACGTTCCAAACTCAGATTTTTTATTGTCTTTGCATATGGTGCTTAGTTGTGTGGGTTTGCTTCCCAGGTTGTTTTTTGGGGAAGTGGGCTCATTTATTTCCTTGGAGCTGTAAATTGGTGTTGATACCTGCTGAATTGCCCAGAGGCTTTATAACAAAAAATAAATTGGCATTCTATTATATAGTATTAAAAATGTGAGTGCATATTATTGATTATAAATATTTATGGATTAGCTATTTATCACTGAAGGAAGAACAAGCAAGTTATGTATATTTTACAAGAATTAACACTGTACTACTGTATTTATGTTTAGTTTTAGTATGCAACATTTACCAGTCTCAAGTAATTATTAGCAAATGAAGCAAGAAGGCTACAAGGAATAAATAAATGTTCTCTTGACAGTCCACCTCTTTCTAGCTAAAATTAGAAATAACCCCATTGCTTCTAAATTTTAAAACCCACTCTAATTATCACTATGAATTTATGAAGTTTTAACAGTAGGAGGTTATATATTTGCTTTTAATGAACGTCAGGTTTCCATTTTTTTGTGAAACAGAAAATCTATAATGAATTCAGTCTCCCACATAGGCATGAGTCAATGCCATTGTAGAAAACACATG
Source organism: Lycocorax pyrrhopterus obiensis (assembly GCA_014706295.1). Taxonomy (NCBI): domain Eukaryota; kingdom Metazoa; phylum Chordata; class Aves; order Passeriformes; family Paradisaeidae; genus Lycocorax; species Lycocorax pyrrhopterus. Next base: position 84,647,861 of record JACSVZ010000001.1, read on the forward strand.
AGTTCTTAACAAACAACAACAATATGGAAGAGCCCTGCCAGTATGGGGAGACATAAGGCAAGGATCTCAGTTTTTGTTGATAGCAAAACTACCTTATCTGTAGCTATGCATTCAATAGCATTTTTTACACAATGTTTAATACAAGAGGGACTTAAAAGCATTTTTACAAAGGTCATATCCATTATGATGTTTATGTAGTGGTGATCCTCACCTTTTACTATGTTATTTTAGAGACTTTTTGTTTCTATTTTAATAAAGAATACAAATTTTAAAAAGAATAAAAACCATAGATGAGTTTAGGTGTGAAAGGATATAAAGATCACCTAGTTCCAACACCCCCTGCCATGGGCAGGGACACCTTCCACTAGACCAGGTTCCTCAAACTCCCATCCAACCTGACCTCGAACACTTTCAGGAATCGGGCATCCACAGTTTCTCTGGGCAACCTGTTCCAGTGCCTCACCACTCTCACAGTGAATATTTCTTCCTAATATCCAACCTAAATCCCCCCTCTGACAGTTTGAAGCCATTTCCCCTTGCTCTGTCACTACATGCACTTGTAAAACATCCCTCTCCAGCCTCCTTGTAGACCCCCTTAAGGTATAAACCCACTTCTTTTTATGTATAAAAGGTAACACCTTTTCACTCTCACCTGCGGGATTAAGTCTTTTTTAATAGCAAGCATAAAACATAGCAAGTATAAAACCATTAAGCCAAGTCATTCAGGGAAGTCTCAAAACTCTGTTGCTATAAAGAATGGCTAATAATAGTCAAAAAGCTCAGGGTGTAACACTTTTCAGCATAAAGTATAGTCTAAGGAAAAGGGACTTCTGGCTCTGCTTAAAAGGATTAATGCTGTCATACAATGATATTTTTAAGAACTGGCGCTTATATTGATGCTGTCAGTCTTCAGGCATTCAGCTGTGTCAGCTAGGAGCAGCGTCCTTTGAGACGCAGGAAAATACTGAGAACGGTTTCAGGCTTAAATTCCCTCAGTCACTCTGGAGGGTGCGTTCCCAGCTCAGGGAAGAGGGATGAATGGAGGTCTGAATATTCAGCTGAGCTTACACAGAGAGGATTTTTACATGAAAAACATCTAGAGTAACTTCTTTTACAGTGTAATGCGCAGCCGTGGATTCCCTAACATCAGCACCAAGCCTACCAGGAATAACCAGGAGGCATTTTATGGCCACGTCCACTGGAGCTGACGCACTTTGACCACAGCAAGCTTCTGTGTACATGTAGTTTAGTTTGACTATTTGGTTCTGGAGACTTCTGAGAAGAAGTGTGTAGTACCCTAAACCAGATAGAAGAAATGCACACCGAGCAGTAAGAACTTCCCTGACAGAGGAAACACCAAACGCAAAAATACAGAGTAAGGAACACCTCTGTTGAGATCATTAAGTAAGGAGGAGCCAAGAGTGAGGTTCTATTGCGAAATGGCCTTCCTTCAAGATATGAAGAATTGCTGTGTATAAGGACAAGGGTTGTAAATATTGTGCTGTAATCATTGATGATGAGACACCAGCAGAACTGTATCATTTTGGGACACTTTAAGATATGCACTGAAAAAGCCAATGCAAATGTATAGAAGAGGAAACTCACAACTTGGGGAAGACTGAAAACAGGATATTACATAGGGATAGTGATCACTTGTCTCCAATTGAGAGAGAAACCAGAGAAACTCCAAATTTGCTGCTGTGGAAAAAAAAAACCAAACCTTTAATTGCTAGGTGCTGAAACATTGAAAGTCTCCAGTCCTTTCCATGTCCTACATGCTTTGACTCCATGAGAGGTTTATTCCCTAGTAATTTCAGCAATTTTAATTTGGAACCAGATGAGTAATACCCAGCTAAAAGCAAAAGGCATATTCCTCTGTGCTAAGTTAAAATAAAATAAATACATACTTGCTTCCAAGGTAAGGTTTTACAAATGCCACTTGTGGATGTAGTGGTTGTAGAAGTGTAACCCTCTTTGTGAAAAATGTCTTTTGAATAAACTTTACTCAAATGCAAGTGAGGTAGCATTTAAAACAGCATTCTTCGTAAGCATCAAACCGTGAGCTACAAATGTGGCAACCCTAAAGGTGAGACTGAGTTTCCCAAATAGAGCTGTCACAAGTCATCAGATGAGTTAAGGTATCGTTCTGACTCCAGCTGCTTCCTCAAATGGGACCGTGTTTCCTTCTGTCATTTCTGACAGCCATATGCACACCTCAGATCTTACAGGACATCTAAAAGAGTACTATATGCCTATCTTAGACACCTGAATCCCACCCCAAAAAGTCTTTTTTTATTTTAAGGAAATCTTTTCTAACAGACGTTATTCACACTAGCTATTATTAAGTGCAAATACATAGTTTAAAAATATAAAATTTGGGTGTTGTTGCACAGAAAATCTAAATCTCCTATTCTTTAACTAAAAATAAAAAAAACAATTTCAAGTTTCTTTGAATGCTATGAACTACCGTAAATCCAAAAATCCAAAATCCAGTAAAAGTTTTACACAAGACCTAGAGCCAAACAAGTTTCAGTGTCGAAGTACATCAATTTTAGAAGAATTTAAACACTCTCATAGTCTGGAAAGCCTTGTTAATCTGTAGATTAAGGAAGGATCAGTTTATTGCCATGGAAAAAAAATAGTGCCTATTAAATACTGGGAAGTCCCATGGTCCAACAAATATTACCTTCATACAAGAACACCATGCAGTGTCATAAAAAAAGTCAGCCACACCAATAGAACTGGGAAAAATAAAGTTTTCTGTTTAAAAACATCTTCAAAAAGAGATCTCATGAAAATCTACATAGTTCCTACTAATGATATGTAGAGGGCATTGAAGTACTGCTATACAAAGTAACAGTAATAAAACATGAACACAGGGAGAAGAGATGTGCAAAGAAAATGGTGATGGTGTTTCTAAATAAAGCAATGAAAAATTGTTGCCCTCACAGGAACTTCAATATAGTGAACAGTATCTGTGATCACAGTGCTAAACTCAAGTCTGTCCCTCATGCCAGTGATGTAACTACTATAGATGGATTCTGCAGAATTGAGCAGGAGGGGATGAACTTCCATGGTGAATAATTGCTCTTAAACTAAAAATTTCATTTATGTCAGACAGTGATGGAAAGGCAAGTTTCAATGAAAAGCTCAAAAATATATAGGAGGCTACATTTTCTTTTAAAATTTGAGTCATTCTTTTTATCAATTTACAACAGAATAATGAACAGCTGATAGCACATTGGAGACAAGTCCAAAAATACTTTTAAAACAGGCTTGTGAATGAAATGAAAATTCAGGAGCAGCAGATGGGTTTAACTGCTGTTAAATGTGGAGTGGTTTCCAAGAACATGTTGTATGTAATAATAAATAGCCAGAGACATAAAGTTTCCCCAGCAGTTTAAATCCTGAGCATCCAAGCTAAGTGAGGGCTTTCAAGCTTTGGCTCGCTGCAACATCCTTACATTTTACCCTTGTCTACAGCAGCAAAAATGCTTGTTATTAACAATGTGTGCCAGCAATGAGTGCAATTACAGCAGCACTGAGCACAGTTTCACAGGCAGGCAGGTTTAACATGGGCTTTCTGAAACAAGAATAGTTCTTGGCTCTGCTTGCAGGTTAATCACATTCAGCACCAGGGTATCCATTCTCACAGCAGATAATTATGCCAGTGTACCCAGTGCCTCAGTTTGTGCATACGTTTTACATAATAAACATGTTAGAAATTGCCTCCCCTTCCAATTCTTGATCTGGATGTGGGCACTGGGATGACGCACTGCATCTAGGGTTCCTGCAGTCATATCTGACTGCCTCCATGTCTCATGCCCTCGTGGATTTAAGCAAAAGTGAAGTCCCAAAGGCCCAGGAAAACAGGCAGAAACTTTCTTGTTTATACCTAAAACAGTTCTGGCTTCATCTCCTAATCCATCAAAAAGTGGCTTTATTAAGTGACAGCTATGACTAAGTTAAAGCTTCTACACTTGCTACCGTGTATTATTATATTTGACTGACACAAATATTTGTGACATGGAATGGAACTGGAACTTTTAAACTCACAGTGATGCACAGAGGCACAGACAGAGACGGGTTCAAAAGAATGAGTGCAACTGGGAGAGAATAGAAATTACATCAGGAACAAACCCAGAAAAAAAAAAATCCCAGCTGCTGTCTCCTGTTAATCCAATTGCTTCTGTAACAACAAAAGGTTTGTGAGGAACTGTGGAAAAGAGCATCACTGGATTCAAGGAAGCCTCTGGAGTTCAGAGTAGACCTACATTATAATATATGTGTGTTCCTGCTTACATGCACCAAGGATGATTCTGGTTAGCTACTCCATAATACCAGTATCTGCTTGATACTGTCTTAGATGAACTGGAGGGAAAGGATTATTAGGGGAATAAATGATAGAAAAGAGAGGTGAGGAACCAAACGAAAGAACTGTATCAGACAATAGCAGAGATGTCAGACCTTCATGTGGGTTACCAAGTACAAACTCACTCTGTTGCTAACCTAGTACTTTTCACTGCTACTCTAAAAAAATCATGATTTCTATACTTTCATTGCAGAAACCACCTCTTTTTCCAATTAATTCTCTCAATACACACAAATATGGTATAACTATTGCAAAACCACTTCTCTCTAATCCTTGTACTATACCTCATTCATGAAATGGATAAAATTAAATCAGTCCACTGATGCTCATGTGGCATTCAGAGACTACTTGTTTCTGAGGGATCTTCTGAGAGCTTTTTGTTTTATCCCTTGTCTGGTCCCTACCAAGAGGCTTAGAAATGAAATTGCTCTATTGTCTGGGAAATTCAGCCATTAAAGTAACAGTCCCCAAAGCGTGCCTTCCATTCCAATCCCAAAATTAATGGTTAGAAAACATCACATATGTATAAGCTAACATCCTTTTGGTCAATCTAACAAGTAGCCTTACTAGAGATTGTTCGGAGATTTCCAGAGCCATGGCTTCTGTCCAACACATCTCAACTGAAACATCCTTACTGCTGCTGCCAAATGAATGCAAACGCAGTCGTTTTGTGTGTTCCCTGTTCAAGCTGCACCCTGTTCTGGTTAGTTGGACCTGCTGGAATGCTGTAGCACTACTGCTTCTGGAGGGGCCGTATCACCCAAAGAAATGGAGACTGAGGATCATGCTCAAGCCTGGACCCTCATTATCCTCACTGTTAGATGCTACACGTTGCCTGAAGTCCTGCCTGTTCTGGGTAATTCCAGCTGGTTCCTTCCAGGTCAAAACTGCTCTAGAAGGAGCCAGACTTATGAAGTGTGGACATGAACAAGCACCTTTTGTTCTGCAGTTTAGACACAGCCACTTTCTACTACCAGAGGTGCCTGATACTGTTACCTGAAATACAAGTACCCAAGAATTCAAATTATATCAATTACATATTTTTCTTTACCCATTTGAAAGTAATAGTAGATTTCAGGGGTGGTTGTTGGCAATGGAAATGTATGTGCTTTCAGGTCTCTCTTAATAAGAGCTATCAACGACAACCACCTCACCAGTCACACTGGAATTTGAAGGTGGTGACTACGGAGCACCACTGCTGATTGATTTTGCAATAGTCGTTCTGAAGGGGTTTTGTACATTGTTTTGACCAGCCATTTAGACAGGGAATTATGGGGATAAGAGATTACATGATTAGAACTAATCTTTACTGAAAAGTACTTAAACACATGCTCAGTAAACTATGGTCTGTTCTCAGCTATTAATCAGCCATTTGTACTATGACCACAAAAATGGATGGTAGATATGAGCTCCTCTTTCACAGAAGCATTTTCTGATAACAGCCAATCATCAAGCACAAACATATAGGTTTGTAGGGTTTTTCTTTGCCCTGAAAATGTAAACAAATAGAGGCCTGGGTTTTTTTCTGGAGAGCCTTTTTTTTTCCTAAGAACCAACATAAGCCTCTTTTGCATACTGTATATTCTGCAAGACTTCAATCAGCAACATGGAAGCAAATTCAATGTATTTTGCACCTTCTCTCATGGGTTGCTCACTCTAAATGACCTTCATTTTAATATATTTTTTCTGTAACATTTTGGAGATGATCTTTGTAATGTCCAACTCCTATCTGCTCCAGCTATTTTTTTCCAAAATTGGTAATAAGTATTAAATATGTGCCACTGCCAAATGCAATCATTTTCCGGTGTCTTACCTTGAATCTGCTCTGGCAGCCTCTGTGCATGTCTCCTTCGAGACCAGACTGGTTATTAAATTCCAGTTATTAGGAAACAAATTTAGGCTCAGGGCAACTTTTTCTACTAAACCTTTGTCAAATGCATGAATTACTTTGTCTACAAACAACCGTTCTCCTACAGGTTTATATTCAGTTCGTGAGTCATAGATTTCACAAACAACAAAAAGGTTTTATTTGTGAAAAAGTGAGGATTTCCTAAAGCAGTGGTTTGTGGTCAGTATTAGCTTAAATTGATTTCCTAGGAATAGGAGCATGAGATATTTGCACACACAATCTAAAGTCTTCTTCTTTATTACAGCCAACTCTTTGGTCCTTATCACCTGCATTGCCAAAGCCATTTTCAGGCTTCACAGAGTAGAATAAGAGGATTGAAAGAAATTTAGCATTTCAATTATGGAGATAATAAGTGAAATAAGATCCTCTAATTCTCTCAGCTTCCCAAACTCTGTAGTAAGACTAAAACATTAATGTCCCTCTGCTGCTCTCCTCTCAAAGAAACCACGTGTGTTGTCACAGGTGTCAACATGGATCAACATGATGAAGTACCAGTACCCCCAAAAAGCAAATATATCATATAACAGAACTTAGTTCAGCTTTGACCCAGCAGCCCACTTTGTTCCACAGAGCATCTGGTCATGGCTTGCTAACCTTTCTTGTTCCTACTGCCCATGAGGATATCACAGATGTGGTTCCTGGTGAAAGATTTTGGTTCTCCAGCACATCTCAAATGATAACAATAAGAAAAAAAAATCTTCCAGAGATGGAAAAAACACTAATGTACTGTTTTTCTAAAGCATCTATTGATATATCAAGCTCATAAAATTTATCTGGCATAAATTTTGACAGATATACGATTCCCTTCTTTTTATTCTTACCAAAGATAATAACTGTGCTTGCTCTGACAGTCCTTAGGGAAGGGATAATTTACTAAAGTGTGTGAATGGGAGACTGGTTGGTCTCCACATGTCTCCTGATGCCTCTGGAGACTATAATCGTGCTCATCAGCTGAGATGATGGTGTTTATGCCATTTTAGTACCACAGAGACCTGTCTGGCCCTCAGCTGCCACTGGAGAAAGTCATGGGTTTCTTATAGGTGTGGTGACATATCAACCACAGACATATTGGGGGATGTCTCGGATGACATTTAAAATGCTGATAAATGTCTGTGTCTTGGCAGGTTTATTATCCCTGGGGGATATTTTTCCAACTTCCACTCTGCTTCCTTCATTTTTAGGGGTCTTCTTGATGAGGAAAAGGATCTCTCGTATTTTCCACTAGTAAAAGAAATAAATTTTCCTTAGTACCATTATGAGTGTCTTCCAATGTGGTGATCATCCAGTTAGTTCAATACTTTTTAGTGTGGGGATTCCTAAGTAAACTCTGCTCTTCACAGACCCCTCTCCCCATTTAGCTTTTGTGCCCATGCCTCTATAACTGCAGTAAGTGCAGCACTGAATTCTTTTACTACTAGTAATAAATTCACTATCCAGTACTCAAGGCTAGCAGTGAAAACAACTATTTTTGGCAACATAATAGTGTGTGTGCCACGTCCAACTTCATAACTGTCCCATTTACTTCCAGTTCAATAGTGTATTTATCTCCAAATGAACTGCTGCTCATTGCTCCTGGGAGGATTAATCTGAGAAACACACATTTTGGCTCTTGCCAAGTTTTGCAAAGCGATATAATCCATCCTCCTTCTCACATCTTTCCTTTAGTGACACCCAGTGGGTTGGCTTCTGTTAACTAACTCTGCTCCTCAAACTCCACATGCTTTTTGCTGCAGTCAAAGTTGTGATGCCGTACACAACTCTCTTCTCCTACAGTGTTAAGGATCTCAACCAGGACATAATTGTCCACCCACTACTCTGAGTCTGAACTTGGTCCTTTCTTTTGTTTATCAAATTCTTACATCTTTCCTTTCAGAACTCTTAGTGATGATCCTGCGCTTTGTTTACCCTCCCAGTCACAAGATTGGTGTTGTGATGTGACTTGGGCACGTTCAATCCCTCCTCCACTATTTTGTGCCACAGAAAAGCTAAGCAGGCTTGATGTGATCTTGGAAGAGCTCCAGCTGAATGACTGGCAGAAAAGCGCGGGATGCGCGTAACACAGAACACGGAGTCAGCGCGTTTGTGGCGCACACCGAGCATCGGCCCTGTGGGGGGCACAGCAGAGCACACTCATGTCTCAGTGTGCATGGAACCAACGGGATCCCTCACCAGAGACTCAGCCCCCAGAAATGCCACGCACAGCTTCCACAGCCTTTTGTATCTCTGACTAAAGCCACTATTCATATTCCATGCTTACGGGGCAGAGAGCATTCCACATTCTTCTTTGCTTCAGTTTTATATAGTCCTTTTGGCTGGGGCAACAAAAAACTATCAAAGATATCGAGGATTTCAACCCAGCAATTGTTAGAAAAGGATCTGCATTTTGCTGGCATTCACAGCTTGCAAAACTAGAGTGGTGTCACTTTTGTTACCCTCCACCTTCCTGGAGAATTCTAGCCTAGGTGAGACTGGCTTTGAAGTGTTTCACTCTCCTCCTCCATGTATTTTCTCTGTTCCTTTTAACTCCTTCTCTGAATCCTGTTCAGCAATCCCTTTGTTCTGACAGCATTTGCAAGAGGGCTTTTTTATGCCTGGTTTCATCTAGCCGGGAATAACCACAGAAATCTGATGTCACCTCCCCTGACCCAGAGACTGTGTCTTACTGACATGAGCATAGAGGTATCCACTGGTTATATCAGAGAGGACTAACCTAAAAAGGGTTTGTCATTAGGCTTACTGCAGATAAGCCACCTGATTTTAAGGTTTAATTTCAAACCTGTATTCTAAAAAAATACAGAAAATGTAACTACAAACAAAAGAAAAGTAATTATGATGAAAGACATTTGGGGATTACAATTGTGCAGTATTTTCCAGTGCCTTCAGGGGCATAAATATACATTTTTGCTTTTGTGCTATATCCAAGGAAATAAAATATACCAGTTCAGAAATGTGTTGGCAGGAAGTCTCTATGCTGTTCAATTTTGGCAGGATGCTAAGTATTAGATGCTAAATATTATTTGACCTCATGACTCACAGGAAAACAATGTGTACTTAAAGCACAGAAATAATTGCTCTACTTCAGTATGTCCAGCTTTCCTATATTTAAAAGCAATTCACCATCTGAAGACATTTCCAAATTGAATTGTTCTAACATTTAATCCCACATTGCCAATGACAACAGGATAGAATTTTTCTGAGTTTTTTTTCTTAATATTTCTCAGTTCTCTTTAGATGAATTCTTAGTGAGTTAATACTTACATCTGCTTTATATACTTATAGCTCTTCAACACAGTGAATGCCAATTTCTGTCCTTAGGTTTATATCTTGGGGACTTTAGAAACCTGCAATTCTTTCTATTATTCTGTGTGTCTGCTCAGAATACATTTATACACATATTATGCTTATGCTGTGTACGTGTAATGTCTCTTTTGACTTTACACAGCAGCTCAGCAAGAATATAGTCATATTCAGTAGATGTAAGGTTGTGTATTTATTTGTATAGGAAAAATTTTACACCTTCAGTTCTTCCTGTAAAGTATTAACCCTCTTTCTGAGCCACCACCCTGAAGAATTATGTCACTGAAAACAGAGTTAAAGGCAACCACAGGAAAAAAAATAATAAGCTGTAGTTTTGAAAAGTACTTTACGTAATACTTTTAAAGCTCACTACCAGGAACATGCCACTGATGGAATCCCATGATAGCCATAAAAATGAATAGTACCCTTTAATGCTTTCACCATCTAGACGTGTTTCACAAGGGTATAATATGTGGTGGGGTTTTTTAATTACAAAACTTTCCCTTATTCACTCTGCCTGTGCAAAACAGATAAAATTTGAAATTTCTTACAGCTGTTGGTCCCTCCCCTGATCATCGGGCCCCCTTGCTCCGTAAGAGAACGATGGCTGATGGGGACATTTTGGAAAAAGTGAACATCGGTGAAGTGGGGGAAGGAAATGAAGAGACTAAGGGAGTGTTTCATGGGAATGCCTGCTTGAAATGTCATTCCTTTAGGTGATATTGTAGGGTATCACCTGACAGTTACTCTAGGTCAGTATATCATGGGGACAGTTCTGCTACATCACCAGACTCCTGCACCCTGCATAATCCTTGATGGATAGGCAAACAGTGTCTAACCTTCTTGAAAGAAACTTTATGGGTGAAATTAGCCCTGCAGTGTTAAGTGTTAGTATCAGAGTGCAATGTGTAACCAAATGTTTGATACTAGTGAGCTCGCTGGAAAGAAATGGATGCCAATTTCATCTTAGCTCTTGAGATTCATGGCTGCAGGGTGTCTGTCACAATCACAGCTAAATTTGAACAGTGATAGATCAGATTTATGACAAGGTTTGGATGGTTCAGGCATTATGTTTTAGCAGGAATACTTATCAGACTGGACAGAAATTAAAAATCTCCTCTATGCTTTAACACTTGGCTAGAGAAACAGCAAAAATAATTCACTTTTAAAGATGATATTTCTGGTCTGATTAACGCCTTCCTGACCAGCAAGTCCTAAAACACTCTGACCATGATAATGGATGTTCCTATTTTACAACATACACACACAGTGCATATAGGAGACAGAGTTAAGGTTGCCATGGAAACTTTACCTCCAGATTTTTTGGGTTTGTATAATTAAAATAACACAAGTACAATGTTGTAATAATTTAGTTTTACCTTGTAATTAATTATGTTCACATTTTCTTTGGGTGGGAACTCTGTTTATCTGATGGGTACAGCCCAACGTGATAACTTTATTCAACATTTCCAAAAGTTGGTTTTCTAAGCAGGGGATATTTTAAACTTGAGCCACTGTGCAGAAATGACTACAGTGCAGTACAGAAAGCGCTGCATCAGTGTTAAACCAGGTGGTTCAGCTGCTGGTAAGGTAACCTCCACGGCAGCAATGAACTCAGCACAAGCTCTGCCATTGCACCGCAGGCTGTGCCAGCCCTAGCATAGGCTGATGCCGAGGTATGGAAAGATGCAGAACACTTCTGGGACCTGATTCGGACTCTCCAAAAGTAGCCACTGGCCCACACATATTTAATCCACCATGGGAAGCACCAGCAGTCCTCAGCCTTGCTCACCAGGGTTGCCCTCAACTCACTGATTCTTGGTTCACGTCTTCTTCTCCTATGCTCTTTCAGGTCAAGTCCCAACTTCTCCTGGATGTTCAGAAAACTTGAGTTAGCTCTGAGCATAGGAATATACTCAGATTCCTCACTCTACACTTAGGCTCTGGATTTTCAGAAGAGCTGACCTACAAACCTCATTGATGTTAACGATTGAAAGTGAGCAGCAAACAGCCTTCTTCAACAAGTCATCCAGATGAGGGCTTTTGTGTCTTACAGAAGTTGCATGAAGAGATCAGAAAAGAAGAATGGTCCTTGGAGCCCTTTGTCTGTTCAGTAAAGGGACACTCAACCTTTTGTGCTATCAACCTTTAGGGCAAGACATGCTATTTAAATAAGCAGCAGCCTTTCCTCCCCATTTGCTTCCTCAAGAGACCTGGACCCTGCCATAGGCTGTTTGCAAAGCAGAGGATACTCACACTGAGCATGGAGAGATCATTATTGATCTAATTGCAGTCATGGGCCACTGCTGACCCCGTGAACATGAGCTTCAAAGCCTGCATTTGATATACATGTGCAGATACTGCTGTCAGTGCTGCAGACGTGGAAAATGAGCTTTCTGAAGAGCCAGCTGGTTTAGTTAAGGGGAAAAGAACTAAAACCACTCAAGTTTTTGGCATTGTAATGAAATGAGACCTTACCATATATATGTCCGTACTGAGGAAGGAGTTTAGTTAAAATATTCAGTATAAGTCTCCTCCCTAAAGGAATAGCACTTAATACAAGTTAAAATATAATTGTATAATTGGAACTCAAGTGTTTGGGTTATGTAAAAGGTGCTGTAGGCGTATCAGCTTAGACAGAGGTAATTAGATCTTGTATATTAACATTTTTCCCTTAAAGGGATAATCAGCAATACTTTTAGTAGTGGAGATGCTCAAGCCTAGAAGCTTGGTGGGAAAAGATGCCTCATTTAGCCCTGTGTTTGCTTTGTTCCTACCTCTGTCACTGACTAGACTGAAAGAATATTTCTGCAGTAGACTACTTGCTTTATACAATCCACTCTGGGTGCCCACACAATGGCAATACTGCGACTGCTTTTGGTGAAATCAGCACAAAACTGAATCACCTGCAAGCATCAATCATTGTGCTGAAAATAGGACTAGGTAGTGGTGTTAAATAATGCAATACCTGGCCTGTGTATTTAGTAATGGGTCATGCACTGAAGCCACAGAAGAAGCCTGTGGCAAGGCCAGGAACAGAAGAAATCAGAGCTCTCTTGTCTCCTTGAGGCAAGGGTTAACATTTTACACAGATAAGAGTAACCAGCCACACACCACTGCTTAGCTCAGTCAGCCTGAAGGATACAATAACAACAAATATGGTTTTACTCACAGTAGGCTGAATGACAATCAATGGCACTACAGCTTTGGAACATCCAATTGAAGCCCTTGAAAAATCAAGTGAGTGCACAGGAAGATAGGCTACTATTCCGTCATAGGATGAAGACAGGAGAATATTATGGATTTCCTGGATTTTCAAATACATTGTAAAGTTTTCCAGAGAAAAGGAGCTTTTTATTTTGAAAACAGAACACTGCATCTTTAGAAAGTGGAACAGCAGAGCACAAATAAAAGATGGCTTCGGTTTTTAGAATTTTTCTTTTCAAGATAAAAGGAGAAATGTACAGTTCCTCAAGCCAGAAAAACAAAACAAAGCCAAACAAACCACCCACATACAAGGACTACTCCAGGTATTTTCTCATTTCATTGCTGCTATCCTGGTCTTTCATATACAAGAAAAAACATTCCAGGAAAGAAATTCCAGGAAGAAAACCCAGACTTTAAGCTTCTCATTGAGAAGTTCATACCAAAATTTGGAATCCAATAAAAATCTCAACTGAAATCAAGAGAAAGTTAATCCAAACTAAAAATATTTCCCCCACTTCATATTTCTCCCGTCACACCTGCTGAAGACCTCCCTATCTCGATTCTATACTATTCACTCACTATATGAGGCTTTCTAAGGAGTTTGAGAACAGTACAGATATCTTGTTTCTAGGTAAGTCAAAGCCTCTCTTGGTACCTGAAGGGGAAACCCTACTTTTTGGCTTTGTTCCTAAAGTCTCAAAAGATCAGGACTTGTGGATTGCAATAGCTGGGTAGCCTAAACAGAGATCTCTATTCAGTGCTTATCTGCATTGCTATAAGAGGCAAGAAGAAGGAAAGAATTGTCACCAATACCCGTAGGACAAGCTCCCTCGTCTTCCCTTTTTTTGACCCACATCATGAATACGACAGAGATGGGCAGCCCATTTCCAGAGGCATTCCCAGCACAAATATCAAGCAGCTCAATATAATTTTATCCCTAAGGCTAGTGACTAGAAATTCTCAATACACTTAATAAAGGATTTTCTTAAATGCAGATATTTAGAACAAATAATATATAGCAACAGTTACAGAGCCCCTTAAAATAATTCAGAGCCTTTTTCACTTGCCCATTTTCCAAAGTGCATCTCTCCTAAAATGTGGTTTCCATTGTGGGATTGCACCTGAATCTGATCTTTGTAGACAGCAGCCGCGCACAACAGTGCATTTTGGAGCAGGGAAAAGCAGCAAGTCCATGTGTCTCTAAGCAGTCTGCACCCTCCTTTTAGGGGTCAAGTGGTAGCTCAGAGCAAGCTGCTGAACGGTTGTTTGTATCATCTCTGCAGGCAAGCAGAGTAGGGTATCTACAGCCAAAGAGGAGATGAAAACAGCTGTAGTTGATAGCAAACACTGCCAGAAGGTCACCACCACCTGGAGAGTGGTTGTTTCCAACCCAAAAGCTGTTGAGCTCAGGCGTCTCTGTTCTTATTTAGAGTGTTTAATTATAACTCATATTTTTAGCATTAGTGAAAACACATTGAAAAAAAATAAAGTGCTTTGCTCTTATTTTGGGATCTCACCTGTTAAACCATAAACATGAACCTATGAGGTCTTTCTCTTTTGGGAATGGCACTGCAACTTTAAGCATCATTATATAATCATGTGTCGAACATAGAATTATTCTACTTGCACACCATAGGTTCAAGTACACTATTATAAGGGGGAGAAATTCACTTCGTTTTCCAAACTTCACACAGAGAAAATGTAATTTAAAGAGTTACAAGTTCAAAAAATGTTCAGCTCTTTCCAGTTTTCAGCACCTCCTCTTTTGTCCTGCTACAGCTTCATTATTTTCTTATTCTTTGTAGTACACAGCAGTCTTTTTGAATGAAAAGAAACCCTTCCACATTAGTCACAACAGGAAAACTAATTTTGCTTTGCAGCTGGTGAATGAAGATTATCAGAACTTTTATTCACATGAAGAAGATAACAATGTAATAGCTAAGGAACGCTGACAAAATGCTGTGTTTACTCTAATTTATCAGTTTTGCAAGCCTTGACTTGTTCTCAAAAAAGCTACCTAATGCAAGACTGCATTAGTTCTCTTTGGTAAATTTTGTGCCCTAAATTCAACTAAAATCTTACAGATACCAGGGGACCACATGTAGTGTTATACTCAATATTCATTTGATGCTTTGTGGAGCTAATGATAGGAAAAGCAAGAGAAGACAGTTTTCCAGGGCCTTGTGTTCCTTAAAAAGGCAGCAATATGTTCAGAACAAATAAACAAATTTCTTTAGATACCAAGTCTGACTGAGGTCAGAGAAAAGCATCTCAATAAAAAGCCCTAAACCTAATTTCTGCAGCTGAACTCCACCAAGGAATAGAGTCTTATTAAGTGCTGTGCCTTGGTCTTTAAGTCAGTCATTTGCAAGGTTTAGCCAAATCTGGAATTACTAACATGGAGGTATTTCACTACAATACAATATCAGTCTTAGTTTGGGTCTCTGCATCAGCTTCTCACCATCTAACTAGAGGAATAAATTATGCAGGAAAATCAAAGCAGAATCTGCTCCCTTTCCTTTTCTTGCCTTATTTTAATTTTAGTTGCAATTAATTCAAGGAGTTAAAGCGTTCTTAATAAAGAAATGCTTAAAACACTTTAGCTAGATTTAACTTAATAGAGTTTTGACAACAAGTCATGTTATTATTTACTGCAGCATTCAAAGACCTGTTTGACTTCTCATTCTTGCATAAGAACTTTCAGGGATGTGACAACATGTATTTTCTATATAAGGCAAATAGACCTCTGCATCACAAACATTTTTGACACTTTCAAAGGCAGTTTACAGCCTTAAACAGACATTCCGCTTCTCCCACCCACCCACCATCACATCCAAGGCCTACAGTCACCAAAGATTCAGAATTAAGAGTGGGAGTATTACTAATCTACCAGGTAAGTGCAGAGTTTAGTGACCTGTTTGTGTGCATGTCCACATACATGACAGGGTACGGACACGTATCCCTAGTCCTGTCTGCCGTTCTCTCTAGAAGTGCCCTCCTAACTTCCCTACCCAAACCAACCACATAAACTGACCTGGGGTCTAACAGTGAATTTTAAGTAAGAGCCAGTAACAGCAGAGAAGGCACACATGCATATTGGAGAGGTAAAGCAAAGGAGGAGCTAAGGCATAAGCTGGATAAAGGAAGCACTGGAGAAACAGAAATTCTGCATGGGCAGATCCTCCAGAGGCACTTCATTCCTGTCAAAAGCCAAGGGGACTGGTAGCTAATTATCTCAAGGATCACAACCTTACAGTCTCATAAACTCTTCCTTAGAACTTATTTAGAAACAGAGGCATAAAAGGTGATGCCCGACCCCTGGGACAGAAGCCCCTACCATCCTGGCCCCTGGCAACACTCCCAACTTTAATCAGAAGAGGCCAAATCAACTTCCTACACATGTTCTATTGGATCAATGGAAGAACGGGGAGCAATATTCAGAACTTTCAACTTCCTTTCCCTAGTTTTAAACTCTGGATTGTGCTTCCCATATTTCCTTCCGTTTTAGCTGCAGCGATATTTCACCTGGCATTACTTAAAACCCAAACCATTTCGTCTGCAAAGAGAGGAGTACAGCTGCATGCTAAATCACCTCTCATTTTTCCTGCTTTCAGTGAAATTTGGATGAGGTCATTTACAGAGGTTCTTTCCAATCAACATTTCTAAGATTCTGTGATTACTTTGTATGCGTTCTTGTAACGTGAGCTGACACATTCCTATCTGGGCTCCTTTCTTTTATGAATAACTAAAGACAGTAGAAGAAAACTCATCAGACTTCAGGACAACTAATTCTCATCTAATAACAGGAACTTTATCAACTCATGAAGCCCTACGCTGTCCCTCCTGGTGAATAAAAACAGTCAAGAAACAGCTGGTGTTCGCACGCAGAATGTGGATTAGTTTGAGAGCATCTCCATTTCTCTGGCTCAGCACACTGTAAGTCTTTATTCCAATTACACAGGAAAGCAGTAGTTGCTAATGCTCTGTGGTGCAATCCAGCATCAGAAAGAGACTTATACATCAGATAGGCAATTGTAGACAGCAAATCAAACCTCCAGTTTAGGAAGCTGCCTCCAACGCAAGGAGCAATAGCCTGAGGTTCAAATCCCAGCTTTATGAGGAAGATGCTGTTCGCTTGTCCCTACAGCTGTACCCCTGAGGAAGCAAGCCTGAAGGCCCTGCAACAAAAACACTTTCAATACAAAACCTCCCTGTTCATAACCAGATCTTGCAATCCTCTGAAAGTTTCTCTCATATAGTCTCTATTCCCTCTCTCTCTGCTCACTTCCAACACCTTTGCAGGGCCGTGATCTTCAAGACGCTGGAAAGACATGCCCTTAATGCTGGAAAATTAAAGACTTGCATGTCTGGAACTCACGTGGTGGTTGATGCATATAGTAAAGAGTGCAAAACACCAGGGCTTTAAGGAGGAGGTGCAACAGTCTCCTCTGTAATATGTACATGCACACAAAATTAGACCCGCAAGTGCATTTTCTAGGTCAACTTCTTCTCCCTCCTCTGCTCTCACCTCCTCCCTTGAGTTTTCTTAATTGTTCTGGGAAGGAATACATGTTTCAAAATGTATCACCAAACTTTATCTTATGAAAACATATTGTCCTGGTTATTTTACATCCCAAACTACTGAGTATGGAATGTTAGTCCTCAGTTAACTTTACCAGTGCAAAAATGGCCTATGCTTTCTTATGCTGTCAAGTGTTTAGTTCCTACACATCTAATTTATTATCTTTCTTAAGCTAAGGACCAGGAATCTGAGCACAAAGACTGACACAGACAAGGAAGAGAAACAAGCAGGAAAATTATATTTTATAGGTACAGTGCAAAACACTGCTACAAGAACACTGAAAAGACCTTCCCTCACAGCTCTGCAGATTTTTTGTGTCCTGAATTTTATGGGACTCTACAGCACTTTGCTTAATTTATTGTGGACTGCAGAACCTGGGATATAATGTGCAGTTTGAGAGCCATATGGCCCTCTGAACTGGGTTGAATGTCCCTCCTAGCGATCAGCCTGACCACAATTCCTGAACACTCACAAGATTTGCATGATGAAGTTGCTGATTTGCCTCCTTGCAACAGGCGTATGTTCATCTACTTGTCAGCTTCCTTCCTCACGTATCATAATCCTATGACTACTTTTAAATAATCTTTGCAAAATAAAAACTCAACCAGAGTTCTGGAAATTGCTTCATCTCTTCAGTAATTTTATGTAATAAATCAGACGATAGTAGCACTACTTGGATGGGTGGAGATAAGAGCCTGTGAGCAATTTCTTTTCAAACCCACTTTTGCAAGGACTTGCGATTCTTCTACAACAATTTGCTATGGGGGAAAAAAAGAAAAAGAAAAGAGGAGGATGTGAAACCTCAGAGCTGGAGGAAGAACCTTAAAGAAAAGGATGAATAATAGTATTTCAAGGTATACCTGAAATAAATAGTATGGAAAGAGGTACACACAGAAATAAAAGGAGGAAATATTTTGATTTTCACCAACATCATTCCATTTTCACTTATATCCTCCCCTGTCTTTGCCTAACTATGGCTTTATATTGGTCCTTGAACCAATTGCACTTACACTGTTAATTTCATTTCAGTGCTGTTTACACAAAATAACTACTAACTCTCAATATTCCTCTGAGCCAAGTATTATCAACTTGATTTTCTAGAAAGAGATGCAAGGCACAATTTTCCTCAAGCCATGACAGGAATTCTATGTGAGAGCCAGGAAT
Source organism: Lycocorax pyrrhopterus obiensis (assembly GCA_014706295.1). NCBI lineage: Eukaryota > Metazoa > Chordata > Aves > Passeriformes > Paradisaeidae > Lycocorax > Lycocorax pyrrhopterus. The sequence goes on from JACSVZ010000001.1 coordinate 84,666,392, forward strand.
AGAAATAAGGAGTTCCCATTCCCTGTCCTAAATCAAGGTCACAGAACCCTCTCTGGCACAGGCTATTTTCTCAATGTTTTATGGAGGTGACTATCCTGTTGTGGAACTATGTTTTATACAGACTGGGATTTCCCTGGGATGTCTACAAATTTCAAGTCATCTCACTGCCAGCTGACGAAACCTCTCATAAACAGTGTAAGGGCCAGGACTAACACAGTTTAACAGTATGTTGTTCACAGGGCGTTGTTATAAGCCTTATAAGGTGGTAGGCAAGAACGCATTTACTAATTTAAATGCCTTTTTTAGCTATGAAACTTTTAAATTCACTGAATTTAAACTTCTCTCTTACTTGAAGCACCTGTGGCCGGTAAAGGTTAAGTGGATGTAGCTAAGATGGGAAGTATTTAAGGGTGGAGCCTCTCTCTGTGCTGAACACGGGGTCTCTTTTCTTTCACTGAATTCAGTGCAAGTTTCTCACAGTTTTGGGCTTGGACCTCTAACCCAGCATACCTGGCTATATTTCAGGGGGACTGCCACATGTGTGGTGGTCACAGGTCCAGACGAACCAAGCCTGACAGAGCTGTTATGGTTAGATTAAATCTGACCTATTGGTTAGATTTTTCAAGACCCAAGTTGTTGAATCATGATTGAGACCTTATGCTACATCAACTATGCTAAACCCCTCTGTTTCTCAGCATGACCCTTGGTTCTCAGGCCAAGTGGTTGAGAGAGGCCCACATCCATATTGCTACTAAAGCAGCATTTTTAATAAATGAATCCAAGATGTGTTTCACGCTCTCAAATATCACCAAAAGGCAAAGGGAAGGGGTGGGAGGTGTTTGAAGATAGAGGAAAGAGGTTTGGTTGTAGGCTGCAAGTACTCTTCCCTGTTGCAGTCTCATCTATACTCCCTTTTGGAAGTTCCTGGAGTGAACAATCCTTCAAGCCATGTCTACAAATTGTCTTGAAAGACCTTGGGATAACCCCCAAATTCAGCAAAGGAAAAATCTAACAATTTTTCTATATAGAATGTCAGGAGTTGAGTATTTGAGTACAATCATTAGTCCTCCTTTACTTAGAAATACAGGTATACTCTAAATATTTGCAGCTGGTCCAAGGCCTGCAGTTACAGGTTTGTTTCCACAGGGGATGAGCCCACATCTTGCAAATAAATGATGTGTCTACATTCCTTCTCAGGCAACTGTGTGTTGGCACAGGCTCTTTACCACATTAGGCACATCTACAGAGCCTCCAGGTGATTCATTGTGGGGACTTTGGCGCTAACAGCACCTTACAACTTTCTGAGCATTCATATTTGGCATATTCCATCTTAATTACACTGAACAGCTGTCAGCATCCCCTAAAGGAAATCTCCCCAAAACGACGCATCAGGATTCTCAGAATCAAGGTTTCTGAAATGCCAGTTTGAGGAAAAATGAAAAACTTTCCTGTTTACTGAGAGTCAGACAGTGTCCCAGAAAACCTGCTTTTCTGGCTTGGTGGGGACCATTAGAAAAGCTAATGGGTGCAATTCCTCATTGAAGTTGGGTGAAGATTTTTACTTTCCAATGATTCTCTCAGTACACTCAAGAGCAGAGTGACTCAAAAGAATAGCGCAAACCACCTTAATACTTCATCAGATCATTCTGTGCCATCTCTCCTGGGATTATGGATCATTAACTTCTACAGAGAGTCTGAGGAATTCCCATCTGTAATCCTTCTTCTCATTCAGGTTTCCATTACTCTCAGCACAACCCCCAACCAGGCTCTCTTGAAAAATCCTGTCCTTCATGTTTATTAATACTACAGCAAATTCTTAAAGCTGAATGAAGTGCAATCAGAAAAGTGAAAGCAATAAATATATATATTTTAATAATGAGAATATTTCTGACAGATACACTGGAAACATAAAAGCTACTTTTCAAAGATCAGGAGAACTGTTCAGTGACAGTTTTCAGTTCTATTGCTATTATCACTAAAATATATTTATATAACACTTCTTTATCACCATTCTCTTCTATGACATCTCTTACAGCTAAGATGAATGTCTATATATATCCCTCTCTTAGTCAATAATTAGTTTGCAAAATCAAGCAGCTCATGTAGCTGAGCATCAAGTCATTTCTATTTGAAAGTACCTCATTTTATGTAATTATTATGTATAATTTAAAGCAAAAATATATTAAAAAAAGTCAAGTGTCTGAGAAAACTCTGAACTTCTCCTTCAAAATGTTCAGTAACCCTTAGCTATGTTCCTCCTGCCCTACTTTTTCCATAGGTAAATTTTATTGCAGTATTTAGGAACCACAACAATCAGCTCTTCTTTATTGCCAGCTTAGAAAAGAAACCCATTTCCCACTATGGCTGTATGTTCAAAGGTACAGTACAAAGGGCATTCACAGTGTCCTTTAGCTCCAGGTGAATTTTAAGTAATTTGAAAATCAGACTCCATTGCTGCACTACCAGAGAATGTTCTTGTTATGGCAGAAGCATGACAACAAGATGGGGCTGGAACTAGGTGATACTTTAAGGTCCTCTCCAACAGAAACCATCCTATGATTCTATGATAGCAAGCACTGTGAGCCGTCCAGTCCAGCGCCCAGCTGCTGACAGCAGCTGAAGAAGATGGTATTTAGGCAAAATGTGGGAAAAAAGCCACTGATTCAAAATGATGTAGGGATTGAGGATCTCACCTTCAACAGAACTTTCTTTCAGTGTACAAAACTTTTAAAAAACAAAACAAGACACCTTAATTTAATAAAGCCACTTTTAGTATTGTTTTCTTAATTTAAACTGTCTCAGGGAATCTCCCACCAGCCACCCATCTCAGTCACAGTATACAGGGTGCCTGCAGGACAGTGGCAGAAAGTGAGACACAGTACTCTCATACAAACACAAATATTTTTAACATCTGATCTTGATGCTTTTCCAAAAATACCTCAGCACTTCCCTCCCAGATGTTGGCCAGTGCCAGTGGGCAAGTGAACTCATTTCAAATAAGAGAAAATGGTAACACTTGTTTGCATTCTCTAACCAGTGATTGAGTAACTCCTGTGTGATTGAGGGCATGGGCCCAAATTTTCAGAAGATTCATGATACAGCTTTTTTTTTCCATTTACAATCTAGCCAGACCTCACCAGCTTCCTTTTCTGCTTGCCTCCTCAGGACCCTTGCCCAGGCCACTGCCTTCTCATCCTACCCCTAAGCTGCTGTCTCTGCAACACCCTTCCTCATGTCTTTACCCCACCTGAACGTTCCTGCTGCTGCCTCCTACCTCTCCTTAGGCTTCTGCCATCCTGTGTCTCCTGTAATATTGATTTCTGCAGCACCCATGCCAAGTTCAAAGTAACAAACCTAGGATCATTTACAAAGTCACAGTCTACTCTTCTCTGAGACCAGAGCTCCTCTCAACACTCCTCAGGGGTGGGGCACAAGAAGTTCTGAAGAGTAGATTGTGAGTTTATACATTTTTAATACTGGCAGGAGCTCCTGACAGGGTCCAATGGCCTTATAACCTGCTACTTGGGCCTCAAAAGATCTCAGGCGGGTGGCCTTTGAGTACCCTGTGTAGTTCTTTTCCCACACTCATTGATGATAGGTGGGAACTGCTGGAGAGCTATCGCTTCTTCTTCAGCCAGAAGTGCAGGGGGTTAGTGAATGCCTGACAGAAATAAAAAGATACAGCCAGGTAAATGCTCTTAGGCTTATACCCCATGTCCAGCTTGCATAAATGCAACACCAGAGAAGAAAACTTTCCCTGCCTTGAGCGTTGCACACTAATGCACAAATCCTCTGTGACTCAAGTGATCATACTCAGAGCCTCTTGCCAGTGGCAATCCTGCATCTCTTCTGCAGCTCCTTCTATTGCTGAGCATTTTTATTTAAACACCACAGTAGGCTAACAAGAATAACGTGGAAGTAGGTTTCTCAGTGCCACTGTCAATGTTATGCATAGCAAGTGGCAGCAATGTTCCAGCTGACTTACCCTGCTGATTGTCCATGAATAGGCAGCAAACTCTTTCAGAGGGTTCTGGAACCCTGTACAATATACCAGTCTCTATAGATGGATCACAGAAGTCAGAATGACCATGAAAATGCTGTATTTTTGCATCTCTCCACTTCTGGACCCCCAAAAATCAGAAATTAAATATGTCAGTGGAGTCAGAGGCTAGGTACACATCAGCAAGCAGCAGGAATAGATCCACAGAATGAAGAGCTGATAAGAAGGGCTCAATCACAGCACCACACCTATGTTTTGTGTTTTACTTTGAAATAGTGTTAATCTGTTTTTATAAACTGAATACATGTAAGATTTTGCAGAATACTTGGTGTGTTTCTGGAATGAATCCTTCTGCTTTGTTTCATCAAAAAGGCATCCTGTTTCCATACGCCAAGCCTACTCCATAATGCAAAATAAATCAGGACACATGGGCAGGGCTGGGGGATTATTTTCAAAAAACCATTTGAAATTCGAATGAGTGTTCTATCTAGTTGCATCCACTGCACTTGAGTTCATGTGGGTACATCAAGAAGCTAAAGTATACAAGGTCTTGAGCAGGTCTGCTGTGTATCATACCTACCTGGAGAAGTGCTTTCCTGTCATCTCAAGCTGCTGCTCCTTACAATAGCCAGGTCTAGACTATGACAATATAGAGAATATTCTCAATTAAGAACTAAGTGACATCCCAGAGTTTGTTCAAGAGACTGAGAATACCAGTACAGAAAACTACTAGTTTTCAAACAGTTTGATAATGATAAAAATAATAAATATGAATGTCAAGGTATTCAGTAATACCACTTACTGTTTGTTTTAATAATAAATTCTTCTGCATTCCAGTAGTTTTTAAAAACATAGAAGTTTTGGCAGTTGAAGAAACAAGCATGCTCACCTTGGGTAGTGGAATATGTCGCTATTTGATTTTTTCAGCTAAAACTGAGAAATAGTAGGAAAAAACCTACCAAAACTACCTATTTTGCTGGAGGACGGGTTGTGATAAATGTGCTAGGAGGAAAGAAAGGAGACAGGGAAGAGAGGTAAGTATATCTTATCCCTTTAAAAAGAAATTAAATTATGCTAGGACAGATATAAAAATAAACCTAAATCAAAAGGAAAGTAGGATTAATCAAAATAGCTGGTCAAGGTCAACAAACAGAGAAGTCAATGGAATCTCCTCAACATCTATTTTCAATATATAGAAGTAAAAGAGGTAAGGCAGAATAACACTTCCATCTGAGAGTCAGAACTGCAGCTGAAATATAATTTAAGAAACATGTCAGTCAACCTGAAATCCCTTCCTGGCACTCTTAATAAGAGCAAAATGAACAGGATATTAAGAGCCAGGAGATAACTCTTCTGCAATACTGAACAAACAATTCAGCAAAGTGAGTAAGCACATACTGACATTTTAGCATGCATTTAAGTTTCAGCATCTTCAGTGAGAACCTGATATGTGCCTGTGCACTCCTCTCGACGGAGATCCATGAGTGAGGGTCTGTCTTACACACAAGCCTTCCTTCAATCTGTGGACTTGAATCTGTCCGGTAGCTGTGGAGCTTCTCATGGACTCAGGGAATAGGCATTCATGTGCTAACCCTGCTAAGACAGTTCTGCAAAGCACCTCCTGGCACCTGAGAGCCATATTTTATGCTTATCCTCCTGCTTCAGCTCTGTACTGCTATGATGGGAACATGGGTACTCCCCTACTAGAAATTGAAAAAGTGTTCAAATGTGTTAAAGTGCAATCGTGGCAATTCAGGTAGTCACTGACCTGTCTTTCAAATGACACTGCTCTGAATTCTTTGCAATGTCACGGATTACAAAACTGGACATCATTGAGAGGAAAGGTCCAGGACAAGGACAACTATCAACCCCCAGGAAACCAAGCTGACAAGCAAAGCTTCCTGCAGGCACAGTGAGGGCTCCTCCATGACCTTCTTTGCAACACACGGTGTGGAAAGATGTGCACCCTCTTCCTGCCCCACCAAACTAACTCTCTGGCACCACCTGCTAGGAATGAGAAGACTAAAACTATTGCATGGGGAACAGATAAAATGTGCATGGGTGTGATGGTTCTGAGGCAGTGCATTTCTCTCACTCACTTCTCTGCCCATAGGAAAAAGAAGGTTGTATGTAACACAAAATTAAAAACTGTAAATCACAAGTGTAAGCAATACTGTAACTTGCCCTGTCCTTTTGAAAGGAGTCAGTTAATAACATGACCTGGTTATTTTAGCACTTGGAGATATTTGCCTGTACTTTGAATTCCTCTGTTGTCTATTCCACTATCTAGATTTTATATTCTGAGGACCTATTTTCTCCTCTGTCACCAGAATATAAAGCATCATTTCAGGCTATTACACTCTTTCCTAAGTTCAAGAGACACGTGATTCTAGAAGTCATAATATTATTAGCATGCTTAGATCCATGACTTCATGCCATATGACTAAAACATTTCCTAAAAAGAGTCTCACTTCTTATTCACACTTCTTTGCTTGTTAACAATGGATCTGCACCTATAAATCTAGAAGTATAACCATATGCGTCCAAAGCAAAAAGTCATGTATTCATATACAGGCTGCAGAACAAGGAGAAATGAGAAAAAGGTATTTGAAGCGAGGTGATAGTCTGTACATTTACCAGTGTAATTCATGCATGCTTGATGGTGGTATCAAAGGGTACTAATCTGACACGTGTTGAACCAGCCCAAGATAAATAAGTTCACTCGTGCTCCTTCTCATCTCTCTGAAAATGATCACTATCCCACACATGCACTTTTCATTTGAGAAGTAGTTCATACACCACCACAAGAAGATAAAACATTGACTGTGACTAATGTAATGAGCCTGAAGCACTAAAGAAAGATGAGGAAAAAAAGTTTGAAATTTATGACTTTTATTCTCTTGCTTCCTCCTAACAGGATCTGAAAATCTTGAAAGAACTTAAGTGCATCAAAGAATATCCTTTGAAAATCATGCTTACAGGCAGGAATACAAATTGGATACTAGTCCCTAGGCCACTGGCCTACCTTTGTAGAAGGGTGGCTTGCATTTAATTTCCCCTGACTAACAATTCACCTTTATTAATTAGAATTTAACATTTGAAAACAAGAGGACTTACTTAAGGTTTGAAAGTTAAAGTAAAAAAAAAAAAATTTCTTATGAAAATAATGCAAATCAAAAAAAGCTTCTAATCTGACAAACTCTTGATGCTATTTATATCACTAGTGGCATCGTGACACAGCAATTAAATTATAACCCTTTCACTAATAGAACATATTTTTGCCTATTTAAAACAGAAGGGAAGAAACAAGAAACTTTAGTTCAAAAAAGCCTGAAGTAACCAGACATGTAGGCAGGCCATAGTTAGAAGAAAAGCAGAAGGCAGACTGATAGTTTGTATATGTTTGACTATAACCAAGTTTGAGTTAGTGTATGATATGAAGCAATACATGATCTGTCATTCACTTCTAGGTGATATACGTTTAGGCAGCATTGGGTCATCTGTAACCTATTTCATAAAGTCTTTTCATTTTATTTAGGCCATTCTGTCACGTAGGAACTCAGAAAACATCCTGTGTTCCCTAGTTTGTGGGCTGTATAACTAAAATTTGATTTTTGTAACTTAGCTATTTTTGAGGATTAGTAACGTTCAAGTATAAAGTTAATGATTTAAAGTAATTACTGACACCACTTTTATTTTTTTTATATATAACTGCTCGTTTCCTACTCTAGTTAGACAGAGAGGAACAGTTTTAATATGATCCAGTATTTAAGGAGAGCAAGGAAAAGGAATGGGACAAAATATGTGACCCCCTCGTAAAATCATTATGATTGACCCAGTGATCCAAGAACCAAACTTTTTACCCAAAGACAATAAGTTTTAAAAGCATGCCATCACTTCAAAATTATTTCAGTAAAATAACAAACATCAGTTATACTCAAATGTCAAGTCAGGATGTATATGGGGGAAAATATAGTCCAATCCAACACCACTGTTAAAAAAATTGGGATAGGGTTGCATTACGCAGCCAGGAAAAAACTTCTCTGGCTAACTGCGCCACCTTATGATTTAAATTTAAATGGAAAATTAAATGATTGTCCAGTCTGTAGAAGAAAACACTTACTTAAAGATATTCCTCTAGACTAAAAATGGGATCAGGAGCTTACTTTATTCATTCTTACAGAAAAGCGCAGGGTTGTATTCTTCAGTATTGCTCTTCTGGTTAAAAACCATGTCAGCAATATAAATGGAAAAAAATACATTCAGTCTTGCTGGATTGTGTTTTTGTAATAACAGTATACACATCCAAATCAATAAAGCCAGGCAAATAGCAGAGCAGTGGTTTAGCAATCTTAGCACTGTTAGCTAAGTATACAATCAACTCTAAAACAAATGCTTCATAATCCGTTATTCTCCCGTGTAAATCTCTACTCGTATAACCCTGGGAAATAAGAAAGCTTTACTTCTGATTTTTTTTTCCCTAACGTTTAAAACATGCCGGCTGTAAGCCCTAATTTATAGCAAACGGATCGCAATTTGCACTGAAATCTCTAGTCAGACACAAAATTAAACAGCACAGATATTCACAGGAGTTACAGCATGCATTTAAATACATTAACCACATCCTACCTTGCATCCAAACATCAACGATAAAGTGTTGTTGGTGCATGCAACTTTGCAGTGGCAAATCATTGGTGTAAAGCAGTCAGGATTTTTAACAATAGGGCACATTCCTTTAGTGCTGCAGTAGTGGCAGCCTACTGAAGGCTGAAAACAAGTAGCTAACACAGCACATGGAGTGGCAACATATGCTGCTCAACAGCTAGCTTTCCTCTTGCTGGTCAGAAGCAGCCTGCTTGAATCTCTACCTGGGTCCCATTCAGCCATCCCCTTCTTTGTTGGTGAATCAACGATGAAACAATGATCACGGATCTCAGGATTTCCCTTCCTCTGGGAAATTAGTTCTTACATCGGTGGAAAAAAAAAGAAAAAAAAAGGAAAAAAAAGAAAAAAAAAAAGAGAGAAATGGAAATGAGGGGGACTAGCAGGTGTGGCAGTATTAGCATGTAAAAGGATGTAAACGCCTACTCATAACAATCACATAAGATTGTCATGCTAGCTGAAGTGGGCTGAAATTATTCCATCGGAAGAAAAATACTGCAGCTCCTGATTTGGTAAAAAGCCAGTGAGTTGCTGCAATACATAGTCATAGTGTGGAAAGAAGAGAAAAAAAATGACTTATCTAAGAAGCCAGGATTCTCAGCCTTTATCAACATGCATTCCAGTAAGGATTCCCTTCCCAGCGCCTCCCCGTGAAAAAGAATCAAATCAGTCGCAACTCCGGAGAAGCGATGACCTTTGCTTTCCCCAAATAGATGAATCTCAGCAGGAAACAAACTGTACTCAGAGCTGAAAATCACAGATGCTGGGAGTTTGTAATAAGAGAAATACAAGCAACATTTATCCAATCCTGGATTGCCACATGGGAGCTTTCTCCAGGCACAAATTTACAAATAGACAGGTTGAAGGATTGCAGGAGACACTGAATAAAGATATGAAGTTACATGGAAAATGCACCAGCACGAAGCTAAAAACTCAACCCTCTTTAAACTCTGCTTTGGAGGCAATGTAACTACTGACTCCAGCTAGTACTGCTACCCTGCAACCTGCAAACATCTTGCTGTAAACCAGAAAAGCAATAATTAAAGAAGTTTGGGAGCATAACGCTGGTTTGGATTCTGTTACAGCTGTCGCTGCTCCTTCAGTTAAAGCTACACTGGCTGAAAATGCATAATAAAGCACTTGGATGAGCAAATCACTAGCTGGGCTTTTTAAGAGGATTATTTATATCAAAAGTTGGATTAATGTATCCTCCAGGTTTAGGTTTGGTCATGGCAGACACACAAATACAAAATGAAAAGGCTATGATATGGAAAGTAAAGTCATGTCCTTAATGATTTCACAGCTGATAGCAAAGTAAACTAAGCAGTTGTTTCACAGTGCCCTGACCCTGCTTTTCTGTGACTCACTAAGCTCTGCCCATCAAATTAGAAACTCTTTCTAAAGAAATGAGAGCAGCTTGTCTCCCTGGCAATCGCAAGTAAGTTCTTAACTGAAACAGTTTTCTGTAATAAACCCGAAGTAGAAATTTGTTATACAACAGAACGGAGAAAATGGCAAATGGAGGTCTCAGTGTGGAGCCAGATCAAGCAGTACAGAGGATGAATAGCACAGAATTTTTTTTTAAAAAAGCTGCCTGAGATTGCAGACCCTAATTTAGGCAACCTCTTCTATTAAGATTTTATATTTATATAAGTGTAGATACATGTGCGTGTGTGTTGCATGTATGCATATATCTATACTTTAAGTAGAATTTCTTCAGTATAACTTATCCTTGCAAAGTTCAAAACCATAAAAGAACCAATTTCTTAAACAGCTTTGTTCTTACTCTAGCACCCTACAATGACTTCTTTATCCAAGTTTTGTGTGCAGTTAAATTTCAGCTTGGAATAATGTTTTCTGATTATTGTTTCTCACTCTCTATTTTTGAACTTAGCGCTCGCAAGAGCCCAAGGTCAGTAAAATTGCAGTAGCTTCTAGATGGAAGTGGCAGATAGAGCTGCTCCACAGTTACAACCCAGGTCCATTTCTGATGATTTCTTTTTGCAAATAACAAGCCCTTACAAACCAGTGTCCTCGATTCACTCAGCTGATACTTCCCCCCCCCCCTCAGCCTAGATGTGAGCCCACGTGCCACGGGAGTTCACTCATGGATGCCCATCAGTCAGCTGCTCAATAACCTAAGTTTGTGTGACCCGTGGGCCCAAAGTGACATCGTAGCAGCACTTCTCTGGAACAGCGACTGCGTCTGTTTAGAACCTACTGTGGTGACAAACAGCAGCAGTAACATTGCTGAATCTTTGATCTGTTTATTCCTATCTTGCCTGTCTTGTTATTAAGCTATATATTATACAGATCTTTCTTTCAAGTACCGTCTCTCGCAAAACCAGCACTGGTGTAAATATAGAAAAGCGTAGTTTCCATGACAATGCATTCCATAGTTACAGCCAGCAGCCACTATCATTAAAACATGAATCACAGTGCAACCTTAAGGTGTGAGCACACTACATCACTGGCCTTGGAAGCATTAATTTGGGATGGGGGTGGCACGGCAATATTTTTAGGAGACACTACTATAAAATGCCAGAAAACTGTGCTATTAAACTATTTTAGCCGTTCTAATAGCCACCCATCTTAGAAATTTCAGTGATCAGTAATTCCCAATCTGTACTAATCATTAGCATTTCTAAGAGAAGAATGCATCACATCTGTACTTTTCAATGTTTTAAACACAATGTCCTGATTGAAAACCGGACTCAATCACACAAATGTGACTTCTGATTAATATGCATATGGCCTAATTAAAATCACCTGCATTTATTTCCAAATTCAGATTCCAAAGAAGGGAAAGACAATCAGCCAGTTAGCCTCTTGGACCACTTCAACCTTAATGCATTCAGCTGGCTCATGCTTTCAAAAGGGAAGACATATCAGTTCATTAAAATTCCCATTTCTTCCCCAGCCCCTGCCACTATTGCAGATTTTCAACCAGAACAGGTTTCACCTGTGATTTCATTTCAGTGTCAAGATGCACCAAACAGCAAGCACCCAAGTATTTTGCAAGGCACGAAATTCATCCCTTCACACTTCAGCTAATCGTTGCTTTCAAGTGAAAAACAGTTACCTGACACACAGTCATTTGGGAAAAATCTCAGAAAAGGAAGATTTATTCCAGTGACAGATTTGAATAATAACTCATGTCGCAATTGGCCAAGACATTTATTTCAATTAAGTGACAATCACATATAGAAAAATGCCATAAGAAAACACTTGCTTAGAGATCCTTCTCTATCTTTTTTTTTTTCTTCACAGCAGCACTCATCACACGCACAAGTATATTGCCACTTGCCAGGAAAGGCATTTAAATCACAGTCATACTGCAGGAGCAAGGATTCTTGGAAAAATCTATGTCCACATGTTTGTACTAAGAGGATACATAGAAGAACATGCTGGGTGGGTGTTACTGTATGAAGAAGAGTCCACAAATCAGTTTTTTTGAGCCCCCTAGCCTTCTTTGGACTTGAGTGCATTGATCCAGCTACTTGCTCACAGTCACTGTCTGAAAAGATTTCTCCTGCTCTACCAGTCTCTCTGGAAGCTGCCAACCTTTAAGCTCCAGGTCTCTCAAAGATGTCTGTCTGCCTTTCACAGTGCAGCATTTTGTGGAAATAGATGAATTGGAGCAACTGAGTCGCATTTCAGGAAGCATTATGATCATGGTTGCATGGTACTTCCTCATTCAATGTCTATGTATGTTCTCCTGTACTGGAGCTATTTCAAATAGCAATGCTTAGCTTTGCACCTGACATACCATGTGAGAAACAAGAAGACCAATATAAGTAAAAATAAAAGACCTGGAGAGCCACAAAGAATTTTTAGGTACTCACCTTTGACTATCTTAGGATTTCTTAATTCTCCGCTGTTTCTGTTGAGAAGATTGCTTAAGCTTTGGTACTATAGTACAGATTTATGCATTTCCCCTTCCCCGTTTTCACTACTCAACTTTTTGTTCCATCGCTATACCATTAAAAAATTCCACTAACCTTTATGACATCCATTAGATACCAGAAGATCATGATGATCTATAAACCCTTGGCCAAGGTATATGATCATTAACTTTCTTCTAATCTTATGTTAGAATTCAAAACCATCTTCTTTGTTGCTGTTCTCTGAAGTCCCTGAATACTAATCAAGCCTCTTAAAAACTAAACCTGTCTCTGACAGTGATTAAAGAGAAGTTGTCGACTCAAAGAAACAGATAAAAGAAAAAGCAAAAAGGCTTGTTGCACCACAGGCAGCACATGCAAAGAGAACCAGAGAACGTAAATATAAAACCGACTTTAAAGATCCCCCATCAAAATAGAAATGCTTGCACATAATTGTCTCACATGTTCCTTAAGAACAAAACAGTCTCACACCTCTAGTCTAAACCAAAGCTTTGACAGCTGTTTTGTCTCTGGAGAGGCTCTACTTAGGGCATTTCAAGGACCTCAGCTATGTCTACACTTTCTGTGAGCTGGTCAGTTTGGGGTATACAATGAGGATGTCAAGCCTTTATTTTGCTGATTTTTGTCTGTTGGTGAGTATCAGAAGCCTGGACTTAGTTTGTCTGAAAATCTATCTCCCTTTGGAACAGTAATCATAGAATGGTTTGGGTTGGAAGCAACTTTTAAAGGCCATGTAGTACAACTCTCCTGCAATAAGCAGGGACATTTTCAACTGGATCAGGATGCTCAAAGCCCTGTCCAACGTGGCACTGGATATTTCCAAGGATGGAGCATCCACTGCCTCTCTGGGCAACCTGTGCCCATGTTTCACCACCCTCACTGGGAAAAAAAAAAAACCTCCTTATATCTTATCTAAATATAGTCTCTTTTAGTTTCAAACCATTACCCCTTGTTCTATCACAACAGGCCCCGGTAAGAATTCTGTCCCCATCTTTCTCATAGGCCACTTTAAAGTACTGAAAAGCAGCAAAAAGGTCTCCAGAGAGCCTTCTCTTCTCCAGGCTGAACAATCCAAACTCTCAGCCTTTCCTCACAGGAGAGACATCCCAGCCCTGTGATCACTTTTGTAGCCCTCCCCTGCACTCGCTCCAATGGGTCCAAGCCTTTCCTTCACCAGGAACCCCGGAGCTGGATGCAGCACTCCAGGTGGGGTCTCACCATAGTGGAGTAGCTGGGGAGAATCACCTTCCTCGACCTGCTGGTCACACCTCCCTTGATGCAGCCCAGGATACGGTCTCACCTTCCAGGTTGTGAGCACATACCATGGAAGTCTGCCCAGGAAAGACCCCACAATCACCAGATACCAGCTCAGGAGCTGCTAATCTGTGATCTTTCTACACCTCGTGCAAAACTGTGCTTGAACTGGTTCCAAGGGGTAATATGAGACTTACTTTCCATGCACACTTTTAGAAACTGAGATAAGGCAACTTTTTTTTGAGTGTCCAAAGGCTCAAGGACCAGATAAGGCCTGGGCTGGTCCTGCCATGAGGAGGAGATGAATAGGGCCACCGGGGTGGAAATGGAACAGAGAGCTCCAGGGACAGCTGTGTAGAGACAGATTTGCCACTTCTGTGAGATGTCATTGGGACTGCTAGGACCCACCTATTCCACTGTCATGAGCAGCAGCTGCTCCATCTCACACGGTGGCTTGTGACAGCTGATTCCATTTTCACAAATCACTGTATGGAGACAGGGATGAGTTGCCAGTTGGCTCCTACCAACAGCAGACCCTGCTGGTGGAGAGCTGGTTTGCTTCACCTAGAGATGACAGGGACTTGGAGATAGAGAGTTCTCAAGCACCTTGCAATCTGAGCATGGAGGCATGCTCTGGAAAAAACCTACACATCCAGAATTCAGATGTCGTAGGCAGCTTGGAAAATGTATGACTCAATCTCCACACCTGAAAATGGAGGTAATGCCTTCCAATTAAATGCCCATATCTCTAAGTATGCCATCCTATAACAGTGATTTTTAAGTTAATGGGAATACTCTTACAAAAAGTACTCGTGTTCCTAAGTGTTTACACATTCTGAAGTGCCACATTCCCAGCATAGTTCTACATTTGTAACTAGTGAAAAACTGTCTGAATTATTTATGAAAATAATTTTGATCTGTTAAATCATTTACAAAGCCACCAACTGCATATAATTTTTTTAAGTAACATCTCCAGCCAGGTATAAATTTATAACAAAAATATGAGAGAGGGGAGGAAAAAACACTCTAATTAAATATCAGCTTGAAAGAAAAAAGCAAGCATATTGCTGCCAGTCCTCAACAGATACAAAACAGCTCCACTTATCTGAAGATTCCTATTTATATCTTGTATTAGCATTTTTAAGGTTTTCTGTGACAAATTAAAGAAAAATAAAGGCCTGATCCCACTGGCACAGAATGGAAACATGCACACAGAATATTTAGAAAATATATGCCTTACTTTAATGTCACTATGTAGACCTACTGGTTTCTTCAAGTGTTTATAGTGTAACACACATGCATCTGAAAGAGCTTGAAATGAACAGTTTAGCCACCACATGCTAGAGCTCACCAAGGACTAAGAGCTGCAGTATTTACCCAGGCTGCTGGGACAAAAGAGGGGTTAGTCTACATGGAATTTTGTGTGGATACCCCGCTGCTAGCACTAAACTGGCCAGCTCTGTTTGTCAATGTGTACTGAAGTTTATTGCACCACACATATCTTTGCTGTATGCATTGAGTGGAGGCACCAGCCTGGCCACACTCCTCTCCACGTGGTCACCAGCTCTGCATGCACGTCCTGTGTGCAAGTGAGACTCCCTCAGTAAGAAGCAGTAGGAATTGGTAGGAATTAGTAGGAATTTTCCACTTGTTTTCCTGTGTCCCCTTGAATCCATTCTACTTCCACAGCATCCATTGATGAGAAGTTTTTCTGGCCTTCCAATTCTATCTTTTTTTTTTTTTATTCTGAATCTTGGCCCTGATATCTTTATCAGCTTTCTCAAAATGTTGCCATGGAAGGAACAAGGAACAGTTAACTTCTACTCATCCTCTCCATGTCACTCACGACTTTATAAACCAGTTGTGCATTCTCTCTAACTGGTCTCTTTTCCATTATGAAAGCTGTAGCCCAATAGATGTCAGTGGTTCTTATAAAAACAGCTTTTATATATTTGAAGATGATCATTGATTATCCCAACTTGTCCTACTTAATTCTTTCAAACTTCACCATAGCTCGTACACTATAAACCCCTTCTTGTCCTTGGTGTTTTCCTCTAAAATCTCTCCACTACTCTCAAAGTGTGCATCCAAACAGTGATACTGCCCTGCAGAATAATTCCTCCCATCTCTCACTTACAGTAATTCTCTAAATATAGTCCGAGTTTTTTACATTAGCTTTGCAACAGCCTTTCATTTTTCACTAGGACTCACTCTGGGATTCATTTTTACACAATCCCACCCTTCCCTACTTCCTGGCCAATCAATACGCATTTGGTATTCGTGCAATTGGATATCCCTTACTACATGCAACACTTCATATTTGTACTTCATGTTATTGCTTTTATTTATGTTGAGCTTTATACATGCCATTCCTCTGACAGTTTCTGGTGTGCTTAGGATATGGACTTCAATAAAAATTACTTGGAAGCAATTCTTCCTGGGATTTAGACTAGCTGGAGCACAGAGTGTTACATTGCCAAAAAGAGTTTCAAAGGGCAAATCCAGTTTCAAGAAATTTGTCTCTGGTTTCTGAGGAGATACATACACTGCTTAGACCTCACTGCCTTTGGATCACACACAATTAAAATGTTGATGATCATTAATGGCCCATATAGAAGGGAAGTCGATAGGGACTATACCCAGCTGAAGGCAAGCAAGGCTCTTAACTTTTAAGAGCCATGTGTGAAGTCCTTTCATGATTTAAATAAAAGTTAGGAGACAAAGAAAAAAAAATCACAAAATCAAAACCAAACGAACAACTCAAAAAAACCTCCCACAAGTGAAAAACCATTACTATTACCTTGACCATTTCCTGGAAGTATTTTGTAAGGGCCTGGATTAATTTTCAAATGTGGTTCCCATAACTGGCTTTTAGTGGAAAACCAGTGCCTCTACAACCATCTCTTGTACTGAGACATTCAGACTGCTGCTGGCAGCCTCAGAGAGGAACCACCAGAACCCAGCCTTTATTTCTTGTGTTATATGGTACTACTATTTAGAGAGAAATAATAAGCATAAAGGAAAAGTGCTTGATGAAAGCAGAAGTAAAAATAAAACCGATGATACATCAGAATTCACGATAAGGTCAGGCTTTTTGGCACTTTGGAGAAATGAATTTTCCACATTACTAGCATTTTAAAAGAAATTCTGTTATCCTGATTGTAAAATATCATTCAAGTCAGCTATAATTACAGGCATGAATGAATAAATAAATAAATAAATAATAAGTGGACGAGGCCTAAATCTAAGTCCTATGCTGTAAAGTCTTACATTACTTGCTCCTTATTATTGTGTTCAAGATTTGCTCTGGCTAAGGGTGCAGGCATCCTGCCTGGGAGAAGCACACACACATTTCATGTCAGAGTTGAACCCAGGCTGTCACCACACGTGCTAAAAGCAGAACACCTTTGGATTCCTCTGTGAGGTTTTTATTTTGCTCAGAAATTCTCCCTGACATATAGAGCAGGAAGTTCTGATTACCAGATGTTTGAATTTTGAATTTTTTTTTTTTTTTGCATTTTTTTCTATATATAAATTTATCCATCTTCCCAGTTGCCATTAAAAGTGAGCATTTTCTCAGCAGTCAGGAAGATTGCCAGTGATTTTCTTCAGATTCTTGTAACAGGAAATTCTGTGCTCATTTCTGGCAAATGCCACTACCCTCACAGCTTTTAGCATTTAATGGTTTTTCAGCTATGAAATTCTCATTCCATGAAAAAAAAACAAACCAACCCAACCCCAAGAAAAAACTCACAAATAAGAGACGCAACTGTAGTCACAGCTAAATTCTACATCAAGTTTTCCACCAAAATTGTGGCAAAACCATCTGTATGACAACACCTACTTTGGCTCTCTGTTTGCTGGCATTTCTAACCTCACCATGGTAAGGACAGACTATGGATCTTTTCTCTGGACACAGTGGACAGACAGGATCCCCTCAGGTGTACTTTAGGGAACAGAGATTGCAGATCACTCTGTCAAATACAGCCATCCCACATCTGGGAAACAACCACTGTCAACAAGGAAAAAACCATCAATGCCCATGGTTGTCCTTTTGGAGGGAGAGATGCCCTTGACTCCAACGCACACAAAGGTGCCACCTGGCAGAAGGAAAATATTTCTGAGAGATATTTTTGTCTCTCAACAGTTTCTGTGTGTCTTCCTCTGTAACCTGACAAGTTTTCACAACAGAAAAAGAAAAGCTGGAAGGGTGTTACTTTTGTCTGTGGCACAGACAACAGCTTCTCTCTGCCTCCATGGGCTGATGCCCATTGCCATGGCTCTAAATATGAGCTGTAAACTCTTGTGGCTCACAAAAAAAAACAGATAGAGGAGAAGCAAGTTTAACTCTGGGTTGCCTGGGAATTCTATCAATTCTTTCATTCATGGGAGCTTCTGGACCAGGCACTCTCAGTCACAGAGCTCCCTTGGTGCTCACAGTTCTGGCTTGACCCTCTTTACTGGGGTGTGTCCAGGGAGAAGCATAGGGCTGGTGACAACAATCCTTCCTGGTCAGCACTGACCACTGGCCCTTTACAGCACCTTTCTCTTTTCAGAATGCCTTTAAAAGCCAGGGCAGGGACTTTTCACCCTGACAGCACCGCCCAAGCACTCTCTGTCCCTTGGGGGTAAAGGGTACAAGTCTGTCACTGTTGGCCAAAGGGAACAGTTCTGTAAATGGAAGACATCAAGGAAAAGCACACTTCCAACTCTCTGTTGGTTGAGAATGCCTCCTATCTCCAATGCTCTACCTCCCTGGGGAAGGGGAAAGGAAAGACCTTCCTAAAATGATGTTATACAGAGGAAATTTGTCCTCCAAAGGGTCCATAAGACTAATAAGGTGAAATAAAGACAGACTTTAAGAGAGTTATTGGATGGCCCAGTTTGCAGTCCTCTACAGATGACAATTTTAATGCTTCAAAGATGAGGAGCTTAGTGGAAAATCAATGCGTTTCCGAGGGAAAGGAGCCAACAGAGCTTAAACTGCTCCCAGTGACTGCAGGCCTACGAGAGCCTGCAGAACCTTCCTGAGCCAGCCCCTGGCTCTGCATGGTGACTGAAGACCATCTCCTCACCTAGCACGGGCTGAAGGGGCTGCTGCCAGCCACAGCATGGCTCCCATGTCATTCAGAGTTGCCTCCACGGAGGCGATGCTAACACAAAGGAACAGGCACAAGCTCAGCTTTGGTTGTGGAACGGGAGTCTCCCTGTCCTCCTCATAACTAAATTCATGCCAGTCAGCCAGGAAAGGAGTGAAAGAGAGCCCAGGCCCAGGGCCGTTTGACTCTTGCCTGGCTGAGAGCTGTTGTGAGTCAGCCAGGGAGACGGACGGAGAAGACCGTAATTCTCAGGATGGCAGCATCCTGGGTGCTGCCCCATCCAGGTGTGGGAACGAGCAGCTTTGGGGCAGTAGTAGCTTACCTGGGGAGAGCTGCCCTCCTGCTTCTGCTCAGTCTGCAGTGCAGCTGACTTGTCTGGAGCAAGCTTCCAGGAAAAACAAAAAAAGCAGGCTGGGCAAAGTCTGCTCACAGGCTGTGCTGCAGCAGGAGCATCCATCTTAGATCCAGTGGAGGAGGAGAGCTTGGACAAGCTCCCTTTTTAAAGCAACAGTGCTCTCACTGAGCATGGCAAGGAAGAGGAGTGCTATGCCCCAGCAATGGTTATGCTAAATGTCTGCAGAGCACTTTATAGGCATTAGCTAATTGATCTTTGCAAACACCCTTTCAGCAATTAAACATCACCTGTCAAGATTTACAGGTGCAGAAAATAAGCTGAGCTAATGTCACCTGACACAGAAGTAGCCCATGATTTTAGGGTGCCTGGACCAAAAGTCTTTTGGCCTGGTTTTGTTGGTGCATCTACATGTTTGTCTGACTCTGACAGTGCAGAACATCTGTAATCTGCTTGTAAATATGAGTGAACATCTGCTTTTAAAAGCCAACCTCAGGGGTATTTCAAGCTGGAAATTGTAAAAAGCAGGCACACCAGATCACTAACCTTAGGATAATGGTGGCTTTTATGACTAAATATACCTGAGAAGAAAAGTCTAGAGTCAGATTTAATCAGATTTTGTCTGTCTGCTTCTTTTTATGCATCTAGACAAGCTGTGGCTTCCCCATGGATTCCTGTGGACCTGTTGGCAGAGAGTCAGCATTTGAAAAGGAAAATAAAACTTTTCTTGTCCAGGACCACTTAGTCTGCATGACCTGAAGGACAGGATGGGACACCCTGTGGAACAGGATCACCACCCTACAAAAACTACCATTAGGAAAACAGAACAGTTGTCCTGAGTTTCACCTTCCATGGCCACTGGCCACCCTAACTCCACAAAATGGAGAAATGAGGAACACGGGTAGGAAGCAAGGACACCTGTGGGACATGCCACATGGCTGGGAGCTGATGTTAACCAAGTGGTACAAGATGTTTATTGGTTTGCTCTTTATTTTCTTCAGGGTATATTTTTGTTCTATGGCAGACCCTTAATAAACATCACATTTTTACCTCTAAGTGTGCTTGACCAAAGAGCTATAAAAGAGACCTCAGAGGCTGCCCCTCTGCCAGGTTGTTGATGCTGTATCAGTACTCTACCAAGGCCCAGATTTTTAGTTAGATAGATGCATTCTGGTACCTCGTGGGATTTTCTCTTGTAGGCTGAACAAGTTTGAAATTAAAATTAAAAAACAGGGCAAGTAAGAACACCCACTAGGGCCTACTTGTGATTGTAGTACATAAATAGCTTTAAAAATCTCAGGTTTCTCTCATGTAGGGCTCCAAACTGGAGAATTGTCTTCCCTTACAGCTATAAGACAACAGCTGAAGCTCTTGTTGTCCTTCAAACTGTGCTTCGAGGTACATCCATGTATTCAGGCAGCCTGTTTTTTCCTCCAAACCTTCCAGATGTGTGAGAGCTACAAGCTGAGTATTCCCCAAAGGGACAGGCCTGAAGGAATTCAAAGTCCTTCGTTAGGCACTCTGTCAATGCTGTAAGCATCACTATTTAATTGATGTACTGTTTTTATTATACGTGCCCTAAGGGAGTGTGCTGACCAAAGTCTCTTGTAAACTGAATAAATAAACAAATACATAAGCAAGCATTGTTGCCTTGACCAGCTCACAGTGTGACAGGAAAGTCGGTGTGGTTTAATGTGGTTTTACACAACAATCCATCTGTCTGGAATGGCTTGTTTGATCCTCATTAACCCTGGCAGGCTCTTCCAGCTCCTTCCTCCACCTCAGCAAAGACAGAGGATGCCACTCTTACTTTTCAAATTTCTAAGGTCACTTTGTTGATTAAATATGTCATTTTAAAAGCTTCCTACAATGTGAAAACTGTCTATTTCCTTCCTTCATCTGGAAAATGGGTGAAGAATTTTTTTATTTGCTGCTAAAAGGAATGAAGGAGTATCCTTCTTCTCCCATTCTTTCCCTTTCCCCTTTGCTCCACTTCACAGCTCTGCAAAGTCACGATCTCTCTTTTCCTTCTTACTTGTGTATTGTTAGGACCAAAATACTTCTCAAATATATCTTTTAACAAAACCTTAGAAAATATAGCTGTAACAGTCAGGATAACAGTGCAAATAAAATAAAAAAAAAATGGGTACCAAGCTGGCTTAAGCCAAAGTATAGCCAGTGATACAGACATGGGCACCATCAACCAGTAAGGGCTGGCCACCCAAAGCCTTGCACTGCTGCCTGAGCAGGTTTTGCAGCCTGTGCTCATTGCCGGGCTGCCTCGGAAAAAGCACTTTCAGCGTCCCAGCTGGCTTGTACACACCTACAAGAGTTGCAGCCACATGCTGCCTGCAGTCAGGCCTTCACGCTCATGAATGTTATGCATGTGAGAGATTTTACAGCTGTGAGTCATCATCTTGCCTACATTCATGTGCTCCTTTTCACTCTGGAAGGAAAGCGCTTTCATTCACGAAAAGAAAAAATATAGGTTTCAAGACATATCATGATGCAATCACACCCTGTTATAGTGTTCAGCTTCTCGTTTTGAAATATGATTCCCCTAAGGCATGACTACAGAGTGTGGAAAAGTGAGTTAAAATGGAAAACAGGTCGTGCCAGCCACGCCTCTATGACTGCCCAAATCACTTCCTCTGACTGTAGACTTCCTTCACAGAGCTGCTTAAAATTTTCAGGCTGGTCATCCTAGATGGTCTTCACACTGAAGTGCAGCAAGTGTTGTTCGGATGATCTTTAGTGTAGAGCTGAAAGAGACTGAAGAAATGATGATGAACTGGAGACTGAACAGAGCCCACTTGTGTGTCCCAGAGCTCTGTGCTCTTTCCCCCTTAACCATGTTGCAAAATTATTTTGGAGCAGTGTAGGTGCCATAGTCAGGCTTTTATGTGAGCCAAACAAAAAGAAAGCAATGTACCCTACTTCTCTCAAATATGTCAGGCCTCTGTTGTCTAGGGACAGATGTTGGCCTAATCAAATTGAGATAAAATCAAAATCAGGAAAAATGTCAGAGAAGGGGTATTTCTTAGAGGACATTTGTGGAATCCTTGAATTTGGATATACTCCTAAAATTGTTTCAGAATAGGAAAATCAGGCAGGATGCCTACTTCTCTCCCATGAGAAACTGGAAATGTTTGACCTTAACATATGATTAGCTGTTAAACGACTTTCAAGGAGACTTTCCTAGGATAATCTACTTAGCCTTTAGCACCCATTTATTGCTTCATAGTGGAGATTAGGGTTGATTCTCAAGAACAGCATTACTTAAGAGTGTCAGCTACATTTTTTTCAGTTAAGTAAATTATTCCTTTATGGGAATAACGAGAAAATTTTATGTCCTCTTTTCCTCTATTTAATGTATTGTTATGGAATAGGTGACTATGAAAGTCATTTAAGGAATGATTGTGAAGGAAACATCTACAATTGAGAAAAAAAATCACCGAAAGAACTGTTGGACTTGTGGTCACCCAGAAGGTTCTTAAGGTATTTCCGAATTATAGATATGATCGTCACCACTTTTTGCTACCAGGTATTGGCCTAGACACAGGCTCTAGGTAGAAATTAAAGAGTCCAGATAAATTCTTAAGTAATTAAATCATGGTGAGACTCAGTGTCTGGACAATGAAAAAAGATTGTGGTTTAAGTTTATGATTTCTAGACACACTCTAGACCCTTACAAAAAATTTATGTCCAACTGCACCCAACTCAGGCCAAGAAATTCAGCATATCTCATACTGAAAACTGTTCAGGGCTCTTCCCCTGCAACTCACACAGGACACATCCACAGTTCACGGCATTTGATCTTAGGTTTTCATGACACCAGAAATCCATGTTTCATCTGTGTGTGTCTGAGGATACTAAACATCCTGGGATTGTGCTGGATCACTGCGTAGTTTCCAGAATGTGCACTTCCTTCTCTAGCATTTCTTGTGTCACGGATATGCCCCAGAATGTTTGTTTCCAAAGCCAGTCCAAGAGTGAGTTTACATTATGCAACATGTACAGCAAGAGGATGAGGCCCTTTGAATGAGCTGGGGAGCTAAAGAGACTGACATGGAAGCATGGAGAGACTGACACTGAATTTTCACCAAAATGGGTCCTCGTACATAAGAAGGAATTGCAATCAAGTCCTAGGAGGCGGCTGAGAGGTGGCACCCAGAATCTCCAGGTTTAGAGAATGGTGTTTACCACTAATCCGTTGCTCAGAAGGACATAGCACAAAGAGTAATGGTTTTAAACTGAAGGAGCCACAGTTTAGGTCAGACATGAAAAGATTTTTACAGAGAGCAGGAAAACTGGCACAGGTTGTTCAGACAGACAGTAGATGCCCCATCTCTGGAAATAGCCAAGGTCAAGTTGGACAGAGCTCTGAACAGCCGGGTCTAGTTGGAGGTGTCCCTGAACACCGCAGGGGGATTGGACTAGATGGTATTTAAAGGTTCCCTTCCCACACACCCTGATTCTGTGATTCTCTGATTCTCTGACTTGATTCTCGTCTTGTTCTGGGACATTCAAACACCCAACTCCCTCTTCAGCAAAGGTAGTTTGCTAAAGTACTCTGTTGTGACTGCTTTCAAGCTTTAAGTCTGAAAACACTCAAGGGTCAGGTTGATTGACAAATTACCTTAATTTAGCAATTGATTTCGCCTCAAACAAATAAAATGAATTGTTTCCATATGTTTACTCTTAATCTATGGCGAACTCCTCTTTTACTGGAAATGAAATTAAATTGCATTGCCTCATATTTTCCACAGGAAAAGAGCACAGGCACAGTCAGTCACATGCTCAACAGACAGGTGACATCACTTGACCATGAGTTCAAATAGGTAGATGAATGTGCATGACTGTGGTCTTTAGCTTTTGTTATTACCTCTGTTTCACCATTATTGTTTTAAAGATCTTTGTCCCCTCATAAACACCTCCCTCAGGTTATTCCTGCCACTTCCTAACATATGAATTTTCCTATATTTCTCAAAGGTTAATGTCAGTGTACATCCAGCCTATGTTAGACTCTCAATCACATTATTTCTGTCTGTTATTTAGTGATTGCTGCAATTTAAATTTGTACTATACTGCATGATATGAAAATACCACCCCAAAGGCTTAGTAATCAAAATCAGACCACTGAAAATTGTTCTGGAGAGGTGAAAAAAATATATATTTATCTATATATTAATTAAAATTTAAGTTACTCATCCTCAGGTATTATTGAAAATTACAGTGTTTAAAGAAACCAATTCATTCAGCTGTGAATATAAATACTGTCTTGTTTTACTATGGATGATTAACAGAATAGCGAAATGCTGGAATTCTATTATTTTAATAGGAAACAACTTTTCTGAATAAGATAAAATGCCAGCCACAACCAATAATTATACCTTTTTTTCCTAAGGATATGCAACACTTGTGTCTGTTTTAGACTATTGCATTTTCAGCCATAGGAAGGAGCTAAAGTTACATAAATTTCCTAGAAGAGTACTTAGACAGCTGTTTACCTGAAATTGTGCTTGTTTCTGGCATCAGTCTGATATACAAGTTATTTTATAGTTGTGGCAGAGAAGTAATGAAGAAATTGTTGAAATATTAGTACACAATTTATATGCTTGCCTATACGCCTCACAAAAAGATGCTTTTATATTCTTTGAAGAATATTGCTAGTGATAACAGCAATATATGGCTTCAGTTTTACTTCCCTCACTTCATCTTTATGTGTGACAACAGATTTAAACAATTTAGCACATGAGAATAAATATCAAAAAGAGACATTTATGCAGCTCCTCAGAGTTTAAGAAGGCTCGTGTGGTCAAATCCTCCACCAATGTAGCAAACACAGCTACACTTGATTTTAATGGGAAGTATTTGTGTTAATATTCCACATATGAATGCCAGATTGAAATAAGTGCTGTCTAACTTTAAAGAGTGCTATTCTGTAAATTGGAGTTGCCAGGCTGAGCCAGGCACATGCTGGAGAGCAGACAAGAGTCAGAAGGTGGGAAACTGCCTCATCACCAAGGCAGAATGGCAAACCACAGCTGAACCTCCCTCTAACATCCATATGGGATTTCTGGCAACTGGTAAAAATTACTTTTCTAGGATGAACTGGTTACCCCTAGGGTTCCCCACCACTTCATATCCTATATTTGCATAACAATCATCTGGGAGGTCTTTACATCTGTAAACCTGAGCCGTCTTTAAATTAAGAGAAATATTTGCAGGGCTTCTGTAACTGCAGGTGATGGTGCAGTCACGTAAGTATAGGTTGACATCCTGAGGCTCTCTCTGCTGTTCCTTCCTGCCACCTGTACCTATCCCTCCATGTCCCAGGCAGTCTTCTCTTCCTTCTCTGCTGGCACATCCTATCTCTGCCAGAATATCATGAAGCTTGTGTCAGATCTTGGCACAGGAACATAAAGAGGAGAAGCTGAACAGGATTCAGGAGCTGTGGGAGAATTACATCTACTACTGTGGCTGCTGATCCATTATGAGTATCACAGCCAGAAACTCCCATCTGGAGTCTCCCACCAACTGCTCTTGGGCAGGTTTCAATGCAGTGGGATCAACAAGTTGAAACTTGATACTAGAGAGGAGTTTAAGCAGAAGTGGAAACTCTACCCATAATCAGTCCCTCTTATTTGAGATCTCAAGATGTACATGGGTCATATTTTAAAGCATTTCTCTCCAATTAGATGGTTTAGGAACATCCTATAACCAAAGGAGGGTTAATTTTAACTTCCACTACTCTGTTCTAATGAAACATAACCTGAAAAATATCTTGAGACAGAGGAACATCGTTATGAACTGACTGTTCCTGATACTAGGTGTTTCTGTAGAGGTTCCTTACAGCTATCTTGCACAAAGGAATATATTGCCATTTTTTTGGTGCAGACACATTTCTCATAACATGAGAAAATCTGACAGTTCTAAAAATGTTTCTTTTTTTGTACAGAAAGGAAGACAGAAGACTGGGGTGTTTTTACTCAGAGCAAGGAATGTTCTATGTCATGCATTATTTAATGAGAAAAAATGTAGATCACAGGATCTCAGCATAATTCATGTTGGAAGGGAACTCAGGCAGCCCCTGGTCCAAACTTCCCCTCAAAGGAGGATCAACTATGAAAGCAGAGGATGTTGCTCAGGGCTTTTTTCAGTTAAGTCCTGGAAGATTCCAAGGATGGAGACTGCACTGCCTCTCTGGGAAACCTGACCCACTGCTGGGCTGTTGCACAATGAATCATGTCCCCTTATGTACATTCTGAACCTTTCTCATTTCAATGTGACAATTAGCTCTCATCCTTCTACCATGTGCCATTCAGGCCAGTGATTATTTCCCCTTGAAGCCATTCCTTCAAAGGCTGAATGATGCTTGCTCTTTGTCTCCCCTCAAAGGGAAAGTGCTCCAGCTCTGACCATCTTGGTGAGCATCTCCTAAACTTGCTTGTATTTAATAAACATCTTCTTTGTGCTGGAAGGTGCATGGGGTTTAACAAGCTTTGAGAAGAGGAAACTAACCACTTCCCTGGATAGCCTGGCTCTGCTCCTGTTTATACATGTTGAATTTAATGAAGTTTGTGTTGGCCTTTTTCTCCAGACCACCCAGGTCTCTGTGGATGGCAGCCTTGCCTCTAAGCATGTCAACTTCTCCCTGCATTGTGGTGTTTGCTGACCTGATAAGCACGTGCTCCTCATCCCCAGACATTGATGAAGACCAGTTGATAAAGAGGAAAGACCCCGGAATAGATTTTTGCGATCCACTTGCCATCAGTCTCGAGGTAGAGAGCGACCCACTAAGCACTGCCCTCCAAGTCTGATCATTCAACCAGTTTGTTACTCATCTAGCTGTCCAGAAACCTGGATATGAGAGGAGGCATGGCAAAAGTCTTACTCTAGTTGCAATAAATTATGTCCATGGGTACTTCTCACTCAGGTGACTATTCATTTTATCGTAGGTTTATGGCAACCATGGCCTTAAAATGCAGAGGTTTGGACACCACTGCATTTTAACGACAGTTTGGATGACCTAGAAGAGGCTGGATTAAAAACAGAATGGAATTAAGGATAATTTTTAGAGATCAGGAAGCAACCATGGTCACATGCTCTCTCTGTAAACGAACTGTCCTACCGTTACTGCACCATAAAGAACTCCCTGGGAGAGAAAGGATGAAAGAACAAAACCAACTTCTTGGGGCACGGCAAAGGCACAAATGAGAAAAGAAAAATGGTACAAGTCCCACAGAATCAAAAGCATGTTGGTAGGGAATGAGAGGGGCACCCTGAGCTGAGCACTCACAAGGGCAGTCTATTCCCTGGAGGTGCCCAATTAACCAGTGAACACCTCTCACTGGTGCTCACAGGTGAGAGGGGGAGGGAAAGAAGACAGGAGTCAACCTCCATGGAGTCTCCAAATTCCCTCTTCCAGCCAGTGTGTAGGCCCATACCTGGGGGAAGTTGGTGATCATGTGTGCTTGGGGCCCCGGTGAGGAGAGGCTTCGCATCCAAGGACAACATATGGGGCAAAGGAGGCACTGATCCATAACAGCTCAGTGTTCAGCAGGGCTGTTAAACTTTTTCAAACTAAAGACCTAAACTCTACAACTTTTTAAAATCAGATCTATTAAGATTTAAAATGTAAAAAAAAATGATATTAAAAAATTAAAGCATTAAAATTCAGACACATGACAATTTATGCCAAGCCTGGGCTTACTAAAATTACTATAAACAATTAAAGATACAAGAAAGTGTATTGCAACAGTTATTAATTTCCAGATTTTAATGAGTTAAGGAGTGCTACCTTTTCCCATAATGACACAGCTGAAACTGAGAAATTGCTGCTTTTTTTACAACAGCTCGATCTTCATAAATATGTCAAATTACTCTCTATTGTACTTTTTACAAAAGACTGAATGCAAATATTTACATGTTTTCCAAAGGCCAGTATTTCTGCTTTTGTTTTGTAAATAAGCATTTGCCTTCATTTCTTTGAGTTTCTATTTATTATCAGATTCAACAGGAATATTTTCCTCATGTGAATTAATCTACTGAAATCTGAGAAAATGAATCAGAAATAAATTAGCCAACAAGCTGTTCTCCTTTTCCAACTTATAAATAAAAGCCAGATAGGAGAATATGAGAGCTACAATAACTAAAATTTAAAGAACAAATGACCAGCTTTTTAAAGTACCTAAAAATATGAAAAGTACCTACCAAGACTAGGTCCTAAATCTGCTTCAGTTCAGCTACACTTTTATTATTGAAAGTGCTTGGCTGCTTAGTTAAGAAAACCTACTGATTACCTCTTTGTTCTGTTACATACCAATGCCAGCAGATTTTCAATTCACCATCTCTCTAATTAATTAGCCACCAGTTAAATTCAAATGCAATTTAAAAATCCAAACATTAAGATAGAGAAAATATCTTATAAATGATCAAATTTATTCAATGGATGTGTGTGAGTATCACACACCCTTCTAAGTGCATCTTTCTCTCCAGGAAATAAGGGAAATCAAGTTTTCTTTAAAAACTGTGTCTGTCTGCACAGCATCACATTAAGTCACTGGACCAGTCATTGAGAAAGATTTGTTAGGACATAAAATGCAAACAAAATTTAAAAAATCACAGTTTAACTTAAGTTTTCATGCTTTTGATTAAATTCATGGTTATGACCAGTGATTTAATTCACTTTGACTTAAGTCAATCTACATTGCCTCAGGTTCCCTGTGTATTTCACATTTGTGAAATGGATGATATTAGGATGAGTTCCTTTCATTAGCCAGTGTGCCTCATTAGGAAGAGCAATGCTTCTTACAGCTAAATTGGATTTTGCTCTACTCTACGGTCCCTTGGTCTTTTGCTGATTTTTCCTTCAGTAATCAGCCAGAAACACCCGGGTTTTTTGTGATGTGGACACTCGTCCACTAGATGCTGCACTAAGCCCACCTACTTATTTCATACCTCCATCCTGCTGTGGACAGAACCTGGACTTCTCTGAGTAATTCCTTCAGGTAACCAAGTTCCCTTGGCAAGATGTGAGGTGCATGAGCTTATGGAGCTTACAAAGTGCTTCCATTTAATATCTCAGCTTGGTTTCATCTTTGGTCTCGGACTGGGTGATGTGACTTGCCAAAGTAATGCACAGGTTACTGGTTATGAGTTAAACTATCCTATACACCTATACACTCAGAAATATTCACTCTGACATATTGAATGAGCTTTATGTCCCTTTCTCCAATTTTGTACCCCTCGTTAAAGAGGGAACACAGCTTCTTCTGGGTTCCGGAGCATGCTCTAGTAGCACAGATGTGGAATAAAGAGTAGCTGCAGACTTTGCTGTCTGCTTCTGGGGCTCAGGACTGCTGAGGAGAAGCCCAGAACCAGCAGGGCAGCTGACGCTGTGGCTCGCTTGTAAAGGGAAGCGCCTATGCTCTGCAGGAATGGGAAATTTTACATTTGTTTCTCTCCTCAGATTTTTCTACTGCTGAGTTCAAACAGCAGAAGAGTAATTGTGACTGTGCAATCTAATTCTTCCCACTCAAAAAGGCAGCCAGCTCAAACAATTATTCCAGGAGGGAAGATGGCACTGGAGTGGAAGAGATGGCAAAGCAACATGAAGGTCCTGGCAGAAACACACACACACACGATGAGCAAAACCAGGGCTTTTTACAGCTCTTTCAGTGTGCCCAGGATTAGGGAGCCACAGAGGTGGTTTAGACAACTCATCTTTACACTCAGTTGCTTAAATTCTACTGCAGTTTTAATCTTGCTCAATTGTCTTTTAAGCCATTTCCTCAGGAAGTGATTTACTAATCCAAACAAATATTTCCAAATGACACACAATAAGTAGTTCATTCACCAAACATTTACTCTGTGTAAGATTTTTCTTATACAGCTGCCATAGGAGGCCATGCATTCTTGTACCTGCCATACTGGTCTCCCAATCCCTTGAAGAAGGTGTAAGTTCCCTCCTCAGATGCATTTCAGGCCACGTGTCCTTACTGGGAGAAATCAAGCTATCATAACATGCTTAAATTTAATTAACTTTTATTACACCTGTTGAATATCTCTTATGTGTGCACACTGGTGATTGAACTTAAAACCTTGGCAACACTAAAAAAATTAATCTTATTCTCCTTTACCTTAAATAATATCTGTCAAGAACAGAAACTGTGATTTTTATTTATTATACAATTGTGCTGTATAACTTGCTTTAGTCAATTCTAAAATGAACTGGGTTTGCTAAACATTATGCAAAACCATTGTAATTTTCTAATAAAAAAATACACCAGAGCTTGAACTCCAGCCTTCCCCTTCCAAAACACGTTACCCTTTATTTTTGGAGCTAGTTCTTTAATTCAAATTCACAACGAAGCAATGGATACAGAATGAGCTGACTTCCTAAACTGTGCTTTCCTCCTTGATGGAGAGTAGGAGCAAAGGTGGGTGAAGGCATTTTACTGTGGTCCACTGTGACACAGCATCAAGACAATATTCACAAACTGTGAGATGGCCACTGCTCTTTATGAGGGCCAAGAAATTCTGCTCATTGCTGAGTTTCTCATGTTATATTTAGCTTATTATGTGGGAAGAAGAAACAAAACCCAGAACACGACCTGAGCTATCTCTGAATGCTGCTTCTTTCCCAGCTACCTGTCCCTTCCATCCAAGTAGGGAAACAGTCATGATTCTCTATGATTAAATAACTTAACTCCTGTGCTCACTTGCTGATCCCAGATTGGGATATTACAAGGTTCCAAATATCTCACAGCATTTTTTGGAAAAAAAGAGAAGAAACCCCATTTGTTCTCCTTGAGCTGAAATTTGAATTCCAGCTGGGGACATCTCAAACCAGGTCCCCAGCATTGTGCCAGAAGGATGAGTCCTCCAGCTCATCCCACGTGCTGAGCACACCTCACATAGACATCGTTCTAGGTCCTCAGGGAAGATACACCAGGTCCAGAAGATACCTGCTCTAGGGGAGTCAGGCACTATGCATCACCAAGCCTGGGAACAAGGGATTTCCTCTGGCAACGTTTTCTTTATGGGGTAGGCATAGTCAGCACAGTTAATATTATGGTATCGAAGGACCTCACAACCAAAACAGTGATAACTATATACTGTCATGGCAGAGAAAGATAGCAATGAGAAAACCTATCCTGGTCCCACTAGATGCAGTGGCAAACTGGCACCAACTGTCCCAGGAGTAGACAGGTAATTCTTCTTCAACCATTGATAGCAGGGTTGGCCCCAAATTATCCCCAAAATGAACTCCCCATTCAAAATACATTGTTGGTATTATTGAATTATATATTCTGAACCTACAGGTTCAGGTACATTTAATTAAATGGAAAATTTGAAAGAAAAAATTTACAGAAAACATTAGAGAAAAGTTTTGATTTCAAACTGAGTTAGTCACAAAATAGAAACAAAAAATTAACACTCAGTTTTAAAGTTTGCAGGAAAACTCCCCACAACCCTTCTGAAATTCCTGCCACTTTTGACTTTTCAGACCAAATTAATTTGCTAAGGCAAAGTATGATGTTTAATACCAGAAGGAATGATTAGACAGCTCAGACTGAGCTCTGTAGCACACGACATTAATTTTCTTCCATTTACTTTGTACTGAGCCCAGTAATTTGAGCTTAACTACATAATTTCAGCCCATGAAAAACTAAATTATTAAGTGCCGTAGGTAGGGGATAGAAAAGAACAAGGTGCCTCCTTGGGTTTCAAAAATAACAAGGAATTGATTAGATAAGAAATGATCCATACTCCAAGCTATAACAAAGCCTGAAAAAAATTCCAAGGTTCCTTCTAATCTGACTTGTGGAAAATCCAGCCCTGTCCCCAAGTCTCATGATATATTTAATCCTCACTAGCTGGCTAAGATGTACCAGCCAAGAATTTAAAGCAGATGATTCTCAATACCCCCTCAAAGCACTGCCCTACTCAGTCTGGCATGGCATCTCCAGCTGCATCCAACATTGATGTTTTAAAGGAAGGGGGAAAAAATTAATTTCTGACCATACATATTCAATTTGTGTTATGAAGGAAAATAATCCTTCCTGAACCTTGTGATCAACTGGATACTCTTAAAATATGAGGTTTAAGGACAGAACGGTTACTGTCCTGGATCACAGAAGCACCTCAGGTACTCTTCTGGTTCAAATGAATATTTGGCAAGGATTTTAGTAAAAAAAAAAAAAAAGATAGATAGATAGATAGATAGATAGATAGATAGATAGATAGATAGATAGATATAAAATCTTTGGTTTTGGACCACTGTCCCAGTTCTCACAAATTAATATTTCCTTGAATTTGATACAAAATTCACACCACTTTGGTTAATATCCATTGATAGATTTATCCTCCATGAGTACATAACATTTATAATTATACATTTGTGCAGTATAATTACGCACTATGTCAGGAGCACAGATTCTTAGTTTTAAGTCTAATACTTCATGTTTTCATAGGGTACAGACTAAATTTTGCAATGTGGGAAAAAAAAAAAAAAAAGATACTTGATCCCATTCATAGAATCACAGAAACACAGAATCATAGAATGGTTTGGGTTGGAAAGCACCTTAAAGAACATCTAGTTCCAAATCCCCTGCCAAAGGGCAGGGACACCTTTGGTATTATATATATCCATATATATTTTGCAAGTATATGTACATATGTATGTATATGAGCATTTAATTATAGCTATTGATGACAAGTCATTAGGACAATGATGAGAAGCACTACCTTCATATTGACCAGGAAGCATTAGGAGCCTTTTGAAAGCAATACTGATCTTACTTCTCCTCTGGCTACAACCCATGAAGGGAGTAAATGGGGCATTTTCATTTTCATTTTTTCATTGACAGCAAGGTCAGAAGGAATGAGGCAGTCAGGCCCCCGCAAGCGCAGGGCTCAGGATGTCTCCCAGAAGTCATATTTAAGGCTGATCCATAAAGAAGGTTATCTAATTTCATTTTAAGAATTGGTAAGGTTTCTATTGCTTACTCTCACTGTGAAGTGGTGCTGACTTATCTGATTTCTGCTTTTAACTCACTGGGTAATTTTAAACCTTTTCCAGTGAATTGGAAGAAAACCTTCATATTTTCTATTGATGTAAGAACACAAGCTCTGTAATCAAATCCACCCTTTCAGCAAATGAAATAGATTGAGATCCTTTAGCCTGTTTTGGGAAGGATTATTTTTTCATCTTCTTTTTCATGCTCCCCACTGCTTCCACATGTGTCTTAAAATAGTGACTTAAATAAAATTCTAGCAAGGATCTTATTAGTGCTATATAACATCTTGGACCAGATTTCCATTTCTTTTCATTTTATTTTTTTTATTTACCCAAGGGTGACATCACATTGGCTAGTTGCAGTATTGCACTCAGAACAGCATTTAGGAAAAACTGCTTATAGTGTTGTTTGAATCCTTCTCTGAGACTCCTATCTGTGTATCCAAACTCACATATTCCCTTGTAGCTGCAGATCCCAGCATGGAAAAACCACTTCCATCTAATCACATTTTGCCTCTCATTGCAGCCATAGATACTGTGTTGCTGCCTTTAGATTCCTTTAACAACAATATTTCTTCTCTTTTATTCCATACTGTCTGTATCACTTCTGGTTTACTGCTTTCCATTCCCATTTAGTCAATTTGGATTGGTGGGTTGACTTGCTTTGTTTTCAGAAAGCAAACTTTTTTTACCATGTTTTCTGAAGTATGACTTTGAGGGCACTCAACACTTTTCACAGATGTGCCAGGAGTTATTTTAATCTTTGACAAACAATGCATTAAAAATAATTATTCGTTGATATTACATTCTGTTTGTTTAATTATAGCCAGACCATTATTATTGCTACCAAGGAAACTGGGCTCAGCAATTAACCATTTCTGAGTCACAAAGGCAATCAACAATCTCTTGTTGAATCATAGAATCATTAAGGCTGGAAAAGACCTCTAAGATCATCAAGTCCATCCATTAACCCAGCACCACCACGATCACCACCAAACCATGTCCCCAAGTGCCACCTCCACATACCCTTTGAAGACTTTCAGGGACTGTGATTCTACCACCTCCCTGGGGAGCCTACTCCAATGCCTGATCACTCAGGGGAGAAATTTTTCCTAATATCCAATCTTAACCTCCCCTGGTGAACCTTGAGGCCATCTCCTCCTGTCCTGCCACTTGCTATTTGGGAGAAGTGACTGACCCCCACCTGTCTATACCCTTCTTTCAGGGAGTTGTGGAGAGTCGGAAGGTCTCCCTGAGCCTCCTTTTGTCCAGACTAAACAACCCCAGGAACCTCAGTCCTCCTCATAAGACTTGCTGCTCCTCACAAGACAGTAACTTGAGTTCTTGGGAAGCAAACTGAACATATTTGGAAACTGTGGGGGCCATCATTTCCTGCAATATAGACAGAAATGGTGCAGCTAGAATTTATACACAGGCATCTGGGCATTGTGCTGGACTAAAATGCCATGTAACAATGCCTTCTAATTTCCACAAAACACTAATGCCAAATTCTGCAGTCTATTCTAATTTTGGGGGAAGTGCTGATTGCCAAGCCATCCCAAAATATAGGAAAATCAAGAAGAGAAAAAAAAAATCTAAAGCCACAAGCTATGGTAGAGAATACAATATATTTTCGCAGACAATGATGGTGATTGTGCAAAAAGCAGTACCATCAGTTTCTATTCTGTTAGTGGTTGAGGACTCGTTGCACTGGAGCCACAGTGAAGCAGTGCCTGGGGTGCAGGTGCAGGCAGAGAGCTGCTGTTGTCCCCTCATAATCAAGGTGTCAGAAGCACAGAGGCTCTCTTTGTCTGCTCACGCCTGCAGCAGGAGGTGTCACTGACAACATTTTCACAGCCTATTCATTGGTCTAAGGACAGGAAATAGATAATGGGAGGATCAAGCATACCCCAAGAAAAGAAGGGAAACAAAAGAAACAGATTGCCATCAGGAAAATGATACTTAAGAATCAGAAAGGTTAACAACTAAATTAAAATAGAGAAATGGGACAAAAGAAGTTACAAAAGCAATCTTGCACACAGAAGTTACCAGAAACCTCTCAATAAATAACATCTATATAAGCAAAAGGAGGCAAGGACACCTTTGACACTAGAATCACAAAGGCAGAAGGGGGTTGCTTGGATGTGGATGTTTGTTTTACTTTCTTTTCTTTTGACATAAGTATAGCAAAAATGGATAATTTGAAGTCTGTAAATCTAGCTCCCCGCTGCAAGTTGCACTTCCAGGGAAGTCAGTGCCAATACTCCAGTGACTCAGCTCCTTCACTGAAATATTGACAATACTTGATGAAAGGGGTAAATGGCAAGCAAAAATCCCACGGTTTTTGTTCAAACGTGGAATTCTGAACAAAAATGGAGAACATGAGGTTTTTAAGTCAAATTCAGAAGTCAGTTCCTCAGTATCAGAAAGATGCTAAATATTGGGGGTTGCAGTCCTTCAAAATTTCCACAGCACTTGCTGTGGTGACACTTGCTGTGTCACAGCTGAAAATGCCACTCAGCTCAGTAGTTATTCCCAGCCCAAGGACACCCTGTGTGTTTGTTCACTTCTTAGCAGCTTTCACGGAATGTACACCTTTGTAGCAATGCAAATTGTTAATATGCCACTGTATCCTCTGACATTAAATAACTGCATAAAGAGGGATCTATGTTTCCATGGAATCATGGAATGGTTTGGGTTGGAAGGGACCTTCAGGTCATCCCCCTTGTCCTATCACTACGCGCCCGTATAAAAAGGCACTCAACCTCTCATTCCCACTCTCCCTTTTAGTTACACACTAAATCCTTGCCGATGTGCCAATGGAGCTGCAGACTGAGCTGGATTTGACCTCAGAAGGAAGACCCACAGGGCAAATTGGCCTTCTAAGGGACAATGTGAACTCACTAACTTTATTTAATATGATGGCAGTAGCAGCTCACACTCATCTGTGTTATCATGTTAAACAGAGCCTTAACCAGATCACTGCTGAAATGCATGAGACGTCTGCCAAAGAGAGCACAGATCTCACTGCTGGAATGGCAAACCTTGACAGATGACTGCAGGGATTGCTGAGGCCTTCCTGAGATACAGCAATGTCTCCATATAGCCTACAAGCTAAGTGAAAATCGAAAATTCTTAACATGACTAATTTAGAACCTATAAAGTCCTCACTAACACTGATTGATATAATTACAATGCCAAAAAACATCAATAACTTGGAAAGAATTATAAAACAATTTGGCTATCATCTGTCAAGCTCTGAAACAAAAAAGTTGTGCAGCTTATAACCTGGAAATTCATGAAGTATTCTCTCTGAATTTCCCTCCATTTTAACATGCATGTTGAAACCCCAACACTCACCCTGGTTCTTGCAGGAGATTTTTCCTGAACAAAAGCTACCTGTGTATTTTTGAAATCTGATTTTAGAGAGAGCCCTTTGCTTTTGCAGCTTTAATTTCTTTCTCGAGATTTTCCAACAAGCTTTTCCAAAATGCAAAATATCCCTTCCATTCATACATCTTAGCACTTTTATCCTTTTAGAAATATTTCTGCTTGCTAAATTTCTTATAGGCAGTTAGTTGCTCATTCAGACATTCCAAATGTATAATAAGTGAGAGTAGGTAGAAAAAAAAATCAAGACAGAATTACTAAGAAGACAAATGTTTTTGAGCTATGCTTTCTCCTTCCTTGAGTAATGCACTGCTTATAACCATTACATTCCTCCCTCACAAACCTTTCTTCTCAGAGAGGGATGACCCTTACCCTGCCCTCCCATCTATTCCCCTTCCACTCCTCTTTCCATCTGCCCTGGTAAACCCGTTAAATCTGCATTAAGAGCTGTGAAAAGAAGAATGTTTGGCAAACTGGCTCGACTGCTGCTGACTCTGGTATCGTTTGCTGTCATTTGCTTCCGTTGCTGTCAGCTTTAAAGGTCAAAGGAAAGAGTTAAGTGTGGCCCCGGAGGGGCAGCGGTCCTGGGGAAGCAGGTTGGCATCTTCCACTGTCTACAGCAGCTTGTTTGCTGTAACAGCTTTAAAATGTTCAAAGCCTTTTCTTTCCTCTGCCACTCAAGCTGAAAAACTGGACTCAACCTTTCACACAGTTTGGGTGAATTTTTCTGCATTATCAGTTTTCTTGCACAGGTAAAAGTTCTCTGAAGCTTTAATTACAACTGAGTTTTGAAGCCCAAATTACCTGTCCTTGGGAGAATGAAAGATGCATAAGCAGACACTGTACCAGGCACTGGTACTTAAATACAGAAATAGACTTGTCATTTTTAAAAGATCTGTCAAGAAGGGAAAATTCTTGCAATTTGGAACTACAGTCCATTAATTAAAATGGCGAATAAAGACCTACATTCTAAACCGGGCTATCTGAACGTAGGTAATTAACGCTAGTTTATCTGCTGATGTGACTGACAAAAGATATGTACCTAAAGTATTCATGTTAGAGGACTTAGTCACATTATCACACATTACTGGGCACAGACATTTGAAAATTAGTCCCTGTTTTATTACTATCCCTGTGCACAGACAAGGAATGGAGACTGAAAGTTTAATATCATACCACCACATTTCCATATGACACAATTTATGTAGGATGACCTTTTCAATATCTTTCCACTTCCTGGACCGCAATAGTGTAAAAAGTCAACACACAATGGCAGGAATTTTTCATCTGAGACCTTAGTGACTCCAGTTTTTAGTGGAAAAACTGTAAAAATAGCAAATGTTTGTCTTCCCATTTCTGATCCTGATTTTGCATTTGAATTTAAGTTGTAATCTTTCCCTTTGATTTTCTATGAAAGCAGCAGTAGAACATATATTCTTTTCCATTTTTTTGACACTTTCCGAATGTGCTGTTTCTTAGATCATTATTCTTGCTCTCTTTCCATTTCCAGTCTTCTCTTTTGTAATGCTTGCCATTTTTTTTTTAAATCTAGTTCCTGTCAATTTATTACAAACTTTCTGAGAAGTTGCATTTGGCACAAGACATTTTTTTTTACTATAATTTAAAACTTTCAAATCTTTCCCATCTGCTTTATATGACAGTAATGAGAGTCTTAAAAAGGGACTCTATTTTTGCAGTGTTCCAAAAATGCCTTCTGTGCTGTATATTGTTTAGCAACACTCTTTGCATAATGCCATTAATCTCTAAGGTCCAGATGCTGATAGTGGGTTTTAGTGCCCTCAACTTCCACTGGAGTCAGAAATAGGTGAAGATCTTTCTCTTTCTGTAGGGTGTGATCAGTGCTTGGCAGAAGCAGATGCTAACTGGCCCAGTGGGAGAAACATAAACGCACAGTTATGTGTAAAGTGTGCTTGGGGTTTTTTTAGATTAACTATGGACTAACCTTGTGGTTTGTCTGAAGCAAATAACAGCTGCTATTTTTTTGCTGAACTTTTGCAGTACTATACTCAGAAGCTGCAGTAAAAAACCCAAAAGCTTATCTTGTTTCAGTTTCGTTCACTGAAAGCTGTTTTGTCAGTAATACACATGTATTCACTGAAAGAATGAAAATGAGAAAATATATCTCTCAGGTTGGAAGTGTGAAGGTAAAAACAGCATAATGCAGCATTAACAAATTTTCAGTCTCTAAGCTATAATCTAGGCACTTATCGACTTGACTGCTTTCTGTTAGGCCAAATGGAGAATATCTTTAAACAGTCTTAACCTAATTTTTTCTTATCACAAGGAAACTCGTCCATATGCTCCAGAGACAGAAACTGCCCCTACATGCTGATAACCTGAACAACATGGAAAAAGAACCCACTCCATTCATGTGCCAGTGCATTCCAGAGCAAACCAACTCACCTATTGGTAAATACATAACCACAGATTTGGTGTAGTCTTTCTAAACAAAATAAACCTTTTAAACTGAACTTTCTTTAGTATGGTAGGAGTTTGGCTAAAGAGTTATTACAATAGGAGCTCTATCTCTTAGATCTTTGTGACGGTATTGCCTTTCCTTTCTTGCTGGCCCACCTGCAATGCTTCTGGCAATCCATTTCTTCCATGATCATGCTTTTAAGAATTGAGCTGAAATTCAATTGTACAAGTCAGTTTTATAAGATATTTCCCCCAAACAGGAATCAAGAGGTTTTAAAGATTGATTTAGATGAGACATAGGACTGGGAGTACTGAAGTACGGGGCAATTCCACCTTCTGAGCTACTCTGTGTCTCTAGGAATGACACGGGAATATTTTTCTGGACTTTTCATTTACCCAAAGGAAAAAAAAAATAATGTTAGGGATTCCTTCCTTGCATGGTGATGAGGTAACATTCACTCCTAGAAAAAGACTGAAACAAATTAATACATTTCCACAAATACTGAGAGCCACCTGGAGATAGGTTTGTTTCTACTAGAGATAGAGGATTATTCATTATTTTGTGGGACTACTGACATGATCCCTATCATCTCAACTATATCATATTCCTCCTTGTATAGCATCAGCAAAATCTGAAAAAACTTTTTTGTAAAACCTTGCTAGAAGCAGTAGGCAGCTTCTGCACCTGATGATTATTCAAGAAAAGGATCCCAGTTTGATTCCAAAGATATATGCTGAATAGTTTTACATCTATATTAACAGAGTCACGTTTCTACTTATGGACAGAGAATACTACATATGACAAATATTGATAATAAAAATAACCTTATTTAAATTGAGTTCTTTAAAATTCTAATTTCTTTTACTCCAAGTGGTGTTCGATATACCTGCATAAGGAAATTCAACAGTTCTACCAAATTTTGCTGGGTAATAGAAGACTTTACTGTTACATCATGAACACTTCTAGTAATGTTTCACCCCACATCAACAACTTGGCCCGGACAGTCCCTGGGCATGGTTCAGGAGGCAGCACAGACCAAGTCCCATTCCCAGCAGGCAGCTTATATTCATCCTCACCACTTTGGACACCAGCAGAGCTTCACAGTATGGCTGTCAGCTCTTCTATAGCTCAGGGCTCTGGGTCAAAAAACCTTGGGCTGCTGCTTTACTTACATCTACTCCCAGCTCCTCTAAAATCAATGAAGAGACAAAGGCATCTCCGGAGGGAAATTTCTCCCCATAACTTGGACACCTGTTTGAAGTGTGCTTCTAAGATGTCCTTTTCTTCTCTGTCTGTATCTCCACTGCCTACAGATGGATTTAGACATTTATTACTTAGACAGCTAACATGAAGGCAAATCCCATCTTAAACCTTAGTGATAACAAAGCCATAGAGGGAATGCCATTCGGGCATTCTTCTCAGTAGATTTGGGGTCTAAAAGCAATTGGGGCAGGTTCAGGTTATGCGACTATTATTTCTTATTTCTTCCACATCATCTCCTGACTCCAGATGAAGGTGAGGCTTCATTGCACCATGAAGTGTGAGAAATCACAGAACATAGGACTAGGTCTAAACAGCACTACAGATGGGAAAGTGAAGTCTCAGTCTCAGGATACACATTAGCCAGCATGGGCTCGGAGCTAGATACTTAAACACAAGGAACAGCCAGGAGAAGGCAGCTCTTGCAGACTTCAGGATGCTTGATGGTCACTGAAACGCTCCCTGCAAACTGGTACTCACCTTCTGGCCACTCTAGACCAGAAAAAGTTTTGCAATGAATTTAATTAAACTGGTCCTTGCAGGCAGGGAAAATTGCAGCTGATTTTTGCCTTTTCCACTATATTTTTCTTCCATTTTCTTTTCCTCCTTCTCCATTCAGTAAGAACAGAAGTGGACAGTTGGAGGAGAAGAGGACTGGGGTTCACCAGGGCAGAAAGCAGCACAAGAGACAACAGGATGTGTCAGTGAAACTGATTTGTGCCATTCCATTGCTGTACCAGGTGAGTTCACTAATTCACCAAGATCCACGGCCTCTCTGGACATAAGGGAGTCTGTAGACACAGTTGTCTGGCAATGGTCCACAGGGAGGAAACTGAGGAACAGCCAAGCCCTGAGGGGATCCTGTCCTCTATTAGCTCAGGGTTTGTTTTGTTTGTAAATTAAGCCAAAGCCCTTGAAAGGGGAGAACTATGCATTTGCTAACTGGAAATTTTGTTCTTAGAGTGAGTGCTGGCACTGCTAGTGATGTGTCAGATCAGGTGCTGTCCTGCTGAGATGAAGTGGGACAGGACAGCAGGAAAAAGGAACCAGTTGAAAAATGCAGTACAGAATTTCGGCTGTTAAACAGACTAAACTTCCACTATGTTATAGTGCTTCCAAAGCAAATCTAAAATAAAGAATATTTTTTTTTATGCTGAACTCTTGCAATGTATGAAGATAATAGTAATGTCGAAGTGGGAAATAGAGAATACAGATTAAAATGGAATACAAGTTAGGATTCCATGCAGCCCATGGATGAAGTGTGATCAGTCCATGTTTCATTTTCTGATCCATATGCTCACTGAAAATAGCATTATTTTGGTTTTTGCTGTTCCACATCATCAGTTTTCCCGTTCTCGAGAAGGAGCAGCAGCTGCTGGAAAGTTCAGTGTCTTGAATTCGTCCTCCACTAGATGGCAACTGCTGAGCTTTCGCACAGCACTGCAGAAACCTGTGAAGCAGCAACCGAGTATCTTCTCCACAGACTGCTTGAGTACACCTGCATAACGTTCATTATTTGCAGCTGCCTAAAGATTAGCTGCTAATCAGTTCGACTCGTGACAGTATTTGCACAAGACACATAGATTAAAGTGGAATATGGAGTTCAAAGGTAGAAAAGCAGGAATTCACTCATCAGGTAAGTGGGGCCACAGCTTCCTTACAGGTCATTCAGTCCAACTCTCCTGCCACGGGCAGGGGCATCTTCAACTAGATCAGGTTGCTCAGAGCCCTGTCCAGCCTGGTCTGGAATGTTTCCAGGGATGGGGCATCCACCACCTCCAGTCTCCAGTGTTTGATCACCCTCATTTTAAATACTTTCTTCCTTATACCTAATCTGAACCCACCGTCTTTTAGTTTAAAACAATTACCCCTGTCCTATTGCTACATTCCCTGTTCAAAAGTCTGTCATCACCTTTTTTGTAAGCCCCCTTTAAATACTGAAAGTTTGCAATAAAGGTCCCTTCCAACCCAAACAATTCTGATTTTGTGATTCTAAGCTTTTCAGCTTTGGGTCATAGCACTAGGCTGGGGACTGTAACCAATAATTACCAGCAGTCTCTCATTTCATTTTCTTTAGTTTGTTTTGTAGAGGTAATAAATATGGAGCAATTATTCATTTCCTCACAACACAAAGACCAGCATCTCACAATAAAATTGACAGCCTTCAAACAAAAAGTATTGATTCTTAATGATTTCAACTTTTGTTTAAAACTGTTCACTGAATTTAAGTGGGATTTGTGTGTAGGTCATATTCAAAGACTTTCTGAAATTTATTTCAGTAAAAAAAATAGGTTCTGTACAAAAATAAATACAACCATAGAGCCCATGCAATAGTCATAAAAACCTATTTGGAAAAGTACATCCTGACTGAGACCTCCTCCCACATGCTCGATCTCTCTCTGAAGAGAGACAACAGAACCTGCTTCTACTTTTGGTTACATGAGCATTATCTGAAATAACTCTGCTGGAAATATTTGACTCAAACTGATACAAATTGTACTGTAATCAAGTACAGTATTTTCAGACAAATAATAACAGTCCTCATGGTCTATAATATTTCCTTTTTCTGTAGAGTTTTAACTCTCAAGCAGAGAAAGAGATTTTTACTGATGAATTGACAAGGTTTAGCAGGGTTTTTTCCTGTTCTTCTTCATATTATTGAATATATTATCTAGAACTTACTGATATGGACTGTATGCTGAAAAGCTTTCTCGGAATTAGATTTTGAACTAAACTTGGTGATATTTTTCTAAAAGACATAAAACCCATACTAGATATGATAATGGCCTTATTAGTTAATGGTCAGTGATTTTCTGGCAATCTGTCCTCAAAAGGTCTGGTAGGGCAAGAAGCAGCTCCTTTAGCTGCTCTTTGAGATTTCTTTCTTGATGCTCATCCTTCCATTGAATGAGGAAAAAATATTTCATCTCCACATACACTTTTTTCATAGGATAGGCAAAAACTGTGAAGCCTCATCTCTTCCCACGTGGCAGTTTTACCTGCCTGCTTGTTCCAGTCTCCGAGTCTGTCTGTCTGTCTGTCAGTCAGCTGGGCCACCCACAACTGCTTTCCATCCCGCTCCATATCAGTCCTTAACCTCACCACTGCAGTCTTTTATCCATCTCTCCTTAGAGACTGTGGGTAGATGACTCTCATGAACCCCTGAAAGAACACTGAGAAAGCAACAGCGGTGGAGAGTCCACACTGCCATACGTAAGAAGATGGTTTTTACTTTATATTTGTTAATTATCAATCTCTTAGAGATTAGCTGAAGTTTTCTTGTGTCATATGACGACTTAGCCATTCAGTGTTATTAAGATTGATGGCATTGGTGCAATTTTGCAAGTTTTAAAGCCTTAGTTATGCTGTAGAACTCTTCTTCCTGTGCCCTTAAATATTTTTAGCTTGCAAAAAAAAAGCTAATTTTTGCAACACCAGTATTAGGAGTCTAAATTTTTGCGAGACACATTGTTCTCCCTTGAACTGTAGTTAAACTGGATTCTTAAGAACTATTTTTCTTATAATGGAATTAAAAACACATCATCAAAGCAGCAGCTGCTGGCAATGACGGTGTTTCAATTCCCAGGACAAGAAGCTTAGGGAAATTTATGGTTAGGATTACACAAAATGGTTGTCTGTGACAGCACAGCTTTGAACTCACTGGACTATCACCTTCCACTAGACCAGGTTGCTCAGAGCCCCTTCCAACCTGGCTTTGAACACTTCCAGAGATGAGACATCCACAATTTCTCTGGCAACCTGTGCCAGTGCCTCACCACCCTCACAGTAAAGATTTTTTTTCCTTTTATCTACTCTAAATCTACTCTCTTTCAGTTTGAATCTATTCCCTCTTGTCCTGTCACTACATGCTCTTGTAAAAAGTCTCTCTCCCTCTTGTAGGCTTCCTTTAGGTACTGCCAGAGGATATGTGACCCTTGGGAAGAACATGAATTAGAAGTGGTGGAATGCAGTTTTGTCTGTCCTGAGCTTCCACACTGGATGTACCATGAAGTACAAGCAGCCAGTGGACACCTTTGGACTGCTTTAGGAAGGGATGTGCATGGGATTTTGTAATGATCACACAAGGATGTTATAT
The DNA here is from genome assembly GCA_014706295.1 of Lycocorax pyrrhopterus obiensis. NCBI lineage: Eukaryota > Metazoa > Chordata > Aves > Passeriformes > Paradisaeidae > Lycocorax > Lycocorax pyrrhopterus. The sequence continues at coordinate 84,710,876 of JACSVZ010000001.1, forward strand.
ACACTCTTTACACTTAGAAGTGGCACAGACCACCTCAATGGAAAGAAATCAAATCCAAAACACCTGATCAACCAGAAAACCTCACATAAACAAAACAGGCAAGAAAGTGAGACAAATCATCAATAATAGGACTGGACCAAACCTCAGAATATCTTCAAAAGCAACCAGAATTTCCCAAAGCCATATTAACACCACAAGCAGCTCATAGCAGAGACTGACAACCTGCCTCAAGCAACAGAGAGTGGAAAACACGAAAAGAGCAATGAAGCCTTACAGCATCATCGAAATTGGAATTCTGGAGGTTTAGTGAATAAAAAGGCACTGGCGACTGTGGTAATTGCCAATGCAACTTCATTTAAATATTTTTGGACTATGAGCTGTTACTCTCTTGGATGGTTTTTCAAAAGTTTCCTAATTTGGACTGACATTTCTTGCATCTCCAATAGCATTTACATGACTAATAACTTGGCCAAAGTGACAAGTTTTCTGACTGTGAATCATAAAATGAATATAGTTAAAAAGGGAAGATAAACAGCCAAATTGAGACAACTCTGGAAGCATAAGCCTTTTTAACCAAATAGATGTAAGATTTTAAGTAATAATTTAAAAAAAAAAAAAAAAAGCTTTTTGTATTTCTTTGAACTGGTTTTATCTATTATCCAGTGATTACCCAGTTGAGTATAACCCAACTAGTACTACCACAATCTGGTTTTTTTCCCCAAGGTTGTCTTTAGACTCCTAGCAAAGTTTCAAAAAACACTGAAGTAGCTTAGGAACTCAGGACCAATTTTAAAAAACTAAGGTCACATCTAAATGGCAGATTGAACTTTTGACATGGCAGTCTGGAGGCTGAGAGGAAGCTGACAGCATGAAACACTGAGTAAGTTAATTTCCCTTGCCAGCAGAGAGGCATGAGAGGGCCAAATCCCACTGACTTCCCTATTTCTAGGATTGTTATTTTTCATTTTTCCCTTTCATCTCCATCTCCCCTAGCTGTGAGTGTCAAGAAAACATCACCAAAAAACCAGAATTTATGGAAAGCATCAGTAACTCTTCCAAATAGAAAATGAGCAGGAAAGCTTGAATCTATGTACCCCATATACTATTGAAGAATTAAATCATAGAATGCTTTGGGTTGGAAGGGACCTTAAAGATCATCTAGTTCCAAACCCCTCTGCCATGGGCAGGGACACCTTCCGCTAGACCAGGTTGTTCAAAACCCCATTCAGCCTGGCCTTGAGCACTTCCAGGGATGGGGCATCCACAACTTCTCTGGCCACCCTGTGCCAGTGCCTGACCACCCTCACGGGGAAGAATTTCTTCCTACTATCTAATCTAAATCTACCCTCCTTCAGCTTAAAGCCATTACCCCATATCAAATCACTTCCCGTCCTTGACAAAAGTCCCTGCCCAGCTCTCTTGTAGCCTGTTTAGGTACTGAAACGTGTTCTAAGATCTCCCAGAGCCTTCTCTTCTCCAGGCTGAACAGCTCCAAACCTCTCAGCCTGTCTTCATAGCAGAGGTGCTCCACCCTGTGAGGAACAATTGCCTCCCTCAACCTGCTGGTCACACTTCTTTTGATTGCTATGAGGAAACACCACACCTCAGTTGCACACCCTGATGGATAACATGACTGTCACTTCCAGAAACCCTGCAGCTGTGTTTAATATCTCACATTTGTACACAGAGATAGATGAGAGTTTAAGGACAAATTAAAGGCCAAGCTTTGGTCCAATAAAATATAAAGAAATCCAGAAAAAGTTAAAGATTTTCTTTTAAAAGACTGCAGAATAAAGGTTGTTGGCTTTTGTTATGAAAAGTATGTATTTTAGTTGTCAAACTAAAGTCTAAAACAACACTAAAGAGGTTTGAGATGTTTCACTTCCCATGAACAGTTTAGTTCTGCTTAAATCATCGTTTACTTCATTTTCATCAGCCAGCAAAATTGAAAAGTCAATTATTCACACTGTTCTACATGAAAAACTGGGTTCTCAAATGGAATAAAAGAAAGAGGGTGGGTAATAATCAGTCAATACATTGAAATTTCAAGACATTTTAAATGCCTTGGACAAATGTATTAAATAAGTCATTACCCAAGTTTTCATTTCAATCACTGAAATATTAATTGTGTTTGTTTTCAATACACCAATCTTATCTAATGGTATTTGAATGTATTAAATATTTGTCTTTTATTTTGTGATGTTTCCAAAATAAATGAAGACTAAAGAGGGGAAAAAAAGAATATTCTGTTCTTCTGCTGTAAGGATCCAACAAGTTTTACTACTAGGAAAATTAAGCAAATATTGAAAAGACATCAATTAACATCTAAGAAATAAAGGACCAGGCAAAATAAACTGCAGTGGTTTATAAAGAAGGAATTATTCCATAATGGTCTGCTATTGCCACAGCATCACATTCCTGGGAATGTGTCAGCAGCAAGACACTGATTTCTTCAAGATCACTTGCAGTTGCTAAGACCCCTCCCTTCTGCATTTGGAACAGTCTTCAAGCTTTTAACGCATGACTTTGGTATGAAAAGAAAAATGCAGAGCAGATTTATTAAGTATTTATCCTGCACTAATGGGAACCCAGGACCATTTCGCAAAAATGGAACCCAAAGACCTGGAATCTTACTCATAGAATCATAGATTAGTCTGGGTTGGAAGGGATCTTTAAAGACCATCAAGTCCAACCCTTCAGCTACTAGCTGTGGCAGGACGTCCCCCCTCTTTCATGGCTGGGGCATTTGGAAGAGATAACTCAGGCCAGACTAATAGACCAGGGAGGTGCCAGAGAGCTCAGCAGGAGACCAGAGAGCTCAGAGTCACCTCCAGGCCCCTGAAAGTCTGAGACCAAGCCCTGAGTACACATTTTAGTCTGGAAAGCAAATGTGGGAAGAGATGAAAGAAATATTCTTGACCAAAAGACATGGTTCTTATGTCTATAAAAGCCCACACAGTTATCACAGAGGCAGAAGTCTCTTACACACTCTTCTGGAACATGTGAGAAGATTTCTCCCCAAAGCTGGATGCAGTTTTGAGGTTACTTTTCCAGAAATTGAGGGAAAGGACTTCGATGTGTACCCTATCAAGAATTGGATGGTAAGAAACATGGAATCGTAAGTTATACTATTTCTTAGCTAGCTGTAATTTTAATGGTACCTTTAACTCTGCACGTATACACTAGTTCTCTCTGTTTGTTTTATCCCTGTGTAGTAATAGTCTGTTTTGTGTCTATTAATAAATAATTCATTTTATAATAGACTGAATCAGCCATTATTAAAGAACTTGCGGATGAGAGTGGATTTTGGGGTGCTAGCCACCTCAATAACACAACTGCCTGCTGCCAGAGGCCTGGGCAACAGACAGGGGCTGATTTAAACTTATATCATCCATTCATAACACTAGCTCGTCCCACTACTTCATCTAGGTATTTAGTGCTGGTTTTCACCTTCATTCCCCACTCTCAGTGTTTGGGGTTTTTTTGTCTTTTTCACCTAGACAAAAAACTGTGTCATCTGAAAGAGTTTTGGGCTTAACACCTTCACAAGCATTGAACTCATTGCCCTAATGATGAGCTCCAGACTCTGGCCTCCTGTAGAATATCATATCAAATTAGAATAGAATGATATGATCATAGAATTGCTAGGGTTGAAAAGACCTCTAAGATCAAATTCAAGCTGTAACAGTTAGGTTAATTTTCAATTTCCTCTTTAGGGGTGGCCTTAAAAGTGTGAGTACCTCCTCTGAGCAGACCTCTGCCACTGGCAGCATCAAAGAGAACACGGGGTAGGTGTCAGGCCATAAACTTTATGGCCTTGCAGAAGAGACACCAATGAGAGCTGAGAAGTTCCCCTTTCTTCACTGAGCTTCCCCCATGCTCCAATGCAGTGAGAAAAGTCCAAAAAAGAAAAAAAAGAAGACAGGGAGGAAATTATTCAAGAAGAAAAAAAAATGTGAACAGCAATATTAAATAATAACTTCGGCTGCATAGGGGAAGTAGGAAACCAGATTTAGACACCTAACTCTGTGACATGATTGTCATTTCATAAATGCACAGTGTGACAGTGTATACAAAGGATCCTCACTCTAGCTCATGTCACAGGCTCCCCATTGGTGCTCATCAATAAACTTCTGGGTTAGACTGCTGGAATAAACTGTCTGGGGCTTTTCTGTACAGCCTCTGCCGAGAGCAAGTGGTCTTTCTAAGGGGTGGCAAATTCCAGTTTACTGTAGATCCAGGGTGTTGATAGAGAGGTTTTAGGAGCACACTGTTTTGCTCCTTGCAACATTTATTATGACTGCTATGCACTTTTTCAGTGTTCTTCATATTCATTCCTGTCTTATTCTCTCATTTTCCATCTTCCAATTCTCCCTTATCCATTTCTTTGTACTTCCAGCGCTTTAGCTGCAGTGGTGTATCAGCAGGATCTCCTGCAGTTGTGCTCTCTCCAGCATATTTCTATTGTCTAGTTTCAGTATTTCCATAATGGAACAGATTTCTTTTTCCCCAGGGGACTAAACCCACATTTTCACATAGTCCTGTCATCCCAGAGTTAGGCTGAAGGTATCTCTAACAATTGATCCTAGTAAACTCACATGGAGTTTCATGTCAACTTACCTTGCAACGTGAGGATTACGTTGGATAATCTAAAGAAGTAATTTCTGCTCATATCTAATGCAAAGATGAGGAGCAATGTGCCAGGCCTTGGTAGAAGGGTGCTGAAGTAAACCTGCCTGGATATTGAGTTCAGTCTTACTTAGTCCCTTTGTTAATTATACCTGGATGTAGCATTTAAGGCACATAAATAAAACTAATCTTTGGGAGCAGCTATAAATATTCACAGTCAGAGATATAATACAAAGAGGCCTGAGGAAACTAGGAATAAAATTATAGTCCGACTGGAAAAAGGAAGAAATTAATGCAACAGAGGGATAACTCTGAAGCCTTGGCTTAGTTTTTAATAAGCATTTTAATAAGCTTGTGATAATGAAATAAACTAGATCAGAATATTTTCTGTGCAACAATGACAGTTCAAACTTATTAATTTTGCATAATTTTGTCTATGCAACCATCAGAAGCCCTAAAGGGCAACTGGAAGTCCTTCCAGCTATTTGCAGACAATCCTTTAAGAAGCCTTTGCTAAAGCTCACTTTCAGTTCAATCTGATTAAAAAAATCAAAAAGCAGATGAAAGGAAAACCAGATTTCCTTAAGTCTGCAACCTCTTTGTTAATTACCGAGTGTTGCAGCAGTGGTCTGATTGTTCCCAGCCTGCTGTACCTTCCTCCTCCTCCCACTCACTCCTGCAGAACAGCTCTTGTTCTGCACCTTTTGGCACCACCATCACTGCAATGGCAGGCTGATCCCCACCTCTGCTGCACACCCCCACGTTCAATTCACATCTCTTACCATTACACACACATACAATATTTCTACAAAGCTCAGCACAGCACTGTACACAGATTAATGCTGCACCCCACCTAGGCTGGTAAATATTCTCAGCAAGTGCACTGCTCTTTGCTACATACAAAGCATTCAGCTCTTCCCACAGAGTCTGTCCATAGCTGATGTTGTAAAATGAAGCAGAGGGAGAGACACTGGACTGAAATAGAAGTAACCCCATTGTCTCACTCATGGATTTCCTCACTTATAGAAAAGGAAAAATACCTGTCACAATATTTAAATCTGCATAAGAAAATTTTCTTTTGTATGTAGATTCCCCATTTGTACTTGGAAATAGACAATCTAGATCACAAGCCAGTAGAGTAGCCTATATGCAGTTAATTTATACACATCTATTACAAAGTATCTCCTAATATTTTAAGAGGAACAAAAGAATATCTCCTTTCACAGATTTAGGTCCATCTGCTATAATTTTTAGCTAGTAGCCATCAAAGTAACTAGTTTGTATGTGAGCCCAGCTGCATAAATTTCACACATTCATCACTAAATTAACTTCAAAATTCTACAGTTCTCAAATAAATGTCTAAGGTTTGGTCTCACATTTATCAAAGCCCCTCTTCCCACATATCAAATAGCACTGATAGGACTAGGAAGGTGAAGTCATGTGAACGCCTCATGTCTTAGTGCAGAGACTGCAAAGAGACTTCTCAGCCAAAACCTCCCAGCAAAGTTTGGCAAAATTCTGCATGGAATATTTTTGCAAGTTAAAATTCCACCTCTGTGTTACAATTCATTCCCAGGGAGTATTTCTAGTTTCTCTTTCAATTCCAGGTCTGCTACAGATTTAAAATATAGGTCAATGTCTTTAACACAGTTTAAGAAATATGACACGGCAATACAAAATTTTGTAAATTCATAGTAACATTTCCATTTACTGCTTTTATCAATCACACAGGGAGGAAATTAAAATGAGAACTCGATGTTGGTTAAATTTTTTCTGCTGATTCTCTGTGAATTCTGAACATTCATTTCTTCCTAATTTGGTCCTACCACAACTTTCTTTTCTGCTTGCTTTTTCAGCACATGCAATTTATTAGCATGGGCAATCAATAGCAGAGAAGGCTGTTTTACATAAAACCTTTGGCAATGGATTGGAGACCTTTCCAGCCATACCTTTTTTATCAAAACTGATGTCTTTATTGGCACTCAGAAAAAGTGTGCTGCAGTAGCAGCTGCCTCAGGCTGCTGCAATATTTGCTGTATCTCTCAGCCACAGGTCCTGACCTGAGTGGTGAGAGAACCTCAGCTACTCTTGAAGAATCTGAGTTATTTGTGGCAACTTATCCTAAGTCAGGGCTACAACCATCTAGGCACATACCCTAAGCTGCTTTCTTGAACCTCCCTTCTGTTCTCATCAGGGCAAGAATCTCCATTTTTTCACTCTGCTATAGTTAGAATTGAATAGAGTATTTCAGTTGGAAGGGACATACAAGGATCATCCAGTCCAATTGCACGACCAGTTCAGGCCTGACCATCAGTTAAAGTGAGTTCTTAATGGCAATGTCCAAATGCCTCTTAAACACCGACAAGGCTTAGGGCATCCAGTACCTCCCTAGGGAGCCTGTTCTGGTGTTTGAACACCTTCTTAGAAAAGAAATGCTTCTTAAGTCCAGTCTGAACCTCCCCACTGCAGCCTTGAACTGTTCCCACATGTCCTACCACTGAACACCACAGGACAGAGAGATCAGCACCTCCCCCTCCTCTTCTCCTCCTCAGGAAGCAAGCAGAGAGCAACGAGGTTGCCCCTTAGCCCCCTTTTCTCCAAAACAGACAAACCCAGAGTCCTCAGCCACTTCTCACAGGACATGCCTTCTAGCCTTGTCATCAGCTTTGTTGCCCATCTCTGGACGCATTCACATCCTTCTTAAATTGTGGGGCCCAGAACTGCTCACAATGCTCCTGGTAAGGAGTTTCACCGATGCTGAAGCAGGAGCTGGACCCTCTCCTCCCAATCAGCCTATTACTATGCAGTTAATTCTCTGCAAACACAGGGCTACATGGAGGCAGCCCTGTTTGCCTGCCCCTGGGTCAAAGACGAACCAAATGACCCGAAGTCAGAGTCTTTGAGATGTGTGTTGCAGTATCACAATCAGAGCTACAGGACATGTGGAAATTACTTTCCATACTGTAAAGCACCTGTAGAGCACACGTGCTCTTGTGCTTTCAGTTCTTGCAGAGCTAATTCTACTTTTATTGGAAAAGAGAGAAGGGTTTCTGAGAGATTATTGTGTTTTTGGCAAGTTTCTAACACGGGAACGAGCCGCATGTCTCATACCGTATGGATAAAATTTCCATAGTGAACTTTTAAGCCACGTTTTACACTGTTTTGGAAATTACTGTGCAGAATTACTTCTAGTGATATTTTAAATAACTAACGTGATTTTAATTGCACTAAGAGTTTCACAAAGAGCAGGGCTTTTCAAACATTGCTGCCATGGGGTCCCTTGCAACTAAAGCCAGAGTTCTAATTACCTATGGTATAGTTGTTCAATACTTGCCCTTGCGCAGGATTTTTAGAAAAAGCACATTAATACTTTTTTCTCCCCTCAGCTGCAGTTGCTAATTCAGAAAGACAATGATTTATTAGTTTCAACTTAGAAGATATTTTTCACAACTGAACCATAATTCTGTTTTTTTTTAAGTCTGTGCATTTATTTCACTGTTGTTTAAATCTCGACAAAAGTATATTCTTTTTAAAAAGTTGATGCGCACATACAGATAATGGGAAAGGGTATTCAATTGGGACAATGTTTAAGCACCCATTCTTTAGGAAGAATCAGAACTGGAATATCTTAATTCAGTTTACGCCCATCAGACTTTTGTACAGAAGAAAACAAAGAACATAAGTGATGCCTGTAGAAACACCATACACAGGTTCTTTGAATATCTTGCTTTTCTTTCCAAACCACATCGTTTCTTTGCCACACCATTAATGTCTTCACAACTCCAAAAATAAAGATGCCAACAGTGACTTTCTTTTGTATCATCTTTTAAAATATATAGGCTGGTTTATAATATTTCCACACCACCCTGAGAGCTCTGTTTGTTTTTGCACAGAGCATTTGTCATTTAGCTTTGTTCTCTGTTACCAACAGTAGGAGCAGGAGCCAGTATGCTGCATGGTTAAATTTTTAATGAACTAGTTTGGGAATTTACCCCGGGATAAAGGCAATTCAGTCCAAGCATTTGCATATTCAGTTCCTGGTAGACCCAGGCTATATTCACTTGAATTTGTAATTTAATATGCAATTCTTGTGCACAGCTCTGTGCAAATACCATATGTGACTAGTTGCCACAGCCTTCACCCAAAGCATCCACTAACCATGGCAACATGGGCATCAGATGTTGCATAAGCAACCCGACAAGGGCTGAATTTTTAAATTTGTACACACCACAATTTCAAAGCCCCATTCCTGCACATTTGGAGCTCTGGAGAAAAAGAAAAAAAAAAGTATTTTAAAGCCATAGTTAGCATCTGGGTTTGGACGTTTTGGACCAAATGTTTGAGCCTGAGTTCCAAGAATTAAATGCCTCAATTCAAATTTAAATAACTAAATAAGTGGCCTAGTTATGAGTGTTGAGCACTGAGTGAATCTCTCCCATTTACTCCAAGGGTTGAGGCATTCTGCAAACCGATAAGGATGCAAACAGGATACCCTGACAGCTCACCCTGAAGCACCCAGACATAGATCATCTTTAAAAACTGAATTTGGATTTATCTCTGAGTGTGATACAAAACTGAATGTGAATAGGCAGTGTCCATAAACAACACCTTCTGAGGCCAAGCCAGGAGGATTCCTCATTGTCCTAGGGTACCTCTTGAGTTGTCCCACGGCACCTCAGCAGTGTGAATGCTGAAGTGCTTCAGATTGAATCTGGCACTGGGATTTGCCTGGGTTCTGGTGTAGCTGTGAGATGCTCCTGGTGCTCAGCTCAGAGCTCGCTGCTTCACTTTTCTCCAGCACCACCCTTGTGTGAGTGGAGATGACAGTTTATCCCAGTGCACATCAGCGCACCAGGCTTGTCTGGGGGCGTTGGGGAGGCAAACTGTGTCATCACTTCCCCTAGGGCACAGTTCCTCTCTGAAAGGGCTGGAATGGAATTTACCTCTGCATGCCTTTTCCCACTTCTGATAATGAATTCCTACACAGGGAGACAAGAGAGTCAAAATCCCCCTGTTTTCCTCTGCTCAGCACTTTGTCCAAGCCAAAAGCCTTTGCCCCCCCCAGGCAGCCATGGAAGCCATTCTGGTATTTTTATCTGCTAATTGAGCTTAGAATTGAGCTAGTGTGGCACATCTCTCCTAACCAAAAGGCTCAGCTGTTTAGAGATACTCAGCTGTGAGTAATGCCTTCAGCAGTCACAAAGGCTGAAACGCTGGGCTGCCCACCCTGTTAGTGAGCGCTCTCAAGTTGGCCAGATCCAGGCCTGGAGGGAGTAACTCCAAAAAAGCACAATGCTGTAAAAGATGGCATTTTTCTAGAAAGTCCTCCACTTTTGATTGCCAGTAAGAGCTGTGTTTTGACCTGGAAACCCACTTCTCACAGGAGGCTGCCTAAAGCTAGAAAAGGGGTTAGCATGGTGCAGGCTGGAAAATGAACCAAGCAAGATATAAAAATTCAGAGAAGTTGAATCAATGCATTTCTACTGCAGAAAACATTAGAGAGGCTAGAGGGAGTCCACGCTCCACTGCTTAGGAAATGAAGTGAGGCTGGGCTGGCTTTGAAACAATCTCTGTTGTCCTAGAAGGTACATGGAGATAATAAAGTGTGACCATGGGCAAGACCTGGCAGACACTTCAGCAGGCCATCGTGTGTTAATACAGATGATAAAGGAGAATCTCTTTAGACTCAGACATAATTTTCTAAAAGAGCTAGAGTTTGGAAAAAAGACTTTCAGTGAATCCAAACACAGACCAGAACCAGAAAAGAGGTAAACAGGGTCAAAAGTAGCAGGGGGAGAGACGGGTATGACCTGTCCTTTCTGAGGATTTAGTTTGGCATTATAACCTCAGCAGTAATTTCTGCATCTCCATTAAAGATCACCACCACTCGCCTTAACTGTAGTGACCTATCTTATATTTCATATTGCTACCCATCAAGTCCTATCAGAGCTCCTGTCACATCACACTGATAATGGCTTTAATATTCATGATGGATTTTAAGAAATGGCTGGCACACCTCCATTTCACTGATAAGAAATCTGCTTAGGGCATACTTTCACATTTGGCTATTTTTCATTTTATTATTTTCCTACTTTCTGCTGTTGGCTAAAACAGAGAATCAATGTCATGACACTCTCCTAGTAGAGAGTTTCTTGCAAAGAAAAAGGCTCTGGAGGATTCCCTATTTTTGATCAAACCTTTGGTTTTCCTGCATATCCCTGTTACATAGCATATTATTAGACCACATAACTAAGTGAACTTAGTTCACATGCACTGGGGTTCTGCTGTTCGCAATCTGCATTGTTCAAAGTGTTCCTGTCGCAGTGGTTCATCTATCAGCATTTCCTTTTTGATACACCTGAAGAATACTTCTTCAGTTAATTGTAAAATCAGGACAGAATCTGGCATCAGAAGCTAACCAAGAGGAGTATTTTGCATTTCTTACAGATCGAGAGGTTAAAGAAAGTAGTTGTAAAATCTGATTCTATCAGAACACCTTCCTTCAGGGGGAGTTGGGGCATATAGGAGATCTTCCTATTAGTTCTCACAGATGAAATGAGTAATGTTTTCTGCTGGAACAAATCTCCTCATACTACATTATTTGACCTGAAAGGTTCTTTTAACATGACATCCAGTTTACACCTTAGGTGGACACTTTTTTTTTTTCAGTTACTGGAGTGTTTAAGCAACTGTGAAACAAATGACAATCAGTCTGTTTTCTAAACCTAAGAGATATCATAGGCTTTGTTGGAAATAGTTACAAGTTTGTAAATACAGCTGCTGAACTGTTTAGGATTTTTCTGTTGTTTTGTTTTTTTTTTTCTTTTTTTCTGTTTTTCCTTGAAAAAAACACCCTTCCCAGTGGGCTTGTTCATATAGCCTGACTGGGGCCAGGTCCCACCACAGACCTTCTAAGCAGCTGTGAAGGACAACAGAGTCGCAAGAGACAGGAAAATAGCTATGACCGTGCTATTTATTTTGACCATGCCAAAGATCTAGATGGCCAGGCTGGCATGTACTGCTGCTGTGAAATGAAAGAAATGGACTATTTGGACCATCTATGGCTGCTGCTTAATCTGGCTAACAGGAATCTGAAACTCCAGTACTTGTAGCTCTTTTCTCTCCTGTCTCCGTCCTGCTGGATTCTCCCAGCGCAGGAGGACAAGATTCCAGCTTCCCACCCTTAAGCTAGGAGGAGATAATGTTCAATTTTGCCTATGATGTTGAGATGCTTTTAGTGGCACTTACAGCAATCAGACATGAGAGATGGGCTAGTTTGCATTTTTATTCTGTCAGAGGATATGTTTACACAGACAAGGGCAGGCAGATCTGACCTCCCTCTGCTATGTCTGATTCAAGCCAGCTCTGGCCCAGGAGCGCTGCAGCTGCAGGCAGCTGTGGCATCCAACTTCTTGGCAAACACAGACACCCAGCAGTGGGAGGGAGCTGATCGATAACCACCTACCCAGCAGCATGCAATTCCCATCACCCCTGCAACTGGGACATCAAAACCCACTGCATGGATCTGAGTTTTAATATCAGGGAATATATAACTTGAGCTAGTCAAATTCTGCTAGTCAGCAGTGAAGGAGCCTTATTTTCCTTGGAAAACTTTCCATCTTGCACCTCTTGCTCAATGTATCCACTGGTTTTGGCCACATTGTTAGCCTTAAAACTTTTGGATCAGGGACCTCCTTTTACTTACACCTTCACACAGCATGCAGTATCTTGAGAACCTTGAGATCTACTGCACCAGTGGAAGCCAAAAAACTGCTAATTTGATTAATGTGACTACTATGGGCTATTTCTTGTGAGCTATTCCATGTGATTATTTGCAAATCCCTGTCTACTGCTTGATATACTTGACCTAAATTCTGCAACACTCCAGTGCAAGAGACAGGAGAATGTGTTGGCTTCAGATACATTAAGGAAATGTGTTCTCTTTCATTAAATATAAACAATACAGGCAGTAAATTACCTCTGTCTTATTTAATTTAAGTTTGTTTTATGTTACTAGTCTTTAAAAATTTTATATTTCTAGATGGTGCCAATTTTTTTTAGTTAAAAATGCATAAGTTAATTATAGAACTTGTCTGGGGGATGCCAGAGGCACCAACAATTAGGCAGGAAATTGGGGTTTCAGCACTTAGAAATCCGTGGGATACATAAGCTTGAGTTTCAGATCATTTCAATAGCTGGGCATTAAAATGATCAATGGTGGAACAAACAGCCATGTGGTCTGACAGCACAGAGTACAGAGGTCAGGTGGCAGTAAAAAAGAATGGTATGGAGTCTTAGACAAGGAGAAGCTGCAGTTCAAGCCCTCTGCCATTTGATCCTTCAGTTCCATCACCTGGTGGGCAGGTAGAGATGGAGTACAGGAGGCAGATCCGAACTCTTGATAGAGTGGCATTTTTCCTATTACTTTTGTGGCCAGGGGTTATTTCTATTTACTTTGCTGAGTGACTCAGCCTAGAGCTGACATGGATTGGATGGATCACTCCTCTGAGCTACAATGTCAAAAAGATTTTGTTTTGTGTGAGACTCCTAGCAGCCTTCCCTTGTTTATGTATAGCAGGCATCCTTTGAAGTAAACTGGACCAAAATGTGGTGGGAAGAAGGATTCTTTAGTTTATGAGTTACAAGCTCGCATTCACCACAGAAGACTTCCTAGGGCTCAGTGGAGTGAAGAGTCAACAGGAGCCCAGTTCCTCCAGGTCGGGGTAGCGAGTTCAGGAAGAAACTTCTAAAATATTTCCCCTAGGCAGGGATGCACTAGCTACCCTCAACTGCTAGCAGCCACTCACTAACTTCCAAACTAGAGAAGTGAAGACAAACATTTGTTGTCCCCCAAATTTTGGAGGTGACACGAAGGCACATGAGCCAAGAGGCTTGCATAAAAGACAGAAAATCCAACTGTCTGAGAAACTCAGAGATTTGATATTGCTATTATTAGGTGTAATATTAGGTGTTACATCACCTAATATTACATGTCCTGTCAAATTGTTTCTCATCACTGATTACACATGTGAAATCACTAACATGAGCTTCAAGTAAAAATTATTCATTGAGTAAGGCAGTTTTTGGAGATCTAAGCCATGTCAGAAAGTACCTAGTAGTAGTTGTGTATTCATGAAAACCAAAGCATAAGAGCTGGTAAAATTTAGCCTTCCATATTCAGACCTAACATTTGCTAAAATATTTTTGGGTAACTTACATTGCTTTACCTACTGTATGAATAAAGATCTAATTCTTCTCAAATTGGATGACTGGATTAGAAAAGACTGAGTACTCATCAAATTGAAAAATGATTTAATGATATGAAGCTTTAGATCCCACACATTAGAAACTTATTGATAATTTTACAAATTGGTATAACTCTTGAAAATTCATAGGCAAAACTCAACACTGGAATGTAGCTAAAAGGAGACCCATGTCACTCACAACCAGTAAAGTAAAGGTATTCATGTTTTTAAGATCAGTTCCTAATGATCTTTCTTCAAGTCCATAAGAATTCTTCTCATAAACATGTTCATTTTTGTGCAAATTCACACTAATCTGTTGGACATGCAGATGGACAATCCACTCCAGCAGCTGTAACACTAAGAGCATTCCCTTCAGATTTGTTATGATATTGATTCTAGAGTGTGTAATTCTTCTGGATCTGCCAAATAATCTTTGCATTCAGAAGAAATGACCCAGGAGCCAAAAGGACTCAGTGTGAACCCTTCTGGAATTCTTTATCAATAAAGTTCTCTATATATGTTAGGGCTGAGAGTGATTTGCATGCCGTTCCTTGGATTTTTCCTCAAATGTCAGTCATACCCTCAGTGTCGTTAATGAAGAGCAGATATTTCCATTTGAATATTTTCTTCTGGGCATAGTCTACAGAATACACAAGGAAATCTATAATACTCATCCCACACCCTTTCAAACATCTTTCAGAAAGATATAAAACCCTGAAGTGCATTAATACTGCTCTAACTGTTTGGGTTTGGGGGCTTTTGTTGTTTTTTTGGGTTTTTTTTAACATAAGACTAAAGTCTAGGAAGAAATGAATCTCTTAGAAAGGCTGTGTCTAGTACAGACAGGCTTGATACAAGTTCATCACATAACATTGACTTTTGGGGGGGATTTTATCATTTTCTTGTCATACACAATGATCCCCTGGACAGGAATTGCTTTGATGTTGATGAGGATGATAAAACACTCAAGCACTTTTAAGTTACTCTGAAACTTAGATTCGTTCACATTCTCATAAGAGGAAAAATATTTTTTCTCTGTAGAACTGTAAATGCTGTTCTTATAATTCCTTTTTCGACTTCTATGCAAGAAGAATAGAAGGTAGGCAGAATAGAATCAGTAGAGTTTCTTTGTTAAAGTATCTAAGTAATTGATATTTTTCCTTGTGAATGATGTGGTAATTTTATCTTTATGGCTCAAACACTTTTTTAGTCAGTCTTGTCTTTGCATCTTTGAAATCATTTCCATTTACTGTCCAACACAGATCAGACCACTGCTACAGTCCATCTGCTTTAAGACTGCTCTTCCACTGGGATAAGACCTGCTGTTATGATTTTGAAGCTTCAGACACAGAAATAAGGCCTCCATCCTTCTCTAAATATAACACTTTTTTTTCTGTAATCGCTTGGTTATTCTGTGTGTCAAAGATAAGAAACACGAGCCAAGCTTTGGTCACCCTGCTGCCAACTAGCACTTAAAATTTCATAGATGGCCTATGCCATGCTAATCGTGAGCTTAGCACGGATGTCAGACAGAAAGAGGTAATGTGCAAGAGTTGCCAAGTCTCATTCTGAGTGCTAAACCAGCCAGGCTGTGACTGCTGAATGCAGATTCAAAAAGCAATCAAACTAGGTGAGTCTTGGGAAAACGGACGTTGGGCTTCTCACTAGATGAAAACCCAAATAATGCCACCTGAAACCGATCTGGAAGGCTGCTGCAAGGCGATTGCCTCCATCTTAATTTCTTTTTCATCTCCCAGACGAAAAAAACCCTAAATTCTCCAGGTAACGGTAGGACTGGTGTAATGTACGAATACACATTTCACGTATTTGCAATGCCCAAACAAAGCAGCAAATGTAACTTTGCTAATCTTGCCTTCCTGATTTTTACTCTTAATGAAAATTTGGGGATAGCCTTGTTGCATGCTTCCAGACCATGCTTCCATCCCAGCTGTGAGCAATACAGCTGTCTACTCCCACAACACAGTGTATTATGAGTTAAAACATCAGAGTGATAACTTAACAGGGAAGACCAAACAGAAGATTTCACGGATCATTCACATAATTTTCAATTGTAACAAAAGCATTTGTAAAATAGAGTCACAAGTGATACCTTCAGAAATGAAGATAAATTAGTAATTTATGTCTCTCTAACCGGGCCCATGTTTTCAACAAAGAGCATTAAACAGTTGCTGCAGGTTGACATAATGCAATAGTTCTCAGACTGATCCCTATAGAAGAGTCTGGATGATTAAAAAACTAAAGATAAGCTCAGTAGTCGTATTCCCTAAATATCCAATGTACAAATGGAAACCACCTAATGGTAGGTTCAGGAAAGAAAATAGTTGAGACACGCCAATACGGCAAAGATGGCTTTCACAAGATCCTGGCAATAATAAAGGATCTATCACCCACAGAAAAATTAAAAACTTCAAAAAATATTTGGGAATTAAACTGCAGCTATGGAAACTGTCTCTATGAGTTACTATCAGCTTAAAAACCTAATGTTTTATCACCATGCCCTAAACATGGAGTATGGCTTCAATAAAATCCCAGCTCAGTACAATTAGTGTGTTCAGTCATATTATATATGTTCCATAACTGAAAATGATTTTTCATCTACTATACACTGTCCCTAGATTTACTGTTTAGTAACTTATGAATAAAAAATTCCATATTATAGAAATATTTTTTCCTTGAGAACTGTTAGATTATTTCTATTTTTATTAATTTCTCTGTTGTGTGTCTTCAGAACAGGAGGAGAGAAATTGTGGATGCCCCCTCCCTGGTAGTGTTCAAGGCCATATTGGATGGGGCTCTGAGCAACCTGGTCTAGTGGAAGGTTACCAGGCCATGGCAGAGGGGTTGGACCTAGATGATCTTTAAGGTCCCTTCCAGCCAAAGCCTTTCTATGATTCTACGATAGTAAAAAAAATTGTGCTGGAGACAGCTTAGGGGTAATGATGCCCATAAGAAAGGGTTTTTCTCATCTTCTCTATGTAAAAGACAGATATCAGCTGATACTCAGAGATACGCAGGATTGCATCCCTTTCCAGTCTCCTGACATCTATTATTTGAATTTTGGGATGAAAGATACTTAGGTATTGTTCAGAGAAAGCAATCTTTCAAAAAGAAAACTTGCTATACAATGGTGGCACAAGACAGAACAAAAATAAAAGCTGATTCTAAAGAACTGGCGTTATATCACCCTGATGTTATTGAGCAATGCCACAAAGCATGGGATGCTGAAGACAATGAGGTCATCAAATCGGAGGAGGCAAAAACTTCACACTATGTGCACCTTGGCCTCCACTGTGAAACACAGACTTGCTAAACAGAACAGCAACATTCCCAACTAACTGGTATTTCTATTTTTATAACACTTTTATGATCTTATTACTGGATAACTAGAAAGGTATTTTCTAATTATGTAAATCTCATAGCATTGCTTAGATATGCTTTGTTTATTCGTTGATCTTGGGCAGGATACATGGTCTATAGTGTAGATTAAAGTCTTTAAGCATTTAATATCAGTTAATAAGATGCTTGTATGGGGTTTTTTTGTTTTATTCTAGTCTTAAAGACTGCATAAAATAAAATTTAGAGAAAGAAGAAAGAGATTTTTACAAGCAAAGAATGTTGTACAATCAGATTACTGCACATCTTGAAATTTAGACACTTCCTTCCCTGCTGTATTATTTACATTGATATTAGATGCTATTTTGACCAATGCTAACATATCAACATAAGAAAAATATCTGTGAAAGAGAGAAAAGACAAGGGCATAAATTAAAATTTTCACCTCTCGCTTCACTGATGACTAGAAAAATCAATGCCTTTTGGTTTTGCTGATCCATTGCTGCTGAGTCATACTCCTAAAATAAGAATCATTTCCTTCCTGTTTGTTCTAGAAACTTAAAAATTGCCTCTTAGCCACAAATCACAAATCATAGAGTCACCTCGGCCATTTAAGAGATCCTCAGAGTGATTGCAATAATCAGGCAAACTTTATAATGAAGTACAGCTGGAATGAGCACTCACACAGTTGCACTGCAGAATTTTCCACTGGGACCCAACATTCTCCCTTACTGTAGGTTTTGTAGCAGCCAAGTGACAGCAAAGTTTGTCACATTCCCTTCCTTGCAAGTTCTCCACTTTACCAATCCTCACAGATCATGCATGGAGACCCACACGAGACGCCTGAAGCTTGTGGGGTGAGTGGCTTTACAGCCACTTTTGACTCCATGAAATGGCATTCAACAACTTACTAACTTGCCAGGTTTGTGCCTTTGCTCCTCCCTTTACTTTTGTGGCCTGAATGGATCATTGCTTCCACAAAAAAAGAAAGTATAAAAGGTGTAGACATAGTGCTTAGAGGCATGGCTTAGTGGTGGACCTGGCAGAGTCGGATTAATGGTTGGACTCCATGATCTTAAATGTCCTTTCCAACCTTAACAATTCTATGATTCTACTCTGTACGTGCATACACCAAGCCTCATGGTAGGAGGCCTTTATATCCTGCTATATGTTAGGAAGATTCATTATGCTGTGCTTGCAAGATTATTTATATCTCTGCCCTCTTTTTTAGTATCTCCAAGTATGCTCACCTCAGGTCTTGGCCTCTTAAACTCTAACTTTAGGTTAATAACTTCTATATTAGCTTATTTCACTCTCCTGATCCAAGTAGTTTATCTCACTTTATGTTTTTCCCTTCAGAAGTTTGAAGCAAATGGAATTTACAGTTGCTAGACTCCTTCATATGTGTGTATATACATGTATATATACATAAATATTTATAACCTCAAATCATAATAAAATAATTTATAATACTAGTTTATATATGCACATACTTACATTTTTAGCTGGATGAAAAATCTTTAAAAATAAAAAACCAGATTTTTCAGTGAGCTGACACAAACATTTCTCTTACTGAGTTTCCTGCCTGTCTGTAAGATCACCATGTGTCACCCAGAGTGGGGTGTGTGTGTGGGTGCCAATAAACAGCCTGTGTAAAAGGCGGAAATCCAGGAGGAGGAAGGTGGCTGCTTTGTGTGGGTGTATTTGTGTGACTGTGCGTGAGTGTGAGCAGGGGGGTGTGTGTGTGTATAAGTTTAAGACTTTAAAGAAATAGCTGTAGAAAGGTGTGGAGAAATCTGTAGGAATTTCTAGGTGTATGGTAATGCTTTCTGCTGAGAGAGATCTTAAACAGATAATTTACTGCTTGCCAGTTAATTAAAAACCATTAATAGATCAATACACCACTTCAATCCCAATTTTATTTATTATGTGTACATTGAGCAGTTATGTATTCTGACAGTGGTGACCTAGACAAGACTATCCTCCTTAGGCAGCTACCAAGCCTACTCCTTGTGTTTGCCTGGTGGAGTTTCCTTCACCAGAAAACAATCTTTTAAAATCCCACATCACTTTTTTCTTGCTCTTTGTCTGCTGAATCAACTGTTTCTAAACATCTTGGTTTTGGAGGATCTCTATAGTCCCATCAAACCCAACCAACAGCCCCCTGAGGACCCCTACTTGCTCTGGAGGGGTAGGTGAGAATCATTTAAACTTATTGTTTTCCCATTTGTACCTGGACAACACCTTGTTGGGTAACACAACATATTTATACTGTAAACACAACGACCAAAATAACCAGGGCAACATATGGTACTCATAAATTATTGCAGGAAAGTCCTATATCTGTCACATGCAGTCAGTGAGCAAGTTCCAGGGAAAGGCAACTGTCTCCTGAGTTACTGGATTCTCACAGAGAAGGTGTTTTGACTTATTCATTGAGCATACAGATTGAAATCTCTTTCAAAATTGCAAGACTGTGCGTACTTCCCAGACCTTTTTAGCATGTATCACTACCCACTTCCTTTCCTTTCTGCTCCTTATCCACTCATACCCACTTAGGCTCACAGCCTTTAAACGATGCATACAGTGGAGATATTTGGTCCAAAGCCTATTCCCAAGTAAAATTATTGAGACACTTACTGTGTGGATTTAAGGAATTCCATACCAGCTCTTCTCTTCTGATCTGTTTGTAGTGCTCTCAATTGCTAGCACAGACCCAGGACTGGCTCAGTTTTGCAGCGATGACCCCAAGCTCTCTAACAAGCTAATGCTGCATAGCAATTTCTGATACCTGTAATATTACATGGCTTTAGTAACATGTGATGCTTTTGTTAAAACTAGCTCCTGGAAATGCCTGAATTTTGGAGGCATTTAGGCTTTCAGCCAACAAAGGACACATTTTCTAGAGCTTCTGATTAAAGGGAAAAGCCTGAATATGTGACATGAAAGTATCCTAACAACCCTTAACCAGCATGCAAATGGAATAATCTAAAAGTCTAATGTTTCAAAAGGCTCTTGTTTTGATTCTGAGGGTAAATGTATGATTTCAATTGCTTGTGATCAGGACTGCAAACTAAGTACAGTGAAAGCAACGATATGTAAGAACTCCTAATGGGCAAAGTAAACACATTTAATTATAGAAAAAAAAAAAATATGTTTTGCTGGTTTTCCACCTAGGTTTTAATAACCACAGGTGAAAAAAAGCAGTAGGTACATCTTTGAATCTACATTCAATGTTTCAGGCTGCTTTGGGGTTTTTTTTATAATGAACTCATGGAGAGAAAAAAAAAAAAAAGGACAGGTGCTATCTCTTGCTCTGGTGCTGGCTGAATGAGGAAAGAAATCCACTGATGTCCCAAGGAGCAAAGTCACAGCCAAGGGTTCCTGATGCACTGTCTGACAGGTATGAAGACACACTGTTGTAAAGTCTCACATATAACTAAACAAAATATTGTGCTTTCAAGTAAGAGCAAAGACCAGGTGTAACTGCAGCACAAGAATAGGCTCTGAAGAACCCCTTGGCATGGCCTGCATTCTCTGTAACCCCTGTTTCCCAGGGACCAGACCAAGAATTTCCTCACAATCCTGTGTTGGTTGCACAGACCTCCAGCAACAGGACCTGTGAATGGCAATATCCTAGGGAGCCAGGAGCTCCCTTCTTGCCCTTCCCATACCGAGGTATGCTGGGGTCACCTTGCATTACCTATGTGGAGTGGATGTTACAGGCCTGGAAATCAGCACCAAGAGGAGAGCAGGCTCCCTGTGATGCTGCTGTGTGTGCTGCACATCCACACAGGACCAAGGGCAATCTGGGTGTTTGCTGCTTTACAGCATTGCTGTTATTCCTCCATCACATCAGCATCTTCTTAAGCCTGTGCCTATTAGTTTTTTGGCTTAATTATCACTTCAGCATTGTTTAATCTTCTTGAAGACTTGATCTCCAGAAATAAACAGCTTGCAGTAGAAAAATGTCTATCAAGGCTTTATATTAATATCCTTCTTACTACGTTTTATCAATGCGTTTATTTTAATAGATAAGATCCAGCTTACAAAACCAAATTATAACACACATTACCATGTTCAAAATTCAAGTATTGACGTGTCCTGATCTTATCATGCAGGGTTCATTCAATATCCTTGGTTAAATGCTTTCTCTCATTTAAAGAAACAACTGGATTTGAGAAATACTGAAAACACAAAATAATTCTAAATAGTCAGTGAACTGTAATAAATATTAGTTTACAGTCAAACTGGCATTTATTTTCTGACTTCTCTTCCGCCTACAATCTTTTGCCTCAAAAAGGTAAAATTATCAACAGCAAATTTCTTTTTTTACATTTTAGTTCCACTGGTAAATTAGTATTTGGCAGTGTCTTGTACTGCATTTTAGAACAGTGTTGCAATGTAATATTAAAATGTAGCTGCAACCTGAAACAGGGGCTGGCTTTGGAGGATCCCGACTTCCCCATCCCCTAGTTATTTTCATCCTAGACTTTCACAGTTTAAAGGCAAAGGAAAGAGTACTGTTTCCAGAGGAGGAATCCTACTGTCCGTTTTGAAGACCAAACCATGAAATAGATATTCGAAACTAATTCCTTGAGCTTAAAGCTAGAGAATCACTTTAACTCAGCAATAGAAGGTTACAAATGGACCTGTTAACTACCAAATGGTTGATTACAGAGAAAACTTTGAAGAATCTGGCAGACTTGTTGGCTGTGCAGGAGTAATGGCAAATCCAAGCCGTCCCTGGGCTCACACCTATGAAACAGAACCATTTTGATCCCACTAGCATAATGTGTGAATATATTGATCCTCACCGTGTTGTATGAGGTTGGCAGCTACTAATGTTTCTGTTTCACAGCTGGGGAAGACAAGTACCAAGAAGTCAAGCAACTTGGTCAAGAGAAAACAACAAGCAGGTAGCACCTGCTAAATCCTGCACTCTTGATCTCAGCCCATACCCCACACACTGGAGAGCCCATGGTCCTCTCTGTCCTATAGAACAAGATAAAACAACCAGGCACTACAGGAACATGAACAAGGTGATGGTGCTTACTGTTATAAACCTAGATCGTGGCTCTCTCTCCGTTGATGTGTGGGGTTTTTATGACAACATGATGGCATAGAAAAAGAACCATCGTGTATATATATATATATATATATTTTGTTTACAGCATGGTTAGCATCAGACAAACACAACTGCCAAGAGATCCTGGGCTATTCTTACAATATTTCTGATGAAAAGCAAACAGTTTAGTACCTGCAATTTAGTACCTGCTCATTCACTCTCCTGCCTTATGTAAAATCATCGAATATCTCAAGTTGGAAGGGACCCATAAGGATCAAGTCCTGCCCCTTGCAGGATTACCTAAAAATAAATCTATGACTAAGAGCATCATCAAGTTTCTCTTCAACAGGTGTAGT
The DNA here is from genome assembly GCA_014706295.1 of Lycocorax pyrrhopterus obiensis. Classification (NCBI taxonomy): domain Eukaryota; kingdom Metazoa; phylum Chordata; class Aves; order Passeriformes; family Paradisaeidae; genus Lycocorax; species Lycocorax pyrrhopterus. The sequence goes on from JACSVZ010000001.1 coordinate 84,733,528, forward strand.
ACCATGACCACTTCCCTGGAAAGCCTGTTCCAGTGACTGACCAACTACTCAGTGAAGAAACTTTTCCTAATATTCAATCTTAACCATGACAGCTTTATTCCTTTTCCTCATGTCCTATTGCTGGTCCGACTGAGACAGAAGACCAGCATTTCTCCTCCTCTCTTTCCACTCTTATGGATGTTGTAGACTGCAATGAGGTCACCCCTTAGCATTCTCCAAGCTGAACAAAACATGATCTCAGCTGCTCCTCACATGTCTTGCCCTCATGAACCTTCACCATCATGGTCACTCTCCTTTGGACACTCTCCAATAGCTTTATATCTTTCTTATCTTGTGGTGCCCGAAACTGCCCCCAGCACTCGAGGTGAGGCTGCCCCAGTGCAGAGCAGAGCGGGACAATCCCCTCCCTTGCCCGGCTGGCGATGCTGTGCCTGATGCCCCCCAGGGAAGAATTGGTCCTTTTGGCTGCCAGGGCATGCTTGATTCATATTCAACTTGCCATCAGTCCAAGCCCTCAGACGTCTTTCTGCAGAGTTGTTCTTCATTTCAAATGGTGGGGGATTGCCCAGTTCTCCAGTATTTCCAGATCTCTCTGTAAGATCTCTCTACCTTCAAGGTAGCCCAAAGTTTCTCCTAATTTCATGTCACTGGCAAATTTACTTAAAGTACATTCAACTCCTGCATTCAGGTAATGTATGGAAACATTAAAGAGCACTGGCCTTAAAACTGAGCCCTGGGGAACCCCACTGGTGCCTGGTTGCCAGCCTGACCTAAACCCATTTACTGTAACTCTTTGAGCCCAACCCACCACCCAGACAGATCCCTCCTTCTTAGTCTTACATGTTGCTTCTTACTCTTTGCTGCTAAGCAGATATTTAGAGTGCATTCCCTTGTTTTTCACGAATCTCTGAAAATTAAATCACTTTTGAGAAACTTAGATGAACACTGCAAATAGACAAAAATTTGCTTTCATTGCAGATAGACTTTTTGTCAAGTGCGTGCTTCTCCTAATGTATTTGTGTCCACAAATGCTATTATCTGCTGGAAGAACTACTTTTCCTGTTCTGTCACTCCACTGATCTTCTGCCCTTTCAGGTTTACTCAATACTTAATCCTCTAAGATTTGCCCATGGGAATTAATAACATACAACCTGTTTCAGAGTTATCCAGATGCTCTTTACATCCCTGGGAAGTGTTGCACAAAAGATGCAAACCTGCATAAACCCTCATCAGCAGAACCCTTGCTGGCAGAAGGATAGAGCTGCTAACAATACAGCAACAGGTCACAGTGAGAGATCATTGTAATGCAAACATGCTCTGAGAAGTGATTTCAGCCGTCTGAGGAACATGATGATAGCGCTTGTGCTACTCTTGAAAAGGCAAAGTACAGTTGTGAATTCCCAGCAGACTTCTAAAAGATGTTTAAATTATTTTATTCCAGGGCTTTGGCAACATGTTCCTCTTTTCTTAATAATAGTTCAGCAAAGTATAAACCAGCAAGGCTAGCAAGAAAATTAATTGGGGTTTGCTGTTCATTCTATAAATTTTTTTTTTCTCTAATAAATCAGTGATCCTTTCAGGGTTTTTCTGGTCCTTCACAGATCAGATTGTTGTTACAGCAATGATACTTGATCCACATACTGCTTTCAACATTCACATTATACTTGAAAATGGCAATCAGATTTTTGATTGAATTTTCACTATAAAAATATGATTTAAAAATAGTCTCTCTGAAAGGAAAACAAGACTTTAGGAACTAATAAAAGCATGTCTTCTGTAAGTCACTGAGTGATTGATTAAAATGAAGGAGGAGGGGAAATGGGGTATTAGTCAATTATAAACTGACTGTGAACCTCCAACATGAAGTGTTGAGAAGGTAATCGTAGTCCTATAAAACACTCAGCAAGACAGTTCTAGAGAACAGAGCAATACTAATGCCACTGGCAAGACGTCATAAAAGAGTCTGAATACAATGGTTTTAATCTCTCTTCAAACAAGAGTTTCAAATTAGAAACTTGCAGTGAAAGTAAAAGTTGGGGGGAAAAAAGGCATTATCTGACAATGAATCATTCAGTTTGGAAATTAGATTCCTAACTGTAATAGCAGAATGAGCATTTCATCTCACTGAAGGACTGGGAGCAAGAAATCAAACATAACAGAATGGAGTTATCTAAATAATGATACAGATGCCATGTTTATGTTCATAGTGAAAAATTAAAGAGAGGCAGGGACTACTGAAAAACTAGTGGTATGAACTGGCTACTGATCGTGCTTGGGTTTAATCCCTTCCTGCAGTTTCATGACAGAAAAAAATAGTTGGAATGGTGTGAACAGAGGCGGGCAGAAAGCTAATAGTTGCCTTTTAGAGATGTAGATGTATTTTACTCGAGTCCATCTTTTAGTGTTCCTCCTTGACCTCTGTCTTGCTTAAAGTATACCTCTCTAACCACAATTTCCCCAACCCTACAGGGGAAATGCTGCTTCTTTTTTCATCTTCTGAAATTGAATTTGCAGCACTGAAGCTGTTTCACATGCTTTACAACAGCATGAGAACTTTTGGAAAGATGCTGAGCATAGCAACTGGGTTTCTGACGATGACAGATCTGTTCTGCTTGGTGCTTCAAACCGTGCATGGTTTGAAGATGGGAAGGTGTGGGCAGTGTGGTAAAAGCTGACCAGACAGAAAGGATGGAGCAAAATTGCACACAGAACCATCAGCTCTGCTCTTGAGACTGACCTGCCCCTGCTCACACAAAGATAAACCTATTTTTCAAAGCTGAATTCCTTGGAAAATTCCTACTTCTCTTTAAAAGGAGAATACTGTAGGGAAGCAATGTGAAAAGATGAAAGGAATGCACCAGCTTGAATTGCTGTGCTGTACTGAGGCTTAGAGCAGCTCTTAAAATTGTCATCCTCTTCTATTACTTTTCAAAATATCACTTCAAAATAATGAGTGTATAAGAATCCTGTTTGAGGATTAGGGCCTCCTGGTGCTGCACAGACACATTTAGAGACACAGACTGTGTCTGCACAGGCATATGGCTAAAGCAAACAGGAAAGGTTTCTCCTTGTAGTGCAGTAAGTTACACTCGACACATAATACAAATTATGTTTGTCACTTGAAAGAGAAAAAGAGAGTAACAGTTTCAGTTCTGTCTTTGTCATTCAAAAATATTGACAGCTTTAATGCTTTGTATTATCTTTAAGCAGTCATGCTGAAATTAAATGCCAAAATAAGCCATGTACTTGCCAGTCGATGTGGAGCTCTGAAACGTGCTAGCTGCTTTGTGGGAGGAGAGAGGATTTCGTCCTCAGGGAAAGGAGATTTTCTGTGCTACAGAAGTGGCTCTGTGGCACATTCCTCTCTGCCTAAACAATGTGACTCATCTGCTCTCAGTCTGGAGCTCTGCAAATTATGGTATTGTAAAAACATGCAAAGTTCACACTAAGTTCACAAAGCTACAAAAATAAGCTGTTGCCCGAGCAATGGATGATCCAGCAAGCAGAGCTCTGTGCTGGAATTCAGCACTCCTAAATCCTGCTCTTGAATATGCTACTGATTTTTGAGTGCCTTAGAAAAACTGCATTCTCTCTTAAATCCTTTTTCCTTCTCTGCCCTTGTCTTGTTAAACTCTCCATGCGCGATGTCTCGAAGGTGAAGTCTGTGCTAGCCATCAATACTAATGATCATTTTTCAAAGCTCATCACCTCTGTAAATACTATCTTCTTTCGACCATGACAGACCCTAACTTGGCCTGTTCAGATCCATTCTAAATGCTGCCATAAGATCCTTTTTCCAGCTCATCAATTGGACCTTATTATCCTTCTCTTCACACTCCCAGCATGAGCTTCCACTTCCTTGCTGCATCTAATAGAGGCTTGTCGACACTGTCAACACTCTCCATGTGCTGTCCTCAGCCATTATCTCTAATTCAGTGGCACGGGAGATTTTCCTTCTGAACAGCCAATGCTAAACATCCAAATAATCCTTCTGTGCCTTTTCTCACACTGTATGTAATGCTAGGGAGAAAGTTGCCTTGACATCTGCAAACTAGCTCATTTTTTTCTCCTAAATGCTCAAAAATTTTTCTTTCCACACTATATATTAAGAAAACAACCAAACCTCCCAGTTTTGCCTCCTTGTATGCTGGTTCCTTTGCCTGGCCAGCATCAGCTTCTTGTTTCCTTTTATTACTCAGCTACCCACTTGCCTCCCTTTGTTTTCCCAGGCTTTTCACCTCAACTGTGAGGTCTTTGGCACTGAGACAGCCTTCTGATCTGTGCTTGTACTGTGCTCTTCTGATGCCTGTGTCAGGCTCCCTGGGTGCTATAGCAATATGAGCAGCAAAGCCCTGAATGACAACTTGGTTTAAGCATCACAGGAGAGGAACAAGAGAGTGAGAGAAATCTCCAGGTGTGTTTGCCTTTTTCCAGCCCATTCTACTGTGGAACTGAATTAGCTAAAGAATAAAGCAACAGCAAGTCATGAGAGTTTAGAGTAAGAGCTTGAACCTTTCTCTGAACTCTGACACCTCCTCATGGCAGTTTCTGAGAAAGTCTAACCTTTTCCAGTTCTTCCAGAGGTGCTCGCACAGCTGGCTCAATGCAGTGGGGAATTAGGCCCATATTGTGACATATTACCAATCACTTCACTATGCTGAAGGTTTTTAAGCACATAACACTTGATTTCAGGATGTCTAGTCCAAATCTTGATATTTACAAAGTACCAACAACTGCTGCCAGATAAACAGAAAACACGTGTAAATCATACTTAGTGGAGACAAGAAGAATGACTATGTGGTGAAGGCACTGGACTGGGTTCAGTAATTAATCCAAATAATCATCAGGCATTGGGTTCCAAAGCATTTTCTTTTCACACAGACCTCCTGCAACTGCGACCAAATTACTCATTACTTGGCTTTAAGAAAGTCAGAAAATTTCTTACAGATTTCCACAGAGCCTGGCTAGTTGTTCTAGTTGCCACTGTCTGCTCCATGGGCTATGACTCACACCGTTTTTATAGGGAAAGTCACTTTTGCCCATCTGCTCAGCTCAACAGCTGGCCATACACAGAAGTGTATATTGCTGCAGCAACAATGGCCTACTAGCATTTAGTAGAAAATACTCAGTGGGAAACACAGAAATGGATTCTGAATGAAGATTTTAGTCTGGTTTTGAGTGAATTCTGCCTGGCAGTATTCCTTACGCATGCACTGCTCTTGCTGATGGTGCATCTACAGCCTTTGGTAAGGATTTCTGTCCCACAAAATCTTCTAGGACTAAGCTCTGATTCTTTAACACACCAAGAATTGTCAAAAAATGTATTAGAAAGGAGTCATAGTGGACAAAGTACTTGGATTACTACTAATGCTACAGTGTCTGGAAGTGTTGAAATGTGTGAGCATTCAACTGATTCCCTCTAACCACTTTGCTAAGCTTCACGCAGCTTAAAAGAATTGTGCTGTAACACTTCTGGTAGGTACTTCCTGGTGACATCAATATTCTTCTGAATCAAAATTAAATTATGCACTTATTGGAAGTTAATATCCCTGAAATTAATTTCAAAAGTCAATTTAGTATACATGGTATTTCAAACAGCCATAGCAGTGTCATTGCATAAAAAAAAATTCCATTCCACCCCCCCACCCAGATCTATGTCTGCAGTGTTTTTTCAGCTTCTGGTTAATAAAACTTTGATTAGGAGGATTCAGACAGTACATCTAGAATGGCAAATTCACAAGAAGTAAAATCAGTTTATAAAAGCTTTTATTCCTTTGCAATTTTCTGATAAATTGGCTACACGGAAACCCGTAACATACTTCTGACCTTTTTTCAAAATAAAACTAAGACCTTCCTCAGAGAGAGACTGTTTTCTCTAGTGTACCTTTTAAGCACGACCACCTTCATTTTTTACAGTAATTAAATTTCTTAAATCTATCATTTTATCCAGGGTTACTGTACAGCCTTCCTAATGCAGTTCTCTGCCTTTGATCAGTAAGAGAAAAGGAGTGACAGCAATACTGCCAGGGAACAGTAGCTGCCTGCATGTCACTTGATAGGTTTATTCTCTCTAAATATTATTTAAAACTATTTTCCACGTGGAGTCAGAAAGACATCAAAGTCCTAGACATTGTTACTATTATAAAACCAACAGCACAAGAAGGTGTCTTTCACTAGCACCAGTAAATGAAAAATTAACACCTATGTACCAGCTGGACCTTTGAAAACCTCTCAAAATGTCTCTACTTGCCTTTAACTGTGCAACACGTCTTAGGGCAGAGTGGAAGAAGTGAGTTTCACAATACATTTCTTTGCCAGATCTGGAGGAGGCACTGATAGTTAATCTCTAGTTGGAGAAACCAGTAACAGAGTCCTCAGAAAGGGACTGATGCCTCAGCTGAACACAGGATTTGGTTAAGCAACTGAAATCCTGTGTGTGAGGCTCCAATTCCCATCCTCTGCTGTTTTCCCATGACAACATGTGTGTGCACTAGTGCCCAGGAATTAGCCTTGGACAGGCATTAAGAAGCTAGGAGCGCTTATTATGCTCCTCACTACTGGTGTTTTACAATACATTAGAGGGGGAACAAAAGAAGGGGACCTTGCTCTAACGTACAGTGCCTCATAACAGACCTGCTACAAACAGGAATCTACTCACAAGGCAACTTCCATGGCTGCAGGAAGAGCTACCTTTACTGTCTGTCCCCAGGACACTCTGCAATGATAAGACTCTTCCAGACACCTCTGGGCATTGCAAATGCCCTCAGCACCACGTGGAACCTGGCCATAAGCTCTACAGCCCCATATTATATGGAAAAGGAAGATCATCAAAATTAATTAAATTTAAAATGTGTATGCTAATATTCTTCCAAGGATACACTGTTGCTCTGTGCCACATATCCCTTACATAACTATTATACAAGAATGCTAAATTTGCTTTGTATTTACTGGAAGGAGCAGAAATTGTTCATGGAGTGTAAGTGCAACAATTTCACTCCTTTTTTCATTGCATGGTCTTACAAACCTGGCTCTTCAAGACAAGACTAACAAGTTGTGGTTGAAGACTAGCTGGACTATATGAAAAGAGTTTCAATACTTCTCGTCAGCATTTTTTCACGACTTAAACAAAACAGCTTTTTGAAAACATATTCATCTTTAGTGATCTTTGTAGGAGAAGAGATAAACTTGAAAGACCATGAAAAGAATTAACATATTTATACTAGAATATAAAGTTATATTCAAAACAGTAACAATTTTAAAAGAGCTGGAAATTTCAAGCTGTGACTAAATTGGAAAATCTCACTTTTTTTTCCCTCACTTCAACATGATCGTTATATTCAGGCACATGAGCAAAGAAAGAGTGTTTCTCAGTTGTTGAGTTTATCCATTGGCAAACTGTGCATTTACAAACATAATTAAAGTTCCCAGTACTGCTATTCCTCACTTTAAATCAAGTTTCAAATCTTCTCCTTCAAAAGACTACTGATTCCCCTCTCTTCTCAAATCCTATTCCATGGTCCCTTCCCTTCTCACCACTGCTCCCTCATACTCTTACACAGTCTCTTCCTCTACGGACAGCCCATTTTGCCTCCTTGTACCTCTCTGTACCATGGCACCTTCCACTCATGCTTAGCTCAGCTCTCTTGCTATGAGACTTTCCCAGAGTCCCTCCTAAACCTGCTCCTAAAAACATTTCTAGTAAATATAGTCTCAAGAAAAAGCACTGTCCTGTCCAAGTCTGTCCAATTCATGTAAGACGGTTCTCTATTCATAGAATGGTTTGAGTTGGAAGGAACCTTAAAGATCATCTACCATGGGCAGGGATGTCACCCACTTGATCAGGTTACTCAGGGCCCCATCCAACCTGGCCTTGAAGACTTCCAGGGATGTGGGACACTAGAGTTTCCTATCTTGCAAGCCTTTTAACTGGGTTCTGTTGCAAAATCGTTCATCCCAAGACCTGGGTGAGATGGTGAATGTCACAAGCAGAGGCATTCCAGCCTTTATGTGATAACATTCTAGAAAGAGACTCTTCCTGTGTCTACATATTCTACTGAAGAGGAAGCATTGCCTGTGCTCTGCTTAGCACTGTGACTGTGCCAAGTCCTTTATGAATCCTCAGCACTCACACATATAGCTATCCAAACAGCTTTGGGGGAAGAAGAAGACTTTTTCTTCCTTCAAATAAGATATTGTGAAAACTCAGCGACCAAATTAAATATTGAGTGGACAAGTCAAAAGAAGTTATCTTTAAACTCTTATTAAGAAAGTGTGGACACAAAAGGATAAGGAAGGGAACCATCGCAGGGCTCTAACATTAGGAATTTTTTCACACTACTAAACCTAGGGGGAATTTCTTCCTAAAGAAAAGAAGAATTCTGTTTCCATAGTAACTCAGTGCTAGGGCCCCTTTACAGTCCAAATTTAGCAGAATTATATGTGCAGCAGCATACTACTGTGCACTTGAGGCTACAATGAAACCACTAACCTCATTGCATTTGGGATGTCAGGTTGAATTTGAACTGGGACAGACAATATGTCAAGCAAGTCCAAGTATAACCCTAAAAAATAACATCATGCCTTAAAGATGAGGGAGAAGTTATAGGTGATAACAGGGCATAGACTAGCAACTCGATAATGACTTGAAATATCAAAAAACTGCTAAGGAATGGGTTAGCATGTAAAAATTAATTATTTTTATCCCAGTCGTGACACTAATTTACTTACTCCTATGAAACAAGTACCTCAGTGACAGTCCTTTCCCCTGCACTGTATGAATTCTCATTTCAGAGAGGCCGTGCTACCGCTATTCAGAAGAGCGGACACACAGCCTGCCCACAGTGGGATGTTTTACTACAGCTTTTTGAGCAGCTGTAAGTGATACATGAGGACAATACATTTGAGTCTGCAGAGAAATCTCTGCACCTTTCCTGGCAGTGCTTTGCTTGTTTTTGACGAGGTTAAAAGACAAACAGCCCAACAAATAAAAGCACCCGCTGCTTAGCCAATGCATTTACTGCCCTTAAAAATGAATGAAGGTGGGTATGGTAGCTCTGGAATGTGTCTGTAATCAGTCAAGAGGTGCTCAGCAGAGGCAAAGTGAAGTTCAGGTGGCAAGAAAATGATGGTAAGAGCGGAGGTACCTTAATGCGGATGAGGGTCATTAGAAAGGTGGAAAGTGCTGGTGCAGAGTTTTAACACCAAGTGCTGCAAGTGCTGCTCGAGCTCGGTAATGACGATTTGAGCTGTAAGCTCCACACGTTTGGCTGGCACAGATAAGTGGTCTTTCCCTGCTCTCAGCAGTACTCAGCTGTGCTTTAACCATATTACACAGATTCTGGCCAGCTCTGGGGTATTAATGGCAACAAAGTATTGAAAAATAAGTGCTGCCAATTTTCCCACTGTGTCAAATAACTCTTTCAACCAGAGAGAAGTACGTTAAAACACACGACTTTCTTCGGTTGTTAGTTTTTTACATCATCTATTCAATTTCTGGATCAAATCTGCACACTCTTTGCCTTGTCTGATCACAGTATCATTTTGCTACACACTTTATCCTATGCTATCATGCACTGTATACGCTCCAAAGCTGATGAGGGAGAAAATTATTGCCATAACCTTGAACAACAAATGAGGAAAAGCCCGACTTAGTAACAGGCTAACTTCTAACTCTATATATGTAGAAAACTATTACATACAATAATCCAATGTATTAATGCAGACTGCAGCTAATTCAAAGTCACACAAAGTGCAAAATGTCTTGAGGGGCAAAGGTGTGTAAGTAGGTCAATAAAGTGAGACCACCTACTTAGACTAGCAAGCTTTGTCTTTGCTTCAGTACCAACATTTCAACTGCTTTTTACAGGAAATAAAGGAAAATGAACTCATTTCTTCTGACCATCTTTCAACCAATTCCTAAAAAACCTGGAAAAACAACTAAAAAACAAATTAGAACTCCTTTTAACACTTTCACCTCCCTCAGAAAGACAAATTAAAGTACTTAAGCATAAGCCTCTTGTGAAACTGCTGAAGCTGCAGAGAAAACTAATTGGCTGACTGAGATTTGCATATAAATATTAAATATTAATAAGGTTAATGTTTTGTGAGGTTTAATCAGGAGTGACTATATAGCAAGTATCTTAGTGTTTTTTATCCAGAGACATGGTACAATGCAAGACTCTGCGTCCATCCCAAACCAACCGAAGGTGGCCTTTCTCCCTAATTCCCATCACAGCTTGGAGTACAGCAACAGGGGATGCAGCGCAGATCCTATGTGCCAGCTGCCTGAGTGTCTGGGAGCCTGTCCCACTCTTGGCACACTGCTAACAGAGAGAGGTTCCAAGCCTACTCATTCCCCTTCATGGAGATGTTTTGCTTCTCCTTACAGAGCTATGTCTTGGCACTCACTGAGGATTTTTAAGGGTCAACAATCCAGTCTCATGTTCAAAGCATTCAGTGGGTTACACACAATACGTATCTTGACCGCTTAATTAGTCCAAAAGTAGCATTTCCACAGCAAAGCCAGACTGTTTCACTGGCTTATATATGTTCAAGATCACTTTTTGTGCTGGGAAGCAAGACATTTCTGGAGAAGCACATCAGTCACGGGAGAACTTGGTGCATCAGCAGATGAGGATGGGCTGGAGACTGCTGCTGTACTCTGGCCTGAATGCTGACAGCAAGTATGTGCTTTACTGCTAACTCAGGCTTAAAAATGTCTAAAAAAGGATTTACATCCAAAGTTCTGGCTAATTGTGCCACGAAAAGCATCCCTTAAAGGCAATCAATAAAAGGATTGAGTCTCATAACACAGGCTAATCTGTTTTCTATTCCTCTCCTTCCCCTCCAGGGTGACCAGGCAGCAGATACAGGGATTTTCCAGAAAACCTGCAGTGCTCCAGATCCTGCTTCCTGACAGAGGGTCATTCCCTTGGAAGCGATGACTTCCAAGCCTCATGCATCGAGTCAGATGCCACCAGGCTGCCACGCTGTGACTCCCCAGGACTACCAGGATCTGTGTGGTAAAAAGGGGACTGCAGCAGCGGCAGGCAGCTGAGCACGAGATAAACTGTCATTGCTGAGCAGCTTCCATGAGAGCTTTTAACAGCGCATGCCTTTCCTTTCCCAAGAAGTTCTGACACCTGAACTGATGATATGGTAGCAAGTAAGTGACCCAATAAATCTGACAGCCATCTGCACAGACAATTTAAGAAAAACCTTGTATTATTGCCAGGGTGAAAACAGCAATGCAGAGTTTTCTTCATCCTTCCTTCAAATAGGAAAAAACCTAGGGGGTTTGAAGTGTTAAAGCTGTCAGAATTTTGTTTGAGAGGTGAAAATCTCTTCCTGACAGTGCTCTTCTGCCTAAAAATTGGCATAAATGAACATGCAATTTCAAAAGGCTGTGTTTTCCAATGTAAAAGAAAACAAAACCATAAAAATGAGTCAGTCATTTGAAGATCAAATACTTACCAGAATACATTTTCCTTTCCATACAATCTTGTCCCAGGGCATACGAACAAGTCTCATTGCTCCCTACAGCTCCCTCAGGAGGGGAAGAGGAGAGGGAAGTGCTGACCTCTTCTCCCTGGGATCCAGTGGTAGGACATGTGGAAATAGTTCAGAGCTGCACCAGGGGAGGTTCAGACTAGACATAAGGAAGTGTTTCTTTACCGAGAGCGTGGTCAAACACTAGAGCAGGTTTTCTAGAGAGAAGGTCGATGCCCCAAGCCTTATTACAAAGTGTTAGAAAGGCACTTGCACAAAGCCCTCAATAGCATACATTAATGTGGTCAGCCCTGAACTGGTCAGGCAGCTGGACAAAATAATCCTTGTAGGTCCCTTCCAACTGAAATATTCCATTCTATTCTATGCTGTGCTATTCTGATTGGACATTTGTCTTGGACATCCACCCTGGCCCTTGGGATACTCCTCAGTAGCCCCCTCTGTTCTCTGGAAGAGAACTTTATTTATTTTCAAACTTGGCTGCCATTGGAATGCATACAAAGGAGATAATATTCACAGAAATCTTTCAGGAAAGAAATTACTAAGAATTTGTTCAATCTTTTTTATCTGCACTAAGTATTTGCTTCCTTTTTCTCTTTTCCCATGCCCACACCACACTGTTAGAAATCAGAAGTTGGCACACGCAAATGCACAATTGGGGACCTACTTGCAAAGTGTATTGAAAAACCAAATTTCCACCTGCATGTAAAAATCCTGATAAATATGTACCCATCAGGTACATCGTGGACTATGGCTGCTGAGCAGCTGCATCCAGTGGGAGTAGTGTGTGTGGGAGTCTCTGGACAGAAGTGGATATGGATGCATTGCACATCAAGTGTGCACGGTGACTCTGGTGCTTCGAGGAAGGATCAGACCCACCGCTCTTGTGTAGATCATCTCTATGTCTGTGAGCCCATGCTGACAGAAGATAGACAAATGTGTGTTTCAAATAATTTGCCTTTCTAGGATTTTCATGAGTGGCTGCATATATTTAATTGTCCAGATTTTTCTTTCAGATAGTAATTAATGAGTGCATAGTCCTCTGTAACATAGAATCAGCTATTAACAGAGACTCTGAAAAAGCATGTTTCAGCTGATGAACCACATCTAACATTGTGCAGATTTACTTTTTGCTCTATGATACTTGTGAGAGGCCAGGGAAGACAAGAGTGTAGTCAAAGGTTATTGGTATTACTGTGGGATTACTTTACTCTGCAGGTTTTTAATAACATGGGGGCAATCTTATCCATAAGATATCATAGCTTCTGTAATAGAGAAAAATCAAAAAACGTTCTGTTAAAATGAGCTAGAGAGAGTACTAGTACTTCTCTGTAAAAGTGAACAGAGCAAAAGAGCTAAGCATGCCAGGGAAAAGCCTGTATTCAAAGTATTCCCTGTAGCTCATGAACAAAGATCTGGGAGTCTGCAAAATTTGTTATCCAGACTTAATTTATTCTATGGCACCTGCTTTCTTGCAAACTTTGCTTCATAGTGGCTCTTCAAAGCCATATAATTTGTATGGCCACTTATTTCTTGCATGTGTTGAAGTAAGGTAGGTAAGAAAAGAAAAGAAAATTCAAGTTCTTCACAAAAAAGAAAATTACTCAAAGGGACACTTTTTAGTGGGAAAGTAATCAGAAACCATAAAAGACCCTGTCCCAAGAGCTTTGTTGAAATGTGGCAAAGTGTTCCCACAATGTGCCTGACTCAAAGACGTTGGGATTTTATACTTGCTGGAGACTGAATGACTGAATCAGAGCTGTGGAGACTCAGCATGTAGAGAAATCTCTGGTACAAGGATGCAGCTTTGTGAGGTGAGGAAAGAGGTGACACGGAAGGATGGACAAGGACACCTTTCCTCTTAAGCCATTGCTTTTTCTGTAGATCCCTTCCATGAATAATCACTACATCCCTCATAGCTACAGGATCTGGAGACCTCTCCCACCATGGGGAAAAGAATTGCAGTGGTCAGAAGGCATCCATCACCCCCAAGTTGGCATGTATACTTAGCACAACAAGTGAGATCCCAGCTCCAGTACCTGGAGTGGCAGGAAATCCATGACAACACATTGGATTAGTTTCCATCTAGAAAGGAAACTCAGAAAACTGCAAGTGAGAGCTGTAGGCAAAGGGGAGTGTTGGACATACCACTATTTTTTGAACTATGACTGGAACATTGTGAAAGTTAAGGTAGACCAGCTTCACAGAGACATTGCATGGCAGGATAAAGGAACTCCACTAATAAAAGGACTGTAGATACATTTTTAGGCAAAAAGAGATGGTTTGATTTCATAAAAATGAGGCCCAGTTATGCGCGTATTTGGTCAGAGGAAACTCAAAAAGTTTGTAGCTACTGACTTTATTAATAATAAAAGAAGCTGGGTCCAGTCCAGATTCTGGGACTAGAAAAGCAGTACATGCTGTGAATTGTGATGCCCTAGTTAAGGAATTAGGTGCATAATGTTTAGCACAATGATGTTATGATGCATCAAGTGCTTTACAAGTGAATTGAAGAACAATGGTTACGTTGCCTGTCAGTTACTGGGCCAAAGCTATTCACATAAAGTTAAATGAGTCCTTTGATAACGCCAACGAGTTGTATGTGTGAAGGGATGCTGGGCCATTAAATTGGAGGAAGGAACTTGCTTGAGAATTGGTTTCATAGGAATGAGGAAAAAGACCAGAGAAATAGTTGGAAGAAAGAAGGACATCTCAGGAATGACTAGATAATTAGTAGCTGTGGAGACCAGGCACACCAGGCCTTTGAGGGAATCAGAGGAAGAAACTCCTGGGGCAAGTAGGGTGAGGGAGAAGCAAAAGAAAATCCTACGTCAGAAAGAGGATTTAAGTGTAGTCTCCCTAGATATTGAGAAAGAAGAACTCTGTCAGAACACAACATCAAGAAGCAGAAATAGGATTTCCTAAGCTTGAGAGGGGAAAAAACCCAACATCTGATCAAGGGAGATCATGGCAAGAAATGGAGAGTCTAAGGAATGGCTATGAAACCCAGGACCTTGAAAAGGACCTAATGAATCTGGCTATAGGGTACATCCTTAAGCAGAACAGGATAGATCTTCCCCGTCCTCTACTAACATTAGCTGTGTTATACTCCTGAGAAATTAGCAAGTACAGTTTTCCACTGTAAGCAGAGAAATTAAATGACTTCCCAAGGCAAGTGTCTGACAATAGAGGAGGGATTCAGGAACTGCAGCCTCTGTGTCCTGTGATCAGTTGAACTAATTATTCACTTTCTTGTGCAATTATTGCAGAGGGGAAAAAAAGAATAAAATCTCTTAGAATTCAGTTAAATTTTGCTCCAAATTATGTATCTACTTAAAAAAAGATTAAATTCAATAGGAGAAGGCACAGATGGAAATACAGGAGGAAAAGAGATCAATATTTGGCATCATCAATTCTATTGATTTTGTATCAAGCAAAATGGTTTTGAAATGGAACTGACAGCAATTTTTTTTCTTGTCTGGTCAGCACCCAAGTCTCAATTCTTTGTACACTTCAGTAATAATGTAATGAGCATCCCATACTACATAAAGACAGCCAGAACATCTTTCAGTAGAGGTGAATGCCAATCTTTTACTCCAGAGAAGCATGTTCTTACATTTAAAACTACTACTTCTCTAGTTCATTTGCAAACTGAGGTGCTTTTGTGGCTCCTAAATTACTGTGGGACAGATGGACTCAGGCATCTTGTCAAGAGCTTAATGGCTGAATAGAAAACATTGAGCGAAGAGCTAGGATCTAGCCTTAATATGTTCAGAAGTTTCAAATAGCTTGTAAAGGAGAGGGGAAAAAAAAAATTAGTCCTCTAAACATCCTGTATACATCACTGTCATCAACCTTTCCAGACTCCTTTAACAGATAGCTATGAAGCAAAAATAATCCTAAAGGAATAGAGATGACAGATGAATACTTGTAAGTGTTAATTGTGATGGCAATAACTTTTTCTTAACCCTCAAAAATATTGCTGCTTAAAAAATATGTTAAAATTTTCTTATTTTTACTAATTTGGGAAAGCATGAGGGTTGGGGTTTTTTTCCGAGAAAAAGCTACTGTAGTTCCTTAAAGGAATCTGAAAGGGAAATCATTATATAAAGTGTATTTATGACACACTAGAAACTCCAGTTTTAACCAAAACTCAAAATAACAGAAGCACAAGTAGAAGAACCTTCTATTTTGTTTACCAAAGGAATGGAATGTACCCGAAGGTAGACTGGAGTTGGACGTATGTGCCCCCTCCTGTTCCACTCCCTGCAGCACTGCCATGCTATCCCACATCACCCTCACAATGTTCCTGTGACATAAAAAAACACCGTGTCTGGACATTGCAGAGAGCCTGGGGAATAAATACACTGCACTAATCCTTCTCCAAACAGTCATTTTTTAAACATCTACACAAAAACACTGACTGATTTAAAAGTGATCGGTGGTTTTAAGTTTTAAGAAATATTTCTGCAGTACAGAGCTGTGCACAGCTGCTCTTGGAAGGACAAAGTGAAAGAGAACTGGTGTGCCCCAAAGTGTATCTGTACACACCAATGGTATATCTCGTAGCAGACAAAACATGTGTTACAGTACAGCTGTAGAAAAGGTGCCTACGTGTAATCAGTGAGCCCGCAGGAATGAAGACTGCACAAGGGAACCACCAGAATACAACCAAGGTGGCATCAGGAATTTTTTTCACCAAGATACTGCATTGTAGAGATAAGTTAAGTGAAGTTAGGACTGTGTTTCTGTACCTACGTTTGCAATATTCCCAGGGTGATAAAAAACAATTATCTTCAAGCAATCTACAATTGCCCATATAAGAGCCATTTTCCAGGTCTGAGCCCTTTCAGAAGCTGACAGAAAAAAATCCCACAAAACACAAATCCTACAGAATCCCTATAAGAACAGGAAAAAAAAATATTTCGGAGGACATGACGAAACACTGAAAATTCTTATGGTGATGCGCTTGTTTCTGGTTTACTATATTATTATAGAATATATTCACAGAATAGAATATATTATATAAAATACATTTACTTTATTAGTATATAATACATTTAGTCCTAGAAAGTGCAACAGGTGTCAGTCATAGTATAGATAGTCTATACCAAAGTATAAATATTTAGTCATCATGTTCAGGTCTGTAAAATGAGAACCCTATCTCTGGTTTGCCTGTCTTAGTGCCACTGTGTGCACACAGAGATGTAGAAACCCCCAGAAGCTGCAACCAGAGACTGCAATTAGCTTCATTAGCAATTGGAGGGAAGGGGCACAGAGGTCCTTTTGTGTATTCAGCACAACGAGGCTAAGCCAGACACAATTTGGTGCAAGCTCTTTCAGTACTGCTTGCTAAATTCCCCCTACACGAAAGATTAATTCCTGAAATTGGAGAATGGCCGGTCTCCTGCTTTAGGGAGTGACCTGAGTGACAAGCAAAGTGGCTGCTGGAGGTGACATTGCCTTGAAAAGTGAATGTCTTGCCCTCTAATACCAGAGAAAAAGCATTATATACTGCTTAGTTTGCTTTCCCAACATCAGGGAGTATTTGATCTTATCAGCTTCCCAGAGACAATGCCAGGCATCTTATTGACCTCAGCTCTCAAAAGAGATGAAAACATATCCCACTTCTGCACCATGTCCCATATCACCACCTGCGAATGCTAAAAGCCTGGCTGCAGAGAGATTTCTCAGTTTTCTGACAGTGTCTGTGTGAAAGCCTTGCTTTCTCACGGATGCTGTAGGAAAACAGTTGAGAGATTTTGTAAACTATGGTATTATTATGATACCAAGGAGAAAATATCTGAAGTAAGTGTTGGGTTCAGCCAATCCCTCTGGGGAGTGGTTGGTCAGAGAACCAGTAACCTTATGTCGGTGTCCAGCGTGCTAAGGTATATAAGCCAATCTGTAAATTAATAAAGGGTCGGTTTCTTCTCGTTCTAAACTGTCCATGTCACTTTATTCCTCGGTCTCTGCTCGCTAGCGACAACTACCTAAGCTCAGCATCTTTGAGTGGCTCAGTCTCTTTGCAACAGGAAACATGGTAAGAAGCATCACCAACAGGAAAGAGGATCACAAGCTTTAAAGCATGATTAAACAGGATAACAATTCCTCAAAGATACTAGATTGCATGAATATTCATCAGTGATTGCACCCAGTGTAAACGCAGATTCACATAAATAATAATGAAAAGGCAGCTAGCCAGTGACTGTCTACTTATTATTGAGACAGAAAATCAACCATCGGAATTTACATAACAGAAATTCAAAGATGAGCAAGAGCAAAGAAAATTTAGGAAAAAATGCAGGAAACACCTGCAACTCAAAGGTGGAATACATATGGCAATCCTGGCAGATCTGCCGAGCATGACCTGTGCCCCAAAACTGAACCAAACCATGACAACGATGAGCAACTCAAGATCACAAAAATTACTTCTTCAGCAATAGTTTTCACTGAGATGGATTATAGAATTCCCTTTCCCATGTGCTTTCTTTACTACTACGCCCCCAAAAACACTGTGTCTCCTTTCAGCTATCTCTCCATACTTCCCTGATTTTTCACAGTTCATTAAACACAGTTGCAACACAAAATCTTATTTGCAGTTCTTTAATTGTCGTGCAACTCCGATTTAATCCATTATCCTCCCAAATATAACTTTTATTTTATTTTCAGATATTCTAGGTTTCTAAAGTGGAGGGAAAGAAAAGCAAGCGATTAATGACTCCCACATGCTTGTATTACGTAGGCATAATTTAGACTCAGCACTGGAGTCGTGAACCCCAGGCTTCTATTCTTGGTTCAAGTAGTTGCTTGTTCTGTGACTTAAGGGAAGCGAAAGCTACCGTTCTCTGTCTTTGAAACAGATATTCCCTTTATCCCTTTATTTATCCCTGGAGGTTTGAAAGGACTTACCATTCAGCATCAAACTTTGCTACAATTATTCATGCTCTACTTTGACTCCCAAAGCAGTCAACAAACTAGCTGTGAGTAGAGCTGGTTTAGCTCCAGAACTGGAAGGGGGACTGGACATGAGCTCAGGGCTACAGCAGATGTATGGGTGTGACTGCAGACCCACGCGTGTTTAACATACACAGTTGTGAGCTGGGGTACGTAGGCGCTTAGCACAGACTTGAAGGCAGGACAAGAAAGTGGAGGTAGAGTGACTGAGCTCATCCTAAGCATTATTGAATAGACTGTACAGACTGGAAAGAACATTCATCATCTCGGTTACTTTTTACATTTCACTGTTCAGTGCTTGAATTTTATTCTTCATATAAATTTTCACTATAATACTCTTTTGGTGTCATAGAAACAGTTTTACATTTGCTGATATATTTCAAGAAATGGTATCAAAGTGCACAGCAAATTCAAGGGAAAAGGGCACAACAGTTCTGACTTGTAAATTTTTATGTGCTACTGGTCAGGAGAAATGAATTGTCTATAATCCTATTTGAAGTGCAATACACTGGGCTGTTGTTATTACAGACACCGTGGATTTTACGTGGACAAAATACTGTGTCGATACAGTTCCACTCAGAAAAAAAGAGAACTCGTGTAGAAATTAAAATGTATATAGGAATGAATATTGCAATGGCAACATTACTCATTTACATTGCTCTGCTGAGATCCATTGCAAATTCCTACAATCAACTTAGTGTAGCTGATGCCAATAGGTGCTGAGTATATTGAGACTATTACATGTGCAGTTTTCTGTTCAGAAGTAAAACTAGTTCCCATCTGTAGTAAATGTACAGCTATAATACATACATTGATTGATTTTGTTTATCTCTTCTAATTCAAATGTACTGCCTGATTTTTTAAGCTTGCCATAGCTGTTGGAAGAGTGACCATTTCAATGGGTGGAGATGGTATCACTACATAATTACATTAAAACAGCCTTTTACTACCTCACAGTGTTTGTTGATTTTATGTCACTGCTGCTCAGTTATCATGCAGAGATGTTGCACTGTGATGGCTAAACTGCAAAGTAATGCCAGGACATCGTTATTACAGCCTCATCATTTCACTAAATTAATTTCGTTGGGTAGTGCCTCTATTTTTTTCTTATAAGATAACAGAAAGGATTTCTTTGTCCCTCTCTTGGTGTGGGAGGGAGTGTCTCCAGGAGATCTGCTCCGTTCCCTGATCATTCTCCCTAACAATTGCAAATTATCAGAGAGGCATAAATTTGCAAGCACCACAGGGGGCATGATGGTATGCCTGTTCTCTCTCTCTTCCTGCATTCAGGTGCAAAGGGAGATGAAAGCAGATCTGGGTAGGCTGAGAAATATATAAATGAGAGGGTGAACCGCCCTCTATCTGAGATAAGAGTCACAGGCAACACTGGGATCTTACTGAATTCTGTAGGACTTCTATGCACAAATACAAATGCCTTCACAACCTTGGGCATGTTCATTCGAGACCGCTGAAATCAGTCTGGACAAGTTCAAGGCACATTTACTATGAGGAAGAGGACAGGAAGCAAGTAGCCTGCCCCACACACTGTTAGGTCTTGAGTGGCCTTGTGGCTGAGCAGTCATTCCCCATCTTCCCCTGCTACATCAGACCTGAACTCACTTATGAAGAGCTAATATATTCACAGGAATGCCAGTGATTCACCACAGTGGGTCAAGCTTCACTTTCGTTTAAACTCGTGGCACCGCCATAATTTTTATGAGCTTCCAAAGACTTAATTGAGAGAAAAAGTGAATCCAGTCCACCTCTTCCAACGGTCCCTTTACATCTCTATTTTCTGTACTTTTACGTGAGCAGTGCACTGTTATTATGTGAATATCAGCAACAAATCGCAATGATTTGCAGTGGCAGTGAGTTCAGAGAAAATTAATATGGACCTTTAATCTTCACTACATCCTATGTCTCAAATGTAAAATTAGGAGTTCTAAGAAGACGAATTCATTGCTGTAATATGAATGAAATATTTGACACTTTACCTCTAATATTTGTAATTTTATATATTGATACAAATTTATATATATTTAATATTTGACATATAAATGAATATTTGTCTCATGATGAATGTTATTTAGACCAAAAAGAACTACTGAAAATGGTCTCAGAACAAGGTGTTGCAATCTGAAATTCTAATAGCTACCATTGCTACAAAAAGGTAGTGAAGGGTAAAAAGCATAAGAAAGAGGTAAGTGTAAGATGACTTTCAGCTAAGTATGCTCTAAAAGACAGAGGTCTGCCCTAAACCAAAAATTCAGCAGCATCTTAAGAAAACGAGATTTTCAGTCCACTGGCTTAAAGACTACCCTTGCAAACAGTCTCAGAGAGAATTAGTCTCAAACAACCAGTCTAATGGAATTAACTAAGGAAAGCTGCAAAACTGTTACTATCAGACTTCTCTGACACCCAAAGAACAAAGATCCAATTGAACAGACATATTGGGACTTCGACTTCCACAGCTACCACTCTTCTGGAGTCAAGGATCCCCAAATCCTGCCAAGATGAAATACCTGCAACTTGCATCCTAGTGAAGAAAACTTCAGACAAAAGCTATATTTTTTCAGGGTGGTATAGTCTCAAAAATCAGTGATGAACACAATACATAAACAACCAACCAGTCCCAAAACTATGAGCACAGAAGTAGAAAACAAGATGAAAACACTGTCACGTCTCTCTGCTCCCAGTGAAACATTGCAGATATGGATGGTTTGGAACAATGTGGTGACCTATAGACAGCAGCAAATGAGGATGAATGAAGAAGCAACTAATTGGAGTACAAATACTTACATTAAGAAGACATCACAATGAGATTGCACAAGAGGAACACCAGTATCCTGATCAAGAGATATACTGGGAGACAATAAGCAGGAATATGTCAATAGAGGGCAGAATTAGAGGATCACTGCAAGAGAGAATGCAAAGAGGGTTTTTTTCACTCTCAGTATTTAAAAAAACTCACCCCAAAAAACATCAGCTCGCCAAATTGTGATATCAGCAATGCAACAGATTGCAAAACATTGATGAGACATGAAGGCACGAAAATTCCAGACCACCTAAATAAATTATTTCAGAACCTGAATATCAGTCAACATGCAGGAATCTGAGCTGCAACTGAAACGATAGAGTTGTTTAGGCTGGAAATGGAATTGAGAAGCATTGCTCTCTCTTGCAATAGGTTTTCTTTCAACAGTCCTGCTAAAACGTGATGCTATGGGTGTAGATGCAGGTGATGGAAATACAGCTGGAACTGGCAGTAAGGGATACACATCTGTTACATGAGTAGATAGCAACGTGGGAAAGAGCAATATTACACCAATCTGAAGTCCTAAGGGTTAAAATCAAGGACTGCAAGAATAACTGACTTCTCTGTTATAACTTTCAGGGCTGCGGTGTACGACATTGATTGATATGTGATTAAAAAGGCTATTAGCGCTCTCTCAGAAAGCTCTACTACCTAGGAATGATACAATCTGATACAAAGAAGGAAGATTTAATAAAAACAGTCAACAGCAAAACGTGGGGTGTCCCTAAACTTCAGGCTGGATTGGTGTTAATGAAGATAATTGCCTTAAACAAAGGTGAGAACTTTCAACAGAATTTTTAAACAAAAGCTCTCAAGCAAAACGTATAAAAGAAAGCACATATATAGGAAAGCAAAACAGAACCTATGGAGGTGACTTCCATATTGGTATTGAAGACATTGTCTAGGTCCTGCTAGAGAAACAAACGAAAGACTGACATCAGCGCTCTGGTCAGGGAAAGCGTGCAAGCTCTTCTTTAATGCTAAACCAAGCCCAGTCTGTCATCTTATTCTTTTCAGAGGAGCAAGCTAAAACCAAGGGAAACAGAAGATGATGGAAGCTTACAATAAGGTTTTCATCGTGCCTTTTGATTCCCCTTCACCACTGGCAACTTTATCACATTTCCTTAAGTGCAGGTGTAAAATCAAATTTAGCTCCAAATTACAACGTAACCAGCATCACTTTCATTGAGCATGAGTCATAGCATGTCTTGAACAGGTTATTATTCTTAGATTAAAAACAGAATCGGCAGTCTTAATTCTTTTTTGCCTTACATCAGGTGTAATTATATATACCAGGATAGAGGGAGGGCCAAGTGGCTTTACATTCTCCATTAAGGTTTAACATCCACTCACTGCCAGGGAAACATCTATGCAAGGTACAGTGCAACAGAAGATTAGCTCTGATGGCTTCATATTTGCCAAAGCCATTTGACTCTTGTCAGAAAAAGCAAATATTTCACCCACTAGCAGACTGCATTAGTACCTAATTTCCCATAGCCCCACAGTATTTCCTTGACAGTGCAGGAAATACACTCAGCACTCTGCTGGAGGCTCTCCATCCCACTCCTGCCATTAGCACTGCCCTGCCATGCTGACACTCAGTGAGCTGATGCTGCCTCTCCCATTCTATATTGCTCTGTAAAGGTTTGGTAGGGACTGTAAAGCCAAAAGGTTTGAGAAGTCATCCCCTGGCTCGTGCCTTATTGAAGCAGAAAGCTGACATGCCCTGAAAGCAGAGGGATGTTGAGGAGGCAGCCAGACCTTCATGTATATCTTTTTCATTGTCTGTTTGTTCCCTGTGGGAAGAGAGGGAATAGCATACACCTACAAATTTAAGCCCAAATAAAAATATTCATGTCTTTCTGTTTGCTTACTTTAATAGCTGAGATTGAGTCTGAGGGCACAGGCGCAATACTGACAGATGTTTCCTCCAATTCCATCCTTGCACTTCACAACACTTAATACACATACAGGCATCCAGGGCCTGACCTTCCTTGGGAAGTCCTGACATCATAACAGGGCCATTTAACCACAGCCCCAGACCTAACATGAGCTGAAAGTCTGAAACACAGTTCCCAAATGCCCCTGGTGTGACTGTTTCATTGGCTTTGGGATAAGCAATTTATGTGTCCAGGCAAGGCTGTTGCAGTGTCTCATGAGCAGGCGTTGGTTTAACGTTCTCACTCACCAGCAGCCCTTTGGTGGCCTGACATTAAATTAAGAAACAGCAGGAACAGGACTGAAAAGTTGTCCAGTCTGCAATCAATGTCCGGCATTTAAGACTGAAAGGACCCAACTCCTGCAAGTGCATGGGCAGCCAGGACTAGTAGAGCCCTGCGGAGGGGAAAAAGAGGAATATGTAACCCCTGCAGGCTGAAAAACCACATGGACATCCTCATCCTGGTCATGGGATGGAACAGGAAACTGAGGAAGAGATGCAAATGATTTGCAAAGTAGCTGGGCTTTTCTCACCACCGTGTTAGAGGTAAAAGATAACAAATTTGCAAAATTCCACTTATAAAATCCATCTCTGTGTCTGAGTTTCATTTTCAGCATCTCCTCATTAAGTAATGAGACAGATGGACAGCAAATCCTCTGAATAAATTGTCTCTGCTGGCACTCACACAAGCTGGGCATGCAGCTTAAACAGTGATGCCCTTCCCCAGCTTCTACTCCAGTAACGCTGCAGCTTCTGTGCTGTACATCCAAGTTCCCGACATGTTGAACAGTGCTCTTAAACAATATTATGATAGAGATTGCATTCCACCATCTCTAATATCATCTCTAGACTGTCAAGAAACCTATCTCTAGAAGTAAATTCATATTACTTCAACCTGTGTCAGTGTTTATGAAAACCATTAATTTCAGCCATTCACCTTCCTTTTTTTTATAAAAAGCAGTACAATCTCAGCAAAAGGTTAGAGCCCAGGAGAAAAAGAGACAGCACAAAAGACCAGGAAAGCAGAAAAGGGAAACAATATGTATTTGCAAATAGAGAATTGTCCTGTGAATTCATGACTTTGCCATCAGGCTGATTTCTCTTCTAATTCAATGTGCAAGGCCTTGGGACTCTCATTACTAACATATGATCATGTTGGACAATTCACAGTCCTAGTGTGCTGTACAGACTTTTCTATTGTAATTCCACAAACTTCAAAACCTTCTTCACAGTTTATTTAACCAAAAGGATTGCTTAACTTTTTATAAAGAAATTAATAAATAAATAATCAAGTCAATAAAGAAATTCAATTTTGCTGTTTGATAGCTGTGGGTACACAAGCTTGACCATCTGGTAATCCTAGTGTGCAAAGTAACTTAAATCCCCCTCTGTTTTCTCCAAGGCTCAGACATGCCCTATCAATCAGCTGAAGGCTTTCCAGATACCCACTGCTCAGTAACACATTCACAGTTCATACAACAACAAGCCCCAAATCCTGCCCCAGAGGAAAGCAGACACTTGGTTCAAGATGTTTTGTTCTGC
Organism: Lycocorax pyrrhopterus obiensis; assembly: GCA_014706295.1. NCBI lineage: Eukaryota > Metazoa > Chordata > Aves > Passeriformes > Paradisaeidae > Lycocorax > Lycocorax pyrrhopterus. The sequence continues at coordinate 84,758,286 of JACSVZ010000001.1, forward strand.
CTGTCAAGCAGAGAAAACCTCTTTAGCTGAAAGATAATGGCTCATGTGCTGACACAGGATACACAGCAGATTATTTTTGAAAAAAAAAAATTCTAGGAGAGAAAAAAATTGAGATAATTATGTGTATGCCACTCCCACCCTCTATATTTTTAAAAGGAAAATAATTCTCTAGAAAGTGTTTCAGCTTTCCATAAGGACCTGGAGTACAGATATTAATGGGAAAAGGCACATATTCCTGACACCTTGCTCATGGCTGCACAATTGGAGAGGGAATGAACACCAGTTACTCTATCTAAGCTCCAGAGCAATTCTCTCACCTCTCACCCCTTACCTTTTCATTGAAGGTAATGTCTGCCTTCCAGAAAAATCACCAATGTCTTCCACAATTTCTTAATCTTGTGTAGTCTGTTCATATATCCTTTTACACCAGTGTTGCCAGGTGAAGACTTTCTTGCTGTTCTCAGTAGCACCATGGCTTGCATTTTCTCCCGAACATGACTACTTGGTTATCGGTTGGGAGACAGTGTCCCAAGGCTGTACAAAACTTGCTTGCAAAGCAGAGAAATCAGTGACTTCTCTGAAGTTAAATCCCACACCCAGAGTCACTGTGGATGCCCTTGCTGTCAGCTCTGTGCAACACATGTGCCCAAGATTAGACAAGATAAGCAAAGACAGGACAAACATAGTTAAATTGTCTAATCTGTGACCTTTGGCTGTGACAGCAGTGGTAATAATAAAATCCCTACAATCACAATTCTGAAGATTTAAAAAAAAAAAATATTTTAATTAACCCCTCATTACTGGGAAAGGAAGGGAGCTTTCCCTGCATGACTGATGAGCACTATTCCTCTTTTCCCAACTATTGCTTGCAGGGATAGGTACAAAGGGAAACAATATACAGCAGAAAAGCTGTCGCCAGGTTTTGGCTGCAGTTGTTTGAATTTCTGGAGACAAATCACTGAGAAGGTTTAATCCTGTGGCACCAGCTTCAGTGTAGGTGGAAGAAAGGAGAACTTTGGCATGTACGCAGTTTAAAGAGTGGGAGCACACTGTGGATCCCCACTTGATGACTTCAAGAAGGGAAAAATATCCTTTAGGTTTGTCTACTTTCTGAAATCCATGCTGTGAACCCAGCAGCAGAATCTGACTTTCATAATGCAAAAGAAACTTGCAAAGCAAAAGACTTCTATAAAAAAATATTGTATACAAGACCAGCATAACTGGGTGATGTCATTAATAAGGCTGATATCACTTCACTTTGTTTCATTTCATTCAACAGATCTTGTGTCTGGGGAAGAAAACCAAGCAGCTATTTTTACCACGGAGATGATATCTGATAATGATGGTTTTTTTCATATATTTATGTGAGGGTGAGGTTCAGACATGATGACAAAAGTCCAGTCTCTGCCTTTCCTTATGTGCTGGTTTTGGCCAGTGTAGAATTAATTGTTTTTATAGTGGCTAGAATGGAGCTGTGTTTTTGATTTGTGCTGAACACAGGGCTAATAATACAGAGATGTTTTTGTTATTGCTGAACAGGGCTTGCACAGAGCCAAGGCCTTTTCTGGTTTTTGTGCTGCCACACTGGTGAAGAAGTTGGGCTTGCAGGGGAGGTTGGGAGGAGACACAGCCAGGACAGGCAACCCAAACGGACCAAAGGGACCATACAACATCATGTTCAATATATAAAGTAGGGAGAAGAAGGAGGAAGGGGGGACATTTGGAGTGGATGTTTTGTCTCCCCAAGTCAGTGTTATGCATGGCGGGGCCCTGCTCTCCTGGAGGTGGCTGAACACCTGCCTGCCCATGGGAAGGTGAATTAATTCCTTGTTTTGCTTTGCTTGTGTGTGGCTTTTGCCTTCCCTATTAAACTGTCTTTATCTCAATCCATAAGTTTTCCAGCTTTTACCCTTCCAGTTCTCTCTCTGAACCTGCTGGTGGGGGAGTGAGCGAGCGTCTACATGATGCTTGGTTCCCAGCTGGGGTGAAACCACACCACCTTAAAACAAACACAGTCTTCTGACCCACAAATGCTACGTGAAAATCACATAGAAAAAAAATTGTATTTCATTTCTGGAATACTTTTCTCTGGAAAAAAAATATCAACAAGCCAAACAAACCAACAGCAGATCAAACAAACTCACTAGGTTCAATTTACAAGTAAGACGCTGTCTCTCCCAACTCCACTACACAGGCTGCGGAGTTTTACTCAGACCCAAGAAATGCAAACCAAAACTAATTTTCCTTAAACATTTGGATGAAAACTGCAGCCATTTAAGAACTATTTCAAGAACAGTGCAAGTGTATGTGGAGCAGGGCACTCAGGCAGTGATGCTAGCTGGACTGTCCCTCCATGTACATAACCCTCAGAGGGTTACACCTTCACTTCTCCTCTAGTAGCTCATTGCTGTGTCTTTTCTAATTTCTTTTTCTTTGTTTCCTCAGTACACCAAGGGACTCATCTCCAAAGCCATGACAGGTCCTGAATGTAAGCAGTACTTCTAGTCAAGAAGAAATTACCCTTGTGGCTTAGTTTCCATGTAGCTCCTATACGCAGACTACAATAAAAAACAGCCACCATGGACTCCAAATGTCTTCCACCTTTTCTACTGACGAGATGTATTGGCTTTGTGTAACAAGTTTTTTTGTAGTGCAAGACTGTGGGGATAGCTTCTATGAGAAGCTGTCAGAAGCTTCCCCCATGTCCAACAGAGCCAATGCCAGCCAGCTCCAAGATAGACCTATCAGCGATGGTGGCAGAGCCTCTGGAATAATGTATTTAAGAAGGGAAAAAACAGCAACTGCAGCCAGAAATAATAGTGAGAACCTGTGAGAGGAACAGCCCTGCAGACACCAAGGCCAGCGCAGAAGGAGCGGCAGGAGGTGCTCCAGGTGCCAGAGCAGAGACTCCCTTCCAGCCCCTGGTGCAGCCCATGGTGGGGCAGCTGTGCCCCTGCAGCCCATGGAGGTCCACAGGGAGACAGAGATCCATCTGCAGCCCCTGGAGGATCCCGTTCTAGAGCAGGTGGATGCCCAAAGGAGGCTGTGACTCTGGGGAAGCCCACGCTGGAGAAGGCTCCTGGCAGGAACTGTGGCCCAGTGGAGAGAGGAGCCCAAGCTGGAGCAGTCTGTTCCTGAAGGACTGTACCCTGTGGAATAGACCCACACTGGAGCAGTACACAAAGAAGAGCAGCCCATGGGAAGTAACCTCATTGGAGAAGTTTGTTGAGGACTGTCTCCTGTGGGAGGGACCCCACGCTGGAGGAGGGGAAGAGCATGAAGAATCTTTCCCCTGAGGAGGAAGGAGCAGCAGGGAAATTGTGTGATGAACTGACCACAGTCCCCACTCCCCATCCCCTTGCCCTGCTGGGTGGGAGGAGGGAGAGAAATCAGGAGTGAAGTTGAGCCCAGGAAGGAGGGAGGGGGTGGGAAGCAGGCATCTTAGGTTTTGATTTTATTACCCACTATCCTACTCTGCTATCTTTGGTAATAAATTAAACTAATTTTCCCAAGTCAAGTCTATTTTGCCCATGATAGTAATTGGTGAGAGATCTCTCTCTGTCCATATCTCAAGCAAACAGCTGTTCATCATATGTACTTCCCCCTGTCCAGCTGAGGACCGGAGGGATAAAGTGGCTTGGTGGGCACCTGGTGTCCATCCATGGCCCACTCACCACAAGAACTTCTTCAATAAGTATTCCTCTGCCAACACAAATCATGAGCATCTGTTCTCAGGATTGTATTTTAGTGTATTACTGTAAAACGAGTTCTGAAACCAAATCAAAGTTGCTGAAGTACATTATTTGCATTCATGTGTATCCTAATACAGGAGGAATCCTAAAATCTTATTAATGACGAGCTATTAGGAGCTACATTACTTAAGATACCTAAAATGCTGATTTTCATTAAAGGTAGAATGACCTCAGCTGAAAGATCAAGGTTATTAGAGCGTATGTTTGGGTTTTCTTTTCAGAAAGTTGAGTATTTAAAAGTACTAAAGCATAACATTAAAGCAATATTAATAAAATAGTGATTAGAATATTAGCAATAATAGCAATGCTTGCAGTAGAACAGGAACCAAAGCTATTTACAGAGGGTTAAAATCTCACATCCAGAGACAGCATAAATGAGGAAAAACGACTAACCCTTAGCTGGGAATTCAATTGCTAGTTACTCCATTTCACAATCTCATTTTGGAGGACAAAGTGCCTGAAAAAGCATTAGCTATCCTTACAGAAGTTATCATTGTAGAAAGATACCATCTCCTGTTCCTTTTTGCAGGATGTAATATGTTAAATCACTTGCAAAACAAAACAACACAGGGATAAGCATCTATTTCTTACAAAAGACACTGAGAATCATTTGCACAAAATGAACCTGGACATTTTTCATCAGCAGATCCTAATAAGCAAAGCATATTTTGGATTTCATCCATAGTATCAGCAAAACATCACAAGCAGAAGGAAAAAAAACATATACTCTGTAACTTTTCTTCCCCATGGTTACTGTTTTACAAAATTCTTCTTCAGACACCACTTAGGAGCTTCCTTTTTGCCACATGGTGCATTGTGTAAACTGATGCTCCATCTTTTCACAAGAATATAAACAAACAAATACAAAAGGAGTAAACAGCATCTGCAGGCACCCTTGCACCATTTCATTGAAGCGTGATGCCTGAATCCCATTAAAAGGCCTTAACTGTGGGAATTCACAAACTCCTCTTTCTGACAGGCAGAGAGGGAGAACCTTCTCATGACAGGTCTTGGTTCGAAGAGGGAAACATTTTGTTTACTCTGAGATTTTATAACGATCTAATTAGTTCAAACTTCCTTTAGAGAAGTACAAGTTAAAAAAGAAACCTGATGTTATCCATTCTCTGGTCTGGAAGGGACCTCAAAGATTTTCTAGTTCCACTCCCACCGCCATGGACAAGGATACCACTCATTAGACCAAGTTGCTCAGAGCCCCATCCAATCTGGCCTTGAGTAGTTCCAGGGATCAGGCAGCCACAACTTCTCCGGGCAACCTGTTCCCCAGTCTTAAACTGAAGAATTTCTTCCAATATATAATCTAAACCTATCCTCTTTCGGTTTGAAGTCTTTCCCCTTTGTCCTGTTACTACATGTCTTTGTCAGAAGTCGCTTTCCAGCTCTCTTGTAGCCACTTAAGGAACTCTAAGGTCCTCATGAAGTCTTCTCAAAGCTAAAGAACTCCAATTCTCTCAGTCTCTCTTCAGAGGAGAGCTGCTCCAGCCCTCTGACCACCTTTGTGGACTCCCCTGGACACAATAACACATTCACGTCCTTCTTATATTTGGGGCCCCAGAGCTGGATGCAGCACTAGAGGTGGGGTCTCACAAAAGCAAGGACCTGCTGCCCACACTGCTCTGGATGCAGCCCAGGATGTGGTTGTGTGAAATACAAGGACCACATGAAATACAAGGATATGAATAGGGTGAAAAGAATATTTTTTCTCCAATACATTTACTCCCAGTGTCAGACTGAGTCGCTGACTAAAAAGATGCTGCCATTTCCAGCATTGCTGAAAGTTTTAACGTTTAAAACAATTCTGGAAGAAATGTAATGAAAAAGATCATCAGAGAGTTAAGATAGGAAGCTACAGATTGGATTAGCTTTAAGAAATACAGAAATACAGACAGCGCTATGTCTTATTGTTGAGTAGTCCTAAAATCATTAAGACAGGCACTTCAATGTATGTGTAAACTTCCTACTTAAAACACCAGTACTGAATGTAAAAGATTCCTTCTTTTATTCTCTGTATTCTCCGGATGATACTGCTCAGACAAAAACCAATCTTTTTTCCTTCTTTACACTCTCTCATAAGGAAAATCAGAGCTTGAAAGGGCTTTAAAAGAAAACCAAACCTAATATCTGTTACAATGTCTGAGTCATAGCAGCAATTAGTTGAATGGAGTTGCCTTTCAACCTACCCTACAGCTACCAATTTAAACAATAGACTATTTAAAATGTGGCTTACCTTATAAATGTAGTGTAATTACTCACTCTAAGGAAGATTCAATCTGGCATAAATACTAGGTACACAAGCGAAATCATGTATGAATTGTACTACTAATAATATTCATCATTCCTAATCCTGTTACGTGCTATTGATGGTTATCACCATCGATTTACTTATCTAGCTAAAACATCTTGTATGAATTATGAGGTAAACCTTTAAAGGTAAGCTTCAAAATGTAACACTAAAAGGGGGAGGAAATCACTGAGATATTTTTATTTTTAAGAAGGAAGAAACTGTGGTCTTGAAAAGGTCAAAAATAGTATTATGAGTAGTGACTGCAAAAATGCTGTCATGTGGTAGCACCATATTATTAATTCAGTAACTCCAGAGCAGACGGGCTTCATTTGCAAAGGAGAAAATCACTTTCTGTCCCTAGCTCAGGCCTCTGAGATTCAACCTCATCAATAAATGTTCTGCTGGCTGCCTCAGGTCTTCAGTGCAACACCAGAGCAAATCCTACAAACTTCCACTTATGCCTCAGCGATACCCAGGTCCCACCCTTATATTCAGTGGGAATTTAACAGAGGAAACAATTCTGTTGACGATGTGCAAAAGGGGGCAGAGATGTCTCCTTGCTCTCATTTAGCGGTGTTGGTTCAGCAGGTTAACGGGAGCACGGAGCAGTGGGAAATGGATTTGCACCACTGAAGTGAGCAGCTGTGATTCAGAACGTATCAAAGCAACAGCTTGCTTGGGTTAGAAGTTATCATTCCCACAGAGTCAACTTTGTTTATAAATCCTCACTGCTCCTGTTTTCTGGATTAGGAAAGCGGAATTACACACACTCTCCATAACAATTAGGCATGTTTGCATGAACAACCATCATGAATAAACCATGAAATCACTCGCATTTGGAAGAGAAAGAACTTGAACAAATCCCCTCTGCTGAGAAGATGCAGTTCTGAATACGGCATGTAGCTACGTTCATCTGTCCTGTTTGTATTACGGTCACATGTGAAATTAATTATGTGAAGCACTATATGTCTATAGCTGATGATATATGCAAATAAAAAAAAATAGAAAGCACGTTACAGTAATACTCATGGCTTAAATCAGTAATTTGTTCTATCTAATAGAGCAGGCAAAATAGTATGAAACCGAATTAATGAAAATTACTGCAAATTACATATTATAGAGACTTGTGCCAATTTTATAGCAGGTATAGACTAGGAACTGAAACCCAAGAGCAGCAAGGCAATAGAGCAGATTACATTCATATTTCTGTTTTCTTGGTCCTAGGCTACTCAAAGTGCTGGAACAAGCCTGGTGTAATTAATAGCCATGGACTTGATGGGATACAGTGGCCACCCAGTGCTCTTCTACAAAGGCTTTTTGCAAGAAAAACTTCTTAAAGCTGGGGGAAAAAATAGCCTTGAGGGCTCTGTAGCATCTGTGGTATTTTTATGTGGTAGGAAGTAGAGAGAGGGTAAAGATTTCCCCCAAGTAATCACTGAAAGATGTTCTAATCCTACAGTAAATTATTGTTAATGTTTTTAGAGCATTTCTTTCCTTACCTACAGGAACAGTGCATCTTGAATTCTCTGTGAAGAGCTTATTTTAATTTCATGAACACTTCTTCATAAAATTATAATGACCTGGATTCAGACTTGAGGAACAATTGGCATTCTTCCCATTGAGTAAAAACTAAGCTGTTATTGTTAGGGGTACCCAACCTTATTTCTGCTGGTGTTAATCTACCAAATGGGTTAGCAGAGCTCTTTATCTCTCTCCACAGACAATTACTATCAACATTTGCTAGAGCTGATCTGTACAGTTTATTCACGATAACAGTTTGAGACTTTGCACTCCATCCAGGTTGTTTCTTCTTCTTCTTCCAGAGGAATAATGAGCATTTTCTACTGCTGTCATTTCTTGTAGCAAGTACATTAATCCATACATCTCAACCATCTGGGTGGATGGATTCTGCCTCCAAATAAAAGTCTCCAACTGAAAAGGCTCACAGCTGTTGTCAGTATTCACCACTTGGGTCTCATTTTGACACAACATATTTTTTCTGTTTAGCTACCATTTGAACGGTGTTTTTGCTGATAAAAGGTGATAGAAAGTGTCCTGGGAGTAGATCACTACAGGAAAAAAAGTAATAATTGCTGCTGGGCTATGTAAGGACACAGACCTTGCTGGAAGAACAAGGTCCAGGAAAGGTAACATAAGACCTACAAAAACATGTAATTCCCTTGTGAAGGATTTCTGTTTTCTCTTATTCTCAAAACTGCCTGACTGATCCTAACATTCTTTTCTCTTGATAGAAATGTTACATAAATTACAGCTATCACCCTCTGTGTTAGTTTAACACCAGAGGCAATTCATTTGAAGACTACAAGGATCATAATAGTCTTACTTCTCCTTCTTTGGAGAGACATTTTCTGAATGTAGAAGATTAAGTCAAAGTAACTCTAGTGATCTAATGAGAAAGCAGCAAGTGAGTTGAAATATCAGCAGAGGGGTTATGGCTCCCAGTTCAACATTTTGGCCTCTTCTGAAGTATGTGTGGATGTGTGTGCACAACTGATACCACACTCAAAGAGCTTTAAAAGTTTCCATTGACACACATTTTGCCAGACCTTTGGAAGATTCGGGAAAGTGAGAGAAGATAATTTTTACAAGTATTATTTTTTTACATGGAATGTCAAACCATTTAATCCCCAAACCTGTTGCTATTTTTGTGGAGCATTTTTTTGCACTTTCATGGTTTAAATCCCTTCAGTTTATTACTTACACCATGAATGTTTCCTAGTCACATATAAGTACATGTTTTGAGGAGAGTTTTTTTTTACCTTAAGTCATTACATGGAACTGAATGATGAAAGAAAGTAGGTTTGTCTGGTTTGTTTTTTTTTTTCTCCTCCAAAATTCCTCAGTTTTTGATGTTAACTTTTAGTGTCTTCCACATAATTTATATGTCTTATTGTATTTTAAAATGCTGTTTGTCCGCTGCGATCAGTGGTTAAACCAGTACTAGAGAAAATAACCAAACCTCTGTCCCCCAGTCTTGGGGAATTCAGGAAAAACCTTTACTCAAGTAACTGAAATTGAGCTACTAATTCCAAACTTCTTTTTCTATTGTCCTCACAGAGAGGACACAGAGAGTGTGAGAGAAGCATGGTTCTGTGAAACCTCAGCAAGAAAAGGCTCCAAAATGGAGAGAAGGAGACTAATGCAGGTCTCCCTGTCTTCCTTAAAATTTAAGTTTCCAGAATAATTCACAATAGAAGACAAGGCGTGAAAATGTGTACTAAAGTCATGTGCTATGTACTGCCTTCAGACCACGTTTGCTGCTATCTCCCAATTGAACACCACTTGAAAACATCTAAGGGAACAAGTATTGCACAATAGCCTGAGCCAGATCTGACTGTCAGCAACAAGGAAACATAAAATGATTTCTCAGCATCACTCAGCTTGTAACTGTTTCAATAATCATCACAAGAAGGACTGTTTTTTCCTAAGGCAAATTCTGCTTTTCCAGGTAGAAACATGTCTTTCTTTGGATGTCTTTATTTTAATGCACTTGCAGTTAGTTCTTCAGAGGCATACAACAAATATCTGATGCACCTTTGGCCTGCCTGTACTCTGAAGTAATTTATACCACCACTCACATTTAATTCAGGGTTTTTTGTACTCCTACTGATAGCATATTTTCCCTGGAATCATAGAATCATTAAGGTTGGAAGAGACCTCAAGGAATATCAAGTCCAAGCATTAACCCAGCACTGCCAGGACCACCAATAAATCATGTCTCTAAGCACCACGTCCACATGTTTCTTGAATATTTCCAGGGATAGTGACTCTACCACTTCCCTGGGCAGCCTGTTGCAATGCCTGACCATGCTTTCAGTGAAGAAATTTTTCTTAATATCCAATCTAATGGTTGGGAATGTATTTTCAACTAGTTGTGGTTATGGGAGGTAAGTAAATCTCAGAAGCTGTCTGCCAGATATTTAAACTGGAGAAACAGAAAGATAAACATAGGCCAAATATATCAGGGATTATAAATTTCCTCAAAGAAATTAAGATGAGAGAGACTCTGTTCCTTGAGTCTAAACTTTCATTTCATAAGGCCTTTCTTGAAGGATAAAATCTCAGCACTGTGTTTATAAGTTTGGGGTTTTTTTTTTCTTCCTAATTACTATTAATACCTGAAATACAAAACTGCCATGAATCACCTTACTCATTGACTTGTCTGGCTAAGAAGAGTAAGAAGGAGCATGAAATCGGAACAATAGAATAATTTATCTAATTTCTACTTTTGAACCTGTATATTTGTCACTTTTCCATTTCTTTTCTCCTTTTAAAGTCCTTCCAAACTCTTGGCATCCATTGCATATTGACACTGGGTTACAGTAATATGTCCTTTTATCAGGCTTAGGAGAATGCCTTTCAGCTTCCCTAAATGCCCCTTTGGTGCAATGCCTAGGAAAATTTTGAGACAGGCAGAAAATTTACCTTCTTCACAATGTTTAACACTTCAGCCTCTTAAATCATGCATTTCCTAAAGGAAACAGCCTCAATCTTCTAAATCGCTCATCCTGAAAACCTTTTTGCCTCTACTCACTAGTGACCTTCACATAAACAAAAAGCTGATGAATTTTGAGAGAGGTGCAATAGGTTTGTTTTTGCTCTAGGCTGATAACATTTTAGACCTAACAAGTATTTACAGAAGGGGGAAAATACTCCTTCTTATTTGTTTTTAATCTAAACAGGAACTGGTATAATCTGGTAAAGGAAGGAGGAGAACAAAGTAATTTTTTTTCTTCTTGGAAGAAGGAATTAAACAGGGCAAAATAAAGTCTTCCCTGATGAACAAGAAAAGTTGAACAGTAAAGGAGATTAGTTATTTGAGGGGGAAAGTTGCTGAACATAGGGAAGATCCTATGAAAAACACAGGATAGTGGTTTCCAGATGAGGTATTTGAGTAAAGGAGGCTTAGACTGGGACTGATTTGCAAAAGGCAAAGGGAAAGAGAAGACAGTGACACAACTCTCTGGAATGATGAGGAAGGAGAACAGTGGTCTGTAAGCCAGACTGGAAGGGAAGGATGGAGACAGATACAGTGAGGACACTACTGTAGTGGTGGGAAATCACACTGCAATTTGTGTAGCACCAAAATCAGGCCCTATGATTTTCTTGGCCTTTCTGCTCTCCTTTGCTTCTAAACAAAATGTGCTTATGTATCATTGACATAGCATTGTTCTGCTATTGCACTGCCTTTAACTCCCTATGCAAAGGCAAATTCTCACAGGGCATAGCATTGAACTTCTGAGAGGCACAGAAAGGAAAAGAAGGGCAAAAAAAATGGAAGAAGATCTGGAAGATTTGAAGCAATAAGGCTAGCCATTTTTTTGAGCTGTGTCTCAAGGTATCCACTAAAAGATGTGCACTGCAAGAGAAACAGACAGTATTTCAATGAGAAAATATCACTGCAGGGATCAGAGACACAAGAACCATGTTGAAAAGTAGTGATACACAGATAAGTTTGATGCAAAGCCAGAAACTAGCATCAAATGTCAGCAGTGGAGAGATTGCAAGTGTGTGAAGAGACAGAACCATGGCAGATGCAATTTAGGCATAATAAAACTGAAATGAGTAAGACCAGAATAAACTAGGAAAGCCCAGAAGTGATTCATTGCTGTTGACAGCTAGCAAGGAGAGAGAAGAGATACTTTGCTGGGAATTTGGGAGTAATGGGAGGGGTTGAGGGGGTATTCTGTCCAGTCAATTGCAAGATCAATGACAAGGGACTTTGTCCACTGAAGGTTAAACAGTCTGTGTAGTCATACAGTTGGAAAAAATATTACTTTCTCTTTATTTCTCCTCTCACACATTCCTTATTGGTTGCACGTTGCCTTAATCTGTGTAATACTCAGGGCTTTCCCTTCGAAGTCTTTCACGTGCAATGTTGTTGGGAGCAAGCTGCTCCCCTTGACGCATCTCACTCACCCAGCTGCTCTGGCAGTACCTCTAGCCCTTGTTTCCCACCATTTGAACTGCTTTTCCCTTCACTCACCCTTAGCCCCCCTCCTTACTCCCTAAATTTTGGTTAGAATCTAAATCTTGTGCTAGGGATTAAACTGTGCTTACAGGTAATAACAGTAAAAACTCATCTTTTAGACAGCCATTGTTTCCTCATAAGATGTATGTGCCAAGCTTATCAGCTGTGATTGACAAGTGTTCCTGCCAGCTCTGTGGGCAAAATAGCAAGAAAAACCAATGGAGGAGACTGAGAAGATCCTGAAGAAACTATGAAATTACTTTGGGAAAAGTAATCATGAACACCTTATGCACTAGAGAAGACACTCAGAAGTGAATGCTCACCTAGGGATAGCCCCGTGACTTCTCTTCCTGACTGATCATTGGGGAAAGTTTTTGTTTTCTCTTTCTATTCTCTCTCTCTCTTTTTTTTTTTTTTAACTTTTCCATTAGAGCTGATGTATTCCAACAACTACAGATCAAAAAAAAAAAAATTCTTTTTGAATCTTTGTTTCATCATCCTGTGTGAAACTATATCCTGATGGGAGACAATCCATACATTCATGATTTATTAGCTTATCAAGAAATCTTTAAAACATTTTTCTGTACTAAATATACAACTGCTCCTCAAAACAGAAGACAGCAAACATTCTCCCTTAGCTTAATACTGTTAAAAACAATTACATAGCAACAAGCTACAGGTTACAATTAAATCCAAGCTCGTCTTGCTCGTCCAAGCTCTTTCAGTTGAGAAGTACTACATTTTTGGTGTGAAAAAGAATGAAATAAATATTCACTTAACCATCCAAACTTTTGTGAAATATGATCTCTTTAGAAAAATCACATCAACATTTAAATCTACCTGGGAAATTCTCAGGATCGAGTCACCTGTTTTGGTCAGACAGCTAAGAGTGATTAGATCTTCACAGATTCCCTGGTAACCAGCTTCTAACTTTTAAAAACTTGGTAATCATCTTAAACAGTCTCTGACACTTAAATTGCCTGCTAGTTTACCATGTATTATAGAGACATTGCAAACTTATTGCGGATGTACTGTATAAATATTTGTTAATTATTACTCAGCAAATATCCCCCTAAGATGCATTAGGGACTCTGTTACTTATATTGACATTTTTTGGTGAATCCCTGGCAGCAGTTCAGGTCTTTCAGAGCCACACCTACACTTCTAGGCTCACGTTCAGTCTTTCTTCTTCTTTCTACCCAAGTGTATCCCTGAGATGATCCCATACTTTTGGGTCCTTTTAAGGTTTATGATTCAGTCAGCTGTTCAGCTGCACAACTGTATGTGTCTAATCTCAGCTCGTCTGAACTGGTTTCTCATAGAATCATAGAACAACTTGGGTTGGAAGACTCCCTTAAAGAGCACCTGGTTCCAACCACCCTGCCATGGAAAGGACACCTTCCACTAGATCAGATTGCTCAAACCCCTGTCCAAACTTTCCTTGAACCCTTCCCAGAATGGAGCATCCACAGCTTCTCTGAGCAACCTGTGCCAGTGCCTCACTACCCTCTGAGTAAAGAACTTCTCCCTAACATCTGATCTAAATCTCTCCTGTTTTAACTTAAAACCATTCCTCCTTGTTCTCATTTATCTAGATTTACTATCTGAAACAGACCAACCTCAGATGAAGACCCTGTGCCTCAAGCTAAAAAAACTCAACGTGAGTTCTTTCTCTTTTTTCTGTCCTTGCATCACCTGCCTACACTGTGAAAGCTGCACAGAGCTCAGAAAAGAACCAGACCTAAGTAAGCAGCCCTTAATTTGTTCTCTCATAATTTTTAAAAAAAAGTATAACAATTGAACACCATTTAAGTCATGGGCTGATCTACCAGCTGGGCAAGAGAGAAACATGCTGCAAACAGCTCAGTACAATTGCTCACTGCTTATTTTTTGTATATTAATTAAGTAATTTAGAAGCAAGAACCAAGACAAAAACAAAGGAAAACAAATTGGATGATTTCGCAGTCCCACAAGCTCTTGCTCTTGCCTCATCTCCAGGGCATCTTGGCTGACCCTTCACAACAGCTTGTTCCTCCTCCCCACATTTTTATGTATTCCTTCTGTTACATGCAAAAGGGAAGGAGAGAAAAAGATGCCTGACCAGCATTAAAAATCCCATCTTTCCTGCTTGAAGGACAGGATTAATTTTACCAGATGGAAATGTCTGTAAGAGAGAGACAGACCTACATCTCAGCTAGTCACCTAAGCTTTTTCTGGCAAATGGAGAGAAACTGGCACTTTCAGGACACAATTAATCTCATCCCCATGCAGATATTTAAACTAGGTCATATGAATCATGCCTTAGAAGAGACAATTCCTCTCTACTGACACTAAAGGGAGCCTGAAATCACTAGATATAGATGTTTACATTGGTTATGTCTAAAGTTAAGTGAGCTGGATGCCACCTGAGCTCATTAGATAGATTTCTTGCTTTAGAGGCAAAATGCGTTATATTCATCTTTTGGTTACGCACATGGCTAGAAACAAGCATGTGGCCTCTGTGTCACTGTTTTTAATAGCCCAAGCACTACAAGAGATGTGTGAATGTATCATGTGGTTCACTACAAAAGCAGGTTTTCATAAGAAATTAATAAAATCTCCAAAGCACATAGCACAGAGTATATGAAAGTACTGATCAGCACTCCCAACAACTTCTCAGGAAGAATTCATGTTCTTGATTTCACAGATCATCTAGTAAAAGTGAAATAATCTTTCAAAGTCTTAACATTTCCCTTTTCTAGAAGAATTATGCAATATGACTTAATTTCTAATAAAATCACATTTCATATAATGTCCAGTCAGTTGCTAGCTGATATCATTATAATCTCAGGATATAAGGGAGACCAAAAGGCATTGAGTACCCAGAAGCACATCTGCTGCTTTTCAGCCACTGGAGATGGTGCAATACAAGAAAACATCTCTTCCATACCAGCTTTGTTTCACTCACAATTTATTCACTTTTCCATTTTAACCAGGATTCCCCTATTTTGTGAGAAGTTCGACTCTTCAAGACTTCTTGACTTTTTCTTAGGGGTCAACTAGAGATAGAGTTCTAAATAGGAATTTAAACAAGGACTAGGTTTAAAGAGATTCAGGAATTTCTACTGTGCTAGTCATGGCTAATTAGCCAAGCACTTAGCATGGAACTGCTGGTAAAATAGATACTAATTTCTGAAGGAAAGAAATATACATAATGCTAAATCAATGGAAAACAGATACTGTCAAGGTAAATATCATCATATCTTTTTTTCAGATGGGATTATAAATTTGGCTGACACTGGTAAAAACATTGGTATAATATGCTTAGACTTCTATAAATCATTTAACACAGCACTTCATGACATTTTATTAATAAAAAAAATTAAAATGGCACACATTAAATGGATTAAAAAGTGTCTAATTGACAGGATTTAGCATGTAATTACAAATGGGTTGATCACCTGTGTTTGGCGGGATCCTCAGGGACTGATCCTGGCCCTATGCTTTTCAAACGCTGACCAGTGTGGGAGAAAATTCAGTCACTTACTGCTGTCCATTTACAGCAATGACAGAAATGAGGTATTGTGGCAAATGGTACAGAAGACAGGTCACTGATACGGGTCACTGTAATTTTTAACACAGACAGCAATAAAGTCCTGACTCTGGGAATAAAGCAACTGTTCCTTACATGCACTTTGCAGAGAGGTGCAGTGTGAAGCAGATGGCAATCCTGCTGGCTATGGGGCAGGACATGAATGCCCAGTGCAGCCCTGTGGCTAAAGGAGCCACTACAACCCTGGACATGCACACGGTGACTTTTGTGGGAGCCAGGACATTCATCACTTCTGCACAGGGCTGCAACTGCTCTGAGGCTCCATACAGCTGTGGCAGGCACAGCTCAGCATTCCTGCTGTGAAACCAGGGAGAGCTCAAAGACTGGTCATGAGACAGATGAGAGCTCTGACAACCATGCCTTGCAGTAAGAGATGCCAGGAGCTCAGTGTATTCACTTAATCAAAGAGATGATTAGATGCTGTCTTTACTGTAGCCCAGAGCTACTGACAGGGACACAGCCCTTTGCAGTGGGCTCCTCAGTCCAGTGGATTAAGAGGCAAAAAACTGAAAGGCACTCAGAGCTGGAAGCTGAGACTAGATTAATTCAGACTAGAAATATGGCACATTCCTCCAAAAGACTAATTAACCCCTGGAATAACACATTTGTAAAGGTGTGAGAGGTTCTGATCATCAGAAATTATTCAACAGAAACAGAATGTTTTTCTAATAGGTAGGGCAGGTGTGAAGAGATGGATCCTTCCTCCAGCCGCTCACATTAGTTATACAGTCTGCTCTGACAATCTAGATTAACTGTGATTGTTCTACCCAATTTGAAAACTTGGCCATTTGATTTTGTTTGCAAAGGAAAAGTGAAGTTTTGAAAACAAATCTGAGCAGGCTGAAAATCCTGTCCAAAATATCTGCAAATATGTGTGAAGTACCTACAATATTTCTCTTCATCTGTTCTGCAACTTGGACGAAAATGCTTTTCTGAATTTTACTTCTCCAGTTAATCTTATTTTTCAAAAGTTTTTATGAACCTTGTGCTATCAAAGGCAGGAAAGCTTTTCTAACTATTTCTCTGCAGAGATTCCTGTTTGAAATTTCAGAGGTTTGCTTCTTTGGTGAGCATGAAACTAAAAAAAAAAACTTTTGCTTTAAGGGATTCAGAGTTTGCTTTACTTGTCTTTCCAGAAAAAGTCTTGAAGTTACTCAGTTATCAGGAGAATTCATACTATTTCAAACAATTATATCTGTCTGGAGTAGAAAATGAAAAATCAGCCACTTCTTCTTCCTCCTCATCTGAGAAAACAGTGATGGCTATGCCTTTAATAATGGGTTTTTTTCATTCTGTAACTTCTGTATTAGCCATTAATCTGTAGCTATCACATTATTTTGACATGTGAACACAGGTAGAATGCAGACTGCCTGTGCTGAATGTGTTCCAGAGTTCATTTCTTTGGTGTGAGTCCACAAGAGACAAAAAATATCAGTTCTCCTTTTGGAATCTTCTTTTGCAGCTTCACCTGCAAAAGACACTTTCCTTGACTCCAACTGTCTGTAAAGATATCACGGAAGGAAAGGAATGGGGGCTTCCCCTTCTGAAAATGGATGCAAGCATTTAATGCATTCATCCCACACCAAAAACATGGGACCATCTCAGCATGTCCAAAATGTATATATACAGCCAGTAGCAGTGGCATTAAGAGAGGGCACACCTGTGAAGGCTACCCTGGAAAACACAACCTGCCACTCAACCACACACTATCTTTATTCCATCTTAGCACCAACAAATGGGACAGGAAAAACAGATGAAGTTGAAAGTCAATGCAGATAGAAGATAACCAGGAGAGATCTCTGGGCAGCCTTTAATTGCGGCAAGCTATCCATCACTGATTAATGGTCTCCTGTACTTCTCCCTATCCACATAATAGGAGCCACAGGGTTTCCCAAAAAAAAGAAAACTTACTTTTGCCTGGGACCACTGCATTTTGTAGGCAGCATTGCAATCAGGATTGTCGATCTAATTTCTATGCAATCTCATAAAAATCACACAAACACTGGCATCTTAAGCACACAGGGCAAGCCCATCAGCAGCGATTTAATGGTAGAGGATTAACTCTTCATCATTTCTATGTAAACATAAAATTGTCACATATAGACATGATATTATATTCTAGTTCCTTGCACATATTTAAAACCCAATAAATTTAAATACTTTTACAGTCCTAGATCTTTTCTAATTCTCCTCTAACAAAAAGGCCAATTATGTATCTCTGATAGGAATAGCTCATTAGATAATCTCTAATGAGTCCACATTAAAATGAGAGACACAAAATAGAACTGAAATATTTTTCTCAGTATTATTATCTATCCAGAAATTTCTGACTGAAGAAATCAGTGCCTAGCTTCTGCACCTTCCAGCCACTGTTTTTGTGACTAACTCTTCTAACTTTAGATGAGTGCCCCTTATCCCCATAGCAAAATATTCATATTTGCTTAGAGTTCATAGAGAATTCTTAGTAGTGGATTTAATTCCTTACACTGTGCTTGTGATTTTAGCATCTCTGTACCTATTCACACATTTGTAATAGCCTTTAAGGGAATATTATTTTAGTCTATGGGTTAAATATAGTCCCAGTCTTATCATATCTAGAAAACCAGAGCTGCTGCTGTGTTATTAATCTACTCTAATTACCTCTTTCATTCACAACTTGTTATGGTCATGTACTGTAAATCAGCACTTGAAGCTGGGAGGAGTGGTAAAGTATATACTTAGATATTATAAATGCTTACAAATCTCACCAAGTTTGATTTAAAAAGTGGAAAATTCAATCTTCAACATTCAAACAATGTACTTCTTACTCAAGACAGAACTATTGTTTGAACAGTATGAGACTGGATTCAGATTTCCTGATGAATTCCTATTAATGTCACTGGTGTGACTGCAAAAACTGGCCATAAATGAGAACTTTACCTTTCTGTGAATCATAAGCACTGGTAGTACTGCAAGCTACCAAAAGAAAGGAATGCTGCGTTGCTAATGTCATAATTTTGAGAGACCTTTCTCTGTAGAAGTTGGTGCAAGAAATCACTAACTCCTTTTTTCGCAATGAGTTATGACTTCCTTAAAATTCCATCTTTATCTAGTGAAAGGATGATAACAATACAAACAGCTCTGCTGGCTGTAGCTCTTGAGGCTAGATCCCACAGGTGTTACACACATCCCTTAGAAAATTCAAGGTCTTGGTTATTTTACAGCTTAGGCAAACATTTTATAAGCAGATGAAAAGATGTATTACAGAAATGCAACTAGATATTCACAACCTATTTAGTATTATCCTCTTCCTTATCCTCAAACCTCTCAAGGTGGAAATTCCACACCAGCTTTGTTTGCTTTCTAGTACTAACACACATTTTGCCTTGCTATCCTAAGGTAGCAGAAGAACTGTACTTTGACCTGCCACTTGTAGTTATGTCTCTGAAGTTATGAGCAAAGTAAGTCAGACTATCAGACATAATCAGAACTACAAAAAGGAGTAAACTCAAATAAAGTTGCTCATGAGTCAATTCTTAATTACATTAGGAAAACTGAGAAACCTGCTTACTTCTTTTAAAATGCTACATCAAAGCCGTTCCTGTGGCTTTTGAACTGTTCCTCACTTCATCGAGAAGTGCTAGATGACGGTGCATGATTGAACATTTAAAGGAGGAAAATATGCATAAGAAACCAAGGATCATGTTTGGAAGTCTGAGAGAGCTTACAGTCGTTTTTCACTTCATCCCTCTTTGCAAAGAACACCATAAGAGCACAGCAGGACATATTTTGGCAATATAGGCCCAAGTCTGAAAGACCCATAAGCTCTTTTTCTTTGGAAGACCAAAACAACTCTTGGTACAGGTGGCAAAATATGGGATATCGACAACTTAGTTATGTAGCCATATAATTAATATGTACTGGCAGAAAGGAAGAATTACAGCTATGTGTAAAAATGTAGACAGAAGTCAGAAGTTCAGGTGTCATTTGTGAGGCTTTATAGCTTTGGGCATTGAAACATTTTGCTACTTGTTGTTATGATTCCTCTGCCTTTATTGTTAATCCTTAACTTTGGTTGCAATTGGAAACTTCTAGGTTAAAATAATTATTTATATTTTTGCAATGCATGTGGAAAAAGAGGATGAACACAGAAAGGTGATGTGATTAAAGGATTCCAGCTCCCAACACCCTTCATGGGCCCTGGCCGTGCTCCATTCCTACCCCAACAGGTCCTCTCCATCATCCAAGACCCTCAAAAAGTGACAACTCATAGGTTAACATTTCAGTCACAAATCATGTCACCGTAACTGTTTGACACAGGCATAATTCTTTAGCTACAAAGTTTTAGATAACATAGTTAGCTCACAGTTAGCAGTCATAACCAAAAAAAGCTCTTAGTTAACACAGTGTTCAGGCAGGAGCTCAGTTCTGTGAGGTGCCAAGTGTACCCATTAACATGAGGACAGCCTTAAACTCCTGCTGAAGTAACTCTGAACCTCCTGGGAAGCCTTTGGCACTTCAAAGAGTCAGGATCTGAATTCATAACATTCTTTACATGAAGCTCTGACGACCCCAAAGCCAGTGCTGACTGCAGCTGAGAAGGAGATGTTTCAAGGTGAGAGAGCCCAACGCTCACATCTAGTTCTGTGCTGAAGTACAAACGGAAGACTTCATCTCTGCTACCCAAATTCCCAGAAGCACCAGCTGTGCCTCCAGTAAGACCCTGAAACTTTCAGCCAAAAATAGCAGTCCAGACTCACAGTAAAATCTGTCAGAACTACACAGAGAGTTCATCAAGGCAAGGGGAAGGCAAAACTCCTACAAACTTTTAAGAAAAGCCAGACCAAATCCATAAAAGTTTTTAGAGCTTAGGTCAGACTATGGAGCCTAAATATTTGCAATGTTAGCCATAGTTTTACAAGAAATATTGCTAATACTGAGAGAATTTAAAATACTTGCCTAAACCAAGAACAGAAAGGTTTTAATAGCAACCTCTAAAACCTCTTGCATATGAATAAAGTATTTCCAATACACAGTGGACACAACTAAAACAACAAACACTTGACACTAGGCAGCACCCTGCCATAGTTAGCCTGTGGTCCCGAGATTTAGTCATGCTGAAAATACAACAAGATATTTAACTACTGCATATAGCAGGAGTTCACTTTTTCAGGCACACTGCACATTTCCACTAGAGCACTTCTGATTTTGGAGGTACTGCTTTTAGATTTTAATTCCCTGACTTCTCTGCTCATTTTTGGTTTCTTCCACTGAGGTACAAAATTGTGCATACATGAGAGAGCAAGGAAGAGATCAGACCAAAATGTAGAATTTTCATAACACTGTATGTGGTAAACAGATAGTAGTAAGCAATAGTTATTTTTCCTTTATTTTTTTTTTAATAACACAAAATGTAGGTCCAGAGAAACTCTGAAAGACAAAAATATTTTGCTCATAACTTCTCAGACATATTTTTTACCTATTTTAACCAGTGCTCAGGCAGGAAGGAATAAGCATCCACATAGGCAGGTACGTGTTCACAGTCAGTACTGTTCTTTAGTCAGCTGTAAAAATAGGCTTTGATTAAGAATGCATGGAGTAGACCTCTCTTTCTTTTGATAAGTCTGCACAAGCCAACCAAGTTCACATGGGCAGTCTCATACAGACTGGAAATCAAGAAGTGAGAGTCCTACCTTGAACTTGAAAAATCTGCTTTCTCTAAAGCCGTAGCGCATAGCTGCCATCAGAAACAGACCCAATTGCTTTCCTTTTTCATTTTCCAGGCCAAGCAAATCTATTTCCCGTTACAGCCTGTACTTACAGTTTTATTCTATCTTATGACTTAAAGACTAAAATATTTGAGCACCACTAGGATTTTTCCACCCATAAAGGGGTAAAAAGCAAAACGCAAAACAGATGTTTTATAATGTATTTAGTTTATTTTGGCCACCCATAGAGCTGTGGCTTATGTTAGTGCCAACCAAGTTAAAAGCAACAGAGTTCATCAGAAACACTATGTAACATACTGTAGAGTGACCAGGCATAGGGAGCACCTTTCAATAAACTCCTATTTATCAAGCGAACCTCAATGTCAGAAAAACAGGAATTACTGAAAGTGCAAGTGGTGCTGCCATACTTGAGCAGTTCCTGGGGGGATTTGCAAAGTTTGTGCTGCTTTCTTACATTATTGTAGCCTAATGCAGAGCTTGGAAAATACATGATCAAAGTATACACTGAAAGTGGATGAGTTTGCTGAAAGTAGAACATCTGGAGGTAACAGCCTCAGAATAATATCATGTAAATAGCAGATAGTGTGTAATAAACAATTGTGTCAGAAATACTCAACAGCTAAAGAAGTTCCAACAAAGTAAAACTATCTTGTCCAAACAATTGCCAGACTTCTACTGGTACAAACCTCTCACTTTTTTCTGTGTCTATGAATAGGAACAAAGACATTTCACAAGCCAAACCCATGGGACTTCTAACAGTTGCTGAGGTACTTATTGACAAGGTATCTTGTGGAAACGACAGTAAAATAGTCATTGAAATTTCCCCTGTACCTATTCTTATTTAAACTGAGAAATCATATCTCAACAATAGCCCCACATTAACAGAAGATCTTCAGTACAGTACTACAGGCTGAGGGACAAAAGCAATAAAGAATGGTTGGTCTCAAAACATTTCTATATTGACAATTTACTGCATAGATCACAGGGAATATAAAACAGATAAAATATACTAACCTGCCAAAAACATTATAGGAAAGCACAAGGAAAGGATAATGTATGTATTTAGGAAGACAGAATGGCATTAAAAGTTTTAACTTGTATTTTTTGCCTTGTTATCCGCAGATTTAAAGAATTCCTCCTTAGAAGTGGATCATAATTGCAAAAGTTAATTAGAAAGTAATAAAATGTGAAAGCTTAGCAATTTAGTACAGCAAACAACAGTACAGACTTTGAGCATAAACATAGGAGAAGGTTTTTAGAATATGAAGTTTTAATGCAAAATACTTTTTTAATCAAATAACAAATATTTTGACCTAATAAATAAATATGAAGCACGTTATTATCAAACCAGTGATACAAATACAGAAAACTCACTTTAATTCAGAGGCATGCTTAAAGCAGTTCGAAAGCAAAAAATCCTTTGCAATTATTTCTGCAGGTAAAACTGTTCTAACTATTATTATCTGTCACTTGCCAGTGCTCTCCTTCCCAGACAGACACACTTATTTGAACTTGAAAAAGCCAGAACACCAAAAGTGCTTCCCCAATATGTTGGCTAAGGACTGGAATTCATTTAAATTATGCAACTGGATTCCCACAGCTGGCCCACAGCTTGGCTGAGAGCTCGATTCAATGCCAGTGAACCTGTCTGCTAATATTGTCCTACTTGCAGAGAAGGTAATATATCCAGCAACTTATATTGAAGTTCTAAGTCTAATTAACAGAGCAAGCAAATGTTGACATTAGTGACAAATGCTGCTTAATAGTCACTGTGAGACCGGTTCAGCCAGCTGGCATTTTCCTGTAGCATTTTGCAGTAATAATCCTTTCTTTATATCTTAGGACATTGTTTATAATCTGTTTTCAAGCATTTTGGTTCAAGTTAGAAACAAATCGGCACAAAAACCAGCCCAGATAGCAGCAGCAAGACTCCCGGCTTTCAGACAAGTAATCAACAAGAAAGCATGCAAGCAGCATCCCTGGGAGGATGCACGGGGGACCCGACTATAGGAATTCTTACCCTATATAAAACTATGTAGCCTTGCACAAACAGCCTTTGGCATCTTGTCTCTGGCCTACCTGGACAGTAGCAAAACATGTTTATCAGACCATACAAGCCCAGAACCAGAACTGCAAGCAGTTAAAAACTGAAGGTCGCTAAACTGCAAAATTCAAACATGCTTCTATGCTTTAGCCACACAGACAATGATAAAACAAAGCCTCCACAACCACCTGTAATAATATGCCTGTTCAGCCAGCAATTCCAAAGTACTCAGCAACACAAGGTAGACATTTTCTGCAGCTGCTATTACATGTACATTCCTGCCAAATTGTTGTCTCGTCCCCTCTTACCTTCACATTAGTCCGGAGTGCACAGTAACATGCAAAAAACATTGCAGTAAACAAGGAGCATATGGACCAGTATTCAGCGTCTCTGCTCTGCACAAACGGTACACACACGATCCCGAGCATGTGCTACTAAGGAGCATCCGTTCCCTCTGTCAGTTTGAAAATGCATTGATCTCTGTTTTTCTGACTACAAAAAGACATGTCTTGAAGGCACTGAGTGAAAGCTACATATCTCTTCAGCGACTATATATAGAAATATGCCCAGTAATTTCAATTAGCAGAGAATTCAGCATCTGAAACTTGGACCTCAGTTGCTTTTCCTTCCAGCATTTTAAATTCAGGGGGGAAAAAGGAGGGGGAACTCACCCAGAGGGGAAAGGTGAGGAATTAAAACGTAAGCAGTGAGTTACTTATATTTCCCCCTGGCTTTGATGTTTTCCTATTCAATATTTTACAAACGTTATACACAGAAAAATGGGGAAAGGTTTCTCTTCCAAGTCTCAAATTTACGGTAGATTCTGCACTGCTTCTGTCTGCTCTTGTTAAAGATGCAGCAACCCTTTTAACAAAGACAACGTCATCAATCATGACAGATTCAACATGTTCTACTTACAAATACAGTCTCTGATTAAGGACAATGGCTGGCTGGCTTATTAACGTTTCCTCAAATGCAAGTTCAGTCCCCTGTGCTAATCTATTTTTAAATAAAAAGTCCCACCTACTCCTTCCCTCTCATTTAATAAAAATGCAGCGGACTAGCTCTAAAGATCCTGAATTGCATTATGCTCCCAGCTCAGGCACTGGACATTGCTTTCAAACTGTTCTCTTGCTTGCTTGGGATTAGAAACACAGAGAAAAATTAAAATGAAAGCAGAAAAATCCTGGAAGAAGTCTATGCCCTCACATTTGTAACTACATATTCTGAATTCAAAATGCTCCAACATCTTCCAGAAGGAGGGAACTCAGAACCTAGCCAGAAGGCAAAGCTTTAATTCACAAGCACAAAAATAAAATCAAACCACTTCTCTCACTCCTGTCAACCACTGGGATGCTGCGAATTAACTGATTGTTTACTGGGCTGCAGGGACACAAAGTCAAAGACTCAACTCTGTTTATAGCACCGGAAACCACTGATATTAGTACTGAATTATGAAGCAATCTCCAGGAATAAAACCAGAAAAGAGCCTTTTTTTTTTTTCCACTGCAGCAGATACTGTGGGAGGCAAAGAGTGGAAGAGGCTTTACTACCTCCTTCTCTATCAGCACAGAGCAATTTGCGTAGGATAAGCATAACTTAATAGAAATATCTGCAGTGACTTGTAGAATTTCTTTAAATGTTTTATGTAAACCCCCTTGGAAATCTGCAGAAACACTGAAGTCTTAACCAAATCAGTGGGTATCTTTCTGTGGGCAATGGGGTGAGGAAGCTTAAACAGAAGGGTGTGCACTTAAAAAAGAATAAGGGGGAGGGGAAAAGACAGCAAGGTTTTTTTCAACCTCTTCCTAAAGACAAGCTCTCAGAAACTGTCGTCAACTCC
This sequence comes from Lycocorax pyrrhopterus obiensis, assembly GCA_014706295.1. Classification (NCBI taxonomy): domain Eukaryota; kingdom Metazoa; phylum Chordata; class Aves; order Passeriformes; family Paradisaeidae; genus Lycocorax; species Lycocorax pyrrhopterus. Next base: position 84,783,519 of record JACSVZ010000001.1, read on the forward strand.
AAGAGAACAGCTATTTTTAGCTTGTCATTGTTTGTGCCTTTTTTTAGGAACGAAAAAGGCAGTCGTGTTTAAAGCTAGATACTGCTCTCCAACGTAGCCCAAGACAGCTACTTAATTTGATCCCCAGCTCCATCTGTCATACAAATTAAGTAATTAGTAATCACAGCCTTCTTTGGCACAAACAATGACTTCCACAACAAAAGAGATGAACCCTGGTTTTAAATCTAATTCTGAGATTTTTGTTAGTAATGAAACTGGGGTCCAGATGCCATAGTTCAAAAAGCTGGAGTATCCCAAACTTATGGTGGTTCAGACTTCAGCTGCAGCAATATCCATCAAATAAGCTAAAACATAGTAATGTGTTTCTCAGCAAAAGCATGGCAGAATTAATTGATACATTTTTTTGTCACTCTTCAAGTGAATAGAAAGTGAATAGAAAGTGAAAGGAATCACGGTTTATTTTGCAGTACCGTACACTAAAAAATTAAAATTAAGTATTTTAGTCACTGAAAAAATATCACCGATCTTGGGGAATTCTGATCCACAGAGAAATGCAATTCAATAGCAAAGATGAAAAGATGGGCAGTCCTGAGAAGTGAGGCAAGGTTCAGGCAAGCATGCAGCTGCATATGAAAATCAAATTCAAGCTTTCTTCTGCCAAAGGAATTGCACAAGTTTTCAGTCAGCAAAGTCTTTGAAACAACTTTCTTTTTCTCAATCCTAAAAAAGTTAATGGTTCTGGGTTTAGGCAAACAAACATAACATGGGGAAAACCTCACTAAAAGAAAGCAAGGCTGCGTAATGATACAATTCCTGAGCGATTACCTGGATATAAAACTTCAGACTCATTTAGGAAAACAAGAGGTAATGCAGTCCCAAAATCTTCACTCAGAAAAACTCCCATGACTCCTGAGCATCTAAGAGGAAAAATTATCTAGGAAATGACAGACTGACCCTCATAGTACTGTAAGTGAAAAGGGAAGAGAGACCCCCATGCACATGGTAGTTGCCTCCTGTAATAACTGTGGTGCATGTGAGAATTTGCCAGACAATTGAGACCTCTGTACCAGCCAACAAGGTATTACTTTGCTAGCAGACCAACCCAAAACATTTATCAGGGGCTACTTCAGGTAATCTACACAAGCAGATCCCTGCAGGGCTTGTTCAACTCTGCCAAGACATTTCTTATCACAGCAGCCTAATTGTTAAAGAAAGCATTGTCATCAAGGACATACAGTATTTTATGATGACTAAACAGCTACTCAAAAGCATCACATATTGGTGATGTTTACAGGTAAAGATACAGAGTTGATAAAAATGAGTGAGGAAAAAGCCCTGCCTGAGTCATCCAGACATGCCAAAAACAGCAGAACATTTGAAGTGCTCAGGGCCTCTTTAAGCAGGCGACAATAGGGAAAAACCCCAGAGATGAAAGAAGTTAGTCCATAAAGAAAAAAGGTTAAGAATAAAACCAGTAGAGAGACAGCAGTCCAAAGGAGCCATACTACAGACCCTCTTTAAAAAGACACACAACTGGTGACTCAAATATTCTTAGATAACAGAAACCAGAGCCACTATCTTGAGCTGTGAAATTCCATTGTTACTCTGCTCCTGAGCCTTCAGAAGAGCAGAACGGAGCACTTGGAAGGAAACCCTGGTTGTCTGCAGAGGTTCAAAGACAGCAGAGGGAACGTGCTGCCTTGGAAGACATTGATCTCAGTAGGGCCTGAGGCCAGTCTGCTTCAGAGCAGCACGGAGGGCACAGCCCTTTGCAGCATCCGTCACTGCCCAGAAGAAGAGCACCAGGAGCTAGTAGCAGTAACAGTAGTAGTACCAGTAGTAGGACTGCCCTATGGCTGGTGTGTCCTGAAGCTGTGCTCAGGGACCCCCATAGTGCCATGGCACTGTACTAGCACAGAGCTGACTATCACAGAACCACAGCACGGTTCGGGTTGGAAGGGATCTTAAAGACCATCTAGTTCCAACCCCCTGCCAGGGCAGGGATGCTACCCACTAGATCAGGTTGCCCAGAACCCCATCTCACCTAGCCACGAACACTGCCAGGGATGGAGCATCCACCACTTCTCTGGGGGGAACACTGGAACCATACTGCGGAATAACATTTTTCATCCTCAGACACCTAAGCGTTTTCAAGTTTGGGTTGTTTGTTTTTTCCAGACATGATGGAAAGCGTGGTATTTTAAAGGAGAGTACCAATAAAAACAATAGACTAAAAATGCAGTAAACGAACAAACATGCTCCAGGATTTGCTTTATGACAGGGCAATGTGCCCCACTTAAGCAGCATATTTGTGGGTAAATATTATAAGTTGGTCTTAAAAAGACTCATTGCAATGAGACAGATTTTGTGATCACCCTGTGATGATCACAAAGAAAGCAAAGATTAGCTAGAAAAAAAAAAACAGAAATCAGAGGGGGAAAGGTCTGAAGAAGAGGGTGCCTTGCTTTCTGAGTGGATGGAGGGAGAAATGACACTCCTGTCCTCCAAAAGAGGGAAGAGTGGATGTCTGCAGGAAATTGGTCATAATGGTGGAGGTTTGCAAGGTTATTTGTAGGCCATGCAACGCTTATTAGTATCAACACTGACAATCTGCGTCACTGACTTTGAGTAGCCAGGGGTGTAATTCTCCCTCTTTTCGCAGGAGGGACTGGCTTGTGCAGTCATGGCACTATGGCAAGTCATGCTCCATCACTCCCTGTCTTGGCACACTGCAGTGATACAATCTATATAGCACCCTAGTCCTGCATTGCCTAAATAACTCTGATTTCAGCACGGCAGCTCTAAATTGAAATGATTTTACTCTTTCAAAGACTTTACCATTTCTAAGACTGTCATAAAAAATGTTATTTTCCACATCTGCAAGAAGTTCCTTATACTAATATCCACATTGAGGGGGGGGATATTGAAGGAACTGTCGATACGGACTGCAGGTCTGGGATGCTGTAGGGCCTACAGTTTCCAGATGGCAAATATTGACTACAAACAGTGGATTGAATCTTTGGGCAGAAAGAAGAATGTGGAACAAAGCCCCAGTTGGGAAGAAGTCTTTCTTAGGCTGTCCACTGCAGCAAAGCCTAGTAAAACGTAGCACACAGAGGAACTGTATCAGCAGCTCGAACTCAGAAAATCTTAAAGTTTTCACAAAGAGGAAGAAAAAGGCTGAATAGATTATTTACAAACTCTCATCTCCAGTACTGTAAACAGCTCTCTGATATCCTGGCATTCTGATGCATAAGTTGCTGTGTCAAATATTCTTCCTCGCTTCCAGACCAGTAAACACCAAAGACCTTGCCCTGGGCTGATTTAACTTAAGCCACAGTTTTCCCTGAAAACTTTCTGTTCCCTTTTTTCCTGCACAATCTTCTTAATACATTTGTCTGATTTTTGAGCATTTTGTACTTTTCCTCTTAAAATCCCAGCTCTCTGTTTTCTCTCTTATGTGGTTGCATTGAGGAAGGTTTTGACCAGGTACCTAACAAAAACATATAATTTACTTATACAATAATTGCTTCCCAATATTAAAATTTATATATATTTCATAAACCAGGCTTTGCAGTTACTATTTCATAATTTCAGCCACAAAGCCATTTATAATAAGCAAATTTAAAGGATAAATAAAGGCCAAACGATAAATAAAAAATTAGTGAAGAACGGCCTCATCCTGTGAGTCTTTTCTATGACTTCGAATTTTTCAGGAAACGTTTCCTCATTGTTCCTGACGACCCTAAAACAAAATAATGCAAAACAAGGAACAGTGGCTCAGAAAGAAGGAACTGGATTAAGCTTCACCTTGAGTTACTCAAAATCTCATTTTTCCACTCCTGTACCTGTAAGCCATGGATCAAGTTTATTTTACACCTCATCCTATACAACTGATTGAGATGACACAACCCCTTTAATGCCTCGACTGAGACACCCAGGCTGCAAAGACTTTTTCGACTCTGAAGATCCCCAGCTGAGTTTCCTGGATTTCACTCAAATTGATTACTAACATGTCTCCACAATATGTGTTTCATTTTGTGACTATGAGAGAACATCTGCCTTTCTCCTTGATCTGAATTCTCACAATAACTCCTCCAAAAAGGTATTTCTGTTCACAGTCATATTAAAGGCCATGGCAACCTGGAACCCTAGGAGATTATCCAGGTCATTTTTCTTGCTGAGGGAAGATTAACCACACATAAGACTGTTTTTGGCAAATGGTTGTCCAACTTCAAATTCTCTCATGAATGGAATGCCTTTGCTTCAGTTGGTCCTTTATTCTTAATATGGAAATCATAGAATCGTAGAATTGTTAAGGTTGGAAAAGACCTCAAAAATAAGCAAGTCCAGCCATCAATTAGCACCACTACCATGTCCACCACTAAATCGTGTTCTTAAGTGCCACATCCACATGTATTTTGAACACTTCGAGGGAGGGTGATTCCACCACTTCCCTGGGCAACCTGTTCCAATGCTTGAAAATCCTTTCAGTGAAGAAATTTCTCCCTATTATGCAAGCTAAACCTCCCATGGTACCACTTGAGGCCATTTCCTTTGGTCCTGTCACTTGTTACCAGGAAGAAGAGACGAACCCTACCACACTACAACCTCCTCTGAGGTAGTTTTAGAGAGAGATAAGGTCCCCTCTCAGCCTCCTTTTCTCCAGACTAAACACCACCAACTCAACACAAGACGAAAAGCTTAAATTATTAGAAGCCTTTAAATGATTAGAAGCCTATGCTTATTTTCTGCACAAAAAAAAAAATAATTTACCACGATTGTTTGGAAAACTTGGGGAAAATGATGCCTGTCTTGCCATAATTGCCATCACTCCCCAATTATGAATTAACATTTTACTTTTATAATTTATGAACTATAATTTATGAACTAAGCTTATTCATTTAAGCATAAAATCCACATTTCCATGGTAACAGCATGAATGAAGAAGGAATGAACTTCCAAAGTTCAATTGCATTTATTACAGTACTTAAAAATAACCTCTAGCAATTTTCACTGAGGAAATTGCTGTAGTCTTTTTGTAAGAAAAAAAAATTAAATTAAATCTCTCACTGTAAACTTGTATAAGAACAACTGGATTTTGCATTGTACTTGATAAAGATCCATGTATGTCAAAACACTTAGTATTTTATTCTTTGTACTGTAATTTTAGTTGCGGAAACTATTTAAAGGGAACCTATTGTTAGATTAAGAAATATGATTTAAAAAATTGTAGCACTGGAATCAACCCAAGTTTTCATGAAAATACATGTGTAAGGTTTTGGGATTTTTTTTTTTATGTGGACAGTCTTTTCATTAAATAAGCAAAGTGTTTGAATTTACAATAGAGAATACATCGATGGATATTCATTGGCCATGCTCTAACTATTCCTCTTCATTCCACTGATAACAGTTATTAGCTTGATATGTTAACAAACTTCAACTAGAAATTTTATCAGTGAGATAAACACTTTGTTTTAAAAATATGTTTAAATTTAGCAGATTCTCAAAAAGTAATTTCAGACCTGCATAGCACTTGAAAACAAAGGATAATTAATGACGGAAACTATTTACAAGACAATTAGTGTAATTTTCTGCTTTACTGATCTCAAATGATGAATCAAGATGTTTCTAGAAGACTTATGAGTTAAAAGCAAACTATTAGGCTCCGTAAAGGATAGGTTAGAATAGGTCTAATTACTCTAATAATGTGCTAAATTTAGCAATCTGTTTTTTTTTTTTTTTAAATAAAAGAATATTCAAAACAAGTATATTATAAACATGAAGGAGGAAAAAGCCTTTTTCAGCAACCTATCTCTGTGAAAACCAGTAAACTGCTGATGGATGTTACATCTGTATCTCCTCTGGAACCTGTGACTCCCAACATTTAAAGACACTTGGCCAACCTAGATACTTTTTCTTCTAGTACTGTCCAAACAGTAAAAATAATACTCAGAGGAAGAGTTTAGAAACATACTAGTGGCAACAATAAACTCAGCAAAAAACTCTTCCCGTGACTGATTGGGACTTTTCCTGTAGAGATTTACCAATTATTTCATTCCTTACTTCAGCTCCTCTTTTACCCATCAAGTCAAAATATTTTCAGCTGTATTATTTTCAGCTGTATGTACAGAAGTACATGGGAGTCAACAAGATGAATCCCATGGTCCTGAGAGAACTGGCAGGTGTAGTTGACAGGCCACTCTCCATCATATTTGAAAAGTCACAGCAGTCAGACAAAGTACCCAGTGACTGGGAAAAGGGATATATCACACCAATTTTCAAAAAGAATAGAAAAAAGGACCCCGGGAACTACCAGCCAGTCAGCCTCACCTCTGTGTTTGGTAAGATAATGGAACAGATCCTCCCAGGAGCTATGTCAAGGCATATGAATGACAGGAAGGTGATTCCAGGCAGCCAACATGGCTTCAGAATGGGCAAATCACCCCTAAGTTATCTGCTGGCCTTCTACAGTGAAGTGATGGAGTGACTGTGCTGCTGGATAAGGGAAGAGAAACTGATATCATTTATCTTGACCTCGGTAAGGTCTTTGACAGGGTCCCACACAACATCTTTGTCTCTAAATTAGACAGATATGTATTTGATGGATGGACTATTTGATGGATAAGGAATCTGCTGGATGGCCAGTTGCAGTCAATGGCTCAATGCCCAAATCAAGACCATCACCAAGTGGTGTTCTGCAGCAGCCCATGCTGGGACCAGCACTGTTCAGCATCTTTATTAATGACTTAACCAGTGTGCCTTTGAAAGTCTGCATGACACCAAGCTGAGTGGTACAATTAATATGCTAGAGGGAAAGAATGCCATAAAATGGGAGTTTGACAGGCTTGAGGAGTTGTCCAATGGAAATCTCATGAAACTCAACAAGGCCAAGTGCAGGACATTACCCTAGGATATGACCCTAGGTCAGGGCAATCACCAGTATCAGGGATTAACAGATTGAGAGAAACCCTGCAGAGAAGGATTTGGGAATACGGGTGGATAAAGAAATTAACATAAGCCACAATGTGCACTTACAGCCCAGAAAGCCAGCCCTACCCCGGGCTGCATCAGAAGCGTGACCAGCAAGCAGATTGAGGGATGTGATTTTGTCCCCATCTACACTGGTCTCCTGAGACCCCACCCAGAGTGCTGCATCCAGCTCTGGGACCCAACATTAGAAGGACGAGGACCTGATGAAGCGGGTCCAGAGGAGGCCATGAAGATGTTTGGAGGGCTGGAGCACCTCTCCTATGAAGACAGGCTGAGAGAGTTGGGGTTGTTCAGCCTGGAGAAGACAAAGCTTTAGGAAGACCTTACTGAAGCCTTTCAATACTTAAATGGGGCCTATAAGAAAGCTGTAAAGGGAATTGCAAATTTCACATGGTGCTCCTGAAAACTGCTGTTGAGAAGATATCAGCAGTTAGACCCCATCTCTTTAGGGGCTGTAATTAACGGCATCATGATAAAGAAGAACATTTGCGAGTTTTTTTATTTTTTGGTGTAGTGATGCTTCACAGGTACTGACTGAACAAATATTGTCATGTTTTGCTGTTCTAGGTCCAAGGGAATACCTCAAACATTGTGGTCAAAGCATGACTATTTCTTTCTGGAAACGATTCTTTTTAGTAACTTCAATTGTGAAGAATTTGGCACACAAAGTCAAAATTTTAAAATATCCTTAAGAGCCACAAAATATTTTCAACAAATTTACATCTGAATAGAAACTTTTTACTCTGCTAGTATCTAAGTACTTCTATTATTTCACAGCAGTTAAAGAACCCTTTTTTACCAATACTATTTAAAGATTGCTATTATTTCCAAGGAGTTAGATGTTTCCTTTTAAAATACCATGCTTTGCACATTTCTTCCAAGCATGTCCTCTTCTCACTTCAACACTCCCTTGAGTCACATGCAGTGGAGATCAGATAAATTCAGAGAATGTCTTCAGTGAAATTTCTTGTAAAATGTAAATTACTGCTATAATCTGATAATATTTCACAAGGAAACTGACTTTAGCACTGCTTCCTCTGTAACTATTTATAAAAGCTAAAAATCTCTGCCAATCTTTCTGGCTATGGGACTGTCTATAAACATTTGTTAATACTTCTATATGCAAAGTTAGTCTCAGTGTAGTACACAGGGTCAGTATCTCTTTTGCATGGAGGACAAGACTGAACGAGACATGCATGCTGACAGCAGAATACCAATTGACTAGAGCCATATTTATCCAAGAGGAACATTTTCTGTTCTCTTAATACTTTTTAAAAATAGCTTTAGAAATTGCAGTCCCCTTGATCCGAAGAAGCAATCCCCATTTCACACATTAACTAAAAATATCGTCAAATCTCTTAGGAAAACAGAGCCAGAGTCTACGGTCTGGCTAATACAAGTAACCTTTTTAATTTCAACAGGGTTACTAATATCTACAGTCCCATAAAATATGAGACTCTGGCCCAAAGAATAAATAAAATCAGACTAAACTATGATATATGCTGAACGAAAATCTACATCTATTAAAGCCAACACTAAAACCAACCATCTTATTAACTTCAAGGAATTTCACTGATGTTCTTTAAGGTATAAAATAAACTTTAATGCACATGCCTCAATACTGAGTTTGTATGTAAACCTCAGTTATAAAGAGTTGATGCTCCCTGTTTTTCTTTCGGCAGATTATCAGTTCTACTATAGTTATTCTACAAAAGCAGAGTAATAAAATCTGAAAGTATCTATTTCTATCCCCTTTTCATCACCACACTCAAATTGGAGTTCACACATTGAAATATGCTTTAAGATGTGTTTGTGAATACTTGTTCAGTCACAATGCCTGGGACATTGGATACAGTGTTAGAGCATCATGCAACTATCAAAGAATATTCTGAACACAAGAATATAGTCATCTGAACAAATTCATATACATTTGCAGTTATTGGGTAACTTTAATCCAAATGTGGTTTCCTGATTTGGGAAACTTCTATGTGGAGTTGACTCCTATAAGCACTGCAAAAATGATGCAAAGCGTATAAAGTGTGAGGGACTGCTCAGAAAGTCAGGGAGTCCTGATATAGATGATAGAAACATTGTGTGGGTCTTCAGTGGAAAGGCAGGTGGAAAAGAGACATTTCAGCTTTTATTTGTCAATCAGAACCAAGGAAAGGCTACTATGAGTTGTTACTGACTCAGTAAGACAAGTCAAACTGGACTTTAAGAAGATTTTCCCTAGGAAGGAGGATAGGAGAATCTGTTGTGAGAGGCGATTCATGTCTAGAAAACTGAAGAATGCAATTGGGTTCGTCTTTTGTGAGCTGGAGAGATGCAATACACCTATTGATTTTTTAAAAATCTGAGTCTGAACAGAAAGAAGTGAAGTCAATAAAATAAACAGCACCCTAGGAAGGGCTTTTCTCCATCCTCCACCAAACCAGCACAGGAATGTATCTCATCTCCCCACCTTTGATGACGCCTGGTCCTTCACAAAACCTATGATGCAATAAGGTAATGAGAATTAAATAATAATGGTTGACATAGACTGTGTTTATGTGCATTCATAAGTTTACCTTTGAAATAAGAATGTGTCTCTCTAAATACTCATCAGAAATCTGCTAATTAATGGCTGCTGCTGCTGTATATGATGCTCTGGAAAAACAAACCAAAACACAAAATATGCTAAACGGGCAGATGATTGCTGTCTGCTGATTTCACTGAAGTCCTGGCCAGGAAGTCAGGCTAGATGACAGCCAAGTTCTTCTGGACCACATGCAGATGTATCTCCTAATTCACCCCCACACAAAAAAAAGCACAAGACTGGAACAATCTGGAAACACTCTCAACTCCACAGTTGTTACTGCCTGTAACAGAAAACTGTCATTTCCTACTTCTGCTTTGCATTGTTCTCTGCTTCTTCCCCTATGTTTTCTATAAATAGTGGCATTTCATGCCAATTAATGAGATGGGTTTTTGAAAGAGATGTAGAAATTCCCAAGCTACAAGTGAAGCTGTTAAAACCCATAATGAAGCTGTGCAATGCTCAAAAATGTTGGCCACCTGGAAGAATAAAAACTTTTAAACATATCTCAGTGTTTCTGATGAATTGGCTTTCTCTGTCATTTGACAGCCCTCTGCACTGAAATAGTTTGTTGAATATTTTAGAATCAACATCACAGTACTTCAGTGAAAGGATTATAATTAATTTTTCACAACTGCATAATTTCAGGGCATTGTAAAATACAACTTCAGTGGGTTTCTTCACGCAGCAGTGTCCCAGTGTCACATTGAACAGTTGTGTCTATGGCAACATGTTCCTGTTACCATAGATCTCTTATAGCGACCATCATCTCTGAAATTTTTTTAGGTAATTAACACAGAACTCAACACTAATTGTTAAAATCAGAATGAAAATAGAAGTTAATGCATAAAGCAGCTTCTGCCTACATATTCCTCTACACATCTTGAACACAAAAACCTTTTTGCTTAAATACAATTGGGAAACATTTGAGACCAAAAGAGATCACCACTTACTTTCCATTTCCTCCCTTCTGCTACTACAAGAAAGATCTGTTTATTCACTATTACATTATTGCATAGCAAATAGTGTAAATTAGAATGTTATTCTCCTACAGTAGAAGGCAAATTGGTAGCAGTCAGAGCCCAGACTGAGAGCCAGGACTCTCAGGATGTCTCTTTCAGTTTACTAGGTGTGGTAAATAGGCCTGCCCCTCAGTTTATTCATCTGCAAACTGGTATTTATGGTATCATTCCCAGTAATAACTCTCAACAGGTCAGTGTTTTTATTACAACTCCCAGTCCCTGCTGCTCTGCAACAGCACATTACCTTTCAGTAAGGACACTTTGGTCTGCAAAGCTTTGAATGACAAGTATAAGTAAGAGCAGTTAATATTTTCAAGTCATTTCTAGAGATTGATTTGGAATATTTGATTTCCTTAATCTGAGTAAACACATCTCCACGCTCACTGCATCTTTGAGCTCTACCACCCACAGTTTGTAGCTTTGTGCTCTAGCACCCAGAGCATTTCCCAAAGTATTTTGCCCTATGTGAATGCATTTATTTGTACCTTCCTGTATCACAAGCAGCATGCTTGATTTCAAGTATGGAACTTGATATTTTTCACAACCCTCTCAGAACATATTGAGGACATCTCTGGGTTGGCACCCCATATTTCTAGGGAAAAAAAAAAAAAATATCAAGCTTCCAGCACTGCTATATTCTTAGTAAAATACCAAAATCAATGAGATGTCATTTATGAATATTCTTCTGGACTTCCCACTAGATTACCTCACCAACATACTCATGTCTCTGTTCAAACAACCTGCAAATTATTGTTAATGTTTTCCTAGCACGTGGTTTTACATTCCACTGAGCCATAGCCATTAAAGGTAGCTGTGCAGCACCCAGAACAGCCTCCAAAGTCTTCAGCTTGCCTGTAAGAAGAATCTTTCACTACCATACTCTTTCTTGTTTTATTATATTATCTTACAGATAGTATTTTACTACATTACTTTCAGCTACTCTACAATCCCCATAGAAAACCAGTGAAAGGCATGAGAGATGAAGGGAATTTATGCCCTCCAGCCAAATTTTCTGAAGAAACCTCTGACAGTTTTATGCCTGATACATAATTCAGAGCTATGTAGGTAACATGTCAGAAGGTCCAGATTCAGAAACAGGACACAGAAAGAAACTAATAAAGGAATACACTCTAATTCTAAGAAAAATAGGAGCTGCATGTGAAAAATCTTAATGGAGCAGTAGTTGTTTACTGCCCTTTGCAAGTCAGGAGTTCACTGGTTTGGGCAACAGCTTTTGGCTCTTCAGACTTGGCTTAACTTCCTGCTTTGCCATAGGCACACACCAGTGTGACAAAGAGCAAGATGTTTAACCTACAAGATCTCAGGGTCTTATACATAAAGATTAGCTCATGAGCACGACTAAATTTTTTAACATCGTTGGATTATCCGCTGCTATGAAAACAACCACAATAAAAGCAATGTTAAATCAAGTCTACCTAAACCCAACTAATTTGGGATATCACCTGACACCTAAAATCTAAAGCCTCAGAATCACCCAGTCTAACAGTTCTGCAGGTTCTCCTAAAGTGTGAAAGCCTTTGGATGTCTAAATTAAATTATTTCTCCTAATTTAGTCTAGAAGTTATCTTCATCTTTAAATTAACACATACTCAAAGCATGTATTCTAATAAATTGGTAATTATGTCCAACCTAAAACCATCTTGAAGTTCATCTATAGGGATACAGCCACTTAGACCCTAACTAAATTCTTCTTTGGCCTCTGTCTAATTATCTCTACGAAGCATAAAATATAGATGAAGTGAACACTACTGTTAGCATCACAGTACCGGTGCAGCATCAAAAATTTTTCACCTGAGATCCTTGTGTTCAGATCATTCACTTGGGACCACTTACCATCATTTTCAGAGAAGGTCTGTGTGCCAGAGCTCGCAGTCTTCTGATCCTTAGATTATAATTTCTCATCGCAGAGCTCCAACAGCACACAGCAACCAGGAACAACCACCTCACTTTCTTTTGGCTCCTCCCAGGGCTTAATTTATAGGGCTAATGCCCACCCTGCAGCCACAGCTGTTTGTAGGAAGTTAATGAGCCAATAATTGGATCCTGGTGTGTGGATCCTGGTCTTGAGTGAGAGTTTGGCTAGTGCATACCAACAGGGTTTAAATACGCTATGCAACAGGTCTAAAGCACAGGATGCAAAGTGGGTAGGCTTTTTATAATGGTTCCCCATTACTCACAAGGAAAATTAAATTTAGTTATGGTAGGCAGAACTTATAATCATCTCTCCTCTCAAGCAGATGTCAAAAATTTAACCAAGAGAGAGCCCAAGTTAAGCACTGGAATTAGGTTGGATGCAAACTGATGGAACCATGCTAGGAAGTATTTACTGGTATGACACAAGTCACACACAACTGTATTATTAAGTCCAAAGACTGCAATCCAAAAAATGTTTTCAGATAATTAAACAAAATTTCAGTAAATCACATCCCCTCCATAGAAACTAAACCAATCAACTTCACATATAAAACCATCTGTTTAGTGTATGAATCTGAAGGAAAAAGGCTCTTTAAGTGTGGAGGGAAGGTTAATCAAAGCTGCATCCCATCTCTACACACGCTCCCTGAAAATGTGATTAATCCTCTTGCTTTCCTCCCAGATAGCTACAAAAATGGATGCAGGATGGAAGGAACTCCTTTCCATCAGAAATGCAAGAGCTCAGTCACCTCTTGATATTCAGTCTAGAGCCCAAAATAACCTAACCTTGAGAGGAAATAGCCAAGATTTATAGATAAAGCAAGTGGAAAGACCAGAAAAGAAATGAATCTGTGTATGGGAAAGCCTGATAACCAACCCTGTGATGAACTGCCAGAAGGCAGAGCTCAGCAGCTGGCTAACAAAGAGTGGACAGCCTTGAGAAATGTCATGGGCACTCCTGGATCAGGCTTGACTAGAAGGATGTGAAATACTAAATTAAAACCTAAGCACTAACCAGAGACTATAACCATTAACCATGTGCAAAGACAGCTATTTGGGAGCACTTTAAGCTATCGTTCTCTCTTCAAAAGCCACAACAATAAAGGCTCTCCATGAATCAGAAAAGGCTGAAACAGTCACCACCTCAGTTCAGGAACCTAATAGCTGCTAGGTGAAAAAAGTAACCTTCAAAAATTAAAACTTGTCTTCTCCAACAGCTGTAGGCATCTCTTATCTCCTGGAAGCCAGAAATGTTTGAATCCCTTCAGCAAAACAACATCCCAGACATCCAACTGAATGTCTGGGATCTGGTCATTATGTACATGCTACCACCCACCTGGGGCCTATACTAATTCAGGACATGTACATATCTTTCCAATGTTAGTTGACTTTGCACTTTGTCCATGTTTTTATTGCATGGCAAAGGCAGGAAAAGCAACATTGCTCATCTTGGTGCTGAATAATCTTTCATGTAATCTTCTTTTCTGGAACTGGGAGTTTTTTTAAGATAATATGCACATTGTCTGGAATTAATGTATGCACAGCAGTTTTTCAATGCCATTTAACAGTATTACTCAGGCTCATGCCAGCTAAATATGTTTCAGTAGATTTCAGACCAGATTTCTGCAATGCAATCTTTTTGGAATTGCTTGCAGCAAACATTTGGAAACTTCAGTAGATGTGCAATATGATCGCCCAGAGTATCTTAGAGTGCTTAACACAACCAGAATAAATGCAAGGGACAAAAGAATTTTCTTGGGTAGCACAACTAGCCCTAAACTTTGAATTTTTTATTGTGATTTCAAAGTACTCAATAGGATGGCCTGGGAGCTAGCTACTAGTGAAATCACATGTGCTTGTGGTAGCTAAGAACTCCAGCTATCTGTAAAGGCATGGTTTCAATGAGCTCCTCAGAGAACTTCATTGTTTTCAAGCAACTTGAAAAACCTCCAGTTTTCTGAGATTCTGCCCAGTATAATGTGGGAGGAAAGGAAAAATTGCCTTTGCACCATCTTTGCAACTTGCTGAATTTATCTACGCCTGTAGGCAGAATTGGCCTGGATATTACAAGAACATATTTGCTACCATGATAAGATAGCCAATGGTCTCAATATATTAGGATTTACAAGGCTGGGCTCAACAAAAAGAGGTCAGGGTACAGTAACCCCTCTGTCAAGCAGCCTTGGGGTGCTGTTCAGTGTAACTACTCTGCCAGCTCTCTGGCAGGCAAGGCAGCACATAGCTACCATGCCTACCACCTTGCAATGCAAGAGAAACTTCATCCTGGACTGCTTTTGTCACAAACTTTCTTCTGTGGATGCATTACTGACAGTTCCCAGAAGCCAGGCTTGATTGTTCACAGAAAAAAAACAACCCATATACCTAGCAACAGCTTCCAGGTATACATGCAATAAATGTTGTATAAATTAATAAATAAATAATAAATCTAAATAAATAAAATATAAAAAGCAAATCATCGTGACTAGGAAGAGGCAGCAAATGGTAATAGGGAGATTAAAAGTGATCACTTCAATTTCAAAAGCTAATATGATGGTAATTCCAGTGATTGTAGCTTTGATTTAAGTACCAGATCGGTGTACAGAATCAACTGACCTCTCTCGAGTGTTAAGCTAGATATGTACTAATCTATGTTTTGGGGTCATAAGCAATAAAAGAACAGGTCTGACCCAGGTGTCCAATGTAAGACACTTTTTGGAAGCAATATCCACCAGTCTGCTGCAAGATTACTGTTATTCTAAAACTGCCTGGGAAAGGAAACCCACATGGTGAATTTATTTATAATAAAACTGCAAGGCAAATCTTGCCCCAGACAGTGAAGAATTAAAGAAATCAGTTTCTGTGGTTCAATGTCAAAATCACTGCAGCAATACAAATATCACAGTGATTTGGTTTTCCCCCAACCCTTAACATACCTTCCTCTATTCTTCTCTCTTCTTTTGGCTAGGTATTCCCTGAAGCAAGGAACTAACAACTTGCTTACACTTCAGATTGATAGGACTGCCATTCTCTTCCCACAAGCCCAGAGAGAACACACTGAGACACCCATCCTCCAGCATGCCACGTTAAGCCCCTTCACCACTTGATAGTGTGGAGATGAGGGAATGTGGTCCACAGCAATCAGCTCCCAGAAAAGCAGCACTTCTGCACCCATCTTGCTCCATAGGATCCACCTGCCCTATTTCCCACTTTTTCATGTGGCAGAGGCTCACAGGTCTGGGGAGCAGGTCCCCAGCCACCTCACTCCAGCCAGGTCCCGTGCAGGACCCAGAGCGGACAGGCAGCAGCAACCCTATTTTCTCATTTGAAGTATCCCGCCTTACTCCCAGTCTCACACACCCCTTCACATTTGCTGTGACCCAGCAGCCTGATTTCACAGAAATACTAGGAAGTGAATTATGCTTCTACCAAAAGGATCCTCAGACTTCACACTCCAGCATACATCGATATTGCAGCCTGCAGAATGGTGCCTTGGTATCTGTTCCAGCTCTAAATAAGCTAGCTGAGATACTGGAATTAGTTAGAACAGCATGGTGTTGCCCACAGGTTAACATCTTCTTCCCAAGAGGATACATCAGCCTACAGCAAACATATCCTTTACTGCAATCTACATGCAGAGCTGTGCCTCCCTGCTGTCCAGCACGCTGTCAGAAAAGATTCCCTCACAAACTGAAACAGAATAGTTCTGATCCCTGCAGCTCATTTCAGCCCTAACTGTCCCATACCAGAGGCAGAAAGTGGCAATAAGTAAATTCAGTGTTGGTTGAGCTTCCCCCTCCCCTGAGATGATGTTCTCCCTGGGGGTCTCCAACCAGCCAAGGCAAGGTGCAGCACAGAAGGGCATTAGACTGGACAAACTGTTCTGCTGTGTAATCAAGTGTTTAAATAGACCCCATAAGTAGGCTACAGTGCACATGTGCACAACTCCATAAATATTAATAGACCTGTAAAATGATTAGGCACCATTTAGTCCTCAAAAGAACACCATTGTTATAACTAAGGTTTTCCCATCATTTTTGTAATGAGGCAGAAGCAAAGCACAGAATAGGTCATATATGACAAATACTGTAACATCATTATTAATCTCAGCTCCTTGGTGTGACATGGTAGATGGAACAAGAGATCAGTGATAAGAACACTAGATTTGAATCTCTGACCAATCTCAAGTCCTTCTAAAACTTTCCCAAGGCTTACAGTTGCACACACAACCTCTTCCAAGCAGTGTCATGTCTTCATGAGTTTCTTACCAAAAGAGTAGCAGTAAATTCAAATCTGTCATGGATAGGCAGCAGTTTGGTAGCAAATAACTTTGATTAATTATCTCTTTTACTGTAACTGGGCAAGTGTTGCTTTTATGCTTCTACAAATTATTTGTTCTACACCGGTTACACAACGATTATTTTGTGCTGATATTTGTTTAACCTGTGAAGAGCCAGGAGCAGTTTACTGTGAATCTTTAAAATTTTGCCTTTCAGCTACAGTGGTTAATTCTGACTGAATATCACTCTCTGTTCATAGGCAGAGTAGGTCTAACTGCTAGGATCAGCTCCCTAATGAGGAACCTAACAACCTTCGAAAACCTGCTGGATTTCTTAGGGATTCCTGCTAGTAAATATGTTTGCCAGAATAACTGGAAAACAAACATGAAAGTGAAAAGCAAACAGACAGAATCCATGGGGTTATTTGCCCAGTGAATATTCATAGGCAAATGAATGCAAATGCAAACCTTCCACTATACTTTAGCACTTACAAATATACAATAAAACACTGAATAAAAATGTGTCATTATATTCTACACATTTAAATTTCTTTTCCTGCTTGTTAAACTATACTAATGCAAAAAACCTTTTATCTCTAAAGAAAGGTGGGTGAGACAGCACAGGAGAGAAGGTAGGAGTAAGTCTGTAAAGAAGAGGAAAAATACCAAACATATTCAATGAGAACAGGAGCAGAGAAGATGGGACAGGAAGCAATTAGAGGTGAATAAGGCAATTAAATGTGGATTAAACTACCTGTGGTAATGAACTACATCTACTGAGTTTGCCTTGGAAGCAAAATGGGAGGGTGGGAATGGCAGTAGCGCTTCTTGTTCTCATCCTGAGTTCAAAGGGGCCCCCTTTTGCCCTGCTGTCCTGATGTTCACCATTCTATAAATTCCACTCATTTCCACTTAACAATATTTGTAATGTTTTTAAAGCTTCTAGACCACGCATTTGCATTTGCACCTTCCCTTTCCAAAGTATCTTACTTCAACTATAAGGGAATTTTTAAAAACAGAATTCTTAAAAAGTAGCTTCATTGAGCTCATAGTTTAAGCTAATTCTCAAGTCCAGCAATAATGTCCTCTCAGTCATCTGTGTTCACATCACAGAACAAAAGAGCAGCAGGAACAAAACCAAACCTCACATAGTAAAACTAAAATCTTTATCCTGAAAATGCATCACCAAGTTATCCTAAATGTAAGAAACACATACCCATGGGTGAGAACACAATTCTCCCACCTAAAATATTCATTAGTTAATCTATGCTAATACACAGAGGAGAAAAATCAGATCCTCTGACATTTGAGTTACATATATACATTAGGAAAAAACCCAACAACTTTTAAAAACAAGAAAAGAGTCCTGAGTCTTCCAGGAGTGAATACAAGACATCTTTGATAATGTCCCTCATGACTATCACTTGGGACATCAAACAGTGATGTCTCACTGGTTGACAGAATGTTAAAATCCATGCTCCCTTGTATCTCAGGCTGCAGCAAAGCTCTCTCAGCTACTGCATGTCACAGAGTCATAGAATCATAGAATGGGTTGGGTTGGAAGGGACCTTAAAATCACCTAGTTCCAAACCCCCTTCCAGGGACAGGGACACCTTCTACTAGACCAGGTTGCTCAGAGCTCTCTCCAATCTGGCCTTAAGTACTTGGGGGGATCAACAACATTTCTCAGCAACCTGTTCCAGTGCCTCACTACCCTCACAGTAAATATTTTTTTCCTAACACCTGATCTAAACTTACCCACTTTCAATTTGAAGCCATTGCCCCTTGTCCTGTCACTACATTCTCTTGTAAAAAGTCCCTCTTCCGGCTTTTTTCTAGGCTTCCTTCAGCAACTGGAAGGCCACAAAGCCCCCTCTTTTCCAGAACGAACAAACCCAACTCTCTTAGCCTTTCCTCACGCTTTTCCTTTCCTTCTCTAATCTGTTCATCCCCTGGATTGATACCAGGGGTTGCTCCAACCCAGAGGCAGAACCTTGCACTTGTTTAAATCTTCTGAAATTCCCATGGGCCCACTTCTCAAGCTTGTCCATTTAGCCTTCAAAAGGTTAACAAAAGTGGTAACATGCAGACACAGTAAAAAATTAATCATGCTTCCAGTTCCACCCAATCAGCCTACATATTTGCATTAACTAGGTTTACTAGTGAGCAGTGGTTGTCAGGGATAGTTACATTTCCTCTTGGAAATGATCACATGCTTTCAAATGGAAAGAGAAATTCCTGTGTTATATTGCTGCCAAATCCCCAGGCTGCCCATTAACAACTGATGTCCTGAAAACAGCCAAGGGACACAAAGTGTGCACAACAGTCATATATTGCAGTTCCAGAAATGGATGTGAACCCATGGAAGACATCCATATGTACCAATTTTGGATATATAAATGCAAGAAAAAAAAGGCAAATGCTCCAGATGGAGCTGTTTCACATACCACTCGGCATTTGTGAAGTCCTGGCAATTTTCAAAATCGATGCCAAGGAGATGGATCAGGTGGATATGAAATGGAAGTCAGCAGAGGAATTTGGAACTCAGTTCAAACCTTAATACACTACCCAGGAGAAACTACAATGCATAAACTCAGAGATATGATGGATGAGAAAGAAAGATGCAATCACAAAGCTCATTATCCAAGGCAGCATATATTTATGCCAGACGAAAGTCCTTCCTGGGAACAATTCGTAATCCTGAACTCTTTCACAAAGATGACCACAAACTTCATCTAAGTTCCTTCATTTAGTGCCAGAAACAATGGAGACATGTTTTAACCACTTTGAGGAGTGGATTTTCTATTCCTTCCCCCTCCAAGTTCCTGAATTGAGTATGGCTGCTGTTCCACCTAAATTTCTATCATTTTCTTTCTCTATTGACATATTGGAAATGTTATGGAGTTCCTCTAAGTTAAACCAGACCCATGACGGTGTTCATACCTAGTATCTTCTGACTGCCTATGCTACATTAATAACATATTCATTTATTCACTGCCAGCTGCCAAAGTTGAATCTTTTAAAGAACTTGCAGACCAAAACAGCAAAAAACTTTGCAAATCCAATTAACAAATATATTAAACTAAGAAAAAAGCTCATTTATGCACACTAATGATGTCACCAATTTCAACTTCAATTTCTGAACAAATATTATTATCAATTAATAATGCATGCCACTTACAGAGCTCTTTTCATCTTGAAAGAGATTTATAAACATTAACTAATTAAATTGCCTGATCTTTTTCACTGTAATTCTACATATATATGTATATATGTATATATATGTGTAAAATGGGGGTCCAGAAAGGGAAAGGCCATTAGATGCCTAGAGACTTCAGTACTACAAAGGCAAGAGCAGAAAATTGGTTTAATTTATGCACAAGCTGCTTCTCCTTCCTAATGAATGTTTTTCATCTTGAAAGAAGCTCCCACCCAGGCCAAATGACCAGCAGAGGACACTCCCATTACAGCAAAGTCTTTCCAAGGTTGTTCCAGCACATAAGACCAAATTTGACCTGCTGGTACTATTTTCACGCCATTTAAGGCACAGCCATCTTCTTTGCCCTGTGATCTCTCCAAGTTTTTGGGCTTTGGGATTTTTTTGGGTTTTTGGGGTTTTTTTGGAGGCGTGGGGATTGTTTGCTTGTTTGTCTAATAAGAAGGATTTCCTATTTCATCTAAGTCATCTTAGAAGCTGGACAAATATCCTGTATGGCTGTAACTATGCAAAATAGCATCCCTTTTCTAGAGGGCAACATGAAAATATTTTAACTCAACATGCAATCACTTTTGCCTCTTTTTCATATATGGTCCAGCCTTGAAACACAACTCTTATGGGGCTACCAGGAAACTCCTGTAAACAGAATGCACAAATCCCTAAGGGAATATAGCATTTATCAGCTAAATTTATGCTTTTCTCAGTCTTGAGAAAAGAGCTTATAAGTCATATATCAGTTAAATACTTTATGTAATTGAGCAGTTTTACATATATTTAGGCTGGAAAGTTGTTGAAATGCTTATGCAACCTTTTAAACGATTTTTCTTTTTCACTGCCAGATAAAGGATTATCAGATGAATTAAATATAACAATGATGGCACTGTAGGACAGGTTTTATCAAAGATCATTACAGTCACTAAAAATACCACAGAAATTCATATGCTCCATCCTTCTGTAAAGTTGTTAATCGAAAATAGAGATGTGAAGATGCATCAGTCTAATAAATATGAAATCTCAAATGTTTTTACACCCTCAGTAATGATTTCTCTTGATAACACCCTCCAGATAGGAATGATTATCTTACTGACACTACCTGAAATGCAAATTCTATGAATTCTGAAAAAAAAAAAAAAGTGTGACCTACTTACAACTATGGTGAAATACACCTTCACACTGAAATATAAAAGTTTGATATATAGGAAATACATACTCTGGCATATTTTTTCAGGATATTTTATTCTTATTTTTAATGCATTTTCAATAATTTTATTAGAATGAGTCATACACCTGTAGTTTGTGATAACATAGACATCATATCACAATTTCATGGAATTGGTGTCTTCATAGATGACGCCTAAATTTCAGAAATCATAATGCTTTGGATGGTTTATTAGTTTCTGCATATTTTTCATATAAACAGATTTACGAGCACGTTACATTTTAGCACTGCCATTAAGAAAATATGATTTTTATAGTTCTAGACACACTTGGAGTAACCAAACGTGCTTTACATATTTATGAGGGATTTTTAGTTACAGTGTACTCATTAAAAACTAGCACCCAAACCTGGACATTAATAAATGCTTTAATTAAGACGGGAATATCATCTGGGATGAAAAATATATTCCCTATCCTTCTCCAAGAACTCCAGAAACATTAATATGATTATTATAACCAGTGGTGCTGGTTATTTTTATGCCTGCAGCAACTACAGTTCCCAACAACAGAAGACAACCCTTTGCATCAGGTGCTGTATAAACAGGTACCAATATGAAATAAAGATACAGTACTTGTCATGGGATGTTGTAAGTAATTAATAGGAGACAAATTCAACCAAGGCATGTAGCACATTTTCACCTTCAACTGCTAAAGAAGCAGACTGAGCAGGAGGTTTCAGCTGGGTATCTCACTGGAAAAATAGAATCATAGAGTAGTAGAATGGATTAGTTTGGAAGGGACCTTAAAGTTCATGTAGTTTAAATGCCCCCACCATGGATAGGGACGCCTTCCACTAGACCAGGCTGCTCAAAGCCCCATCCAGCCCGGCCTTGAACGCTTCCAGGGAAGGGGCATCCACACTTTCTCCTCACCACTCTCACAGTAAAGAATTTCTTCCTTATATCTAATCTAAACTTATTGCCTTTCAGTTTAAATCCATTATCACTTATCCTACCACTACACACTCTTGTGAAGAGTTCCTCTATACCTCTGTTGTAGCACCTTTAGGAAATGGAAGGTGCTCTGAGATCTCACTGGAGTCTTTTCTTCTCCAGGCTGAACAAACCTGACTTTCTCAGCCTGTCTTCATAGAAGAGGTAGTCCAGTCCTGTGATCATCTTCATGGCTTCTTCAAGACTTGCTCCAACAGGTCCATATCTTTTGTATGTTGAGGGCCCAGGGTGGAATACTGCACTCCAGGTGGGGTCTCATGAGAGCAGAGTAGAGGGGGAGAATCACCCCCCTCAACCTGCTGGCCACACTTCTTCTTACGTAGCCCATGGTACAGCTGGCTTTATGGGCTGGGAGCACACACTGATGAGGCATATTGAGCTTTATGTTGTGTTTTAGAGTCCTTTACCCCCACTCCCAGGGCTCTGTAATCCTTCTTGATACTCTTAGACAGCTCCTGATCTTTTCAATGGTGGTCCAGGTTTAGCTTCTCCACCTGAGCAGGTCTGCTGCCTTTTCATGACACAGGAGAAAGGTCCAGGCATTTCCTGCAGTGAAGGCCTCTGGTGCATCCTGTCTCTTCAGCAGCTCCACCTGGGTGGAGGCATCAGCCACCGCTGGGGTGGATGGTGCAGAGCCCTCAGACAGAATTTCAGACTTTGCTCTTCGAGGAAGGTCCATCATTCTGCGTGGGGAGGCAGGTGGGATGAGTGGCTGTGGCCTGTGCAAATGGTCACAGAATTGTGGCCGGTTGCTGAGTTATGTGGACTTCAAGTGTCCCATTTGGCCAGTAAATGTCTCCTTCTGCACACCCTCCTACGCAAACCACTCTGCCATGGCCTGTTTGCTTATCCTGGTTGCAGCGCTCCTGTTGTTGTATCCTACAACAACCTGATGATGTATCCTACAGGATCTTTATCATCCTACAAGATGCAGCATCCTAGTGCATCATCGTCATCCGGAACTGCATTGGGGGGCACATACAATCAAACCTTGATGCAATACAGCACCTGAGTCTCCTGACCTAGAGAAATGAACACATACTACCATAGTAATGACTAAAGGTTGGCTATCGCAGTTCATACTAAAAACACATCATTTTAAGCAACAATTTTTACTGAAGACATAACTAAAATGAATTGCAAATGGTTGAGTGTCACTATCAAAGACTGGGTTACACAAAAGCTGCAGTGAAGGAAAAGAAAACTGCTAACATACAAAGGCAGAATGCCACTTTTAGATAATGAGAGATTTCAGTATCCTCCTGCTTTTTCTGTCCGTATCCTGGCACTTTCAGAGCTTTTCTTCTTCTATATCTCCTATATGTTCACATCAGTCTGTGAATACCATGGTAACATTTCCTCTGAATGCCACTGCATCACTGCCACCCCCAGAAAAATTCTCATTCACCATCCTTGACTGTTCAGCCTCCAGATTTCAACATATACTGATTCTGACTGCCTACTTCCAACATGGAAAGAAAAGAAATCTCACACCCAAATATCTGTCCCACCCACCAGCAGTTCCCTTAATTTCTGTATTTAAGGATTCAGTTCTCCATTACTGACTTCCAAACTTAAACGCTACTGATGTTATTTTTTAGTGTGTTTATTGTGCATAATATTGTATAACATTTAATATAAGACAGCTTCAGTAGGTGACAGAGGATTTTAGATAGGAAAGCTTGCACATAAAAAATATCATTATTGCTGGTTACAATCCACTGACTTAAACAGGAACTCATCTGCCTCAAAAGATTTGCAAAATCAAGCATTTAATGGCCATCACATTACTTTCAGTGGCTGACAACTCCCTGAAAAGTATACATTCCATGTAAGAGCTTTCCCCTTTTCCACTGCCAACACAATAACCAGCTCAGTCAGCTGGGCTGTGTCCTTTACCTTTCTGAATTGAACAGAGAGAATGACTATTCCCAGCAACCAGAAGAAGGAAGATACTGTGTAGGAGAGAACCTGCTCACTGATATGAAATGAAGCTATTCCATCCATTTCAGTGACACTTCTGCCTTTTACAGAAGCAGGAAATTCGGCCAAGACAGCCTTCAGCCATCTGAAAAGCACTGCACAAGTCACAGTTGTCCTCTGGGAGGAAGATCTCCTGTCTTTCATGTCAGCCATGCTTATTGAGTCAAACCAGCTTTCTGCCACACTTAACATTCAAAACATTACAGTCAAACTATCTTCTGCATCCACATCAGTGGCTGGTTGACAAAGTCTCTAACATTGATTTTCTTACCGCAAATCGAAAACCTGTCAGTCTGAACACTGACTCTCCCCTTGACTCCCAACACAGCTCCAAGTAAGCTAAGGTGAAATCCACACAACTGCTAAAGGTGGTAGCAGGACACTCACTTTGTGTTTTCACAGAATGTTCTGAGTTGGAAGGGACCCACAAGGATCATCGAGTCCAGCTCTTCAGCGAATGGCCCATACAGGGAATTGAACACAGCCTGGATGTTATAAGCACCATGCTCTAACCAACAGAGCTCATCTCTTAAAGAGCTGACTGAAAGAGCTCTTCAGGGAAAATTACAATCCCTTCTGCTGAGAAGGAAAGGATTTTCTTCTTAAACCTTTATTGATTCCAGCTTGAAAAACACTTAGATTCCATGTCAGGAAATTACACTGAAATGCTTACTATCGTAATGCACAAAAGGTTCTTTCAATATTTTAGGTTATCCATTGAAAAATTAAATGTGATCCTAATTTCATCTATTAAAGAAAAATAAAAATTCAAATGTAAATAGACATAGGCTATTAGGGTTTTTGCTACTCTGGTAAAAAAATCCAACATCTGCATACTTGTACTGGTTTTGGCTGGCACAGAGTTAATTTTCTTCATAGTAGTTTTTATGGGGCTGCGTTTTGGATTTCTGCTAGAAACAGTGTTGATAACAGAGGGATGGTTTCCTTACTGCTGAGCAGTGCTCACACAGAGCTGAGGCCTTTTCTGCTCCTCACCCCACCCCACCAGCGAGGCAATTGGGGGTGCACAAGGAGTTAGGAGGGGACACACCTGGGACAGCTGATCCCAGCTGACCACAGGGATATTCCAGACCATATGACACCATGCTCAGCAATAGAAGCTCCGGGAAGAAGAAGGAAGTCGGTGATACTCGAAGTGATGGTGTTGCTCTTCCCAGACCATTACACATGATGGGGTCCTGATCTCCCCTGGTGGCTGAACACCTGCCTGCCCGTGGGAAGTGGTGAATAAATTCCTTGTTCTGTTTTGCTTAAAAAGCACCTTTTGCTTTCTCTATTAAGCTCTCTTTACTGCCACCCACGAGTTTGCTTTTACCCTTCTGATTATTTCCCCCATCCAACTGGAGGAAGAAGACCAAGAAGCAGCCGTGGGGCTCACCTGCCCACTAGGATTATACCATGACAATATTAAATATGATCCAGAGAAATACAACTTTGTCTGGATCTGAGAATAAATCCATATGCAAATTGGGATGTCTCTTTGAGACTCTCCTTCCCATTTAAACCTTGTTCCCATCCTTTATTC